>CM038223.1:46121146-47549896 GCA_021442155.1 Cymbidium sinense
AGAGTGAAATCTCTGAGTAGTGTCTTATATACTATTCCATCTGTCTTATGAAAATTTGTCCAACATAATTAAAACTCTCCTCATCAAGAGGTCGGTTATGAATTTTTGGAGCCCATAAAATTTTGGCAACTCCCTTGATGTAGCAATTCAAAAGCTAGCTATTAATCCCGATTTAATACCAGTCAAATAAGCTTCTAGGATAATGAGACTGAATGTTAAAGAAAAAGTGTCATAAAAATAAAAAGTTAATTTAAGTGGATTTCATTTACTATGAGAAGTATGCAGATTGGATAGTTAACATCATTCTTGTGAAGAAGAAGAATGGTTAGATTCAAGTCTGCATTGACTTCCGAGATTTAAACAAGACATGCCCAAAGATGACTTCCCGCTCTCTATGTCAGAATTGCTAGTGGATAACACCTCCAACTATGACATATTCTCCTTTATTGATGGATCATCGGGGTATAATCAGATCATGATGACTCTTTAAGATGAGAAACATACATCATTCAGAACACAGATGATTAAAAAATTGTTTGACACTACGTAAAGTTTAGGAATTTTTTATTTGGATGATCAAATGCATCATAAAAAAGTAAACATATTATCTTGGAAGATAAATATATTTTCCTATAATGGATTTGATCATTTAATAAAAGACTTCTAAGGCTAATGAGTCTTTCATGTACCAGAGATTTTTTCCCTGAACTACATGAAAAGTAGAACATTGTTTATTTTAAACTGGGTTCATAGTTCCCAATAGATGCAAGCCCCTATAGTTAATTATATCTTAAGAAGGATCTCTTCCTAAGAATACTTTAGATTAAAGAAATAAGTTATTATTACTAAATATTTTAAAGTTGGGTTTCAAATGATTGATTTTTAAAATTTCAATTGCAATTAGTTCAAAGTAAAGAGAGTTATTTTTGGAAGCCAAATGGGATGAAGTAGGAAATGCTCCTTAATATTGGGATTTCAGTAGGCACTTCAACTATCCTATCATTGGGCATTTAATTTTTAAATTTAGTTTAGATTTTGAATTGATAGTTTCTTAGAAATCTAGGACAAAGATTTTAGCAGCACAAGACTGTAGAAATACTTAGGGTTGAAGACATACTCCAAGAAGGATGCTTCAAAATCTAGTCTAAAGTGCTTCTAACACATGTCAAATGCTCAACCTAATTTCATTTTAGGAATTATCGATCATTCCTCTCACTTAAGGGAATTGACCTATCTCTGATTCTTCTAGACTAACAACCCACTTGTAGGGGCTGCTAGCTAACACCACCTAAGCGTATTTTAAATTCATGATTCCAAGTCTTATGAATGCAAGATGGTTGGGGTTGTTGTATTTTCAAGAAAGAAATCTAAGAGTCTTAGACTCACTTCCTAATTCTTAAGATAATGTAAGGTATGAAATGCACTAACTAATGCAACTTTTTTCAATTTTTAACATTTTTACTCGATGATCATTTTATGCTATGGACATGCAATTAGAAGAAAGTCATGGGCAAATTAATAATAGAAGGTAGGCTTCCTTATGAAGGCAATTATCCTCACAGACTAGATGCCCCATATGTGCAATGGGAGAAGTTGCCCAATTTAAGGATTGAAGTAGTATGATTGTGTGATTTTCAAAAGCTAATTGGTTTCCAATTGATTTTAAGTTTTGCATAAGGCTTTAATTTATGTGAGGTTTTGAGTCACATTATTTTTATGTCTGAATTGATTAAATTTAATTAGGTAAAAAATTTAATTTTTTTCTGTGAGCCTACGTCCAAGCATTCATCACAGAAAAGCACAACATAGAAAGAAACTAAGAAAAATAGGTTGATTCTATTGCACACCCAAAATAAATTAAACTAATATAAATTTATAAAATAAGCCAATGCAGTTGGGTACCGTTGTACACCCCAGAAGAAAGGAAAATGGGTAGTTAAGCTTTGCCCTTATATAGCCCAAACTAGAATTACAAGTCTAGATCCATGGTTCTTCTTTACAGGATCGTCTCCTTCTTCAAGGACCTCCATTGGGCTCTCAGGGGACCGCTGCACCATCTCCTTGTAGGGTTAGCTCCTATTAATCATATACCCCATAGATCATAACCTAATTATAAAGTCAAATTTACATTTTTAAATTCAAAAATAAATCATAAGCCCATTAAAATAAATATAAAAAAAAATACAAATAACACACAACAGTTATATTTTACAAATATACATGCTTACCATTAGTTGTTTTCCAAGCCCACCTGTCTTATGGGATATACTAATGGACTATTCAACATCTACAAACAAACAACCATTATATTTATATATATATATATATATATATATATATATATATATATATATATATATATATATATATATATATATATATATATATATATTATTATGGTCCCTTTAACATAACCCTCTGTAGAAGATAATGTTAATTATAGAAATAATGTCCTACCATCTAGACTAACATCAATCAGTCCTAGCCATCCAGTCTAAGACAGACAGTACACCACAAAATACTAAAAGTAATTCTCATCACAACATCATAGAAAATTACAAAAAATCACAAAATGACCTAACCTAAGTCTAGGGTTTGTGACTTATAATTCTAGTGTGTGAAGAAAAAGGGTTTGTGTGGCAAGACATTACTAGGCTTTTAGGTTTCACTTTTTGGTTTTGAGTAATTGTTTATTTACCTTTGGATGATTTTAATTCAAATGATTTAATAATTTATTGATTTTTATCTTTATTTTAGATACATTTTATTATGTTAAAATTAGATTAGATTTTTAAGAATGACGAATACAATAGGTTTCATTTTAGGTGGAGCTCATTCCATTCAACATTCTAAGTCCTAATAGGATGATACCTTTATTCTAAGGTAAAGATTCATTCTAAAAGTCTAACTAAAATCCCAAGTATTTTAATTTAACTTTTCTTTAAATTTAGAGGATTTGAATTAGTTCAATTAATTTTAAATTTCTTTATTAATAATTTTGTAATTTAGTTTGAATTAATTTTAACTTGAGGTTTAATTTATTTATTATTATAATTCAATTTGGTTTTCTCTTTAAGTTAATTCACTTGTTATTATGATTTTAGTTTCATTTTAATTTCTTTGGCTTGATATTGATATTTATAATTTTTTCTCTTAATTTGATTCATTTTTATTTTACATATTTGCTTTATTGATTATGATGATTTATATCTTTTTAAGTATTAAGTTTACTTGTCTATTAAATTTATTTTACTTGTATAACTTTAGATTGATTAGGTTTTTAATGATTATATTATTTGATTTAATATTCAACTTTGTTTATTAATTTTATTAATATTGATTTAGAGTAAAGCTTTATATAATTTCATTTTATTTTCATTTCATTTATTTAATTTTAAGATGCATATAGTTTATTCATTACATTTAAGTGTAGGTATTTCATTCAATTTAATTTCATTTGTTCATTTTCATTAATGTTCATTAACCTAAGTAAATTTATATTCAATTTATTGTGTTTAAGACTATCCCATTTATTATTCTTCAATTCTATAACTCATTTACATTAATGATTCTTTTTTTGTTTTAATTTATTCATTTCATGAAATTCTTTAAGGTTAGTTAATGAATTTAGGCTTAGATGATAAATTCCAAATTGTATATTCCATCCATTATGGACTGGTTCAATTTATTTTAATTAATTTGAAAGCAATGATCATTATGTCATTTGGAAAGAACACTTAGCCTAATGTAAATTTTCTCTTTTCATGATTTAAGGAATTTAAAGAAAGGTTATTCCCTTGTGTATTAATTTTTCCTTATGTTACTTTATCATTTTAAGTTTAATTCAACCTAACTTAAAGTTTAATCACACTTAACTTTTCATATTTGCATTTATACCATTTCACTCCTTAATCTAAATGGTTTTAATGTATTTTTATATTGATAACTTATGAACTTTATATTTCAGTTTATAAATAGAATTATTAGGGTTTAAGGGACCATTATTGTTAAGTATGATTAAATTTCATATTTTCATTTAATCATGATCTGTAACTTAGGATTATTCAGGTTTTATTGCTTTCAATTGACTTGAGTATTTTATTTTAGTCTTCTGATGTCAATTATAATGCCTTAAATTTATATTATAGATTTTATAATTTTTATGATTTTTTTATTTCATATTTCCTTTAAATTAACCTAGAGACTTGGAAATTTAAATACTCCCAATTTGGGGGTCAAATGGGTTTGAAAATTTTATGGTAAGTGGGGTTCCTTGCTAGGTTGATTTTCCTAAAGTTTCACTTTGATTAGATGTATAATTAAAGTGTAATTAAGGTTTTAATCCTTTTCATTAAAACATAAATTAGGCCTAATTTAGTGGAAATTATTTAGATGTTTTATTTTTCCTTGATTCTCCTCTAGATTATGCATCCAAAGAGTGTTTATTCGTATTTTTTTGGGTTTTACTTGATTTATTGTGATTTATTTAAGTTCAGGTAGATTAATTGAATTAATTAATTTAATTAATGGCCTAATTAAGCCATTTTGTGATTTATGATATTCCCATAGGTTTTAATGGCTTATTTATGGTCATTAAGGTATATTATAATATTTTGAATTGATTTAATAAATTTTTATCATTTATTTAATTTGTTATTAATTTATTTTATGAAAATGAGGGTTTAGGGTATGAAATTTCTAATATTAAGATTTACTGCTCAATAAACTATAAAAATTTACCTAATGTGTATCTTAACATCAATTTCAATTCCCCAAAGTTTCCTTTCATTTTGATTTTTGGTTGGGGATTAATTAGGGTTTGAAAATTTTCATTCAAACCCAAATTAAGGCTAAAATACCCTAAATAATTTATGAATTTTAATTTAATGGATTCCTCTCATCAAGAGAAATCTATAAAGCCCGAGTTTGTATTTTTTTATTTATATTTAATTTCTTATAATTATTTGAATTTTTATGCATTTTTCTTAAGTGTTTAATTCAGAAAACCCAGATTTTTCATTTAGGCTCGTCAGATCCATGTGGATCTGACGTGGCATCTCTCTCCATGTAGTGTCACATCAACATGACAAGTGGATCAGTGTTAAAAAGGTGGTGCATGGTTAATTATGGATTATCCGATCTAAGATCGAATGACTGTGATTCGACTCGCGGTTCCTCTTATTAGTTTTAATCAGAGATTCGACTAGATATCGGCCATTCATTTCCTTTAAAAGGAATGGATGATGGAGATTACACCTCCTATGGAGACAGCGGAGGCCGAGAGCCATCCATCATTTTTGTGTGATTTATGGTCATCCGATCGTCAAAATCACTCAATTTTGATTGTAATCCATCAGTGGATGAAAATATGAAGACCTAAATGGTTTGATCTCACTTGAGATTAAATTCCCTCTAAAAAGTACCAATGCATGTCTTTTTTAGTAAGGGCTTTAAGACACTCATAAGGGCTATTTGGTTAGTTGAAAAAGCAATAAAATGCATGTCTTTTTTAGTGAAAAATGAAATCACTCTATTTGGTAGGTTGAAAAAAAATGCAAGGTAAAATTCCAATGCATTTATTTTTCACCATATAGCTCAAATTCAATAAAAGGGGATTTCGACTAATTTCAATAATTTTACTTTACACGAGTCAGCGTAAAGTGAGCCACCGCCCGTCGTTGTCCCAACAGTTACCAGTGTCGACTACCACAAGCCTTTGCCTGCTATCATTGACCACCACTCGTTGCTCATTGCTGTCGCGCCGCCAGCTGTCACTGTCGCCGCTTGCAACATCATGTTATCGCCGTGCCACCATTGCTGCCCATCATCAACTCCTCGCCACGCCATCCACCATTTTACCCCATCGCTTCCAAATCCGCTACTAGCCGTTGCCGGGGACCACTTTCGAGATTTATATTACTTATAGTTTGACTCAAACCAAACGCAAAAAAAAAAAAAAAATTTTTGAATTTGATTTACATCCATCCAAACAACCATGAAGTAGTTCAAATACATTGCATCCCTTTTACATTGAATTTCTTTTACACTGCATTCTTTTTTCATGCATTCCTTTTTCAACCAATCGAACAACCCCTTAGTAACTATGGGGACAACAAATCCATGGCCAAACAAATTAAGATTGAGCCCAAGGTTAGCTACATTAGGCTTGTGGGCTCCACTTAGCCCTTTATGGCCTAAAGATACCTAAGAACTACTAAATCAAAAATAAATTAAATTAAATGGACTCTAGAACTAAACTGAATCCAATTGTACCAAAATCTAACCCATTTGGTCTCCAATTGGGCTAATTTGGCAACTTAACCCACCTAATCCCATTTGGCCCATTTAGATTACAATGGACCTACATTCAAATTCGATCAAAATTTGGTCAAACTAATCAACCCAAAAACTCTCAGATCACTAATCACACTTAATTGAAGTTCAATTTAGTTAATTGACTCACTTAGCTAAACATAATCTAATTGGGCCTTAATGGGGCAAATCAAAATTAAACCTAAATCACTTAAAAATTGATCATGCCTAAAGCTTTATAAACATTAAGCAAATATATTTAAAGCCAAATTGGGGTTCAATTATTTAATGTGTCCACCTATAGGGGTAAAATTAAAATAAACTTAATCTAAAATAAATTGAGCCACTCCAAGACCTTAGAATCAATATACAAACTTAATTGAACACAATCCATGCCCAATTGAGGTTCGATTTTACCAATTGGGTAACTTGAACCGAATTGACCTAATTGAACCACATTGAGCCAGATCCAAATCAAACCCAAATTAGATGAAATCAATTGTCTGAACACATTTCAAATTCACATATAAACATAACCCAATAACCTCTTAGGTCCAATTTGACCAATTGGACCACTTGACTTAAGTTGACCTAAATTGACCTAAATAGGTCACAATGAGCCAAACCTAACCAAACTAAGTCCAAACATAACTAAACTTGGCTAGAACCTTCCTTGTATCCCTTAGGGTCTTTCTATGTAGGATTGACCTATGTTTGAGTCAAGTCCAAGTGATCCAAGGGTCTAAATGAAGACAAAAACTCAAAATGAAAATGCACATAATCCCTTTACCTTGGCAATCTCATAATTAATGTTTGAGGTATGCCCAATTAACCCGAAGCTATTTAACAAACTAGAGAAATGATAAAAAATGAGGAGTGAAAATGATAAAACTTGGTTCACATCTCGCATCCCACCAACCCATATCTCGACGCTAAATGATTTAGGATGCTTGGTCACTCCCCATAGGTCAGTTCCCAACAAACCACTACCTTAGGACCATTCCAACTGGTTGCGATGGTGGGGTGGGGGTCTTAAGCACTCAAAATACTTACCATACACATAGACATAATCCCAGAGCCTCCTAAGCCCTCACCCACACTAGAGCAAGAACCACCATTAGTAACCCCTTCAATTGAACACCTAAACCACCACTTCCATCCTTAGCCATCCATTGCCCAAATTTACTCACCCAAATGTTCATTGACCTTAGGCAAGCTCAAACGAACCAAGCCCCTCCCATTTTGAGCTCAGGAAAGATGAAAACAACTAGACTTTGATGAGTTGCAGTGGTGTTCTAGTCTCTAAAGGAAACAAGAAGGAGGTAGGTGGGAATATTTCTTCAGGCATCTCATCTTGGCGCGTCAAAGCTTCCTAACATGTTGGTTCCATCGGACAATAGCTTTGGTGATGTAATGTTTTGGTGAACTTAGAAAAACCTAGGTTCTTATGCTTTGTAAAGAGAAATCAACTCTTGTTATGATTCAATTGTAAAAACCCTTACATTTCTTTCATAAATCCTTTTGATTGCATTATAATCCTAAGATCGAGCTTAGATAGCTCAGACCAAGTGAGGAGTGACAACTAATCTTTATATGTCATTAGAGGAGAGAGATCAATCATGCATCATCCATTCTATTTGATTAGAATAAAGGGTCATGATCTAATCACATTATAGATTTGATTTAATATGTTAGGAACTATAGGATGAGATTTGAGTTATTTGATCTTCGATGGAATAGCCCAGATCGAAACTACGTGCTCCTCATCCATGTGGGCTATACAAGGGCCATCGATCTAGCAAATCAATGCAAGTTGCATGTAAAGCACTCATTGAGTCAGTCAATGCATGGATAAATAAAAATAAGAACTAAAATTAAATTAACTTAGAAATTTAAAAGTCATAATTAACTATAAAAAATCTAAAATATACAAATAAATACTCTCTAGATTCATGAAAATGGGTATAATCTAGGAAAAATAAAAACCCTAAATTTTAATGGGTATTTTAAGAGTAATTAGAATTTATTAGAAATCTTATTTTTTAAATTAATCCTAAAACATTTATGCAAATAGCTTAAAATTTTTAGAGAATGTCCTTAGTGACGTTCTCTATTTCCCATAAAATTCCATAAGATTTGGGTGCGTAGATCTTAACTCATAAAAGTTTGAAGTCTTAATGATAAAGTTAGCTTAATAATTAATTATAAAATTATAGATATTACTAAGAATTCACATTAATGTTCAGACATAGTATGTTTACATAATAGAGCCTAAAAAAAGAAGCTTAGACCCCTTAATTTCAACTTAATAATAAAATCACTTATATTAGAGTTAATTATTCATTAAATAATTAATTAAATCACTTAGACCTTTAAAAATTTAATGTTGGATATTTTGAGAATACTTTTTACATTAATTAAAATGTTGATCTTAAAATCAATATTAAAATACAAGTTTAAATGCTTTGAAACTTTTAGGATGTGTTTTGCATGTTAGTAATTATCTCTACCCTTTTCTCCAAATTTCTTGGCTTATTTTTTATGGGTTATTAGATTAATATGGTTAACATGGGTAATAACTTAATTAATTAATTTAAAATGTACATAAATTATTAAAAAAATGTTTAAGGGTCTAAGTCACTTAATGTATATATATGATCATAAGAAAAGTATCAAACACATTTGATCATCATTAAATGATTATTCAAACTAGATGTTAAGCCCATTATTCCTCATACTATTTAAAATATTAAACTCATCTCAAACCTAGATTAAAATTCAAAATCTATCTCTAAATCATTAATCATTTAAATTAGAATCACCTAATAGTAATAAATTAAATATCACTTTCAAACAATACTTAAACATTAAAGCCTAGCTGACTCACTACACAAGCATTAAACACACATTAGACTGTTACATCATTGATTCTAAACTTAGGTTAGGATAGAACTTGATTGTAATGTGATGATTTTATTTTATTTTATGATGTATTATTTTAGGCTAACACTATTTATGCAAAGCCCAAATATATGAAATATAACTACTTATTTGTATGTTCATTATTTCTTATAATCTTTATTTTGTAAGACTTACGATTTTATTTTTCTTCTCAACTTATAATTTATAATTTGTAATTAATATTAGAATCATGAGGTTTAGAATGAGTATAAGTTATATGGTTAAGGGTTTAGGGTTCACTATGATGCTTGGTGGACTCACACTAAAGAGAAACCATAAAGACAAAGATATGAAGACCCCCCATGTGCTGTTCATTTAATTGTAAACAAGGTCGTATAAGGGGAAGATGCTTGGCTACCCATTTAAAGTTGTAAAAGGCTTATACTATTATTTTGTTAAATGTTTGATACTTGTTTACCTTTTACTGTGCATTACAACTATACGCTTTTCTAGCTTTCTTTCTATGATGATGTCATGATTGTATCTAAGCCTAGATATTCATTAGGCTCTTAAAAAATTAATTTCTCTACCCAACTAAAGTTAATTAACGTAAGTAAAAAAGTATAAATGCAACTCATAATCTCACTTATTTAAAGTCTTAAGCATAAATATTAAAAGCAACTCAAAACCTAGCCTTTGAGAACCATGATACATAATTTTCTTATCTTCTTATATAGGCTATTCACCTATTCGACATAAGAGGTATCTATCTAGTGAGGATGAGCAACTTCTTGGGAAAGTTTGCCCTTTAATTTTGCTTTGGCTTACAACCACTTATAAATTGTTATATTAGTTAGAATCATTTCATACTAGCCATGATATTAAATTAAAAGAGTGAATTTAGGTTCTCATTTTCCCTTTTTAATAAATAACAACCTAGCTATCTTGTATTTCATAAACTGTTCATATGATTTTAAAGTGTAGGAGGTGTTAGCTAGTAATTGATCCAAGTGGATTTTAAGTCCAAAAGAGTCAGAATAGGTTTGTACTTCTTAGTGAGAGCAAACAAATAAATCCCAAAATTTTCTCATTAGACCTAAGTTAAGCTTTTGGCTTATGCTAGAAGCACATTTAGTTTTAAGATCTAAGACATCTTATTTCTTCTTTGTTATAAAATTAAGTCCTCACCTTTTAGGCATTCCTAAGGTTTTGTGCTATTAGGATATGAGCCCTAGCATTCTAATAATTTTTTTTTAAATATTTCAATTTCAAAAATATAAAGCCGACCAACCATATAATAGGTTGAAGTGCTTATTAGGTTTCTCAAAATTAAAACACTTCCTACTTCTTTCTATTTGGAATTTAAAAATAACTATTCCACTTGATTTATTCCATTTGACTTCAAAATTTAGTAGTTTTTACTCAAACTTTGAATTCTATAAAGATAGTAACTAACTACTTTAGTTGAAAATTTTCTTAGGAAATCACATCTCCTAATATATAATTAATTATTTGGGCTTGTCCTTGAAGGGAACTTGTAACCTAGGTAAAATAAATCATATCTTACTATAACTATGTAAGGCAAGAAAAAATCTTTGGTACATGTAGACCCTTTAGTATTTGGAATCCTTATTAAGTAATTAAATCCATTAGAGGGTGATATTTCTACCTTTTTTTGGTGGTATATTTTTCTTTGATACCATGCTTAATCACCTAAATAAGAATTCTCAAAATCTATGTCATGTCCTCACATTTAATCACTACACTCTCACTATATTTATTTCTCATATTTTAATCCAACAATGAATTTTCTCTTAGTCTATCTTATTATAATATAAACGTTCATTTCTACTACCTCAATTAAATATCCCTTTCTTCCTCTCTCTCTCTCTCTCTCTCTCTCTCTCTCTCTCTCTCTTATATATATATATATATCACTAGGTTTTTTATTCTAATAATTAAATCATTAAACTCTATATTAAACCAATTTTTATTGCATAAGTTACTATCTTTTGTAATGCTCTTGATTTTCCACCATCCATTTAGTTTCTTGTAAATAGCTATTATTTGTTCATAGAAATGCTTCATGAATAAAATTACATGGCTCATGAATATTAATTAGTAATAAAACTAAATTTTGTACATGATTTCAAAAAGAATGCAAAGATTCATTATTATATGCTGAGTTATGATAATACTAGATGCATGCTTAGATTAGAATAAATACATGACAAATTTGGTAAGGTAAAAAAAAGATCTAGAGTATGGTTTACTTTAGAGCACAAGTTCTATATGTTTACATTTATCAAATAATTAATGTTCCAAATTATCAAAAAAGACATATATAGTTGTGAATATAATAAAATTAATGTCTCAATCAATTAAGAATAATAAAAAAATATATCTTTATAATTATCCATAAGACACACCTATATATTTTTAGCTTTATATATATATATATATATATAAAATGCATATTGAGATTGAATTTTTTTTCTAAACGTGTACATTCATCACTTATCGAGCTAAAAGAGAAAGCTCTTTTAATGAATAATATCAAACCAATTAAAAAAACTTTAAGGAAATAGTGGCTGTAATTATAACCTTGATCAAACTTTAACTTTGCATATACTAAATAAAAAGTAGGACCATAACATTCGGAATAGAAAAGTGCATGCAAAATGCAATCTCAAATTAAAAGGTTCTCCCAAACTAAAGAAGAATTTACTATTAAAATTTTTTTAACACAATTACTTCAATGGTAAGGAAAAATTTCTATCATAATATTCTTCTAAAGTTATTTCTTCTTCTTTAATGTACTTAGATAACAAACAAAAGTATGCGAGGTCAGCATGATGGGGTCTAATAATTATTTATCTAAAAGAGAGATCTATTCAAGAGTTTGGTAGCACATGGAACCCCATATTGAGGTACAATAGTGAGATATCTAGATGGTGTCAACAAGGTGGTATAAATGTAAGGATTTTAATCTATAATGTGAGGAGCCCCAAGTGAAAAGTTGATACTACTTGACATCTTTCTTGAGGGGACCAAAAATAATTAACTAAAAAAATGGGACTAGACTAAAAGATTGGGCTTATATTTCCACAAATAAGATGGCTGATGGTAAAGGCTAATAATAGAAACTTGCTGCTTCTGATAGAGGATTTATTTAAAACCACTTAAGTATAATTAAAACTATAAAGTTAAGTATTTATATACAATAGGTTGACTAAGAGAGAGGAAGAGTGGGTCTTGTGGTCTTAGCATAAACAAGATAGTCTGTCTAGATGTACATGATTGTCTACTATATAAAGTAAAAATAAAAACTAGTCATTTTAGATTATACATTGGCATGACTCATACTAAGAAATATTATATATATTTATTAGACATTTTTAAATGAATTAAATATTTATAATCTGTATGTGTGTAGTCCTATACTACCACACCCTTATTTTTGGGTATGATTGAATTGATAATGTTTCTTTTGACATTTAAAATAAAAAATTATGGTTAGATGCTCTATTTATTAGAAAATTGATTGATTTTTTTAACTTTAATATCTTTCTTAAAAACCTAATATGCATATCTTTAGAAACAAAATAAAAATAGTTTGCATTCATATATAGAATAAATAAAGTGTTACAAACCTTTAATTATTTCTACAAAGTAGTTCACTAGAGGATATGAGTTGAGAAAATAATATTTCATTTATCATTCAGCACAACCTCACATATTTGGTCCTTTTCCTACTCTGTAGAAGGTTTATTACTTTTGAAAAACATACAAACACAAAAATATTTGCTTATTTACATCAATGAGTTATAGTGCATAATCTTAATATATTATAAATTAAGGTTTACAAGAAGTAAAATTATATGAAGTGTCATTGTTGGTGTAAAAAACAAATATAATGTTGGTCTTATGAAGAAACCTATGAGGGTAAGGATTGTAAACCTGACTCAAATTAATACAATTTTTTTTTAAAAAAAGAGAGTTATAACATCTTTTATACAAAGTGAACTAAAGTAGAGATCTAAATAAAGTATTATGCATCCAATTGCTTGAGACAAGTGATGAAATAATGATTGAGATGAAATTCCTACCACCAACTAACATTCATCATTATTGAAATAAGTGTTTAAGTACTCGCCAATCATCAATTACAACCCTCACATTTAACCCTCAAGAAAACCATGTTCTACTGTGCATAATTTTTTTACATATAATGAAAGGCCGATAAGTTCCTTTGTTAGATAAGGGGATATTTATATGTAAATGATCTAGTATTTTGGGAAAATGGTGGGGTTATTGGAGGACTAAAATTTTTATTAAAAAAGCATAAGGACAACATTTAAAGGGTTGCAAAATATTAAAATACAAAAAAAGGAAGTAAAAGAAATGAGGACAATTGAGTAAGTTTAAAAAAGAGTTTCTAGTTATCTAAATGATATTGGGATAGGCATTTTAGTAGAGAGTTTTTGATTATCTCATACAACGCTATAAAGTGTGTAGAATAATTTTAAGAAGAACTATTATTAGCACAAATTTGATATCATTCATTCATCATAAAAAAATAATCATTAGCATCATCATTTTCATTGGTCACTATTTTGGGTCATTTTTTAAAATCTTAATTTTTTTTATTTCTTGAAGCTTAGTTTTGCATGGTATTTTATGTACTCCTTATAAGTCTTCATGAACAGGTTTTATTCATGTTACTTTAAGTCTTGCCTTTTCATTTATAATCCGTCATCATGAAGGAGGATGGAACATTAATAAAAACTTCTTTGTCTCATTATTCATGCATTTCTCTTTTTAGTATCATTCTTATCATACTACTTATTGACCTCACTTTTAGAGATTGACATTCATATTTCTTAGTCCTAGGACTCCATCTTAGCATTAGGATTTTCTCACCTAGAGTCTAAGGCACATCTAGTGATTAAGGGAACACTAAACCCAAACCAGAGGATTATAGGACCCACATAACCCAAACTAACCCAAACCCTTATATAGTAAACTAAGTTTATTTCAAATTGATCTTAACCTCGAACAGAATCAAACCGAACACATACCAAGCACAATTGGTTAAATGGGCTAATTTGACCAAGTTAGTCAAAATTAACTTATTTGACCCATATAGGTCACCATGACCTAAATATTAACTAAACCAAAATAGATTTCAACCAATTAATCATATGACATCCAAAGCACCAATTTTGCCTAAACCACACCCGATTGAGGTCTAATTTGACTAATTTACTCAATTGATCTAACTTGACCATTTGGGCCTAAAGAGGTTAAGTCCAAAATTAACCCAAACCATTTGAAATTGCACTTATCGAAGCCATTTAAAACACCATTTGAACTTTATTGAAGCCTTATTACGACTCAATTTGGCCAATTGGCTCACCTGGCTAAAATTAGTCTAATTGAACTTTGTAGGGCAAAAATCAACTTCAATTCAACTTAAATTAAACTAACCTAAAGCCTTATAATCACCCCAAATAAATGATTGAACATCCTCCATCCCAAATTGTAACCCAATTTAACTAATTGGTCCACTTAGCTCAAATGGGCCTTAAATAAAAGCCAAATTAAATTCAAATTGAACTAAACCAAGTATTCCAAAATATTTCAAATTAATTATTGAACATAACTCAACAATTAATTAAACCAAATTTGGACAAGTTAGCCAATCGAGCCTACTTAACCTAAAATGACTCATATGAACCATATTGAGATAAAATCTAATTTAGATTAAATTGAATCAAAATAATCACTCTTACTAGTTTCAAATTGACATTTGAACACAACCCAATAGCCATTTGGGCTCAATTTGATCAATTGGTCAACCTAACACAAATTTAATTACATGAGCCAAATTGAGCCTAACCCAATTAAACTAATTCCAAACCCAATCAAACTTGTTATAACTCATTATTGGACAACTCCATATCTACCTAAATGAACCCAACCCAAGCTGAACTTGATTTCAGCCCAAACCAAGTAAACTAAGGGTCTTATATAAGATAAAATCCAACATTAGCTAAGTTCAACCCTCCTTTTGGCCAAGACAACACTCCTAACATGCTTTGAGCTCACCCTAACTAAGCACACCTATCCTAAGGCTAGTTTGCTCAACCTTTGATCAAGGTGAAGTCCAGTTCACTTTGGAAAACCCTTGGTTCACCAACTATGGGCTGTCCACTTCACCCCACTACATCAAATCTATTGATCATTAGGGAACCTTTAAATCATTAGTTCAAAGTCATTTTTGACATCACCCAGTACACAACTAGTTTCCCATGGTTGAACAAACCAAAAATGGTGGTTCACATAAGATGCCCAATACACTTTAATTTAAACCACCAAATTACAAACACAATATTTTGAACATTTAAGAGCAAGTCCTTGAAAATCCTAGAGCCTCTCTTGCACCATATCTTTAGTGACACCAAGCCTTCACATAACCCAACCCCCCTAAACATCACTACCATTCAAACCTATTCAAATTTCAAAATAATTCATCCCACAACTTCCTCACACTCCCACAAGCTAAAATGAATTAGAGAACTATTTGATTTGAGCACTGGAGCATAGAGATCGGTCAAACTTTAGTGACATGTGACGGAGCTTGGTCTCAAAAGCATAGGTGAGGAGGCAAGAGAGGATCTTCTTAATATGACTTCATCTTTACTAGATGAAGTTACCTCCATTAAAAAATTCATTGGACAATAGCTTTGGTGAGGTATTGATCTCAAACTATAGAAAGCATAGAGATGTTGGTCTTTTGTGAAGGATTTGTGCGAACCACTTAGATCACGATTTAGGGATCCCATTCTTGTGTTCTCTTATTCAATTTTCATTCTTTTTCAAAAAGAATTTGAGTTCTAGTGACTCAGATCAAGCATCTCCACCTCTCACTTAAAGAAGAGGATGAATCACGAGCCACCCATCTCCAGTTAGCTGCCACACATGATGGTTCAAATAACCAATCATGCAGTATCGCATGTAATGCACAGCTAACTTGATGGTTGATTATGTAAATTAATTAATTAGGGTTAAAATATGATCAATTATCTAGAACATTAAAAAAATTTTAACAAATTATATAAAAATTTAAAAAGGATAAATAAATACTCTATGGAACCAACAAATAGAGGAAAATTAGGAAAAATTAAAGCTACAAATTTTATCTTTTGAACAATGACTAATTAGGATTTTATTGAATTGAATATTTTTAAAATTAGTCCTTGATTACTTATCTAAATGCCTTAAAATTTTCAGGGGATATCCTTAGTGAGCTTCGCTATATCCCATAATTATTTCATGTCATTTGGGTGAGCATACTAAGATATGTGATTTTAGAATGATTAATGACTTAATTAATCTAATTATTAAAATTAAAGTTATGGCAATGTCCAAATATGTATTTTGGTGTTAAAGCACTCTTCCTTAACATCATAACACCTAAAAAAATTGATTGGGACCTCTCGTCCTAATTAAACCTCAAAATCCACAGTAATTGGGTTTACTACACATTAAGGACTTAGAAAATCATAATTAATTATGTAATTATCCAAAACTTATGATCAACCCCTCTTTGTGCTCAACTAATAGAGAGGTTCTCAATGAAATCAAAAGCCCTAATTAGTTATTTTGAGTGTAATAAATAATTTAGGGTTTTCCTTATTTATTTATTTAATAAAAAATATGAGCATAAAAGCCTTAAAATTTTTATGATGTGTTTTAGTTATGTTCACGTATGTTTTATAATTTTTCCAAAATTTGTGGCTGTATTTTCATACTTAATTAAATCTTTGAGACTCTTTGGGATTAATTAAACTAAATAAATATTAAACCCTAACAAAATTATAAAAATCATATATTTGGCTTTTAAATCACTTAATGAATAGAGAGAGATTGTGGAATAATTTTAGAGTGTGTAATCTTCTCAAATGATCTTAAACCACTTTAATTAATAATTATTTAAGTAAGCCTAATTAAGTTTAAATGGTGATATGATTGTGTGTTCAACCTTAGGATTGATAAGTTAAAAATAAATCCTCATGTTCTTTATCTCTTTGTCAATTCACATATGTATGCTTGAAAAGTGCTCATTTGCGTATTTGCATTCATGTTTAATTATAAATAGATGAATTATATTGCAATTATTATTTCAAGATATTATCACTATTAAATTACAAAATAATTTTATCTAACATAAAAGTTTCAAATGATGGAAAAATACAATTAAAATATAACAATCATATGTATACTCAATGCTTTCCTAAAGTATTTAGTCTGAAAATCCGAGATCACAGGGCAATTAGCTCGACTGAAGTCTTTACATCATAGTTATGGTATAATAATGACATGTACTTATAGAAATGCAAAGAGGAACACAGAAAAATTTGAATTAATTTCAAATTTATTATCATCACTTTTCTAAAATTAATATTTATTATTATATGAATATGTATACACACATGTACATAACTATCAAGTATATAGTCTAGAAACCCAAGATCATATGGTTACTAACTTAAAGGAGTCTTTACCTCACATTTCTGATATAATAGTGACATGTACTTATAAAAGCTAAATATATATATATATATATATATATATATAAATGTATGTATACACATGTGTATACTTATCTAAATTTTTTCCGATATAAAGTATATGCATTCATATATATATATATATATATATATATATATATATATATATATATATATATATATATATATATATATATATATATACATAATATTTAAATCTTTAAGTTATCTTAATTCAAAAATATACTCACACATATGCATGCATGAGTGAAGCATTTTATGTTTTAAATTATTAATCATTCTTATAAATAATTTTCAAACAAAATAGAACATTTCATTAAATTACTAAATGGAATAGGATTTGAAAAGAAAAGTGTTAAGATGATAAAGGAAAATTTGGTGGTTGTTACGAGAGAATTCAAAACTTATTCCTTTAATCCTAAGATGTATCTCATATAATTATAACATCATTTAAATTTGATTCAAACTTAGGATTTGATTAAAATTAGTTTATTAAATTGATTAATGGTCATAAAACACATCCCTTAGACTTTATTAGAAGTATGGTGTGTAAGAGGATTGGGTTTTACCTTAAATGAAACCCACCTCTTTTTCACTCTTTAAAACATTAAGTCTAACTCAAATCAAACCTAATTTAAAATTTAAAATTTATGTCAAAGCCATGAATCATTTAAATTAAAATCATCCTCTTATTAATAAATTAAACTTCCGCTTAAGTTACTCAAATGCTTAAGGCCTAGCTTTGTCAAGACACATTAACCTTTGCACAAAATTTATAATGAAAGGCCACCGATACTATAATTAAGTTAGGATAGTGATTTATTGTGGATTTATTTTCTATTTTGTAATGTAATATTTTAAAGGGATGTTAGGGTATATGCTCATAGTCTGGATGTTAGGATATTTTTATAGGGGGTTATACTCAATAAAAATGGGTCATTGTAATAAAAATTAAACTAAATAATCTTTCTTGTATGTGCTACTTACCACTTTGAGCATAGCTTATTATGATTGGTGGGCTTGGACACCCGATAGTGCAAGTCCCATTATATGGATTATAATTGCTTGGTGTGTATGTATGTTGAAGCTAACCCATTCTTGCAAGTTTAGTTAGGATCTTATTTTGGAATTTCAAATTTAATTTGTACTAGAATTAGGTTAGGGCCACGGGGTTTAAGATGAGCAGCAACTAGAAGATGTAGACCTGGGAGGCTCTATGAAGCTTGAAAGATCTAAACCATGGAGATGAAGATGAAGGCCCCTTCACATTGGCTTTATTTTGGTATACCTAGTTTTAGGCTGGGTTGCATAAGGGCAGAGCTAGATTTCTCATTTTTTTCTTTTTTCTGGGGTATGTAGCAGAACCTTGCCACACCGCTATTTTAATTTGATTTGGTTGATTCAGTATATTTATATTAATTGCATAATATCATGCTTTTTTTAGGGTTCTTCAAGTGAGATGTTTTGCTAAATATTAGCCTAAATTTTGGTAGGCTCTTAGAAATTTTACTTTCTACCCAACTTAATTAATCAACTCTAATTAAATAAATATAACTCCTAACTTCACTTAACTAAAGCCTTAGATATAAATATTGAAAATAACTAGAAACCATTAGAGTTCCTGAACCATGCATGCATATCTCTTAATCTCTCTTGAATTAGGCCCTTCTTCTATTCTCGAAAAGAGGTAGAGTTTGACCATTATGGATAATAACCTTCCTAGGAAGTCTACATTCTCTTTTGATTTAGCCTATAACCTTTATCTAATTGCTTCTAATTATAGACATGATTGCATTCATAGTCCTTTAAATGAATTTGTTGTCTAAAAAAAATTTAAACTTGAAATTTTATTGTATTAGTTATAAGCATTTTTTGTGCTAATCATAATCTTAGAGTGAGTTTAGGCTCTTACACTTATTTTCTAATTAAAAATAGTCTAATCATCTTGCATTACATGAGACTTGACTACATAATTTTAAAGCATATTTAATGTTAGTAGGCAGCCTATCTAGGTGGGCAATAAGTCCGGAAGAGTTGGGATAGATTCATTCTTCTTAGTGGAAGTGAACCAATATATACCAATCACCTCCCGTTATATTAGAATGAGCTTCTACCTTGTGTTGAAGCACTATTAGTTATAGGATTTGAGGCTACTTATTTCTCATTTGCTAATAGTATAAGTCATCACCTCTTAGGTACTCCCATAATCTTGTGCTATAGAGAAACAAGTCATAGCATTATATTAGATATTTAACTCTGCCACAATAAACTTTAACTTCAAATGTATAAAGCCCAATAATATGATAGATTGAAGTGTTTACTAGGTTTTATAGTATCAAAGCACTTCTTACTTATTCTACTTTGGATTCTGAAAAGAACTATCCCTATTTGATCATTCCCATTTGATTTTCAAATTGTGCAATTTGATTACATTCTTTGAAATCCATAAAAACATAGCTAACTACTTTAATTGTGAATTTTTTTAAGGAATCTTGTCTCTTAGGATGTAATTAACTATAAGGGCTTGCCCTTGTAGGGAACTTATAACTTAGCTTAAATTAGACCCTATCTCACTTCATCCATGTAAGGCAAGGAAAGATCTTTAGTACTCATAGACCCACAATAAAAGTCCATATTAAATGATTGAGTCAATTGTAGGATGATATATCTATCTCTTAAGATTGTATATCATTTCTTGATGTGGTACTCGATCATCTAAATTAGTATTCCTTTAAAAAATGTATGGTGTCATACTACAACATTTTAAACACCACACTACTTTATACTCTTTGAGCCCCACCATTTCTCTTAATGAAATATTTCACGAAAATCATATATATTAATAATTATAGGGATTTCTAAGGTAGATTTAATGATAAATAAAAATGCCACTTATTTTTTGATATATCATCTTAAAACTTCTAAACCTAAGGTATTGATCCTGATAAATTTAAAATAATAGTTAGAATAATAATGTATTATCAAATTTTATATCATTAATAAACTCAATGGCAAAATAACATCCTCTAATTAATTTTGTTCATGTCTTTAAAAACCTTATAATAAATAAAATATTCTTAAACAAATTTGGTCATTCACATCTTTGAGCATTATTGTTAGATCATCTATAAGACTTATTCTACAAATTTTTTAATTAAATAAACATAAAAAATATTCAATAAAATTTTTTTAAGCTAATTCTTATAACCATATTAAATAAAGGCAATAAACTATATATATATATATATATATATATATATATATATAATGAAGTAGCCCAAAACACTAGGGTTTTAAAAATTAGATGAGCTAGTCCTAGTAGTTCAATTGTGAATTGATCATTCTATCAATTCTGATCAATAGCAAAATTACTTTTGCATAGAATATGTTAAAAATGGTCAAAATCAATGGTTGAATTATGGGCTAGTGAGTTGATTTGATTTTTTGATGAATCACTTGGTTATAATACTGATAATTTGTGGCTTTTTAATCTTGTTCACTTAGTTAGAAACATAAAAATCAATTACAATAGAGAAAGCAATTAAAACATTATCTCCCAATTATTTAAAATATTGAAAAGTGAGGTATCTTGATTTAAAATATTAATTATATGTTGAATTAGCAAAAAAATAAGTCTTGCAATACTATTAAATCATTTAAATCACATAAAAAATGAATATTTATTATACAATTGAATTTAACTTCCTGTTCAACCTCGATTGAACATTGAACCTATTCTTTTATTGATTATTGTCCATTTCAATTTTTCAAAACCTTGCCTAGCACAACCCTTACAATTTTTAATTAATAAAATATCTTTAATAAAATTTGACTCATCTCAACATAAATAAATAAATATTAATGTAACATCTTCGATTCGATTTGCACTATTTTCATAAATAAACCTAAAAAATATACATTCTAAAATATGTTCTTTCAAGAATTCTAAAACTAAATAAAACTCATATAAAAAATAAACAAATCCTTGAACTAATTCTTCAATCTAAAATGGCCTGATATAAACTATATGGCACCATACTAGAATAAAAGTAAATACTCATCAATAAGCAAATATAAATAATTTTTTAAACTTGCCACTCAACTTACCTTTTTGTAACTATGATACTAATTATCTAAGAAGAAACAAAATTCATAATAATAAATCAATATATCTAAATTACTAACAACAAGTAGATAACCAAATAAAAACTCTAAAGTACGTATTATGAACTCAACTACTAAGAACAAGTAATTAAGTAACATCTAAGAAGAACCTCCCACCTCTAACATTCATCATTGTTAAAGATAAAATTTAAATATTCATTATGATCATCAATTGCCTTCATCCTCTTTAACTTTAGAAAGACTTAATGTTTGAATATATAAACTGCTTACATATAGAAGAACATGGCAAGTAGAAGTTATATTATTTCATAGCTGAATGAAATACTATGAAGCTCCAATTTCTTGGTTATGAGATTACCCAAATATAAATGATCGTGTTTTTATAAAAATGAAGGCTAAGTAAAAGATTAAAATCCTGAAATGGTTGCAAGAATTTGATATGTTAAAAAAGGCTAAAGAATAAGTATGCATAAAAATATTTTTGGAGAGAATAGTTTTTGCTAATTTGTAAACTATATGAGAAAGTCTAAAAAAATTCAATTCATTGGGAAAGACATTACTTAGATTGTGAATAATCAATCTTTTAAGAACAAAAAAGCTAATTAGATGATTAAAATAATTTTGGACAACATAATGCTAGGATTCAAAGGGTTGTAAGAAATTGAAATCTTGAAGATTGCGAAGGAAAAATAGATTATAATAAAAGAGTGGATAGCTTAAAGGATAGTTTCTTGTTATGATGATAATGGAATGTGTGTCTTGTTAACAAAAGTGCTTTTGATAATGTCATGTAGCTAAATGAATCAATTAAAAAGAAGAGAGAATCATTGCACAATTCAAATAGGAAGAAATATTACTAACCAAAATGTGATATCATTCATTCATCCATAGAAATGTAAATCACATAATCATTATCATCATCATTAATCTCATTCAAACTATTTGGGTTTTAATTTTTTAATTCTCATTTTCTATTTCCAAATGCTAAGTTTTGCATTAGATATTAAATATATTATTTATAAATCTTTTTGAATAACTTTTCTATTAGTTACCTAAAGTATAGCCTTTTATCATAGTAACCTTAAGTCTAGTCAATTACATTCGTAATCCTTTGGCATTAAAGAGGATGGAGGTTTAGTAAAATATTCTTTACCACATAATTAATTTAAAACTTTATTTAGTATCATTCTTAACATACACTTTTCTACTCTTTGATCTCATCCATTTTCTTAATTTAAATTAATAACAATAATCATGATAAATGTACAATTAAAAGGTTTCTCAAAGCATGCCTATTTTAAAAACTAAAAATGATTTCTGGAAAGCATAAGGATGATAGTGGCAGCTTTGCAAGAGAATAAAATTTTAAAAATGAGAAGGAATGGCGCTAATGATAAATGAGTTATAGGATACTTTCTAATTATCTCGTATGATAATAAAATGAGCATCGAAGAAGATATTTTTTGGTTATATAATATTGTTCTATGAATAGAATAAAAATAAAAGAAAAGTTTCCATAATTCTATCAAGACGAAGACTGATTAGCTAAAATTTGATTTCATTAATTCATCATTGAAAAATAACCTTTATCTCATTATTCTTATCAAAATACGTGAAATTGTATAAAAATTCTTTAGACTTTAAGTTAAGAGAATTTCTGACAAATTTTTCATTAAAAATATTATAAAAAATATGAAAAATATTCAAACCAAACTAAACCCCTATTCCTCACTTTTCTTTCTTCACGCTTTATCCCTCTTCACCCCCTCTCATTTCCAGCTTTAACGCCAGCGATCGTCATCTGATTTAGCTTGATTAGCTCCCATTCTGTAGATGTGATTTTGAACATACTCGGCCTCCAACAACCCTTGATTTCATAGTTCATTTGTGATTCTCTTTGATTTTCTCTTTTCTTTCTTCTTTGTTTTTGCTTAAATATGTCTTTAAGGCTATATTTTTCCTACTTAAATTTATATTTCTTTCTTAAATTTATAATTTTATCCTTTTATGCATGAGATTTGGTTAGGATCTACATTCTTTTTAAAGATTTAATATTTTTGCGCTTAGATCTATATTCTTTTAGAATAGTTTTGTTATTTTAGAAATTTTTCTCTATTTTAGTATATTATTAGAACCAAAATTTGAATTATAAGTTTACTGTGTTTTAGTAATATTATTTTGCATGTTCATTGCTAATAATTATGTTTAGCAATAATATGTAAATTTTTTTTTTTTAATTTTCATGTGTTTTAATAATTACAAATTGGTTAGCTAATTTATTACTTTACTAATTATATGTATGCAGGTAATGAAAATGTAAATTAAAATATGTACATCATACGAAAATTTAATTTGGTTGGTAATTCATTAATAAAAGTCAATAGTAATAAATTTATTTTAGAAATATAGATGTATGCATGTATTGTAATTATTTAGTTCATTAATCCTTCTATTATACATTCTTTACTATTAACTATTAAGCCATTTGTTCTATTTATTTTTGACAAATTATTTCTCAACAACCTATTTTTAGTTTTAAGAAAAGATTAAATGTTCCTATTCTATAAAGCATATCTAATATTGCTTAAAGTTGGGGTTGATTTATATCAGAGAGGATTCCATATCTAATTTTGTAAAGCATATTCTATTTCAATATATTATTTGAATTTTTTTAATCAATTTGCTATTTTAGTAAAAGTTATTGAACTAACAAATAATTTAGTGCTTCCTCATTTATATAGAATCAACACATTCACATCCAAGTTAAATGTGAATGCATTAAATAACTTTGGTAATAATCGACATATGTTGTATTACAAGAATGATGTGATTGAAACTAAAAGTAAATATTATGCTGCTCTTAAATTTACACCACAAACTAAAAAATAACATAAATAGAAGGATGCCTCATATAAGAGGTTATTTTATTCACCTTTTATCTAAAGGTTAAAGAAATTAATTGCATCTATAGTTTTGCTAGGCATATAAGATGGCATCATTAAAGAATAAATGAATCAAATATATTAGTAATCCATTAGGTGTTGAAGTATAAAAGTACTTCAGTAGCACAAATCTAAAGTTTACTTTAGAACCATAAAAAATTAGAATCAAGTTATACGCTTATGGTTTCTGCAGTGTTTAAATACGTGCGAGAGACACTATACAGATCTTGAGGGTACTTATTTAAATGATTGAATACAATATCAATTAATAATATACTACCTCAAAAGGTATATATATCACCCTACAATAGTTTCAATTATTTAATAAGGACTCTTAAGGTTGACAGGTCTACATTTACCAAAGATTTTTTCCTTGCTAGACATGGATGAAGTAAGATAGGGTTCATTTTAAGAGGGGTCATAAATTCCCAACAAAGGCAAGCCTCGAAAGTTAATTACATCTCAGAAGATATGAATCTCATAGGAAAACTCTCAATTAAAGTCTATTTCATATCTATTGATTTCAAAGATTATGATGAAAAGATTGTTCAATTTGGAAATCAAATATGAGGACTCAAGCTGGAACAGTTCTTAACAGATTTTGAAGGATGATAAGTAGGAAGTGCTTTGATACTATAATGTTTGATAAGCACTACAATTGACTTTACTATTTCGCTTTATGTCTTTGAAATTGAGATTTATATTACATTTTGAGTTGACCATTTATTAGAATGCCAGGTTTTATACCCCAATAATATAAGATTGTGAAAATACCTAAAAGATGAGAATTTAGACTTGCAACAAAAAAGAAACAAGCAACCTCGGATCCTAAATCTAAGGGTATTTCAGTATAAGCTAGAAGCTTGACTTAATCTATTGAGAGGCGATTGGGGTATATTAACTCACTCTCACTAAAGAGTAAATCTACTTCGACTCATTTAGACTTATAACTTGCTTGGATTGCCTGCCAGCTAATACTACCTATGCTTTAAAATTATGTGGCTAAGTCTCATGTAAATGTAAAATGGTTGGGCTATTATTATTATTTAAGAAAGAGGATTTAAAAACCTAAACATACTTGTGGTGTTTAAAATTATGATGAGAGGACACCACACAAATCTTAGGTGATACTTTTTAAAATGGTTGAGTATGACATCAATAAATGTTATACTACCTCAAAAGGTAGACATATCACTATATGATGGACTCAATCACTTAGTAAGGACTCTTAAGATTGATGGGTTTACGTGTACCAAAGATATTTTCTCTACTTTACATGGATGAAGTAAAGTAAGGTTTATTTTAAGCTAAGTTCTTAAGTTCTCTATAGGGGCAAGCCCCCTTAATTAATTACATATCAGGAAATAAGGTTCTTAAGAATATTTTTGATTAAAGTGATTGGCTAACATCTCTATGAATTTTAAGATTTGATATCAAAGGATTGGTGATCATTATAAATCAAGTGAGAGGCTCAAACAAGAAGAGTTCTTAATAAAATCTAAAGGAGGATAAGTAGGAAGTGCTCATGATACTAGGAATCCTAGTAAGTACTTCAACCTATCATATGGTGAGGCTTTATATATTTAAAGTAAAGAATTTTGATTTCTTAAGTTGATATTTTATTAAAAAGCTATGACTTATATTCCAATAATATAAATTATGAAAATGCCTAAGAGATTAGGATTTACGTTAGTAGTAAAAGAGAAACATGCTACCTCTAAACTTATGTCTCAAATACTCTAGTACAAACTAAGAGCTTGACTTAATTATACCTAGGAAAAATTGGGATGTGTTGGTTCACTGTCACTAGAGAGAGAGAACCTATCCAACTCTTCTAGACTTACAATCACATAGAGTGGTTGCCAACTAATACCACCTACAAGTTAAAACCATACAACCAAGCTTATGAATATAATATAATTATGATATTATTTATTAAGAAAGAGTGTAAGATCCTAAACTCACTCATTAACCCTAAGATCATGACTCACATATTTTGCTTATAGCCAATGCAATAATTTTTAAATTTTATGCTTTTTGACTCATAATATTTAAATATTTTGGGTATGAAAATCATGCATAAAGTTAGATGTTGTTAGAAATGAGCCATAGGCCAAATAAAAAAAAGAAGGAAAACTCCTTCTAGAAAGGTGGTTATCCTCATAGATCAAATACCCCCTTTATACAATGGAAGAAGGGTCCAATTGAAGGAGTTAAGAAGAAATATGCAATCATGGTTCACAAAGTCTAAGTATTTATGGTTGCTTTTAGTTATTTATGCCTAAGGCTTTAATTAGTGGGGTTATAAATTATTTGTTTATATTTGAGTTATTTTAATTTAGTAGGGTAAAAAAATTAATTTTCTTAAGAGCCTAATATATCCAACCTTCATCTCAACATATCAAATCACAAAAATAAATTTATTAAAAGCATGCAGTACCTATTGCGTACCTCAAAATAAATCAAGCTAAATAATTTAAGTAAAATAGATGGGTGTGGTCGGGTACCACTATACACTAAGAAAAAAGACAGCCATGCTCTGCCCTTATATAAACTAGCTTAGAACTAAAAGTTTAATCTATGGGGTCTTCATTCTTCAGGATTGTCACCTTCTTTAAGGACCTCCTTAGGCTCCACAGGGGACCACCGAAAGGGTACAATCAACTTCTATTAATCCTAAACTCCATAGATTTTAATATAATTTTAGTTTCAAATTACATTTAAGAATCCCAAAATAAAATCCTAATCCCTTCAAAATAAATATTAGGAAAAACACACAACACACTAGTAATTATAATGCAAACATATGCGTTTAGCATCAATGTTTACTAAGTCCACTTATCTTATTAGGCTATTCCTAGGGACTTAAATGATACCTGCAAGCAAATAATATCTATTATTTTTTATTACAATAGTCCCTTTAAGCATTGCCCCTGTAGAAAATAGTGTTAGCATAAAAGAGTGTCCTAACATTTAGACCAGTTAGCAAATAATCTGAGTCATTCAGACTAAAATAGTACATCATAAAATAAAAAAAATATCACATCATATCATAATATAAATAATCAAGATTACCTAAGTCTAAGGTTAGTGACTTAGCAATTTAGTGTGTTAAAAAAGGGGATTTGTGGTATAAATGTACTAGGCTTCCTTGGGGTTTAATTTTTAATTTAAATTTAAAGTTTTATTTAATTTTACCATCAGAAGACTTTAATTTAAGTGATTTAACTGATTTTAAATTTTATCTACTATTTTAGGTTTATTTTTACTTTGAAGTTGGATTTAGGTTTTAAAGAGTGAAAAAAAAAGTTTAAGCTTCACTTATGATAAAGCTAAGTCTACTTAGTACCCTAATCTTAATAAAGTAAAGTCATCACCAAAGAGGTGAATACTCACTTAAGGATTAAACCTAGTGGTTTATGCATTCTTTCTAATTTTTTTGTTTAATTAATATAGTTGAGTTAAGTTTAGTTTGATTAATGTTTTCCTTATTTAATTGAGATCAAATTAACTTGGTTGTGATTGATTTAATTAAAGTTTGAATTGTTATATGTTCAGTTTCATATAATCATCATCAATTTGATTAAGTTTTCTTTATCTTAAGTTTCAATTAATATTTAATTCTTTTATTTAAATTTTATTTAAAGATTTATTTTACTTTGCATTTAATTTTATAAAGTTCATTAGGTTTTATAAATTCAATTAGCTTATAATTAATTTAATGTTTAGTTTGGCTTCTTTATTTAATATTAATTAATGTTTTATAATTTATTAAGTTTATTTAGTTTTATTATTTATTTAAGTTTATTTTGATTAATTTAGTTTAATTTTTGGTTAGATTTAATCATAAATTAGCATGGTTTAATGATTTCATAATGGGATTGAAGTTTATATTTATTGGGTTTGATTAAGATTTAAAATAAATTTGTTGGGATTATCCAATTTTGATTATTTGCATTTCATATTAGGTTGTTTATTAGACTTAATTTTAATTCATGTTTATTTAATTTGATCAAGAGTTCAAATTATGTTTGTTGTAATCGTTTAATTTTAACT
Organism: Cymbidium sinense; assembly: GCA_021442155.1. Taxonomy (NCBI): domain Eukaryota; kingdom Viridiplantae; phylum Streptophyta; class Magnoliopsida; order Asparagales; family Orchidaceae; genus Cymbidium; species Cymbidium sinense. Next base: position 46,150,080 of record CM038223.1, read on the forward strand.
TCAAAATTGGAGTTAATTAAGTATTATTATTAGTTTTCAATTCACTTAGGTCTATTTTAATATAAAGTTCAATCAATGTTTTATTCTTTCATTTAACCTTTAGAGATTCATTAAATTAATTAGATTTTATAGATTTATATAGTTTATGTTAACTAAATTTATTTCATTGTTATTTTAATTTAATGATTTGAATTTCATGATTTTAGATTTATCTTGTATTCAATTGATTTAATTATTCAAAAGGGTGTGTTTTGCTTGTTTTTTTTTTAAAATTTGATATTTAATTAAATTTTGTTTGATTAAGGTTTATTTATTTATTTTAATTGATGATGAATCTTAACTTAAGCAACTTATAGAGATAAGTCACTTAGATTATCGAAGCTAAACTAAGTCATTTCAAGTTCCTAAGGCATTTTGAATTTGCATATTAAGAGTAGTTTGGTTTATTATCCATTTTAATTTTAATTATTTGATTTTAGAGTGTTATGTAAATTTTAATGATTCTAATTTTAATAGATTTTTTAACTCAAATGTTGAACTTAAATATTGACCAATTAAAATTTTTAATCTTACCATACAATTTGTTGTAGATATTGCAATCAAAGTCTTAATTAACTTAATTCCCTTAACTATTCATTAACTCTAAATGTGTACTTTTTCTTAGTGTTTCTTAACTTCATTGTGCTGAGAAATTTTTCTAAGTCTTCTGATGTTATTAGAAGTTTTTCATATTAGTTTTATAATTTTTTTTTATTTATGTAATTAATTATTTATTATTAAATTTAAACTGCCTTAGAATTTAAAAAAGTTATAACTTCTAATCGAGAAGTCATTTTGACTTAACATTTTTAGGGAAAGTGAGGTTCCTTACCAATTTCATTTTCCTAAAGTTTTATTTTAATGAGAGGTCTAATTAAAGCCTAATTATTATTTTTTGTTTTCTACTTAAAAATTTAAATTAAGTCTAAAATATTTTAAATTAATTGAAGCTTTTAATTTTATAAGATTCCTCTCCAAAAGGAGAATCCAAAGAGGATTTATCTGAGTTTTTAAATTTTTATTTAATTTACTATGATTGTCCTAATTTTAGCCCAATTAATAGGATTAATTAATCTAATTAATTCTCTAATTATATGATTTTGATGTTTAATTAGTTTTAGAGAGTTTGGGGATTTTTTAAGCTCATTAATGTTGCTTATGATGTTTTGAGTTGATTCCATGTCTTTTCTTAATTTTTATATTTTTAAATTAATTAATTTAAAAGTTTTAAGTTGAAAAGTACATAACTTTAGATTCTATTTGAATTAGACTTTGAAAATTTTATGTTATGTGTGTTTTAATCATAATTTAAGATCCCCAAAATTTGAAATTGATTAAATACATATTTTAAGTTTAATTAAACTCAAATTTATCTAAAAGTATGTAATAAAAATTATGGATTTGATAGCGTTGATTCTCGGTGACACCAACACTTCAAACACATTCCTTAGGTTGGGACGAACCATTAATGAAGAGGAATTGAGTTGTCTCCCCGCTAATCACCATGGAGACCAAGCTCTGCTTCCTTTCCATCAGCTTTGGTCAAACTCTAATTTATCGATGATGTGGGACTCCTGTGAATGTTTGATTGAGTTTGTCTTCCTCGCTAGAATGTGTAGGGGGGTCAATTTTGGAGGAGGAACGTTCCTCCCCAAATTCCATATATGAAGGTTTGCTTGGCTACCTGTTGTGGTTTGTTTCCAGGTTGCCGAGAAAGAGAGATCAGGGAAGGGGTCGGCTCACCCTCTCTTCACCTCTAGAATGTGTGGATGTGGTTAGAATGAGAAGAGGAATACTCCTCTCTCCTCTTCATGTTTGGCTGAACTCCTCATCCATGGGAGGAGTTAATGGTGGCCATCCTTGGTGATTATGGAGTTTGGCATCTTGCTCCCCAAAAGTCCACCTTTTAGAAGTGGATTCCTATCCTTTAAGAGGATGGATGGATGAGGCATGAGAAAAAAGGATGGAAGCTGTGACTTCATGTGCAATGGTTTTGGATTTTTCTCCCATGGAACCACCTCATATTCTTAGCTCCATTTCACATGATTTTGGGCTTCTGTCACCTTATTTGGACTAAAGTATGATTAGTCCTAATCAAGCTTGAGGTGATCTTTGAGCTAGCTTGAGTTAATTTGGTTGGATTTTAAATTTGGGTTTGGTTTATGTCATTTAGATTTGATTGCATTTTATTTTATTTTTGCTTGGATTTATAATTAGGTTGTAATTGTGTCTAATTTCTCATTATAAAGCCTAGAGGTCAATTGATCCAAAGTTTAATTGGATTTGATGTGGTTTAGTCTAGCTTTGACCCATTTAACCTAAATGAGGCAAATTGGGTCTCCCAGTCCATTTGGCCATTGTGGATTTTGGATTTATACTTAATTATAGTTGGATGATTATTTATCAAATTTTGATTGATTGATTGATTTGATTTAATTTGGATTACATTTTGCTTTGAGCCCAAATTGACCCATTTTGATCCAAAAGGGTTAGATTGGGTTCAATTAAGTCAAATGACCAATTTGAATCAAACAAGGTGTGTTTACACTCCAATAATATTTTTATTAAGTGTTGTAGATGATTTGGAGCAATTAATTTAAATTTATTTGAAGTTGGTTTCAATTAACTTGTTTTGACCCAAATTGAGCTTAATGGGTTAATGTGGGTCAAATGATCAAATTGGTCAAATTAAACTCAAAGAATGGTTATATTATATTTAGGTATGAATTTGAAATGATTTTTAATGTTTAATTTGAGTTAATTTTAGTTTAATTTAAGTTTGGGCTTAATAGGGTCTATTTGGGTTTCCTTAGGTTGAGTGACCCAATTTGCCCATTTGAGTTCCTATTGGATCATATTTGTTTAGATTTAAGTTTAGGAATATCTTTTTGAGGGTTTGAGCCTTTGGGTGGGCTCAATTTGATGAAATTTTGATTGGTTGACTTTTTAACTTAATGGGACCCACATGAGTCAACTTAAGTCAAATGACCTCATTAGCAACTTGGCACCCCTTTTGAATTTAGTTTTACTTTTATTTATGATTATACATTGATTTTATGCTTTTTGTTTGATGTAATTTTGATTTATTTTAATTATATTTTATTTTTCTCGGACTTAAATGATTTTGAGCTTACATGGGTCAATTGGGTCAACCACCCAAATCACCTGAATTTAGGTTCAATTGAATTTAGATTTCATTTCAGATATATTAGATTTTGATTTTTTTTTAAATTTTATTAAGTTTAGCTTTGATTGGGTTCACTTAGTCCAATTGGGTTAGATGAATTCCTAGTGGAGTCCACTATGTTGACATAAGCTTTCACGCTAAGGTGTTTGGCTTTAAGTTTGAATTTAATTTTAGCTTTATATTTGATTTAATTTGTTTACACACCTTGTCACTAAGTGTCTGATTAGGAAGCTGCTAATCTATAATTAGGGATCCTAATTACTAAGATTGGGACAATATCAACTTCATTCAAAAATGAGGTCAACAATACTCCTCAAGATTCTAAGATCATATTTGGCATGAAGATGTTTCTAACTAATATAATTATCTTTTAACTTTGAAAAAACAATTTTTGTACACAAAAATTTATTAGATGGCTTAGGTATGCAACAATAAGATGCAATTAGAAAGAGGTTATGAGTTAAATCAAAAGGAGAATGCAGACTTTCTTAGAAGGTTGCTATGTACATTAGTCAGACTATGCTCCTTTTTGTGCAATAGTAGAATGGCCTAATTCAAAAATGTCGAGAAAGTATGCAAGTATGGTTCACAAATTCTAGTGATTTCAAGTTGATTTTAATGTTTATGCATAAAGGCTTTAATTAAATGAAGTTGTGAGTTGTATTTATTTGGTTAGAGTTGATTATTTAAGTTGGGTAGAAAATTTAATTCTTAAAGAGCCTATCTAAATCGAGGCCATGCATCAAACAACACACTAAGAAACCCTAAAAAAATTATGCCATTTGTATTATGTAATCATGTAAATACACTAAATAATCAAACTAAATTAAAATAATAGAAAGGTTAGTGTGTCTGGGTCCACTATACACCCAAAAATAGAAGAAAAATGGGCACCTAAGCTCTATCCTTATACAACCAAATTTATAAGTAATATTTCAACAAAAGAAATCTATCACGGGTCTTCATCTCTTCACTTCTAGGTGTTGGGTACTCTAGGCTTCACAGGACCTCCTAAGTTAAAGTCTTTTAGCCACTATTCATCCTAAAACCCATGACTCTAATCCTAATCCTATAATAAATTTTATTTCAAAATACAAATAAAATTTTAACTATACTTGCAAAACAAAGGTTAGCTAAAGCATTCATACACTCCAAAACAATTACATTTCATATAATGGGGCTTGGCACAAGACAATGTCTAAGCTCACCTATCCTAATGAGTTATGTTCGGGGATTTATAGTACATGTAAATAAAATATGTTAGTTATAATCTATCACAACATCCACTTTGTATTGAGCATTGCCCCTTATAGAAGATAATAGTAGTCTAACATCATCTTAACATATAGTTTATGAGTATACACCCAAACATCCAATCTAAAGTATTACACCACAAAAAAAAAAAAAAAAATCCACAATAAAGTATTGTCCTAACTTAATTCTAGTATCGATGTCCTTTCATTCTAAAGTGTTTGTAAGGTTAGTGTGGTATGACAAAGCTAAACTTTAATATTTAATTATACTATATGAATACAGATTTAATTTATTAGCAAAGGGTGATTACAATTTACATGATTAACATATTAAATATATGTTTTACATTATGAATTCAATTTTTGATTCAAGCTAGGACTAATATTTTGAAGAGTATAGAAAAATTGTAAATCCCACATGAGGTGGAATCCATTTTTTTTCAACATTCTACTCCTAAAATAGATCTAAGAGTTGAACTTAATTATTTTGAATTATTTTCATGGAGCATTAAATTTTATTAAATCCAAAGTTTGAACTAAGTCTAAAGGCATTATTATCATTTGAAGGACATCTTAAGATTAAGACCAAAAGTTATGATTTTCATTATGGCACTTATCCAACTTTCTTCATCACTTTAATGTTTGCTTTATGGATATTATCTTTATAGCCTTACAATTTTAGAGAAATACTTAATTTGATTTTTGAAGTAGTTCAGGTAAAAATTTTAATTTGATGGATGAAGAATATCACTCATGCTTGTTTGTATATATATATATATATAAAGGATTTAACTAAGTGATATACATGAATGGGGATGCATGCATTATAGACTAAAAGGTATTAGTTATTTATGCAAATACACATACATACATGTACACTTTAGCATTTACAAGTATGTGTCACTGTTAAACCAGAAATGTGAGGTCAAAACCTCTTTTAGACCAATAGTCTTGTGGTCTCCGGTGTATAGACTATATACTTGCTAGCAACATGTGCATGCATGCATAAGTAGATATGCATAATGAGATCATCAATTTATTATTTCTTAATGATGAAGTATTTTAAAATTAAATTTTTTTATTTTACATATGTATTTCTCTTTACATTTTATAGGTACATGTTGTTGTTTATACCAAGGATACGGAGTTAATAAAGACATTCTTTGGACTAGTAGGTGCGCTCTCGAGTTTTCAGACTATATACCTTAAGAAAGCGTTGATCATACATATGATTAATATATTTATTATTATTTTAATCTTCTTTAATAATTTAAATTAAGTACTTATGTACATATATAATTCATATATAAAAAATAGTTTTGAGATTTATTAGTGATAATAGCTTTGGTAATATGAGCTTAGAAAATCAAAATTTTTTCATATGAATGCATATGAATATGAAAGCCAATAAAGGAAATAACTAAGTACCATAAAGTAATCAACTTAGGCTATTAACTCCAAGTCTAATCACATGAACATAGAGTTATTTAAACTTAATTAAGCTTTCTAACTTAAAGTATTTGGATTTAGGTGTCTTAAACTTATTTGAGGAGATATGACTACCTAAAATTATCCCATAAATAACATTTATTCATTAAGTGGTTTAAAAATAAATTATGAGTTTTATGGTTTAATTTGATTTAATAATCAATTAATCTAATTAAAGCCCAAACACCTTAAAATTTTAACAAGTCATAAAATATGAGGCCAAAAATTATGCAAAAATTCATGAAGATGCCAAAAAAAAAAAAAAAAAAAAGAAAAACGAATAGCTAAAAGTTCAAATCATTTGGTTTAATATTTTATGGCTAATTAAATAAATAAGAAAATTCGTAATTAAGTAATTAATTTTATAATACCCAAAACAAATTAGGGCTTTTAATTTCATTTATTAGTTCTCTATTAGCTAAGCATAAAGAGGGTTCATTCATAATTTTTAGAGATTTCTACAATTAGTTATTAATTTTCTAAGTTTTAGGTCAATTAAATGATTTATTTAAGGTCTAATCAAAACTAGAGGTTCAAACTATTTTTTTTCTAAGTGCCATGATGTTAGGCAAGAGTGCTTGTACACCTAAGCACCTACCTTGGTATATTTATAATTTTAGATTTAAATAATTAGGTTAATCACACCATTAACCCTTTAAAATTTAAATCTCTTAATCCACTCATATAATTAACTTGAAGTAATTATATGAGATGGAGGACATCATGGGAAATGTTCCACAAAAATCTCAAGTCAATTAGAAAGTAATTAAGCCTTAATTTCAAAATACCCTTTCTAATTACTCTCTATTAAGTGAATAAAAATTGGGCATTTTATTTTTCTTAAATTTTTCTTTGTCTAAGATTTATGTCGAGTATTTAATTGTATTTTAGATTTTTTTATAATTGGTTATAGAATTTTAAAGTTTTGACCATTGAATCTCAATTTTAAACAGATTTAATGGATTTACCTGGTCAATGGTTGAGGCAGTTGCACTTTATGTGTTGCACCATGAGATTGATTATTAAAACCATCTCATGTGGCAGTTGAGTCAGCATTGGGAGATTTTCTTTCTCTCTAGGCTTTCAAATAAAAATCACTTGGCAGAGATAGAACTTGTGGTTTAAAAAATTAAATCAATTAAAATCTAATGCAAATTATGACTTTCGTCTATTCTAATAATGCGAAATGAACAACTTGTGATTCGCCTTCAAGCTCCAGCAAGAGATGGAGGTCGTTCACTCCTCCTAGCTTGATCTGATCCAACCAAGCTCAATTTCATATCAAAATGACTCCATTTGGATCTAAGAATGAAATGCAAGAGACCTTATGGCTATATTCGCATCATATATACATTTTCTTTGTAGAAGACCAACACCTAGGGGGACTATCTATTATTTAGGAGTTATACCTTACTGGAGCTAAGAAAAAATGGTTTTTTGCTTGAGGTAAATTTGCTAGGATGAGGTGAAGCCCCATTAATAAGATCATTGCTTGCCTCCTTGCTGATCATCCTCTAGACTTATGTAACGCTGCACCTCATCGAGTTTGGTCTAGATATACATTCTCTTACTTGAATCGAGTGGTTCTTGATTTGTTTTCACTTATGAGGATGAGGGGAAGGTGCAGAGAAGGTTTATTTGTGGATTGGATGTGGTTATGTGAGTGGTGGTGTTTTAAAGCATTTGGGCTGAGAAGCAGCTTGGTCTCGCTAGAGACGGGGTGTAGGAGAAGCTCTTAAATTTTAGGAGACTATCTATTTGATGCTCTGAAAGGTGTGTGTTGTGTTTAGTATGTTGAGATGTAGTATATCGTGAATCACCATTTTGGCAAGGTTTAGCTTTGGGAAGCTAACCAAGTAATGAGGTAGGTTAGGAAAGGGTTGAGATTGATGACTTGGGCATACTTTAGTGGTTGGAGGAGTTTGGTGGCTAGAGTTGAAGTAAACAACCAATGATTGATTAACCAAGGGCTGCCCAAAGTGAAGGGGACTTCACCTTAGCCAGGTTAGGTCAGTTGGGGTAAGCTCAAAGCATGCAAGGGGTGCTACCTTGGTAAGGCTTTCCCTTAGCTATTTTTAGATTTTGTCCCATATTTGACATTTAGTTCACTTGGTTTGGAATGAATTAGGTTTAGTGGGTCTACTTGGAAAGGTTTAAGGGAGCTTAAGGTGAGTTATGTCTAGTTTGGTTGGGTTTATTTCAATTGAATCCATATAGGTCAAATTGGGTTCAATTGGGTTGGGTTAACTGATTGATCAAATTTGGCCCATGGGGCTATTGGGTCATGTTCAAATAATGATTTGAAACATAATGGAGTGGTTGGCTTGATCTATTTTGGCTTGGAATGAAATTTGGCTCATATGGGTTCAATTAGAAAATTTGGGTTAGGTTGGTTCAATTAGCTAAATTGACCAAATTGAGTTCAATTAGCTATTAAGTCATATTTAATAATAAATATAAGATTGATTATAATAATTGATTTGGTCCAATTTAGCTTGAATTGTGTTTTGGTTTAATTAGATTTATATAGGTCAAATTGGGTTAGGATGGGTTAATTGGCCAAATTGACCCAATTGGCCCCAATTGAGTGCTAAAATACGATAAACAATCAGTTTAGGAGTGTTTGCAAGAGTTGGTTTGGTTTCATTTTGATTGAATTGAATTTTGGTTCATTTCAAATTGGGTTAAGTTGGTCAACTGATCAAATTGGATTGTGATTGGGCATGACAGATGTTTAATCATGTAATTGATGTGATTGTAAGGCTTTGGATTCATAATTTGATTTGGATTGAATTGAATTTGATTTTGGACCTATAGGGTTCAATTGGGCTGACTTGGGCTAAGTAAGCTAATTGGACAAATTATGTGCTAATCAAGTTCAATTGAGGTTTCAAATGATTTAGATGAGTTCAATTTTGAGTGGTTTGGGTTAATTTTGGATTTAGCTCCTTTAGGCCCAAATGGGTCAAATTAGGTTAATTGGTCAAATTGGGCCTCAATTGGATGTGATTTAGGTATAATTAGTGTTTCAGAAGTCATGTGGTTGATTGATTCAAACTAATTTAGAATTGGTCAAGCTTTGGGGTCATAGTGACCTAAATAGATTGAATATGTTAACTCAAGTTAAATGGGGGTCTAGGGTTTTTAATCTACATGTGATTTGGTTTTGTCGAAAGTCAAGATTGGTCTATAGTCAATATGGATGTGATATGTAGATTTGGGTTAGTAGAGCTTGGTGAGGTCCACTAGTCTAATTATGGTCTAACCCTATGGTTAAGCCCTATAAGTATTTTGTCTTAAGATTTGTGTTATCCTATCCACTAGAAGTGCCTTGACTCTATGTGAGGGAACCTTAGAGCCTAAATTGAAATCCTAGGTCTAAGGGGTGATGGCCAACCTCACTAAAAGTGAGGTCAATAGTTTTATATCATATAATTAAATTACTTAATTATATTTATATTAGCCAGTACTAATTATACATTACATTATTACGTTTAAGATGTTCATGATAAGATCATATATATTTCTCATGCTTATTAGAAGGAAACATTATGATTTCAGTAATAGAACTAGACCAACTAGTCTGACTAGTTCAACTATGAACCAATTCTTTAGCTGGTATAGTCTAGGTTCAAAATTACTTTTACATAGAACTGTAAACTAGATTAATTTTTTGAAGAACCAAGTGGTTCTATTATTAATCAACTTTTGACTTTTGATTTTGATTAGATAGCTAGAATTAAAAAAATTTTAAATAAACAAAAAATAAGTAAATATTATATCCTAAAATTTTAATTTAGAATTATAATTTAAACTATTTAAAAGTGAAATATCTTGAATTAAGAGATTGTATATTGAATTATTAAAACTATTACTATTATATTATTTACACCATATTAAAATAATTTTAACTTTTATTGTATAGCTAATTCAACTCTTGAATCAACCTTAGGGGAATCTTTGATTTGAACATCTCATTTTTCTAGTTCAATGTCCAATATAGTTCTTCAAAACCTTTGGAACAATAATAACTACTTATTATTGATATATGAATTGAATATTTTATGAAATGAAAGTAGGCTCACATATAGTAACTAAAAAAAAATAATAGTAATGCCCGTAGATAATTGGTGATTTTTTAACATACAACAACAACAATAACAACAAGCATCTATTAAGCTACTATATGAGGTCGGCTACATGAAACCTTTTTCTAAAATCTATATATGTTCTTATTTAGTCATAATAAATTAAGGATATTTTTTATACTTCCTAATTAAGTCTTTTTAGGCCTACCTCTAACTTTCTTAATATAAGCCAAATCTAGTACATCAACTCTTCTGATTCAGTCATTGAATGTTTGATATTTTATTTGACTAAACCAACTAAGGGGACTCTCTATAATCTTATCTGCCACAAGAGCTGCTCCACCTTATGACATATATATTTATTTCTCATTTTTTCTCTAAGTGTAAAGCTACTCATTCACTTGAGCATCATCTCCACAACACTTAACTTAATTTTATGCTTCTCTTTTACTAGCCAATAATTGACACCATAAAGCATTGCAAGCTTCACCAACATCTTATAAAATTTTCCCTTGAGTTTAAGTGGTACCTTTCTATCTCACAATAGGCCCGATGCATTCCTCCACTTCAATCATCAAACTTGAATCCTATTAATAACTATTGACCTCATTTTTGGATGAGGTTAACATCATCTCCAATCATAGTAATTAGAACACTTAATCTTAAGTTAGGAGTTTTCTAATTAGGCACTTAGGATACTACACTTAGTGGTCATGTGTATAAACAAAACAAAATAAAAGAATAAATTAAATTAAATTCAAATTTAAAACTTTAGATTTAAAATCAAAACTAAAAAGAAATCAAATTCAATATTCTAAGGCTTAGGCTACCTCTCTAGGATCTGACCTAGCCTAATTGATGAACCCAAAGTACACCCAAATCTAATAAAATTTGACATAGACTTAGATCAAACACATCTTAATTAAAATCTTAATCTAATTAAGCTTAAACTAAGGTAATTGGAGTGGTTAATTAATTAACCTCTTTAAGCCCAAAGTCACCTAAGTCTAAAGAAATTTAAATAAAATCAAAATAAATTGAAATCAAATAAAAAAAAAAAGAATCATAGAAGCAATGCATGAACATAAATGAATCTAAAAATAAGTTTAGATGAGGTTCAAGATGATCAATTATATCACTTAACTTAGGGTTGACCTATGTGGGCCACACTAAGTTGAAGGTAAATTCACCAAATTTGACCAAATTAAATCATTCCAAGGACTGAGAATCATCAAATGAACAAGTTTTAACATAAATTTAAATAAATCAAAATCCAACAAGTTCTTTAATGATTTAATTAGATCACTTGATCCAAATAGATTCAAATGAACCTTATTGAGTATAAATCCAAATTAAATTGAAATTAATTCAAAGAAAATATCCAAAATTATTCTAAATCATAATTAAGCATGATTCAATCAATCATTGAGTTTAAGTTAGTCGATTTGATTATTTAACACAGATAAGCTCATGTACCCATTAAGCCCAATTTGGGTTAAAGTGGGTCTAAGTTCAAAATCAATTTTACATGAAATGAAATCAATTGATCTAAATCATTTCATATACTCAATTAAACATAATTGAAAGCCAAATATATTTTAATTATGTTAAATTAGCCATTTGACTTAACTAAACCCAACTTAATCTAAGATGGGTCCATTTGTATTCAAATCAAAATCTGACCCAAATATAATGGAATCAATTGTTCAAAATCATCACAAATGGTCATTTAAGAACAGCGAAACACAAATTCCAATCTTAAGATGACAAGATAGGCTAGGAAATCCAACTTAACTTATTTTGGTCAGGTGAGTCAAGCTAGCCTAAACCAATCCAAATTCAAGTATAATTTTGATAAATTAACTTATAAATCTTATAAAGTACAATCAATATTGATTGCAACTTAAATTTAAACACAATTTATTAAAGGAAATACAATCAAACCCACTTAAGGAAAGCCAAAATCAAAGAAATTTAATTTGATCTCTTAACTCCAAACCTAATCTAATTAAGCTCTAACCCAATCCATGACTCATCTTAGCATGATTAAAGTAGGCAACTAGTAGCTTACTAAGGGGGTTGAGGTGTTTTCATGAGATGAAGAGGTGTTGGGAGATAAGGAATGTGCCATGGAGGAGAAGAAGCTAAAATTGAGCCACCGTCCTCTCGAATCCTTCCAAATCTCACCCATACATGCTACCTCACATTTCCTAAGTGATTTGAAAGCCTACTTGGACCTCTTAACCACCTTTAGAGCAATCATGGGATTCAAATTCTCTTGGTCAGTGTCCTCCCTTCAAAACCAATGGGGAAGCTCTTGGCCAACCATAAAAACCTAAGGAGAAGCCAAATTAAAATGTTTTGCTCATTCCATCACCTTCCTTGAATGAAATCGAACATGAACATACCCTCCCCCCTCCTCTCAACTTCTCTAATCGTTCTTAACACCAATCTCTGGAGAGTGGTGGAGGACATGTAGCAAAGCATGATTCCTTCTCTAAAAGCTTCATCCAACATCCTTAAGTGTTTTCAAAACCCAAACAATTGCACTCTGACTAGGTATGGCAGAAAAAAACTCCACTTTAAATTCACATTGGTTGATTATGAAATGAAATTAGTGTTAGGACTGATCAAGCTATAAAGATCCCTTCAAAATCATGCCTTGATCATTCTACAATCAAAAATACTGTGATTTCATCAAGTAGATCACCGATCATTAACCCCAAAAATCTGATGGTGCTCAATCACCATCATAGAGTACGGAGATAGAATCATAGTTGTCTGTTTCTTTTATAAGGAATGAATGACTATGCTTTAGTCAAATCAATCAATTGAATCCCTTAATGAAATTGTAGGTTGATTTTACGTCATTTGATCTTTAATAGGATGGTCCTGATAAAATCGTGTCCCTACCTTGATTTAACGTGGGATCCATGTAGATCCCCTATGGCCCAACCGGACGATGCCACGCATAAAGCGGCGTCGTGTCAGTGCCATGTGGCGTTGATTGGTTGAAAGTAGAAAATTAGATTTTTAGGATTAAAAAAAATACAAAAATTTCTAAAAACTTTAAAAGTTCATAGAAAGTAAAATATCTAACCAAATAATATAAATAAAAGCTCTATAAATTCATCTCAATGAAAGGAATTCATTCAACTAATCCCCACTTTTTATGGGATAATTTTAGGTTAATTTAAATTTAATTAAAATAAATTAAACCTTAACTAAGCTAAAATTATTCTAATCAACCTAAGACTTTGGGAAAGTGAAATTGAGGTCAAATTACACTTTAAACAAAATTTTTAGGATTTATTGATGATTAAATTATAATATATACAAATTTTAACCTTTTAACCTTAATTTAATGGAATTAATTAATAATAATTTAAAAAAAATGAGAAAATTCATGAAAATAATTTTAAATATCATAACATACATCAACGAATGTAAGAAAATCATTAAACTACATTAAAATCCATTAATCCTCAAAATAACATAAATAGATAATTAAGTGAATTAAATAATTTAATTGATGTGATCTTGATAAAATCATAATAAGTCAACTAAGAGTCTAAAAATCTTAAATAAACCCTATATGGATTCATCTTCTAGAGAGGAATTAAGAAAAATTAAAACACCTAAGAAATTACTAACAATTTAAGCATAATTTAAGTTTTAGTGAAATCATTAAAACCTTCAATAGTCTTAAAAATACACATCTGATCAAGATGAAACTTTATGAAAATGAAATTGGTAAAGAGCCCCACTTGCAATAAAAATTGTAAAGAAAAATAACATCTAGATTAGAAGTTATGAATTTTTTAATTTCTAGGTCAATTTAAATGAAATAATAAATCAAGAAAATCATAGAAATTATGAAAATTAACAGAATTAACTCAAGATATTTTAAAAAACTTCAGAGGGTCTTAAGAAAATTTCCTAAACCTCTGAAGTTGAGAAATTTAATTAATCATATATTTAGGGTTTAAAGAATAATTAAAGGAAATGTAAAATTAATTAAGCACTAAGTTATTAAATTGATAAACTTATGATAATTGAAATAATTAGTTGGAAAATAAGATTAATTAATCTCTGGATTTCTTATTTAGATATAAATTTATTAACATTGAAACCATTTTAAATCCACTTAATATTAAATGAATGATGATAACTGTACTTAAATATAAATAGTTAATCTAATCAACTAATCTAAATAACCTTGAAGCTTGGGATGACCTAGATGAGGTTTGCGGCCTAAGTAGTTCATTCTTTTTGGTTTCTTAGGTTGAGGTCAATAACTAAAAATTAGAAACAAAATTTCAATCATAAAAAATTGAATTAAATCATAAACCCTTAAACATAAGATATCCCTTAAATCAACTTAAAGAATGAATTAAATAACTAAATTAATAAATATCCTAAGTCATGAAACCTAAATAAATAAACTATTTGAATAATGAAATCAACACCTTTAAAGCAAGCTTAAATTAAAAATCAATTTAAATTGAACTAGTTAAAACAACTTAGATCATTTAAGTAAATAAACCCTAACATTGGTGAATAAGGTAAACCAAAATCAAGTTAACTAATTATTTCCATCTTAAACCTTAATCAAATCAAAGAAATATAAACCTAAATTATGAAATTACATCCACTAATGTTCATTTTAAATAACCAACAAAAAATCTAAACAAATTATTATTTGAAATAAAATTAAAAGATTAAATTAAAATCATTTAACTAAAATATATCAACCAAATGATCAAACTTTTAATTCAAATTTAGGAGACCATTTTAAACTCTAATTATAAGATATAAATTAGTTAAATCTTGATATATTAACTAAATCAAATGAAATTTAAATGAAAGAAGGATAAAACCTTTAAATTCCAATAATATTTAAAATTAAGTAAACAACAAAAACATAGACTTCAAACTCAAAGAATGAGTCAAACATTAAATTTAATTAAATCCAACTCAAGTAAATTATCTAAATAAATTTAAAAAGAGTTAATTTAGATACTTAGTTTCTTAGTTTGACCTATATAATAGATTTTTATTTTAGGATGAAAATTCCATTCTTCTTAGATTAGGATGTTGAATGGAATGGGTTCTGCACAAAACAAAATTTATTTTATTCTTCATTCTTTAAAACTTAAATTTAAACGTAACACAAAAATAAATCCCAAATCGAAATGAAATATAATATTAATTAAATAATTTGAATCAAAATCATCCAAGGGTAACATTGAACAAATCTAAAACTCAAATTAAAGTTTAAACTTAAAAGGCTTAGTACAGTCATATCTCAAGAGCCCTTCTTTCTCATACTATATTGTTAGATCATTGATCCTAGATTTATATCAGGCCAATGATTTATGATGTGAAAAGATGCTTATCTTATTTTGTGGTGTAATATTTTAGTATGGATGGCTAGAAATTATTTGCTCATTAGTCTAGATATTAGGGTGTTCTTTTTTTGGCTAACACTATCTTCTAAAGGGGATTGATGTAATAAATATAAAAATGTTATTTGCTTATAGTTGCTAGTTAAATCCCTAAGCATAGTCTAATAAGATATGTGAGCTTGGCAACCATTAATGTTAAGCTCATATGTTTAAATTATAAATGGCTGATGTGCTGTATGTATTTTTTGATATTTATTTTTTAGAAATTAGGAATTTTTTTTAAAATTTTAAAAATATAATTTGAGCTTAGAAGTAGGTTAGGATCTAAGGGGTCTAGGAATAGTAGGAGCTAACTTACCAGCTGGTCGTCCTCTGTGATGCTTGTGGAGGTCCCTAAATATGGTGATGATCCTCGATAAAGATCTCCATAGATTTAAGACTTTTAGTTCTAGGCCAGGCTGTATAAGGGTAGAGCTCAATTACCTAATTTTCTTTTCTTTTGGGGTGAACAATGGTACCCGACCACACTAGTCTATTTTATTAATTTAATTTGGATTAATTTATTTGGGATGCGTAACAGAACTACATGCTTATTCTAAGTATCTTTTTGTGATGAAAATGTTGGAAACATTAGGCTCTTAGGAAAACTAAATCTTTTGCTCTATTAAAATTAAACAACTCAAATATAAAAGCATGCAGTTGAAAATTTTATGTGACATTGATGTACTAACATATGATATTATTATAAAGCCAAAAAAAAAAAAAAACAAATCAGTATAACTATTATCGTATATTTTTTTCCTACTTATAATCCTTTTAGAGAAACAAAGATGCATTCATAAAAAAAATGAGTTGAGAAGGCTATGCCACCTCCAAGATTGAGTATAGATGATTTATGGTATATTTTTTGTTATGTTCCAACTATAGTTGATTCTTCTATGTTATTTGATAGACATCTTTTGATTATAGTGTAACCCATAACTAGATGAAGAGGAGTATTTTTTGGGATATACCATATAGAAAGTCTAATCTGATAAGGCATAATCTTGATGTCATGCTCATAGAATTATTTTTTTAACAATATTTTCAACACAGTGATGGATGTTAGGGGTAAAACTTAGATACTGTGAAGGTCATGTTGGACTTAAAAGAATATTGTCAGAGAAGAGAGTTAGAGTTGAGAGAGTCTACAACTGGTATATTTTGAAAGTCTAGAGTTAAATAATGCCTCACATTAGAACAATAGAGAATAATATGTTAGTGGGTATAAACATTGAAGTTATCTTATAGATATGCATGACTGTCACATTTTTTTATAATACTTCCAGTTGCATTTAGTGTTTTACTAGAGCAAATACTAAATCCTTTGATTGAACTTAATCTCTTCTTTAAGGAACTATTCTCAGCTCGATTATATGGAAAATTATGGTATGTAGTTCTTAGACATAGATCCTCACCTGAAAATATATCTTTTGGGACTTTCTTGAAGCAGTAAGCTTCTTCTCAACTATAGATGTAATGATTAATTAAGCCAATAATAATTTTAGATCAGAGAAGAGAGTTAGAGTTGAGAGAGTCTACAACTGGTAGATTTTGAAAGTCTAAAGTTAAATACTACTTCACATTAGAACAATAGAGAATAATATGTTAGTGGGTATAAACATTGAAGTTATTTTATGGATATGCATGACTGTCACATTTTTTTGTAGTACTTTGAGCTGCATTTAGTGTTTTACTAGAGTAAATTCTAAATCCTTTGATTGAACTTACTCTCTTCTTTAAGGAACTATTCTCAGCTCGATTATATGGACAATTATGGTATGTAGTTCTAAGACATAGATCCTCATTTTAAAAAAAAAAAAAAAATCTTTTGGGACTTTCTTGAAGTAGTTAGCTTCTTCTTAGCTATAGATGTAATGACCAATTAAGCCAATAATATTTTTTGGATCTAATAGAGTTTTGATCAAAGACTCCCTCATCTCTTTGGATAAGATAAGGGAATTGTATATGCTTAATCTTGCTAACAAGTTTTTAAGGTGGGCAAATAATATTGTAGTCAACCTTAGGTAAATTGTCCACAATCATATCCTATGATGGAGTATTTTATTGTGGGGTTGTCTATTCACTAGAACCAATAATTTGTTTACTCTTCTCTTGAGGTTCCATCTTTAGAGGTAGAACTCTACCACTATGAAGGTGGACTTTTATGATCTCTTTTACTAAGGGAGTTGTAGTGGTGTCTATTTGCTCATCAGAGCCACCCAGAGCTTCTGTTAATAAACCTTCAAATTCAGGTGACTCCAACTCTATCTTGATAAGAGCACCTTAAAGAGTTAAGATAAGGATATCACCATTAGAGTCAAAGTCATCATAAGAGAAAGACTAATCAGAATTATTTTGATTATTATGATCATGAGAGTTATTATTATGAAGACTAAGATTATAAGGAGCATCAAAATTGCTTTCACATAGAGAGATAAGATGCAAGTGGAATCTTTTTTCATTGATTTAGTTTTCTATAGCAATACAAAGTAGAAGTCATACAAAGTAAGTGGCATGAGTGGATTGATGCCCCTATCCCATATAAATAATACTCTTAGTGGTAATAGAGGTGGATGGTACAACTGCTACATCTAGGGTCGATACTAGAGCCCCCTGCTCAACATTCATCTTCTCTGAGCAAGCTTTCACAACTTATAGACCTACTGGTGGGGTGGAGGTCTGAGCTAGTTCTAGTACCTTTAGAGAAAGCTTCCTGACTTTAGGAATGATTTTGTGATAGGTTAGAGATAAGGAGATATCCCAACCTTCTTCGATCTTAAGAGGGTTAAATGATTCCTTAAAGATCACTTTAATGGAGTTGGTGGTTGGTTCTGTTAAGTATTCTTTGGGAAACACTATAGATTTAAATTTATAACTTCTTTTGAGACAATCCTTAAAGGTAATGGAATCCTCTAAGATATGCCAAAGGATGCGGTGGTAGGGGAAAAAGTTAGGATCATTGCTCTTCTCCACTTCCTCCATCTTCTTGGGTTTAGGTAACTAGAAATCAAGCTTATTTATGAGATTCTTGAATATGATCTTGATTGCCTCCCTCTTGAAAGAATATAACATATTTAAATTTTTAATAAGAGTGGGAGGAACGTAGCTACCTAATGGCTGGTAGGGATATTAATGGCACTATTGTGGGCATGAAGGTAGAAGTGGAGGAGATGAGAACCTAGGACTCTCAGTTTGCATGGGTTACTTCCGATTGTCAACTGTGAAGACCATCCCGGGCCTTCACTTTACCTCATTCTACAGCTTGGGTTTGCAGGATTGATGTAGAAAAGATAATTGCTTGGCTTCTTCTTAATGATTGGTTGCTTAGCTAATCAATATCTCAATTGTCTTTATAGTGAATCCTTTGAGAATAAATATCACTGGACCATAAATATTATTGTGTAGAATCCTAAAGGCATTTGCTGGTAAAGCTAAAAGTCACACTTCATGCTAATATTTCTCCACTTAAGAATATAATCAATAAATGACACATTGGGTTTCTACTTCTTAACTATTATGTCCCCTAAAGTTACCTTACGCTTGGTTCTTACAAACTTATTTATAAATAATTATTCAAAGTTGGTAAATCTCTTTACTGAACTATTGAAAAATTCAACATACTAGTTAAATGATATGCCTGATAAGTTGCTAACAAACTCCCTTAATAAAAGAGTGTTGTTGCCCCTAGCATTGCGATAAATTGCTATAAAGTGTGCAATATGTTATTGTCAGTTCCCACTTCCATTATAAACCTTGAAGGATGGTGGTACAAACCTTTTCAGGTACCACACTACATTAAATTTCTTTGGGTAGGGTTTACCCTTTGGAATTGAAGAGGCCTCTTGTGTTGAGCCAATGCTTGTTCCTCAATTTTTTGCCCAACTATTTGATATTTCTCTCTTAGAGTGCTATACTATCAATGCCCTTCTTATGTAGGCTACATGTATATTCATCTAAAGTAGTAGTGCTCTTATTCCACTCAACTGATTGCACTAACTCGAGCCTATCTTCCTCCATAGGTGTAGCTAGGGTACTGGAGCTTGTTCTTAAAGAGTTAAAACCATTGTCATTAGTTCTTCTACTCTTTACTCCATTTGACCAATTTGGTCATCATTCTATCTTAGTTGATGTATTAGTCACCAAGTTTAGTCTGACACCTTTTCTTTCTTGAATACAACATCTTGTACATGATGGGTATGGTGCTGCTCTTGAAGTAGAGATGTCCAGGCTCAATCACATGTATCTCGATTGTTTTATCTAAAATTTCAATCTCATCTACATCAAAATCTATCATGCTACTATCTTACTCAGGGCAATCATTCCTGACTATCTACCTTGCTATAGTGTGATAGTCCTTTAGAATATCTTTTAAAGATTGATGATCTACACTTCCTAACACTACTAGAATGTATGCATGTTGATGGATAAAATTATGTGGATCCTTTATCTACATTGAATTTCTATTTTGAATTGCTTGTTCATTACTTGACTTGGGCACTATATGCACTGGTGGTTCTTCTTTCTCCTCGATCTCCACATCAGATGATTATGGTATAACCACAACTATGCTCTTGAGCCTCCACACCCTCTTCTCCAGTCATGTAGTTGGAGGTTGAATAGGAGAGCTCAGCCTCACACCATTAACATGAAAAGAGGATGGTTGGCCCTCAGATGATAGTTTAATCACAAGACGTTGGGATTTACCCTCTTTTGACTACCTTCAATACTTATGGGGGACTTCAAATATTTATTACTGAATATGTCAGATGCGATTTTGTGGATACTCGCCTCTCCTAGCTGGACCTAGTGTGGACAATTCTATCAAACTACATGTGAGATTCAATCGAGATGAAGTTTGTCTTCTATCAATTAATGTAAAAGCCACCGACTATCTGGCAAGCCTCTACCTCTTTCTTCTATCTTCTTATACTACTATCTTGGCCTCCATGGCCCTTTTTTATCTAATCTAATTCTAAACACTTCTTAGGATGACTAACCTCAATCCTCTAACCATCTCAGATTTAGAATGTATATTTCTTTCTCGTACTCATATGAAAATAGACCTTAGACCATAATAGGATGTTCTCCTGCTCTCTCTAGCTTATGTTTGGTACTTAATGGGGGTGATGATGATGTATGGAATTTTTTCTTATCCCTGAATAATGGACTTTAGATAGGGGTGATGATGTGGTGCTGTATGACATGTCTTCTTCTCCCTGAATAATGGAGAGTGGGTGTAACTTACTACCCTTAAGGAGAGGAGAGGTCTCTCATGGGAACCCATCCTTAACTACATGAGATAAGGTCTCTATCTTATTGAATATCCTCTCAAATTATTTCTTCAACTACCTATTCTTATTTCATCTTTATGTCTTAATACGAGGGATATGACAAGAGGAAGAACCTTGCTCGAACACAGAAGGGATAACCACTAGGTTAATCTTGACCTTTTTAGAGGCCAAGGCTATCCTGTAAGTTGACTCAACTTTAACAACTTTGCTAGTGGTGAAACAATAGGTTGTAGTAGTATAGTGGGAACCTCAATGACTTTCTCCTTTAGCAAAGGAAACTCAATATCAGATTCAGATCAAACTATAATAGTGGCTTCCTATTAGTCATCTTTTGATAATCTTCTATAATGAAGGCAAGATTATCATAAGTCATTCATAAATCCTCAAAGCCCATGCCAAAGCAAATAGGTAGGCCAGATCCATGACCAATTCTAGTCCAATAGAGAATAAAAACATCATCTTTTTTTTAGAAGACATCTTCTTCACACACTGTAATGAGCTTGATGTTAGGAACTTTGATGTGTTGTTTCAAATTGTAGATTTTGTTGAACCAATACTTATCAAATTTAGCTATGATAAGTAAGGCTCAAGAATTGTAGAGAATGTTTGGAATTTTGGACCACATTATGAAGTAGATTCAATGACTTTGAAATTTTGTAGAATTTTGGAAACCTGACTTGTCAAATTTGGGTATGATAATAAGTTTGGATAGATAATATAAGGCTTTGGAGAGTCAAAGTTTCCAACTAAAGATGATAGGTCTGATCTTGGACTTTTTACAAAGGTGATCATTATCTAAATTAAGAGGATTGGACCAATTGGGTGATCCAATGGGAGGTTCTAGAACCCAATCATTAGAGGGTGATAAACAAGAGGTTCTAGGACTAAGGCAGAAGATTTTAGTACACTTTCCCAAGAATGAAATGAAAAAGATATCTAATGGAAAGAATAATATAGGGTTGTGAGTGGTATACACCTTCTATCAATATATAAAGATTATATCCAACTACTAAAGATGGAGAGAAGAACTTCCCCAATAGAGTTATATCTTATGGGATATCTACTGAGGTTATCAAGCACAACATCAAGGAATATAATACTATCTCAAGAGGTAGAGATATCTCTCTATGATGGCTTAATCACTTAATATGGAGTTCTAAGGTCGATGGGTCTATGTGTACTAGAGGTATTTCCCCTATCTTACATATATGAAGTAAGATAAGGTTTATTTTAAGCCGTGTTATATGTTCCATATTAGGGCAAGCCCCTATAGTTAATTACATCCTAAAAAATGTGATATTCTAAGAAAACTCTCAATTAAAGTAGTTGATGATGTATTTATGGATTTCAAAGAATAGATCAAAGGATAAGTTTAATTTGGTAAAGCAAGTGGGATAGATCAAGTAAGAATGGTTCTTAACAGAATTCAAAGGGAGATAAGTAGGAAGTTAGGAAGCCTACTAAACACTTTAGTATATCATATCATTAAGCTTTATACATTCAAGATTATAATTTAAATTTATTTTGGGTTGCCAATTTATTAGAATGCTAGAATTTATGTCTCAATAGCACATGACTTTGGGAGTGCCTAAAAGTTGAGGGCATATGCTCATAGTAAAAGAGAAATAAGTAGTCTCTGACCTCAGAGATAAAAGTTCTTACAAGTAGTCTCTGACCTTAGAGATAAAAGTTCTTTAGCATGTGCTAGAAGCTCAACCTATTTTTCTTGGGAAGACTAGATATAATGACACATTCTCATATAAGAATATGAACATATTGGACTCTTTTGGGCTTATAATCATCTGGAAGGGCTACCAGCTCACATTACCTACACTTTAAAATCATGTGAGCAAGTCTCTTGTAAATGAAAGATAGCTAAGTGTTACTTATTAAGAAAGAATCTAAGAATCTAACCTCACTCCCTAGATTCTAAGATCATGACTGGCTTGAATAATGCCTCTAGATAATGCAATAAAATTTCAATCTTTAATGAAGTTTAGACTTACAAATTAGATAGACTTGGGTATGCAATTATGCCTACATACATAATGAAATGAAGTTATTGGCTAAATCAGCAAGAGTTATGTTCTTCACTTAAAGGTGGCTATCCACAATGGTCAGAATCTCCCCCTTCTCTTAAAATGAGTTCAAGCCATCATATCAAGGATTAAAAGAAATATGCATTCATGATTGTACATCGATCATAGAATTAAGTGTTCCTAAATATTTTATTATTTATTCCTAATACTTTAGGATGAGGTTATGAGTTATATTAATTTTGGTTTAAATTAAATTATTAAGTTGGAGTAGAAAATTTAAGTCATAAGGGTCTATCTAATCTAGGCCACATACATCAACACATCACAAGTAATGAAATTTATGAAAAGTATGTCATTTATATTACACAAATAATGTAAATACTCTGATAAATTTAAATTAGATTAAAATAATAAGAGGGTGGTCTGGCCGGGTCTCACTATACACCCCATAAATTGAAAGAAAATGGATATCCAAGCTCTGCCCTTATATAACCCAGCTTAGAACTAAGTATTATAATAAATAATCTAATGTGGATCTTCATCTTTATCTCTAAAATGTTAGTACTCTAGGCTTCATATGGCCTCCCAAGTATGTGCCCTTTAGCTACTACTCATCTTAATCTCGATGACTCTAACCTAATTCTATCAAAAATTACATTTAGAATTCTGAAATAAAATCTTAACTACACTTGGAAAATAATGGTTAGCTTGAACACACATAGACACAAATAATTATAATCCATACAGTAGGCTTTAGCACCAACAGGTATGCACACCCACCTATCTTATGAGGTTGTACTCGGGGAAAATAACACATACTTGAAAAACTTATTTAATTTTATTTATTATAACATCACCTTTTTATTAAACATAACCCCATGTAGAAAATATCATTAGTTTAATATCTCCCTAACATCTAGTCAATGAACATACACCTTAACATTTAGTCTAAAATATTACATCACAAAATAGAAAATCAATCAATCACAATAAAGCTCTAGCCTAACTTAATTCTAATATCGATGGTCTATCATTCTATAGTGTGTGCCAAGGCTATTATAGTAAGGCAAATCTAGGCTTTAGGTATTTAACTTATGATTCAAGAATAAAATTATGTTTCTAATAAGTGATGATTTTAATTGAAGTGATTAATAATTTATATTATAAATTTTATTTGAATCAAATTAGAGTTAATGTTTTAAAGAGTATAAAAAGTGGTGAATTCCAATTAAGCCAATTAATGTAGTATAAATGATGAATTTTAAGGCTTTTAATTAATTAGGCGAAGTATTGAATTCTAATTAAATCTTAAGTTTGAATCAAGTGTAAATGATATTTTAGTTATATGAGACACATCTTAGTATTAAAGGGATAGGCTAAGAATTTCCTCATGACATTTATCTAAGAATTCTTTTTCATCTTACCACTCTTCTTCTCAAATATTATATTATTTCATAATTAAAAAAAAATTCCTCACTTTTATTTGAAAATTAATTATATGAATGGTATATAACTTAGTACATAAAATGCTTCAATCATATATATTTTTTTATTGGGATAATTTTGGGGTTTAAATATCATGTGTATGCATGTATTTTATATCAAAGGAAGTTATGTACTTACATACATGTGTATACATATATATACATTTATCATCTACAAGTATGTGCCATTGTTAAAATTGAAATGTGAGGTAAAAATTTTAGTCAAACTAGTAGCTCAACGATCTCAAATTTTTAGAGTATATACTTGATAGCTATATATATAGCTATATATATATATATATATATATATATATATATATATATATATATATATATATATATATATATATATATCCTTGTGATCTTTTGTTTCCACATTATATGAATGCTTTGAGCGTATATATTATTATCATATTTTCTTAATTATCTTTCTTTATAAATTTAAATATACATAATTATAGAAAATAATTTTAGAATTTAACTGTGATAATAGCCTGAAATAATAAATGCAACATAAGCGTATTATATGTAATTTAAACATGGATGCAAATGAACACTTAACAAGGCATACACATATAAATCGATAAAGAGAATAGCTAAGTATCATGAGAATATTTTCTTAAACCACTAATTTGAAGGTTGAACATATAGTCATATCACCACTTAAACTTAATTAAGTCTAATTAAGACATTCTTAATTAAAGTGACTAAAAACATTAGAAAAGATTAGACACTGTTAAGTTTTTCCACAATCCTTCTCTGTTCATCAAGTGATTTAAAAGTACAAGACATGATTTTATTTTGATTTATTAGGGTTTAATAAATTTTTAATGCAATTAATCCCAAAGAGACACAAAAGTTTAATTAAGCATGAAACATAAGCCAAAAAATTATGAAAAAAATTACTGAATATTAATAAACATAAATAAAACACACCCTTTAAAAATCTAAGGTATTTTGGATTATTCTTTATGATTAATTAATTAAATAAAAAACTTCAAATCATTAATTACACTCAATATATCCCAAACAAATTTGGGCTTTTAATTTCATTAGAAACCTTTATGTTAGCTGAGCACAAAGAGGCGTCAATCATATTTATGTGGAGAAAAACATAATTAGTTATAAAATTTATAAATCTTAGGACATTTAATAAATAATAAATGATTAGAGGTCTTAATTAAGATTTAATTTTGATCAGAGGTCTTAATGATTTTCTTAGGTATTTTGATGTTAAGCAAGAGTGCTTGATCATAAAAAAACCCATTTTGATATTTTCATAATTTTTAATTTGAGTAATTGGGTTAATCACATCATTAAGCATTCAAAATACACTTGTCATAATCCACTCATCTAAATGCTCAAAATAATTTTGGGAGATAAAAAACATCATGGGAAATGTCCCCTAAAAATTTCAAGTCATTTAATTGAGTAATTTAATATTAATTTTAAAAAATATACTTTTATTAAATTCTAATTATTCCCTATCTAATGGACAAAAATTAAGGCTTTTATTTGTTCTTGATTCTTCTCTATTCACTAATTCTAAACTATATTTATTTATATTTTTCAGATATTTTATAGTTAATTATAATTTTTTAAAGAGTTGTCTCATTACACCTAGTTTAAACTTAATTAAAATGATTTGCACAGTTAGAATCATGTCATTTGTACTTTACATGTGGCGACATGAGATTAGTTGTTAAAATCATCCTATGTGGCATCTTACAAGGTGGTAGCAGATATGATTTTTTTATGAACTATTTGGTCAAAGATTGAATGATTTTAATTAAATTGGTTAATTTAAAGAATTAAAATAGAGGCACCTAATGTGAATAATCATGATCATCTATTCTAACCACACATAATAAATGTCCAGTAATTCATCTTCTTCCTCTAGCAAGAGGCAAAGACCATCCACCTTTTGTTGCTTGACCTTAGCTAATAGATATTAGATTTTTGAGGGAAATGAATCCAAAATGATCAAGAAGATAAATGGATGATCCCTTTGGCTTGATCTAGATAATTCATATAAACACTTCACAAAAGAGTACGATCTTATGGTCAATCTTTGATTTGAGATCAATAACTCACTAGATCTAATGTTTAGTGGATTTAATGATCAAAGTAGCTTTGTCTTGAAGAGAAAAAAACCCTGCTATGGAAGTCCCCACTGCCTCTTCACTGGATGTTATATAGTCTACTACTTTATGGCTACACATTGTAGTTTGATCTAGCACTAGCTTTAGGTGCTTCAATCAAGTGGTTCTCGATTCATTTTAGTTTGCCTGAGTGTGGAAAAAGTATAAGAAGAATTTATTAATATTTGGTGGAGGTTTGAGATGGTCTCACTAGAGTTAAGATGCAGGAAAGGCTAATGGGAAACCTAGGGACTCTCTTTAGGAGTGTCCTGAAGATCTATAATGAGTTTGGTGGGAGAATTCAAATTCTATAGAGCTTCACATATAAACCATTATTTTAAGTGGGTTTAGCCATATGGGGCCAACTCTGTAGTGGGGGAGCTTAATTTGGACATTGAGTGATGAGGTGTAGCTTTCTAACTAGTTGGAAAGATTTATGGTAGTGAGGTGAAATGCACAACCCATGGTTGGTGAACCAAGGGCTATCCAAGTGAAATGGACTCCACCTTGGTCAAAGGCAGAATAAACTAGCTTTATCTTAAGTTGAGTCAATTAGGGTGAGCTCAAGGCATGCTAAGAGTGCTTCTTTAGCTAGAGGGTGGGGTTAAATCATTCCATTTTATAATTTTATCTTATTTGGAACCCTCAGTTCACTTGGTTAGGCTAAACAGGCTTTACCATAGGTTGGGTTCACTTAGGTAGATGAGGAGTGATCCAAGGATGAGTCATTACAATTTGATTTGATTTGGACTTTATTTGGTTAGGTTTGGCTCAAAATGGATCATGTAGGGTCAATTTGGTCAATTTGAGTCAAGTGGACCAATTGGCCAAATTATACCCAAGGGCTATTGGGTCATGTTCAAATGTCAATTTAGAACATGTTGGATTATTGATTTGGTTTAATTTAGGTCAGATTAAATTTTAGCATGTTATAGTTCTATTGAAGGACTCATCCTTCCTGTCCTAGACTTAGGAACCTTCTAGGCACTTGGATTTCCCTAGTTATAAGACACTTCTAATGATTAAGGGAACACTATGGCCAAACCTAAAGACTTAGGAAGGCATACCCCAAGCTTAGGTTATACCCTAGGGTAGATAGGTTCAACTTGTTCGATGGGCTAAACCAAGACCCATGCTTGCCTACTCATCTAAAACCAACCTCAAGCCAACCAAAATGACCTTACTTAAATTTTATTTTCTATCCTAGCTCCAAGAAAAATTAACTTAGCCCCAAACCTAAGTTAACTCATCATGATCCTTGGATCTAACCCAAAACCCATTTAAGTAAACCAAATCTAATTAATTTTCACAAAAGCACTCCAACCATTCAATACTATATTCCAAACCCCTCCAACACTTACAGTCAAACCAATTGAACCAAATGAATCCAATCAACCCAAGTTAGCCCACTTGACCCGAAAGGTCCAAATGAACCAAAGTATAATAAAAC
This sequence comes from Cymbidium sinense, assembly GCA_021442155.1. Taxonomy (NCBI): domain Eukaryota; kingdom Viridiplantae; phylum Streptophyta; class Magnoliopsida; order Asparagales; family Orchidaceae; genus Cymbidium; species Cymbidium sinense. The sequence continues at coordinate 46,177,990 of CM038223.1, forward strand.
CCAAATCAATTGTGATCAAAGCCATCAATCAACACTAAATCTATCATTGAACTATTCTCAACACCCAATTTAATTCAACTAAATCAACCCATTTGGTCCACTTGACCCAAAGTGGCCTAAATGACCAAATTAACTCAAACTTCAATCCAACTCAAATTGGATTGAATCAACCCATTCAATCTCCTCTATGATGATTGTTGATCATCCTTGATTGCCCAATTCCAATCAATTGGGTCAAACCAAACTAATTTGATCACTTGATCTAAGTTGACCCAATTAACCCATACAGACCAAAATGAACCAAGTCCCATTCCAACCTTAATTAATTGAAATCAATGACTCCCATCAATCATAAATTGATTGTTGAACATGGCTCAACCACCAACTGGTCCTAACCAATCCAATTTGGTCTCTTGACCCAAGTTGACCAAATTTGACTTAAAAAGTTAAATTGGCCCAAATAAAACCTTAAACCTAATTAATTAAAACAAATGCCTCTAATTAATCATAAATTAATTATTAAACATGACTCAACCTTCAACTAACACCAATTTGATCAAACCAACCCAATAGACCCACTTAGCCCAATTTGACCTAAAGGGTCAAATTGAACTAAATCCTTCCAAAATCCAAATTGATTCAAACCAACACCTACAATAATTTCCAAATGAACAATTAAACCTAAACTGACCCTCCACCCAAGCCAATTTGGCCAATTTTACTAAATTGGTTAACTTAGCCCATTTGACCCAAATGAACCCATATGAGCCAAAATTAAATCCACTTCAAATTAAACCAAACCAATTGTACTAATACATTCCAAATCATCATTTGAACACACTCAAACTCTTAGCTTGACCCAATTTGACTAATTGGTCAACTTAACCTAGTTGAACCCTATTTGACCCATATGGGTCAAATTAAGCCAAACCATATCAAACCATGTTCGAACCAAACCAAACTTAGAATGACTCATCCTTGGGTCACCATGGGCTAGCCTAAGTGGACCCAACCCATGGTGAACTTGGGTTGGGTCAAAACATTGAACTGGCCCACTCAAATAGGATGAAATCCCCATTTGGAGGGGCTCACCAACTCCCCAAGCCTTGACAACCACCTTTGGCCATTCTTGGACACTAGGACCATTGACCCAACCTGACTCAAGGCTGGTGGTTTAGCTTTGGGTCATGAGAGGGTGAACTTACCCTTAGCCTTCAATTGGTTCACTTGGAGGTAGAGGTACACCCCATGCCATCTCCAGCCACCTACCTTGTCTTGATGGCTACTAAAGGTTGAGCTAATCTTAGCCATTGATTCACTTGGGGAGGAGAGTATACTCCTCCCCATCCATTCAAATTTCAAATAGAGCTTCCTGAGCATATTCTGAGCAATCTTACAGCTTTTCTTGATTCCCTCGTGCTCTCCATCATTAGCGAGACCAACCACCGTTCAAAACTGAGAACCCCATCCGTTCAACTTCACTTAAACTCCACCAAACTCAAATTAACTATTCCCACACCTTCCCCTCACTCCGGTGAGTGAAAACAAATTGATCCCTGATCAATTTGATCACTAGAAGGCACTCCAAGACCTACTCCGGCTAGTTTCATGGTGGTGCTTGGTACATAGAGGCATCGACGAGGTGGCTGCTCAAGTTTCTTTCAACAGGGTTTTGCCTCTTCAAGATGAAGCTACCTTTGTTGATGGACCACCGATCACTATCTTCGGTGAGGTAAAACTCTGGAAAACCATAAAAAATCTCTTATGTGTTGGTTTTATATGAAGAAAATTATGAGTTTATGTGATTTCCATCATATGATCCTCTTAGATCTCCTCCCTGTACATTTTGGAGTCGATCTCGACATCTTAGGAGCTTAGGAGAGCTTGGATCAAGTGGCAAAAGGCAGAGGTGTCCATTTTCTAGCACTCGGGGGGGGGGGGACAATGGGTCATTGATCGTCCATTCTATGTGATTAGAACGGATGTCCATGACTAAATTCATTAGATAATTCAATTTAATACAATAGGAACCATAGGATTAATCTCCACCATCTGATCTCAGATCAGATGATGAGGATGAAATCACACCTGCCGCCGCTGAGTCAGCTACCGCATCAGACGTTTTAAATAACACATCCCATGGTGTCATGTGAAAAGCGCTATCACGTTAGCTCCCGCGTGGTGCTAATGTCTTAGGGGATTAATTAGGTGATTACAATGTAATTAAATGGCCAAAACTTTGAAAATTCATAACTAATTATAGAAAAATCCAAAAAATATGAGTAAAGACATTTTCGAAAGGGTAAATAGAGGAGAATTTAATAAAAATAAAATCCTCAATGTTTAATCAATGAATAGTGCTTAATTAGGATTTGAATTTTAAGATAGTTACCTTAATTAAGGCTTAATTACTTAGCCAATTGTTCTCAAATTTGATAGGTTGATCTTATGGGATGTTCTATGCCTCCCATAAGTTTCTTGGGATTTATTAGCCATGTAATTTGGAGAATTTGAAATTTCAATCCTAATTACCCTTCTTAATCAATTTTATAATTATTAAAAATGCTAAATAGTAAAAATCAAATGATTAATAATGGTTAATAACTATAAATAGTGAGAATGATGAGGTAAAATAATTAGGACCTCCTTCCTAGTTATTTTCCTAAATACATTTTCATAGGAGGGTTAATTAATGTATTTGATTAATTAAAGGCTAATTAAGTAAATTAATGGTAAAATTAATCTAAATTGAAATGATAATTATTTCAGTTGATTCAAATTGAATTCATGGGTTCCCCTTTATGTGTTTAATAACATAAAGGTCATTAAGGAATTTATGGTTAACCCATGGGTGTGCGAAGACTATAAGAGTATTTAGCTTTGTTCTTTCCTTAATCTAATTAACTCTTAATCATGAGCCTATTTGCATTAGGTCCCTCTTAAGAGCATTGTGGATTTTAATTTCTCATTGAAATATCATTGGAGGCTCATGATTAAGTAGTTAATTAAATTGAAGAGACTTAGGAAAGGGAAATTAAATTAATTGCTTAATGATTTGAACTTAATCAATCCATAAAATTTACTTAATTATTTTTCCTTAAACACATTAAGTCACCAACATGGGATGGGGAAAAATAACAAATATCATTTCTCCTCTTTATGTTTTAATAATTCAAATCCAAAATTAAACTTCATAACAACTTTGGTTAGTCTTAAGGAATTTTATTTGACTTGATTGTCCTTAAGAATTAATGTTTTATTTGACTTGATTGTCCTTAAGAATTAATGTGATTGAATGTATTATGTGGCAATGTTTAATTATTCCTTTTTCAATCATTATAAATTTATAAGCCATTTGTATCATGCATTCATGTCTTCAAATAAAAGAATAAAATGAATATGATTATATATGTATAAGTTGCATGTGTTGACTTAATCTTATTATATGGCATGACTATTATCACTAATAAATCTCAAATTATTTTTAAAATTATAAACTAATGATGAATATTTAAATTGATGTTGGCTATGAATATTTTATATGATTTACATTCACTTATAGTTTGAACATGTTAAAGGATTGTTCTATTTCATGATTCATGTGTATGTTTAAATGTGTTTGAATGTTAGTAAGTACATAATCTGAATATTTTGGGAATACGAGGCTTTAAGTAGCCCCTAAGAGGTATTAGATTACCTCACTTCCCTAGTTTAACAATAGAACATACTTACTTAATTTTATTTAAATGTGTATATATGCTAGAATTTGGATAGAGCTTTACTTTACATGAGTAAATAAATTTGCTAACGTATAATATTTTATATGATTTTCATTCTTATATTTATGTGTACATTTATATGTACTTAAGATAGCAAGTATATAGTTTGGACATCCCGGGAACCCAAGGCTTTAAGTAGGCCCAAGGAGGTCTTAGATAACCTCACTTTCTTGGTTTAACAAAGACACATATTTGCCTAAATATTTAATACATGTGTATCTATACTTAGCTAAGGAATGAAATCTCTCTTTTCTACTAAAAATATATGTACATTACATGTATAGATATGTTAAGCTCAATATCATATGCATGCTATTGGTGATGAAAATGAATGATGCAATATTATCTATGTGATAGTAATTTAATAACATTAATCGTAAGATGCCTTTCATGTTTGAATAAGATTCCTTATTATAAACCCAAACCTAAGATTAATAAAATGTTTAATATTCACTAAAAGAAACCAAACATCATAGTAACATGCCTTTAGAAAATAAATTAGGGTAGGGATGAAGAAGGTCAAGCCTCTTTCTTCTTCTTATAATAATTAGATGCTAAGTAAATATCAACTGAAATAAATGAAAATACCAATTTAAATGAACCAATCCTTTTAATGACTTGAAGAAAAAACCAACCCTAATGTCTAACTTAAACAATTCCAAACTTAGATGACCATAATCCTAAAGCTTAGTATGACATGCCACACTAAACATTTGCACACATATTAGAATACTAAGTCACCACTTGTAGCTCTAAGTTAGGATGGTGCATGTTATGATGTTGTGTTTTATTTTGTGATGTAATATTTTAGACTAGATGTTAGGAATATTTATGCATAGACTGAATGCTAGGCCGTTACTAGCATAATGATATTTTATGTAGTGGATTATGCTAAATAGGTTGTTGAAGTAATAAATAAATATAAATGCTTTTAATTACAAGTTTCTTATCCCCTTTGTATAATCCATATTAAGGCAGGTGACTTGGTTACCCATAGGCAGAGTGCTAAGTCCAAATTTATCGAATATAAATGCTTGGTTTAAATGGTTGTTTAGCTAACATCTATTTTACATGTGTAGTTAGATTTTATTTTCCATAAACATGTAATTTTGAAATAGAAATTAGGCTTAGTGCTATGTGGTTTAGGATGAGCAGTGGCTAGAAGGCAAAGACCTGGGAGGCCCTTTGAAGCCTTGGAGCAAAGCCAAATCAAAATAAGGAAAGAAAGATGAAGTATGTAGACCCCATATCATTCATTTAATTATAATTATAATATTCTTTTGTAATTTGAGTTGTATAAGGGTAAAGCTCAGCTACCTAACTTCTTTTTTTTTTGGAGTGCACGACAATACCCGGCCGCACCGGCCTTTTATTCTTTGATCAAATTTAAGAGTGTTTGATTGTCATGTTTAGCTTGTGCAATAGAAATGACATATTTTTTATAAGTTTCTTAAAGCTTGATGATTGAATGTGTGGCCTAGATGTGGTAGGCTCTTTAGAATAAAATTAATTTTTCTATGTCCATTAAATAACTCATACCTAAAATTTAAATATAACTCATAACATCACTTTAAAGCCTATGTTATAATCAAAATAATAAAAAGATTTAGTAACCCTTTGGCTGAATATTGGATATTATAACATCATGCATAACATTTTGTTTCACTCTTGAATAGGGAGGGTATCCATTCTTGCACTATAGGGGAATGCTTGACCTTTGAGGGCATCCCTTGTAGTGGAGAACATCTCCTCTCGCTAATTTAGCCCATAACCTTACTTCATCATGCATTTAGGCGTAATTTTCCTAAGCTGTTGTCCAAATGAAAGTGTCAAAAATGATATAAAAGATTATAAATTCTCCATTAGTCTAAGTCATGTCTTCATGCCAATCATGATATTATCTTTTAGGAAGTGAGTTTAGGACTCTAGTCTCCGTTCTTAATTAAATAATAGCCTAGTTATCTTGTACTTACATAAGATCGGCCCACATGATTTTGAAGTGTAGGAGGTATTAGCTAGCAGTCACTCTAGGCGGTTATAAGTCTAGAAGAGTTTGGATGGGTTTATCCTCTCTGATGGAGGTAAACCATTATATCCCATTTTTTGATTAGACACAGGTCATGCTTTTAGCTTATGCTAAAGTATAATAGATTTAGGATCTGAGGCTGCTTATTTCCTTTGGGCTATGAGTATAAGTCCTCACCTCTTAGGTATTTTTATAATTTCATATTGATGAATTATAAGCCCTAGCATTCTAATAAAATTTTAACTCAAACTAAAATAAACTCTCTTTCAAATTTGTAAAACCTCACTATAGGGTATACTAGAGTGCTCACTAGGCTTCCTAGTATCATGAGTACTCCCTACTTATTTTCCTTCAGAATCCAAAAATAAGTCTTCCAAATTGGACTTCTGCACTTGATTTTCAAAAATACCCAATCCTTTGATAGTCTAACCTTTAAATCTTTAGTGATATTTATTGACTACTTTAATCAAGAGTTTTCTTAGGAAATTTCCATTTCCTATGATGTAATTAACTATGAAGGCTTACTTTTATAGGAAACTAAAGAACTTGGCATAAAATAAACCCTGCTTTACTTTTCTATGTAAAGTAGGGGAAAGATCTTTGGTATATACAAAGACCCATCTACCTTAGAAATCCATATTAGGTGATTAGGTCCATTGTAGGGTGATATTTTTATCTTTCGAGATGGTATATTATACCTCAATGTCATACCCGATCACTTTAATAAGTATCCCCTAAGATCTGTGTGGTGTCCCAACTACTCCAAATTAAAACACCATAGGTTCATATGGGTCAATTTGGGATGGGTTAAGTCAATTGATCAAATTAGCCAAATTAAGTCCAATGATGATTGACTTATGTTCAAATATCAATTTAAGATGTTTTGGAATGCTTAGTTTCTTTCAATTTGGATTTAATTTGATTTTATCTCAATATGGAACTTAGGTATACTTGGGTCAAGTGAACCAATTTGCCAAATTAGGTTGCAATTTGTCTTGAGATAAGATCAATCATGTATTTAGAGTGATTATAAGTCTTTAGGTTGGCTCAATTTGGTTAGGATTAGGTTGAATATGATTTCTGGCCCTATAGGGTTAAATCTGGCTAACTTGGGTTAAGTGAACCAATTGGCCAAATTGACCACTAATTAGGCTTGAAGTAAGTTCAAATGATATTTTATATATTTTTAGGTAAGGTCAATTTTAAAGGGTTTTGGTTAATTTTGGGTTTAGCTCCTATAGCCCAAACAAGACAAGTTGGGTTAGTTGAGCTAATTGGTCAAATTGGACCTCAATAGGGTATGATTTAGGCATCGTTTGTGTCATGAATGTCATGCAGTTGGTTGGTTGAAATCAAATTGAATTTTGTTGAAATTTGAGTCATGGTGACCTAAATGGGTCAAATTGGCTACTTTGGGCTAAGTGAGCCAATTAATCCATTTTGAGCCAATTATTCTTGGTTTGTACTTGATTGATGTTTGGTTGGACTGTGTTTGAGGTTAAGACTAGTTTGAAATTAATTTGGTTTAGTGTATGAGGATTTAGGTTGATTGGGTAAGGTGATTCTAATGGGCCTAACCTTAGTGTTGAATTCTATGAGTCTTGGGTTGGGTTTGGTGTTCCCTTAATCAATAAAAGGGTCTTAAGACCTAGGTGAGAAAATCCTAGTGCTAAGATAAAGAGCTTAGGACTAAGGAGGATGAGTGTTATTGTATATTTCTGATGAGGGCACACTACGTGATTTGGGGGGTGAGACATTATGGTATGCACTATCTAATGATTGACACCACCCTTCAATGGACCTAATCACCTAAGGACATGACTCCAATATATGAGATTTTTTCCCTTGCTTTACATGGATGAATAAAGTAGGATTTATATTAAATCGAGTTCTAAAGTTCCCTATGGAGGCAAGCTGCCATAGTTAATTACATCCTAAGAAAGGTGAATTTCTTAAGAATACTCTCAATTAAAGTGGATAATTAGGGTCTCCAAAGATTTCAAAGTTTGATTATCAAAGGATTGGCTATATTTGGAAAATTAACTAGGATAGAACAAATGGAGAGACTTATTTTGGAAGCTAAAGGAGATGAGTAGGGAACATTCATGATACTGGGAAGCCTAGTAAGTGCTTCAATCTATCCTATGGAGAGGCTTTATATGTTTGAAGTTGAAGAGAATTATTTATTTGAGTTAAATTTTATTCGATTGCTAGGGCTTATAATCCACCAACACATGGTTATGGAGGTGCCTAAGAGGTGAGGATTTATGCTTATAGCCAGAAAGAAATAGCTATCTCAGATTTTAAATCTATGGAGATTTAGGAATAGCTAGAGTATGACATAAATCTAAGCAAAGATGGGCATAAGGTTTACCTCCACAAGAGAGGATAAATCACCCAACTATTGGGCTTACAACCACCTAGAGTGGCCACCAGCTAACTTCTCCTATAATTTTAAAATAATGTAGGCAAGTCTTACAAATTTGTAAGATAATTAGTCTATTATTTATTTAGAAAGAGACTAACACCCTTAAATCCACTCTCTAAGATACTAGAGCATGAGTGGTATGAATAATGTCTTAATATAATGCAAAAATCCTTTCAAATTTTATTCCAATTTTGACACTTTATTTTGACAAAGGCTTTAGGATTTTGATGCCTATATGCATGATGAAAGTAGATCATTGGCTAAATCAGCAAGAAAGGGGTATTTCCCACAACAAGGGATGCCTTCATAGGTCAAGCATTCCCCTATTATGCAAAGATCAAAATCCCCTATTTTTAAGAGCAAAATAATATGATATGCATGTTGTGAAGCATTCAACCATTCAGCTAAGGGGTTGCTAAATCTTTTAATTATCTTATTTAATGCCTAGAATTTATAGTGAGGTTATGAATTATTTGAAACTTTAGTTATGATTGTAGTTGGGTAGAAAATTTATTTTTACCCTAAGACCCCTAATCCCACCACATTAAAGCATCAACATAAGCATCAATCATAAGAAACTATGAAAAGCATGTTATTTCTAATGCACAATTTAAACATAACATCAATCAATTTTATAAAACTAGCAGAAAAGAATAAGAGGTCGGTGCGATTGGGTACCATCATACAACTCAAAAAGAAAAGATGGGTTTGCCAAGCTCTACCCTTTTACAACACAAAATTACAAAATAATAATTACAATTTATAATAAATAAATGCTATGGGGTCTTCAAACCTTCAAGTCTTCATGTCTTTTTCCATCTCCATATCTTCATTTGATTTGATTTGCTCCACTTCATAGGCATCACATGGTACCCCAAGATAAAGCCTTCAAATTAATGCTCATCCTAAATCCCATAGAATTAATACTAATTACTAATTGCAAAATTATATTAAGAATAGAAAAAGTAAATCTAACTATATCTATAAAATAGAGGTTAGTTACACATACATACAATCCTAAGTAATTATATCATAATTTAGACTTATCACCCTGCACATGGGGAACCAAGCCCACATGTCCTAACTTGGATTATGCTTAGGGGTTTAAGCAACTTGCAAAAAGAGTATTTATATTTATTTTTAAGTGGCCCCTTAAGCATAATCCTCTAGAAAAAAATCTACCATCTAAATACCATCTAGTCTACAAAGCATACACCCTAACATCTAATCTAAAATATTACATCACAAAACAAAATATTCATCACACCATATATTGTTCTAACATAAAAGGTGATTTAACTGAGGCTTGAGGTATGTCTGTCTTACTAAGCATTAGCGTTATATTTTTCTAGGTGCAAAAAAGATTTAATTTAACAATAAAAGTTGATTTTACTTTAAGTTGTTTAATTGATTTGAGAATTTTAATATGTGTTTTGTTTGGTTTCATGTGACCTACACTTAGCAACTAAGTGTTATAAAGAGAGGAAAGAGAATTACTCTCTTTCATCCCTACCCTAAGCCACCTTCTAAAGCATGTTAATTTGATTTGATTCTCTTTAGTGAATAGATTATCAAGCATTTTAATTAATCCTAAGTTCATGTTAACTTTAAATAGCTCTATTTAATGTAAAAGGCATCTTAGGATTAGTCAGATTGAATTATTACTACATGACACATGTCAAATTATTTCTTTCCACCACATATAATATGCATATGGTTTAATCCTAAATATATCTATACATGCAACATGTTTTAATCACACTTGAATGTTGATAAATGTGTTTATGTTTAGGATTTTATATTTTCATTTTGATTGAATCACATAAACATATAAATTAAAGCTCTATCCAAACTTTAATACTAAAATACAAAAGAATGGAATTACATAAATACGTGTCACTATTGACCGTGGAAGTGAGGTAATCAAATGACCTCCTTGGGGCTACCTAGAGCCTCGTATTTCTGGGATGTCCGGACTATATACTTATTAACATTCCAAACCTATGTAAATCTATATATGAATCAAAGGAAAGAGAGGATTAGCTTATATGCAACATATTCTAATTGCCTAAGTGATTATGGGATGCATATATCTTTAATAGAAAATGGGGTTCTAATTCCTTATTTAAATACACACATACATGTATAAGAAACATAAGCAAGTACATGCTATTATTGACCAGAGAAGTGAGGTAATCAAATGACCTCTTTGGGGCTACCTAAAGCCTCGTATTCTTGTGATGTCCAGACTAAACACTTGCTTTTCTCAAATACATATAGATGTATAAATAACTAAAAGAAAGAGATCCATGCAAAGTTGTATTTTATTTAGTTGGATTTATCTACATATGTGAATTAAAGCTCTCTTGAAATCCTAATGTAGAAATACATATGAATGAAGAAAAGAGAACTCCATTTCACACAATTAAGTTATAAGCACATGCAAAACTATTTGTATTCATAACTAATATCACTCCAATCATTGTAATCAATTTATATACTTTCGAAAATAAATTTGAATTTATTAGTGATAATAGAGACACATATATTAAGTTAAGTCAACACATGCAAACTTAACATAAAGGAAAACCATTTGATTTAATTAATTTTGAAAAGATGAATGCATGAATTTATGTGGCATACAACATTTAATGTAGTTGGAAAGAAATAACTAAACATAAGCATATAATTCATTCAATCCAACTAATTTCTAAGGACAAGTACATCAAATGAAATCATTTAAAGTAAACCAAAGTTTCTTTAATATCATTTTTAATTCAATATTTTAATTTGATTTAATGATGTGAGAAAAGGTTTGCTGATCCTAACCCATTCCCATGTTTGTGAATTAATTTGGCTTTATGAATTGTAATATGCATTAAATCCATTAATTAACCCTTACCTATATTACCTTAATTTAATTAACCAAATAATTATGAGCCAATATGATATGCACATGAATGAAAAATAAATTTGCAATGATCTTAAGAAATAAAAGGGGGCCTAATAAAATTAGCTCATGATTAATATTTAATTAAGTTAAGAAACTTAATTAAGTACTCATATAATTCTCCCACACATGTGGGCTAATGATAATTTCCTTAGGTTGTTGAACACCTGAGGGTCTACCCAAGACTTCATTAATTGAGATTCCATGTGATTATAATGTCAATTTGATAAATTAAGAAATTTGATTTATTGATTAAGCCTTGATTAATTTAATTAATGAAATAAACTTAGGGAAATAGATTAGAAAGGAGGCCCTAATATTATCCCAGGGTTCATTCACTATTCAACAATAATTAACCATTTAATTATTTAATTTATTATTATTATTATTCATGGGATTAATTAATTATTAATTAATTTAAAAGACTAATTAGAGCTTAATTAGTTAATTTTCCTAGTTAATTAAGCAATAAATACCAATAAAATTATGAGAGGCAGAGGTTATCCCATTGAATTAACACACAAAGTTTAGGGTTAATTACTTAAGTAATTAAAGAGTAATTAAGTTAATTAAATTTTTAATTAAATTTTAATTAAGCCCTAATTACTATTTAAAATTAATTAAGAATATTTTTAATAAATTATCCTCTGAAATACCTTCAAAATGAATATTTATTTACATTTTAATAATTTTTCTATGATTTATCATACCTTTTCAAATTTCAGCTGATTTAAATAATTTTTCATAATTTTTATAAAGTCTATTTATTTATTCTAGTAAAATAGACTATTTGAGCTTCAAAATTCAATATCTCCCAATCCTGTAAATTGTTTGACTTGAAATTTTTATAGAAGGTATATTTTAACTTCAAATTTAATCCCTAAAAATTTCAGATTAATCTAATATGTCTTTTTGGTTTAATTAGAGAAATTTGATTTTCACTAAAACTTAAATTAATCTCAAATTACCTAATATCATTTGAGGGTTTTGGGCTTATTAGATTTCTCTCAGAAGGAGAAATCCAATGAGGCCTTATTTGTAAATTTCCATTTAGTATTTTATTTTTTATAAATTTTTAAATTTTCATGCAATTTAAATAATTTTTAAAATTGAAAAAACCTTGATTTCCCTACTTAACCCAGTCAGTGCCGTGCGGCGCTGACTAGATCATGCGGTTTGACACATCATCGCACGATTGGACCGCATGGTGAAACTCGATTAGTCAGTAGCAGTGGCCTTTGAGCGAAAAATGGTTATTATGATTGACGATCCAATCACGGTCGGACGATCCGAATCGATATGAGGGACAAAATCAGGTGGATCTGCTTCTAATCTTAGTCGTACGTCCCTATTAAAGGGAGATCAGATGGCTTATGTGTCATCTTCTTCCTAGCGGACAAAAATAATGCTCAGAACGGGCAAACTGAGCGGACGAACACGAAACTAAATGCCGAGGGTCAGTTTTGAGCTCAATTTCATAGCTATTCTCGCCAAAAAAACTCTTACATTCATATTGGGATTATGTGAAATGAAGAATGCAATGGATATCTATGGGATTTTTCTAAAATCGAGAACAAGCAATCTTACGGCCGGCTACAGATTTAAAAATTACCTCACCGAGGATGATTTCTGGCAGTAGAGATGATTTGAACACACTCCTAGATGCAAGATGAAGCTTTGGAATGAATCTGGGCTCTTGTCTTGCCTTGGATCATCGCGATCACCAACCTTCGCTGCACTTCACCGGAATATGCTCCGATTTAATGATTTTCTATCAAAAGGAAGTGGAGAATGGGTTTCTCTCCCTTACTAGAGTTCTTATAGCTTCTCTAATGCAGAAATTGAATCCCTAGGGTGCCTCTTTTCCTTTGTGCTTAATGGGGGCCAAAAGTCAGCACTAATGGTGATTTTTTGATTGCTAGTGGGTGTCCTATGGCTGGTGGTGGTTGGGAATGTCTAGGAATCATCCTAGGTAGCTTGGTTTGGTTGGCCAAGGCTTGGGAGGTGGCTGTCAAGAGGGACTAATGGGTGTCCTACGGGTTTCAAATGCTCCAATGGGCGAGGTGAGGTGAATTCACCTCCCCATGAGTCATGGACAACCCAACCACCTCTTGGGTTAGGTTGGGCAGTGTCCTAGGTACCTAGGTGGGTCATTGGGAGGGTGCCAAGTGGCCAAGGAATGGAAATGACCACTTACATAGGTGATTTATCTTATGTGATACCTTTGATCTAAGGGTAAAATGGTCATTTGGTATTGGATTTGATTTGGTCAGATTTGAAATGAGTCAAAATTGAGTTGGACCAAATTCAAGTCATTTGGAGTCCAATAGGTTAAATTTGACTCAATTTGACCCATTTAGGTCAAATTGGGTTAAATCAGGTTAGGTTGACTAATTGGTCAACTTGGTTCAAACCAAGGGTTGAGTCAGTTCATATGATCATTGGGGATGTGATAGTGTCATTGGTTTGGTGTAATTGGGTTTAGATTTGATTTTGGTTCATTTGAATTCATTTAGGTCAAATGGGTCAAGTTGACCAATTTGACCAAATTGGCCAAATTAGCTTGGGTGATGGCTTGGCTTGGGATTGATTGATCATTTGGAATGTGTTGTAGGCTTTGATTGAGTGTAATTTGGATTTGATTAGGTTTTAGGTTGGTTTGACCCTTTAGGTCAAGTTGGGTTCAATAGGTCATTTGGGTCTAGTGGGTCAATTGTACTCAATTAAGGCTTTGGTCATGTTCAATAATCAATCTGGAATGAACTCGAGCCATTGGTTGCAATCAATTTGGTTTAGATTTTGATTTGACCCATCTTGGCCATTTAGGTCAATTTAGGTCAACTTGGGTCAAGAGGGCTAATTGGGTTAGGTTTGGCTTGGTTTGACCCAATTTATGATAATTGATCAACCTAGGAGGATCAACAATCATGTCATAAAGTTTGGATTCGCTTAATTTACTTTGATTTGGATTGAGTTTGATTTTGGCTCATGTAGGACAAATTGGCCACTTTAGGTTAAGTGAACCAATTGGATTTAGTTGGCTTGATTTTGGGTTGAGTTTGATTTAGTTGAGTTTATATATGGATTTGAGATTGATATATAAATTCAATTGCAATTGGCTTGAGTTCAAATGAGTTTTGATTCATTTGAAAATTTCAAGTCAAATGGGCTAAGTTGGGTTTGACTTGGGTTGATTTTGATTTGGCTTGATGATTGTAGATATTCATTTATATTTGTGATGGTAATTGAAGGAATAATTGATTTATGAGAAAATCAGTTGATTTTGGGTTTTGGAATTAAATGGAATTTGGCTAAGTCCATAGGATAAAATCATAAGGCTTAGGTTGATTTAATTTGCTTTGGTTTGGAGTTGGTTATAGATTTCAATCATTTGATTTAGAATTTGAATATGAATTTAGATTTGGTATTGAATATTTGAATTGAATTTGTGGTTTGGTTTGAGTGGGTGAAAATAGGTCAGATTTAGGCTATAGAGTAGGTGAGTCTCCTTAATCCCTAAGGCATAGCTTAATCCTATGATTAACCCTTATAAGTCTTTAGGTTTAGGTTAAGTAGTCACCTAATCACTAGAAGTGTCTTATGACTAAGGAAGTCTTAGTGTCTAGAAGACTCCTAAGTCTAAAATGAGGAGATCGAGAACTCACTCCAAAAGTCAACAGTTGTCCTCATTTAAAGTGAGATCCACATTTTAGTGAGGTCCACACTTGTGTGCATGGTTTCAATCTAAAGTCATATAATTCAATTTGAATGTTGGGGTTGAATCTAAAAAAGTAAAATAATGTTTAATGAATGTAGTTTCCTCCTTAACTGTTGATAACCCAATTATTAATTTATTTAATACCATTTGGTTCAATCTCACTAGAATTGGTGTAAGACATATTCATCTTCCATTGAATTAAAAATTTAGGCATTGAATAATAAAACATTTTGAGGGTTAGTTAATGAATGACTGGTTCTCATTCAACATGATAATTAATAAAATCTATACAATATATATATATATATATAATATATATATATATATATATATATATATATATATATATATATATATATATATATATATATATATATATTCACCAAATTGATCACTTTCATTTTCTATCATTGCATCTTTCATTATAATTTGAATATGAAGAATTACAATCCTAATTCATCTTATAGAAACATAAAATATTATGAGAAAAATCAAGAGCAATTGAAAATACAAAAAATCTTTTAAAAATTTTTTGCAAAATATTATCAAAATTCTCTAAAGATCGATTATGTAATATTAAAATTCAAAATAAATAACAATAAATTTATCATATTCTAAAATATATTCAACAAGAAATCAAAGGAAGCTATTATTTTCGGCACAATAAAGGAAAGATAATGCTTGTTAATAAGGAAACACTATCATTAAAAATAATCTAATAATGTTAAGCACTATAAAGCACCATCAATTAAAAAATGGTGGGTGGGTCTAGTGGATGAGAGGCCAAGTGGCCAGAATAATGCATTCTTAGTGTTCCTTAATAAAAGTTTAATTTTGCAAATTTTTTTCCATATATTTGATTCATATTGATGCAATGTTTTTATTTTTGAGCATCATGTATAGTTGCTACCTCAATGTCATACTCTTTTTATAGGGAGTTTTTATCGTATTATGCATGCCACTCACATTGCCAGAATCAATAAGCGATAAACCATATTAAGGAGATTATTACAAAAGAAATAGGCTAAACATGAATTTTGATTTAAAACTCACATTATGAGGCGTAAAGATAAATTGATTTCAATCAAAATTTACTTGGATTAACAAAATTTGAGACCAAATAACCTCATATTGATAAGATGATCCAAATATATTATTCATCATTTCTCACTAAGTGTATACCTAGAGTCCACCGACATAATATAAGGCACTTTCCCAATAAAGAACGAAGAGCCTAGCATAAAAGCCAAGCGTAGAAGCTCTCCTTAGAAAAATAATCAGGGATATATTTTGTACCACAAATGGCAATAGCCTTCTAACGACTCGCCAACTAGGATTACAAAGTTTAGAAGGTACCCATCGAACTCGGCACATGAAGTTTTGTCACAAAACATCAAGGATAGATAACTCATCACTTTCTTGGACAACTGACTCCTAAAAATTCAGACTCATCTTGAAGAAGAAAGCAGGTGATAACTATTGCTAGTAGCCTCTTACTTGGCATGAATCCAAAACATTGCACTCGCTCCATTCTCCAAGCAAGGACAAGTACCACAGATGGGAAGTTCTTTGACAACCACAAAATAAAAGACATTTTCCCAAGAAAGAATGAGGAGCCCAATTTAGAAAAATAATCATGTAAATATTATGCACCACAAATGGAGATAACCCCCTAACAACTCACTGACTAAGCTTGTAAAGTTTGAAAGTTACCCATAGAACTTATGTCATGAAGATTTGTCACACAACCTTAGGGATAGAGAACTCAATTGACACTTTCTCGGATGACCGACTATTAGCACTTTAGACTCAACCTAAAGAAGAATATGGACAATGACTGTAGGGCGACTCTCTAGTAGGCCCAAAGTTGATGTGAATCCACAACATCACACTCACCTTATTCACCAAGCATGGGCAAGTACCATAGAAGGTAAGTTCTTCACTAGCCACACAGTAGTTATGGAGTAAACATTGTCTGTATATGATTTATTGCTAGAGCATATATATATATATATGTATATATATATATATATATATATATATATATATATATATATATATATATATATATATGTATATATATATATATATATATATATATATATATATATATATATATATATATATATATATATATATATATATATATATATATATATATATATATATATATATATATATATATATATATATATATATATATATTATTTTTATAACCTTCTAAATATGAGGTCAAAAGGCATCTCTAGAATTCATTTTTTAGCTATTATTTTTTCTAGATCTATTTGGCTTCTATACTGGACTTGGATTTGTGGTCTTGAGCATATTTTTCTAGTGATTGTTGGGTACTTGTTAGATTCATTGTATCTCAACTCAACAGGCTTTTCTCCTACTATCAACTAAACTCGCCAGTAAGTTCTAGCATCACCCCTATGGATAGATTTGGATCCAATAGTGACCATAAAGGGTGATGACACTCAAATTCTTATTGTGATGTGCACACCGATGACCTTTGATCCTAGCAACATGTCTTCATTATTATACAATTCATTTTGAAAGATATGGGCATTTCTAATCTCTTTTGTCTTTCATACTTTATCATTTAACATGCCATAAGTCTCAAATTTTATTGCTGAAGAAGATGGTTAAATGATGTTAAAATGATAAGATAATAAAATATTTTTCTGCTAGCTCAATTCAAGGGCCAACAAATTTTTTTTGAATTTATTTATGATAACCTAACTATCAAAATTTTATTCTATCACCATTGATATGCATGTGAGTTCAAGGCTAAGACATGCTATATTTATATTATTTTTTGAAGAGACAACTAGTGATAGTTACCATGAAATCACCATTATTATATTGAAACTTTTAGTTATGTTGAAGTGATAATGTAAAGGCATGTAAGACTTGGGCTTAAGATTACATCACATAGTCAAAAATCATGTTTTTGAAAAAATATCAAATAGTTGAATTTTATTCATAAGCTTATGCTTTGGATTGAAAGTAAGTCTAATTATTGATATAATTGGTTAAATTTAATGTGCCATCATAAGGCACACTCAAGTAGACTTTCAATTAGTCCATCTTTGTCATATTTATTTCCATATAATGATGACATAATTATAAGCAATTCTTGACTATTGAGGATTAGTGTCCCATATTTGGGAGTTATATATTGATGGCCAGCCTATATGCAGATCTTCAGTCCTCATCAAGTTTATAGAATGAAGATAAATTTAAGCTTTATTTAGTGCCACATGTGGATGGAACTCTGGGTATTATTAGAGCCTCTCAATCCTAAACACCAATAATGCAATTGAATATGTAGATTTAATAGTAAGTTTATAATTGGCCATCCATAAAGGCATTTAGTTGGTTATGATACTAAGGCACTTCCAATTGTTTATTAATCATATTATTAGGGACATCAAGGCCATTCAACTGTACTTTGTTTCATACAACAATTCATGGCACATTGTTATCCATTCTTAGTATAACTTTAGTTATAGTTACTCATAGTGGCAATCATAGGATGAATGCACTCACCAAGCTTCATAAGGAATTGATAGATCCATTATGGAGATCCCATCAATATCACCATTTTACATTATCAACTCCTTTACCATTTAGACCTATTGGTTTCTATTTATGCTCTAATAATTTTAACAATCAAAGATGATTTGGGTAAAATAACATGGTTCAATAAATATGTAAGCCTAAAGAGGTTGCATAATGACCAACATCTTATTCCCGAAATTAAGAGTGTGTCCATATTATTTGATATTATCCATACAAATTTACATTATTATTTATTTAATTAGATAAGGTGCACTTCCTCATCAACAAGAAAGCCCATATGAACATGGATAAGGTGCATGCTAGCCTTTATAGAGATCATCATTTTAGTCCCAAGATGAAGTTTAAAATAAACAACCTTGGGTGTTGCTTTCTCACAATTAAGTAACATATTAAGTATGCTCACAAATATCATTAATGCATGATTCATGGCACCATTTTACAACAACCTCCAAAAATTCTCCCTTTTATTATGATCTCTTGACCTTTTAGGAGTTAGAGTATGTATATTATTATCAATATAAACCCTCTTCTTTTAATGGACATAGATTCATTCTTACATTTATTGATTACCTTTTGAAGTTAATGGATGCCATGTTGTTTAATAGGTTTAATAACTTCAAATCATTTTTATGGGAAGAATCTAGATAAAGTGGATCTATTAAGGCTCTTTCTTTTTTCCTATACTTAATAATGGCTAGCTAATATATTATTTAATCTTCTTCTCTAATTCCACCAACTTGTTCATCACTTTTATTTGGTGGGTTAATGTTGCTTTGAGTAAAAGGTACTTGTAAGATTCACTTAAAGATTTGTCTACCTTTATTAACAAAAGTTTGATGATTTATAAGGACTTTAAATATATTTCCTCTATTCCTAATAAAACATGCATAAATTACCCTATTTCAATTAAGATTTAGAATTTTAATAATTAAATATTTTAGTTTGTGGGTTTAGTTAGATCTATTTCTCTAACTTCTTTATAGTATTACCCTTGATTATACTATGATTTCTAAGGTCTTCTAATTGACTTGGGCAAGTTACCACCTCCTTGATATTGGTTCACTTTTTAAGTTTTTTAAATAAATTGTAATGCCAAATTTTATCTAGTTATTGTTACTTGGGATTAATTTCTCCATGAAGCTTTGATTATTATCTTTTATCAAAACCAAAGTTCATTCAACATACTCATAACTAATGAAAATTTTTATCTAATTAACCTCTTCAAGTTCCTCTCTTAGGAAGTAGCAATCCAAAGTTTTCAATTCATTGAAGAAGGATCTTATTAATTTTTCTATTTTTTCAGAATCTAAGGGCATTTAGGATAAATTTATTCATGCAATTAGAAAAGTAAAGTATGGGAGTCAATATAAGATTAAGACAGCTTGAATTTTTGAACATGAAGATGAACTTGGCTTTCTCTATCAAAGGATAAAAGGTAAAAACAATCATAATTTGTTCAAAGAACTTGTTGCTCTTCAAGAAATCCTTATCCATTCATTGAATATTGCTAATAAAGTAGTTTATTAAAAATATTTTTGCTAGTATTAGCAAGAATAAAGTTCTAGTGTTTGATGGCTTTAACTTCACGTTCTTCTTTAATTCATTAAATAATATGAGAAATCAATTTGTTCAACTAATGTAATAATTTTTTAAAAATGTCAAACTTCTTAATATGATATTAATACTATGAACACTTTTAATCCCAATCAACTTTTTGACGCCAACTTATCATACTTTAGACTTATTTCTTTGCATAACACCTTAAATTGTTAGCAAATAGATTTAAGTTAGTTCATTACATCATTCACCATAATCAAGTTGCAATTTTTTAGAAAATAAACATTACTACCCATATCTTTTTGCCAAAAAAATTCATTCACGACTATAATTATCCTAACTCCCCTAAAAATTTTTGAGTCATGTTTGATCTATGAAATGCCTTTAATAATATCAGTAGTAAGGCTATCATTGATAGATTGCTTGTCAACAATTTATCTCTCAATGTTATCAATTAAGTGGTTACATATATTAAAAAAGATGCTTTCCCAATTATTATAAATGATAAAATATGTTGTCATTTTTGTCTTCTAATAGTGTTGGCATAAGGTTGTCTCCATTCCCCGCATCTCTTTATCATGGCTAAAGAATGTTTCTCTTATCTACTAGAGAAAGCTATAGATAATATACTATTTTACCATTTAAAAAAATCAAATTGATGTTACTTACCTTAAGTACGTTGATGATCTCCTAGTCTTTAGTAATGCCAATAATACTAAATTTTACTTCCTATATAAATATCTTAATATTTTATCCCCTACATTAGAGAATAAAGCTCAATTGCTTATTTTGTGAAAGGAATAACTTCATGCCAACTTCTTAACAACATTCATCAAGAGATTTAAATTACTTATTTAATTCCTCCAACTTCTAAATCTTAAAAGAGAATTTTATTATGAATAGTCATTAGTTGTGTTTCCAAGAAGATATAAAGAAGAAATGACTAGAAATTAGTGAGAAAAGAAATTGAAAAAAAATTAAAAATATGTATGAATTAATTTTTTATTTGATTTTAAGCAAATTATAGAACAAATAATTTAAAAAATTTAATTTTTACTATGCTCGAACCCATCATATTGATCTTAATCATATCTTCAAATAGTGTGACAAACCTTATATTTCCAAGATTTTTATAATCATTTTAACAAATATGAATAATAATATGAATGTAATTTTTTTTCATGATGAAATATAAAAATTGTGCAAGGAAAGTGAAAAGTGAAAATTCAATTATTATATCTTGAGCCTACTTAACATAAAATCAAATATTATTGATTTACTAAGCTAAGCCACATTTGATCAAAAAACATTCCTACTTAACTCCAACATATCTTGAGCCTACTTAATCTTTATGGGTTTGCTAGTTTATCTAAAATGATTAGATCTGTAAAGGTCTATCCAAATAAATTTATAAGTCCCAACTAATTTTAATGGTCTATAAAGTGTAACTTACTCTAATGAAATATAAAGCTTATTAACTCTACTAAATTATAAAGCTCAACCAAATTTTGGATGGAATAATACGACATTCTAAAATTTTTAGTCACTGGCACCAAGAAAAGTTAGACTACTATTATAGTTTGGTGAATAATTTATGTAAAATCCTAAAAAAGTACATAATAAGAAAATGCATCATAGCTAAAATAAAAACCCACATGGAATGTATTAGTTGAAACTTTAAGACTACTTTTGAGTAAGTTTGACTAAATCCAACTTAGAAAAAAAATAAAATTTTAATTTAATTCTTGTGTGCTTGCATTTAAAGAGGGCATCAACAAAATTAGAACTCCAAGTTATTAACTTCACTTAATTCCATGAGAATCTATTGTGGGAAGGACTTCCTTCTAACACCTAACCATTAGAATATTCAAGTGGAAACTCTTTTCTCACTCCACTTTTGAGTACATGACTAGTTATTAACACACACACACACACACACACACACACACACACACACACACACACACACACACACACACACACACACACACATATATATATATATATATATATATATATATATATATATATATATATATATTAGAGAAAATAAAATCAAACGGTGGCCAATCCTTCGCTCATTAACCAAAAAAACTTGGCTATAGTTGCATTATGCTTATTTTGAAATCATCAAGATTGTGGTTTATTTATCACTTCTTCTTATTATAGTGGACTATGTCAATAGAGCTTAGGGTTTAAAAAGTTGTAGTAAAAATATATGATGTTGACCTCACTTGTGCCTGTGTCATTAAGCTTGGCTTTGCTTATCGAGCCATTATCCTTTTAGAAAGTCTAATATTATAAAAATCTTTAATATCTCATCATGGTTGCAAATATTTATAATGGTCTAAGAAATAGAGGTAGGGATGTGCCACCTCCATATTAGGACATTATCCCCAAGTCTAGTTGCCACTTCTTTCATTAGCCTTTGCAATTTTGAAAACAAATTTAATATCAATAACTTTAGAAGAGTGTGTTGATCATAATCTTTTTCCACCATAAAAGTCAATGCAACATTCCCAAATTTATCATATCTCCTTCTCTCTCAACTAGCCTGAGCCATTAATGAATTTAAACTTTACCATTCAAAATCATTATTCGCTCTTTATCTATAAATTATTGATTATAACCTCATAAAAATCTAACTAATAATTTGAATTAGACCCAGTTGCCTTTAAATCATATAATTCATCTAAAAATAGTATTTAACGTGAAGATAATTTAATTAAAAAAGTAAGAGTATTCAATTATGTGGCATTTTTTTTCTTGAAAAGAACTTGCCATTTATTGGACATGAATTTACAAAAAAAATATTTCTTTGATAAAAGTATCATATGTTCTAATTAATTGATGATGATCTCCAATTTCTATAATCTCATCAAAAAATAAAGATTTCTAATTTCATTAGGGAGCTCCATACCAACCATAAGGTCATTTTTCATTACATTAAAATAAGTGAAAATAATATGAAACTACTATTCTTCCATCTTAATAAAGACCATCTTCCACAATTAGATATCTCTAATATTTCTATTGGAAACTCTATCCCTTAGAATCAAGCTATTCTCCCATTATTGATCAGAAGATAGTTATTTCCCTCTATAATATTAATGGATATAGAACTTTTTTATCTTTGATGGTTTACTACAAAGTTCTTTACAAAATCTTGGGACATTATTGATAAACAATTTCTAACAGTGGCCCATCATTTCCTTAAAACTCAAAGATTCCCTAAGATGCTTAAGCACACTCTTAATACACTAATTCTAAAAATCAAGCACCCATGATCATTATCAGATTAAAAACTAATATCTCTTTGTAATACTTTTTACAAAGTTATTGCTAAAGCCTTGAAAATTAGATTAAAGAAAGTTCTTTCAACCATTGTTCATGTAACCTAGATTGCCTTCATCAAAGATAAAGATATTGTAGATAATATTATCTGAGCTCATGAAATATGTAGTGATTTCAATTTGGGGAATTTTATTGAAGCTTTCTATATTAAAATTGACCTCAAGAAGGCAATTGATGATCAACCATCAATCCTACTACAAAGAATGCACCGTAAAGTTTTTCTTGATCTTCTCATCAAATGGATTAGAGCTAGCAACTCAAAATGTTTCTTTTTCAATAATGTTGAAAGCAAAAATTATGGGCTTCTTGTATCTCACATTTTCTTGACCATGTATGTTTTTTTTCATTTCTACAAGATAAGAAAGTTAATAGCTTGAAATACACTCCTCTCTCCTCAGGTGGATCTTGTATCTCACATTTACTATTTATTGATAACTTATTGGGATGTAAGGGAGGCTAATAAACAATCAACCCTCACCCTTAAGCAAAATTTGGATATTTTGGTGTCATTCACTAGGTTGGAGATCAATTATAATAATTTCACTACATGCTTATTTAGACATACTAGTCTAGTTGTACATTTCTATCAAATTTTAAAGATTGATCAAGGCTCATTTCTTATCAAATATTTGTCACTTATAGTTGGTACTCTAAAAGTCTCACAATTCAACACTTGATATGCTTTTTTCTTGGTTATTTGGGTAGAATCTAAATACCTTTCATATGATGTTCATCTTAAACTAATCAAATTATCTATCAATAGTTATCTGTCATACTGGTTCAAAGTAGTTGTTATTTCGTAATGTATTCTTAAAAAGATTTTCTCTTTCACAACAAAATTCTTTTTCATGGTAGGGATTTAAATAAGATTCACCTTTTTTCTTTGTCTGAAACTACCTTGTTGAGGTAAATAGGTGGCTTGGGTCTTATCTCAGTAGCTAATCTTAATTTACTATTTATAGTTAAAGTTATGTGGAAGTTATTAAATCAAACTTCTTCCTTACCCTTTTGGTGTTGCAATAAATATGACTCTATTTGGATGAAATCCCTACACCTTATTTTGGCCCTCTAGAGAGAACTTTATGCACTACTAGATTCAAGGATCATTTTTTCCAGTCAAATTAGTAACAAATCCTGCATTTCTTTATATTTCGATCACTAGTGTAAAGGAAAATCTCTATATGAGCTATTTGGATCTCATTATTATTATCATTATTATTATTATTTTGGGTTAGTTGCTATCATCATCTCTTAAAACTATCATTATTAATGGTTCCTAGACACTACCCAATAGCATTGCACTAGATAGCTTCTATTATTATCAAATGATCTCCAATAATCTCTAAGCTTTGGGGTAGACATTGTAATTTGGAATGGGAAAATAATTCTCTCAAACTCAATGGTGAAGTAAGCTATTTTCAATAATCTCCCTAATGTGGACTAGGCTAATAACATTTGGTTCAAGGGGCATGCTATTAATTATGCTATATTCTACTGGATGGCATATATTGGTTGCTCAAAAGCCTATGATATTGTACACTTAAGGGGCTTGGGATTTAGCATAAACTATTATTTTTGTAATGATACTATAAATTCTTTGTCACCTCTTCTTTGGATGTTCTACTTCTATGTTGCTTATGATGACTCTACCCATAATGATTTTTTTTTTCTTATTTCAACTTACCCTTCAGCAAGTTCTTATTGCCTCTTCGAATCTTGACCACCAAATATTAAAAAGCCTCCATAATCTGATTATTGCATTGTTGGTCTATATAATATGGAAGGAATGAAATAATAGGCTCTTTTTTTTAATAACAAAGCCTCAAAACACTTGCTAGTTTCTCTATAAAAGCTAAAACAGTTATTGCATACAAAATTTGATGTTGGAAGCTAAAACCCTCCCTCTTGGTTGCTCTCATCCTCTCTAGTCTAGAAAATTGAAACAACTTTGGCATTTTTTATCTAGATAGATGTGGTTTAATAGCTTTTTTACATATCTATTATTTCGTTGTAGTAATACCAACTCTAAATGCTCACTTTCTCTATTTTCTAAAATTTTGGAACTATGGCCCTAGCTTTCATTATGTTGTATCATCAAATTTACAATCTTCTTTGGGGTTGCTACTCCTTATCTTACAAATGATGATGAGAATTTTTGCCATAGAGTTGAGGATTTGCATTCAGGACTCTATCTTCTTCTTACTAGTCTTTCCTCTAAGATAGCTTCTCAGCAATTGAGGGATAGTTTAATTGATCTTAGTTCGTTATGTCCATGATATTTTTGCAATGCAGTAGGCTTTCCTTCATGTCATACTTGTCATAATGACAATATCTTGCATATTGGAATCCCTTTACCTCTAACCTCTCTCTCCTTAGGACTTGTTCTATTGCAATTGAGGAATTGTGTTACTTTTTGTGCTATCACTCCTCTTTGTTTCATGGGCTTTTGTGGACTGAATGACTTTCCTAAATGCTATATGTTCCCTCACTTATATGGCTTTCTCAACAACCATAGGTTCATCTTTCCTTAGCTTGTCTTCAACTCTTGAAATTTTTTGATCTCTAAGTCCAATTAGCCCTTTTGTCTCTTTTATTTTTTTATTTTACTCATCTTTTCTTCTTACAAGTTTCCCTAATCCTATTCACTGTAACTTACCTATTTATATCACCTTCTTGTTTAAGTTCTTCTTGGATTAAAGAAATTGAGCATCATCTTTAATTTTTTCGAAAAAAATTGATTGAATGATTGAGTGCCGGATGTATTAATTTTTATCAATAGAGAAATATTAAAATAAAAAATAAAAAATATGAATAACAAAGCTAGCATGCCATCAAACACTTCATAAAGAACATTGATTTTAATATTTAACGGATTTAATGATAAACTTTAATTATTGAATTTAAAAGAGATATATTACCATCAATCACGTGGATGAGCACGTAATTTATTCTTCTCAATAGGTACGAATGGGGACCGTCCTTATCCGTTCGTCACCGGTTCACCGCAACGGCAGAGTCGCGAACCGGCCAGCTCTGAAGTCCAATGTGAATCACGTTACTAGAGAATTCCGGTCTACGAAGGGAACGACAAAAATATATAACGCAGCGCGGTGTAGTTTGATAGCTATGTTTTTAAGATTCATGTGGAAAATTAATCAGATCTTGCTTGTGACCATCTGGGAGACTTTGAGACTTGCTTATAGCTAAATATTTTTCTCATGAGAGGAATCTAATGTTTATGATTATTTAGTTTATATATTATTAAGCTAATTACATATTTATTAATATAGTCTTCAATTGTTTATTAATTTATTTCAATTTAGGTTGGCGTTATCATTTTCCCCCTTTTTAGCATCTTACATAAAATTCTTATTATAAAAAAGATTAAATGAAGAATAGCAAAGAACGACATGTAAATCTAGAAAAAAAAAATATCTTTTTTAATATAACCATTACAATCTGACATTTTATTTGTTTTAATGATTATTTCTTAAATAAAACTATTAATTATTTATTTTACATTAAAATATAATGTAATATCCATCTCAATGTATATTCTCAATGAGCTTACAAGAAAATTATATTTCAGTTTATTTAGTAGTATTGTCATGATAATCTTTATTTATGAAAATACATGTTTAGTTATTACAGTTGAAATATACAATGTCTCCCTACCATCCCTTAATTCCACCACTGTGCTTAGCAGAAAATTAATTAAATAAAGCATTAAATAAGATTACAAGTTATAAGTTAATAGTACTATACTATCATGGATCATACTATATGACTAAATTTGATTTTAATTATATAAATAAAAATAAATTAATAAATATATAACAATTAATAAAAACTAACCTACGCTCATAATGCATGATGCATCTTAATTAAAAAAAAATGTTATCATAATAAAATTTGAACATATAAAATTATTTAAATTCTCAATTAATCATACTAAATGATAGAAAAAATATTATACAATATGATTTATTATTTCAATCAAATATGTAGAATCAATTTTCATTAATTACTATTTTCAAAGTTTAAACACACATTATACGGTGGGTATCGAACTATAAAATCTATTTTCCAATTTTAAATTAATTAATCATACCACAATATTAATAGTTACTATGATATGTTTTAATTACTTGTAGTAAATAATTTTATTTTACATTTTTTCTCTTTTATGCACGTTTATTTCTAATAATTTATCTAATACAATCTCTTGTCAAAATAACTTGTTATTTCTTGAATTTTAATTACTTGTAGTAAATAATTTTAAAAATCTCTCAAATTATAAGATAATGATGCCTCTATGTGAAAATCATGGTTGTTATTATTTTGGCAGAAAGAAATATTTTTGATATATACACTAAATTCATCAAAATAGTTTATCTTACATTCATTAGTGAAGGAAAACTCAAAATTTTTAAAAGGTTAATAAAATTTTTAGATGTTTATTTTAAATGTAATGATTTGTCAGTTGAATTTTAATTACTTGTGGTAAAAAATTTTAAAATCTCTCAAATTAAAAAATAATGATCTCTCTCTATGAAAATCATGTGCTGTTATTACTTTGGTAGAAAGAAATATTTTTGATATAAACACTAAATTCATCAAAATAATTACACCTTACATTCATTAGTGAAAGAAAACTCAAAATTTTAAAAAGGTTAACAAAATTTTTAGATGATTAATTTAAATGTAATGATTTGTCACTTATTATTTTAATATGGTACTAGACTCCTTGATTGCTCATAAATAAAAGTTAGGACAAAGACTTGAGAATAGCTTGGAGAAAAAAAACTAAATCATACTAAAAACTTAAGAATCTAGTAATAATGAAAAGAAAATATTTTGTGATAATGATGTGAAATTAATCATCAAAAAGTTCAACTCCTTTCTTAAAATTAAAGAACTTTACTAAAAATGGTTAGTATAAAGATTAAATGGTGAACAATATTAAGGCTACCATTTTTATTTTGAATGCAAAAAAAAAAAAAAAAAAGATAGTATCAAGTGGGATTAGTCCTAGCAATACAAATGTAAAATGACAAAGGTGATGAAAAAAAAAAATTTTATTTTTAGGTTATATTCTGATTTTAATACCTCACTTAATGAGCTAGAAGTTGAGAAAAGCAATCTATATCTCCTGACTAGAGAAGAATGGGGGACTCAAATTGTGATTAAAATATGACTTATCACATGATGATCTACTTACTATGATAAAAAAAAAGCATAATAGCTTCAATTTACTTAAAGAGAAATATTTGATTTAAATGAATCATGCTAGTCTAGAAAAGTTAATAATATTTTGTTGCTTGGCCTAGATAAGATTAAGATTAAATTAAAGGAAAAATGTTTTATGCAAAGATTTTGAAAAGAAAAATTTAATTTATCAAGTGTTTTTAATATGAAAATTTTAAATTATCTGTTTAGAATGGTATATCTAAAATGTTAATGTAAAA
This sequence comes from Cymbidium sinense, assembly GCA_021442155.1. NCBI lineage: Eukaryota > Viridiplantae > Streptophyta > Magnoliopsida > Asparagales > Orchidaceae > Cymbidium > Cymbidium sinense. The sequence goes on from CM038223.1 coordinate 46,206,855, forward strand.
TTAAAAGTGACTTGATGGAATTTGCAAATGGTTTACCTTATGCTTTTAGTTATTTAAATGGTTTTCATATGCATCTTCCTTATATATGAACATATAGAAAGCTCATGAACATGAGTTATATTTGATTGACTGAAATTAGATTTGTATATCAGTGAATGACTAAATGTAAAATTAGTTAAAATTTTTTTGGCATTTGCAAATCAAAGGAATAATTTATTTGTAAAATTTTGATGATTTGTAGAATATACATTAATAAATACTTTTATTTGATAAAAAGGTATTAATGATCACTCAATATGCATAATTTTGTTAGAGAAGATAATATAATGCCTCATAGCAAAGATATATTAAAAGAAGTTTTTGATATTATATCGGATGCTAAACATCTACTATTTCGAGTTGAAAAATCAAGTATAAATGTTATTTAAGTATTATTAAGGGAAACATTTAGTTTAATCAATGTCTTTATAAATATAAACAATAAATATGTTGAACATATTGCATGTTTAAAAAATTAAAAAAAACATTTGGGACTAACCTTTAGTATGCATGAAATGTTAATGCTGTCTAGTAAGAATTTTCTTATAATGATATATTATAAGGGTAGAGTAGGAAAATAAACATTTACTTTTCATGTTCCCAAAATATGCAATCTTTATGGATGTATAGGATTAACAAATTCTCTTGTGTACTTTAGTAGAAAATAAGTCATATTTTCCCAATAAAATTATTATTTTGATAAGATTTGCACCTATTATTATTACTAGAAGCTAAATTCTATCATCTTAAATAATGCTGGTAAACCTAGATTTAAATTTTTGAAAAAGAAGATGCGCCATAATGATATCTAAACAACTAAGTAATTTTCCAAGAAGGGAAAAGAAAAAATATCTCTTTAATTTGTTTTACTGAGAGCATGACATTTTGCATGAGAATTTTGATTTTATTCAAATAAAAAAAATTTATGAAAATTTTATTAAAATATTATATCTTGATAAATATATAGATTGTTTGATCTTGAGTATTCATAAGTTGACACTATACCTTACTTATGAGACTAACTTGGAGTAGGGGGTAGGGAGGGTGATGAGTGAGTAAAGAGTAGAATTTAGCTACTTTATATTACTGGCATAAAAGAATATAATGATAACTAAGTGGTTCTAGTACAGAGAATTTAAGATCACTAAAAGATCAAAATCGATTGTATGGCCTTAAATAAGAGCTCAAAAGTACTAAAAAGTGCAAAAAAGTTCTAAATATGCCTTCAAATACTTTGTTTATAGGGTTGGAGGGCATTAAGAATAAATACAAAGACCTAAAAATATATGGAGACTCTGGTGGCTAAAGTGCAAATACCTGCATAACATCTGATGTAATAGGGGTGTGGCTTCTTGATGACGTCGCCCCTTATGTGAGTTAACTCATCTAGCTTTGAATGTAAGGGAGTTCACCATCAGAGTCCCTGTCATGTCGTGTTGAGGGTGAGTAGATGGTGTGTTCCTTTATAGAGGTTGCATGTTAAACATGCTAGATGAGTCATTAAGTGAGTTAGATATGATTATGAGTTATCCTATAATGAATGATCTAATCACCAAATTGATTATGAGTGGTCATGTGGTGAGATTTTTATTGATCTATGTGGGCCCCACCAACTGAAAGACCAACTCATCAAAATTTGATCAAATTAGATCATTTTAAAGACTCATACTCATCCAACTAACATAATTAAATTTGTTTAAGGTTTGCACATGCTTTAATTAAATCAAATAGATTATTTAATTAAATTAAACTCAACTTAATCCATTTAAATCAAAATGAGTCAAATTGAAATTAAAAAAAAATCAAAATCAAATCCAATTCTTATAAAACCCATCAATTAAAAATATCATAAATGATTAAATAAGCATAATTAAAACCTAAATCTAAATCCAATGCATCAAACGAAATTAACTAAATAAAACCAAAAGGAAAAGTTACCTAAGTGAACTAACTTAAGGCATTTGAACTTAAAAAAAAAATTCAAATGAGTTTGTTTGACTCATGAACCATCCTAAACTTGATTTGGATAACTCATTATCAATAAAAAAAGATGAATAATAAGCATTGATCAAACTTAACCCAATCTAAGTCAAGCTAAGTGGATCAAATGTAAGCATTTGAGCTCAAATCTAAACTAATCAATATTGGAATTCACTTAGACTCATTCTAAGATGAATCTAAAGTAATTAATAGCCAAGATTAAAGGGTCTAAAGAGGTCTCAAGTTAGTCCAAAAGTATGGGAATATGCCATGGAAAGGAAGAGGCAAAATCAAAACTAATCCCCCCACCCCCCTCCAATTCCTTCCAAAATTCCTTCAATGTGTGCAATCTTTGTGGCTCCAAGGATTCAAAAAGAAGTTTTGACTTGTCCACCATCTTTAGCCTCATGATTAGAGTGCAACTCCCTATGGTCGGTGACCTCCATGGAAGCCAATAAGGAAAGCTCTCAGCCAAGTTTAAAAACATAAAGGGACATCAAATTTTTTATTTCTTAGGATTCCATCACCTTCTCCAACTGAAATCAAACTCAAATACACCTTCCCCTCTCCTCCCAAGCTTTCCCAAATTGTTCCCTACACCAAATTCTGGGGAATTGTGGTGGACATCAATCTCTACAATGATCTAGAGGGAGGAAAATCTTGATTCTTCTTTGAAAAGCTTCGTTTGACTTCCTTGAGTGATTTCAAAATGCAAGCGACCACCGAGAATCAACACATGTGAGGTATGTCCAAAACCAACCCCTTTTCAATTTGGCAATTGGTCATTTGTGAAATAAAGTTGGCCCTAGGATCGATCAAACCATATAGATTCCTTTAAAATCATCCCTAGATCATTTTGCAATCAAAATCTTGTGATTTCATTACATAGATCATCGACAATTAGCCGTAAATAGCAAAGGATGTTTGATCATTGCTACAGATGAAGAAGACAGAATCATGATCGTATGTTTCTTTTGTTTGGAACAAATGGGTATGATTTAGCTGGACTGATCAATTAATTTCTTTAAGGAAACCGCGGGAGGATTTGGAGCCGTCCGACCTTTGATTGGATGATCCAGATCAAATTGCGTCCCCACCACCATAGTAACATGGAATCCATGTGGATCTCACATGACCAAATCACCCATTTCCATGTGTAATGTGACACCGCGTCAGTGCTACATGGCGTTGATTATTTTAAAAAGAAAAATTGGGTTTCCTGGTTTTAAAAAATGTAAAAAATACCAAAAACTTTAATTCATAGAAAATAAAATACTCAACATAAAAAAAACAAATATGGGCACTATAGATTCATCTCAGTAAGAAGAATCCATTAAACCCAAAATCCCTAAGTTTTATTGGTCATTTTTGGGCTAATTTGAGTTTATTTAAAAATAATCAAACTTATATTAAAACTAAACTATTGACCCAATTATTTTAAAACTTTAGAGGATTAAAATTAAGGTTGATATACACCTTAGATAAATTTCTTAGGATTTATTGGTAAGTAAATGTGAAGGTATGAAATTTTCAATCCTAAACCCTTAATTTAATGAAATAAATTAATAATAAATTAAAAAAAATGATGAAAAACTATAAAATTAGCTTAGAACATCATAATTTACATCAATAGACCTTAAGAAACTAGAAAACCTCACTGAAACTTCATAATCCCCAAAAATGACTTAATTAGGTAATTAATTGAATTAAATGAATCAATTAATTAACTTGAACTTAGAAAATTCATTATAAATGAAATAAAACTTTAAAATTTTGAAATGAACCCTCTCTTGATTTATTATTTAGAGGGGGAATCAATGAAAAGTAAAACCCCTAATTAATTTCTAATGATTTAGGCTTAATTTAGATTTTATTAAAAATAGTAAAATTTTAATTAGTCATAAAATACTTATCTGATTAAAATGAAAATTTCAAAGCCAAATGACTTTTGGATAAAAATTATAGAATTTTAAAGTTTCAAGTCAATTTAAATAAAATAATAAAAAAGCATAAAAATTATAAAAATTAAGGGAACCAATTTAAAACACTTTAAATAACTTCAGAGGACTTTAGAAAACTTTCTTAATCTTCTTAAATTGGAAAATCTAATTAATTCTTCACTTAGGGGTTATAGGATTAGTTAAGAAAAAAATAAGCTAATTAAATCCTAAACTACTAAAATTATGAATTCAAAATAAAATGAACATTTGTTTGAAGATTCGAACTTATCAATCTCTAAATTTAAAAAAATTCATAAAAATTAGAACTAAATTAAGTTTACTGAACATTAAAAGGAAGACATTAATAATATGTATAAATGATTAAAGTAATAAAAGAATTAATAAACTTAAATAATCTAGAAACTAAAGGAGGCCTATATTAGGTTTGAAACCTAAAATAGTTCATTCTTTAAGGTTCTTAGGTTATGATTGTTAGGTAAAACCTTATCTTAAGGGATTTAATAAAATAATGAATCTTTAACCTAGGATTTCACTTAAAACCAACTGAAGCAATAAAGTTTAATGCATAAGTTAATGAATATCCTAAGTTATGGAATTTAAATATAATGAAATAGTTGAATGATGAAATCAAAACTTTTAAAGTAAGCTTAAACTTAAATTAACTTAAGTCAGTTCAAAATAATTAAATTAGATCATTTAAACTAATGAGAATTATCATTAACTAAACAAGTGAATTAAATCAATTGAATCATACCCAATTGATTGAATCATAACATATAAAACCAGAAAATTATTCCTTAATCAAATCAAAATAACATAAGGTCAAACATAATCTCAATCAATGAAATTATGTTCACTTTAACCAATTAAACATTATAAATCATATAAAATTTAATGAAAATCTAAAGGAGGAAAGCAAACATTAAATTAAGTTAATTAAATTGAAATCAAATAAAATGAATTAAAACTTTTGAAATTAACTTAAAATAAACAATCAAGATAAATAAACTAAATTAAACTCAATAAATTTAACTTTTGAAATTTTAATTAATTCAAAAGATGATCAATGAAATAATTAAAATTTAATAAAATTCAAATAAATTCTTAATTGGTTAAGTCAAGATGCATTAATCATTTTGAATAAAATGCAAATGAAGAGAATAAAGAATATTTGAACAACTTTTCATAAACACAAGGATGAAACTTAAGAACCAAACATTAATTAAGAATGTAAATTCTAATCAAGTCACATAAACATCAATTAAGTCTAAATTCAAACAGATCCTTTAGATAAATTTAAAAGAGGTTAATTAAGATACTTAGGTTCTTAGTTTGACTCTTAGAATGGATTTTTATTTTTAGATGAAAATCTCATTCTATTAGGATTAGGATGTTGAATAGAATGGGTCCCACCCAAAATATAATTTATTTTATTCTTCATTCTTTGAAACTTAAAATCTACTTTAACATAAAAACAAACTTAAAATGTGATATAATACTAAATCAATTAAATCACTTAATTGAAATCATCCAATAGTAAATTAAACAAATATTAAAAGCTTTGAACTTAAACTAAATTCAAATTAAAAATAAGGCTTAGTAGAGTCAATCTACAAAAGTCCCTCTTTCACATAGATTATTAGGTCACCGACCCTAGACTTAGATTAGGTTAATGATATATGATGTTCTTGTTTACATCTAAAAAAGAAATAAATTGAACTTCCTGGCTTGGGCGTTGTAGCGCTGCAATCGTAGCGCCTAGGCACTATCGCCATCTAACATAATCTAGAAACTCAAGCCGTCCCTGATGGTTGCCTACTTAAATAACACAACACTGTGGCTCTATTGCAATGGCCTTCAATTTTAAAAGAAAGAAAACTACTATTTTGGCCTGAGTAGCGATAACGCCCAAGGGGGAGCAAGGGGAATGATTATGGAGCAAAAAAATCACCCCAATGGTGTGAAATTCCTTATAAAAGGGGAGAACTTCCCACACTCTTCTTCTTCTTTATTTTCCCTCACTCTCTATTCTCTTCTTGCTTCTGGCCTCTTACACTCTCCATAATGCACTTTCCACTGCTACACGAGAGTGTTGTCCTCGTGCATGAGACATGATCGAAGCCTCCTACCATCAACTCCATGCAAAAAAAATTTATGGAAATACTTTTTTTATATAATTATCTCTCTAAAAGGAAATTTAAAAGATTTTCACTGTTGATCTTTGATCTGGTGAGAAATAAAGAGGCTTATCTCTGTCGATCATGGATTTACAGTAAAAATAAAAGAACACCCACATGACTAAAATTCTAGAATCTTAAAATCTGAAGACCTCCGCCTTTGAACTTGGTTCTGGTGTGAAAAGAAAAGCCCTCCATCCATCAATCTTGGATCTGAAATAAGGGAAAAGGATGCTAATGCACTGAATAAATAAAAATCTAAGCACTGCTAAAATATTATTCTACCAAACTTTTATGAAAATTATCAAATTTTGCAAGATTCTAGTTTAAAATAGTTTTTTCGCTCCACAGTGCTGCGACACCGAGGTCCAGCTTTAAGAAGTTTAGCTCTCAAGAATGAAATCTTTGATGCTCCATCCCGTAACACCATGGAACCAACTATTTGGCCTCGTTCTTGGGACTGGTACCTTATTTGTAGTGCCATGATACTATATCTCAGTGCCATAATGCTAAGCTCTCGGGTTTCACTTATTTGAAATAGATTTGTAGAACTATCTTGCCAGTGCCGAAGCGCTACATCCTGAAATCCATTCTTCCATCGAACTTGGTTCTAGTATAAAATAAAATCATCCCTTCGTTGATCTTGGATCCAATAAAAAAGTACTTATTATCATTTATTACTATAAATTTTGTAATTGACCTAAACTAAAAGGCATGTTAGACATTGATGTGGCGACAATAACGTAGCACTAGTCAAAGTTTGTCTTATCTATTAAATGCCCCTGCCAACCTATTAGCTCATTTGAACAACCCTTTGATGGTCTCTATGGTACTACATAGTCACCGCTTATGCACTGGTCAATCTGCCAACCTACTTTCAATCGTTCTTCATTGCTATGTAAATGCTTTATAAATAAATCCTAGCATAATGTTAAAAGAAATATGGTTGATTATATATCAATCCGCCTAATGAAAAAAATATACTCTTACTCATCCTGATAAAATGGAAGAGAGAATCCTCAAAGGTTTTTTTTTATAGTGATTAGTTCTATGATGTGAAATGATGTGGTGATTTTTCTTATGTTATGGTGTAATTTCTTAGGCTAGATGGCTAGGATTGTTTGCATACTAGTCTGGATGTTAAGGAGTTCTTTTAGGTTAGTATTATTTTCTACAAAGGGTTGTGCTTAATGGGATTGCTATAATAAAATGAAAATAAATGCTCTTTGTTTGTAGATGCTGCTTAAGTCTCTAAGCATAGTTCAATAGGACAGGTGGGCTTGACAAGCAACTAATGTTAAGTCATATGTCTGAAATATAAACTATTGGTGTGCTGTGTGTATTTCCTAATGTTAGTTTTGCGGGGCTTAGAATTTTATTTTTGGAGTTCTAAAATATAATTTGAGTCCAGAATTAGGTTAGGATCTATGGGGTCTAGGAATAGTAGGAGCTGACTTTACTAGCTAGTGATATTCCATGAAGTCTATGGAAGACCCTGAGGAAGGTGATGATACTAGGTGATGACCCCCATAAATCAAAACATTTAGTTGTAGGCCAATCTATATAAGGGCAGAGATCAGATGCCCTTTTTTTTCTTCTGGGGTGTACAACGGTACCCGGCCGCACTAGGCTATTTTATTAATTTAATTTGGTTTGATTTATTTTGGGTGCATAATAGAAATGCTCACTTCTTCTAGGTTTTGTTTTGTGATGAAATGCCTGGAAACATTTGACTCTTAGAAAAATTAAATTTTCTACTCCACTAATATCAAATGACTCAAACATAAAAAAAATTCATAACCTCATTATAAATAAAGTCCTAGGCATAACTTAAAAGTAACAAGAAATAATTAGCTATTATGAACCATGAGAGCATATTGTTCATTTCTCTTGAATTAGGCACATCACCCATTACACATAAGGGGGCATCTAACCTTTGAGGATGAACACCCTTTCTGGGTGAAGAGTGCCTTCTTATTTTGATTTGGGCCATGATCATTTTCTAACTACATCTCATTGTAAGCATGAATTGCATACTCAAGGCCTTTAAAATGAATTGTGAGTCAAAATATATGAAAGATGAAATTTATTGCATTAGTTAGATGCATAACATGCTAAACATTATCTTAAGGTTAGGAAGTGAGTTAGGTTCTTAGATTCCTTCCTAAAGAAAATAACCCAATCATCTTCCATACGTAAGACTGTACTCATGGTTTTAAAAATTGCTTAGGCGGTGTTAGATGGTAACCCTTCAAGGTGGGATATAAGTCCAAAAGAGTCATGGATAGGTTCATTTTTCTCTGGAAGGCAAAGAACCAATAATTCCCAGAAATTATATTAGATCATGCTTTTGACTTATGTTAGAAGTAATGTAGACTTATATTTTGAAGCATCCTTTTGGAATAAGTCTTCAACCACTAGCCATTTCTATAGTCATATACTGATAGAATCTAAGTCCTAGATTTTAATAAATTATCAACTCAAAAATTTAATAAATTCAATTTTAATAGTATAAAGTCTAATGATAGGATAGTTGAATTGCATACTAAGCAACACAGTATCTACATGCATTTCCTACTTAATCCTTATTAGTCTGAGAAAAGAACTATTTACCTTTGAAGCATTCCCTATTAAATTTATGAATTAATAATTCTTCTAAGATAAACTTTAAAATCTATAGAGATAAATGTTAGTTTCTTGAATCAAGAGTATTTTAAAAAGAAATTCATGTCTTTTAAGATGTAATTAACTATAGGGGCTTGCCTTTATAAGGAACTATGGATCGAGTATCAAATAAACTCTGTTCTACTTCTATATGTAATTTAGAAAAAAAAAATCTTTAGAATATCGAAGATCCATTAGCTTTAAGTACCTTTATTAAGTAATTAAACCCATTATAGGATAACATGTTTATCTTTTGAGAAAATATGTTAATCTTGTAATGACGTATTCAATTACTTAAATAAGAAATTCTTGAAATCTATGTCATGTCATAATTTTTTTTCATAGAGATATTTTCTGGCAACTCCGTTGGGGAACAATTCCTCTTTACATCTTTAGAAATAAACTTTTATTTCTATACATCGATAATATACTTGCATCCTTTATGGGCCAAGATTGCCTTTCATTTCATTGAGTACCTCTCTATTTCATCCTTGGTAGAGTATACTCAACATCTACTAAATGGATTATAGAATTTCATTATTTATTAAATCAAATGAGAGGATTATATAACTCTTATATTTTTAATATATATATATATATATATATATATAAATATAATAATAATAATAATAATAATAAAAGTAAATATAATTCTTTTAACACTCGAGCCATAATAAAGGTGGCTAAATTTTTCCTAATAAGTTAAAAGTCTTTCCTTTTGACTACATTAAATTAATTAAAACCCATTATAATTTGTACAATTTTTTTGTTTGAAAAATAGAAAATGGTTGGACAACTCATTTTTGATGCTACATCTGGGATTAGCTATTCCATTGATAGTAGTAGACTAATTGATCACTCTGCATCAAATTTAGACCAGACTTTGAAGATTTGAACATCACTACCAATGAAATAACTCTTGCTTCTATTAACGATATGGTATTAAAGATAAAAAACCCATTCTGGAGTTTTGAAGAGTGCCTTGTTGTACTCCTGTCATTAACAAGGGAGTGACTATGGAGGTCACTGAGAAGGTTCAAGTAAACTTTGTGTCAAAGAAAGCAAAATTTTCTACTGAAAAGACACTTGCTTACTTCTTTTCCAGCACTTTGAGATAGATTCCACCTCTAAGCCTTCACTAATGAGTAAGAGTTTAAAAAAGAATAGAAGTAGAAGGCTTAGGAGGCAAGCCATGAAAGATAGAAAACAAAAAAATATGTTAGAAATTGAGCAAGCCAGGGCGAGGAAGGGGTATACCCTTCTAGATACATCTCTTCTTCTAGGAGGTAGAAAATTCCATTCTCTTTCTATAGCCCAGAGAGAGGAAGAAATATTTAGAATTTTGAGTTCTCCACCTCTCCCTTTTATTTATGAAAGGAAGAAGACCTTTAGACTGGTGATTAAGAAAACTTGTGGTAGATTGTAGCAGATTCTTCATAGAACGTGGGTCCTCTTCCTACACTAAATAGGAGTTACTAAGGGTCATGAAGGGACAAGTCTTTAGAGAGCTTGAGAGAGAGATTCTAGGGAGACCCATGAATACCAAAAATAAAGGAAAGGAAAAGGTAGTTTTCCTTAATAGAGGGAGTGCTTATCGGCATATGGCTATTACACCAGACTGATACCATCACTCAGGGAGGTCACTAAGATGGCATATGGTTGAGTTGACTAGCTCAGGGAGAGATAGAATTTTCCTTAGAAATGAAACCATAAAGGTTTATGTTAGGAAAGTTCCATTGGCCATTGAGCCAAAAATTCATTCGTCATCATAATTAGTGATACCATATGTTATTCAACCTACGAAAGAGAGGCTTTCATCACCTTCGTCTAGCTTCCGAACTGAAAGGTTGTCCTCATCTCATGCCTTTAATAGAAGGATAGAGTCTCTTCATCTATCTCTTTATAATAGAGAGATTTTATATGAGTGACACCTCAGTTTGGGAGCCCCTCTTATTTTACAGAAAATCCCTATCATTCAAGAGGCTATTAAGGGTGAGACATCTAAAATAAAAGCCATGGATGCAAAAGAAGAACCTGAAACCATCCTTGATAATAATGACATTCTACTTCAATTAATAGAAGAAGAAATGAAAATCATTGTACGATAGGATGAAGAAAAAGAAAAAGCAAGAGGACTCAAGAACATTTCAACTTGGATTAGGACGACTTGCTAGATGATGTCCCTAAGCTACCCATAACACATGTCTTCACCATAGACACAACGACATCGAAAAAGGAGCAAGAAGGAATACATGATATTACGAAAGAGAATTCTATACCTAATCCCACTCAACAACCTATCCTTTTATTGCTAAAGAAAAATGATCAAATTTTGAGGATGGAGAAGAAGAAGGAGGAGATGACTTCAACTATGCAAGCACTCTGAAGTCTAATTCTTACCTCTTCTCAAACACATTCTTTAGAACAACTAGAAGAGTCCCATCCCACAGATAAGATGAAGCTTGGATTAGGAGAGTATCACCAATAAAATAAAATAATGGATGATGCATCTTCCAAAATAGAATTAAAGTCTATAGTGGAATAACAGGTGAAAGAAGCATTGACTCAATCCTACAATATGACTCTAATTCCAAAGGGTAGACCCTATCATGAGAAATATGACTCTGTACCTTATCTAAAGTGATTTGTATTCCCTTCCTTCAAAGTTTTTGATGGGACAGGTAATCCTGAACAACAGTTGGCACATTTGTAGGCAAGTTGCTATAATGTCAGGGAAGTGATGCCTTATTATTTAAGCAATTTATTTGTAGTTTGACCAGTGTTGCCTTTGAATGGTATGCAAAAATACCAAATGATTTAGTACACACTTTCACTAAACTAGAAAATATGTTTGTGATATGATTCACTAGCACACAATATAATTTGACTATAGGTTACTTAGTTATTGAGAAATAAAAGCCAGGTGAATTCCTTGTAGATTATATTTTGAGATGGAGGATTCTCACACTCAAGTGAAAGCCTTAGCTATAAGAGCAACATGCTGTAAAGATCCTCCTCTAAAATATTTGTGGCCTTATTTCCTTTATGTTAGAAGGCTTTACTATTAAAATCATTGAAAAATTTTAAAGTAAAGCTTCTAGTTTTTAAGAAGAAGCTCCTACGATGTCATTCCTAAGAGATCAGTCCACTAGAAAACCATCAAAACCTAGGAAAGTGTTGGAGAAAATAGCAAAAAATATCTTTATAGTGGATAATGGAAAAGCTCCAATTCAAGTCCATGTAAGCGGCCTTCATCTTATAGATCATCATAACAATAATTATCACCACCACCCAAGAAATATCCTATTAGCCATTTTAGTGAAAGAATGAACTAGACGTATTCTTTCAAGAAAGAGGTAGTTAGGATGATATTTCAAAATTTTTTTTAAAAAAAAGCTAGACTTGAAGTTGTCAATTCTGAAAACACTAGAAGAAATCAGCAAGATCAATGTCCCAAATTATTGCCCATACTATCAGATGCTAGGTCATATAATTGAAGATTACTTCACTTTCAAAGATTGGCTTAAAAGAAACTATAAGAAAGGGTTGGTGATTATCCTTAAAGATTTCCTTGTGGACCTTGGACAAGGGTCCATTAAGGTGATCACCGATGAATCTTCTACCTCTTTTAGATCACCTCCTTCAAATAATTGGGATATTGTTGGTCCCATTCTTCTAAGAAGTATTTGATGCAGAAGTTTAAAAATTTCATGTAGGATTAAACAAAGACTTGGATGTAGATCATCCAGATTGATCCACATGAGTCAGAAGACTTAGTTCCTCCTCAACCCCATTCATTACCATTAGATGTCCAAATGTCTAGAGCGAGTGGTGAGAGAAGAAAATCTATTATATCAGAGACTTTTTTTTAGGGAAATAGAAAAATTTTATTGCCACAAAAAAGGTACAAAGTCCTTAGAGGGGGAAAATCTCTAAGTTAAAGCTCAAAGAGCTACAAAAAGTCCTAATGAGATAACCCCCTAGCTAAGACAATAAATAATAACAAAAAATGAATAAAAAAGGAAACAAAGATCCACAAAAATAATTCCTTGAAATCAGCAACAATCTTCTTCTACTCCTTTTGTAACCAGCATACTCCAATAGCAAAAGTCTCCTAGTTTGTACCAGAGATCATATGAAACTAGCCCAATATAGCAGCAAAAGTCTCCCAACCTAAACTAAAGATCCGCAATAAGCTAGAAAAGGGATTAATATAGATAATGAGACAATTAAATAAGCATAGAAAATAAGAACATATAGAAGAAAAAGGATAAAGAAAAGGCTCTGTCTCAGTTTTAAGCATCTTAAGGAGTAGCACCATATGTAAGCATCCAGACTTCGAGTGAAGGGTTACAATTACATATAAAATTACCATTTAAAAGAGGAAGTGGGACACATCATGGCCATTATTTCCATCATACCTGTTGTAGCACCCTATCCAATGATGATCATCACAAAAACTTGCATAAGACTTCAACCAGAGAGCCAAACAGTTAAAGATATTAAGCTTAGTATAACAGATAAGGAGGGGCCCCATTAGTAAAGTATTAGGCAATAGTGAGAATCACCAAAGACATCAAATATTATCCAGCTTAACAATAAGATTAACTTCCAGCATGATAGGAAGTAAGGCATCCAACAAACCAGGAAAGGGTAAAGAATCATCCACAATCCAGAAGAAATAATTCTAGCAGGTTAAAACTAGAAAAGAAGAAAGGGAAAAGAGAAAGCTAGTGCCATAGCTATACTTGATAGGATCAAAAGAAATGTAACAAATTAAATATTTTTTTGACCAAACCAGCCAGCTAGAGTGGCCAATCCAAGCAGCCAGCAAGGCAGTCCACTTTGCAAGCCACCAAAAAAAAGCTAAAGAGTCAAATCAGTGGAGCTAGATCTAGTCGGATACAAAATAGAGAGATTCTTACCAAAAGGAATATTAAAAAAACCCGAGGGAAAGCCATAACCAACAGCCACCAATCCTAAATCAAAGATAGGAGAATCCAGTAAAGATTGCCAGTTACAATAGCCAAAACCAAACGGGGTAAAAACCTCATGGAAATAAAGAAAGTCCCACAACCGAAGGTAGCCACAGGCAAGGAAACCAATAAGGACAACATCAGCCCAATCCAAAACACCTCCAAGCAGTTGTTAGGGGCCTCCCAGTTCAGAATATTAGTTAAGAAGAGAATTTTGTAAGAGGAGACACACCTAAAAAGATGATGATTTAATAAAAAAGTAGCAGCCAAAACACCACTCAATCAGTGTGGGAAAACCATTCTCCAAACCATAACCAGAGGAATAAAACAATGAGCCCAAAAGGGCACAAAAGTCCTCAAAGATGCTGGAGCAATAACCACAACACCACTACTGCCAACAACCACAATCCAAAAAGCAAAACCTAATCCAGATGGACAAACCCCAAACAGGACCAAACCACCACAAGCTAAAGCCAAAAATAATCAGAATCAGAACCAATAACAAGTGGTATGCCAAAGCCCCACATGAGGAGAGAAGATTAAATGCATCTAACATAAGGTAAGCCCATTTTATCAAGATTCACCAAACCTTTTAAAAGGAAAGGGATGCCATCTTGAGAAAACATTTGCATAGAAGAAGACTTGGTTCCCAAATTTGCAAGAAATTCAGCATAGGAATTGTTTTCCCTATAGATATGAGAAATTTGAAACTCTAATCTAGCAAGAAGCCTCCTAGTGTGATTAAGTAAAACATTCTAGCATTACCATGAGCATCAGAATTGAGTAAGTGTAAAAGGAGGAGGGCATCAACTTCAAACCAGATCTTATGAAAACCAAGTTGTAAATAAATAGAGATACCATGATAAAAACCTTTAAGCTCAACAAATAACACTGAACAAGGCTCTAAAGGGATAGCAAACACAGACATAACCTTCCCACTATAATCTCTTAAAATCCCACTGCAACCATAATAACCATTATATCAGAGAGAGTTTTATATGATAAGGATGGAAAGGCTAGGCCTTATATCCATTTATCATTATGTACTCATTTTAAAAATATGAATAAAAAGCCTATCATGAAAGGCATTTCCTATGTTCTTACTATTTTTGATAATCATGTTATGAAAGAAGAAAAATAAAAAAAAAATATAAAAGAAACTTCTCATATTGATTGTGATGAACTTTGTGAATCAAGGTTAGACAGTGATAGTTTTATAGCTAATTGACATGGTAATCTTATTAATATTGAAGTATAACTCTCATATTTTGATCATTATTTAGAGAAAGATGTCAGTGAAAAGGGACAGGTTGACATGATCCCTGCTTCTGATATATGACATATCACTGAAGTTAATCTCCGCAGTGGGAAGGTTTATCTACCTCCTCCTAAAGATAAAGGTAAACAAGTTGTTGATCACTATCCTGAACCATTATAGAAAGATCTAGTAGTTGAGCCAACTATTCCCAAGATCGACTATAACATTTTAGCCCATTTTAGGAAACTTCTAGCTTGTCTAAGCATTTATGAAGCCCTTGTTCTATCTAAAGAAATGAGGAAATCATTAGTTAAGGCAATACTCGACCCAAAAATATTCTTGACATAGCTAGCAGCAACTTCCTCAGATAAGACTTGCTATTTCAAAAGGATCCCTGAGTAACCTTCTCTGATGAAGATTTCATTTAGGAACCATAGATCATAATCAACCCTTTTTATTTTAGTTAAGGTGGAGAACATCAGACTATCAAGAGTTTTTGTTGATCTTGGAATTTTAGTCAATATCATGAACTCCAAAATATTGTCATTTTTGAGAATTTATACATAAAGCTATAGTTTTGATAAAAAGTTGTTGAGTGGATTCAATGAAACATGAGAGAAATCTTTAGGTTCAATCACTCTATTATTGGAGATAGAAGAATTGAAAATTGAAGAAAAATTCCATATTATTGATTTAGAGACATCTTTTAATTCTTTCTTAAGCAGGACATGAATACATGAGTACAAAATGGTTCCTTCATCAATCCATTAGTGTATTAAATACACAAGAGATGGAGTAGAATATGCTATAAAAGGTGATATAGAACCCTTCTCTATTCATGAAATTAAACTTTATGAGAATATTGCATATTATATGCCTAAAAAGTAAATGTTTGATTCAATGAAATCCAACATTATTGAGGCATCAAAGAAAATGAAAGAAGGCTTTTAGATAAGCAAAAAATAAGAAAAGAAAGAAAAAGAGGGAAAAGAAAAGAGAAAGAAAAAGAACATCCAATTATTCAAATTGATTTGGAATCTAGCTCTGATGAAGATTCCAATCAAAAGGATGCCTTAATAAAGTTTGAGATTTCATTAAAATTAGATAACGATGAAGAACAAATTCGAGCATTAAAGGTTGAACCTGACTTATCCACTTATGAAAAATTGAATATGTATGTGGATACTTTGACTTTGACACCTTTATCTTAAAATAAAAGTTAACTATTATAAGTTAATGTAGCCCCTAACCTTTTATGAGAGGTTGGAAAGTTGTCAAGGTTTTATTCTATACCTGGATGTTCAAGCTTAGAAGTAGATGTAAAGCTTGAAGATTAATCTTCCAATGAAATAATAGAACTTACATTTGAGTGGTATCCTGACTGTGTTAAAAAATACTATAAAACATGATTTGATTCCTTATGTCTAGCCCAAAGATATAGCTCAATGCATGGAAAGCTTATGAAATGCTAAAGATAAAAACTTAAAATCCAAAGGTGGCATTGAGTTTAATACAACTGGAATTTTATGTAATGATGAACATTATCTAATGATAAGCAATCATATGGAATCTAATCAACTTTTGAGAATTCTATTTAAATCTTTAGAGCGACTCTATCTTGAAACATCAGATAATCCAAATGATTGCTTGATTCAAAGTGCACCACTAGAATTTCAAGAAGAGATAAAATTTTGTGTTGATGAATTAAAAAAAATCAACTTAGGAATTAAGGAAGACCCATGACCAACTTTTATTAGTTCACTATTGGGTCCAAAGATTCTGATGAATTTATTAACTTACTTTTTGAATATAAGGACCACTTTGCATAGAATTATGATGAAATGCCAGGTTTATCACTGGATGTTACAATGCATAAATTCGGAATTAAACCTTATACAATTCCCATAAAGTAAGCTCCTAGGCGCATGTGTCTAAAAATGGAGTGACAAGTAATCACTAAAGTTAAAAAATTAATTGAGACTACTTTTATATGAGAAGAGCAATACCCTTCTTTGTTGACAAGAATTATCTTGGTAAAGAAAAAGAGTGGATAAATACACATTTACGTAGACTTTAGAGACTTAAATAAGGCTTGTCCTAAAGATGAGTTTCTACTGAAGATACCAGAACTTATGGTGGATATAGCCTCATCACATGAAATCTTTTCATTCATGGATAGATCATCTGGATATAATCAGATAAAGATGTCCTCTGAGGATGAAAAAGCATATGGCATTTAGAACCCCTATTGGGATATTCTGTTGCACGATCATGCCTTTTGGTCTTAAAAATGCCAAACCTACCTATCAAAGAGCTATAAATAGAATATTCAATGATCAAATTCATAATCAAATCAAATGTTACATTGATGATCTAGTCATTAAAAGTAAAGAAAAAAATTATTTATATGATTTACAGATTATTTTTGAATGGTTGCGTCATTATAACTTAAAAAAATGAACTCCTTGAAGTGTGCATTTAAAGTAACTTCAAAAAATTTTTTAGAATTTGTAGTGTGGTACCGTGGGATCAAAATTGATCATGAAAAAAAATCAAAGCTACCATGGAAAGGCCACCACCTAGAAGTCTTACACAATTCAAATCATTTTTGGGACGACTATCATAATTAAGAGGTATATTAAATATGTCTGGAAGATTCCAACTATTTGCAATATTGACAAAGAATGATTCTAAATTTATTTGATATGAGAAATGCCAGAGTGCATTTAAAAGTTTAAAATAATATTTGACGATTCCTCCTATTTTTGGCTGAACCAATCATATGAAGTTATTGATTTTGTATACTACAGCTTTAGATGAGTCCCTTGGAGCTTTATTAGCTCAAGTTAATGAAGAAAACAAATAAAATTCCCTTTATTATCTAAGTCACAAACTCATCCTAGTAAAGATGAATTGTCCGTTTATCAAAAAGCACTGTTTAGCCTTGGTTTTTGCTACTTAGAAGTTGAGGCATTACATGCTTTCACATAAAGTGAATTTGATTTTAATAGTAAATCCTTTGCAATATCTTATTACCTGCTTAATGTTGTCTAGATGTCTAGCACATTGGTCAATAATTTTATTACAATTTGAGGTTACATTTATTTCTCTTTGTGCTGTAAAGGGTCAAGTTGTAGCTAACTTCTTAGCAGCCCATCATCTATTCAAAGGTCCCCCTTTGAATGATGACCTTCCAGTTGAATAGATCATAGATTTTAAAGATGAAACTAATGACACTTGAGAATTATATTTTAATGGTGTAGCATCATCAAAAAAGAATAAAGAGCTAAATTCTTGTATCCCAGGGAAGGCATGGATTGTATTGATTTTTATAACTTCAAACAAAGAAATGATGTGATATTCCTATCATTTGTCTGAATCTTGTACAAATAATGAAGTCGAATATGAGGCTCTTATAATTGGGTTAGAGTTAGCAATCCTTATGGACATTAAAAATATTAAAAATCTTTGGGGATTCAAATTGATTATTAATTTGACAATATCTATAAGGTTTTGCATCCAAAACTTTTCAATTATTATCAATATACAATGAAGCTGCATGAAAAGATTCTTTTTGTCACTCTATATAGAATATCACATAAAGATAATTTTATAGTGGATGCTTTAGCTAAGCTCACTAAAGAAATTATATGTCCACAAAAGGAGTTTATATCTATAGAGATTAAAAGTCAACTAATTCAATCCCCTATAGATTTAGATTATATGAATAGAAAAATAGAAATGTAATGGATAGCCACTCTTGTTGAAGGTCAAGAAGAATGTGATTGGAGAAAATAATTAATTGATTATTTAAGTGAAGGGAGGCTCCTTTAAGATAAGTCATTAGTAAATCAAATTAAGAAATATTTCTTATCTTATTCATTAATTAAAATGTGTTGTATTGTAAGTCATTTGATTAAATGTGGAAACATTATTTGGATAAATAAGAAGCTCATAAGATTGTGACTGAGGTACATTTTAGATTGTGTGGTGCTCACCACTCTGGATTGAAAATGAAATTGACCTTTAAAAGACTCAAATATTATCAGCCTTCAATGTTAAATGATTGCATGGAAACTACACGTCATTGCCACCAATGCAAAATACATTGTGTAATATTGCATCAGACACCTAGTGTATTGCATCCAATGACTGCTTCATATCCTTTTAAGAGTTGGGGCACTAACATCATAGAGCCTTTTGACCCTCCTTCATCAAAAGGGCATTATTTTATATTGGCTGCAACTGATTACTTTTCTAAATAGACTGAGGTGGTTTCACTAAAAGAAGTTAAATCATACCATGTACATAAGTTCTTTTAAGGAAATATTGTATATCATTTTGGCATTCCTCACTGAATCATATTCGATAATGGTCCTTCATTTAAGTCAACTAAAATAAATCGCTATGTGGCTAGACATAACATTGACTAGAGATATTGAACCATCTATTGTCCTAGAGAAAATGGATTGGCTGAAGTATTTAATAAAACTTTTGTATGAATTCTAGAAAAGGTACTTGATGAAAATAAATGTCAATGGCATGAAAAGTTAGTTGAAGCCTTATCGGCCTATCAGATCACATATAGGACACCAACTTAATTTGCAACATATACTTTGGTTTATGGAACTAAAGCTATTCTTTCATTTGAAGTACAACCATGTTATTTAAGGATAGTAGTTAATAATGAAATTATAGTAGATCAAAATTATAAATATTAACTAGAAGAACTTGAAATTCTTGAAGGAAAATATCTAAGAGCTCAACAAGACTTTGAACTTTACCAATCACGGATGGTTCAAGCCCATAATAAATTGGTCCATCCTAGAACTTTCCAAATAGGAGACTTGGTCTTGGTTCTTAAACAACTAATTTTAGCTCATCACAGTATAGGTAGCAAATTTGAGCCAACATGTGAATGACTGTTCATTGTGGAAAGAGTCTACGAAGGAGGTTCTTATCAACTGATAACTTATAATGGTGAACGTCCAGTGCCATCTATTAATGGATGTTACTTAAAGAAATATTATTTATGAATTGTACTTTAATTTGAAAAATGATGATCATTAAAATTATGTTTATCTTTATTTATGCAATTTATTCAGGTCTAAATATTATCATTTATAAATTTAAATTTAATCAATAAATTTTGTGTGATGTTCCTTAAACTTGTGCAAATTTCCTCAATCCCTTATGGGCATAATTTTTTACTTTTCATAGGTTAGGAATAAACACATTTGTGCATCCTTCTTAAAAAATCTCTTGGGTTTGGAGGAAGCCTTGTGCCCCATTCCCACAGGTTTGCAGTTAGCCTTTGTGCACAATTCCCACAAGTTTTGAGGAAGCCCTTCATGGCACCATTCTAGCTTCTTGTCAAATAGGCAATTGAGATTAAGATGAAGCCATCAAGACCCCTTTTCTAATAGTCAAAATTTGAGAATTAGGTTTAAATCATTATAACCGTTTTTCACTTTAGTAAGTTGGATTTAAGTCTTTGAAGGGCCCATCTTAATAGCTAACCAAATAAGAGTAAATCTCTTAGAAAGGCATCCTTTTTGAAAGACAATATTAGGATTAAGTCATTAAGACCCATTTTTTAATATTCAAAATTTGAGGATTAGGATTAAGTCATTATTACTGCTTTCCTCACTTTAGCTATTTAAGTTGGATTTAAGCCACTGAAGACCCCATCTTAATAGCTAACCAAATAAAAGTAAGTCTCATGTTAAGCATCTTTTCTAAAAAATAATATTAAGATTAAGTCATCAAGACCCTTTTTCTAATAGTCAAAATTTAAGGCCTTTTCTTCACATTAGCTATTTAAGTTGGATTTAAGCCACTGAAGGTCCCATCTTAATAGCTAACCAAATAAAGTAAATCCCTTGGTAGGCATCATTTTTGAAAGTTAAGGATATGATTAAGTCACTAAGACCCCTTTGCGGTGTTTGAATTTGGAGTCATTGGGATACCATGTAGATCTTAGGGGGTACTTATTGAAGTGATCGGGTATGACATTAAGGTATGATGTACCATCTTAAAAGATGAAGGCATTACCTTGCAATGGACCTAATCACCTAATAAGGACTCTTAAGGTTGATGGGTCTTCATATATACTAAAGATGTTTTCCTTACTTTACATGGAAAAGTAAAGTAGGGTTTATTTTATGCCGGGTTCTTTAGTTCCCTATGGAAGCAAGCTTTCATAGTTAATTACAATCTAGAAAATAATTTTTTTTTAAGAAAACTCTAGATTAAAGTAGTCAATAAATATCTCCAAAGTCTTTAAAGTTAGACTATCAAAGGATTACGTATTTTTGAAAATCAAGTGGGAAAGTTTAATTTGGAAGACTTATTTTATGATCCCAATGGAAGATAAGTAGGGAGCACTCATGATACTAGGAAGCCTAGTGAGCACTCTAGTTTACCCCATAATGTGGCTTTATATGTTTGAATGAAAGAGTTTATTTTTATTTGAGTTGAATTTTTTTTTGAATGCTAAGGCTTATAGTCCATCAGCAAAAGATTGTGGAAATGCCTAAAAGGTGAGGACGTATACTCATAGCTTGAAAGAAATAAGTAGCCTCAGATCCTAAGCCTAGGGTACTTTAGCACAAGCTAAAAGCATGACCTAAGTCTAATAAAAAAATGGGATATAGTAGTTTATCTCCATATGAGAGGATAAACCCATCCTGACTCTTTTGGACTTACAACTGCGTGGAGTGGTCGCCGGCCAACACTGCAACGCTTTGAAATTATGCAGGCAAATCTTATGTCAAATACAAGATAGCTAAGCTGTTATTTAATTTGGAAGGAAACTAGAGCTCTAGACTTACTCTCTAAGAGACTAGATCATGACTGAAATGAAAATATGACTTAAACTAATGCAAAACTTACAATCTTTTATATCATTTTTGACACTTTAATTTGGACAAAGGTTTAAGACAATTATGTCTAAATGCATGATAAAATAAGGTCATTGGCTAAATCATTGGGAGAAGGTGTTGTCCACTACAAGGGATGCCCTCAAAGGTCAAGCATTTTCCTATCATGCAAGAGTGGAAACCCTCCCAATTCAAGAGTGAAACAAGATGATATGCATAATGTTATAGCATACATTATTCAACTAAGGGGTTGCTAAATATTTTAATTATCTTGATTAGAACTTAGGCTTTAAGCTGAGGTTATGAGTTATATTTAAAATTTAGTTATGAGTTATTAGTGAGGGTAGAAAAATTAATTTTTGTCCTAAAGAGTCTACCACATTGTGGTGTTTTAATTTGGAGTCGTTGGGGCACCACGCAGATCTTAGGGGGTACTTATTGAAGTGATCGACTATGACATTAAAGTATGATGTACCACCCCAAAAGATGGAAATATCACCTACAATGGACCTAATCACCTAATAAGAACTCATAAGGTAGATGGGTCTTCGTATATACCAGAGATATTTCCCTTACTTTATGTAGAAAAGTAGAGCAGTTATGCCGGGTTTTTTAGTTCCCTATGGAAGCATGCTCCCATAATTAATTATATCATAGGAAATGATAATTTCTAAGAAAACTTTCGATTAAAGTAGTCAATAAATATCTCCAAAAATTTTATGTTAGATTATTAAAGGATTGAGTATTTTTGGAAATCAACTGGGAAAGTTCAATTTGGAAGACTTATTTTCAGATTCCAAAGGAAGATATGTAGAGAGCACTCATGATACTAGGAAGCCTAGTGAGCACTCCAATTTATCCTACAGTGAGGCTTTATGTGTTTGAAAGAGAGAGTTTATTTTAGTTTGAGTTGAAATTTTATTAGGATATTTGGGCTTATAGTCTATCAACACAGGATTGTGAAAATGCCTAAGAGGTGAGAAATTATATTCATAGCCCGAAGGAAAAAAATGGCCTCAGATCCTAAATCTAGGATGCTTTATCATAAGCTAAAAAAAGCATGACCTAATCTAACAAAAAAATGGGACATAATGGTTTACCTCCATAAGAGAGGATAAACTTATCCAGACTCTTCTGGACTTACAATCGCCTGGAGTTGCCGCCAGCTAACACCTCCAACAATTCAAAATCATGTAGGTCAGCCTTATGTATGTGTAAGATAGCTAGGCTATTATTTAATTAAGAAGAATACTAGAGTATAAACTCACTCCCTAAGAGACTAGATCATAACTAGTATGAAAATATGACTTAGAATAAATGCAAAATTTTATAATTTTTTATTTCATTTTGTCACATTCATTTGGAAAAAGGCTTACAAAAAGTATGACTAAATTGCATGATGAAATTAGATTATTGGCTAAATCAATGGGATGATGTGTTCTCCACTACAAGGGTACCCATATAGGTCAAGCATTCCCTTATCATGTAAGAGTGAAGATCCTTCCTATTCAAGAACAAAACAAGATGTTATGCATGATTATTGTCACTTACATCATTCAGCTAAAGGTCTACTAAATCTTTTAGTTATCTTGATTATAACCTAGGCTTTAAAGTAAGGTTATCAGTTATTTTAAAATTTAGTTATGAATTGTTAGTGAGAGTAGAAAAATTAATTTTGTCATAAAGAGCATACCACATCAAGGCTACACATTGAATCATCAAGCTAAATAAATTTATGAAAAATATGCCATTTATATTGCACAAGATAAACACCACAATCAAGCATTCATAAGATTCATGAAAGAATAAGAGGCCAGTGCAGCCGGGTACCGTCGTACACCCCAAAAAATAAAAGAAGTTGGGTAGCCGAGCTCTAGCATTATACTTCATCTTTCTTCATTTTCTCTTAATTTGGTTTTGCTCCAAGGCTTCACAGGGCCTCCCAAGACTTTTGCTTCTAGCCACTGCTCATCCTAAACCACATAGCACTAATCCTAATTCTATTGCAAAATTACATATTCATTGAAAATAAAATCTAACTATACCTGCAAAATAGATGTTAGCTAAGTAATCATACAAGCTAAGTAATTATATTTTATGAATTTTGACTTAGCACCCTACACATGGGTAACCAAGCCCACCTGTCTTAGTGTGGATTATGCAAACGGGTATAAGCAACCTACAAGCAAAGACATTTTAATTTTTTTTATTTCAGCGGCCCCTTTAGCATAATCCCCTGTAGAAAGCATCATTAAGCTAATAATAGTTTAACATCTATTCTATACATAAATAATCCTAACATCCAGTCTAAAATATTAAATCACAAAATAAAACACAACGTTACAACATTCTCTAGTGTTTTTATTTTTGGTGTTGGTTGAGAGATTTCATGTGTGTTTGTTTATATGAAGGGACATCATGTAGATCCACAGATGTACTCATTAGGGTGATCGGGTATGACATTAAGAAATAGCGTACTATCTCAAGAGAAAGAAGTCACTATCTTATAATGGACCTAATTACCTAATGAGGACTCCTAAGGCATGATGGGTCTTCGAATGTACCAGAGATCTTTTCCTACTTTACATGAACATATAAAGTAGGGTTTATTTAAATCTCATTCATTAAGTTCCCTATGGAGGCAAGCCCCCATAGTTAATTATATCCTAAGGAATGAGATTCCTTAAGAATACTCTTGATTAAGGTAAATGTTCGTTATCTCCAAAGATTTCAAAGATAGGACTATCAATCAATTAGTTATTTTTAGAAAATTAAGTGAGATTGATCAATTAGAGAGAGTTATTATGAAACAAAAGAGAGATGAGTAGGGGACGCTCATGATATTAGAAAGCCAAGTGAGCATTCAAAACTATCCTATGGTTGGGCTTTATATTTTTCAAATTGAGGAGAATTATATATTTGAGTTGAATTTTTATTAGAAATCTAAGGCTTACAAGTCCACAATACAAGATTGTAGAAATTCCTAAGAGGTAAGGATTTATGCATGTAGCCCCAAAGGAAAAGAACAACCTTAAATCCTAAATCTAGGAAGCTTTGGCGAGGGCCAAATATGATCTAAACTTAAGGCAAAAATGGGTATATGGTTTGCCTCCACAAGAGAGAGTAAATCACCCGACTGTTGGGCTTACAACTACCTGGGGTGGCCGCCAACTAACTCCTCCTTCGATTTTAAATACATGTAGGAAAGTCTTATTCTTTGCAAGATGGCTAGGCTATTATTTATTTATAAAAGAAAAGTCCTTAAACACACTCCCTAAAAGAATAGATCATGAAGGGCATGAATAATGAGGTGTATTTTCACCATGGCCAAAATCAAAAAAGAGGTGTGTTTCCACCATGGCTGTTAAAGGTCAAGCCATTTTCTCTGGCAAAGGTGGAAGCCCTCCATTGGCAAGAGTGAGATAATATGATTTATGCATGATATGAGACATAACATCTAGCTAAGAGGTTGCTAAATCTTTTATTATCTTGATTTATGTCCTAGGCTTTAGGTGAGGTTATAAATTATTTAATTTAATTTTGAATTGATTAATTGGATAGAAAATTTATTTTTTACTAAGAGCCTAATCGTATCCAGGCCATTCAACAACCATCAAATAATTAAGAAACTAGGAAAATCATGCCATCCTTATTGTGCAATCATAAACATAACATCAATCAATTTATAAAATTAACGTAAAAGGATAAGAGGCCGGTGCGGTTGGATACCGTCGTACAACCCAAAAAGAAATTTGGGTAGCCGAGCTCTACCCTTATACAACCTAGATTATAAATGAATAATTATAATTAAAAGGAATTCATGTTATGGGGATCTTCATTCTTCATTTCTTTATTGTTCATTTCTTCATTTACTTCTTTTCTTTCTTTAGCGAGGGAAACTCAGAATCTGAGGGAATCTCAATATGGATGACTAGATTTTGCCTGGCCACCACATTCCTACTAACAATAGTGAGGGTTGCCCCCTCACAAGTAATCATGGCTCCATCGAATCCTTGGCCAAAATGTATCAAATGAGCAAAATAAATTTTGGGGAGGCTGGCCCAATAAAAGGCCAAATCCATCCCAAAGGGGAAGGTGAACACATACTTCTAGGAATCCATCTATATTGTACTGCACTGAGAAAAGTTGACTAGACTGAATTGAAACTGAGCTGGAACTCTGCAATTGTTGAAAATAAACTCAAATCAGATTTTTTTCCTTGGTATTCCGCTGACTTTTTGAATTTGATTTAGAGTTTGAACCCAGACTAAACAATTTGAATATGTTAAGTGGGGCTCATTAATTTTAAGAGAGATTTTGAATAACTTGGAGGAGAGATTTTGAGTTCATTTGAGTTTAAAATCCACATTCAACAAATTTATGTATGTTGAATGGGTTCAAATATTTTGGAGAAACTTTTGATGTTTCCATTGGTTCATATTTGAATTTGATTTTATAATTGGGTACCCTTTATTTAACAAATTTGAGTATGTTAAATAGAGGGTCAATTGATTTTGCTTTTGATTTGATTTTGGGATTACTCATTTAGAAAATTTGGGTATGCTAATGAGATGTTTGAAAATAATTTTCTTTTTTTGGTTGTTTGCCAATGATGTGTATCATGCGTGAATTTAAAAATAAAATCTTTACTTAACAAATTTTTGTATGCTAAATAAAGCCCAAACATCTTTAATTTTTGTTTTGATTTTTAAACTGGGGTCTTTACTTAGCAAATTTGTGTATTCTAAATAAAGAATAAATGTGTTTGATTTTTGGTTTTTCATTTTGAAAATGGGATCTTTACTTAGCAAATTTGTGTATGCTAAATAAAGCCCATATGTGTTTTGGTTTTGATTTGATTTTTGAAAATGAGGTATTTACTTAGAAAATTTGTGTATGCTAAATAAAGCCCAAATATGTTTGATTTTTGGTTTTGGTTTTGAAAATGGGATATTTACCTAGCAAATTTGTGTATGCTAAATAAGGCCCAAATGTGTTTAATATTTATTTTGGTTTGTGTTATTTTTGAAAAAAGAGTGGGGTTTCTATTGAACAAATTTGGTATGTTAAATAGAATTTAATTTATTTTTAATTTTCTTTTTGAAAAATGAAACTCTCATTTGACAAATTTGGATATGTCAAATGGAATTCCAATATATTTTGATTTTCATGATTTTTGCAAAGGAGATTTCCATTTAATAAATTTAGGTATGTAAAATGGAAGTCAATCATATTTTATTTTTCAAAGATGAAATTTTTGTGTGTGATTATTGCTTTTTGAAAAGAAAGAAATTCCAACTTAACACATATTTAAATGGAACTTTGAATGGTGTGATTTTATTTGAAAATGGAACCTCTATTCAATAAATTTGGATATATTGAATGAAGATGCTTATTTTTAAATTTGTGCTTTTTGAAAGAAAGAAACCCCAACTCTAATATATATGGAACATATTGGGTGGAGTTTCAATTTTATGATATAATTTTATTTAGAAATGAGATCTTCATTCAATAAATTTGCATATATTGAATGAGGATCCTCATTTTCAAATATGTGCTTTTGAAAAGGAAGAAACTCCAACTTCAACATATGTGACATATGTTGAATTGAGTTTCAATTTTTATGACATGATTTCATTTGGAAATGAAATCTTCATTCAATAAATTTGTGTATATTGAATGAGGATGTTCATTTTTAAATATGTGCATTTTGAAAGATGATTTTGATTTTGGTTTTGAAAAGAACCTACGTGTAACAATCCTGGGGATTGTTAGATGGGGTTGAGTTATTGTAAAAACATTTGTGCAAATGTTTTATCATGTGAACTTTGTGAAAGTGCTTTTGAAAAATGATGTTTTTATAAAGGATTTATTTTCTCATTTGTGGAATGAACCTTACCTTATCATAGAGATGGTAAGGAGGTTCAAAGAAGGTCTTTTGTTATTTCTTTTGTGTAGTTTTATTTTCACCTATTGGGGGACCTAGTAAGGGTTTTAAGACTTACATGGAGTGAGGTCCTAAAACCTAAAGGATGTTGGCTTGCTTAGCTTAAGAATGAAATGAGCTAAGTGCCAATGAAAAAGAAGGATAATATCAAACTTATATGAGATACAAATCCATTATCGATACTTGGAGACAATGATCATTTATCGAAGATGGAGAGAGGAACCATCCTGTGTGGAGTCGCCAAAAAAATCTGTGGTGTTTTAATTTTTAGTGTTGGTTGAGAGATTTCGTGTGTGTTGATGTGAGGGGACACCACACAGATCCGTAGATGTACTCATTAGGGTGATTGGGTATGAAATTAAGGAATAGCGTACTATCTTGAGAGATAGAAGTCACTACCCTATAATGGACCTAACCACCTAGTGAGGACTCCTAAGGCATGATGGGTCTTCGAATGTATAAGAGATCTTTCCCCTACTTTACACGAAAAAGTAAAGTAGGGTTTATTTAAATCAGGTTCGTTATGATCCCTATGGAGGCAAGCCCCCATAGTTAATTATATCATAAGGAATGAGATTCCTTAAGAATACTCTTGATTAAGGTAAATGATTATTGTCTCCAAAGATTTCAAAGATAGTATTATCAAATCAATTGGTTATTTTAAGAAAATCAAGTGGGATTGATCAAAAGGAGATAGTTATTATCAAAGCCAAAGAGAGATGAGTAGGGGATGCTCATGATACTAGAAAGTCTAGTGAGCATCCCAAACTATGCTATGGTTAGGATTTATATTTTTGAAATTGAGGAGATTTATATGTTTGAGTTGAATTTTTATTAGAAAGCTAGGGCTTACAATTCCACAATATAAGATTAGAAATACCTAAGAGGTGAGGATTTATGCTTGTAGCCCCAAAGGGAAACAACAACCTCAAATTCTAAATCTAGGGAGCTTTGGCGAGGGCAAAAGCACAACATAAATCTAAGGTAAAAATGGGTATATGGTTTACCTCCATAAGAGAGATTAAACCACCCGATTGTTGGGCTTACAACCACCTGGGGAGGCCGCCAACTAACTCCTTCTATGATTTTAAGTACATGTAGAC
This sequence comes from Cymbidium sinense, assembly GCA_021442155.1. Classification (NCBI taxonomy): domain Eukaryota; kingdom Viridiplantae; phylum Streptophyta; class Magnoliopsida; order Asparagales; family Orchidaceae; genus Cymbidium; species Cymbidium sinense. The sequence continues at coordinate 46,235,841 of CM038223.1, forward strand.
AAGTCTTATGCTTTGCAAGATGGCTAGGCTATTGTTTATTTAGAAAAGAAACTAAGTCTTTAAACACACTCCCTAAGAGACTAGATCATGAAGGGCATGAATAATGACTTAAATCTAATGCAAAATTTAACAAGTTTTATTTTGATTTTTGGACATTTTTATTTGACATAGGCTATAGGATTTTATATGCCCAATGCATGAGAAAATCAGTTATGGGCCAAAATCAGAAAAAAATGAGGTGTGTTTCCACCATGGCTCTCAAAGGTCAAGCCATTTTCTCTGGCAAAGGTGGAAGCCCTCCATTGGCAATAGTGAGACAATATGATTTATGCATGATATGAGATATAAAACATCCAGCTATGGGGTTGCTAAATATTTTATTATCTTGATTTATGTCTTAGGCTTTAGGTGAGGTTATGAATTATTTAATTTAATTTTGAATTGATTAATTGGATAGAAAATTAATTTTTTTACTAAGAGCCTAACCACATCCAAGTCATTCAACAACCATTAAATAATTAAGAAACTAGAAAAATCATGCCATCCTTATTGCACAATCGTAAACATAACATCAATCAATTTATAAAATTAGCGCAAAGGGATAAGAGGCCGGTGCGGTCGGGTACTGCTATACAATCCAAAAAGAAATGTGGGTAGCCGAGCTCTAGCCTTATACAACCCTGATTACAAATGAATAATTATAATTAAAAGGAATTCATGTTATGGGGGTCTTCATTCTTCATTTCTTCATTTCTTCATTTGCTTTTTCTCTCTCTTCTTTTTGGCTTGATTGAAAATGGTTGCTCCGGAGACACACATGGTACATAAGACTTGATTTTATAACCAATATTCATCCTAATCCCCCATAACATTCATTACAAATCTTAATTGAAAAATTTACATCAAAATGGGAAAGGTAAATCTAACTAAACTTACAAAATAAAGGTTAGCTAAATATACCACACAACCCAAGCAGTTATATGAATAATTTGGACTTAGCATCCCACACATGGGTAACCAAGTCCACCTGTCCTAATTTGGGTTATGCTTAGGGGTATAAGCAACCTACACCACAAAAAGTATTTATATTTTTATTATAGCGCCCGTTAAGCACAACACCTATAAAAACATGATTAGGCTAAGATCATCATATCATCTAGTCTATGCACATACACCCTAACATCCAGTCTAAAATATTATACCACAAAACAAAATCATTCATCAAATCATGCATCGCCTTAACCTAAAACTAGAAATCGTGACTTAGCCTAATGTGTGTGCCATTTAAGGCTTGTATGACATGTCTTAGCTAGGCTTTAAGGTTGGAAGTTTCTAAGTGTGAAAGATTCAATTTAGATGGTAGTTTCATTTCAAGTGGTTTAGTTGACTTGTCAATTTTAGTTGATAATTTGATTTGGTTTGACTGAACCTACATTTAGTGACTAAATGTTATGAAGAGAAGAAAAGAGAAGAGAGTTCTCTTTTATCCCTACCTTAAAGCATTTCTAAGGTAGATTCATTAATGAATTTCCTTTAGTGAATGGTTTATTATGTATTTTAATTTAACCCTAAGTTTAGATTCACTCTAAATAGCACTATTCAATAAGAAAAGCATCTTAGGATTAGTTAGGGTGGATTAATATCACATAACAGACACCCATTCATTTCTTTCCATCATGTATACTATGTATATGAATAATCCTAAGCATACCGATACATGTGTTGACCTCATTTTTAGGATGAGCTCTCAACCCATCCATCTCAGACATAGGACTTCTCTTAGGCTTTAAGAGTTTCATAGTCCTGAGACGCATCTAGTGATTAGGTGGACACTCAACCTAGCCTTAGAGACTTAGAAGAGTTAGCCATAGGAATATGTCATGCCTTAGGGGTGTTAGGAAAATTTGCCTACCCTATAGCTTGAACCACTTTCCTTGCTTCCTTCCTTCAAGTCAAACTCCAAATCAAATCAACATGAAACCTAAATCAATTCTAGCCTAGTTGATTTTCTCCAAACTCAAATCAATGTCATATGATTAAAATACTTGATTGAAACACATGATTAAAACAAAAGATTGAAACACATGATTGAAACACAAGATTGGCATCCATGATTGAAATCCGTTATTGAAATCCATGATTAAATTCAAAGTTGAAATTCCAAATTCCAAATCTTGCCTAAGTCCTTTGATTTCCCTTCATGGACTTAGCCAAAATCAAATCTAAATCAATTCAAATTCATGAAATTTTCTCATAAATAATTTATATTTTCATTTTTATTCACATATATAAATGAAATATAAATTCAAATCAATCAAACCAAATTCAAAGTTCAAATTCCTAATTCAAAATCCTTTTTAAGTCCTTAACTTCCTCTTAAGGATTTAGCCCAAGTCATGTTCAAATCACTTCAAATTCATGAAATTTTCTCATAACCCATTTATATTCTCATTTATATTCACATATATAAATGAAATATTAATCAAAACAATCAAAACCACTTCCAAAAATCAAACTCAAACTCATTCAAAATTGAACCTAAGCCTTTCAAGTCAAATCTTGAACTTAACCAAATCAATTTCAAATCAAGCCAAACTCTTGATTTTCCTTCATGATTCAATCAATCCTTCAATCATGAATCCAAATATAAATACAAACTTCAATCACTTAACCAAAACTCAATTAAAAAATCAAGCCAAAATCCATTTCATGTTCACCCATTGAACTTGAAATTGTCAAATGAATCAAAATCCATTTGACTTCAAACCACTTGCAAATGGACTTATATTTCAATCATAATTCAATATGTAAGCTCAATCAAGCTCAAATTAAGTTTTGACCAAGCCATTTGACGTACTTAGGCTCACTTAACCCAAAGTGACCTAAAGTACCCTTATGAGCTAAATTTTAATCCTAACCAAATTGGATTGAATCAAACTCACCTAAGTCTCTCATCATGATCAACAATCATAATGAGATGATCAATCAGTCAAATTGGGTCAATCAAGTCAAACCTAAGAGTTGACCAAGTCAACACTTAGCCAAAATGAAACCCAACATAGCCAAAATTCACCATAGGCAAAATTGATTAAAACCATTGATCTAAGTTCATTCATGACCAATATTTGAACTTGACTAAGTCAACATTTGAGCCTAACCTAGCCCAATTGGCCACTTGACCTAAGTTGACCCAACTTGACCTAAAAAGTCAAAATGTGTCAAAACTTGATCTAAGTCAAATTGATTGAAATTAATGGGCCAAGTTCATTCTAAATCACTTGTTGAACTTGACCAAAGCCTCAATTGGCCAACTAGACCTAACCTAGCCCATCTTGAACCCAACTTGACCAAAAGGGTCATATTGAACCAAATTCAAACTTAACCAAAATTGATTAGAAACAAAGATACCAACCCACTTAATATGACTAACCAAACCTAAACCTACCCATGACCTAGCTCAAATAGGTCAAATGGGTCAAATTGGTCAACTTGACCCATTTTGACCTAAATGGGTCAACATGAGCCAAACCATACCAAATGAACTCCAAATTTAATGAAACTTGACCAAACCTATTTCCTCAACATACCAAACATACCCAAATTCAAAAATTAGCCAAATGACCATTTTACCCCTAGGCCATAGAGTAAAGTTTGGCCAATTCCACTTAGAATTTGGTCAAATCCTCTTCATACCTACTTGATACTCTCCTAATAGATCAAGTGAACACTAGGGAGCATGGTGCACCCAACCCAATGGGTTTGGGTCAGCCCAACTTGATCCAATGGCTAAACTGACCATGTGCATGAAAATGGCCACATGTGAATCTTCCTTACACTCAAATGGAGCACATGGGGAGTTCATGATTCCACTCCCTAGCCTAAAATGAACTCAAGGATAGTACTAACAGCTCAAAAAACCCACTGAATCAAGGCAATTAGATTAAAATGGCAAGCTTATGCTTGACCATCTGATTGCCAAAGGGGGAGATATAATCCCCGTATTTTATTTGAATTTTCACAGAACCATAGTCAATTGAGTGAGAGGGAGTCATAGGAGCCTTTTACAAGTGATCCTAAACTTCCTAGAGGGAGATTCAATTTCCATCTTCTCGATTTTCCTTAAGTAAAAATAGGGGAGCTCGACTGAATTTCCAACTTTCTCCACACTCAAACTCCACTTAATTTCTTCTTCAAGCTTCATCAGAGGACCAAGTCGAGTGCACCCATACTCTTTCCCAAGCTTCAAAGGAAGAGGAGGAGTGGCCTAGACCAAAGCCGAGCTCAAGCTAAGGAGGAGTTGACCTCTAAAAGAATCCATTCAATTTCCAAGCCTCAAACTCTCAGCAAAGCTTCATCTCAACCAAACAAAGCTTTTCCAAGGGAATCGAGTGCCAGTGATCACCTCCAATGAGGTTAGCCATTAAACCAAGCTTAATTCCATTGTGTGTTGGTCCTTTGTGAAGAAAATCTTCACCCCATGAAAATATAGCTGTTGGATGTAATCTTCTATGCATGTTGATGGCGTGGGTTGAGTTTTGTCCCAATCTGAGCTCAATCGAGCTTGGATCATGGCCTAAAACATGGACGGTCTCCATGGCTCACAGGCAATTCCAGGGATGGATCTCTGGCCGTCCATCCACACAGTTTGAATGGACGATTAAGATTAAAAAGCGTAATATCCATGATTTATCCCCTCTGATCCGCAACTTTAATCTTAGCCTACGTAGCGTCGCTGCCATGCGGGGCTATGATGCGACATTTTAAATAAGAAATTAGGCAGTGACGCATGTAAAGCGTATGCCACATCAGCCACATGCGTGGCACCCATGGGATTAAGATTTAATTAGGGATTTAGATAAATCTAATTAATCACCTAAGCTTCTTTAATACATATCTCAACATAGAAAAATAAAAAAATATGAAATAAATTGCTTCAGAAAGGTAATTGAACATAGAATATTCTAAAATTAATTTTGATTAATTTTAAATAGTTCTTTTCTTTGAATTTGGGTTTTATTGGGAATCTTAATTTGCTAATTACTCCCTAATTAATCCACTGATTAATCTCAAACTTTTTGGGTGTAATTAGATGGATAACTTCAGCCTCCCCTATTTTTTTTGGGATTTATTGGTGGCTTGATTGGGGAATTGCAAGTCCATTCCTTAATCACTCCCTTAATATAATTAAGGTTAATTAAGATTGTAATTAGTGGTTTAACCCTCTGATTGAGTTGATTAAGGTATGATTAAGTGAATATGAGGTTTAAGAAATATTTTTGGAGCATTTCATCTATACTATTCCTTAAACCCCTTTTTCTTCCTTAATCCATCCTTAATTAAGGATTAATTTACTAATTACCCCTTAATTAATTTCACAAAATTCTAAAACTTTCTAGAACTCAATTAATTCTTCTTGGGTAGATGCTTAGGTGTTCAAGAACCTAAGTACAATTAAGAAAATCAAAATTTAACTCATATGTGTGAGGGGTGTTTTGAAATTACTTTACCCCTTAACTTAATTAATCATTAATCGTGAGCCAAATTGCATTAGGACTTTCCTTCCTAGGTGCATTGCCCATTTAAATTCATTATGAGGTTTTATGTCATCTCATTGGCTCAAATTATTTGATTAACTATGCTAAGGTGGTGTAGGTAAGGGGTAATTAACATGCTTAATCCATACCTTAACCTAATAAAAATATTAAATGAATTTAATCACCTAAAAATTGAACAAAAATGTCAAACACATGTGGGAATGGGTTAAGAATGGAAAACTCACCTCACATTTTCCAAATTAAATCAAATTCAAAATCAAACAAAAATCACATTAAACAACTTTGATTTTCTTTAAGCTTTCATATTTCATAAGATTATCTTTAGTAATTAATTAAGGTGAATGTGTTTACATGCTTTCATTACTTTAGTTCTTTCCCAACATGCTAAATATGTGTGTCGTATGATTTCATACATTCATTCTTTTCAAAAATCAAATTTAAAATGAAAATATTTTCTTTATGTCAAATTGCATGTTTTGGCTAAAGCAAGAATATGAGTGGATATTATCTTTATTAAATCCAAATTATTTTCAAAATATATGAATTAATTACCAAAACTAAAAGTGTGTTACTTATATCTTACTTATGAGCTTGCATGTGAGTAAAATATAAGGATGCACTTAGTGTAGGTATTCCTTCTCCTCTCTTTTAGTATAATTTTGAGTAGGATTTGGTAAAGTGCTTAGTTCATTTGAAAAGAACCTAACACTTGCTTAATTCCATATCCTATTCATTCCTATGCTATTAATAAATAAGGATACCTACACTTGTACATATAAATTGCATAAATAAAAATAAATTAACCAATACAAACTTTTGCATCTTTCTTTTCCATTCATTTCTTTTGTATGCATGCTTGTATTTAAGGAAAGTGGTATATTAGTCTGGACAACCCCGGGGTTGCAAGGCTTTAAGTAGCCCTAAGTAGGTCTTGTACCTTACACCCTGGTTAACAATGGCGTCATACTCACTTATGCCTTTCATACATTCATATGTGCATGTGAAAATTGGATAAGAAACCCCTTTACTTTTTAATGAAAATCATGCATCATAAACATTCAAATTTTCTTAAATGAATTACTTAGCATGCATCATAAAGTGTGCTAAACATTCCCATTTGTATGTATAGATATGTTTAAGAATCATTCATATGCATGTTATACATGTTGGGAAAGAAATGAAGTGATGTATATTTTGTGAATTTAGTTCATTTTGCTTAATCTTAAAATGCCTTTCTTTTTTAATAGGTTTTTTAGAGTTCATCTAAACTTAGGATTAATTAAAGCATATAATAAAACATTTACTAAACAAAACTAAAACATGAATCCACTTTAGAAATTACTTAAGTTAGGGAAGGAAAGAGAAGTTCTCTTCTCTTTCCCTCTCTGTATAACTTAGTAATTAATTGTAAGATTCACTTAAAACAAATCAAAATATAAAATAAAATCAAACTAAAAAAACTAAACCATTTGAATGAAACCCTCCTCTAAGTTGAACATTCTTCACACTTAAAAAATTATAACTTAAGGCCATAGCTAAGCATACCACACAAACCTCTAAAGTACACACATTAGGCTAAGTCACCACATCTTGTTTTATGTTAGGGCAGATCATGTTTTGATGTTTCCTTTTATTTTTGTCATATATGTTTTAGCCTGAATGATTAGGATGTATGTTGCGTAGAATGAATGATAGGATGACTTAGTCTAATCATTATTTTCTATAGGGATTGTGCTTAAGGGGCGCTATAATAAATAAAAATATAAATGCTTTTGCTGTGCAAGTGCTTATACCCCTAAGCACAATCTAATAGGCCAGGTGGACTTAGTCACCCATGTGTGGGGTAATGAGTTGAATATACATGCTTGGGATTTATGTGGTTTAGTTTGCAAATCTCTATTTTGCAGGTGTTAGTTAGATTTACTTTTCCTTTTCATGTAATTTTTGTAATTAGGATTTTGGAATGATTGGTATGGGGATTAGGATAAGCATTGGTTATAAGATTTTACCTTATGTAGTATGTGAAGCCTTTAAAATAACCACCTTCCAGCCATCCAAAAGAAAGAACCAAAGAAGAAAGAAGAAAAGAAGGAGAAAAAAGAAAAGAAGAATGAAGAAATGAAGCTTGAAGACCCCCATAATAATGAGTTCCTTGCTTTATTATACTTAATTCATTTGTAATATCGATTATATAAGGGTAGAGCTTGGCTACCCAATTTATTTTCAATTTTGTGCAGTGGTGCCCAATCATAAATGACCTCTTATTCTTTTATGTTAGCTTTATAAATTAATTGATGATTTGTTTAGCTTGTGCATTAAGATGGCATTCTTTTCCTAGTTTCTTCCTTCCTTGATGTATGGCCTGGATGTGGATTAGGATCATAGAGAAAAATAAATCTTCTACCAAATTTGAGAATTCAAAATTAAGAATAAAGAACTCATAACCTCACCTAAAGCTTAGGCTAAAATAAAGATAAAAGAATTAACAACCCCTTAGCTAGATGAGTACTTCTTTTATAACATCATGCAAAAATGAATATTTTTTTTTCACTCTTGATTGGAGGGCATCCACCTTTTCCAGAGAAACTTGGCTTGACCTTTGAGAGCCATGGTGGAAACACACCTCCCTTCTCTCTGATTTTGGCCAATAATCTCATTTCTCATGCATTAGGCATATAAATCCTATTAGCCTGAGTCAAAATGATTGTCCAAAAATGAAAATAAATTGTAATATGAATTGCATTAGATTTAGGTCATTTGAAGCATACCCTTACATGATCTAGTCTCTTGACGGAGTGAGATTAAGGACTTAGTCTTTTTCTAAATAAATAACAGCCTAGCTATCTTGCATAAAGCATATGACTTGTCTACATGAATTTAAAATCGTAGGAGGAGTTAGTTGCCAGCCACCCCCAAGTAGTTGTAAATCTAAGCAGTCGATTAGTTTGTCCTCTCCCGTGGAGGCAAACCAAATACCCATTTTTCGCCTTAGATTTAAGTTGTGTTTTCGGCCCTTGCCAAAGCTCCCTAGATTTAGGTTCTGAGGTTGCTTCCCCCATTTATGAGCCATAAGCATAAATCCTTACTTCTTAGGTATTTCCTTAATCTTATGTTATGGAATCATAAGTCCTAAACCTCTAACAAAAAGTTAACTCAAATGAATAATTCAATTTCAAAAATATAAAGCCCAATCATAGGATAGTTTGAGATGCTCGCTAGGTTTCCTAGCATCGTGAGCATCTCCTACTTATCTTTATTTGGCTTCAATAATAACTCTCTCTTTGATCAATCCAATTTAATCTTCTAAAACAAAATTATCGATTGATAGTCTTATCTATTGAAATATTTGGAGATAATGATCATTTACCTTAATCAAGAGTATTTCTAAGGGATCTCATTCCTTAGGATGTAATTAACTATGAGGGTTTGCTCCTGTAGGGAACATAACAAACCTGATTTAAAATAAATCTTACTTTACTTTTCCATGTAAAGTAGGGGAAAAATCTCTGGTACACATACAGACCCATTGTCCTTAAGAGTCCTTATTGAGGTGATTAGGTCCATTGTAGGGTGGTGACTTCTATCTTTAGGGATCATACACCTCTCCTCATTGTCATACCCGATCACCCTCAATAAGAACATCTGCGGATCTATGTGGTGTCAAAAATTGCATAAAAAGAAGAGATGTATAATTCGATCTTCATTTTATCCTGCATTGAATGAGGATGGAAGTATATATTTTATTATTTAGTGAAATACATATAAAAATTTTCACCACAACATGCAATGCAAATTTTAACACACTTTGATGATGAATGCAAAGAGATGTGATTTGAAAATTGAATATTCCATTTGTTAATTGGATCATTAATGCATGTTTTTATTATGTAGAAAAGGGGGATTTCTCATCCATTAACTAAATTTACATCGACATGTATAAAAGTTATAAGTGAATATGGCGCCATTATTTTCTACACTAGGGGCGTATGGTACAAGATCTACTTAGGGCTACTTAATTCCTCACAGCCCCGGGATGTCTAGACTGATATATCACTTTTTTTAGATGCATGTAAATGTACAAAAAGAACTAAATGGATAAAGAATCATGCAAAAGATTATGTTTGATTTGGTTGTGTAATTTACATGTGTAATATAAAGATCCTTCTTATGTCATAATATAGAGATGCATAAGAATAGATTTAAGCAAGTGTTGTGTTCTTTGCAAATGAACTATACACTAGCAAATTCTATGTAAATTCATGTTGAGAGAAGGAAAGAGAACTTCATAATACACATCTTAGGCTATAATCACATGCAGGCTCATAAACATTTATAAGTAGCATCACTTCATTCATAATCTTTGATTTATATGTTTTAAAAAATAATTTTTTGTTTAATAGTGATAATAGCCACTCATATTCTTAATTTTAGCCAACACATACAATTTGACATAAAAGGAAAAATCTGATTAAATTAATTTTTTTTAAAGAGATGAATGCATGATTTCATATGGCAAATGATATTTAGCATGATTGGAAAGAAATAAAGGAATGTAAGCACATGACTTCATTCACCTAATTAAATTTTAAGGAGAATCATATAAAATAAGATCATTTAAAATGAATCAAAATTCCTTAAGGAGATTTTTATCTTTGAATTTGATATGACTTAGGAAATATGAGAAGGGTTTACTAGTCCTAATCCAGCTCCCCCATGTGTGAATTGGTTTAGTTTAACTTGGAACAATTAGGTTGATTTTATATTTTATTTAGGTTAAGGTATGAATTAAATGGATTAATTATCCCTTACCTATATCACCTTAAGTTAATTAACTAATTAATAATAAGCCAATATGATATGCAACCACATGAAAAGTAAATTTGTAATGCTCCTAAGAAATGAAAGGGGTCTAATGCAATTGGCTTATGATTAATAGTTAATTAAACTTAAGGAATCTCACTTAATTCCTGTTATGATTTTCTCATACATGTGAGCCAATCATAATTTCATTATCTCTCACTTTGGGTTATTGAACACCCAAGGAGCTACCCAAGACCAATTAAAGGTTGTTTAGGTTGGGTGAACTGATTTTTAATTTTAATTTCATTAGGCCATTAAAGAATTGATTAATGCTTTAGTTATACTTTGATTTAAATGATAAAATTAACTTAGGGGAAAGGATCAAGGGCAAGGCCTTAATCCTAATCCCTAAATCATTCCATTAACCCATCAATTAATTTAATTTTTAAAGGTAAAAGATAATTAGGAAATAAATTAGGAACAATGTCCCTAATCATATTCCCTAGGTGACTTTACTGTGTAATAGGGATAATTATGTTCAAGTGATTAGTCAAGCTATTGTTCATCCCTTAATTACAATTAATTTGATTAAAAAAGTGATTAGGGCTTTCATAAATGATTTTCCTAATTAAGCAATCAATAAAATCTTAGAAAAATAGGGGAGGCAGAGGTCATCGCCCTAAATATCCACAAAAAAGTTGAGATTAATTTTGTACTTAATTAAGGTATAATTAAGCTAGTTAGATTTTGATAAAACTCTAATTAAGCTAAAGTCATTATTCAAAATCAATTAATTATAATTTTCCTAGATTCTCCTCTGAAATATCTTCAAAATGAGCATGAGTTTGCTTTTTTAGATTTTTCTACAATTAGTTATGATTTTAAGAAGTTTCTCTATTAAAATCAGATTAATTAAGCCTAATTAAACTTCTAATCCCATCAGGCCACATGGAGGCTAACACGGCACACTTTCCACATGGCGCGATGGGATAGGTTAATTAAATTGTAACATCCGTCGGCTGAGTCAGTTGGCGGCAGATGCACTTTCTCTACGGGCCGTCCATTATAAGATTGAACGGCCAAGATTAATCTCATGATTTAAAAAGGAATCAAAAGTATCTAAAGTGTGATTTGATCACAGCCATCTATTCCAATCACATGGAATGGACGGCGTATGATTCTTCTCCTTCATGAGCGATGAGAGATGAACTCTGTTCATCTTTCCTCATTCAATTTGAGCTCACCCGAGCTTGAATTGGGATAAAAATGATCCCACACCTTCAGAAGGAGCATGGATGCATATCCAATGGTCAAGATTGCATGGGATGATAATTCCCTTAGAAAAGGACCAACTAAAATTTCTATAGATACAGTTTCAAGCAATTACCTCATCAGAGGCTATCACCGACACTTCCAACTGAGGAGGTAGCTTTGTCTGGTAGAGACAAAGCCCTGTTGAAGAAATCTGATCTTGATTTGAACTGGTTTGCTTGGTCGACCAAGCTCCCCTTCAACGGTGATTGACCTTGATCAAAGTGGTTCTTCTTGTTGCTTGGAGACTTGGGAAATGATTCGATTGAGCTAGATGAAGTCCAAGGATGGTGTGTGCAAGGTTAATTGCAATTTGGTTGAGTATTGAGTGAATTGGATTTGGAGTTCACCTCCCCTATTTTTGGTTTTAGTAAAATTGAGAAATGGGAAATGAGGGAGCTCAGGAATGGCTTGGAAAATCTTGGGGATGCTTCGATTCAACCTCTCAAGCTTTGAGGAATGGATTACTTCTATTTTGAGTGAGAATGAGGGGGAGTATATTTCCCTTTACTTGGATCACATGGTGGGTGGCTAATTTACCATTTTGGCTCAATGGGTTGGATTAGTTGGTTGGTTTGAGTTGAAAAACATCCCACATGGGTCATTTTAGGCAGAGGAGTGAGGGAGAGTGGCTGCCCATGTGAGTGGTGACTGGATTTGGTGATCCAAGTGTTCAAATATGATTGGGGAGGTCAGTTTGGCCTTGCCTTGGGTCATGGCCGACCCAAGCTCATTGGGTCATGTTCACCACCTCCCTTGGTGCCCATGTGGACTAATAGAAGGAAGCCAAGTGGCCTTGGGAAAGAAATAACCAAATTCCAAGTAAATTTGGTCATGGGTTACCCTTTGGTCTAAGGGAAAAGTGGTAATTTGGCTATGAGTTTGATTTGGTTAGATTTGAAATGATTCAAAAATGGTTTGGGCCAAATCTTAAGTGATTTGGAGTTCATTTGATTTGAATTGGTTCAATTTGACCCATTTAGGTCAAGTTGGGTCAATTTGGGTTAGGTTGACCAATTGGTCAAATTGGGTCAAACCATGGGTTAGGTCAAGTTCAAATGATCATTTGAAGCCGATGGGTTTCATTGGTTTGGTTTGATTTAGTTTAGATTTGGTTTTGGTTCTTTTAGGCTCATTTAGATCAAATGGGTCAGGTTGACCAAATTTGACCCATTTGACCAATAGGGTTAGGTCATGGGTTGGTTTAGGAATGTATTGCAAGTTTTGGTTTCAATCAATTTTAATTTGGTTTGATTTCAAGTTGATTTGACCATTCGGTCAAGTTAGGTTCATGGTCAATTGGGCTAGGTTGGGTCTAATTGGTTAATTGAAGCTTTAGTCAAGTTCAATAAGTGACTTGGAATGAACTTGAGCAATTGGTTGCAATCAATTTGTCCTAGATCAAGATTTGTCCCATTTTAGCTTTTTTGGTCAATTTGGGTCAACTTAGGTCAAGTGGCCAATTAGACTTGGTTTGGCTCAATTGATGACTTGGTCATGTTCAATCATTGATTATGGATTAGTTTAGATCAATGGTTTCAATCAATTTGATTCATAGTGAATTTTGGCTTATTTAGGTGGGCTAATTGTTGACTTGGTCAAAGGCTAGGTTTGACTTGGTTTGACCCAATTTGAGTGATTGCTCATCCTAAGATAATTGTTGATCACAATGTGAGGCTTGGATGGGCTTAGTTCAATCCAATTTTGGTTGGATTAGAACTTAGCTCGAAATGATCATTTAGGTCACTTTGGGTTAAGTGAGCCTAAATGGGTTGATTGACTTGATCAAGGCTTGATTTAAGTTTGGTTGAACTTACATATGGACTTATGATGGAAATATAAATCCATAGTGGTTTGGAGTCAAATGGGTTTATGTTCATTTGATAATTTCAAGTCAAAAGGATGAACATCGGTCTGACTTGGGTTAGTTTGATTTTGGCTTGGTGATTGTTGTTTATGTTTATATTTGGGCATGTGATTGAAGAAGTGATTGTTTGAAGAGAAAATCCAAGGGTTTGGATTGATTTGAGAATGATTTGGCTAACTCCAAGAAATTAGCATAAAGGATGTAAATTGGGTTTGGATTTGAATTTTGAACTTATATTGATTTGATTTTGGCCATTTGAATTTATATTTCATCTATATTTGTGAATATAAATGAGAATATAAATGATCCATGTGAGAATCATGTGAATTAGAAGTGATTTGATTATGAATTTGGCTAATGTAGGTCAAAAAGTTTGAAAAGGGGGTTTTAATTTTGGTTTGATTTATATTCTTTTGATTTAGATGATTTAGATGCCAATTTCATTCATAGTTGCGAATATAAATGATAGAATAAGTGATTTATAAAGAAACCACTTGACTTTGGGTTGATTTGAAGGGTTTGGCTAAGCTTATGGATGTGATTCATAAGGCTTAGGAGGTTTTGGATTTGGAGTTGATTTTTGATTTGGATCATTTGAGTTTGGAATTGGATTTGGAATTAATTTTGGTTTTGATTTGAGATTTGAGAAAAATCAATTGAGTTGGAATTGATTTGAGATTTTATTTGGATTGGTTTGAAGGAGTGTACATGGGGTTGGATTTTAGCTATAGGGTAAAGGGTTGCCTTAGATCCCTAATACATAGCCTAATTCTATGATAAACCCTTCTAAATATTTAGGATTAGGTAAAGTGTTCACCTAATCACTAGAAGTGTCTCAAGACTAAGAAGCTCTTAATGTCTAGAGGAGTCCTATGTCTAAGATGGAGAAGTTGAGAGCTCACTCCAAAAGTGAGGTCAACACATACACCATCTTAAATTATAGCTAGAAGTGGTGACTTATTATTCTAATGTGTATGCTAAGTCTTGGTGAAGTGTGTCTTAGCTAGGCTTTAGAATTATGATCATCTAAGTTTGTAATTGTTGAAGTTACATATGAGAGGAGATTTCACTTTAATTTTTTAAAAGGATTGGTGGATTTTAATTTGTATTTTCTTTTGTTTCATTTGATATTTACTTAGCATCTTGTTGTTATAAAGAGAGGAAAGAGGCTTGACCCTCTTCATCCCAACCATAAGTTATTTTCTAAAGGGCATGTTATTATGATTTTTGGTTTCTTTAAGTAAATAATTTATTAAATATTTTATTAAACCTAAATTTGGGTTGATCTTAAAGACTTATGTTCAAGCATGAGAGGCATCTTAAGATTAATAAGACTGAATTACTATCACATGTATAATATTACATCATTCCTTTTCATCAGCAATAGCGTGCATATGGTATTGAACTTAGTATACCTATACATACAATGTACATATATATATTTTTGGCACACTTGAATGATTATTAATGCATATATTTTTGGTAGAAAAGAGAGTTTCCATTCCTTAGCTAAGTATACATACACATGTATTAAAGATTTAAGCAAATATGTGTCATTGTTAAACCAAGGAAGTAAGGTAATCTATGACCTTCTTGGGTCTACTTAAAACCTCATGTTTTCGGAATGTCTAGACTATATACTTGCTATCTTAAATACATATAAATGTATACATAAACATAAGAACGAAAATCGTGCAAAAGATTGTATGTTAACAAATAAATTTACTCATGTAAAATAAAGCTCTATTCAAATTCTAATGCATGTATATGTATAAATGAAATTAAGTAAGTATGTGCCATTGTTAAACTAGGGAAGTGAGGTAATCAAAGACCTCCTGGGGCTACTTAAAGCCTCGTATTCCGAGGATGTTCAGACTATGTTCTTACTAACATTCAAAGAAATGTAAACATACATATAAATTATGAAAATAGAATAATGCTTTAACATGTTTAAACTATAAGAAAATGTAAGTCACATAGGCTATTCATAACTAATTATAAATTTAAATTTTCATCGTTAGTTTATAATTTGAAAATAATTTGAGATTTATTAGTGATAATAGCCATGCCATATAATATGATTAATTCAAAACATGCAAATTACACATATATAATTATATTTATTTGATTCTTTTATTTGAAAATATGAATGTGTGATATCAAATGACATACAAATTTATAATGATTGAAAAAAAATAATTAAACATTTCCATGTAATACATTCAATCACATTAATTTCTAAGGACAATCAACTCAAATAAAATTCTCTGAGATTAACCAAAAGTTATTTATAAATTTTAATATTGGATTTGAATCATTAAAACTTAAAGAGGAACAATGATATTTGTTATTTTATCCCATCCCATGTTAGTGATTTAATGTGTTTAAAGGAAAATAATTAATTAAGTTTTATGGATTGATTAAGTTCAAATCATTAAGTGATTGATTTAGTTTTCCTTTATAAGTCTCCTTAATTTAACTAACAACTTAATTATGAGCCTTCAATGATATGCTTATGAAAAATTAAAATTTGCATTGCTTCTAAAGAAACCTAATGCAAATAGGCTCACATTTAAGAGTTAATTAGATTAAGGAAATGACTAAGCTAATTGGTCTTATGGATTGCCCACACTTATGGGTTAACCATGAATTTCTTTAAGACTCTTTATGTTATTAAACAAATGAAGGGAATCCATGAATTTAATTTGAATCATCTGAAATAATTATCATCTCAAATTGGTTTAATTTTACTATTAGATTACTCAATTAATCTTTAATTAACACATGCATTAATTAACCCTCCTATGGAAATACACTTAGAAAAATAACTAGGAAAGGGGTCATAGTTATTTTCCCTCATCATTCCCATTGTTCACAATGATTAGCCATTATTAATTATTTAAATTTTACTATTTAGCAATTTTAATAATTATTAAATTTATTAAGGAGGGTAATTAGGATTGAAAATTCAAATTCTCCAAATTACATAGCCAGTAAATCCCAAGAAAATTATGGAAGGCAGAGGACATCCCATAGAATCAAGCTATCAAATTTGAGATTAATTGTCCAAGTAATTAAACCTTAATTATAGTAATTAGCCTATAGTTCAAACCCTAATTAAGTACTATTCATTAACCAAACATTATGAATTTTATTTTTATTAAATTTCCCTCTATTTACCCTTTCCAAAATTGGTTTACTCATACTTTTTAAATTTTTCTACAATTAGTTATGACTTTTTAAAGTTATAGCTAATCAATGACATTTTTAACTCCTAAGTAATCTCTTAAACCATCAGCACCACATGGACGCTGACACGACATCACTTTCCATGTGGCGCATAAGATAGGTTATTTAAAATGTCCCCTATGGTGGTTGAGTCAGCAGCGGTGAACATGATTTTGTTCCTGCCATCCAATCTTGGATTAGATAGTGTAGATTAATCTTGGGGTCCTATTAGATTAAATAAAAAAATCTAATAGATTAAATCATGAATGTATGTTATAATCATGCAAAATGGAGAGCCGATGATCCATTGTCCCCTGAGCACCGAAAGAAGGACACCGTCCTCCTTTTGCCGCTTAATCCGAGCTCATTGAAGCTCGTAGGACATCGGGATCAATTCCAAAACATGCAAGGAAGAGTTTGAAGGAGATCCCATAGTAAAAATTGCATGCAATCACAACATTCTTCATAAAAGACAAACACATAGGGGATCTTCTAAGGTTTGCCAGAGTTTTACTTCGCTGGAGTTAGAGACCGGCAGTCCATCGACTGAGGTAGCTTTATCTTGAAGAGATAAAGCCTTATCGAGAAGAACTCGAGCTGCTCTCCACCGATGTCTCTGTGGACCAAGCGCTATCATCAAGTCATTAGAGTTGGTCTTGAAGTGCCTTCTGGTGATCAAATCGATTTGGGATTGATTTGTTTTGACTCACCAGAGCTAGGGAAAGGTGTGGAAAAAATTAATTTAAGTATGCTAGAGTTTATGTGAGGTTGGATGGATGGGGCTCTCAGTTTCGAATGTAGGTTGGTCTCGCTAGTGATGGAGAGAACAAGGGGATCAGGAAAAGCTCTAGGATTGCTCAGAATACCCTAAGAAAGCTTTGTGTAAAGTTTGAATGGATGGGGCAGATTATACTCTCCTCCCTAAGTGAACCAAGGGTTGAGATTGGCTCATCCTTTGGTAGTCGTCTGATCGGGGTAAGTGGCCGGAGATGGAAGTGGACTGCTGAGGTGGAGGTTCTTGAGAGGCTGAGGCAGTGGCATGGGTTGGCATGGGGTGTACCTCCTCCTCTAAGTGAACCAATGGGGTGCCTTAGGTGAGTTTACCCTTTCATGTCCTAAGAATGAAACCAACAATCTTGGGTCAGGTTGGGTCAGTGGTCCTAATGTCCAAGAAGGGTTAAACGTGGCTTCCATGGCTTGGGAAGTAGGTGATCCCTTCCAAATGGAGATTTTTGTCCCATTTGGGTTGGTTGGTTCAAGGATTTTGACCCAAACTAGGTTCCCCATGGGTTGGATCCACTTGGGCTGACCCATGGTGACCCAAGGATGAGTCATGCTAAGTTTTGTTGTATTTAGTTTGAATGAGTTTGGCTCAATTTGACCTATATGGGTCAAATGGGTTCAATTGTTAGGTTGGCCAGTTGGTCAAATTGGGTCCAACCAAGGGTTTGGGTGTGTTCAAATAATCATTTGGAATGTATTGGTGCCATTTGTTTGGTTTAATTTGAAGTGGATTTGATTTTGGCTCATATGGGTTCATATGGGTCAAATGGACTAAGTTGACCAATTTGGTCAAATTGGCTAAATTGGCTTGGGTGAAGGGTTGGTTTAGGTTCAATTGGTCAATTGAAGATGATTGTAGGTGTTGGTTTGAATTAATTTAGAATTGGGATTGGTTTGGTTCAATTAGACCCTTTAGGTCAATTTGGGGTAAGTGGGTCAATTGGGTTGGTTTGATCAAGTTGGATTCAATTAAAAGTTGAATCATGTTAAATAATCAATTTATGATTTATTAGAGGCATTAGTTTTAATCAAGTTGGTTTAGTATTTGATTTGACTCAATTTAGCCCTTTAGGTCAAATTGAGTCAACTTGGGTCAAGAGGTCAAATTGGCTTGGTTTGGATCAATTGGAGGTTGAGTCATGTTCAATACTGAATTTATGATTGATGGGAGTCATTAATTGCAATTGATTAGGGTTGTAATAAAATATGGCTCATTTTAGTCCATGGGTTAATTGATCCAATTTGGATCAAGTGATCAAATTAGTTTGGTTTGACCCAATTGATTACAATTAAATAATCAAGGATGGTCAATAATCATTATAGAGAAGATTAGATGTATTAATTCAATCCAATTTGAGTTAGATTGAAGTTTAAGTCAATTTGGTCACTAAAACCACTTTGGGTCTAGTGGACCAATTTGGTTGATTGAGTTGAATTGGATTGAATTAGGTGTTGAGAAAAGTTTAATGATGGATTTAGGTTTAATTGATTGATTTGATTGCAATTGATTTGAGTTTGATTGGATTTTGGCTCATTTCGATCTTTTGGGTCAAATGGGCCAACTTGGGTTAATTGGATTATTTGGATTATTTGGTTTAATTTGTTTGATTGTAAGTCTTGGGATTGAATGGATGGAGTGCTTTTGTGAAAATTTAATTAGATTTAGTTACAATTGAATGGGCTTGGATTTTATCTATAGGATGATGGTGGAATTGATTTTGGTTAAGGGTTAAGTTAATTTGTCTTCAAGCTTGGATATAAGACAAAATCCAATTGAGGTCAATTATGTTTGCTTGAAGTTGGCTTTGGATGAGCGGACAAGCATATGTTTTAGTTTAGGCCATAGGATAGGTAGAACCTATTTGGATTAGGGTATAACCTAAGCTTAGGGTATGCCTTCCTAAGTCTCTAAGCTTAAGTTTAGTGTTCCCTTAATCACTAGAAGTGTCTTATGACTAAGGAAGACTAAGTGCCTAGATGGTTTTTAAGTCTAAGATGGGAATGATGAGCCCTCACTCCAAAAGTGAGGTCAACAAAAGGACTTCCAATAGGTGTGGTGTAACTGGCAAGGCACACAACACATACTGGCATTGATCGAGATGATCAATAACATCCAGAAAGATCACAAGCACTAATGAAGGCTATCCATACCTAAGTGGAGAGGTAGATTGAATTACAATCCTAGTGTGAAGCAATTTGTTTCATGTCGAGGGCATGGAAGAGATGACTGAATTTGGTTTGATTTATTGAAAATTGATTTGGTGCCAAGGACACGAAGAGAGATCCTCTAGGGATTTGTACATGAATTTGATTGGATTGGATGTTGATTTATGCCAAGGTCATAAAAGGGGATCCACTAGGGATTGAGGTTTGATTGAATTTGTTGATTAGTTTTGATTTGAACTTGATAATTTGTGTTGATTTGATTTGATTTCAATTTGAGTTTAATACTTTATTTTGATTTTGATTTTGTTGATTGATTTGGTTTGAGCTTGGGGAGTTATTTTTATTTTGATTTTAGTTAAATTTGTTGAATGAGTGTGGACCCTAGTGGTTTGCGATGGACCACACTAAGAAGGGGCCTGTTGGTTTGCGATGGACCGCACTAAGGAGGGGCTATGTAAGCTTAGGTCGACCTTAGATTCACCAGTCCAAAGAGGTAGTCTACTGGCTATGCAATATAAACTATCCAACTTATGGGTTTCCTATTGGTTTGCAACAGCTACACTAAAAGAAAGCTCAGGGACTCACATTTTCCACAACAGAGTATGCCATTGGGGTGACTTGCTGATGGCACAATAAGTCAAACCTGTCCTAGGGTGACTACTAAGTTAATTCCTTTGGGGGTTTTATCCTAGTCCACAAGAGGTGTTGTTTTTTGTTTATTTGTTTATTTGGTGTGGACCCTATTAGTTTACGAGGGGCCACACTAAGAAGGATCCACAGGAGATTTGGCCTATCTCAGATTTACTGGCCTAAGGGATAGTCTGTACATTTGTAGTACAGTGCTTCAACAACAGGGGTAACTACTAGGAAAGGAGAACTGTCCAATCTGGTAGTAACCTAGGTCATATCTAAATGGGGTTATGAAGATGTAATCCAAATAGAATGCCCAGAGGGAAGGTGTCATTAGGGATCTTATCCTAATCCCTGAAATATAAAGCCTATAGGTATGTAGTGGCCAGCTCAGGGAGAAAGCATGGGGACTCATATCTGTTATCCACTAGGTGGATTTCTATCAACAAAGCAAACACCAGCCAACCTAAGCAGCCCGTAGGTCTGCGATGATCAATCTAGGAAGAAAGCATTAGGGGCTCACATCTTCCTAAGAAAACTGACCTATGACAACTACCAAGTAGGGAGTCACAAAGAAGGACTGGACCCAAATTTGAAGTAGTCAGTATGAAGAGGAGTCACTGGGGGTCTTACCCTAATCCTCATATATAAACTCAGACCCAGTCAGTATGTGGTGACTAGTTCAAGAAGAAAGCTCGGGGACTTACATCTTCTTATGCAAAACTAGCATCGAGGTAGCTTATTGGTCATACAATAAGACACAACAGACCAACAAGGCACCCATCGATTTGCAGTGGTTATGCTAGGAAGAAAGCACGGGGAGTCACATCCTCCTAAGTAGAAAAGACCACTAGGGAGACACACTCGCTAAGTAGTGGATTGATCTTGACCTAGAGTAACTATTGAGTGAGAGTCATCGGGGATCTTATCTTGACTCGAAGTAGCCTAAAACAATTGGATTTATGTTTGGTTTGTTTGTGTTTATGTACAATTTTGTGTTTGTGATGTGCTAATGAGGGATATGATGCCGCTCGAGTTCTCTTATACTTAGCTAAACACACCATGAAAATTTGGTAATTTTTAATTTGGAGAGAAGTTTGAACAAAATGAATTTTATTGATGGAAAATTATTTTGGACATTATTTATGCATATTATTTCTTTAAATAAAGCCCGTTGATCGGGAGCATTGGGCGTTCACCTTTGTGATTTATGAGTTGATAGGATCCACCTTGGTAGGAATTTTCTTTGGCGAAAGGGCATTCCCAAGTGGTTCAAACTTGCCTCCCATTTTGCAATGGGCCACAATTGGTCTCTTTAGAGCTAAAATAAGCTCTCAAACTCGAAAAGCTCTAGGGCAGACCAGCTTATTATGAGCTTGAACCATCTTTACTTTGTATTATTCAAGAATCTACAATATTTGTAAGCTTCTTTCTTCTAAACCTTCGAATTCTTCTAACCGTAGCTTGACATTCTGGTCGGTTGTGATTTTGCTACCCACAACTCTCCTTAGTGATGGGAGTTGAACTTCTAATGGTAGGACGACTTCAGACCCATGCCCTAAGGAGAATGCGGGTAGACTGTGTTAAAGTTTTGTAAGTAGTACGGTAAGCCCGCAAAGCTTCAACTATCTGCTCATGCCACTGGCACTTATTATCATTGAACATCTTCTTGAGTATTTGGATGAGAGTTTTGTTGAAGGCTTCTGCTAAAATGTTCACCCGTGGGTAGTAGATGATAGAATATCTCTAATCTATGTTATGTCTCCGATCAAAGTTATTAATTTTGGTGCTCTTGAAAGCAGTACAATTATCAGATATGATTTAGTGGGGGTACCCCAAATCTATAAACGATATGGTTATTGAAGAATTTGAGAACATGTTGAGCTTTGACCTCCTTGAGTAGAATCTCACAGAAAGCGTTCGCAAGAATGAGTGACCCAGGCAGGAGGATCAATTGAACCCACTATATCGGTCCCCCAACACTCAAATGGCCATGAGGTTATGGTTAGATGCAGAATGTTGGGTAGCTAGTGTAGAACCACTCCATGTACTTGGCATTGGTGACATCACTGCACTACATCCATGCAATTCATGATCATCATTGGCCAGTAATACCCAAGTCTCTCAATTTTTGCTTTCATCTTGGGACTAGATTGATGAGCTTTGCATAATCTTGAGTGTACCTTGATCATGATCTTATGGGATTCATTCTTATCTAAATAGCATAACCATATATGATCAAAAAATTGTTGGTATAAGACACCATCTATGAGGGCATAGGAGAGTGCCCTATGCTTTACTTGATGTGCTTGAGATTTCTCTTGAGGTAGTTTGGCTTCGTTTAGGTAATCAATGAACGATTGCCCCCAATCCAGCTCTTTATTTTTATGGCAACGACAACCTCTCCTTCAAGAGAGTATTTATCAATGAGTTCAACATCAAGAAAGGCAGAACTTGTATATTATGGTCCTCTATTGATATAGACTCATCTTCCAGACATGCCAATTCTTTGGCAAGCTTGGCTAAGGCATCAGTTATGGTATTTTCTCCTTGAGGGATCTTGTAGAATGTGATCTCTAGCATTTGAGCTAATAACTCCATGATGTACTTATGATATTGATGGAGTTTGGGCTTTAAGATCTTATAGGACCCAACGATCTGGTTGAAAACTAGCTATGTGTCTCCAAAAATGTTAATATTCTGAATGCCTAATGAGATAGCTAACTTCAATCCGGTAATCAGAGTCTCATATTTGACTTTGTTGTTGGTGCAAAGCTTGGATAGATGATATGAGAATCTCATCATATCACGGTCTAGTGTTAGGAGGACTCTTCCTACCCCTACCTTACCTAGGAGAGTAGATTAAGGTTCTTCTCCTCTTTAAGAGGAGGCCACACCATCAAAGTATATCTCTCAGCGATAAATATTTGTATCCCATAAGTTCATGATTTGTTCACCTGGGAGATCATCACTGAGTAGGGAATTCACCATAAGTGGATGTGCTTCTAAGAAATCCGTGAGTGCTTATCCTTTCATCGCATGGAGGGGTATGAATCTCATGTCAAACTGTGATAAAATCATAGATCATTATGCCAACCGTTAGGATATCATCAGTCATGTCATGAGATATTGCAGTGAATTGATTCTAGAAATCAAGTTTACTTTATAAGAGAGCATATAATGTCGTAGCTTCTGGACTGTGAAGATTAAAGCTTGGAAATGCCTCTCAATGGGTGGATAGTTCACCTCAATAGGTATTAGATGATGGCTGAGTTAGTAGAGTGTATTTTCTTTTCCCTTGTCTTCGGCTTTGGCCAACAAAGAGTCAAGGGAGTCATCTAATATAGTAATGTAGAGTATCAGAGGTTTTCCTGGGATAGGGACAGCTAGGACTCGTGGCATCATGAGGTATTTCTTGATGCTCTCAAAGGTTTGTTGGAACTTGTCATCCCATTTAAACTTGACATCCTTCTTGACTAGTGCTAAAAATGGTTGACATCTGCCCGATAGGTTAGATATAAAGCATCTTAGATATGACAACCACCCTTGGAATGATCTAATTTGGGTTAGACTTTTAGGGGGTGGCATTTCTAATATCACTTTTTTCTTCTCTAGGTCGATCTCAACTCTATAGTGTCAAATAATGAACCAAAGAAACTTCCCTAAAGACACTCCGAATGCACATCTCATAGGTGTCATTTTGAGGTTGTATTGCCTTAACCACTCAAAAATAACTATCAAGTCAAAGAGATGGTCTTCCTTTTTTTTACTTTTATCCATGAGATCATAGATGTAGCATTCGACTTGGTGGTGAATGTGTTCGTCAGATATTCGAGTCATGGCCCACTAGTATATGACACCAGCATTTTTAAGGCTGAAAGATATGATCTTATAATAATAAATTCTGATCGAGGTTCTGAAAGTAGTGTTCTTTTCATCTTCAGGTGCAATCTTTATTTAGTTGTATCCATATGAACCATCCATGAAAGAGAATACCACATGAGATGAGGTAATATCCACCATCACTTTTGGTATCAGTAGCAAAAAATTGTCTTTTGGACATGCCTTATTGAGATCCCTAAAATTGATGCATATGCGAATTTGGTCATTTTTCTTCATAACTAGAATGATGCTAGCTAATTAGGTGGGGTATTTTTCCTCCCAGATAAAACCAACATCAATGAATTTCTTGACTTTGGAAATGACCTGTTGTTCAATGTCTAATCGCATGCATCTAGGAGCCTGCTTGACGAGGTTAGTGCCAGGCTGTGTCGCTAGCTTATGAACTATTATTTCAGGAGCTAATCCAGGCATTTCTTCATAACTCCATGCAAAGTAGTCTTTAAACTTAATGAGTGGCCTAACTAAGTCATTAGTTTCAGATTTTTTCAATAAGGAATTGATGTACATCGGGTGTGGATTGTCTTCAGTCCCCAAGTTGATTTCTTTGAGCTCATCGTTGGTTTACTTAATTTTTGCTTCAATTTTGGGGGCTACATCTTAGACATCAAAATCATCTAAAGTTTCTAGGCACACATCCTCATATGAATTAATGTGATTTAAGAAGAATCTATCAGATTCTAAATGATTGGTGGTGACAAAGGTAATAATCATCATCGTCCACCAGACCTATTGTACCAAAGCCTAGTCCGGGACTTGATTGGGAGTTCTTGCATTTGTTATCCCATAACCTTTTAAAATACTCTGACCTGTGCTTAGACCAAAATTAGACCTTTCTTTGCAAAGTTAAGAACACAAGGTGAGTACCAATCAAAAAGTAATTTTATTATTTCTTTGAATGATTTATCCTCAAGTTCTACATCAACTTCTTGACTTGAGGATGTTACTCTTGGATAAAACTTCTGGAGCTTAGTATTTGCACATGCTTTAGGGGATTTCTTAACTACCAAACCCTCAACTTATTATGAGGAAAGTGGGGTTAGAACTAAGGTACCCACTTGCTATCTGATAGTCTCATATAAAGAAGATTTGGATACACTCATGCTTTGCTTGGGGACCCAGTCTAACTCACTATAGAGCTCTAATGTCTCCTCCAATGGGATATGCTGATGAGAAGAGCCCGCTGGCATACAAACTACGTAGGACTCATCCTCTGAACTAGATTCTAAGTCTATGTAGATAGTAGGTGTACTCCTAGAAGCTGGGATAAATCTCATGGTAGGTTGTAGGTATGGAGGTCTTCCATCTCTGGGACTCCCTCTGGACTTGCCTCTTCCTCTTCTTGGTGGAGGCCGATTCATCCTCCCCACTTATTCGAATGGAGTAATAAACTGTGGGTGGAATCTAATCTCAGGCTCTACATCCTCCCTATGATCTTCTTCTCATTCCCTTCTCTTTTTTTTTTTTCATTTTCATGTTCATTTTCATTCTTTTTTTCTTTTATTTTTCTTTTTCTTTTTCATTTTGATGAAGTTCATGAGAGAAGATATTTTGTTTCTCAGGGAGATAATAGGCTGCATCTTCATAAATCCTAACCTCATTTACTATGAATGGCTTGAGATCTCTTTTAACATAATACTCGATTCCACCGCTTAGGAGCTTGATGCACTGATCTAAAGAGGATGGAACCACATTATTCTCATGTATCCAAGGCCACCCTAGTAAAGCATTGAAAGATGCATCATAATCTATTATGTGAAACTTGACTTTCATCTTCCAATCTTCTATCTCCAAAGGCAACACTAGGAGCCTAAGGCCCTCTCACCCTATTCATTGAATCCTTTCAACATCATCTTTTCTGCTTAGAGTTTAGAGATGTTGAACGTCAAGAAGGAAAAGATTCTTAGACTCATAATTTTTATTGATGTACTTGGATAAATCAACACTCTGAACAACCTAAACTTGCCAACATCCACGATAATATAGATGGGATAGTTGTGCTCTATCGTCCCTAGAAGTATATCTTCATATGAAAATGTGACTCCTAGGACTTCCTTTGAGAAATTTGCCTCTTCTTCGATTGGATCAGTAGCAGCCAACTTAGCTAAGCATATTTTTGGGTCAAGCAATGCTTTGACTAATGACTCCCTCATCTCTTTTGTTAAGACAAGAGCATTATATATGCTTAACTTAGCTGAAAAATTTCTAAGATATGCTAGGACATTGTAGTCGACTTTGGGTTGGTCCTCCATGAGCATATCCAAGGGTGGAGCATCTTGTGGAGGGGCTATCTTCTCACTAAAACTAATGACTTTTTTACCCTTATCTTGAGGTGCTACCCCAGTAGGTAGAGCTTAACCACTATAAGGGTTGACTTCAGTGACTTCTTGGGTATGCAATTATGTCTACAATTATATGCAGTTAGAAATGGTCGTGGGTCAAATCCAAACAGAAGGCAAATTCCCCCCAAGAAGGGTGACCATCCTCACAGGTCAGATGCCCACTTATGTGTAATGGTGAAGGGCCTAAATCAAGAAGAATGAACAATATACTATCATGTTTCAGAAAAGCTAATTATTTCTAATTGAATTAAGTTATACCAAAGGCTTTTAATTAATGTGAGGTTTTGAATTTCTTTATTTAATATTTGAGTTTTTTTTAAAGTTTAGTGGGTTAGAAAATTTAAATTTTTTCCAAGAGCCTAATGTTCTAAGCATTTCATCATAGAAACACTCCACATAAAGAAATCTAGAAAAGTAAATAATTTTAATTATGCACCTAAAATAAATCAAGACAAATTAATTAAAAAAATAGGCCAATGTGTCTGGGTACCACTATGCACAATAGAAGAAAGAGAAATGACCAACCGAGCTCTGCCATTATACAACCCAGCCTTGAAGTAAAAGTTTGATCTATGGGGGTCTTCTTATAGGATCGTCACCTTCTTCAAGGACCTTCATGGGCTTCACAAGGGACCGCCAATTGGTAAAGTCAGCTCTTGCTATTCCTAGACCCCATAGATCCTAACCTAATTCTAGTCTTAAATTACATTTTAAAATTTTAGAATAAAGTTCTTAAGCTCAACAAAATAAATGTTAGGAAATACACATAGCCCACTAACAATTTATATTTCAAACATAAGAGCTTAGTATTAGTTGATTGCCAAGCCCACATGTCATAGTAAGCTATGCTTTTTAAGCATACCTGCAAACAATAAATATTTATATATTTTTTATTATAGCGATCCCTTTAAACATAGCCCCTATAAAAGATAGTGTTTGCTTAAAAAAGAACATCCTATCATCCAGACTAACAGACAAACAATCCTAGCCATCAAGTCTAAAACATTACACCATAAAATAAGAAAAATATTTCACATCATCAAATATCATAAATCATAAACTAACCAAACTCTAAGGTTGGTGACCTAACAATCTAGTGTGTGAGAAAATGGGCTTGTGTGGTATGACTTTGCTAGACTTTTTAGTTCAAAGTTTGGTTTGATTTAATTTAAAAATTAACCTTTCACTTCTCATAATTTTTCTTCATAGGTGTGTGTAATTGTTAAACTAGATGTTCAAGGTATCAAGACCTCCTTCAGACTAGTAGCCCTATGACCATGGGTATCTAGACTATATACCATATATTCGCTAGTTATAAAAAAATTTATTTTATTTGATTTATAGAATTTGTTCAAATTTCCATTATGTGGTTTCAGTTTAAGTGATTTTAATTGACTTATGACTTTATTTCCATTTTAGGTTTACTTTTATGATAAAGTTGAAGTTTTGGTTTTAAAGAATGAAAGATAAAATAAATTCTTCTTTGGGCAGAACCCGTTTGATTCAATCATCCAAAATTTTAATGAAATTTTCATCCATTCTATGGATCAAACTAAGATCCTGAGTACCTTATTAGTTTCTTTTCGATTTAAATGGTTTGTTTCAGGTTGGGTTTAATGTGATTAATGTTTTAATTTTTATTTTAAGTTTAAAGTCAATATAATCTAATTTTTAAGACTTCATTCTTTTTTATTTCTT
The DNA here is from genome assembly GCA_021442155.1 of Cymbidium sinense. NCBI lineage: Eukaryota > Viridiplantae > Streptophyta > Magnoliopsida > Asparagales > Orchidaceae > Cymbidium > Cymbidium sinense. The sequence goes on from CM038223.1 coordinate 46,264,121, forward strand.
TTATCTTTGTTAATGTTTCTTTAGTTTGAATTATTATCTTTAATTAAAATTTAAAATATTTCTATAAATCTTAATTGAAAGTTGATGTCATTATGGCTGAATAATTAAGTTTGACTTGATTTTTAGTTTACTGTCAAGTGCTTTAATTCATTTTATGTTATTATATTTTCTTTCATAATTTAACTTAATGTTTGATTTTATGTTTCTTTTAATTTCTTTTAATTAAATGTTCATTTAATCTTTTGATTTCATATGATTTTATAATTTCATTTAAATTGACCTAAGGATTGGAAATTCAACAACTTCTAATATAGAGGTCATTTGGCCTTATCATTTTTAGGGCAAGTGGGGTAGTTTGCCAATTTAAGCTTCATAAAGTTTTAGCTTAATCAGATGTATAATTTAGGACTAATTAGGATTTTAATTATTTCAATAAAAACTAACTTATGCCTAAGTTAGATTTAGTAGTTTTAATTTTCTTAAATTCTCTTAAGGATGATGAATCCATAGAGAGTTCATTTAGATTTTTTTTGGAGTTTAAGTTAATTTATTATGATTTTAAAGTTTATATCAATTAATTAAATCTATAATTAATGCCATTTAGGGGATTATGAAGTTTCAATGAGTTTTAATGATGTTTTAATATTCACTAGTGTTTCTTATGATAATTTAAGCTAATTCTATATTCTTTTATATTTTCCTTAATTTAATATTAATTTATTTCATTAAATTAAGGCCTAAGGCTTGAAAATTTATATTTATAGATTTACTTTCAAATAAATTCTGAGAAATTTATTTGAAATGTGTTTTAACTTTAATTTCAATTCCCCAAAATTACAATTTGATTGGATTAATGGTTTGAGTTTAATTTTGGTTTGATTATTTTCAATTAAACTCAAATTAACCTAAAAATACCCAATAAAATTTGAAAATTTTGGGTTTAATGGATTCTCCTCATTTAGATGAATGGAAAGAACATTTATTTGCATTTTTTTTGGTCGAGTATTTTTTTAAAAGTTTTTCCTAAAGTTTTTAGAATTTTTTTGTAATTTTTAAAATATAAAAAAAAAATCAAAAACTTCATTTTAAAATGGTCGGTGTAATGTGGCGTTATTTGCAATGTGGCACAACGCAGTTGGGTTATCTGGATCCACGTAGATCTAGCTCAAAAAGCGATGGGATGTGGGATTCATCACAATAGTTAGGATTTAATCCTCCCTTGCTTAAGAGATTTAAATAAAATTTTATTACTAGATTAAAGCTATCCATTCCAAATTGAAAAAACAGATGGCACAAATTTTGTCCCTACTCTTATCGACAAGAATATCAAACTGTCTACATTTCTGGGCCAAAATCTGGCGATCTAGGGAGAATTTTAATCCATTTTCAATTGCAAAATGATCAAGACTCCATTTTAAATGCATCTATGTGGTTAGATCTCACTTTAGATTAAATTTCTTTTGCAAAGGACCAAACTAAATTTAATAAGAGGGCAGGTTAAAGGGATACCTCATCAACATCGATCCTTTGTAGTGAGAATGTTTCAAATAGCTTCGTAGGGATTTGGCGAGCCTCTGGGTGCAATGAGTTGGATTGCTTCCTCACCAATTACTCTATGGGTCAAGCTCCTCCTATTCACCAGTGGCTTTGATTAAAATTAGTCTTACTGGTGGCATGGAAATCGGGGTAAGGGTGGATTCTTCTTCATTTCACTTATGGAAGGTGTGTAAGTACTCAAATTGGCTTGAGAAAACTTCTCTGGCATTTTGCACGAATGGCTGAGAGCTATATGGGGAGGAGTTTTACTTTGATTTTTCTATGGTGATTTCCACCTTTGGAGGTTTGCTCCAAGGGGTGGTCAACTGATTGGGAACATTCTAAATCAGTGAGGATGAGGAGTGGAGGAGGAATGGAGGGAGTGTTTTGGATTGGGGAGAGTTTGTCTTCATGTTCCACATCACTCTCCAATGGAAAATTACTCATCTTTTTGGATTGACTTGAGACATTTAAATTCTTTCAAATTGGGCTACCAACCCTTTAGACTTCTCCTAGAATGAGCTTAGGTGAGTTGGAATGTGATTTCTATAGGTTTAAGCTCACATTCTCACATTTAGTCCATTTGAGTTTAACTTGATTTGGATTAAGTTAAGTATGATCAATGTTTAGTATTCACTAATTTAAATTAGTAATTAATTGTTCAAATCATATTTAAAATGATTCATGAGTCAAACAAGCTTATTTTAATTGGGATTAGGGACAAATACCTTATGTTAGTTCACTTAAGCATTTTCTTTCTTTGGTTTAGCTTAATTTGTTCCATTTGATTGATTGTATCTAAGTTTAGGCTTTAATTATGTTTATTCAGGTATTTGAAATGATTTGGATTAACAATTCCATTTCATTTGAAGTGAATTTTGAATTTAAACCCACTTTGACCATATTAGGTTTAATGGGTCAACATACAAATAATCAAATTAATGAAATTAAACCCAAAATTGGTTAAATTATATTTAAAAGTGATTTCTAAATGAACAATTAATTTGGGTTGATTTTCATTTAGTTTGAATTTAGACCTAATAGGGTCCATTAAAGCTTATTTAGATTAAGTGATTTAACTAACCTAATTAAGGCCTTATTGGATTTAAATTTCTTTAGATTTATGTTTAAACAATTTCATTTGATGATTTTGAGTATTTAGAATAATTTAATTTGGTCAAATTTTGGTGGGTTGATCTTTGACTTGGTAGAACCCACATAAGTCAACTCTATGCAAATGGTTGACCAACTTCGACTTTGATTTGGATTTAGTTTTAAATCCATTTATGTTTATGTAATGTCTTTATGCTTTTCATTTAATTTAATTTCAAGTTTTATTTTTTTATTTAGATTTCTTGGGTTTAATAGATTTTGAGCTTAAGTAGGTTAATTGGGTTAATCACCTCAATTACTTTAGTTTAAGCTCAGTTGGATTTAAATTTAAATTAAAATTTGTTTGATTCAATCATTTATTTAGATTTGAGTTTGTTTAGAAGTCACCTAATCATATTAGGTTTGGCTAAACCTCAGAAGGTTTCACTAGGTCACTAAGTATAGTGTCCAAGGTTCCTGAATAAGAAATCCCTAACCTAAGATTAGGTATCTGAATCTATAGGTTTGAAAATGATGTTAAACCTCATTCAAAAATGTGGTCAAGAAACCCCTTTCCTTTTCAAGCCATTTAGGGTTTCTATTAGCTTAATCCCACTATACTAGGATTTAAGTCCATGTGATGCCTTTCTAGTACAAAAAAATAAGGAATTTAGGGATGGAAATAAGCCACTCTTAGGACCCATTCTTATAGACTATTTAGGGTAGAAATTAAGTTCATGTGACCCCTGCCTATTAGTCAAAATTTAGAGAACTATAACCTAAACCATTGAAGGTCTCTTCCCTCAATCAAGTTATTTAGGTTGAAATGAAGGCATTAAAGATTCCTTCCTAATTATTAAACAGATAAGATTAAGTCTTCCCACTGGCATCTTTTTTTAGTTAAAATTCATGTAGTTTGGAGAAGAGTGAATATCTATATTGGCATCCTCTCTAACTACCACCTCTTTATAAGAGTGAGAATCCATGGTGACATCATTTCTAGGAAAAGAAGAGCTTAGGGTCTGCATGTAGATCCTTTATTTAAAATTGGCTAATCATTTGGACTAACACTTGACTAATCTTGCTTAGAAAGATATGAGTACAAATGCATTCTTTCTAGGTTAGCTATTGAAAACATATTGTAGTTAAGATAAGAATAAGTCCCTCGAAGGCATCGTTTCTGGATATATGACCATGTTAAGATTAGATTCCTTTAAGTCTTTTCCTAATAAAATCTCTATTATATTCTTCCCAGAGACTAGTGAATCTAGAATTTCTAAGAATGAATCATTCTAAATCAAGACAGATTAAGGAATGCTTATGCCTATCTTTCACAATCAAATTCAAAATAAAATTTGAAATCAAAACCAAAACTAAATCTAAATTTTAAATTCCAAAAGAAAACTCAAATCCCTTTAAACTTATGCTTATATTTCTATTGATTAGTTCGATCAATGCTAATATGTGAAGTGTACTTTAGTCAGTCTACCACACATATTAGGGGTCCATTTGTTGGCCTCATTTTTGGACGAGGTTAACATCATCCCTAACCCTAGTAATTAGGGCACCAAATCATAGATTAGGAGCTCTCTAAATTGGCACTTAGGACACTATTCTAGGCCATCCTAGTAAACCTTTCTAAGATTTTACTTAACCCAATAAGGATTAAGTGAGCCCAAATCAAACTCAAATTAAACTCAAAAGTGATTAAATTAAACACATTTTAATTGAAATCTAAAATTAAATTGGGCTTAGCCTAATGTAATTGGGGTGTCAACCCAATTAACTTATGTTCAAAATCACCTAAGTTCAATGAAATTCAAATAAAATAAAAAAAGTGAAATAAAATCAAATAAAAAGTATAATGTCAATCCATAGATATAAATGGACTAAAAATGAATCCAAATGAGGGTTAAGATGATCAATCATTTGACCTAAGACTAACCTATGTGGGCCCCACTAAGTCAAAGGCCAATTCACCAAAATTTGACAAAATTAGATCATTTTAAGGACTCATACTCATCCAATAAAAATAACTAAACATCATTAATATCTACACATGCTTTAATTAAATCAAATAGATTATTTGATTGAATTAAACTCAACTCAACCCATTTAAATCAAAATGGGTCAAAATGAAATAAAAAAAATCAAAATTAAATCCAAATCTTATAAAACCCATCAATTAAAAACAGCATACATGATTAACTAAGCATAATTAAATGTAAATCTAGATCCAATCCATCAAATGGAATAATAAATTAAACCGAATGGAAATGATACCTAAGTGAACTAACTTAAGGCATTTTAACTTAAATATAATTCAAATGAGTTTGTTTGACTCATAAACCATCTTAGGCTTGATTTAGATAGATTATTATCAATCTAACAGGAAGAATAATAAGCATTGATCATGCTTAACCCAATCCAAGTCAAGTTAAACCCAAGTAGATCAAATGTAAGCATTTGGGCTCATACCCAAACTAATCACATTGGAATTCACTTAAAACTAATTCTAGGATGAATCTAAAGTAATTAACAACCACGACTAAAGAGTCTAAAAAGGTCTCAAGTTAGTCCAAAGTAAGGGAATATGCAATGGAAAGGAAGAGGCCAAACTAAGCTTAATCCCCACTACTCCCTTCAAAATTCTTTCCAAGTGTGCAATCTCAGTGGTTCTAAGGATTCAAAAGAAAGTTTGGACTTGCCCACCGCCTTTAGCATCATGATTAGACTGCAACTCCCTATGGCTAGAGACTTCCATGGAAGCCAATAAGATAAGCTCTCAGACAAGTTTAAAAACACAAGGGGACATCAAATTTCTTTCTTCTCGGGTTTCCATCACTTTCTCTAAGTAAAATAAAACTCAAACACACCTTTCCCCTCCTCGCAAGCTTCCTTGATCATTCCCTACACCAAATTCTGGTGAACCACGATAGAGGTCCATCTCCATGATGATCTAGAGAGAAGCAAAGCTCAATTCTTCTTCCAAAAGCTTCGTCTCACATCTTTGAGTGATTTAGAAATGAGAACCACTATCGAGTATCGACGCTGGCAAGGTATGGCCAAAACTGACATCTTTTCAATTTGGTGTTGGTCATTTGGGAAATGAAGTTGGCCCTAGGATCGATCAAACCATATAGATCCCTTTGAAATCATCCCATGATCATTTTGCAATCAAAATCTTGTGATTTCATTGAGTAGATTGTTGATGATTAATTGCAAAAAGTACATAATGTTTAATCACCACTGCAGATGAAGAAGACATAATCATGATCACCCATTTGTTCTCTTTAGAACAAACCAGCACAATTTAGCCAGATCAATTGATTAATTCCCTTAAGGAAATTGCAATACGATATTAAGCCATCTGATATTTGATCGGATGAACAGATTAGCCTGCATCACCCTTGCCATAGTAATGCGGAATCCACATGGATCCCACGTGGTCAAATCCCATGTCACTGTGTGTAAAATAGAGCCACGTTAATTTCACATGGCACTGAACATTTTAAAGAGAAAAATTAGGTTTTTCTAGATTTAAAAACTATTGAAAAATACCAGAAACTTTAAAAATTTATAGAAAATAAAATACTTAACCAAAAAAATGCAAATAAGGCTCTTTGGATTCATCTCAGCAAGAGGAATCCATTAAACCCAAAATCTCCATTTTATTAGGCAATTTTTAGGCTAATTTTTGTTTAATTAAAAATAATCAAATATAAATTAAACCCAAACCATTAACCTAATCATTTTGAAAGTTTAGAGGATTAAAATAAAGGTTGAAATAAATCTGAGATAAATTTCTTAAGATATATTGGTAACTATATCCAAAGATATGAAATTTTACCCTTATTAAATTAATAATAAATTAAGAAAATTTGGAGAAATTATAAAATTAGTTTACAACATTATAATTAACATCAGTAGATCATAGGAAACTATAAAACCTCACTGAAATCTCATAATCCTAAAAAATGACTTAATCGATAATTAATTGAATTAAATAAATCAATTAATTAATCTAAAGTTTGAATACTCATAATAAATCAAATAAAACTCCAAAAGTTGAAATAAGCTCTCTCTAGAATCATTATTTAGAAAAAGTACAACTTTTAATAAATTCCTTATGATTAAAGCTTAATTTAAGGTTTATTAAAAATATTAAAACTTTAATTAGTCATAAAATACATATCTCATTAAAATGAAACTTTGATAAATGAAATTGACAAGGAATTCAACTTGCCATAAGCATTTCAAAGATAAATGACCTTTGGATTAGAAATTAAATAATTTTCAAGTTCTAGGTCAATTTAAATGAAAAAATAAAAAAACTATAGAAATTATAAAAACTAATGAACCCAATTTGAAACACTTTAAATAGCTTTAGAGGACCTTAGAAAACTTTCTTTTGAAGTTAAAAAATCTAATTAATTCTTCACTTAAGGGTTATAAGATTAATTAAGAATAAAAGAAATTAATTAAATCCTAAACTCCTAAAAATATGAATTCAAAATAAAAGAAACATTTGATTGAAGATTGAAGCTTATCAATCACAGAGTTTTAAAGAATTCATCAAAATTAGAACTAAATTAAGTTTACTCAATATTAAAAGGATGACATTAATAATGGGTATAAATGGTTAAAGTAAAAAAAAATCAATTAACATAATAATCTAGTAACTAAAGGTGGCCTAAATTTGGTTTGGAAGCTAAAGTAGTTCATTCTTTAAGGTTCATAGGTTATGTAGGAAAAACTTTATCTTAAGAGATTTAATAAAATAATTAATCTTTAACCTAAGTTGTTCACTTAAAACTAACTTAAACAATAAATTTAATTGCATAAATTAATGAATATCCTAAGTTATAGAATTTAAATATAATGAAATAATTAAATGATGAAACCAAAATTTTTAAAGTAAGCTTAAACTTAAATTAAGTTAAGTCAATTCAAAAAATTAAACAAGATCATTCAAATTAATAAGCATTATCATTAACTAAACTATTGACCTTAGTTTCGGAGTGAGGTTGAATCCTTTCCATCTTAGTTCTAAGAACCTTCTAGACACTTGAATTTCTTTAGTGATAGGACACTTCTACTGATTAAGGGAACACTAAACCTAAGTCTAAAGACTTATTGGGTATAACCCTAAGCCTAGAGTTTACTTTAAGACAAATAGGTTTCACCTATCCTAAGTCTTGAACCAAAACTCATGCCCATTCACTCATCCAAACTTAAGCTCATATAGATGGAGCTAAACCAACCTCAAACCTATTCAATTAATCTTATTTAAATTGAGTTTTTGAATCCAAGCTCCAAGCCAAATTAACTTGAATCTTAACTCAAGTCAAATGCACTATAATCCTATAACTGAATTCAAACAACTAAATTTAATTTGACTTTCTCAATCACTTAAACTATTCAATAGATCATTTCAAATCACTCTAACACTTGCTATCAAGTCAATTAAATTAAAGGAATGTGATCAACCCAAGTTAGCCCATTTGACCTAAATGGTTCAAATGAGCAAAACCTAATTAAGCCCAAATCAATTGCAATCAAAGCCACCAATAATCCTCAAATTTATCTGTGAACACATCCCAACCATCCATAACCCTAATTGGTCCAAGTTAACTTGACCAACTCCCATTAGATCAAATCAAGCCATCCAATTCTTTCATTGATGTTTGTAGGTCATTATTGAACACTCCACTACAACCAATTAAACCTAATCAAGTTAATTTACCTTTTGACTCTAATTGACCTAATTTGACCTAAACTATCAAATTAAACCAAACAAAATCTTAAACTAAATTGGTTGAAACTAATGCTTCCAATCAATCACTAATTAAATATTGTACATGATCTAACCCTCAATTAAACCCAATTTGGTCAACCTAACTTAATTACTCTACTTAGCCCAATTTGACCTATAACCCAAATAAATTCAAATCAACTCTTTCAATCAATCACCAATGATCAATTGAACATAGAACTAACCCATGCTCAAGCCAATTTGGTCAAATTGGTCAAATTGGTCAAATTGGTCAACTTGACCCATTTGACCCAAGTTGAACCATATGAGCCAAATTCAAATCTAACCTAAATTGAATCAAAATAATTGTACTCATTCACTCCAAATGACCAATTGAGCTTGCCCAAGTCAATATTTTGGTCCAATTTAATCAAAATGGTCAACATAACCCAACTTGACCCATGTGACCCATATGGGTCAAATTGAGCCAAACCCAACCAAACTTGGCATGACTCATCCTTGGGTCACCATGGGCCTGCCCAAGTGGGCCCAACTCATGGTGAATCTAGTTTAGGTCAAACCCATTGAACTAAGCCACCCAAATGGGACAAAATCACCATTTGGATGGGTTCTCCGCCCTCTTACCTTATGGTAGCCACCTTTGGCCTTTCTTGGATAAAGGACCACTAACCCAACCTAACCTAAGATTACTGGGTTTAGCCTTTGGCCAAGAGAGGGTGAGTTCACCCATAAGAAACCACTGGTGAAGCTAAGGAGGAGTGTACACCTCATGGCATCCAACTACACTCCCTCAACCTCTCATACTCATCTACCTCAGCAATCTCCTACCACCTACGACCACCTACTCCTACCGGACGGCTATCAAAGGATGAACCTATCCTAATACTTGTTTCAGTTGGGTAGGAGGGAATACTCCTCCCCATCCATTCAAACTCAACACAAAGCTTCCATAGAGCATGTCGCACAATCCCATACATTCTTCCGAGCTCTTCATGCACTCCACCACTGGCAATACCAGCTCCAGATTGGAATCGAGAGCTCTGTCTATTCAAACTTTCCAAATCTCCACTAAAGTCAAATTAACTCTTCCCACACCTTCACCTCACTCTGGAGAGCCAAAATAAATAATTTCCTGAGCAATTCGACCACCCGAAGGTGTCCTTAGACTAACTCTAATAAGATCTGCAGTGGCACTTGGTCCACAGACTGATAGACAGGGAGGAAACTCGAGATCTTCTCAGTAATGCTTCATCTCTTCAAGATGAATCAACCTCTATCGGTTGACCACCAGTCTATAGCTCTAGCAAGGTAAAAATTTGGTAACCGTAGTCTTGGCCTCTAGGTGTTGGTCTTTTTTGAAGTGAATCATGTTTTCATGCGATCTCCATCATAGGATCTCATTAGATTCATTCCTTGATCATTTTGGAGTTGATTTCATCATCAAACAAGCTTCGGTGCTCAAGGGACGATTGATCACTGATTGTATATTTTGCAAGATTAGAATGGATAGTCATGATTAATCATGTTAGAAATTTTGATTTAATCCCTTCAAAATCATGAGATTAATCTCAACTATCCGATCGAAGATTAGACGGCCGAGATGAAACCGCATTCTCTGCCACTGAGTCAAATGTCATGTCAGATGATTTAAGTGGCCAATGTCATGGCGCCACATGGAAAGTGCTTCCTTGTTAACATCTCCGTGGCGTCAATGGTTGAAAGGGTTAATTAATGTTTTAAAAATGTAATTAAATGACCAAAATTTCAAAAAAGTGAAACTAATTGTAGAAAATTCTAAAAAATGTAAATAAACCCATTTTGGAAAGGCCAGACAAAAGAGAATTTAAGAAAAATAAAATCCCCAATTAATACATAGTGAACAGTGCTTAATTATTATTTGAAGCTCAAACTAATTATCTTAATTAAGGCCAAATAATATGGCTTATTAATTCTAAATTAGGTGGGATGATTCTATGGGATGTCCTCTATCTTCCATAATTTTCTTGGAATTATTTTCATATAATTAAAATAATTTGGAATTTCAACCCTAATTACCCTCTTTAATTAATTAAATAATTATTAAATTAGTGAACAGTAAACAAATTAAATAATCACTGTTAATTAGTCAATGTCAACAGTGGAGATAATGAGGAGAAATAAATAGGCACCCTTTTGTAATTATTTTTTCAAGTATATTTCCTTAAGAGTGTTAATAAACATGTTTAATAATTAGGGAATAATTAGGAAAATTAATGATAAAATAAAAATCAAAATTAACAATTGGTTCAGGTAAGTCAAATATAATCCATTAGTTATTTTTATGTGTTTAATAACATAAAGTCATTAAAAAAATTATGCTTTTCCCATTGGTGGGAAAATCATAAGAGTATTTAACTTAGATTCTTTTCTTCTTCAATCTAATTAACTCTTATGCATGAGCCTAAATGCATAAAACTCCTTTAAGAGCATTGTAAATTTTATTTTCCTAAAAGCATATCATTGACGGATCATGATCAAGTAGTTAATTATATTAAAGAAGTTTAAGGAAGGGTAATTAAGTTGATATGCTTAATGACATGAACTTAATCAACTCATAAAATCCATTTAATTTCCTTCTTTAAATATATTAAATCGCCAACATGGGATGAGATAAATACTAAATATCAATTCTCCTCTTTAGGTTTTAACAACTTAAACATCAAAATCAATTATTATAAGAACTTTGGTTAGTGTTAAGGAGTGTTTATTTGACTTGATCATCCCTAGGACTTAATGTAATTGAGTATGTTATGTGGCAATATTTAATTACTTCTTTTCAATTATTATAAATGTGTGTACCATTTATTTCATATGTTCATGTTTCAAAAAAAAAAAAGAGAGAATTAAAAGATATGATTTCATTTAAATTATATGTGTTGGATAAATGTTATTATATGGTGTGGCTATTATCACTAATAAATCTCAAATTATTTTTGGAACAATATGCTAATAATGAATAAAAATGTGTGAAGTTTAAGTTAATGTTGGCTATAAATACTTAATAAAGTTTCCATTTTATTATAACTTATAGATAGTAAATGATTGTTTTATCTTTGTGTTTCATGTGTATGTTTTACATGTATTTAAATTGGCAAGTATATAGTTTGGATATCCTGGGAATACGAGGTTTTAAGTAGCCCTAAAAAGGTCTTAGATAATCTCATTTCCCTGGTTTAACAATGGCACGTACTTTCTTAATTTAATCTATGTGTATACATGTGCTAGTATTCGGGATAAAACTTTGCGTTTTAAAGCCATTAAACTTTATATGAATATAGATTTATTTTTACATAACCCTTGCATGATTTTAGTTCTATGCTTATGGATATGTTTACATGTATTTGAATTAATAAGTATACAGTCTAGACTTCCCGGGACATGAGGCTTTAAGTAGCCCCAAGGAGGTCTTAGATAATCTCACTTCCATGGTTTAATAATGATACGTACTTGCTTAAATTTCTAATATATGTTTGCATATGCTTAACTATGAAATGAAATCTTTCTTTTCAACTAAATTCATGAATTAATTATCATCAAGTGTTCTATATATTGCATGTAAAATATGTATATTAAATCAAATATTAAGAATAAAGGAGAAAATAAAGAAAGATGAAAGCGTGTGTATACTATTGATAATGAAAAGAAGTAGTGGAATGCTACTCATGTAATAGTGACTCGATTTCATTAATCCTAAGATGTCTTTCATGTTTGAATGAGATTCCTTAAAATTAATCTAAACTTTGGCTTTAAAAATGTTCATAAATAGTTCACTAAGAAAATTAAAGCCATGATAATGTACCTTTAGAAATTAACTTAGGATAGGGACAAAGAGGTCAAACCTTTGTCTTCTCTTTATAAAAAATTGGTGTTAAGTAAGTATTAAATAAAAAATGTAAATTAAAATCAGTCAATTAATTAAAATATTTAAAGTGAAATCACCCCCTATAATTAATTTAAATAATTTTAACACTTTAGACAATCATACATCTAAAGCCTAATCAAGACACAACACACTAAGCCTTAACAGACATATTAGAATGCTAAGTCACCAATTCTAGTACTAAGTTAGGTTAGTGTATATTATAATGATGTAATATTTTATACTGGATGTTAGGATTGTAGGTGCGAAGATTGGATGCTAGGTCGTTAGTAGCCTAATGATGCTTTATGTAGGAGATTGTGCTAAAAGGGCTACTATAATAATAAATAAAGATAAATATTCTTACTTATAGGTGCTACTTATTCCATTAAAATAATCCAATTATGATAGGGGGACTTAGCTACCCAAGTGTGGGGTACTAAGTCTAAATATGTGAAATATAATTGTTGTAATAGGAATAAGATAAGTGTTATGGGGTTTAGAATGAGTAATGGAAAAAAGGCAAAGACCTCGTTGGCCCTGTTAAGCCTGGAGTGAACTAATACAATGAAGGAAAGAAGAACAAGAACTAAAGACCCCCATAGCATTCATTTCTTTTGTAAAATTTAAGTGTAATTTGAGTTATATAAAGGTAGAGCTCAGCTACCTAATTTTAATTTTCTTTTCTAGGGTGTATGGCTGTACCCGGCCGCACTAGCCTTTTATTCTTTTATGAAATTCCAATGTTTGATTATTATGTTTAGTTTGTGTAATAGAAATAACATGCTTTTCATAGGTTTCTTAAAGTGTGATAATTTGATGTGTGGTCTGGATTCAATAGGCTCTTTAAAATAAAATAAAATTTTATATCCTCACTAAATAACTCATAACCTCATTTTAAAGCCTAGGTTCTTAAGCAAGATAATAAAAGATTTAGTGACCCCTAGCTGAATGATGTATTTTATCACATCATGCATATCATATTGTGTCACTCTTGAACCTTTGAGAGAAATCTCTTGTGGTAGAGAACACCTCTTCTAATTGATTTAGCCCATAACAATTTCATCATGCATATAGTCATAATTATCCTAAGCCTTGGTCCAAAATGAGTGTGTCAAAATAATCCAAAACTTATAAATTTTTAACATTAGTTTAAGTCATGTTTGCATACCAAATATTATCTAATCTCTTAAGGAGTGAGTATAGGATTCTAGCTTCCTTCCTAATTGAATAACAACCTAGTTATCTTGCATTTACATAAGACCAGCCTACATGATTTTAAAATGTAGGAGGTGTTAGCTGCCAGCCACTTCATACAGTTGTAAGTCTAGAAGAGTCAGAATATGTCTATTCTCTCTTATGGAGGTAAACCATTATATCCCATTTTTTTGATTAGACTTAGGTCACACTTCTAGCTTATGCTAAAGCATTTTAGATTTAGGTTCTAAGGCTACTTATTCCCTTTGGGCTATAAGTATAAGTCCTCACCTCTTAGGCATTTCTATAATCTTGTGTTATTGGACTATAAGCCCTAGCATTCTAATGAGATTCTAGCCCAAATAGAAATAAATTTTCTCTTTCAAAAATATAAAGCCTCATCATAGGGCAGGTTGAAGTGCTCACTAGGCTTCCTAGTATCATGGGTGCTTCCTACTTATTCTCTTTTAAAGTCCATAAATAAGTCTTTCTATTAGAACTTTTCCACTTGATTGCAAAAAATATCTAATCCTTTGATAGTCTAGCTTTGAAGTCTTTGGAGATACTTATTGACTACTTTAATCGAGAGTGTTCTTAGGAAATTTTCATTTTCTAAGATGTAATTAACTATGGAAGCTTGCTTTCATAAGGAACTAAAGAACCTGACATAAAATAAATCCTGCTTTTCTTCTAAATGAAAAGTAGGGGAAGAATCTCTAGTATATACGTATACCTATCTACCTTAGAAGTATTTATTAGGTAATTAAGTCCATTGTAGGGTGATGTTTCTACCTTCTGAGAAAGTACATCACACCTTAATGTCACACTCAATCACTTCAATAAGTACCTCCTATAAACTGTGCCATGTCTCTACGACTCCAACTTAAAACATCACATAAATAAGTGAATTAAATCAATTTAATCCTACCCAATTGATTGAATTAAAACATATAAAATCAAAAAAAATTATTTCTTAATCAAGTCAAAATAACATAAGGTCAAACATAATCCAAATTTATGAAATTATGTTTGCTCTAACAAATTAAACATCATGAATCATATAAAATTTAATGAAAATCTAAAGGAAGAAACTAAACATTTAATTAAGGTTAATTAAATTGAAATATAATAAAATGAATTAAAGTTTTTGAAATTAACTTAAAATAAACAATCAAGATAAATATAATGAATTAAACTCAATAAATTTAACATTTGAAATTTTAATTAAATCAAAAGATAATTAATTAAATAATTAAAGTTGAATAAAATCCAAATAAATTCTTAATTGGTTAAGTCAAGATGCATTAATCATTTTGAATAAAATTCAAATGAAAAGAATAAAGAATCTTTGAATAACTTTTCATAAACACAAGATGAAACTTAAGAACTAAACATTAATTAAGAATTTAAATCCTAATCAAATGACATAAACATCAATTAATTCTAAATTCAAATAACTTCATCATATGAATTCAAAAGAGGTTAACTAAGATACTTAGGTTCTTAATTTGACCCTTAGAATGGATTTTTATTTTCAGGTGAAAATCTCATTCTACTAGAATTATGGTGTTGAATAGAATGGATCACACCAGAACATAGTTTTTTTTATTCTTCATTCTTTAAAACTTGAACTCTACCTTAACATAAAAATAAACTTAAAAATGAGATAAAATCCTAAATCAATTAAATCACTTGAACTAAAATTATCCAATGGTAAATCAAACAAACTATAAAAAATTTGAACTTAAACCAAATTCAAATTAAAAATAAGGCATAGTAGAGTCATAGCACGCAAGTCCCTCTCTGGATTAATAGGTCATCGATCCTAGACTTAAGTTAGGTCAATGATTTGTAATATTCTGTGATGTGAAATGATGTGGTCCTTTTCTTATTTTCTGATGTAATATTTTAGACTAGATAGCTAGGATTTTTTGCATGCTGGCCTAGATGTTAGAGTGTTCATTTTAGGTGAACATTAGTTTTTGCAGGGGGTTATGCTTAAAGGGACCACTATAAGAAAATAAAAATAAATACTCTTTACTTGCATGTGCTGCATAAGTCCCTAAGAATATACTAATAGGATAGGTGGGTTCAACAATCATCTAATGCTAAGCCTATATGTTTGAAATATAAATTACTGGCCAATTGTGTGTATTTCCTAACATCTATTTTATGGGGCTTAGGATTTTATTTTTGTAATTTTAATAAATTTGAGCCTAGAATTAGGTTAAGATCTATGAGGTCTAGGAATAGCGGAAGTTGAGTTTACCAATCATGGTCTTTTGTGAAGTCTGTGGAGGTCCTTGAAGAAGGAGATGATTCTAGATGAAGACCACCATAAATCAAAGCTTTTAGTTCTAAGTTAGACTATATAAGGGCAGAGCTCGACTGCCCATTATCCTTTTTTCTTTTTGGGTGTATGGTGGTACTTAGCTGCACTATCCAATTTTATTAATTTAATTTAGCTTGATTTATTTTGGGGTGTGCAATAGAAATGCATGTTTTTTGTAAGTTTCTTTCTATGATGTGCTTTGTGATGAAATGCTTGGAAACATTAGACTCCTAGAAAAAAAATTATATTTTCTACCCCACTAAATTAAACTCAAACATGAAAAATGAAAATTACTAACTTTATTATAAATAAAGCCTTAGGCATAACTTAAAAGCAACTAGAAATAATTAGCTATTATGAACCATGAGAGCATATTGTTTGTTCTTCTTGAATTAAACACTTCACCCATTGCACATAAGGGAGAATCTAACCTTTGAAGATGACCACCCCTCTTGGGGGAAGTGTGCCTTCTTATTTTGATTTGGCCAATGACCATTTTCTAAGTGCATGTCATTGTAGGCATAAATTCCATAGTCAAAACCTTTAAACTTAATTTTAAAAATATATAAAAGTTGAATATTGTTGCATTAGTTAGGTGCATAACATGCCAAACATTATTTTAGGGTTAGGGAGTTAGATTCTTAGCTTCTTTCCTAAATACAACAACCCAACCATCTTGCATACATAAGATCATATTCAAGATTTTTTAAAATCGCTTAGGGTGGTGTTAGTTGGCAACCCTTTCAAGCGGGTTATAAGATTAGAAGAGTCAAGGATAGGTTCATTTTTCTTTGGTAGTAAAAGAACCAATAATTCCTACAATTACATTAGGTCATGCTTTTGACTTATGTTAGAAGTATTATAAAATTGGGCTCTAAAGCATCCAATTGGAATAAGTCTTCAACCACTAAACATTTTTTAAGTTTTATATTAATAAAATATAAGTCCTAGATTTCTAATAAAATATCAACTCAAAACTTCAATAAATTCAATTTTAAAAGTGTAAAGACTAATGATAGGATAGTTGAAATGTTGACTGGGCATCCTAATATCTAAAAGCATTTTTTACTTAATCCCTACTAGTCTCAGAAAAGAACTCTTTCCCTATTAAAATTTTGAATTAAGAATCCTTTTAAGATAAGCTTTGAAATTCGTAGAGATAAAGGTCAATTTCTTTAATCAAGAGTATTCTCAAGAGAGTCATTTCTTCTGAGATGTAATAAACTATAGTGGTTTGTCCTTATAGGGAACTACAAACCTAGTATAAAATAAATCATGTTCTACTTCTATATGTAGTTTAGGGGAAAATCTCTG
The DNA here is from genome assembly GCA_021442155.1 of Cymbidium sinense. Classification (NCBI taxonomy): domain Eukaryota; kingdom Viridiplantae; phylum Streptophyta; class Magnoliopsida; order Asparagales; family Orchidaceae; genus Cymbidium; species Cymbidium sinense. The sequence goes on from CM038223.1 coordinate 46,281,266, forward strand.
GAATATAGAAGACCTATTAGCTTTAGAAGTCCTTATGAAGTAATTAAATCCATTATAGGATAACATGTTTATCTTTTGAGACAACATGTTAATTTCATAATGACGTATTTGACTACCTAACTAAAATTTTTTTGAAATCTTTGTGATATCATAAAATTTTCCCAAAGTGATTAATGCTTTCACCTATATGGTCTTTATAGTAAACAAAGTGCATAATGAAGTGCTTTGAATTGGGTCTGACATTTTTATTAAGCTAAGTTTATCTTAATAGAAGGAAGAGTGATGAGTGAAAAATTTTAGTTAAATTAACATGTATTTTTAAATAAAAAATTATTTATTTTTATAAATTTAAGTGTTTATGAAAGAAAATCTCCTATTAGAGAAAGAAAGAAATGTAGAATCATGGTATAGCACTGTAACGTTATATTTATAATGTCTAGGCACTAGTATTATAAGAGAAAGCTTTACAAACATAGAGAAGATAGTGCCATGATGCCAGATTTACAATGCTAAGGAACTAGACCCAACACTGTGGTGCTACATGACAGCACTAGGATGCCATCATCAAAAAGTTGAAGCCAATAAATCAAAGAGCACAGCACCAATGCGAGGTGCTACGGCCTGAACAAAATAGTTATTGCAACTTCAGAAAGTAGTTTTGATAAATTTTAGAGCCATTTCAAGGGGGAGCAGACCAATAACAATGTAAGTAAATTAAAGGCTATAAATAGGGGGTGTTAAGAAGTGTAAAGGACTTTTTTTTGGCAAGTAAGTGAGTTTAGTGAGAGTATATGAGAGTGTAGTGACAACACTTGGAGAGTGACACTCCAAGTGTTGTGTGTGTGTGTGTGTGTGTGTGTGTGTGTGTGTGTGTGTGTGGGTGTGGGTGTGTGTGTGTGTGTGTGTGTGTGTGTGTGGAGTATAGTAGTGTGTTCTTAAGAAAGTGGTGAAGAAGGAGATCAAAAGCAAGCATTTTCATGAGGAAGTAATAAAGGACCGTGAAGAGTGGACTTTGAAGACTTACTCGGTGTGCTCTTTTATTTCTTCTCTAATTATCCTAAGTTTTATTTTACAATGTTTGATGAGATTTCCATCTCTTCTACTATGAAGCACTAATCTATAAAGTGCTTTGAATATATATAACCTTTTTGGATGTTTGCATTGTATTATATTATATTTTGTGGATCAATACAAAAAAAAATTATTTGTACTTTTAATGAATATGATGTTTTATTTTTCTACAAGCTTCATTTGCTTGTGATCTGGCTAATTTCAAAGTTATAATCAACTATGATCGAAAGATATTGATGAAGTCCTAGAAGAATAATTAGAAAAAAGACAAACAAATGTACTAAATAATCATTAATGTGCTAGATAGTCCAAAAGTGCTAAATAGTCATTAAACATATGATTATTTTAGGATTTGCATTCATTTAAAGGAAAATATGGGTAATGCAACCAATCAAAATTTACTTGCCACTAGGGTGAAAATAAGGTAAAGAGTTTGGTTTGGTTACACTTATCTTGACAATTAGGGTATAACAGTTTTGCTCTTCATTGACCCTACAAGCTTAGAATTAATTTCACTACTTAATTTAATATAATACATAATCTAAAATTTTCATAAATTTAGAGTACTACTTCTAAAATTAAGAAAAACACCTATATTTTCTATAAAATTATAAAAATATAAAAATTACTCTTTTTAATATCTCATAAAAAGTAGATAGTCTTTTTAATTAAACATATTATATTTTTTTGGATAAAAATTAGTTTTAAGAGATTAATACTTAACTTAATATAAATTAACATCAAAATTTTCTCTAATCCTCATGGGAATGATACTTCACTCATTCTATATTACTTGATTTGACATGTGCATTTGTGTATAAGGTACAAAGTGCAAATCAAGGAGTAAGGGGTCCTATTGGTGTGGTGGTTAGTGAAGAAGGTGGTGACCTGTGAGTGGTTATCATTAGCTCACTATGAACTCGTAGAGGCTTGTCTCACCAAGGTATTATTAGTTTTCATTTCTTACATTTATTATAAAAAAAATGATAAAATGTTATAATTTTACTTATAAGATAGATTAACATGTAGTCTAAATTTACTAATGATGAGTAGTATGCTTCCAATTATTAACAAAAGGAAACTCGATCATTGACGAGAGTTTTTTTCTAATTGATTGATGACTCGATTATTGATGAGAGTTTCTTTCTAATTGATTGATGGTTTTTTTTCAGCGAGCCTAGAGTTCACCTTACTATTAGCAAGTTATTAAGTCATGTACTGTGTGACGGGGAGGTACTTTTTATTTCCTAATGGATTTTTGACTTTGGGACAACTCCCTTGTGAGTTCCCTTATTACTTTGTTGATCAATATTATGAACAAAAGTCACTACTGACATTGTGGCTTCATTTCATTCCACAAGGGAAAGAGTGGCTAAGGAGGGCATGGTTGTGGTGAGTTCTCATCATCCAATCTTTTATGATGTAACTCCTTATGGTGATGATGATGAAGAAGAAGAAGCAATATTCACAAGTAGAGAGCGAAAAGGGACATCTCCCTTCTAGCATGTATGTGGAGAGCTCCCCAAATAATGAGTAGGACTAGTTGCTAGAGCTAACTTGAGCTTCATCACTAGAAGATGATGAGGTGAGAAGAGGCTGGCTATAGTAGACAACCAAGGTAGCTTGCTTATGAACAAAGCTTATGGCCTTATGTGGCAAGGTCAACTCACTAGCAAGGTGCAAGTACATCACTAATCTTGGGTTCCATATCATTGAAGGATAAGTTGAAGGTACAATGTGGAGAAGTGGTGGCTATTCATCCGCATGATGTGTCAACCTAGTCTACACTATTCATTACATTTATCGAGTATGTATTGCAATAGTTAATAAACAATATTTGTTTCATCTGATGTAACATTAAACTCTATACTTAGTTAACTTTTTAAGAGTTAATTTTTATGAAGACACATAATAATGAGTAGGTGTATCAAAATTAATATTTATTATTAATAAAATGTTTCATTTATTGAGTTGACTTATACTACCTATTATGGACTTTTTATTTTATGGTAAGTTTATTTTGTACTAGCTTATCATGGATTTTAGTGTTAGATTTGACATAATAAAGTAAAGATGGTGTGTATTTTTCTACTAACTTCTTGATTTGACTTCACTCCATAGATTGAGAATTTCACTATCTATATATAATCTATCATATTAGGTGAAGTCATTGGTTGTGATAGTTTCTCTTTAGGTGTATGTGCTTTGCCCATCAGGTGTTGATTTTCTTCATTTCTCTTGGGTTCTTTTTATTAAGAACATTCATGACTGCTATGAAGAAGTATGCTCTCGCCTTCTTATATGTCAAATATAATGAATCTTTAAGTCTAAGTGGTATGTTAGGGATTAGAATGAGTGGGTTTTATTTATACTGCCTATCAAAGGAGTGGGTTTTATTTATCAATTCTAAAGAAGAATGAGTAGGAAGCACTCATGATACTAGGAATCCTAGTAAGTGCTTCAATCTACCCTGTAATGGGGCTTTACATTTTTAAAAGAGAAAATTTATTTTTGTTTAAATTAAAATTTCACTAGAATGTTAGGGATTAGAATCCAACAACACAAGATTATGAAAATGCCTAAGAGGAGGGGACTTATGCTCATAGCCTAAAGGAAATAAGTAGCCTTAGAACCTAAATATAAAATGCCTTAGCACTAGCTAGAAGCACGACCTAAGTCTAATAGAAAAAAATGGGACATAATGGTTTACCTCCATAAGAGAGAATAGACACATCTTGACTCTTCTTGACTTACAATCGCCTAGAGTGGCTGCCAACTAACATCTCTTATACTTTAAAACCATGTAGGTCGGTCTTATGTAGATGTAAGATCACTAAGCTATTGTGTTCTTTATTTTCAGATGTGGGTGGACACCACACAGATCATAGGCAGTATTTATTGAAGTGATTGGGTACGACATTAAGATATGATGTACTATCTCAAAAGATAGAAATAACACCTTACAATGGACTTAATCACCTAATAAGGACTCCTAAGGTCTTTGAATATACCAGAGATGTTTTCCCTACTTTACATAGAAAAGTAAAGCATGGTTTATACTAAGCTAGGTTCTTAAATTCCCTATGGAGGCAAGCATCCATAGTTAATTACATCCTAGGAAATGAAAATTCCTAAGAATATTCTTGATTAAAGTAGGTAATTATTCTATCCAAAGATTTCAAAGTTAGACTAGTAAAGGATTGGCTATTTTGGAAAATCAAATGGGATTGTTTAAGGAGAAGACTTATTTTTGAAATCCAAAGGGAGAAAGTAAGAAATACTTATGATACTAGGAAACCTAGTGTGCATTCCAACTTATCCTATGGAGAGGCTTTATATGTTTGAAAGTGAAAGGATTTATTTGTTTGAATTGACATTTTATTACATTGCTTGGGCTTCTAATCCATCAACACAAGATTGAAGAAATGCCTAAGAGGTGAGGATTTATGCTTATAGTCTGAAGAAAACTAGAAATATCAGATCCTAAATCTAGGGAGCTTTAGCACAAGCTAAAAGCATGACCTAAATCTAAGTGAAAGGAGACATAATGGTTTACTTCCATAAGAAAGAGTAAATCATCCGACTCTTTTGGACTTATAACCACCTGGAGTGGCTACTAATTAACACCTCCTATGATTCAAAATCATGTAGTCTAGCCTTATGAATTTACAAGATAGTTAGGCTTATTATTTAATTTGAAAGACACTAAAATCCTAACCCACTCCCTAAGAGACTAGAGCATGAGTGGTATGAGCACATGACTTAACCTACATATGCAAAATATTTTCAATTTTTATTGCATTTGGACTCATTCATTTGGACAAAGGCTTGAGATTTCATTAAGCCTAAATGCATGATGAAAGTTAATTGTTGGCTAAATCAAAAGATAGAGGGAGAAGCTTTATCATGAGGGGTTACTCTCATGGGTCAAGCAGTTCCTATAGTCTAAGAATGGAGGCCCTCATTTTTACCAAGAGTTATAGAAGATGCATGCATGATGTGAGACATACAACATACAGCTAAGGTGTTGCTATATCTTATAATTATCTTGATTATATCTTAGGCTTTATGATGAAGTTATGAGTTATTTAAAACTTTAATTATGAGTTGTTAGTTGGGTAGAAAATTTATTTTTATTCTAAGGGTCTACCACATCTAGGCCACACATTAAAGCATCAAACATTAAGAAACTATAAAAAAGAATAATCCTATTGCACAATCTAAACAAATCATCAATTAATTTTATAAACTACCACAAAAGAATAAGTGGTCAGTGTGGTCAGGTACCGCCATACATTCTGAAAAGGGAAAAGATGGGTAGCCGAGCTCTACCCTTATACAACCTAGAATTTAAAAGAATAATTTTACAATTAGATTGAATATATACTATGGGGGTCTTCATTCTTCACTATTCCATCTTCATGTCTTTTATTCTTCCTTTGATTTAACTTTCTCCTTCTTTGATTTGGTAGTATTTGTTTCAAAGGCAACATAAGGCACCCTAGGACAAAGCTTTCTTGCCACTACTCATCCTAATCCCCGATAGCACTAATCTTAACTTCTATTACAAAATTACATTTTTTTATGAAAAGTAAATCTAACTACACCTACAAAATAGAGGTTAATGAAACATACATACAATCCCAAGCAGTTATATTTATAATTTGGACTTAGTACCCTGCACATGGGTAATCAATCTCACCCATCCTAACTTGGATTATGCTTAGGGGTTCAATCAACCTGCATAGAGAACATTTATATTTATTTTTAAGCAACCCCATAAGCATAACCCCCTATAGAAGACATGATTAGGCTAAGAGAGGCCTAACATTTAGTCTACGAAGCATAACGTCAAGTCTAAAATATTACATCATAAAATAAAACATACATCATAACATACACCACCCTAACTTAGAGCTAGAAGTGGTGACTTAGTGCTAATGTGTGTGTTAGGCTTTGAGTGGTATGTCTTAACTAAGCATTAGAGTTATGCCTTTCTAAGTGTGGAAGAATTTAATTTAACATAAATGTTGGTTTTAAGTTGTTTAGTTGATTTATAAATTTTAATTTATGTTTTACTTGGTTTCAGTTGACTTACACTTAGCATCTAAGTGTTATAAAAGAGGAAAGAGGCTTAACCTCTTTCATACTTATCTTAAGCCACTTTTTAAAGCACATTAATTTTGTTTAGTTCTCTTTAGTGAATGGCTTATTAAGCATTTGCATTAATCCTAAGTTTAAATGAACCTTAAGAAATTCTATTCAATATGGAAGGCATCTTAAGATTAATATAGTTGAATTACTATCACATAGCACATGTTGAACCATTCCTTTCCATTACTTATAACATGCATATGATGCAATCCTTAGTGTATCTATACATGCAATATATTTTGGCACACTTAAATGATAATGGATGCATATGTTTGAAAGTTATATTTTACTTGATTGAATTATTTATACATGTAAATTAAAGCTCTATCCAAATTCTAATATAAATATACATAAGAAAGAAATCAAATAAGTACGTATCATTGTTAACTAGAGAAGTGAGATAATCAAATGACCTCTTTGGGGCTACTTAAAGTCTCGTATTCCCGGGATGTCTAGACTATATACTTATTAACATTTAAATCCATGTAAATCCATACATAAAATATAGGAAAGAAGCTTCACATTCACATGCCAAATGTTGTAGTGATTCAAATGATTACAAATGCTTATAATTTTGGTAGGAAAGAGGATTCTAATTCTTTAATTGAATACACAATATATGTATAAAAGATATAAGCAAGTACATGCCGTTATTAACCAGGAAAGTGAGATAATCAAATGACCTCCTTGGGGTTACTTAAAGCCTCGTATTCCCGGGATGTCCAGACTAAACACTTGCTTTCTTAAATACATATAAATGTGTAAATAACAAGAAGAAAGAGAATCATGCAAAATTATGTTTTTATTTAGTTGAATTATTTATATATATAAATTAAAACTCTATTTAGATTCTAATATAAAAATACATAGAAATCAAATCAAATAAGCACGTGTCATTGTTAACTATGGAAGTGAGATAATCAAATGACCTCCTTGGGGTTACTTAAAATCTCGTATTCCTGGGATGTCCACATTATATACTTATTAATATTCAAAACTATGTAAATCCTTATATAAAATATAGAAAAAGAATTTTATTTCACATACTTAAGCTATAAGCACATCTAAATCCTGTATATATTTATAACTATCATCATCACATATATTATTATCAATTTATAAACTTTGAAAAATATATTTGAATTTATTAGTGATAATAGCCATACATATAATTAGGTTAGATCAACACATTCAAGCTTACATAAATAAAGTTCATTTGATTCATTTATATTTGAAAAGATGAATGCATGAAACCACATGACATATAAAATCTAATGTAATTGGGAAGGAATAACCAAAGATAAACATGTGATTCATTCAACTAAATTAATTCTTAAGGGAAATCATATTAAATAAAATTATTTAAAGAAAACCAAAGCTTATTAATTTAGTTTTGGATTTGAATTGATTTAAGGAGGAGAGATATTATTTGCTATTTTAATCCCATTCCAAAGTTGGTGATCTTAATTGGTTTAAGGAAAGATAATTAGGTAGATTTTATGAATTAATTAAGTTGAATTATTAAATAAGTCATTTAATGATCTTTCCTATGCTTCTTTAATTTAATTAATCATTTAATTATGAGCCACAAATGATATGAACATGTGAAGAAATAAAATTACAATGCTCCTAAGGACCTAATACATTTGGGTTATGATTAAATATTAATTAAGTTAAAGAATCTAATTAAGTACTCTTATGATTTTCCCACACTTATGGGACAATCATAATTTCTTTAGTGGTCTTTATGTTATTAAAGCCATAAAGAGGAACCCTTAATTTCACTATTGATTTTCTAATGTGATTTGCATTTTAATATGATTTAATTTAACTACTTAATTAACTAATTAAGTATTTAATGAATTTCTATATTAATTATCCCTCTTAAAATGAAATGAATTTTAGGTAAGAGAGTAAGAAAGGTCTTAAGCATTGTCCCTCTTCCATTCACAATCAATTAGAGGTTAATGAGTTTTAATTAGTTAAGCTTCAATATTTGGAAAGTCAATTAACCATTAATTTGATTAAGGGGTAATTAAGATGTAAGTTATCAATCCTCCTAATTACCTAGGCAATAAATTCCAAGAAAATCATGGGAGGTAGAGGACATCCCATTGAATGAACATACAAAATTTAAAATCATTTCCCAAGTAATTAGGGCTTAATTAAGCTAATTAAGTTTACATTTAAACTCTAATTAAGCCTTAATTATTATTCAAAATTAAATGGAAATAATTTTAATTAATTCTCCTCTGATTTACCTTTAAAATGAGTATTTATTTATATATTTCTGATTTTTCAACAATTTGTTATGATTTTTTAAAGTTTCAACCATTACTCTAATTATTAAGCCTTAATTAAGCTAATCCCATTGGCGCCATGTAGAGCGCTGATGTGGCATGCTTTCGACGTGGCACCAAAGGATTGGTTATTTAAAATTATTCAAGTCGGTGTTGACATGCCGATGGTTAACGCGCTTTCATCCCCGCCGTCCAATCTAAGATCATACAACAGAGATTAATCTTATGGTTCCTAGGGATTAAAGTAGGATTAAATCTAATAGGAGATCAAAACCATTCATTCCAATCACATGGAATGGATGACGAATGATCGATCATCTCCCGCGTGATGGAAGACGGACACCATTTGCCTTCCTTCGCCCAATTCAAATTTGTCAGGGCTTGGATTGGCTCGGGATTGATCCCACACCTTCACAAGGGAGATCCTAAGAGATTTAATGGCTGGATTCACATAACATTCATATTTTCTTTGAAAAGACCTAAAAAATTTGGAAAATATTGATTTAAAGGAATAGTACCTCGTTGGAGCTCAAGATCGTTAACGAATCGACCGATGTTCCTTCGCCTTGATGAGGTTAAGCACTATTGATAAGATGGTGTGATGCCTCCCCATCAGTTTCTCTTGAGACCAAATGCCACTGCAATCCTTACTAGAGTTAGCCTAGGAGGTACTTCCGATGCTAGAAATGTTAGGGGAAGGTTCGTTTCACTTCATCGGAGTATGGTGAACATGTTGGAAGAGTTAATTAGAGAGGGGTTGAGTTTTGAATAAATTGGCTGGAACTAAGCCTAATCTTATCTCTGGTTGGTGTTTTTCAGTGACGGGGCTTGGGAAGCTTGAAGGAATGCACGGGTAGGTCAGCTCTGAGCGCTCTAGCTTTGAGGATGTCCAAGTACTAGAATTAGATTAAAATGAGGGGGGTATATCCCCTCCTCCCTTGGATCAGATGGACGGGATCCATTGCACCATTTTCAATTGTCCGACCGCCTGTGATGAACGGAGGTGGCAGGAATGTGTTTAAGGGGCTCAGTTTGGTTGTAGGAAGGTCTATGGTGGCTGACTTGAGTTGTCCCCATCTCTTATGGATGAGCCAATAAGGGGAGGTTGGTTAGCTCACCTCCCCTTGACCAAGGGCTGACCTGACCCCTTTGGGTCAGGTTTGAAACTTAGCTATGAGTCCACTCTTATCTTTGGGTGGCTGCCAAGTGCAAAAGAGAGTGGTTGGCTCCCTAATTTTAGATTTTATCTTATGTGGGAGGCTTTACCCATTGGATAATGGGTCAAACCAAGTCCAAATCAAGTTTGGTTTGATTTGGCTGACACAAGGTGACCCAAGGATGGGTCATGCCAATTTTCATTGGGTTTGGGCTTGGTTTGAATGGGTTTGGCTCAATTTGACCCATGTACATCAAATTGGGCTAGGTTGGGTCAAGTTGATCAATTGGTCAAATTGGGTCAAACAAAGGCTTGGGTCAAGTTCAAATGAGTATTTGGAATTGTTTGGTGCAATTGGTTTGGTTCAATTTGGCTTGGATTTGGGTTTGACCCATTTGATTTCGTATTGGTCAAATAGGTCAAGTTGGCCAATTTGGCCAAATTGGCTTGGGCTAGGCCTTGGTTCATGTTCAAATGGTCAAATGAAGATGATTGTAGAATTTAGTTTGAATAAATTTGGATTTAGTTCTGATTTAGGCCAAATTTACTTTTTGGGCTAAATAAGTCAATTGGGCTCAATCAAGGCTTTGATCATGTTCAATGATCAATTTGGAATGAACTTAAGCAATTAGTTACAATCAATTTTAGATCTTGATTTGACCCAATTTGGTCTTTTAGGTCAAATTGGAAGAACTTGGGTCAAAGGGCCAATTGAGTTAGGTTTGGCTCAACTGATAGTCAAGCCATGTTCAAGGATTGATCTTAGGTTGATGTGAATCATAGGTTTCAATTAATTTGGCTTAGGATGAAATTTGGTTCATTTGGCTCATGTAGGTTAAGTGGGTTGACTTGGTCAAATGACCAATTGACTTGGTTTGACCCAATTGATTGTAATTGATCAATTAAGGATGACCAACAATCATTGTAAGATGTTTTGGTTAGTTCGACTCTATCCAATTTGGGTTGGATTGAAACTTGGCTCAAATGGGTCCTTTAGGTTTCTTTGGGTCAAGTGAGCCTAAATCAAATTGGCTTGATTGAGGTTTGATTTGAGTTTAGTTGAGTTTGAATATTAATTTGGAATTGGTCTATAGCTTTGGTTGCAATTAATTTGTGTCTGAATGGATTTTGGTTCATTTGGGTATTTTGGGTTAAGTGAGTTAACTTGGTTTGGTTTGGATTAGTTTTGGTTTGATTGGATGTGATTGTGATTATAGATTTTGATTTGGAAAGGTGATTTAAAGATTGAATTGGCTCATGAGAAAATCAATTAAGCTTGATGTGGGTTGAAGCGATTTGGCTAAGTCCATAAGATTAAATCATAGGGCTTAGGCTTAGGTTATTTAAATTTGATATGAGGACTTGAATTTGATTATAGATTTTATTTGGAAGGATGTTTGAGGGATTGATTAATTTATGAGAAAACTAATTGAGTTTGATTTGGATTGAAGAAAATTTTGGCTTAGTCCATAAGATTAAATCATAGGGCTTAGGAAAGGTTTGGGTTATGGATTTGATTTGAAATTGGTTTGGAGGATTGAATTTGATTGTTGATCTTGGTATGTTGACTGAAGGGTTGAATTGGTTTTGAAAAAAATCAATTGAGTTTGGTTTGGATTGAAAGGATTTTGGCTAAGTCCATAAGGTTAAATTAGAAGGCTTAGGAAAGATTGAATTGATTTGAGATACAATTGGATTTGATTGTGTGGATTTGAGGTTGGATTGAATTTGGATGAATTGAATTTGAGGTTTGGTTTAGGATAAGGAGGTAGATATAAGTTGGGTTCAGGCTATAGGGTAGGTGGCTTATTCTAGTCCCTAAGGTATGATCTAAACCCTATGGATAATCCTCCTAAGTATCTAGGCTTAGGTTGAGTGTTCACTTAGTCAATATAAGTGTCTTATGACTAAGGGGCTCTTAGTGTCTAAAAGACCCCTAGACTTATGATGGGAAGATTGAATTCTCACTCTAAAAGTGAGGTCAACAAACGGACTCCCAATAGGTGTGGTGTAACTGAAGGGCACATCTAGGGGTGTAAACGAGCCGAGCTTGAGCAAACAGACTCTTGTTCATGTTCGACTCATTTAAAATTTGTTTTGTTCGTGTTCGGTTAGTTTAAAAATTTGTTTTATTCGTGTTTGGCTCATTTATATATCGAGCTTGAAATGTCTATTCGTGTTCGGCTATTTTAACTAAACAAGTTAACGAGCCGAACACGAGCTGTTCGCGAACAATGAGCTTTTTTGACAGAAGGAGGATTCGAACATGGGCCAATCTTTTGCATAACAAAAGTTTTAACCCCAAAGCCATGCTTACATTTGTGATATGTAAATATGTTCATATATATATATATATATATATATATATATATATATATAATTATAATAATAATAATAATAATAATAATAATAATAATAATAGAAATAAATAATAATTATAAATAAAAATAATAGTAATAAAATAATAATAATAATAAATAAATAAAAATAATAGTAATAAAATAATAATAATAATAATAATAATAGTAATAAATAATAATAATAATAATATAATATAATATAATATAATTTTTTATTTCGAGCTAAATCGAGCCAAACACGATCGAACAAATGATTATTCATGTTCGACTCATTTATATATCGAGCTTGAAATTTCTATTTGTGTTCGGCTGGTTTAATTAATGAATGAGCCAAACACGAGCTACATACAACACGCAAGTTCACACAACGAGCTTTTTTGAATAGGCCGCATCATATTGGTGTTGACTGAGGTGATCAATAATATCCAAAAGATTGCAATCGATAACAAAAATGATGTGTACCTAAACCCAAAAGGTAGATAGAATCATGATCTTAGTGCAATGCAACTCATCTCATGGCAAATGTGTAAATAATTCAAGAAGATTTGATTTTGAAGAATTTCATGTCAAGGATATGAAGAAGCATTCGCTGGGGAATCACACATGAATTGGATTTTGTTTGAGATAGATTTTTTTCCAAGGGCATAGAAGAGGAAATCTACTAGGGATTGAGATTTGAATTGATATATTTGAATTGATATATTTGAATTATTTGGGAGGAATCCACTAGAGATGAAGATTCGATTGAATTTATTTAAATTTGTTTAATTTAATTTGGGGGAATATCTGTTGGGGATATAAGCTTGAATCCACTAGGGATTAAGATTATGTTTGTTTTGATTTGATTTATTATGACTCGACTTAGGAGGTTGGTTTTGAATTTAATTTGTTTGTTGATTGGGGCTCCACTAGGGAGAGGAATGTGATTTGACTCCACTGGAGAGATTAAATTTGATTTGATTTATTTTGAGGGAATACCTGCTAGGGGTATGAGCTTGGTTGAATTTTTTTGATTTAATTTTGATTTGACTTGGACCCTTATCGGTGTGCAATGGACTCACTAAGAAGTAGCCATGGGGGCCGTGGCCTATCTTAGATTTACCAATCCAAAGGGGTAGTCTACCAACTACAGGGTAGGACTATCCAACCTAAGGGTTGCCTTTCAGTGTGCAGTAGTTGTGTAAGGAAGAAAGTGTATGAGACTTACATCTTCCAAAGCAGAAACACCCACTGGGGTGACTTGTTGGATGCACAATAAATTGAACCCGACCTAGGGCGACTATTGAGTGAGTACCACTGGGGATCTTACCTCAACTCAAAAGTAGTCAAAATTAAATTAATTTCATTTAATTTTATGGACTGTTAGTGTGCGATAGACTGTACTGAGAAGGGGTTATGTCGGCCTTGACCTACCTCAGATTCATCGATCCAAAAGGGTAGTCCACTAGCCAAAGGGTGAGACTAATAGACCAAAGGGTTACCTTTCGGTGTGCAATGACTGTGCTAAGAAGAAAAAATGAGGACTTACATCTTTCAAAGTAGAAATAACCACTGGGGTGATCGGTTGGATGCGTAAAAAATTGAACCTAACCTAGGGTGACTATTGAGTGAGTACCGCAGAGGATCTTACCTCAACTCAAAAGTAGTAAGGTGATTCTTTTAAATAGTTTTACTGACACAGCCCTAAAGATAGGATGACTGCTTGGGAAAAAGTACCATTGGGGGTGTCCTCCTAATCCATAAGAAAATATAAATATTTTTTATTTGTTTATATGTTTACATGGACCTTATTTGTGTGTGATCAGCTACACTGAAAGGGGCTATGTCGGCCTAGACCTATCTCAGATTTATCAATCTAAAGGCAGAGTTTGCACATCCTCAATACAAACCTTCCAACCACAAGGGTTGTTACTAGGACAAGGGGACTGTCCAATCCAGTAGTAACCCGGGTAGTGTCTAGATGAGGTCACAAAGGACATGATCCAAATAGAGTGCCCGCAGGTGAGGTGTCACTAGGGGAATTATCTTGATACCTGAAAATAAAGCCTATAGGTGTACGATGCCCAACTCAAGGAGAAAGCATTGGGACTTACATCTGTCATGAGTGGTGTCATCCACCAGGTGGGTTGCTATCAGCATAGCGAACACCAGCCAACCTAAGGTGCTCGTCAGTGTAGGACGATCAAACTAAGAAGAAGGTGTAAGAGACTTACATCTTCATGGACATAAATGATCATTGGGATAGTTTGTCATCGGCTAGATAAGTACTATCCGACCTAGGGCGACTACTAAGCAGGGAGTCCTGAGGAAGGACTAGATCCAGACTCAAAGTAGTCAAGAGGAAAGGAGCCACTAGGGGACTTACCCTAAGCCTCAAATATACTCAACCTAATTAGTGCACCAAGGCTAGTCCAAGAAGAAAGCATAGGAGACTTACATCTTCTTAAACAGAGCTAACATGAGGGTAGCTTATCGGTCACACAATAAAGCCTACCATACTAATAATGGGATCATCGATGTGTAGTGGTTAAGCCAGGAGGAAAGTAAAGGGACTCTCATCCTCCTAAGCAAAAAGACCACTGGGGCGACATGCTAGCTAGGTAGTGAATCAACTTGACCTAGAGTAGTTAATGAGTGAGGGTTGCTAGGGATGTTATCTCAGCTCAAAGTAGCCTGAGATAAAAGATATGTATTTTTTATGTATAATTTGTGTTTGTGTTGAGTTGATGAAGGATAGGATGCTACTTGGATTCTCGTACACATATCCTAAACATGTCGTTGCAGATTCATAGACAGAAATGCTTTCAAAAAGAGATTGAATTTGAAATAGAATTTTCATTGATAATGATTGCTTTTCAACTTAATTTTATGGATAATATTTCTTTAGGTAGAGCATGTTGATTGGAAGCATTGGGCGCTATCCTTTATGATTAATGAGTTGATATGATCCTCCTTGGTAGGCTTTCTCTATGGCAAAAGGGCCTTCCCAAGTGGGTTCAAACTTGCCTTCCATCTTGCAACGGGAAATAATTGGTCTCTTTAGAACTAAAATAAGATCTTCTACTTGAAAAGCTCTAGGGCGGACCAACTTATTGTGAGCTTGAATAATTTTGGCTTTGTACAACTAGAGATTTTGTCATGCTCATAAGCATCTCTCCTCCAAACGTTTGCTCTCTTCTAGCCACAACTTGGAATTCTACTCCATTATGATCTTTCTACCCACAACTATCTTTAGTGATGGGAGTTGGACTTCTAATAGTAGAAAGGCTTCGGACCTAGACACTATGGGGAAAGGAGTAGACTGAGTTGGAGTCCTGTAGGTGGTGTGGTAGGATCATAAAGCTTCAACTAACTGATCATGCCACTATTATTTATTATCGTTGAATGTCTTCATGAATATTTGGATGAGAGTTTTGTTGAAGGCTTTTGCTTAACCATTCGCTCTTGGATAATAGATGGTAGAGTATCTCCAATCTATGTTGTATCTCCGGACAAGTTATTGATTTTGATGCTCTTGAATGCATTATCATTATCAGATATGATCTAGTGGGGTACCCCGAATCTGTATACTATCTAGTTCTTGAAAAATTTGAGCACATGCTGAGCTTTGAACTCTGAGTAGAATCACATTCGCCCATTTAGAAAAGTAGTCGGTAGCAGCAAAGTTAAACTGATGACCCTTGGAGGAAGGAGGATCAATCAGACCCACTATATCAGTACCCCAAAACTCATATGGCCATGAGACCAATGTTGGATGTAGAATATTGGGTGGTTGTTGTAGGACCACTATGTGTACTTAACATTGATGGCATTACCTAGTTACGTCCATGCAATCTGTGATCATCGATAACTAATAGTATCTGAGTCTCTTGATTTTGGCTTCATCTTGGGACTGGATTGGCGAGCTCTACATAATCCTGAGTGCACCTCGGTCATGATTTTATGGGCTTCATGTTTGTGTAAACTACGTAGCCACATATTATCGAAGGATGACTGATATAAGACATCATCCATGAGGATAGAGGAAGTTCCTTTTGCTTCATTTGATGTGCTTAAGATATCTTTTGAAGTAGTTTACCTTTATTTAGGTAATCCATGAATTGTTGCCTCCAATCCAACTCTTCATCCTTTTTGGCAACCGTAACCTCCCCTTCAAGAGAGTACTTTTTGATGAGTTCAGCATCAATAAATGCCAGGACTTGCCTATTTTGGACCTCTATTGATATAGACTCATCATCTGGACATGCCAACTCCTTATCAAGCTTGGGTAAGGCATCTACTGTGTCATTTTCTTCTCAAGGGATCTTATAGATGGTCACGTCCAGGAATTGGACCAATAGCTCCATTGTATTCTTGTGGTTGTGATGGAGTCTAGGTTTTAGAGCCTTATAGGACCCAGCGATTTGGTTGACCATTAGTTGGGAATCCCCAAAGATGTTGATGTTTTGGATGCTTAGAGAAATGGATAACTCCAGATCAGTAATTAGAGCCTCATATTCAGCTCGATTGTTGGTTCAAGGATCAAATAGATGATATGAGAATCTCATCATATCACGGTCCAAAGTTAGGAGAACTATCCTTACCCTTGTCTGCCTTTCTTGTAGGAGTAAATTATGGTTCTTATTCTCTTTGAGAGGAAGCCGCACCATCAAAATACATCTCCTAATGGAGAATGCTAGTATCCTCTAAGTTCATGATTTGTTCATCTGGGAGATCATCACTAAGCAGAGAATCAGCAGGAAGTCATGAGTGCTTGTCCTTTCACCACACAGAGGGGTACAAAAGTGATATCAAACTGCGATAAAATCATGGATCATCATGCCACTCATCTAAAAGCATCTGCCGTGTCATGAAGTATTGATGTGGGTTGATTCTAGAAATCAAGTTAACTTTATGAGAAAGCATATAATGTCATAGCTTTTGAATGCAAAGATTAAAGCTAGGTAATGCTTCTCGATTGGGCTTCAACACGGATTAAATGACGGTTGAGGTAGTGGAGCTCATTCTCCTTCCCTTCATCATTAGCTTGGGCCAATGAAGTTCCAAGAGAGTCATTTAATACAATAGTGTATAGTATGAGTGGTTTACCCTGGATAAAGGTTACTAGAACTGATGGCATCATCACTTCTTGACATCTTTAAAGGTATACTGACACTTATCATCCCACTTGAACTTGGTATCCTTCTTGACAAGTGCTGAAAATAGTTGGCATCTTCTTGATAGGTTAGATATAAACCATCTTAGATATGCTGAAGCCTAGTCCTGGTCTTGATTGAGATCTTTTTCATTTGTTGTTACATATCCTTTTGAAATAATCTAACCTACCATGCATACAGAATTAATCCTTTCTTTGCTAAATTATGAACATAAGGTGAGTACCAATCAAAAGATAATTCTATTAAATTTTTATATGAATCATCCTCAAGTTCTGTATCAACTTCTTGACTTTAAGATGATGCTCTAGGATAGAACCTTTGAATTTTCACAACTGTGGATAATTTAAGGGCTTCCTTAACTACCAAACCCTCAACTTTTGATGAGGAAAGTGGGGTTAGAGTTAAGATTCCTAATTAATGCCTAATAGTTTCACATAAAGAGTACTTGGATACACTCATGCTTTGCTTGGGAATCTAGTCTACATCATTGTCTCACTTGAGTGTCACCTCTAATGGGATTTACTGTAGAGAGGAGCTATACCGTGTGCTAACCATATAAGACTCATCTTCTAAACTAGATTCTATGTCTATATAGATAACATGTGTACTCCTGGTAGCTGGGATAAATCTCTTGGGGGGTTGTAGGTATTGAGGTTTTTCACCCCTGGGATTGCCTCTAGACTTGCCTCTTCCTCATCCTAGTGTAGGTCAGGTCGTCCTCCCCATTTGTTTGAATGGAGTAACAAACCGTGGGTGGAATATAATCTCAGGCTCTACTTCATCCCCTAAGTCTATTTCTCGCTCTCTTTTCTTTTCAATTTCATTTTTCTTTTCTTTTCTTTTTCTTTTTTTTATTTTATTTCTTTTCTCCCACATGGGGATTTTAACTAAGTTTGCGGGAATAGACTTTTTGGTTTTGGGGGAGGTAGTAAGTTGCATCCTCATATATCCTGACTCGTGAACTAAAAAGGGTTTGTGATATCTTTTTACACAATACTTGGTTCCACCTCTCATGAACTTGATGCGCTAATGTAAAGAGGATAGAACCATGTTGTTCTCATGTATCTACGGTCTCCCAAGCAAAGCATTGAAAGATGTATCCGAGTCTATTATGTGAAACTTGGCTTCAACCTTCCAATCATCTATCTCTAGTGGCAACACTATGGAGCCTAAGGCCCTCTTACCTTGTTCATTGAATCCTTTCAATATAATCCTCTCTTTTGGAGTTTAGAGATGATAATCCTCAAGTAGGCAAGGGTTTTTAGACTCATAATGTTGATTGATGCACCTGAGTCAACCAAAACTTTGGATAGCCTAAATCTACCAACATCCATTGTAATGTAGAGAGGACGATTGTGCTCGATCGTCCCTAGAAGTAGGTCTACATCACTGAATCTAACTCTTAAGATATAATTTGAGTAGTGTGCTTTCTCTCTAGTAGCGGTCAGTTGAGCTAAGCATATCTCTAGGTCCAGTAAAGCTTTGACTAGAGATTCCCTCATCTCTTTTGATAAGACAAGGGTATCATATATGCTTAGCTTAGCTGACAACTTTTTAAGATGTGCTTGGATGTTGTAATCAACTCTGGGTTGATCCTTGACAAGCATATCCATAGATGGAACATCTTGTGGAGGGGTTATCTGCTCACTGGAACTAATGACCTGTTTACCCTTATTTTGAGGTGCTACCCTAGGAGGTAGAACTTTGCCACTATGGAGGTTGACTTCAGCGACTTCTTGGAATGATGAGTTTGTGGAAAGTTTTACTTCCTCATCGGGTATACCTACAGCTTCTCCTAAGAGATTCTCAGAGTTGAATGACTCCAAGTCAATCTCAATAATTGAACCTGATTAATTTAGAGAAGGAAAATTCAATTCTGAATCAGAGAGGAATGGATTCGAACTATTTGAGCTATTATTATTTAGACTTGGAGAGCTTTCTATAAGAATTAAACTAGGAGCATCAGAAATAGAGAGAATGTAAGTGGAATTAGTTTTCTTCATTAATATCTTTAATTTGGGTGGAGGTACATAATAGAAATCAAATAAAGTAAGCAGAGTGAGGGGTTTGTTGCCATCATCCGCAGATATAATGCTCTTGCCAGTATAAGAAGAGCTAGTAGAAGTAGTAGTAGCTACAACAGTGGAAGGAGCACTGGACTCGAATGGTGGTTGTGCTACAGATCTATCCTGGGCAAGTATGGTAGGCTGTTGTTATTGTTGATGGGCTTCCACCCTCCCTGAGTTGTCCTTCACAACTAGAAAACCTTTCTAAGTGTTAGAGGTTTGAGCTGCTTTAGGCACCTCTAGAAAAGTTTCTTGGTCTTAGAGATGATTTTGTTAGAGGTTTGGAATAAGAAAACATCCCAACCTTCTTTTATCTAGAGAGGATCAGAAGTATCTCCAAGGATTACTCTAACAGAACTAGATGGTTATTCTAATAGGTATTTCTTAGGCATAACTACAGCTCTTGACTTATAGCTACACTCAAGCTAGTCCTTGAAAGTGATGCAATCCTATAAGACATGGCCTAACATGTAGTGGTAGGAGAAATAACTAAAATCATTGCTCTTTCCCACTTTATCTGGCCTCTTAGGCTCGAGTAACTAGAAATCAGGCTTCTTTAGAAGATTTTTGAAGATCTTCCTGACTATCTCTCTCTTGAAAGAGTATGGCTTGCTTAATTTTTTAGTAAGAGTAGCTAAAAAGTAGCTACCTAGCGATGGATATAGATACCACTGCTGAGTAGCCTGTTATGGTGGTGGCGGTGGCCGTTGTGGCAGTGGTGGTGGCCGGTATAGCAACTGAGGTGGTGGAAAAGATGGTGGCAGTGGAGGTTGCTGAAATCTAGGCCTTCAAACTATGTTCTAGCTAGTTGTTTCCCCTTATCCACTAACACAACTATCTCAGGCTTCTTCTTAAATATCGTTTGAGGCTTGGGTTTAGATGATTGACCTAAAAAGGGTAATTATTTGGCTTCCTCTTGTAGGTTAGCCACCTTACTGATTAGCTTCTCAAATATCTTAATGGTGAAGCCCTTAAGCATGAAAGCAACTAGGCCATGGATATTCTTAAGTGGAATCTCAATGGCATGTTGTTTAGATAGCTATGGTTCACATTTCATACTCTGGTTGCACCATTTAAGAATGTAATCAATAAGGGACTCATTGGTTTTTTGATTTCTCTACAATGAGGCCACCTACAGTTACCCTTTGCTGAGCTCCAACAAATCTTTTGATGAAGTGATGCTCTAACTCAATGAAGGTCTTCACCAAACTATTGGGCAGTTCTGCATACCAATCAAATGCAACACCTGCTAAGCTACTGAGAAAGAGGCAGAAAAGAAGTGCATCACTGCCACCAATGTTGCAACAACTGGCCTTGAAGTGTGCAATGTGCTACCTTGGGTTCTCACTACCATCAAAACTCTTGAAGGATGGTGGAATAAAACCCTTTGGGTATTGAACTATATCGAATTCCTCTGGGTAGGGTCTACCCTTTGGAACATATAAGCTCATTCGAGCTTACGCCAATGCTTCCTTCACCTACTACTCGACCATCTGCTTGGATATCCTTTTCATGTATGGAGGTGCTATCAGTGACCTAACTATACAAGCTACCGGCATCGTCATCCATGGGAGTGCACTTAGGATGATCTAAGGTATGTACCAACTCAGGCCTATCGGCCACCATGGGGGAAGGTTATGAAACTGGGGCTTAGTTCTACAAAACTAGAACTACTGCCATAAACTCCTCTACCCTCTTCTCCATCCTATCTATCCGATCATCCTTCTGCTTAAGTTACTAGAGGAGGTGTTGAGTTGAGTTAGAGGTGTCACCTTCCTCAACTACAACACCTTCTTGACTATGTTGTTCCCTCTACAGGGATCCTTGGGTATCAACCATGTGAACTTCGGCAAAGTCATCCAATATGTCATCCTCATTGAAGTTAACCTTACCCTCTTCTTGATTAGAATGATCACTACCGACTATCTGTCTAACTATAGTACAATAGTATTCTAGAATATCCTCTAAAGAACGGTCATCTACTCGACCTTGCTCTACCGGAACATAGGCTGGCTGACGATCGACTACTGGATTGAGCTCTGTAAATCTATGCACTAAATACCTTGAGGTGGTGGGGTGCACTCCCTGGGTGGATTAACTATCATGGTGATTATCTCGGTATGCCTTCCACTCTCCTCCTCCAACTGTTGTGATGGTGGAGAAACCATGATGCTCTTGGGTCACAACTCCTTCTTCACCACAGTTGAAGTAGAAGGTTGAATAAGGGAGCTCAGCCTCACCTCAATGGGTGGAGTAGATGGAGTGGGATCCTTGGACCGTAGCCAAATCTCCAATAGAGAAGCTCTATCTTCAAAAGGGGACTTGTGGAACTTTGTGGGGACTGTGGATGTAGGAACCTGAACTGGCGAAGTTGGATGGCGAGCGGAGTAGTGTAGTGTGGGTGACATTGGCTGCCTCTCCACTAGAGATCTCCTCCTGTAACTGATGGTATCGGTAAGGACTATGATATTAGAATGATCCGCTATAACTGCTCACCAAGCAATGAAATCCATCAAAGTGGAGGCTGACGACTATCTGGAAAACCTCCTCCTCTCATGCTTGCCTGCTCGGGCAGTTACCCTGACCTCAAAGGCCCTTTCTCTATGTATCTGATCCCTAACACTATAAAGAATCAAGCTCTTCAGATCATGTAAAGTACTAGACTTCGAGCATCCGTGGGCTTTGTCGACTCAGCGAAGAACATATGATAGGCTAGTGTAGGGCTTCCTCTTGTCCCTAGCTAGTATCTCAAACTCTATAGGTGGTGGGGGTGATGCAGCAATCCTGCAATAATCCTGCTCTCCCACTGAAGGTGCGAGGGGGTGGAACTTACTATCAGCCAAGAAATGGAGAGGTCTCATGAGGGGAGCACTCCTCAGCAACATGAGAGGCATCATCTATCTACCTCACCTCACACTCATACTGTTGCTTGATCTTGTGGTTCTTATTGTGGCACTGAGTCTTATTGAGCGGGGTGGAGCGAGAGCTAAAACCTACCTCGAAGGTAGGGGATACTATTTCATAGGCAAAGATAGCCTTCCCCTTTTGCGTAGGGGGAACCAATGAGGAGGTACTAGTCTGTGCAGAAACTGTAGCAGGGCAAAAGACTGAACTAGCAGTGAGACTAGCACTGATACAATTGTCACTAGCACTAACAGGGGTGTGGGAACCACAACAACCTCCCTCTTTAGCGAGGGAAACTCAGAAATAGAGTGTACATCAAACTGAAGGAGTGGCTTCTTCCCTGCTACCTCCTCTCGGCTGACAGTAGTGAGGGCTGGCCCCTCCTCGGTGACCTTGAATTGCTCAAATCCAAGGCTGAAATTAATGACGGGGGCATCGATGAGTATGGCTTGATCCATGGCCAAATTCACACTAGATGCAAAGGAGAAGATCAACTTGCCAGAAGACATGACAGAAGTTAACTGAAGGAAGGAAAAGAGAACCATATTAGATCCTTGTCCTGAACTGTTGACCTGAATTTTGATTTGATTTTTGAATTATAACCCTCATTTAACAAATTTAGGTATGCTAAATGGGGTTCTATTAGAGAGATTTAGAGATTTGGATGAGACACTTTGCCTCAAGTTATATGTTTGAATTTGATTTTGATTTTGGAACCCACATCCAACAAATTTAAGTATGTTGAGTGTGGTTCAATTATTTTGGAGAGACTTTTGGAGATGCATTTGTTATTTCCTTTTATTGGAATTTGATTTTGGAACCTTCGCATAGCAAATTTAGGTATGCTAAATGGGGGTTCAATTATATGTTTGAAAATTTTGAAAGCCTTTATTTTCTTGATGGTTTAATTGTTGATTATTAATGTGTTGATTTGATTTTGAAAAAAAGAACTCTTATTTAGCAAATTTAGGTATGTTAAATGAAGTTCAAAATGTGTGTTTGATGTTTGTTGTTGATTTTATTTTTGAAAAGGGAACTCTTATTTAACAAATTTAGGTAAATCAAATAGAGTTCAATTATATGTTTGATGTTGATGTTGGAGTTTGATTTTGTATTGAAAATGAGAGTCTCATTTAATAAATTTGGGTATGTTAAATGGAGCCCACTTGTATGCTTGATTGTTTAAGTGTGGTTTTGTTTTAATTTCAGAAATTGAACTCTCACTTAAAAAATTTAGCTATGTTAAATAGAGTTCAAATGTGTGTTGGATGTTTTGAATTTAATTTAGTTTTGAAAATGGAATTCTCATTTAACAAATTTTGGTATGTTAAATGGAGTTCAATTACAAGTTGTTTATTGATGTTTGATTTTGTTTTGATTTTGAAAAATAAACCCTTAACAAATTTGGGTATGCTACGTGGAGTCCAATTGATGTTGGTTGTTGGATTTTATTTTAATTTTGAAAAATGGTACTCTCATTTAACAAATTTAGATATGTTAAATGGAGTTGGTTTTGTTTGAAAATATTTTATGTGTGCTTGATTTTGATTTTCAATAGGGGACCCTCATTTAACAAATTTAAGGATGTTAAATGGAGTTAGTTAATTTTTTTTTTAAATAAAGGGTTTGAGTATGCTTATTTTTAAAAGATAGGTTTGTTGTTTGATTTAATTTTGATTTTGAAAAGGGGATCACTCACTTAGCAATTTTTTTTTCAGTATGCTAAATGAGGTTCAATTAATTTTATTTGGAAAAGGGGTGGTTTGAATAAGTGGTCAGTGTGGTCGGGTACCGTCATATAGCCCGAAAAGAGAAAAGATGGTTAGTCAAGCTCTACCCTTATACAACCCGAAATATGAAAGATTAATTTTACAATTAGAATGAATACATGCTATGGGGGTCTTCATTCTTCACTCTTCCATCTTCATGTCTTTCATTCTTCTTTCCTTTTATTTGACTTGCTCTTTCTTTGATTTGGTTGTATTTGCTTCAAAAACATTACAATGCACCCCAGGATAAAGACTTCTAGCCACTACTCTTTCTAATCCCTCATAGCACTAATCCTAACTTCTCTTGCAAAATTACATATTTTCTAGAAAGTAAATCTAACTACACCTATAAAATAGAGGTTAGCTAAACATACATACAATCCCAATTAGTTAAATTTGTAATTTGGACTTAGCCCCCTGCACATGGGTAACCAAGCCCACATGTCCTAACTTGGATTATTCTTAGGGGTTCAAGTAACCTTCAAAGAGAGTATTTATATTTATTTTTAAGCAACACCTTAAGCATAACCCCCTACATAAGATATGATTAGGCTAAGAGTGGCCTAACATCCAGTCTATGAAGCATACAACCTAATATCTAGTCTAAAAAATTACATTACAAAATAAAATATACATCATAACATACACTGCTTTAACTTAGAGCTAGAAGTGGTGACTTAGTCCTAATTTGTGTGTTAGGCTTTGGGTGGTATGTCTTAACTAAGCATTAGAGTTATGCTTTTCTAAGTGTGGAAGAATTTAATTTAACATAAAGATTGGTTTCAAGTTATTTAGCTGATTTGTGAATTTTAATTTATGCTTTACTGCTGATCTCACTTTTGGAGTGAGTTCTCATCCTCTTCTCAGACTTAGGAGTCTTCTAGACACTAAGACTTTCTTAGTCATAAGGCACACCTAGCACTTAGGTGAACACTTAACCTAAGCCTAGAGATTTAGAAGTGTTAATCATATGTTTAGGCTATCCCTTAGGACTTAGGGAGATCCACTTACCCTATAGCCTAAACCCAACCTATGTTCAGCTTCTTAAGCCATAACCGAACCTAAAATTCATTTCAAATACCAAATCTAAATGTAAATTCAAATTCAAATCAAATGATTGAAATTTATAATAAATTCTAAGCCAAATTATTGAAGCCCATGATCAAATCCAAACTTAAAATCAACCTAAACCTTATGATTTTATCTCATGGACTTAGCCTTAGCCAAATTCAAATCAGTCTAAACTCAATTGATTTTCTCAAATATCATTTCAACCCCACAATCAATCTATCAAACTTATAATCAAACTCAATTCAAAATCCAATTTGCCAAAATCATACCAAATCCTACCTAAGCCATATGACCTATCTTCATGAGCTTAGCCAAGTTTGCCTTCAGAATAAGCCAAAGTTAATTGATTTTCACATGAATCAATCATACCTTCAATCATGTTCACAAATATAAATGAAATCTATAATCATCAAGCTAAACTAAAACCAACCCAAGTCAAATCCAACTTAGCCATTTTAACTTGAAATATCTAAATGAACCAAAACTCATCCAAACCTAAATCAATTGCAATTGAATTTATATATCAATCCTAAATCCATATATAAACTCAACTAAATCAACTCAAACCAAAATCAAGCCAACTAAACCCAATTGGTCCACTTGACCCAAAATGGCCAATTTGACCTACTTGAGCCAAGTTCTAATCCTACCCAAATTAGATTGAACCAAGCCCACCAAGACTTCCTATCATGATTGTTGAGCACCCTAGTTTGGTCAATTGTCATAAATTGGGTCAAGCCAAGTCAACTTAGTCAATTGACCAAACCCTTAACCCATATGAACCCAAACTAGCCAAATTGCAACCTAAGCCAAATTACTTGAAACCAATGATTCATACCAACTCAAAATCATTATTTGAACATGACTTGACCTTCAAATGAGCCAAACCAAACCCAATTGGCCCTCTTGGTCCAAGTTGACCCAAATTGACCTAGACGACAAAATTGGGTCAAATCAAAATATAAGCCAAGTTGGTTGCAACCAATCGATTAAGTTTATTCCAAATTGATTGTTGAACTTGACCAAAGCCATGATTGGACCCAATTGACCCACTTAGCCCAAATTGGCCTTAAGGGTCAAATTGGCCTAAATCCAAATCAAATCCAAATTAATTAAAACCAAAGCCTACAATCATCTTCAATTGGCAAACCAAACTAAACTAACACCTAACCCAAGCCAATTTGGCCAATTCGGTCAAATTATTCAACTTAACCCATTTTACACATTTGAACTCAAATGTGTCAAAATCAAATCTAAGCAAACTCAAACCAAACCAATGACACCAATACATCCCAAATGATCATATGAAGTTGACCCAACCATTGGTTTGACCCAATTTGACCAATTGGTCAACTTGATCCAACTTAACCCAATTTGACCTAAATGAGTCAAATTGAGCCAAATCAAACCAAATCAACTCCAATTGACTTGAAATTTGGGCTAACCCACTTTTGACTCATTCCAAATCTATCCAAATCAAATTTAATGAAAATGACCATTCTACCCTTGGGTCAAGGGTATCACATGAGGTAAATCACCCATGTAAGTGTTCATTTCCATTCCTTGGCCACTTGGTACTCTCCCAATGGTCCACCTTGGCACTAAGGACACTCCCCAACCTGACCCAAAAGGTGGTTGGGTTGCCCATGACCCATGGGAGGAGAAATCACCTCACCTCCCCCATGGGTGCACTTGGAAAGCTCAAGGACACCCCTTTCATCCCTTGGCAGCCACTCCCATACCATCAACCAACTAAACTGAGCCACCTCATCCACTCCCTGCCACCCACAACTCCCTGAGGTGGCCAGATGATCACAACAACCCAAAATCAATCGAGCCGTTTGATTAGAATGAGGGGAGTATATACATCCCCTCATTCACACTCAACCCATGACTTGAACTCCCTTAGAGCCCTAGCTACTCAAGACGAGCCACCAGAGCCTCTTTCCAAAGTTTCTAAGCCTTCCTGACCTCCCCAAACTCCATTCCCGATCAAGCCAAAATATGGCATCCTTCCTTCAATCCCAACTTGCTCAAACCTCCGTAGAAATCAAATTAACTTTACACACACCATCCCCACACTCCGTCAAGCAAGAATGAATCACCTCTTAAGCCCTCTGACCATCGAACGTGTGACTTCGATCAATGCCAGCCTCTTAAACTTTGGGTGTTGGTCTTCTGACCAAACTACACCAAATTAAGGCTCATGCTGATTAGTATGGCTTCATCTCCACTAGATGAAGCTTCCTCAATCAGATTTGCCATCGGTCTTGAGCTCTGGTGAGGTATGCCTTTAAAATTGATCCTTAGGTAAAAATGAGTTGGAGCTTTTTAAAAGAAAACTTACATGCCATGTGATCTTAGCCGTTGGATCCCCTTGGATCCTTTGCACAAAGGTGTGGGATCCGTTTGGAGTCGATTCGAGCTCGAGTAAGATCGAATCATGCGAATGATGGTGGATGATCTTCGTTCTCCCTTGCTCGTGTGATGATAGATTAAGTACCATCCATTTTACATGATCAGAACGGACAGTCGTAATTGAGGGGATGCTTAAAAATAAATATAAATGCTTCTTTGCATGTTGCTTAAACCCCTAAGCATAATCAAAGTTAGGATAGCTGGGCTTGGTTACCCATGTGCAGGGCACTAAGTCTAAATCATATATATAATTGCTTGGGATTGTATGTGTGTTTAGCTAGCACTTATTTTGCAAGTGTAGTTATATTTACTTATCCTATTTTTAATGTAATTTTGCAATAGGAATTAGGATTAGTGCTATGAGGGATTAGGATAAATGTGGCCAGAAGGCTTTATCCTGGGGTGCAATATGATGCCTTTGAAGCAAGCAAATCCAAATGAAAGGACTGAAGAAATGAAGACCCCCCATAGCATTTAAATAAAATTGTGATTATTCTTTCATATACCGGGTTGTATAAGGGTAGAGCTCGACCACCACCTTTTCTCTTTTTGGATTTTATGGTGGTACCCGACCACATAGGCCTCTTATTCTTTTGCGCTAGTTTTATAAAATTATTTGATGTTGTGTTTATTTTTTGCATTAGAAATAGCATTCTTTTTCATAGTTTCTTAAATAGTTAATGCTTTAATGTGTGGCCTAGATATGGTTAGGCTCTTAGGATAAAATAAATTTTCTACCCAAGTAATCACTCATAACTAAAATTTTCTATAACTCATGACATCACCATAAAGCCTAAGATGTAATCAAGATAATTAAAAGATTTAGCAACCCCTCTGAATATTGTATATCTCACA
The DNA here is from genome assembly GCA_021442155.1 of Cymbidium sinense. NCBI lineage: Eukaryota > Viridiplantae > Streptophyta > Magnoliopsida > Asparagales > Orchidaceae > Cymbidium > Cymbidium sinense. Next base: position 46,309,546 of record CM038223.1, read on the forward strand.
TCATGCATGCATATTATTTCGCTCTTGAAAATAGGAGATTTCCATCCTTGCACGATAAGGAAATGGTTGACTTGTGTGAGAATCCCCTATGTTGGAAAATACCACTTTTCTTGCTGATTTAGACAACAACTTTATTTTATCATGGGTGTAGGCATCAAGATCCTAAAGCCTTTGTCCGAATGAAGCATCAAAAATTAAATAAAGTTTGAAAATATTTTTTTGCATTAGATTAAGTCATTACTCATACCACTCATACCACTCATGCTCTAGTATCCTAGGGAGTGGGTCTAGGACTTTTGTCTCGTTTCTAAATTAATAACATCCCAACTATCCTACAATTTTATATGACTAGACCACATGATTTTAAAATTGTAGGAGTTAGCTGGCGGCCACTCCAGTAAGTCATAAGTCCAAAAGTCGGGCGGTTTATTCTCTCTTATGGAGGTAAACCATCATGTCCATCTTCGCTTAGATTTTTATCATCCTTTAGCTTATGCTAAAGCTCCCTAGATTTAGGATCTGAGGATGTTATTTACTTTGGGCTACAATCATAAATCCTCACCTCTTAAATATTTACACAATCTTAGGTTAGTGAATTATAAGCCTTAGCAATCTAACAAAATTTTAACCCAAACAAATAATTCTCTTCAATTTCAAACATATAAAGACCAATTATATGATATATTGGAATTCTTATTAGGCTTCCTAGTATCATGAGAATTCTCCACTTATTCCCTTTGGCTTCCAAAAATAAGTCTTCTCCTTAAACTTTCTCAATTGATTTTCCAAACACAGCTAATCCTTTGATAGTATAACCTTGAAATCTTTGGAGATGATGATTATCTTTTTTAATCAAGAGTATTCCTTAGGATGTAATTAACTATGGAGGCTTGCCTCCTTAGAGAACTTTAGAACTCAGTTTAATATAAATCCTACTTTTTTCATCCATGTAAAGTAAGGAAAATATCTCTAGTACATTCGAAGACCCATCATGCCTTAGGAGTCCTTATTAGGTGATTAGGCTCATCGAAGGGTGATGCCTCTATCTTTCTAGATAGTACATCATGCCTCAAAGTCATACCTGATCACTTTAATAAGTACCCCATATGATCTGCTTGGTGTCCCCATCCCCCATACATCCAAAAATAAACACCATATTTACTTAGTTTCATTTGACTTAAACTTCGCATCTAAGTGTTATAATGATAGGAAAGAGGCTTAACCTCTTTCAACCCTATCTTAAGCCACTTTCTAAAGCGCATTAATTTGGTTTTGTTCTCTTTAGTGAATGGCTTATTAAGCATTTACAATAATCCTAAGTTTAGGTGAACCTTAAGCAATTTTATTCAATATGGAAGGCATCTTAAAATTAATATGGTTGAATTACTATCACATAACACATATTGAACATTTCCTTTCCATTACTTATAACATGCATATGATACAATCCTTAGTGTATCTATACATGCAACATATTTTGGCACACTTAAATGATAATGGTTGCATATGTTTGAAAGTTGTATTTTACTTGATTGAATTTTTATACATGTAAATTAAAGCTCTATCCAAATTCTAATACAAATAGACATAAGAAATAAATCAAATAAGTTTGTGTCATTATTTACCAGGGAAGTGAGATAATCAAATGACCTTCTTGGGGCTACTTAAATCCTAGTATTCCGTGGATGTCCACACTATATACTTATTAACATTCAAAACTATGTAAATCCATATATAAAATATAGGAAAGAGAACTTTATTTAACATACTTAAGCTATAAGCACATGAAAATCCTATATGTATTCATAACTATCATCACCACATATATTATTATCAATTTATAAACTTTGGACAATAGATTTGAATTTATTAGTGATAATAGCCACATATATAATTAGGTTAGATCAACACATGCAAGCTTACATAAATAAAGTTCATTTGATTCATTTGTATTTGAAAAAAAAGAATGCATGAAACTACATGACATATAACATTTAAAGTAATTGGGAAAGAATAACCAAATATAAACATGTGATTCATTCAACTAAATTAATTCATATGGATAATCATATTAAATAAAATTGTTTAAAGAAAACAAAAGCTTCTTATTAATTTAGTTTTGAATTTGAATTAATTTATGGAGGAGAGATATTATTTGCTATTTTAATTCCATTCCCAAGTTGGTGATCTTAATTGGTTTAAGGAAAGATAATTAGGTAGATTTTATGAATTAATTAAGTTGAATTATTAAACTAGTCATTTAATTACCCTTTCCTATTCTTCTTTAATTGATTTAATTATGATCCACAAATGATATGAACATGTGAGGAAATAAAATTGTAATGCTCTTAAGGACCTAATGCAATTGGCTCATGATTAAAGATTAATTAAGTTAAAGAATCTAATTAAGTACTCCTATGATTTTCCCACACTTATGAGGTAATCATAAGTTCTTTAGGGGTCTTTATGTTATTAAACACAAAGAGGAACCCTTAATTTCATTGTTGATTATCTGATGTGATTGGCATTTCAGTTTGATTTAATTTAACCACTTAATTAACAAATTAAGCACTTAATGAATTTCTATATTAATTATCCCTCTTAAAATGAAATAAATTTGGGAAAGGGAGTAGGAAAGGGGTCCTAAACACTCTCCCTCTTCCATTCACTGTCAATTAGAGGTTAATGAGTTTTAATTAGTTAAACTTTACTATTTGAAATGCTAATTAACCATTAATTTGATTAAGTAGGTAATTAAGATGTAAGTTATCAATCCCCATAATTACCTAGGTAATAAATTCCAAGAAAATCATAGGAGGTAGAGGTCATCCCATTAAATGAATGTACAAAATTTGAAATCATTTGCCTAAGTAATTAGGGATTAATTAAGCTAATTAAGTTTACATTTAAACCTTAATTAAATCTCAATTATTGTTCAAAACCAAATGGAAATAATTTTAATTAATTCTCCTCTAATTTACCTTTAAAATGAGTATTTATTTGTATTTTTTAATTTTTATAAAATTTATTATAATTTTTTAATGGTTCAGCCATTAAATCTAATTATTAAGCCTAATCACGTCGGTGTCATATAGAGTGTTGATGTGGCATGCTTTCCACATGGCACCATTGGATTGAATATTTAAAATTATTCGAGTCAGCAGTGATGTGGCATTGGCTGACTTGCTTTTTTCCCCGCTGTCCGATCTAAGATTGGATGATGGAGATTAATCCCATGGTTCTTAGGAATTAAAATTAGGTTAAATCTAACTGGAGATCACGGCTGTCCGTTCCAATCATGCGGAATGGATGGAAGATTATCTATGATCTCCCACATTATGGAAGATGGACATCATCCACCTTCCTCAGCCCAATTCAAACTCGCTGAGGCTCGAATTGGCTCAAGATTGATCCCACCTTCATAAGGGAGATCTAGCGGCTAGATTCACATAACATTCACATTCTCTTTGGAAAGGCCTAAAAAAATGGAAAATATCTCTTTACTAGAATAGTGCCTCGCTGAAGCTCAAGACTGGTGGCGAACCGATCGAGGTAGCTTTGCCTTGATGAGGCCAAGCACTATTGAGAAGATGGTGTGATGCCTCCCCGCTAGTTGCTCTATAGACCAAATGCCACCATAATCCTTGCTGGAGTTAGCCCAGGAGGTATTTTCTATGCTCGATCCTCTCGAAGGAAGGTTCGTTTCACTTCGTTGGAGCTTGGTAAATGTATGAGAAGAGTTAATGAGAGAGGGGTTGAGTTTTGAGAAAGTTGGATGGAGCTAAACGTAATCCTATCTCGGTGGTGTTTTCTTATGATGAAGATGCTCGAGAAGCTTGAAGGAACACTAGAGGAGTTTGTTTCTGAGCACTTTGGAATTGACGATGTCCAAGTGCTCGAATTAGATCGAAATGAGGGGGGTATACCCCCTCCACCCTTGAATTAGATGGACAGGATTCATTCTACCATTTTCAGTCATCCGGCCACCACAGGTGGCCGAAGGTGGCAGGAATGTGTTTAGGTGGCTCAGTTTGGTTAGAGGATAGTCTGTGGTGGCTTACTTAAGTTGTCTCCATCTCCTATGGATGAGCCAATAAGGGGAGGTGGATTAGATCACCTCCCCTTGACCAAGGGCTGACCTAACCCCGTTGGGTTAGGTTAGCCACTTAGCTAGGAGTCCACTCTTGGCTTTTGGTGGCTACCAAGTGCAAAAGAGAGTGGCTGGCTTCCTAATTTTGGATTTTGTCCTATGTGGGAGGTTCTACCCATTGAATAATGGGTGAAACCAAGATCAAATTGGGTTGGGCTCTATTTGACCCATGTAGGTCAAAGTGGGCTAGGTTGGGTCAAGTTGACCAATTGGGTCAAACTAAGGCTTGGGCCAAATTCAAATGAGTATTTAAAATATTTTGGTGCAATTGGTCTCATTTAATTTGGCTTGGATTTGGATTTGACCCTTTTGAGTTCAAATGGGTCAAATACGTCAAGTTGACCAAATTGGCCAAATTGGCCAAATTAGCTTGGGCTAGGCCTTGGTTCATGTTCAAATGGTTGAATGAAGATGATTGTAGCTTTGGTTTGAATCAATTTGGATTTGGTTTTGATTTAGGTCAAATTGACCTTTTGGGCTAAATTAGGTCAATTAGGTTCAATCAAGGCTTTGATCCTGTTCAATGATCAATTTAGAATGAAATTGAGCCATTGGCTGCCATTAATTTTGGTTAGATCATAATTTGATCAAATTTGGTCTTTTAGGTCAAATTGGGTCAACTTGGGTCAAAGGGCCAATTGGGTTAGGTTTGGTTCAATTGATGTTCAAGTCATGTTCAAGGATTGATCTTAGGTTGATGTGAATCATTAGTTTCAATTAACTTGGCTAAGGATGAAACTTGGTTCAATTGGCTCATGCAGGTTAAGTGGGTTGACTTGATCAAAATACCAAATTGATTTGGTTTGACCTAATTAATTTTAATTTATCAATCAAGGATGATAAGCAATCATTGTAGGAGGTTTTGATTAGTTTGATTCAATCCAATTTGGGTTGGATTGAAAATTAGCTCAAATGGGTCCTTTTGGTCACTTTGGGTCAAGTGAGCCTAGATGGGTCAATTGGCTTGATTGAGGTTTGATTTGAGTTTAGTTGACTTTGAATATTGATTTGGAATTGGTCTATAGCTTTGGTTGCAATTGATTTGGGTTTGAATGGATTTTAGCTCATTTGGGTATTTTGGGTCAAGTGAGTTAACTTGATTTGATTTGGATTAGTTTTGGTTTGATTGGATGTGACCGTGATTGTTGATTTTGGTTTGGAAAGGTTATTGAAAGATTGAATTGGCTCATGAGACAATCAATTAAGATTGATTTGAGTTGAAGAGATTTGGCTAAGTCCATAGGATTAAATCATAGGGCTTAGGCTTAGATTATTTGAATTTGATTATAGATTTGATTTAAAAGAATGATTGAGGGATTGATTGATTTATAAGAAAATGAATTGAGTTTGATTTGGATTAAAGAAAATTTTATCTAAGTCCATAGGATTGAATCATAGGGCTTAGGAAAGGTTTGGGTTATGGATTTGATTTGAAATTGGTTTGGAGGCTTGAATTTAATTGTTGATCATGGTATGTTGATTGAAGGGTTGAATTGGTTTTTGAAAAATCAATTGAGTTTGGTTTGGATTTAAAGAATTTTGCTAAAGTCCATAAGGTTAAATCATAGGGCTTAGGAAAGGTTGATTTGATTTGAGATTCAAATGGATTTGATTGTGTGGATTTGATGTTGGATTGAATTTAGATGAACTGAATTTAAGGTTTGGTTTAGGCTAAGGAGGTAGACATAAGTTGGGTTTAGGCTATAGGGTAGGTGGGTTATTCTAGTCCCTAAGGTATGATCTAAACTATAAGGTTAATCCTCCTAAGTCTCTAGGCTTAGGTTGATAAGTGTCTTATGACCTAGGGGGTTCTGCCTAGTAAGACCCCTGCACCATGATGGGAAGATTGAATCCTCACTTAAAAAGTGAGGTCAATAAAAGGATCCCCAATAGGTGTGCTATAACTGAAGGGCACACCACACATATTGGTGTTGACTGAGGAGATCAACACTGTCCAAAAGATTGCAAGTGCTAATGAAAATGATCTATACCTAAACCCAAAAGGTAGATAGAATCATGATCTTAGTGCAATGCAACTCATCTCATGTCAAAGGAATAAGGGAGTCAAGAAGTTTTGATTCAGAAGAATTTCATGTCAAGACATGAAGAAGGATTTGCTGGGGAATCACACATGAATTGGATTTGGTTTGAGATAGATTTATGCCAAGGGCATAGAAGAGGAAATCCACTAGGGATTAAGATTTGAATTGATATATTTTAATTGTTTGGGAGGAATCCACTGTGGATGAAGATTCAATTTAATTTGTTTTAATTTTTTTAATTTAATTTGAGGTCACATCCGCTAGGGATATAAGCTTGAATCTGTTGGGGATAAAGATTGGGTTTATTTTGATTTGATTTATTTTGACCCCACTAGGGATGTTGGTTTTGAATTTGATTTTTTTGTTTGATTTGTTTATTGATTTGGGCTCCATTGGGAAGAAGAATGTGATTTGACTCCATCGAGGAGATTAAATTTGATTCCATTTGTTTATTTTAAGGGCATACGTACTAGGGATATGAGCTTGGTTGAATTTGTTTGATTGAATTTTAATTTGATTTGGTCCCTGTCGGTGTGCTATGGACTCACTAGGAAGTAGCCATGGGGGCCTTGGCCTATCTTTGTTTTACCAATCCAAAGGCGTAGTCTACCAGTAGCAAGGTAGGATTATCCAACCAAAGGCTTGCCTTTTGGTGTGCAACGATTGTGCAAGGAAGTAGGCGTAGGAAGCTTACATCTTTCGAGGGGCTATGTCAGTCTGGACATATATCATATTTACCAATCCAAAGGGAGAGTCTGCACATTCAGAGTACAAACCTTCCAACCACAGGCATGGTTACAAGGACAGGGGGATTGTTCAATCCATTAGTAACATGGGTAGTGTCTAAATGGGGTCGCAAAGGACATGATCCAAATAGAGTGCTCGCAGGAGAGGTGCCACTAAGGGTATTATCCTTAACCTTAAAAATAAAGCCTATAGGAGTACAGTGGCCAACTCAAGGAGAAAGTGTAGGGACTTACATGAGTGGTGTCATCCATGGGGTGGGTTGCTGTCAGCATTGCAAAAAATAGCCAACCTAAGTTGCACATTAGTGTCCAATGATCAATCTAAGAAGAAGGCGTAGGAGACGTACATCTTCATAGATGAAAATGATCATCGAAGTCATTGGCTAGATAGTACTATCCAACCTAGGGAGACTATTGCGGGGGGGGGGGGTCCTGAGGAAGGGCTAGACCCAGACTTGAAGTAGTCAGGAGGAAAGGAGTGGCCGAGGGACTTACCCTAAGCCTCGAATATACTCCACCTAGTCAGTAAATGAAGGCTGGTCCAAGAAAAAAGTGTAGGAGACTTACATCTTGTTAAACAAAGCCAACATAAGGTTAGCTTACTAGTAGTGCAGTAAGGCCTACCATACTAACAAGCCACTCATCGGTGTACAGTGGTTAAGCCAGGAGGAAAGCACAGAGACTCACATCCTCCTAAGCAAAAAGGCTGCTAGGGCGACACATTAGCTATGTAGTGAATCAACCCGACCTAGAATAGCTAATGAGTGAGGGCCGTTGAGATATGTGTTTGTTTGTGTTTTGTGTTTGTGTGTAATTTATGTTTGTGTTGTGTTGATGAAAGATAAGACGCTGCTTGGTTTCTCTTACACCTATTCTAAACATATCATGGCAGATTCATAGAAATAAATGATTTCAATTTGAAGAGATTGAATTTGAAATGGAATTTTCATTGATAATGATTGCTTTTCAACATGGTTTTATGAATAATATTTTTTTAAATATAGCTCGTTGATTGGAAGCATCAGGCGCTCTCCTTTATGATTAATGAGTTGATATAATCGTCTTTGGTAGGCTTTCTCTATGGCAAAAGGGCCTTCTCAATTGGGTTCAAACTTTCCTCCCATCTTACGATGGGCAACAATTGGTCTCCTTAGAACTAAAATAAGCTCTCCTACTTGAAAAGCTCTAGGGTTGACCAGCTTATTGTGAGCTTGAATCATTTTATCTTTATACAACTCGAGATTTTGGAATGCTTGTAAGAGTCTCTCATCCAAACATTCTAGTTCTTCTAACTACAACTTAGCGTTCTGCTCCATTGTGATCTTGCTACCCACAGTTACTTTTAGTGATGAGAGTTTGACTTCTAATGGTAGAATGGCTTCGGACCCATACAGTAAGGAGAAAAAAGTAGATTGAGTTGGAGTCTTGTAGGTTGTGCAGTAGGCCCATAAAGCTTCAACTAATTGCTCATGCCACTATCATTTGTTATCTTTGAGTTTTATTGAAGGCTTCTGCTAAACCATTCACTCTTGGATAATAGATGGGTAGAGTATCTCCAATCTATGCTGTGTCTCTGGGTGAAGTTGTTAATTTTGGTGCTCTTGAATGCATTACCATTATCGGATATAATCTAGCGGGTACCTCAAATCTGTATACGATATGGTTCCTAAATAATTAGAGCATATGCTGAGATTTAAACTCTCTGAGCAGAATTGCCTCCGCCCATTTGGAAAAGTAATCATTATCAACTAAGCAAAATTGATGACCCTTGGAAGAAGGAGGATCAGTCGGATCCACTATGTTAGTACCTAAACACTCGAATAGCCACGAGGCTAATGTTGGATGTAGAATGTTGGGTGGTTAGTGTAGGACCACTGCATGTACTTGACATTGATGGCATCACCTAACTATGTTTATACAATCTATGATCATCGATAGCCAATAGTACTATGGTAGTGATGGAGTTTAGGCTTTAGAACCTTATAGGACCCACCAATTTGGTTGACCACTAGTTGGGAATCCCCAAAGATGTTGATATTTTGGATGCTTAGAGAAATGGCTAACTCCAGATCATCAATTAGAGCCTCATATTCGGCTTCATTTTTGGTGCAAGGATCAAATAGATGATATGAGAATCTCATTATATTGTAGTCCAGAGTTAGGAGAACTATCCCTACCCCTGCCTTTCCTAGAAGAGGGAATTATGGTTCTTCTCATCTTTGAGAGAAAGTCGCACCATCAAAATACATCTCCCAGTAGTGAATGCTAGTATCCCCTAAGTTCATGATTTGTTTCTTGGGGAGATCATCACAAAGCAGAGAATCAGTAGGAAGTGGGTGTGTTGCTAGGAAATCTGTGAGTGCTTGTCCTTTCACCACACGGAGGGGCAAGAAAGTGATATCAAACTACAATAAAATCATGGACTATCATACCAACCATTTGGATAGTGTTGGCCGTGTCAAGAGGTATAATAGTGGTTGATTTTAGAAATCGAGTCAACTTTATGAGAATGCATAAAATGTTGTAGCTTTTGAGATGAAAAGATTAAAGCTAGGCAATGCTTCTCGATGGATGGATAATTTGCTTCAACACAGATTAGATGATGGTTGAAGTAGTAGAACACGTTCTCATTTCCTTCATTGTTGGCTTGGACCAAGAAAGTGCCAAGAGAGTCATCTAATGTAGCAATGTATAGTATGAGTTTGCTCGGGATAAAGGCTGCTAGAATTGATGGCATCATTAGGTACATCTTGCATCTTCAAAGGCATGCTGACACATGTCATTTCACTTGAACTTGGCATCCTTATTGACAAGTGCTAAAAATGGTTGGCATCTTCTTGATAGGTTGAATATAAAGTGTCTTAGATACAATAGACACCTTTGGAATGATCTGAATTGAGTTATACTATTAGGGGATAACATTTCTAATGTCGCTTTAATCTTTTTTGGATCAATTTTGATACCACAGTGTTGGACAACAAACCCAATGAATTTCCCTGATGGGACTTTGAATGCAAACTTCAAGGGATTCTTTTGAAAGTTATATTATCTTAACCATTCAAAAATTACTCTCAAGTCAAAGAGATGGTCTTCCTTTTCTTTGCTCTTAACCATGAGATCATCATTGATGATGAATGAGTTCGTCAAAGATTTGATTCATGGCCCACTGGATGTGGCACTAACATTTTTAAAACCGAATGGCAAGACTTTATAGTAATATATTATGATCGGGGTTCTAAAGGAAGTATTTTTCTCATCTTTAGGGTCATCTTTATTTAGTTGTATCCAGATGAGCCATCCATGAAAGAGAAAACTGCATGAGATGAGGCAATGCCCACCATTAGTTCTAGTATTGATAGCAAAATTTGTCTTTTGGACATGCCTTATTTAGATCCTTAAAATCAATGCATATGTGAATTTGGCCATTCTTCTTCTTAATTGGGATGACACTAGCCAACTAGGTTGGGTTTTTTCCCACCTGGATGAAACCAACATCGATCAATTTCTTGACTTCAGAAATGACCTGTTGTTCAATGTCTAATCACATGTGTCTAGGAGCTTGCTTGATAGGGTTAGCATCAGGCTATATTGCTAGCTTATTGATCACTATGTTAGGAGCTAATCCAATAATTTCTTCATAACTTGATGCAAAGCAGAATTAAACTCAATGAGTAGCCTAACTAAGTCATTGGTTTCAGTTTCGTTCAATAAGGAACTGATGTGTGTTAGACGTGAATTTTCTTTAATTCCTAAGTTGATTTCTTTGAGCTCATCAATGGTTGATTTAATTTCTTCTTCAAACTTTGGCGGTGCATCTTTTACATGGAAATCATCTGGATCATCTCAAGTTTCTAAGCACACCTCCTCATATGAGTTAATGTGATTTGAAAAGAACTTATCAGATTCCAAATGATTGGTGATGACTAAGCAGTAATCATCATTATTGACTGGGCTTATTATGCTAAAGCGTAGTCTTGGTTTTAATTAAGAGCTTTTACATTTGATTTTCCATATCCTTTTGAAGTAATCTGACCTGTGCTTAGACCATGTATGCAGAATTAATCCTTTCTTTGCTAAATTATGAACACAAGGTGAGCACCAATAAAAAAGTAATTCTATTAAATCTTTATATGAATCATCTTTAAGTTGTACATCAACTTCTTGGCTTGAGGATGATGCTCCAGGATAGAACCTCTGAATATTTACAACTATGGATGATTTAGGGGCTTCCTTAATTACCAAACCCTCAACTTTTTATGAAGAAAGTGGGGTTAAAGCTAAGGTTCCAAATTGATGCCTAATAGTTTCACATAAAGAGGACTTGGATACACTTATTCTTTTCTTTGAAAATATGGTCACTGTTTGGCTTGAGTGTCACCGCCAATGGGATCTACTATCAAGAAGAGCTGGCCGGTGTGCTAACCATATAGGGATCATCCTCTAAACTAGATTCTAAGTCTATATGGATAGCAGGTGTACTCCTGGTAGCTGGGACAAATCTCTTGGTGGGTGGCAGGTGTCCTCCACCCTTGGGACTACCTTTAGACTCGCCTCTTCCTCATCCTAGTAGAGGTTGGTTCATCTTCCCTTCTTGTTTGAATGTAGTATGAATTATGGGTGGAATCTATTCTCAGGCTCTATTTCATCCCCTGAGTCTATTTCTCCCTCCCTTTTCTGTTTAATTTCATTTTTTCCTTTTCTTTTTTTTTTCTTTTTCTTTTTCTTTTCTTTATTTTTTTTCACATGAGAATTTTGACTAAGTTTGTGAGAATAGACTTTTTAGTTTCAGGGGAGGTAGTAGCCCGCATCCTCATATATCCTGACCTCATGAATTGAAAAGGGCTTGAGATCTCCTTCGACACAATACTCGATTCCACCTCTCATGAACTTGCTGCACTGATGTAAGGAGGATGAAACCATACTGTTCTCATATATCCATGATTTTGCAAGCAAGGCATTGAAAGATTTATCCGAGTCTATTTTATGAAACTTGGCTTCAATCTTCCAATCATCTATCTTTAGTGGCAACACTATGAAGCCTTAGGCCCTCTCACCTTGTTCATTGAATCCTTTCTACATCATCATTTCCTTTTGGAGTTTAGCGATGTCAATCCTCAAGTAGGCAAGGGTTCTTAGACTCATAATGTTGACTGCTGCACCTAGGTTAATCAGAACTCTGGAAAGCCTGAATCAACCAACATCCATTGTAATATAGAGAGGACAGTTATGCTCGATCATCCCTAGAAGTAGGTCTTCATCACTGAATGTAACTCCTAAGATATCCTTCAAGTAGTGTTCTTCCTCTCAGTAGTGGTCAGTTGAGCTAAGCATATCTCTAGATCGAGCAAAGCTTGGACTAGAGATTCCCTCATCTCTTTAGATAAGACAAGGGCATCGTATATGCTTAACTTAGTTGTCAACTTTCTAATATGTGCTAGGTCATTGTAATCAATTTTGGGTTGGTCTTCCCCAAGCATATCAGTAGATGTGCTAGGATGTTCTAATGTGTGTGCTAAGATTCTGCTGCAAATCTTTGAATGAATTAATTAATTTTAATTTACATTTTTTTATTTGATGTCTACTTAATATCTAAGTATTACGAAGAGAAGAAAGAGGGTTTGACCCCCTTCATCCCTATCTTAAGTTATTTTTTAAGGGTATATTATTATGACTTTGGTATCTTTAGTGAACCATTTATTAAATATTTTTATTAAACCAAAGTTTGAGTTAGTCTTAAGGAATCTTATTAAAACATGAAAGATATCTCAGGATTAATAAAACTAAATTGCTATTACATGGATAACATTGCACCACTTCTTTCCATCATCAATAAAATAGACATTTCTTCATTTTTATTGTTCATGACTTTTGATTTAATACACATATTTATACATTCAATACATATTTTCACATGATAATCATTAATATTAAGTAGAAAAGAGAGTTATCCCATAGAAAATGTCTATTAGTGTTGTTCTTAAACTTACTAAGACCTCGTGTTCTCGGGATGTCTAGACTATATACTTGCCAAATTAAATACATGTAAACATATAAACAAGCTTAGGGATGAAGATCATGCAAAGATTATAAAATAGAAAATCTTTTATTCATGCAGAACTTAAGGACGTGAAAAAGCAAAGTTTTATCTCAAATTCTAACACATGAATACATATAAATGAAATTAAGGAAGTACATGCCATTGTTAAACAGGGAAGTGATGTTATCTAAGACCTCTTTGGGGCTACTTAAAGCCTCATGTTCTCGGGATGTTTAAACTATATATTTGCCAATTCAAATGTATGTAGACATGTACATGAAACATAAAGATAAAACAAATGCTTTACTATTTTGGAATTATAATTAAATGTAAACTTTATTGAATATTTATAACCAACATTAACTTAAAATTTTCATCATTAGATTATAGTTTTGAAAATAATTTGGGATTTATTAGCGATAATAGCCACACCATATAATAATATTTGTCTAAGACATGCAACTTAGATGTAATCATGTTCATTTGATTCTCTCTTTTTTTGTTTTTTTTAAAACATTAACATGTGGCACAAATGGCATGCACATTTATGATGATTGAAAAGAAGTAGTTAAACATTTCCATATAACATATTCAATTACATTAAGTCCCAAGGACAATCAAGCTAAATAAATATTCCTTAAGACTAGTGAAAGTTCTTATGAGATTTGATTTTGATATTTGAGTTATTGAAACCTAAAGAGGAGAGATGTTGCTTAACACTTACCCCACCCCATTTTGGTGATTTAACATATTTAGATGTCAATTAAATGGATTTTATAGATTAATTAGGTTCAAGTTGTTAAGCATATCAATTTCATTACCCTTCCCTAAACTTTTTTAATCTAGTTAACTACTTGATCATGAGCCTTCAATGATATGCTCTTGGGAAATTAAAATTTGCAATGCACTTAAGGAAATCTAATGCAATTAGACTCATGTTTAAGTGTTAACTTTATTAAAGAAGGAAAGAATCTAAGTTAGGTACTTTTATGATTTTCCCATACCAATGGGTTAACCATAGTTCCCTTAATAACTTTAGATTATTAAACACATAAACAAAATTAATATATTATATTTGAATTATTTGAATCAATCAATGATTTTGTTTGATTTCTACTTTATCGCTAATCTTTCTAATTAATCCCTAATTATTACATGTATTAATTAACCCTCCAAAGGAAATATAATTAGAAAAAAATTAATAAAGAGGCCCAAAATATTTCTTTTCATTATTCCCAATGTTCATAATGATTACTTATCATTAATTATTTATTTTTCATTATTTATCATTTTTTATAATTATTAAATTAATAATTGAAGGTAGTTAGGATTAAAATTCCAATTTCTTTAAATTAAATAGCAAATAATTCTAAGAAAATTATGAGAGGTAGAGGACATCTCATGGAGTCATCCCACCAAATTTGGAATTAATTGGCTAAGTAAGTAAGCCTTAATTAAGGTAATTATCCTAAGCTTCAATCCTTAATTAAGCACTGTTCACTTAACATAAATTAGGTATTTTATTTTTCTTAAATTCTCCTCTATCTAACCTTTCCAAAATAGGTTTATTTGTATTTTTAAAATTTTTCTATAATTAGTTATGAGCTTTTGTAATTTTAACCATTTAATTATATTTTAAGGACTAATTAACCCTTTAAACCATCGGCACCATGCGGATGCTGATGCAACAGGGCTTCCAACGTGGTGCCACAGTATTGGTTATTTAAATCGTCTGATGCGGTAGCTGACTCAACAACGGTAGACATTATCTCAGATCAGATGGCCAAGATTAATTTCATGATTTCAAAAGGATTAAATGAAAATTTCTAACACGATTAATCATGGCCATCCATTCTAATCACGCAAAATAGAAGATCGATGATCCATCATCCCACCAGCATCGTGACAAACACCTTCCGCCTTTCAGCTTCTGTCATTTGATCTAAGCTCACTTGAGCTTGCTTGATGGTGAAATTGACTCTAAAACTATAAGGGAATGAATCTAAAGGGATCCTACGATGGAAATCACACAAAAACACAATTCACTTCAAAAAAGACCAACACCTAGTGGGGGAAACTATGGTTGCCAGATTTTTACCTCACTAGAGCTATAAACGGTAGTCTATTGATAGAGGTAGCTTTATCTTGAAGAATTGAAGCCCTACTGAAAAGGGCATGAGTTGCTTCTAACACTGATTTCTCTACAGACCAAATGCCACTGCAAGCTCATCAGAGTTGGTCTTGAGACATCTTTCAGAGATCGAATCACTCTGGAAATTTTTTATTTTGGTTCATTGGAGTGAGGTGAAGGTATGGGAAGAGTTATTTTGGGTTTGGTGGAGATTTTGGAAACTTGGATAGACGAAGCTCTTGGGTCAGATCGGGGTCTGGTCTTGCCTGTGGTGGAGCACACGAAGAGCTTGAGAGAGGGTATGGGACTGTGTGGAATGCTCTCAAGAAGTTCTTTCATGAGTTTGAATCCATGGGGAGGAGTATACTCTACTCCCCAGCTGAGCCAAGGGCTAAGATTTGTTCAGCCTTTGGTAGGCGTCCGACCGAGATAGGTAGCTGGAGATGGCAGGGGATTGCTGAGATGGCTGAAGGTGAGAGGTTGACGGAGTGTAGTGGGCTGACATGGAGTGTACGGCCTCCCTTAGGTAGACCAATGATTTCCATGGGTGAACTCACCCTCTCATGGCCAAAGGTTGAGCCCAATAGCCTTGGGTTAGGTTGGGTCAGTGGGCTTCTTATCCATGAAAAGCCAAAGGTGCTTGCCATGGGGAAAGGGGGCGAAGAACCTAACCAAATGTTGCTTTTGTCCCATTTGGGTGGCTTGGTTTAATGGTCCCACTTAGGCAAGCCCATGGTGACCCAAGGATAAGTCATGCCAAGTTTGGTTTAGTATGGGATGGGTTAAGTTGGGTTTGGCTCAATTTGACTCAATTGGGTCAAATGGTTTCAATTGATTTCAATTTGACCCAAATTAGGTCAAACTAATGGTTTGGGTGAGTTCAATTAGTCATTTGGAGTGAGTGAGAGCAATTGGTTTGATTCAATTTGTGTTAGATTTAAATTTAGCTCATATGATTTAATTTGGGTCAAATGGGTCATATTGACCAATTTGACCAAATTGGCCAAATTAATTTGAGCATGGGTGTGGTTCAAGTTCAATTGATCATTGGTGATTGAATGGAAGAGTTGATTTGAATTAATTTGGATTATGGAGTGATTTGGTTCAATATGACCCTTTAGGTAAAATTGGGCTAAGTGGGGTAGTTGGGTTAGGTTGACCAAATTGGGTTCAATTGAAGGTTGGATTATGTTTAATATTGGATTAGAAATTTTTTGGAAGCATTGGTTTCAATCAATTTGGTTTAAGATTGACTTGGTTCAATTTGACCCTTTAGGCCATATTAGGTCAACTTGGGTCAAAGGATTTAATTAGCTTGATTAGGCTCAATTGATTATAATGGAGTGTTCAGTAATGATCTATAATCATCAATGAAGGGATTGGATGACTTAATTTGATTCAATGGGAGTTTAATTAGAGTTTGGCTTAATCACCTCTCTTAGGTCACTTTTGGTTAAGTGACTTGGTCAAGCTAACCTGGGCCAATTAGGGTTATGGCTAGTTGGGGTGTGTTCAATGATGATTTTGAAGTTAATTGGTGGCTTCGGCTACAATTGATTTGGGCTCAATTAGGTTTTGGCTCATTTGAACCCTTTAGGTCAAATGGGCTAGCTTGGGTTGGTCAATTTCCTCTTTTTCAATTGGCTTGATTGCAAGTATTGACATAGCTTGAAATGATCTAATGAATAATTAGAGAGGCTGAGAAAATTAAGTTAGATTTAGTTTACTTGAACGGGCTTAAGTTGAGTTATAGGATTGTGATGGGGGATAATATGGGTTAAGGCCCAAGTTAATTTGGCTTGGAGCTTGGATTAGAAAACAAATTCAAGTAAGATTAATTAAATAGGTTCGATGTTGATTTTGTTTCATTTATTTAAGCTTAAATTTAGATGAGTGAATAGGTATGAGTTTTGATTTAGGCCACGAGATAGGTAGAACCTATTTGTCTTGAGGTATATCCTAGGCTTAGGGTTATGCCCTCTAAGTCTCTAAGCTTAGGTTTAGTGTTTCCTTAATCACTAGAAGTGTCTTAGCCCTAAAGAAATCTAAGTGTGTAGAAGGTTCCTATGTCAAAGATGAGAAAAGTTAATCCTCACTACAAAACTGAGGTCAACAAGCATTTGATGGCTAAAGAGCCCATTAATGTAGTTTTGATTTCTACCACTATGCTTATGCTAATGTCACTTGGGAACACTTTGATGTTAGTGATTATGAGGAGGATATCATGGCATACAAGAGTACATCAATGACTCCAGTTGACATGGCAAGGGTAGAGGAAAATAGATAAGGGATAGTCAAAAGTCATTGAAGCCAAGGGTATGAAACAACCTGCTAGGAACCAAGCGAGGCTAGGAAGTAGCATCACATCACCTAACCTAATCAACATTGTGCAAGGGGATTGCTCTTGGCAAGGAGAATGGTAATTTGTTGAAAGAAGTTGAGAAGGAGAAGAGTATGCTTACCGCAGAGCTTGCTTATCACAAATCAGAGAAGGTTGAATTCACTTGACTATAATAAATAAGTATTATAAGCTAATTTTTAATAATCGTAAGAATATAGGCACCTCTTTGTTTCCAAATTAATGGGGGTATTCAATTCTACATATAAAATTTGTTATACTATAGTCAACTCGATAATGATTATACGTAAAATGCACTCAAGTTATCAAACACTAAAGAAAGACATGGGGTGAGTGTCACTTGGTAGCTCAATTATTTTTCTTTTTTAATTTTGTTCCTATGAAAAAGAGTGTTAATATTTTGTATATAATGAGCATCACCACTCATACTTATCACCGTTGACTCCATGTGCCTAATTTCTTATGAAATTGATTTTGATAATAATAAACATATGATTATGGAACTAATATTTTATTTCAAATGTTTCGGGAAGCTAACTAGACTCCGTGTACTCAGTTAGATTTAGAATGTCAAGATCACCTGGATTAGCACAATTTAAGATATTTCTAGGTTATGTCACAATAAGACAAATAAGAACTCAATAATATAAAAATAACAGCTTTAATATCTCGAGCTAATTTATTTGAATTTTTGCCTAATTTTCTATATTTTAAATTACAAAATTTTTTGAGTTATTTTTAAATTATTCTTTTGGATAATTTTAGTACTTGTATGAGATTATGTTTAATTCACTGTATTTTAAAGTGCGTTGAATTCATTTCAGAAATCACTAAATTATTTCCATGCTTGGTCGTAGAAATTATCCATTTATTTTGGTATGAGAATTAAATCATTTTTGTATTATTCAAATTATTCCTTTTCTAACTCATATTCTTTAATTTATCAGTAAATATTATTATGGGATTTATTTAAATTATTATCATTTTATTTTCTCTTATTCATAGAATTTTTAAATTTATATTGTATAAAAATTAAATTTAAATTATTTTGAATTTTAAATTGCATTTTGCCTTAATTGGTTTCCAAATGAGTCTTATTCATTTATGGCATGATGTGGTTGGCTCATAAAGCATTTTTACACATCTTATTTGAGTTTAATTAGCTTAATTTAGGTTTATTTAAATTCAATTATAATTGGATCATAAATTAAATATATTTTCCAAAATTGATATTCCATTTTAGGAAATATTTTGGTCAAACACTTATTTATTTATTTTTTATTGAATTAATTTATGTAATCATTTGAAAAAGCTTCTTAAATTGATTTATCATTATTTAAGTGTGATTGATTGCATTAGATTAAGCTTAATCCATATTTGGAATGCCTTTGATCGAGACTCTTATAGAATATCTAAGATTTATTTTATTAGTTTTTACATTTAAATCTTGCCTTTCTCATTCAATCTAATTTAGTTAATTTAATATATCATCTTATATGTGATTGAATAATTTCTTGATAATTATTTGGCCGGCCTATACAAATCCCATTCAAATTCAATTTTCTTTTGAATCATTTCTATTTATTTGTTAGATATAATTCATTTATTCAAATTGTATGAATCCTTTCCTCATTATTGACTTTGCTGACTACTTTATGCTTAATTTAAATTTAATTTAACCTTTTTATTAAGCAATTTTCTAATTGAATTCAAATTACTTACCTTATTTATTTTCCCTCCCATTGAACTTGCCTTTGTCAAAATTCTCATGATGGTAAATTAAATTGAGATTTCTTAATTAACCTAAGTGATCTCACCCTCTCTTTTCTCTCTTAATTCGGTAACCCTATGTAATTTGACTTTAACTTTATTTTAAATTATTTGCATGTTCCAATTTTTCAATAATTAAATTTCTTCCTTATGTGAATTTCCATAATATTTCTTTCATGCTCGGTCGACCCTCTCATATATTTAATGAGGTTAAACCTTACTTGTCATTCTTCTTACTTCTCTCCAATTAGGTAGACGTCATGCTAATCAAATTTGTGGAGAATTTTTTGAGTTCAAGTGCTAAAGCCTCTCTTCTATTCTTGATTTCACTTTGACTGAGATTTACATTGAAGATTTCTTGAAGTGAATGTGCATGAGATCATCTCCTTCCATTAGATCTTCAACATCAATCATGTAGAGATTTATTTCAACCCTTTCAAGCTTCTTTTAAGCTTTGGAAATATTAAAATCTAAGTCATTTCCTTTCATTAATCTTACATTAAGGACTTGAGTAAGTATCTCTGTTTCATTTCAATCTTTTGATTTAGTAATTTGATTGTCTTGTTTTAGATGAAATAAATTTATTTGCTTTGAAGTTTAAGATCTTTTTAATTCTCTTTTCATTTATATTCAAACAATTTAAAAGGATTTCAAGTGGTTTTGATTTTCATTCTTTAAGTTTTTGTCTTGATTGTTCTTTACTTTATACTTTGTGCAAGGGTTTTAAAAAGATTCCTTTAACATCTTTGAGCTTTCATCTTATGCAAGCTTCCATTAAATATTTTTAAAAGTATTTCATTGAATTTAAAATTGAGTAATTATTTGCATCTTTCAAAATTATTAATCATATAACATAAATATTGAGCACTTTCTCTTTATTTTTCTTATCATTATTTAGTATTGGATAGGGTGTAAAATTCTTTTAAAATTGAGAGTTAAACATGCAAATTATATATTTCTTTTCATTGTTCTTATTGTGAAGTGTTGGGGTTGTAATTGCCCATTGTAGGAAAGAACAAAGTTGGACTTGTACTTGCCCAGTGTAGGAAAGTATAAGAGATTGGGTGTAATCTCTTTTTGATTAGTGAATTCCTAGATAGGATGACTAGGTGTGGATGTAGGTTGATTTTTGAGTTTGGCTAAACCACATAAAAAATGTTTCTGTCTTTACTTTTTTCTGCACTTTACTTTAGTTGCTTGGTTGCTTACTCTCTTTATAAAATACTTTATTCACATTTGCAACTAAGTTTTCTATAAAGCTAAAAATTAAGTTTTAAATTAATTGTTTTTATTTATCCGATTTTTCCCTCCTCTTAGGTGTCAAAGTTTCTTAATAATTAATATTGAAGTCTTGACTTAGTGGCTTGACTTCCTTTAGTAGATTACTATGGCACAAGTTTTTCTAAAGGGGCACTACTTGAAGGACAATCTACACATAGGCCACCTTTACTCGATAATGTTCCATTTGATTATTAGAATAACTATATTAGCACTTTTATTATTCGCGATCAACATTATAGAATGTCACAAATGTTGACACACCAATACAACACACTCATGACTGAAATAAATGGATTGAACGTTGAAAAACATTTTGATGAATGATCTGCTTATGAAAGAAAATTAGATGAACTTAATGCAAAGGCATGTAATATTTTGTATTATGCATTGCTTCCTGATGATTATATGAGAATTTTCATGCTTAGTATTGCTAAATAAATCTATATTAAGCTGATTATTACATATGAAGGTACTAATTAAGTACAAAATGTGCATATAAATAGATTAGTACATGCATATAAATTATTTTACATGTTACCTAATGAAACCATTTCTAAAGTGTAAACCAATCTCATGAAAATAATTAATGCATTGCATTCTCTTGGAAGAAAATAAAAAAATCAAGATTTGGTTTACAAAATCTTGAGATTGCTTCCAAAAGAAAGGGATGTTATGGTAACTACAATAAGTGAAGCTAAAGATTTAACTATATATACACTTAATCATCTTCTTGGCTCTTTATAGCTCATGAACATGTCTTAGCACAAAGAGATTAAAATGACTCAATCTAAAAAAAAAAGAGAAAAGGAAAATAACTATTTTCAGGTGGAAGACACTTGTGAGGAGAATACTTTAAGCTTTGAAGTACACAGTGAAGAGATTACCATTCTTTCAATGAAATTAAAAAATATGCTCAAAAAGAAAAAGCAAAGGTATGGTAAATCTAAAATGCATAAATTGCCTACTAAAAAGTTTAATGTAAGTGAAGGATAGTTTCCTACAATTGCAAAAATCTTGGACTTCTAAAAGGAGATTGCCTTGACATTACTGAGAAAGAAAAGAAAGGTGAAAGTAAGAAAAAAATAGAAAAATAAAAAGTAACAAAAGAAAAAAGAATCAAGTGATGGCACTACAAAAGAAGAAGGCAACGTATGTCTCATGGCGGATGTGGACACATCTAGTGGTATGTGAAGGAGTTTCTTATGAAGAGTTGGATGATGTATTTAATGAATTAGGACATGAATATTAAAAACTGAAAACAAAATATACTATTTTAGAATAAGAAAAGCAAAACTTGGAAATGCATGTTTTACCTTTAAAATATAAATGTAGTTAGTTAAAAATAAAAAATAGTACATTAGTAGAATAATCTTTGCTTGTAAAAAAATTAAAAAGAGAAAATATTTATGTTATTAGAAATGTTTAATTTCATACTTCCATTTGTGTTATTAGAAATGATGGTCTCTTCAACTTGGTTCAACTATTGACCATAATGGTGATGGTCTCTTCAACTTGGTTCAACTATTGGACAAATCAAATCAAGCAACATACAAGAAGCCCTCCAAAACATTCAATGCAATCATTATCATCATTTGGTTCATTTGGACTGCTAGAAATGATCTCAAGCATAATATTTCCAAGATCAATGATGAATCCATTGCTCTCAAGATCAAATCCCACTTCCAACTGATGAAAAGAGGAGAAGCTCTGAACTAGAAAAACAACTATGTGAATAGAACCATTTGCAAATCGCCAACCTGCAATCTTGCCTTCTAGAAGAGGCTGAACCAAGAACACATCAAAATTATTATAGATGGCAACTTCAATACCAAAACTAGTAAAGCTGGGATCATTGGCATCTTTAGGAACTATAAAGGTGACTGCATCTACTTCTACTCCATGCCTTATAAAGCCCTTTCAACACTTCATGTTGAAACAACAACACTTCATTTTTCCCTCCTCCTTGCTTCAAGAAGACCCCAACTCAACTATTGGATTAAATTGTACACATTACCTCTCATACAAATCCTGAACGAAGATCAAATCCAGCCACACCCCCACCCCCACCTTGGATCATTATCAACCTCCTTAAAGCTATCAATAAACTAAGTAGGAATCTCAAAGTCTCTTGCTCCCATATATGGAGGGAAGGTAATAGACTTGCTATTTTACTTGCAAAGAGAGAAGAACAACATCAAATCCTCTCATCCTCCAAACATCATGATAAAGAGTTGAGCTTACTTGTGCATAGTGACAAGCTAAGCCTCTTATACATTAGAACAAAATACTTGTAACCTCCCCTTTCTTTCCATCTTTTGAATTACTGTAATCTTCTAGTAATCAATAAAATTTTCCTCTTTATGTAAAAAAAGAGTTATTTATTAAATTCAATTTTTTACTTTTTCTTACTATTTAAGTTCTTATTAATAGGTCTTGTATTAATAAATATTCAAATGCTGATATGAGTTTTACACATGAAATATTTTACATGAAGAGAAAAGTAGATAGATCTATTTAAGATTAGTATTTCTTTATCAAGACACATGAGAAATATTTGTGTAGACTTATCATCAAGTTGACAATGTAGATTGCTCGATTTCCTAAATATACTAGGCTCCTTAAGATTAATTCACTTGTGGATACTTCTAAGAGAAATACTTGATAAGTAAAAAAAATAATCATTTTAATTTATTTTATTGATTTTATGAAAAAGATGGCTAAAATTGAATGATTATTACTTTAATTGAATATCTTATATACTTATTGTAACTTATAAGATAGAGACTGAATCACCATAACTAAGTAATAAGACATACTGATATATAGAGCGTCTATACAACAATAACCACTGAATCACTAGGGACTCTATAAGAAGTATGATGGGCTTAAAGTGATAAATGACATAGAATAAGAATTATAGAAAATGGTGAAAGTAACCTTAGTTTGAATATCATAGTTCATCATCTCAAACCATCAAGCTCATGATCATTTAGTTTAGAAAGGTAGTCAACCCAACCCATTTATAAGATGCCTTATTAACAACCTTGAATTGCATCCTTTAAAGTTGGTCTTATGAACTTAATCCTAGAAAAACAATATTTAAGATTTAAAGATAGATGGATCTTAATGATAACACGGAAGATGCAAAACTTAAAATCATTATTTATAAAAAAATGCCTATATTAAAAAAGAAAATAAGATAATTAGTTACACATAATTTGAGCTATTCAACTTTGGACCTTTTCTATGGGTTAAGCAACCAACTCCTAGTGCACTAAGGCATCCCAACATAATAAAATCTATATCTAAAGACTAAGGCTTTATTCTATGGAATATGATACGTAATTCAAGTTATGTCCTTTAAAGAAAATATTTAAATTGTCTTTTAAATTAATTATTTTTAAAAATAAAAAATTAGAACTTCTAAAATTAGAAAATTTAAGATAACATAAGATTATTAATGATTATTTTATATTGAGGCTTCTACATTTATAAAATAAAATACTTAAATAAATTTAAATGTTAAAATAATTTAAAATATATTTTTAATTAAATAATTAAAATATTAGATATTTTAATTATTAAAAATAGCATAAGATATTAAATAAAATCCAATAAATTGGGTAATGTTATAAACATTAAGACACTTTTGGGACAAATTACATTATAATGGCTCCAACTAGAAATAGTAATTTTATAAGATAAGATTATTTTCATTTAAGGATTATAAATATAGTGCAAATGATTTAATTAATTTATAAGAAAATTTAAGAAAGTGTAAATAAGTTCAAGTAAATATCCCCCACTTTATTAAAAATTTTTAAGATTATTTAAAAAAATAAAATTTTAAAATAATGAAAAACATTACTTTTGAATCGTTAGAGGTATCGATAAATTTTAAAAAATTATCATAAAATTCAAGAAAGTGCGTAGACATACTAAAAATATTTTTCTAATTTTTAAACTCTTTGGATTTAAATTTTAATTATTAGAAATTTAGAATAATGAAAATTTTGATTAGAAAAATCATATGTTATGTAAAATAATTTTAAAAAATTTAAAATTTAATAGGAGGTCTAAAGTAATCTAAAAAATCTTTTATGGCTTGGATTCAATCTAATCTTCAATTGACCATAATTAATCTTGGTTGCTTGCTTATTCTATTATTTACTAACCATGTTTCAAAGGGGTTTTGAATGTTATTTTGTATATAATCATCGAAAGAGCATCTTAGGGTTGCTTAAGGTGATTAATTAATTTGGCTGAGAGAGATAATCACTTGGTTAAAGACAAAAATGGGTTAGGTATAGGCGAGTACCTTTGACTCAACCAAAAGTCAATTTCTTTTAAACTTTCATGATTGGTTATACTAATAATGTATCAATAAAATAGATTGATTACTCAAATTTAGTACTTACATCCATTAGGGAATGACTAAGCTAAAGTAATGGAGGTCTACCAGAAGGATAGCTAGATCTAAACTAACAAAAATAATGTATACAAATGAACATTATATATTGATTCTTCTTATGGTCTTACTAAGTCTAGGATAAACTTAAGAGGTTAAGATGTGGATTTGGTATTTAAGGTAGATATAGCTTTAAAATCTTTTTTATATTTTTGATGTTAGTAAAGGACCCCCAACATTTATGCCATATCAATCAAAAACTTATAATGGTTGACAAAATATTGAAATTTTAATATTTTGAGTTTTAATTGTTATACAAAAATTGTAAGATCATATATGGAAACCCTTTAGTTTACAAGAAGTTGGAGGGTATTGATAACTAGACTCTAATAGATTTATATCTGAGAATTTTGTAGTGATTAGTAGATAACTTTTTTTAAATGGTCATCTATCAAATAACTAAATCACTTTACACTCTCAGCATAGTGACCAATGTTATAGTTTTCAACTTATAAGGCTTAAGATTTCATCCTAAATATCGGATGATTCTTGAAAGATGGGTCTTGTTCACAAAACCCTTTAAGTAGCATACATGGTTTGTTTGACTTAAAAAATCTTTCAATTATTATGTTTAATAAAAACATTATTTAATTCCCTTTGCTTTTGCTCATCAATAATGATTGATATTAAAAAGGGATAGCTTATGTATAAGGAAAAGAATAGATACGGGCCTCCTAATTTAATCATTAAGATTAAATATAGATAGGATAACTAATTTAATTTACTTGAACTTGTAAGGATGCTCTTTAATATGCTAAGATAACCTTTTTTAGTTCTACACTTAATAGAGGTATAAACTAAGAAGGACCATATCCATAGAATGTATATGGCAAGACCATATTATTACCATCTTTTAGTAACCAAACCTTTAGGTGAATGCAAAAAATTTATAAACTTAATTTGTAGACTAAAAAGGTAATCTTGCTACTATATTATTTCAACTATGTCTATTCAAACTTGGATTACAAGCATGACCTTAAGAACTTTTGTTACACTGATTATTCAAAGTTAGAAACTATATAAAAAAGTTTGTAGATAAGTGGGTTTGAATTTAACTAAAGTGGTCATTTCTTTTATTCCTTACCTACTAGTCTAAGTACTAGCTCCTTAGATTAGGTTTCCACTTCTACCTAATTTAACAAGATAGATGAAAGAATTTATTTAAATCTCTAGTAACAAAATAATATATAAAAAAATGATGTAGTTTTCATATAAATTAATTTGTTAGTGAAAAATGAGAATATAATCTCAATGAGGTTTTCATCTTTCATCTGAACTCATGGTAAATAATTTTTCATAGACATATAATAATATTAATAAAAGAAATCTTAAGAATGTGGGATACCTAATCTCTTAGAGAGACTAGCCTCCTTCTAGTTAATTGCACTCAAAGACACCTCGAAGAGAAACTCTCGATGAATGGAAGCATGTCATTATTTTGACTATATTTTATGTGTTTACCAAGAAAGACAAATGTTTTATTAATTATTATTGTAATAGAAAAATTTGTATGATGGGTGCCAATCCATAAAGTAGAGAGTGAATCTCTATAACCAAGCTAATCGATATTCTAACATACAAAAATCTATTTATCAATAGCCACTGATCACCAAAGAATCAATTTAAAGTAGGATAAGCATAAGGGTAAATGGGTAAAATAATGAGATCATGGGAAAGGTGGAAATAAGCTTAATCAAGATTTCATGGAACCATCATCCCAAGATGTCAAGCTTAAGATCATTTAGTTTAAGAAGGTAGTCAAACCAATGTGGTTATGAGATGCTCTATGAGCAATAATAAAATGCATCTTTCATAGTTAGGCACATAAACTCAAACTAAGAAAATAAAACTTAAAATATCCTAAATAAACAATATTTAAGGAAAAGGCTACAAAAGATGCAAGAATTGTGGTATTCAAATGAGTAGAAAAATACCTACAAAAAAACAAATGAGATAACCAATTATATGCAATCGGAGTTACTCAACTTTAACCTTACAATCCTATCAGGGTCAGGTTATCACTACCTAGTGTTATAAGGCTCTCTACAAACATAATTAAAGTTATGCTTACATAACGATCTATCTTAAGAGCTATGACATACAATGTAAGTTATATGTTCTTAAATGAAGACCTTTAATGCATACTTGACTTGACCATGTTATGAGTATACACCAACGCTTAAAAATTTTGATCGTTGGTAAGCTCTATACAGCTTCAAGAGATATAAGAGAGTGAAATGTACTTTAAAAATTTGTAAGAGAGAGTCATAATCAAGGTAGTTCAAAATATTTTCTTAATTAATTGAAGATTATTTATCATTTTATAAAAGTTGATAGAATTTTTTTTATGAGTCTAGCATGAAGTCATTTATATCCTAGAAAATTAAATTTTAATAAGAAAACAAAAAAGAATTGTAATTAGTAATTAAGATTAAAATAATAATCATTATGTTGTGATGGTTACAAAATAAAGTGTAAAAAATTAGTGCAACAAGGTAATCTGCTTATAATACTAAGAATACAAGTAAAAAAGGTGTAGTTGAGTTCTACCCAACTAGCTTAAATATTTTAAATAATAAACTATAATTTAAGTTTCCCTCTACTCTTAATCTATTTTCTTGGTTTAAATTGAATATCTATACACTGAATATTCATTAGATCATGAAACATTGCTTATACTTGATATATATATATATATATATATATATATATATATATATATATATATATATATATATATATATATATAATTCTAAAAGAAATATTGTAAAGAAAATATTTTAATAATGGAGCCATCATAGGACAAAAAAATATCACAGATAGATTAACACATGACATGGCAGCATTTATATGTTGATGTACAACCCTTAGAAAAATTAAAATAAAAGTAATGGTCGTATATTATTTTTGACCTCACTTTTAGTGAGGTTGATAACCCTCCTCTTAGACCTAGGATTTGATCTACGAATTAAGGTTCTGTTAAGCTCGAGTTTAATAATCACCCTAACCTAGTAATTAGGATCTCCAATCTCAAATTAAGAGCTTCCTAATTGGGCATTTAGGATACTGTAATTAGTAAATAAGTGTATAACTTAAACTAAATCAGAAATAAAAATAACAAATTAAATTGAAACTAAATATAGAATCAAACTTAAATTAGAAAGTCAACACATTATGGTGAAAATGTAGGTTAGCTTAGTTCCCCCACAAGACCTGACCTGACCTAATAGGACTATGTGAGTCTAATCAAATCCAAATTCAACATAATTTAATAAAAACTTAAATCAAGTAAACCTAAATTGGAATCTAAATTAAAATGAGCCTAGATTGAGTTAATTACCATGATCAACCTAATGACCCTATTTAAGCTCAAAATCATTAAGTCTATTAAAATCAAATAAAATCTAAATAAATATAAATTAAATAAAATAAATAGTACAAAATTAATGTATAAATATAAATAAATATAAAATTAAATTCAGATAGGATGTAAAATGGTTGGTTAGATTGTTTGACATAATTTGAGTTAGTGGGTCCCACTAAGCTCATACGAAGTTTAACTAGAATCAAATAAGAATAAACTTGTATGAAAATTTAAAATAATTATATTATCTCATTGAAAATTAATCTATTCCTTATATTATCTCATTGAAAGTAATCTAATCCTAATTTGAGCCCATTGTGGCCATTGAGGCCATTTGACCCAAATTAACCCATGTGGACCCCACTAAACCCAAATCAAATTTAATAAAAATTAAATAAAATTAAACTTATATAAAAGCTTAAGACTATTGAATCAACTCATTCAAAATTAATCTAAGCTTAATTTGGGCCTAAATTGATCATTAGACCTAATTGAATCTAAAATGACCAATTAGGCCATTTGACCCAATTTCACTTATTTAAGTCAAATTGAGTTAAGTTAGGCTTGTGTTAAATAAAATTAATTAATTATAAGTATTTTAAATAATTAATTTAAATTAAGTCCTAAATCAATTGGGCAAACGAGACTCACTTGACTCAACCCAACTCAATTTGGGCTAAGTTGAGTCAACTCAAGCCTTAACCCAAAATGAGTTCACTCACCTACCCATACACTAAATCCAAACAAAATTTTATTTTTAATAAAGAAAAGGGCATGCCAAACACAATAAAATAAAGAAAGAGGGAGGTGAGTATGAGGAGAAAATTTTTTTTTTTCTTGACATGGGAGGGCATCGAAAGAAAGGAGGGTTTTCTACACACCTCATTTCCTTTTTCTTCTTAACATACTAAAAAAAAAAAAACACATACGCACACATCTTATTCCAACTATAATAAAACCCCTCTCTCCTCCTCTTGTGCTTTATAAGTCCAAGAGCCACCAATTCTAGCAACGGGCGATGGCGCACGGTGGTTAGGACATTCCATAGGGAGCCAGAGAAAAGATCTGAGGAAATATTTTAGTATCCATTGAATGTGGGCTTCAGTGAGGTAACGTTTTAAAACTTAAGATCAATCATAGGTGTTTGTGTTTGGTGATAAATTTACATAAATTTAGGATTTTCTCTTAAATCTCATTGCATTTTCTTTCTTTTAGTTCCCTAACGTGAAATAAAATGATTTTTGACTTAGATCATCGAGACTGCAATATCCGATGATATTTGGAGTAGATCTCATCCATCTAACTTTTTTTGGTCTGCCTCCCATGAGGAAGACAACCTACGAGCCATCCATCTTACTTAGATAGAATGGACGACCACGATTATATCACCTTTTTCTGATTAAATTTATTAGATCTAGCTCAAAACATCAAAAAATAATAAAATATAAAATACTAAACAAAAAAAAATGAAAATTAAAGTCCATAGATTTATCTTTTCGAGAGAAATCCAATGAACTCAAAATCCTTAAATTTAGCTATATATTTTAGGAGTAATTTGAGTTTTAGTGAAAACTATATTTTATTAATTACTCTTAAAATACTAAATCAATGAAGTTGAAATTTTCCAAAAAGAAACTTAATGTTATTGCATACCTATCATAAAACTATCAAGTTAAATAGCTTTCTGGTTTAAGAGTTATTAATTTTTAAAGTTAATTAGCTAATTTTGAATAAATAATTAATTAAAAATAAAAAAACTTATGAAAATTTATTAAAATAATTCAAATCACTTTACTAAACATTAGAGATGTTAAAAAATTAATTAGACAGTCTGGATCACTCTAAATCACAAAATTAATTAAATTAGAGTTTAATTAAGCATTAATTAATTACTTTAGTTATGAAAAACTTTAAAAAAGCATAACTAATCGTAAAAAAAATCTAAAAAAATAGAAGTGAACCTTCTATGGAAATCTTAGATGAAGGAGAATCTAAGAAAAAATAAAAGCCCTAAATTTTATCAAGTATACATGGATTAGTTAGGGTTTGAAATTCCACTTATTTAGTGTAATTGAGCTTTAATCACTTGTCGAATTAGCTTGTATTTTAGTGTGATAGTCTTATGAGATGACATTTGCCTCCTATAATTATTTTAAATTAATTTTCAAAATAATATGGGAGGTTCAAATTTTCAAACCTAAATTAGTAATTTTTATGTATTTAATAAATTAATAAAATTATGAAATTAACTATAAAAACCTACTTATGTATTAAAACAGTAAGGGTGATAAAAAAATTTAATTATGACCTCTGATCTTGATTATTTTTCAAAATCACTTTAAAGGCTTTCCATTTAGTGAATTAAATCATTAATTACTCTAGAACTTAGAAAATTCATAAAAATTAGTGTAGACCTCCAAATTTTTTGACCAAGCCCTATTTGTGCTTAACTAATAAAGAGATTTTCAATAAAATTAAAATTTCCAATTAGTTTGTGGTATTTTTAGTGTAATTGATGATTATGGGTTTTCCCTATTTGTTTAATTAATTTCTAATTACAAGCCTATTGCATTATGATTTTTAGGACATACTTATTTCATATTTATACATTTTTTTGTAAATTTTTGATAATTTTTAGGCTTATATTTAAGGCTTAATTAAATTTATGGGCTCTTTTAGACTTAATTGTTTAAATAATTAATTAACTTTAATTAATTCAAAAAAATCATTTAAACTACTTTTGAATCACTTTAAGAACGTAAATGGGTCAAGGGATAACTTTACTAATTTTCTTTCCTCATTGGGATTAAATGATTTAAATTTCATAAATTAACCTTCAATGAATTTGATTAGGCTTAATGGTGCTTATCTTCATGTGAATAACTTTAGGAATAAATAACTCCAAATATGTTATGTTGTGATATTTAAATGCTTTGCTTCATTGATTCATAAATTTGTCTTTCATATATTTCATACACTCATGTTTCAAAAATAAATAATTAAAAGATTTCATTTAATTGCTTATTTTGAATTAAATAGTGTGGCTATTATTATTAGTAAATCTTAAATTTTTTATAATTAATAAAAAAATATTAAGTAATCTAAATGAAAATCAATATGAATAATTAAAATTTAAATTTAAAATCCTATTTGTATGAACTACAATTTGAAAGGTATATTCTTTGGAAACTTGAGGCTGCAAGGCTACTGGTCTGAAGGAGATCTTGATATCTTGTATCTTTGGTATAACAACAACATGTACCTTAAGATTTGTAGTAAATTATATATTAAGTTTAATTATTTTTACTATATATATAAATAAAGCATATTTAGAATTTTTATAAATTTATTCTTATTCCTATATATGTATGCATTGGTATAAGAATTAACAAGCACATAGTTTGGACATCCCGGGAGGGTGAGACTTTAAGTAGTCCCAAGAGAATATCTGATTAGCTCATTTTTCTAGATCAACAATGGCATGTACTTGTTTAAATTCATTATACTAATGTGTATGTATGTATGTATGTATGTATGTATGTATGTATGTATGTATGTATGTATGTATGTATGTATGTATGTATGTATGTATGTATGTATATGTATGTATATATATATATATATATATATATATATATATAAGATATAATTAAATTATTTTCCTTCTACAAAATTCATGCATCATATCTCATATATTAATTATTAATGAAAATACATTAATTCATTCATGCATTAAGTGTGGAATAATCTAATAATATAAATATATGTATTAACTAAATCTAGTTATTCAATTAAGTATGTTATCTATTTAAATGAATATTTTGGGATGATGAATCAAGGTCAAGAAAAATGTTATTAAATTAGCCATGATTTTATTTATTAATCTTAAGATATCTTTCATGTTTAGATAAAATCACTTAAGCCAAAACCAAGCACAGCTTAATAGAAAAATTTATAACACTTCATTAAGGTGATTAAAAGTCATAAAATTCATCTTTAGGATCAACCTATGGTTAGGGATTAAGGTGGATCTCACTCCTCCTTTCTCTCTTTAAAATTTTAAGTTTAAATTAAACAATATAATAATAATAATAATAAATAAATAAATAAAGAGTTAAGTTTAAAATTCATCTTAAACCATTAATCATTTAAAACATGATCATCATTTAATAAGAAACTTGAACATTCATCATTAGCTAAATTTATACATCAAAGCCTAACTTTTCCATACCACACTAAGCAATAACTCACACATTAGAATGCTAAGTCACTTATCATAGTTTTAGGTTAGGTCGGTGCTTTGTTGTGGTGGATTGATGTTTTATTTTGTGTTGTAATATTTTAAACTGGATGTTAGAATTGTTTGTGCATTAGTCTAGATGGTATGATGTTATTTATTAGACTAATGATGCCTTCTATAGGGGATTGTACTTAAAAGATTACTATAATAATGAAAATTATAAATGCTTTCATTTTAGGTGCTGCTTAAGTCCTTAAGAATAATCAACTATGATAGGGGGACTTAGTAACCCAAGGTAGGGCTCTAAGCCCCAATGTGTGAAATATAACTATTTGGTTTGAATGTATGTTAAGCTAACCTTGCAAGTGTAGTTTGGTTTTATTTCATAAAATTATATATTTTTATAATAGGATTAGGATTAGAGCTATGGGTTTCAGGATGAGAAATTGTTAGAAGGCTTAAACTTGGGAGGCCATGTGATGCTTAGAGTGCTCAATCCATGAAGTGAAGATGAAGACTAAGATTAAAGACCCCCATAACCCTATATTCATCATAAATTATAATCCGAGCTATATAAGGGCAGAGCTCAGCTACTCAATTATTTTTCTTTTTTGGGCTACGGCGATACCATACTACATTAGCCTTTTATTCTTTTATATGATTAATATTTGTTTGTTGTGTTTACATTGATTGTGCAATAGAAACAACATGCTTTTCATAAATTTATTAGTATGTGAATATTTGTTGTGTGGCCTGGAGTGATAGGCTCTTTAAAAAAAAATAATTTTTCTATCCCAATAAATAACTTTAATTAAAATTTTAACCAACTCATATCTTCACCATAAACCCTAGAATTTCTAAGCAATAAATAAAAGATTTAGCAACCCCTTAACTATATGGTTGTATGTTTCAACATCATGCATGCATATTGTTTCACTCTTGTAATAGGGGATCTCCACTCTTGTATGATAAGGGACAAGGCTTGGCCTCTGAGAGCCATCCCTTGTAGTGTAGAACACCCTTTCCTCTTGATTTTGCCCATAACCAATTTTCATCATACATGTAGACATAAATTCTTTTAAGCCCTAGTCTAAAATTAATGAGTCAAAATGAAACAAAATTTATAAATTATAATACATTAGTCAAAGTCATAATTTTTATACCAGTCATGACCTAGTCTCCTAAGGAGTAAGTTTGGTACTCTAGATTATTTTCTAATTAATAATATTATAGCTATCTTGCATTTATTTAAAACTGACCAACATAGTTTTATATCAAGTAAGAAAGTGAGATTTGTTCATTCTCTCTGGTGGAAATGAACCAACTTTTCCCACTTTTCTCAAGTGGATTTAAGTTGAGCTCTTAGCTTATGCTAAAGAATTATAGATGTAGGTTCAAAGGCTGCTTGTTTCTCCTTTGGTATGAGTATAAGTCCTCACCTCTAAGGCATTTCAATAATCTTGTATTGTTGAAATCTAAGTCCTAGCTTTATAATAAAATTTTAACTCAAATAAATATAATTTCTCTCCTTCAAAAATATAAAGCCTCATTATAGGATAGATTGAAGAATTCACCAGATTTCCTAGTATCATGGATGCTTCCTACACATTCTCCTTTGGAATCCTTTAAGAACTCTTTCCATTTGAACTCTTCCACTTGATTTCCAAACTTGTCAAACCTTTAATACCAAGCTTTGAAATCCATAGAGATATTAGCCAATCACTTTAATTGAGAGTATTCTTAGAAGATTCACACCTCTTAAGATGTAATTAACTATAGAGACTTGCCCCTACAAGGAACTTAAGAACCTAGCTTAAAATATACCTTATTTTATCTCATCCATGTGAAGTAGGGAAAAGATCTCTATTATATGTAGACCCATTGGCCTTAGGAGTCCTTATTGGGTGATTAAGTCCATTATAAGGTGATATGTCTATCTTTCAAAGCAGTATATTATTCCTTAATGTCGTACTCGATACGTACCTCTTAAGAACTTTATGGTGTCCCTCATCACATTTTTTAAACACCACAATTAAGCATCTATGAAAAAGTAATCTATCATATTGCAATAAAATAATTAAAGTTGGACAACACATCACGAAGAAAATATGATAATCAGTCTAAATTCTAAGCTAAGAGTAACCTCATCCTGAACATCAAAGGGGTCTAAAAGATTATGAACTATCATAATACCTAAGTGTAAGTATAAGTAAATGTATCATAGGGTTAACTGATATAATTTGAATGACATACAAAGTTAAACCATTTATAAGAGCTTAACCATCCAAAGGCTTATCACTTTATGGTGAATTAGAGTGACAAGCTTTAGGCTAATTAAAGTTATTAATTGATCATATGAGGTTTGATTATGATTAAGAGATTTTTTATTATCAAATGAACAACCATTTAATAATATGATATATTTGAACCTAAAATACTGACATCAACAATTAATCATGATCATTGTCATGTATTAGCTCTAATAAGACATTTTAAATTAAATCTTGACATTATATTTTATGTCTATAAATGTATCAATATGATGAAAATAGATGAAACCATCCACTATGAGGTATAAGACTCAAGTGTTCAAGTGGTGTATAAACACTTGAAGATAAATAAGTTATGCAAGAATTGAAAACAAATTTCATATATCCAAAGTGAAAGGTAGTACTGAATAGTAACATTTCTTCAAAAAAAGGAAGAAAGAAGACCAAATATGAGTGTATACTTGGAACTAATGCTTTTCAATCATAGTGAACAATCAAACTATGAAATAATTTCACCAAACTAGCAAGATCCAGTTAGGTTTTAGTCTAGCAAAAGGTGGTATTAATCAAACTTAAATTAAACTTGACCCAAATGGCAACTATGTTCATAAAAAGGAATTAGTATAGTCATTGCCATATTATGAATAAGCTAAATCATTAAGTGTAACCATTAGATTTTCTTAATGAAGTAGACATGTTTGAAGAGATGTGGGTATTACTAGCTAAGTGAAATGGACTAATACAAACAAGTATATACACAACCAAAGAACTAGCTCAGTATTAGGAATTTGGTAAAGAATGCAATGCCAATCAAGGATTTACTCAAAGAAGTGGGATAATATGCATGTTATGAATGATTCAAGTTATCAAAATTGCTCCAAAAGTCATCAAAATCCTAAGATGTTGTGCAGGGTGATCCTAAAATTTGTCCTCTCTCCCACTAACTCACCTAAGGAACGAACTTATGTGCACAAATATTACTATATTTGAAGTTAATTGATATAATCAACTCCACATATAAGAGTGAGGTTGAAATCAACTAAATTCATGTTTAAAACTATTATGGAAATGTAATATGATATATGTTCTTAATCTAATGCATAAGTGCAATCAAACTCTGCACAAATACATAGTGCTATAATTAGATTTTTGCTCTTGGTAAGTCTCTCGAAACATAACAACAACAATAACAACAACAACAACAAGCCTTTATCTCACTCTGTGGGTCAGCTATAAGAATCCTTCTTCGCCATTGTGTTCTATTAAATGTTAAATCTCATTTAATTAAAAAAAACTAAGGTCATTTTTTATACATTCTAACCAAGTCTTTTTATGACTACTTCTACCTTTCTTAACATAAGGCAAATCTAATACATCTATTCTTCTAACTGGGCCATCGAATGACCGACGCTTTATGTGACCAAACCATCTAAGGATACTTTCTCTAATCTTATCTGCCATTGGAGCTACTCCAACCTTTTCATGAATATATTCATTTCACATTTTATCTGAAATCTAAAATTTAGAATTAATAATAATATTTAAAATATATTGTAGGTAAAAAATATAAGATCATCTAAAATGAATGAAATGCTAGGATGATAATAAGAATAAATAATTCTTCTTTTCCTATTAATTAATTTTCTTATTTTAAATCTATTTAATATATATTTTAATGATTAAATAAATCAAAATTAGTTATTATTAGAGATGACAAATCATATCAAATAAATCATAATAAATTATATTATATTGCTAATACTAAATGACATCTCTAGGGAATATCATATAACTATGGGTCTCTCTAGAGGAAAAATAGTAATTTGGTATTATATGGCTTTCCTTATAAAAATTAAATGTAAAATAAATTTAATTTTATATAATTCTAAAAAAAGTTATAGGAAACATGTTGATTCATAGAGAACTCAATATAATTTATCTAGAATTTTTGGTTATTATTAACCAATTTTATGAAATTTTTAAAAATAATTAAAATTTATATTTTAAATTGTTTAATAAATTAAAACATAGTAGAAAAATTAACATAAACTTTTAAAAACAATTTCTAAATTTTTAAAAAATTTAAATTATGATTGATTTATTTTTAATTTTAAATTGTAGGATTTTACCTTGAACATTTTTTTAACTCATGCACTTAATTTAAAGTGCCTCCAAAACTTTTAAAATTGCTTACAATGCTATTTGAGATCTCTCCAAGAAATTTATGTTTTTTTCAAACTCATTTGATAATTTAAATATTTTAAACAAAGGAAAATATAATTTTTAGAAGTATAAAATAGAAGATAAATCACAAGTGATATTTTTTCGGATTTTCCAAGCTAAATATTATTTATAGTGAAAATTTTTACTTCATTGGATCACTAGATTATCTAAAGAAAAGATAAAAAAAATGCCCTAAAAATATAAATAGTCAAACTTGCATGCAATTTTCCTTCATTTCAATTGCTTAATTCTATTTAAAAGATATCCAATGGATAAGGAGTGATCTTTAAACTCTCACTAGGCATGTCAATAGGTTGGTGTAAGAGAAAATGTTAAAATGATGATATAGGTTTCACACATAAAATATTTCATAGGAAGAGATAAAAAATATATTTAATTATAATATGATCAATACATCTTATTTTGTCCCATGAAAAAGATTTATGTGAATATATATCACTAAATTGATAGAAAGATAAAGAAGATTTGGATTCTTGAATTTTATAAAGGGACTTGGCTCCCTAACATTAATAATTGTTAAGAAAACCTTCAATAGAAACTCATAGTACATGAAAGTATACTTTAATTTTGATATGGTATTACATGATTTAATAAAAAATTATAATTCAATAATTATTACTTTAATAGAGTGAGATATATATCGAGTGCCAATCCATAAAGATGAGGGTGAATAACTATAACTAAGTGAGATGATGGTCCTAATATATAGAATGCCTAGAACCATTGAATCATTAAAGACTTAATAAGGAGAATGATGGACCTAAAATGGTAAAAAGATCTGAGAAAGAAATCTATTAAATGGTAAAAAAACCTTAATTTGGACTTTATGGGTCCATCATCTCAAGCTGTCAAGCTTAATGTCATTTAGCTTAGAAATTTTGTCGACACACTCTATCCATGAGATGCATTGTTAACAACCTTGAATTGTATCTTTAAAGTTAATCTTATGTCTTCAAACTGAAGATAGAAAACTCAAGAGACAATTACAAAGAAAGATTTAATAATATAGGTCATACAATCTCTTTAGGTATAAATAATTACCTATGAAAGAAAAAGAAAATGGGATATTTTAAATGTATACAATCATAACTACTTGACTTTGAACCTATAATCGAGTATGAGTTATACAACCACTTTTTAACATACAAAGAAATCCTAAGTAATTAAATCCATGTCTTAAAACCGATGATTCTATTCTAAAAAAACTATAATATTAAATGTAAGATATTTATTCTAAGTAAAGAAGGCCTTGAATTATATATATTGACTTGAGCATGTTATGAAAAATGCATCAGAACTTAGGGGTTTTGGTCACAACATAGCTTCACCTTTTACCTCTTTCAAAAGGTCTAAGAAAGCAGAGTTAAATTAAAATATTTGGACAGACAAAAAAATTAATTTAAAATTTATAAAATTTAAAATTAATTTTAAGATTGTTTATTAATTTACTAAAATTAATAGAATGATTTTGCCCTATGAGTCTAATGTAGAAATTGTCTATATCGTAAACAATCACATATCAACAAGAATGTATATGATAATAAACATAGGCAGTGGACCTATCAAATAACCATAAAATTAAAAACACTTTATCTATCAGAGTTAGTAGCATACAATGAACTAGATATGATACCTAATTAGCTATTTGATTTTTCATCCTTACTTCTTGATAGAGAGCTCACCCTTGAATGTGCACCATCCCAACCTGATAATGAGAGTGAGTTAATTACTTGATCATATATGATTGGATAATAATCACCAAATATCATAGTTATCAAAGGAATCTTATATAGTTGAATAATAAATTAGGCATATAAGACATATAGATTGGTATAGAAGAACTTCAAATGATCAATCCAAAGTTTCTTAAAGAATATCATGGTAGCTCAAACTTATACTCATCATAACTAAGTTCTTTTTACACTAGGGGCGTTGTTGAGGACACCATCTAAATCAAAGACTTCATTAGACTAATCTACTCTACTAAAGAGCCTTTTCCCCTTAAAGCAAAGTTTATATGAGTGACACATTTAATTACTCTAAATTAACATAATATTTCTTTATTATAAAATTTAAGCAACATTTCAATCTTCCCTTATCTCGATTTTGTAGTTTTCTAAATCTTGATTCATTTGCATGGTTTTAATATTTTGGTTATATCTTTTAGTTCATTGCTCCTTTCAATTGGTCTTGAGCATCTTAGAAAGCTAAGAAGATAATCTACAATTTCCTAGTCCACACATATTAGGAGCGATCATATATATTTTGATGGAAAATTATAAAATTTTAGGACATACATTTAATTTAGTTTTATAAATTCATTATAAATAACTTTAGTCCCCTATCATGTATTAATTTATTTTAAATCAGTAAGACTTCATATATTGGGTGGACATCCTTCATCTAAGATCATTTTTTTTTTTTTTTTATGTCATGATGATTCAACCAATCTTCAAGTGAAGTGGTTGTGATGCCACATGTTTAGATGACATTTCTAATTTATCAAGGGTCTAAATAATATAAGGCTTTTGCTACAACTAAATGCATCTTCCACTTTATGTTCCAATTGTATTTTCTGTTGTCTAGTCTATACATCTCTTGCTTTTGGTTTTTATGATAAATAGTTATTTAATGTACAATTTTTAGTTCTAGTTGCTCTATATTTATGCATTCTTTTATTTATTTTATTTTGTTATAGAAGATGTTTTCATACTTTTATGTGTTCATTAAAATATTATATATATCTTTAATCTAAGGAGATAACTTCTATGTTATGAGTTCTCCTCATCAAGAACCACCATAAACTGATATGCCTATTATGTTTGTATCGGATATGTATTTAATTCTTTTATATCTCTTCAAAATTATCATGACTGAATATAATGATTATTAATTTAAGATTCCTAAAGAGTCATATCTTATATCACTTTTTCATTAATACTTTTTTAATAAAAGAAATAGAGTTTACTAAATCTCTTATCCTATGAGAGCATAATAAAAAATTCTAAAAATGCTAAAAAAAATAAATATGTCCTCATATAATGGGTCAAGTAGGATTCATTCAAAAACATTAATAAATTATATGAAATTATTTAGTTTATAATTATTAACTAGTATTTAATTCTTTCTCATCTTAATTTTTTTTGTTCATTTTTAATTATGAAAAATTAATATGATGCATAAGGTCAATTCCTAATAATTTGAGGATGCTTGAAAACAATGGGTAACATTTGGCAAAATTAATTATAATTATTCTTACAATTACTTAATTTAATCTTAATTATATTATAGTTAATTTAGGCAAGAGCTTATTAAATTGTCGTTGTAGAAGGCCGCATATTAGATGATGAAAATTTAGAAGTAAAGAAGGTGCTCCCAAATATCATGGGCTGAATAGCATATAAGTTATTATTATTTTATTAATAATTAATATATATTTTTTAATCTGAAAGGGGATAAAGATCAATCATAAGATCGTTGGCATTGAGAGATAGGGAAGAAATACTTATGAGAGAAGACCAAGAATATGAATGAACATTAGAGAGAGAGAGAGAGAGAGAGAGAGAGAGAGAGAGAGCAAGACAAAGAGCGGAGAGGCTAATGTGTGTTATATATTAACAATTTTATTATTTATATTTTTATTTTTTAGAGATATGTAAAAATATTGTTGACTGAGTAGCAAGACTGACAATAATTATTTTTAGTTTTTTATAGGAAGACTTATATGTAAACTATATAAAGATCATGTTTAAGAAATTTTTAAATTCTTTTTTTCTGTACAGGTTGAAGGAAAGACTGAATGAATGCACTGTTATTTTTACTTGATTTTATGGCTTATGTAATGATGTTTAACATAATGATAATATGATATATTTTCTTTATAACTGCACGTTCAAGCTTGATGATTATTTAATAGAGAAAAGCAAAATTACTCTATAATTGAAAAACTATAATAAATTTTAAGAAATTTACATATATAATACACAATTCTTATATATTTAGATATATAACACCTAAAGTTTAGACAAAAAAACACTCTTTTATGCATTAATAGGTGCATTTCACAATCCTAATTTTAATGCCTAAGGCTAAAGATCATGTCTTTTATCAATGCAAGTGTGTTTACCATAAGTTTGAAGAGTTTGCCAACTATTGGACATAAGTATACATATAATCTCTTAAAGTGAGTATCAAATTCTTCTCCAGAGAAGGAAAATCCTTGGCTGGTTTCTTTATAGTTGATTGCAAGGATGTAATTTCCGAAAAGAAATAATTTTTATCAAAAGAAAAAAATTGCAAAAAAGAACAAAAAACAATAATTGTGGTTAATAAAATTAAGTATTTCATATTTGTATTTCTAAAGCAAGTTGAAAAATTATGAGACAAATTAATATATCATCTATGAAAAAATTTGAAAAAAAAAATCTTGATTTTTAATAGAAGACAAATTATAAGATAAAAATTAAGAGAAATAAAAGTTTTATTGGAATGAATATAAAAATCTTAACTTAATTTACAAATAAGTGAAATCTATGAATCATCAATTAATTATTTTATTATATTTATTTTAAATTTAATTAAAAATTTCCATTCAAAATTTTTCGAAATATTCACCGTCAATCACGTGTTGACTAAGTACCGAATAGTAGTTATCTGTTCGTCACCGCACGCTTTCAACGGCCGAGCGGTGCTCGTCTGTTCCAGAGATTTAATGTGAAGCATGTTACCTGGAAGCCAGAGGACTGCGAGGAGACAAAAAAAGTATGTACCAGTAATGAACAACAAACACATAGTTTGAGCTGTTAGATATGCTCTAAGATTCGTGTGAAAAAATTATAGGACTATTTCGAATCATTTTTACTTTTATTTTATTTATATATTGATTTTAAGAAAAATATATTTGGTATCTATGTTTTAAGGGCTATATATTTTTAAAAATATTCAAAATATTTAAAAAATAATTTGAGTATTTTAGAAATAAAAATAAAGGTATTTAAAAAAAAACTCTAAATCTATATTTTAAAAATAATATAAAACTAAAATAAATAAAAATATAAAATAAAATTGATCCCAAATAGTTTCTATTCTGCAAGAAAAATAGATAAAGAATAAGGCTATGGCATGTAAATGACTTGTAGCTAGAGTTGAGAAAAGTTATAATGGGCCACATGAAGTACACTAAAAGTTTGATCTGAACTGACACAAAAGACTTAGCCAACGAAAGAAGAAGTCTTTTAAGTGGAGCAATATCCTATTCAACCTAATTACAATGTGGTCCAACATCGAACTTCCTTCAAAAGTTGCATCTTAATCTTTGATGATGAATTCATCTAAAGATCATTCTTGGACCTTAAAGCAAATACATCACATTGGCTAGCACTTCAAACTCGTTTGAATCTAACTACATATCTCTTCAACATGTAACTAATAAAGCTATATTCCCAAAAACAAATCCACACATAAAACTCCCATTCCTTTTTGTGGTGTCCATTACTTTGATTAATGAACCAAAGTAATAACTCCTGAAATTCTTTTTCTTTTTTTTATTGATTCACTTAATTTGTAATTCATCTTTTTTACTTTCTGATTCAAGTTATTTGGGAAATGGAGCATCACTCATACACAAGAATAAAATTGATGTAGATACATGGTAAGAAGGTAATGGATAGCTTAGCTGATGTTGACCTCACTTTTAGAGTGAGGATTAACCTTTCTCATCTTAGACTTAGGAACCATCTTGATACTTAAATTTTCTTAGTACTAAGACACTTCTAGAGATTAAGGAAATACTAAACCTATGCTTAGAGACTTAGAGAGCATAACCCTAAGTCTGGGATATATCTCAAGACAAATATGTTCTACCTAGCCTATTGCCTAAACCATAACTCATACCTAAGCTCGCTCATCCAAATTTAAGCTCATCTAAATGAAATGCAACCAACTTCAAACTTATTCAATAAATCTTACTTGAATTTGGTCTTTAACCCAAGTTAACCCCCATCATAATCCTATAACTCAACTTAAGCTCCTTCAAGTATACTAAATCCAACCTAATTTTCCCAACCTCTCTAATTATTCATTAGAACATTTCAAGCCATGCCAATACTTGGAAGCAAGCCAATTGAACTAAAGACTAGTGACCAACCCAAGCTAGCCCATTTGACCTAAAGATCAAATGAGCCAAAACATAATTGAGCCCAAATCAATTGCAACCAAAGCCACCAATTAACTTCAAATTCATCATTGAACACACCCCTAACCATCCTTAACCCCAATTTGCCCAAGTTGGATTGACCAACTCACTTAATCCAAAGTGACCTAAGAGAGGTGATTAAGACAAACTCTAATTAAACTCCCATTGAATCAAATCAAGCCATCCAATCTCTTCATTGATGATTGTAGATCATTATTAGACACCCCACTATAATCAATTGAGCCTAACCAAGCTAATTAGACCCTTTGACCTAAGTTGACACAATTTAGGCTAAATGGTCAAATTGAACCAAATCAAATACTAAACTAAATTGATGGAAACCAATGCTTCCAACCAATCTCTAATTCAGTATTAAACATAATATAATCTTCAATTGAACCCAATTTGGTC
Organism: Cymbidium sinense; assembly: GCA_021442155.1. Taxonomy (NCBI): domain Eukaryota; kingdom Viridiplantae; phylum Streptophyta; class Magnoliopsida; order Asparagales; family Orchidaceae; genus Cymbidium; species Cymbidium sinense. Next base: position 46,353,252 of record CM038223.1, read on the forward strand.
AACCTAACCTAATTAGCCCACTTAGCCCAATTTGATCTAAAGGGTCAAATTGAACAAAATCACTCCATAATCTAAATTAATCCAAATGAACTCTTCCAATTAATTACAAATGATCAATTAAACTGAAACTACACCCATGCTCAAGTCAATTTGGCCAATTTGATCAAATTGGTCAACATGACCCATTTGACCCAAATTGAATTATATGAGCCAAATTCAAACCAAACCCAAATTAAATCAAACCAATTGCACTCACTCACTCCAAATGACTAATTGAACTCACCCAAATCATTAGTTTGACCCAATTTAGTCAAATTGGTCAAGTTAACCCAAATGAACCCATTTAACCCATATGAATCAAATTGAGCTAAACTTAACTAAACCAAGCCCAAACTAATCTAAACTTGGCATGACTCATCCTTTGGTCACCATTGGTCTGCCCAAGTGGGCCTAACCCATGATGAACCCAGTTTAGGTCAAACCCATTGAACCAAGCCACCCAAATGGGACAAAATCCCCATTTTGGTGGGTTCTCCACCCCCTTACCCCATGACAGCCACCTTTGACTCTTCTTGGATAAGAGGACCATTGACCTAACCTAGCCCAAGCCTATTGGGCTCCATCATTGGACATGAGAGAGTGAGTTCAACCATGGAAATTCATTGGTCCACCTAAGGGAGGCTATACACTCCATGCGAGACCTACACTCCCTTAGCCTCTCACCCTCAACCACCTCCGGCCACCCACCTCGCCTGGATGGATGCCAAAGGTTGAACCAATCTTAGGCCTTGGTTCAGCTAGGGAGGAGAGTATACTCCTCTATGTGGATTCAAACTAATCACATACCTTCCACAGAGCATTCCATATAGTCCCATACCCTCTCTTGAGCTCTTTGTGTGCTCCACAGCCGGAGAGACCGGCCCTCGATTGAACTCAAGAGTTCCATCCGTCCAAGTTTTTAAAATCTCCACAAAACTCAAATTAACTCTTCATACACCTTCACCTCACTCTGACAAGTTGAAATGAATAATTTCCCTAGCGATTCGTTCATTGGATGACGTCTCAAGACCAACTCTAGCAAGTTTTGCAGTGGCATTCGGTCCACAGAGCAATCGACGGAGAGGTAGCTCCTGATCTATAGCTCCAGCAAGGTAAAAATTTGACAATCATAGTTTCCCCCCTAGGTATTGGTCTTTTTGAAGTAAATTATGTTTTCGTATGATTTATATCATAGGATCCCTTTAGATTCATTCCCTGATCATTTTGAAGTCAATTTCGCCATTGAACGATCTCTAGCGAGCTCATATTGAGCGATGGAAGGTGGACATGTCCGTCTTTTGGCATTTATGGGATGACGAATCACCGATCGTCCATTCAGTGTGATTATAATGGACATCCATGATTAATCCGATTAGAAAATTTGATTTAATCCAAGACCGGACAGTCGAGATGAAACTGCATCTACTATCATTGAGTCAACTGCTGCGCCAGATGATTTAAGTAACCAATATCATGACACCACGTGGAAAGCGCTATTGTGTCAATGTCTACGTGACACCGACGGTTTAAAGGATTAATTAGGCTTTAAAAATATAATAAAATGATCAGAACTTCAAAAAAAAAAAGAACTAATTGTACAAAATCTAAAAAAATACAAATAAACCCATTTTGGAAAGGCTAGATAGAGGAGAATTTAAAAAAAATAGAAGAAAATTTCTAATTTTTGTCAAGTGAACAGTGCTTAATTAAGGTTTGAAGCATAGAAAAATTACCTTAATTAAGGCTTAATTACTTGGCCAATTAATTCCAAATTTGGTGGGATGATTTCATGGGATGTCCTTTGTCTCCCATAATTTTGTTGGAATTATTTGCCATGTAATTTAAAGGAATTGGAACTTCAATCCTAATTATCATCATTAATTAATTTAATAATTATTAAAATTAGTAAATAGTAAAAATGAAATAGCTAATGATAATTAATCATTGTGCACAATGGAAAGAGTGAGAAATAATTAGGGCCTCTTTCCTATTTAGCTTTCTAAATTTATTTTCTTAGGAGGGTTAATTAACTTGTGTAATAATTAGGGATTAATTAGAAAAATTAATGATAAAATAAAAATCAAGAAAAATTTATAATTAGTTTAGATGATTTAAAGATAATCCATTAATTCTCTTTTATGTGTTTAAAAGTATAAAGTCGTTAAGAAAATTATGAACAACCCATTGGTATGAAAAATCGTAAGAATACCTAACTTAGATTCTTTCCTCCTTTAATATAGTTAACTCTTGAACATGAGCCTAATTGCATTAGATTCATTTAGGTGCATTGCAAATTTTATTTTCCCAAGAACATATCATTGAAGGCTTATGGTCAAGTAGTTAACTAGATTAAAGAAGTTTAGCGAAAGGTAATTAAATTAATATATTTAACAACTTGAACCTAATTAATCTATAAAATTTCCCTCTTTAAATATGTTAAATCATCAACATGGGATGGGGTAAGTGCTAAGTATCTTATCTCCTCCTTAGGTTTCAATGATTCAAATATCAAAATTAACCCTCTTAAGAACTTTGGTTAGTCTTAAGGAATATTTATTTGGCTTGATTGTCCTTAGGAATTAATGTAATTGAATAAGTTATGTGATAATGTTTAATTACTTCTTTTCAATCATCATAAATGTTCATTCCATTTGTGTCATATGTTCATGTTTAAAAAAAAAAGATAGAGAATAAAAAGAACAAAATTATATTTAAGTTGCATGTGTTGGACAAATATTATTATTTGGTGTGGCTATTATCACTAATAAATCCTAAATTATTTTGAAAATTATAACCTAAGGGTGATAAATCTAAGTTAATGTTGGTTATAAATATTCAATAAAGTTTGCATTTAAGTTATAATTTCAAAATAGTAAAGAATTTGTTTTATCTTTATGTTTCATGTACATAATTATATACATTTAAGTTGGTAAGTTTATAGTCTACATATCCCAAGAAAATGAGGCTTTAAGTAGCCCCAATGAGGTCATAGATAACCTCACTTCCTTGGCTTAACAACATCACATACTTGCTTAATTTTATTTATATGTATTCATGTGCTAGAACTTGAGATAAAACTTTACTCATCGTGTCACTAAGCTGTGCATAAATAAACATATTTTTTATTATATAATATTTGCATGATTTTCATCCCTAAGCTTGTGTATATGTTTACATGTATTCAATTTGGCAAGTATATAGTCTGGACATCCCAGAAACATGAGGTTTTAAGTTGCCTCAAGAAGGTCTTAGATAACCTCACTTCCTTAGTTTAAGAATGACACGTACTTGCCTAAATCTCTAATATATGTCTACATATCCTTAACTAAGAAATGGAATCTTCCTTTTCTACCAAAATACATGCATTAATGATCTTTTAAATGTTCAAAAATGCAAATATCATGAATAATAAAAATGAAGAAATGTGTATGCTATTGATGATGGAAAGAAGTGGTGGAATGTTATCCATGTAATAATGATTCAGTTTTATTAATTCTAAGATGCCTTTCATGTTTGAATAAGATTTCTTAAGACTAACCCAAACTTAAGTTTAATAAAAATATTTTATAAATGGTTCACTAAAAAAACTAAAGCCATGATAATATACCTTTAGAAAATAACTTAGGGTAGGGATAAAGGGGTTAAATCTCTTGCTTCTCTTTATAATAATTAGATGTTAAGTATTCATTAAATAAAATAAAAAGTGTAAATTAAAATCAATAAATTTATTAAAAGATTTGAAGGGAAACCGTCCCTAATGATTAATTTAAATAATTCTAAATCTTTAGACAATCATACTTCTAAAGCTTAATCAAGACACACCAAAACTACGCCTTAGCACACACATTAGGATGCTAATTCACCAATTGTAGTGTTAAGTTAGGCTAGTGTATGTCAAGATGACATGTTTTATTTTATGATATAATATTTTAGATTGGATGATTAGGATTGTTTGTGCATTGCCTGGATGTTAGGTCGTTAGTAGTTTAATGATATTTTATGCAGGAGATTATGCTAAAGGCATTACTATAATTATAAGTAAATACAAATATTATTGCTTGCAGGTGCCACTTATGCCCCTAAGCATAATCAAGTTAGGACAGGTGGGCTTGGATACCCAAGTGTAGGCTACTAAGTCCAAATATGTGAAATATAATTGCTTGACTTGTATTTTTATTTAACTAACATCTATTTTCCAAATATAGTTAGATTTCATTTTTCATAAATATGTAATTTCTTTTACAATAATATTAGGATTAGTGCTATTGGGTTTAGGATGAACAGTGACTAGAAGGCAAAGACTTGGGAGGCCCTGTAAAGCTTGGAGCAAAATAAATTCAAAAAAGAGGAGAGAAGAATAAGAGGTTGAAGGCTAGCATAACATTCATTGTAATTATAATATTCTATTATAATTCGGGTTGTATAAGGGTGGAGCTCTGGTACCTAATTTCTTTTCTTTTCTAGGGTGTATGACAGTATCTAGACGCCCCGACCTCTTATTATTTTATTGAATTCACATGTTTGATTATTGTGTTTTGTTTGTGCATTAAAAATGGCTTGCTTTTTATAGGTTTCTTAAAGTTTGATTTTTTGGATGTGCGGCTTGAATGTAGTAGGCTCTTTAGCATAAAAATAAATCTTCCACCATCACTAAATACTCATAACTAAATTCTAATGCAACTCATAACCTCATTTTAAAGCCTAGGCTCTTAGTAGCTAAATGTTATATGTTATCACATCATGCATATCATATTGTGCCACTCTTGAATAGGGAGGATCTCCACTCTTGCATGATAGGGGATATGCTTGACCTTTGAGGGTGATTCCTTGTAGTGGTGAACACTTCTTCTAACTGATTTAGCCTATGACTTAATCTTATCATGCATATAGGCATAATAATCTCAAACCCTTGATCCAAAATGAATGTGTCAAAAATGGTTTATAAAGTAATAAATTTTGTGCATTAGTCTAAGTCATATTTTCATGTCAATCATATTCTAGTCTCTTAGAGAGTGAGTTTAGGACTAGCTCTTTTCCTAATTAAATAATAGCCTAGCTATCTTGCATCTACATAAGATCGGTCTACATGGTTTTAAAGTATATGAGGTGTTAGCTAGCTGCCACTCTAAGCAGTTGCAAGTCTATAATAGTCGAGGTGTGTTAATTTTATCTTGTGGAGGTGAACAATCATATCCCATTTTTTCGATTAGACTTAGGTCTTGCTTCTAACTTGTGCTAAGGCATTTTAGATTAGGTTATGAGGCTACTTATTTCCTTCAGGCTATGAGCATAAGTCCTCACCTCTAAGGCATCTCCACGATCTTGTGTTGTTGGATTATAACCCTAACATTCTAACAAGATTCTAACTTAAATGAAAGTAAATTCTCTCCCTCAATTATATAAAGCCTTACTATAGGTTAGACTAAAGTACTCACTAGGATTCTTAGTATCATTGATATTTTCTACTTATTCTCTTTCGAAATCCATAAATAAGTCTTCCTATTTGAACTCTCCCATTTGATTTCTATAAATGCCAAATCCCTTTGATAGTCTAGCCTTGAAATCTTTGGAGATACTTATTGACTATTTTAATTGAGAGTTTTGTTAGGAGATTCCCATTTTCTAAGATGTAATTAATTATGAAAGCTTGCTTCTATAGGGAACTAAAGAACCTAGCATAAAATAAACCCTGCTTTCCCTCTCCAAGTAGGGGAAAGATCTCTAGTACATACGTAGAACCATTTGCCTTAGGAGTTTTTATTAGATGATTAGGTCCATTATAGGGTGATGTTTCCATCTCCTGAGATGATACATCATACCTTAATGCGACACCTAATCACATCAATAAGTACCTCCTAAGATCTGCATGGTTTCTTTTTGGCTCCAAATTAAAATACCACAGCTGATAAAAATCATAAATGATATGTCAAGTTCCTAAGATCAAGATTGATCCATTTACATAAACTTTGTGCTTGTCACTCAATATAACTTAAAATTTGAACAAGATTTATTCTGAGAAATTGAGGGGAAAGAGAGAGAGAGAGAGAGAGAGAGAGAGAGAGAGAGAGAGAGAGAGAGAGAGAGAGAGAGAGAGAGAACGCAAAATATGTTACTTTATTTATTTATTATATCTTACACATAATTAATCATACATAGAATAGTGTAACACAAATTTTCTCAAGTAAAAACTCTTGGAGGGAAGAATTAATCATAAGGCTTTATGCCTTTAAGAAGCATGATCATTTTATGAGAAATTGGCACAATAGTGACCAACTGTTAAGTAAATAGACCAACTTTAGTAGGGGTGCAACAAATACTAAGTTAATTTATTTCTAAGTTAACTAATGTCTAAATGAAGTATTTGATTACACTATTTTGAGAACCAAACTTCTAATCTCAACCTTTACTTCAATTCTTTACTTCAAGGTTAGGTTATCTTATCATTTCCTTAAATAAAATATATGCATAATTGATAGTGAATAATACAAATATAGATATGTACTCTATGTTATGAAATACAACATCTACATTTGTAGCATAAAATATTCAAACTACACTAAAACATATTTTCATAAAAATCAAATTATACATACTAGAATCAAATTTAAATATCATGATTACAATATTCATTATTTATTTGAGCAGAAATTTTTTTGAGGCAATATCCTCACTAATAGAAATGAATGATAACATACACCTATTTTTTCACTTCATTTGGCTATCAACATAAACAAAATACTAACTCCCACTATTTCTTGAATTTCTCATTTAACCTTTTTAATTTTAAGCCTCTAAATTAGGTTCATTATGTTTATAGATTAATCAATAATTATAACTTAAAATCCACCCATTAAACCAATTCTAAGCATTTTAAGAACTAGGACTAATTTGATACATACTAAAGCATAAACAAATTGATTAGTTCAACTATGTTCAAATTTGTGCTCCATTTTTTTTTGGATATTTTACACACTTTTGACACATTTGGATGAAATTTATAATTTATTTATATTAAGTAAATAAATAAACATAAAAATAGTTTTTGATAGGATATAAATATGATTTTTATTTATATAACTATGTTATTCACATAAAAAATATTATTAATAATAATGGCAACATCACATGAATGTCGTGGCATAACTAAGAGAAAATATTTTGGAGGTGAATTAATTATTTCAAAAAAAATTAAATATTTAATGGTTTTCCTTTCATAATGCTAGGTGACAAAAAAAATCATCTTTTCAAGTCAAAGTCACATACACCATATAAATTAAAGATATTTTCTTTCTTTTTTTGGTTTTAATTGATGCATTGCAATTTTCATAAAGGGATCAAAATCATTACTTTCTCAAATAGATTTCTTAACTCAATGACTAAATGCAATCAAATATTGGAAGTATACTCAGTTTATTTTTATATGAGAGTGAGGCAAAAAAAGAGATAAGGTGAATAAGAGTGTGGTAAGGAAAAGTAAAGTGCAAATCAAAATTTCATGGTTTAGCAGCAAACTAATAACCTATATCCACTCCTAAGTTTCTTCTCAAGATTTCTCATTATTTTTCTTACCATAAAGCAAGGCAAAAAAGTTCTCCTATATTGGTAGTAAAAAATCCCACAATACTTCTACTAAAAAACATAAAGTGTACTATTTTTAGCATAATACCTTAGGTAATTAATATTCACATTGAGGAATTAAGCTAGACACTCTTCACATAATCTATTATACTATCAATCTTTTATAATATGTTATGTGGTTTGTGGTTGGATCACTTAGGGTGATCCATTTAGTGGTTAAAAACTTTTCAAAGATGCTTTGAAAAGTGAGGATGGTTACAAAGAGGTTAGATTTGCAATGGAGTTTAGCTAAAAGACTTAAAGGTGTTCAACCACAAAAAAAAAACTTAGGAAAGAAAATGCACCAACTTCTAAGATTTAGTACAATGACTACAAAACTCTAAATGATGTGAAATAAAATGAAAATTTTAGTTGAAGGTGTCTACTTTTATTTTTAAAAGTTCACAAATTTTTTAGAGGTTTAATTTTTTTTTTTAAATTTTCTTAACATTGGTCATGTAAGAACCCTCTATTATTGACAGGATTCAAGTGAGATTATGGCTTTAGGAGAGTATGATTTTGTGGATGAAACCTCTAAAACTACTTGTTATGAATGGAGAAATGTCCTTAGAATCATGTTGCAGAGTTAGTAGTGATCTAAAGAACTTTATGGTCTCCAAATACTTTTTAGAATGAAACTTGGCTAGATTTTAGCATGGTGTTGTGGACTGCAAAGTGGGTTCTAAAAGTGATTATATGAAGATTATTTTACAGAACAAAATTTCTAGGATTATGTGAAAGTATTAAAACTAAATTATAACATACAATTTAAATAAAATAGCATATAATGATAGAATTTACACTCACCCAAGTTATTCTTAAAGGAGATCACTAATCACCCTTTCTTTAATGAGCCAAACACTAAGCGACCAAAAATTCTCAGTTCACACTCTAATATTTAGTCAAAATTAGCCATAATAGTTTCTATTCTTAAGAAAAGTGATTTATATGTTTTACACAAGGATATATTCAAATTATAAAATGGAGGGAGAGGTTGGAGGAATGTGATGTTGGGCCGGGGGTGGTGGGGGGCATAACTTCTCCAACTCCTCCCTCCCTTTGCTTGCCCATCTTTATTTAAAAAAGTTAGTTAATTAGAACTTCATACAATGGGCCTTACTTTTACCAACTTACACAAACAACCTCAAAACCTGAAAATTATTACACAAGAGACCATACATGACACATAATCTAAAATTGAAACCATACATAATCACATAATATAATAATAATAAAACATAAAGGGGCAATTTAGGATCACTTTCATTTTTATTTTATTATTATTATTTTTATTCTATTTTATTTATGTTTCATTTAAAAGTGAAATATGTTTGGTGGTAATGGTTGTTTTTAAAAACACTCAAAACACTTACATGTTCTTGTATGTGTTTTTAAAAATAGTGGTTTTTATTTTTATAAATAAAAAAGAAAAATACTTAAATAAACACCTTAATTAATTATTTTCTAAAAATAGTATTAAAAATAAAATAAAAGACACAAAACAAAATTGATCCCAAATAGCCCCCAAAACAAATATACTCAAGGCCTTTAATTTTCTCTCTTTTAATTACTCATTATGACTTAACATTCCTTATTAGTTATAGATTTCTTTGCTTGAGCCCTAGATATGGATCCACCTCCTTGTGCAAACTACACCATTTCCCCTATACCCCATAAAAAAAACTTCTCTGAAGAGTTGAAGCCCAAGTAGTCTCTTATAATTCTTGTGCTAGCTTGACTAAGTCATCTTTACTTAGCCAAGTATCCTCTATTGTTGGTTTGCCTTTCAACCTCATGAGGTATTTATAATCTCTAAGCTAATTTACCTTTTTTGTGATGATGTGATCTACCTCAAAGAGTGAATGTTAGTTTGGTACCTACAAATGATTATTTTGTACCTCTATAAAATAATCATCTCATGTATTTAGAGGTTTGTTATTTCACTTAAATGATATCAAAACTTTAATAAAAATAATGCTTATGAACATATATTTTGGCAATTCTAGAATATTTTCATTTATGCCAAGTTTTCTTATAATCTCAAATAGTGCACATGCCTCAACTTGTAATTTTCTAAATTTTGTAGAAGAATGCCTATCGTGGAAAATTCTTATTAAAACATGATCCTCTACATTAAATGCTTTAAAAGTTTTATTCTTGCTACTAGCTTAAGCATATTTTGCATTATTTATTTTAAATTATTGTTTAATAATTTCATGAAGTTTTATAATTTTTGTTTTTATTTTTTTGCAAATGTAAGAGCTGAACCTAAAAATGCATGTTGAGGGAAATTAATAAAATTAATGATTTTCTTTAGATTATAACCATAGGCTATTTTAAGTAGTTTCTTATTAGTAGTGTTATAAATAGTGTCATTATAGGAAAACTTAGTAGCAAAAAATAAAGATTACAATTCCTTAAAATCTTATGCACCAAACATCTTAAATGGTTTCCTAAGTTCTTATTGAGTATCTTAGTTTGCCCATCAGTTTAATGCTAAAAGATTAAGAAAATTTTAAAGTTCTGTCCATAAACTTCCATATTGCCTCCAAAAATAGGATATAAATTTTATATTTCTATTGGATATAATTATGGAATGAAGTTTGTGAATCCTAACAATCTCCTTAAAAAAAGTGTGTTATATCTTAAGCTTAAATTTTCATTACATAAGCTAGGAAGTTATTTATCTTAAATAAATGGTCTACCATAATGAATATATTATTATGTATTTTTGAATTTCTAGAGAGTCCAAATATAAATTCTATGAAAATATCATTCCAAAGTTTGATGAAGTAGATAAGGCTAAATATTTTTTAATTTTTTATTTAGTACTTTTAGCTCTTCTATAGGTGTAGCATTAGGTGACTATTCTTTCAACATCCCTTTCTAAAGAAGGTTAAAAGAATCAACATTCTAGCTGGTATATGGTTTTAAACTTTTCAAAATTTTCTACTACTCACTTACAATGTAACTTCAAGATTACATAAGTTTGTATAGATATTCTAGATTATGCATATTAATTTTTCTTTATATAACTATCCATAAATTACTATATAGACATGACCTAAATTATTTAAAATTAAGTCCTTCTAGGTATGCTCTAGATATATCAAATGGATGTTTAAATAGACTTGATAATCAAAATTTTGTTATTCAAATCTAAGAATTTAAAATTTTAATGATGTGATTACTAGAGTAACTCTAGAAGGGGCATATATGAGCTTACTTTCTACCCATTCTTATGCTTAAGAATGAATGAAAAGTTTTGAAATGTATTTTCCCCATTTTGCATGTTTTTAGAGGTGTAAATTATTTTAATAGGATGGCATATTCTATGAATGATATATTTTACATGAGATAAGAAGGGGATCCAAAGAAGATTTCCACCTTTCATCTGAACTTATGATAAATATTTATTCATAGTCATATCATCATGTTAATAAAAAGAAATCAAAGATAAATGGTTGCCCATCATACATGAGAGACATATCTACTCTAATTATAACACTCATAACCTCTATAAGAAACTCTCAAAAATTGATGGAATCTCATCATTTTAATTTTATTTTTTTAGGTTTTTTAAAAGATAGGTTCATGGTTTAACAATAATTGCAATAATTGGACAATCTATATATTTAATATCAATCCATGAGGTAGAGGGTGAGTCACTCTGACCAATTAATACTACCACTTAATATATTGAGTGTTTATATGACAATGACCACTAAACCACGACAAACACAATTGGGAGTATGCTAGACTCAATGGGTTAATTGGTAGGGAAAGAGGTCAAGGAGAAGTTAGAATAGCTTTAGTTTGGATCTCGTGGATCATTCATCCTAAGCTATTAGGCCCATAGTCATTTAGCTTATGAAGGTGATCGACCGAACCCATCCATGACATGCTTTGTTAGCAACCACAAATTACATCATCTAGAGTTGGTGTCATAAACATGGACCAAGGAAAAAGAAGAATATCCTAGGAAAAAAGAGTTAAAAAAGGGAGTGGAAAAATGTATGAATCATAATCTCCATATGAATAGAGAAATTCCTAAGAAAAAAAATTGAAGAGTGATAACCTGGTCATTTAACCCAAGTTATTGAAACCAAACTTACAAACCTATTTAGGTTAGGCTATACCAGGCACACTAAGACTCTGTAATCACAATTAAATTCATGTTCACCTAAGGCTCTATCCTTGGGATATGCATGATATGTAAGTTATATGTCCTTTAGTGAGACTTCAAAAGAATCTAGACTTGGCCATATTTTTGATGTGAACTAATGTTTAAGAGTTTTGATTGCTGATAAGCTCTATGTTATGCTTCTTTTAAGAGACATAAAGATGTAAAAGTAAAGTAAAAGATAGATTTCAAAATATTTTTTGGTTATTTTTTAAGTTGGTATTAAAGCTAATAGAAAAAGCATTTACATCTTATGCTTAACAAAAATGGATAACTCTAACAACAATAATATAATCAAAAGATAAAATATATGACAAATAGAGAAAGTAATCAAGCAGTCATTATCTATGATGGCTCTAAAAGAACATGGGCTGATAAGCTAGTGTGGCTAGGCAACCTACATATGCATATTTAGATAAAATAAAAGGGGTAGTTGAGTTCTACCAAATAATGCAAATTCTAACAAGCTTAAGAAATAAAATATAAATTAAGTTTTTCTCTACTCCTAGTCCTTCATTTAGCTTATCTTGTTCATCTATCAAAGTGTGTAAATATCCTAGTCTATCATAACATGTAAGTGTCTACAGGATAATTTATTCTAAAGACATCTTATATGTCCATGACTTATTGAGCTAAGTCTTATAAATATTTTAATCATCTTAAAGCTTATCACTTTATGCATATTATGTCAAAAGAAAGTGATAGCCTTAGGCTAGTCAAATACACTAATTAGTCATATAAGGCTATAATGATGGTTAAAAAGCTTTATTATTAGAAGAATTTTTATTTAATAATATTAATTTGGTATCCATGATTTTGATTAAGTTTGGGTTTTGATGGGATGTATTAACCTAAGGCATTGACCTTACATGCATATGCATTCATAAGATGAGGAGCAGTTGAGAGAATTTTGGTATTTAAGCAAAGCATGATTACAAAAAGATAAAAGATTCTAAACAAATGACATAAAGGTCAAAATTATTTATAATGTAGGGTAGTATTAAATGGAGATCATCTAATAAATAGGAATGAAATAAAATTGAGTATACATCTATATTTAAATCTTGATGATGTTTAGTCATAGTGACTGATTGAACCATAAAATGACTTAGTCATGTATATATGACTTAGCTTGGTGAGAACTAACTAATGGTAGAATTGGTCAATCCAAATTGAAGTTGATCTGAAGGGTGATCAAATTTATTAAATAAGTCTAGTAGAGTTGTAGGAAGGCAACAATACTAAGAATGGGTTGTGTAATAGCATGCATGATCAACCCATGAAAATTATGTAGTCATACAAGCATGACTAAAAGAATATTGAGGATAGTGATTCAAAATATATTTTCAAGTGGGTGGACACAATTAACCCAAAGGGCTGGGTAAGTGTGGAGAAGCTTAACGATTGATAATTACAAAGTCATCTAGAAGAAGATGGTCAAACCATGATGCAAAATATATTTGTCATGAGGTAGGTTCATAAATTAATCATACCATAATATGCTATGTAGGGTAATTCTAAGGGATATATTTGGTTCACATTCCTAAATAAGGTTTCATCATATGTGCACATGGGGTGTAAATGGAATTGATTTATGTAATCAACTATATGAGAGGACCATGTTAAGATCCCATCAATCATAATAAGAGAACTATGGTGCAAGTGTTTTTGCGTGTATGATAGATTCCTAATCCATATTACAAATGCATGCACAAAGATGTTTTAACATATAATTGGTTACTATTTTTGCTCTAAATAAGCTATAATGCTTGACATGAAAAGATAAGTTTTTTTTTTAAGATTATATATGTTGTTTTAAAGTTAATTATATTCAAGAGAAATGTTTAACTTGTGAGTCTTACTTGTGATTACCCTTCACGACAAGTTTCTTTTAAGGTAAAAATGTGAAATTTAATTTTTTTTAATTTTTATATGGTTTGGTTATTTAAGATTTTAAATTATTTTGAAGTTTTTTGGGTTTTATTTAATTTTATTAACTTAAAATGTTGAAAATTACTGATTATTTTACTATAAAATTTATTTTGACTTCATAATAATTATCAAAATTTATAAAAAAATTTCATAATTTTTTAAGATTATTTGGAACATTTATGGAATATATATATATATATATATATATATATATATATATATATATATATATATATATATATATATATATATATATATATATATATATATATATATATATATATATATATATATATATATATATTGTTTTTATTCTTAAATTAGGTTTTTCATGTAAAATCAGTTATATATATCAAATTAATTTAAAAAAAATATGAAATTTTTATAATTAGCATTGGTTGATATTTTAATAATTTTTGATTATTTTTATTATTTTTGATAATTATTAATTATTATATTATAGTTTTATAGATAAATTTTAATTTCAGTATTAATATTAAATAAAAAAACTACTGAATTTTAATAAGAAGCTTAAATAAATGTTTTAAATTTTTCTTTAATTTCTTATTTTAAAAATTTTAAATTTATCCATTTTAGGAGATCATTATGTAAATCAATTATATGAAATAGAAAGTATTTTAATTTTAAATTAAAATAAAATTTTCTATCTAAAGTTCAATATTTCTCTTAAACTTTACATGATGGAGTTTATCTATTTCTAAAGTTTCAAGTCCATGCATGCAAAGATATAAATAAAAACCCTAAATTTGCCCAAAGATGGATGAATCTTAGAATTGACATGATTAGGACCATCTGATGTTATTCAAATTAAATCTAATGATCGAGATGTCATCTCCAACCTCTGATTAATTGTGACATCATATATTGGTTGGGTTTAGGTTGACTCAACTTAAGCCTAATCGTTGAGATATTCTAACTCTTTAGGCCCTCCCAAATAAAGTTATGCACTAAAATGATTGAGGAGGAGGAGAGGAATTACATGGCTCCATGAGCCATGCTATTTCTTAGAGAGCTGAAATGACTTAATTTGAAACCTAAGAAGAGGAGTTGGGATGGTTGAGAGTTGATTGGAATAGCTTCTCAAGTTTCCCATGAACTCAAAAATCTAAGGAATTGGCTTAGTTTGACCAAGGTTGGTGGCTCAACAAAGCTCCGGTGAGCTCTATCCAAGCTTGGTCTTGGGATTGGCTAAGGATGGTAAAATGGCATGGGAAGGCTCAATTAAGTTCATTAAAGCCTAAGAATTGTGCCAAAACTCTTCAATTTTTAGAAAGAGAGGCCTTATATAAGCAGCCACCAACCTAAGCTTAACCATAGTTGAGCTCAATTTAACCTAAATTGGCTACCATTTCTAGGTAGGTGGTGATTCAGGTTGGTTGCAAAGAAATTATCATTCAAAAGAGGGTTAAACATATTTTTGGGATGCTAATTGAGTTTAACTCAAGTGTTCATGGTATAACTCCCCTATGGATAAGATAGGCCAATTCAATCTTCTTAAGTTGCCAAGTAAGCTCATGGTTTAACTACCAAAGGAAGAGGAAAATGATCACTTAAGTAAATTTTGAAACTCAAAGGAAATTGAAGATGTTTTTGCTCATATTGGTTGGTTTGACTCATTTGGACCAAAACCCAATGAATCTGAGATTTTACCCATTTTTCTTAGTCTAATTAATTTTGGGTGAAATCAAAATTTGTTATAGATGCTTTTCCCTAGCTTCTGTTAAAATTAGTAGGTTAATTTGTCCATTCGGTCACTCAAATTCAACCTTAAAGCCCATTTGACATTAATTTAGACACTTTAACCCTTTTGATTACATTGACCTCTATAAAGTGGCCAAGTTGAATTAGGTTTAATTATACATTGGTTTAGGACATCCTTGGCTACAAGGATGCCTAAAGTTTTTATTAAATATTAAAGTTAGGCTAGTTTAATTAATTTTCCAAGCTAACTATATGATCTAATGGATTAATTCATATCTTATGCTTAATTGGGCTTGAATCCATGGGTAATTTGGATGAGAAGAGTTTGAATGTTGTTTGAAATGTCAATAGGAGTGCACTAATTCAACTGGGTCAATTAATTTAATGCCAAAATCTACTTTTGTCCAATTAACTTAATTAGATCAATTTGATATAATTAAGTCAATTCATAGATCCATAAAGTCCATTTACATATGAATATGCTCCTTGGATGATTTTAAATGATTATTAGAAGATTCATCAAGTATATGTTTATGTTGAGCCTAGAGTTGACTTAAGTTGCTCCAAGTTTGACTTTGTGATTCTTAATCAACTAGAAATATGGTCATGCATCTTGCCAATCAAGGAGATCCTATAAAATGTTTCAAAATTTACGTTTAGGAAAATTGTTCATTGGGTTGATTAATGTAGTTACCTAGCTAAAAGTTTAGCATATAGTAAAGAAAGATGGACACCACTAACTCAACCCTACTTCAAATTTTCCATAATGATTTTAAGGATGATTAAGTTAATCATCAAAGTCTCATAATCAATTATACAAAAAAAATTAAACTAATGAAATTGATAGGTTGCTTAAATTCAACTCTTACTTTCCCAAGGAAGTGCTGAATTAATAGAAAGAAGTCCACCCTAGGCTAGATAGCATCTAACATATAATGTATGAAAGATTAACAAAAGACACTCCTATATGGGCTCCTCTTAAAGGTTTACAAAGACTAACCTAAAAGTCTTTATTAGGTCATAATTAATAATGCTTGAAGAAGTTATAAAGCTAAGTCCCTATTAACATTTTTATATTAAAAAGGGCCCTCAACATTTAAAGTATATTATTGAGATATGACATAAATGTTCGAATGATGTTTTAATTTGGAATTTTAAATTTTGATGACTAGACTTAACTAATATGTTCATAATTATAAAATTTTTGAGTTTTCAGAATGTCGAGGGGTTTGTTTAAACCTAGAGTCCTTCACAAGATTTTTAACTAGGAATCCTCTAGTGACTAGCAAACAAGTTAATTAGATGATATCTGCATAAGACTTAGGATGTATTCATGGTTGTTAGCCCAATGACTAAGGCTCCAAGTTCCAACTTATAGAGGCTTATGGTTTCATCCAATAGGCTGGATGATAGCTCACGAGGTGGGCCCTAATCATAGGACTCTCTAGGCAGTATCCAAGGGTGTGCTAGATCAAAAAAATCATCTTATTATCATGTTGAACTAGAAGGCTAGTTATTCGACTTCACTTTTACTCATAGGTGGCAAACGAGGCATGAAGGAGAAGTCCAAATGGCACTTTCTTAGTAGAAGGAAATGCAAGCTTGAACCTTTTGATTTGACCATTTAAAGTCATATAGAGATTACATAACTAACTTGATTTGTTAGAGCTCGCATGGGATCTTCCTTTAGACATCAAGTTAGCCTTTCTTTGAGTTTTGCACTTAATAGACTTATAAACATAGAAGGACTCTACCCTTAAGAGCTTGGAATATGGGAAAACACTATTGCTAGTCTCTTTTTGATAACACACCTTCAGATGAGCACAAAAGAAATAATCTAAGTTGAATACATAGACCACAAAGGTAATCTTGAGGGTGTCTCTCAGCTTGGGTTAAAATCTCAACCTTAAGAACTTCTATGACCATAATCAATCATAAATAAAGAGGTCAAGGTGGGTCTCTAGGTATGGAGATCTTAATAAGACCAAAAATATTAACTTGTTAGTAGCCAATACCTTAGTGTAATAGGTAGTTCTTAAGCACATGTTCCAACTTCTACCTCATTATTAAAAAGCAACGAAAATCATTCTCAGAACCTCTTTGATCTTGCTTCTCTAGAAAAGTTAAGGATGATGACCAATCCAATACATTTCAATTACATGAACTAGTTGATAATACTATATTTAAGTGCCAAAATTAACAATTAGACCACTAATGTGGACATACAATCATATTGGGGTTTATCCACTTCAAGGAAAAGATTTTTTTATAAAAACATTCATAAAGAATAGCCCCTCCTAACTATGTGATATAATTTAAAAATTCAAATAAAAAAAGAAAATGGACATGAAGTAATTTAGATTAAAGTCTTGTTATATATGACTAACTTTAGAGTGTATAGTGACTCAACATGGTTAAACTTACAACCACTTTGACTAACCCTTCTCTTGTATTGTGTGTATGTGGATAAGTGAAAATTGAGGTGTATTTTAACCTTGTGGATGCGTGTATCCATGCAATCAGAACACAAGCAAGCATCCATTAATGACTCACATAGGGAGCATTCATGTGGTCAAGAAGCATCTTATAGGCTTGGTTGTAAACTATTAAGAATTTTAAAATAGGCTTCCCTTAGGTTTTGATGATTTAGACCCAATCCTAGTTGAAGTTACAAACTATGATGGGACATTATAGCAATTGCCTTTTCATGGGATTTTGAATACCTAGACCTTCCAAGAATCCAACTAAAAGGTAAGGGTACACACCATCAAGGTTGTTACTTCAACTTTGTTTAGTTTAAGTGGAGATGATGAGTTTTGATGACCTAGACTCAGTTATATGACCTAATTAGAATGGCGAAGTTACAAACCACATAGGTCATTATAGTGACTTCATGAGTTTTAGTGACAATGACTCAGTCGTTTGAACTAACTTGAGAAGTGAAGATATAAAATACAAAGGGATGTTACAAAAACTTAATAAATTTTGGCGATTCAAACCTATGACCCAACTTTAGAGATAAAGCAACAAGCCATAGATGGAAATTTTTAGCATCTCCATAAGTTTTGTAAGGTTGTACACTAACTACCTTATCTAATATATTTTCTAATTTAGGGATGAAGAAGAGAAGGAATAGTTATATTATGAGCTCTAGAACAAAGGGACTTTAAATAAAATAGAATTATAAGTAGAGGCTCTAAGAGAATTATTGATTATTATATTCAAAGTGGCTCATAGAATAGATGAAAATGTATTATCTAAAGATTCATGTGTATATGTACACTAGAATGTAGCTTTCCAAAAAAAAAAAAAGCTAAGGTGGGATAATACTTTTTAAGGAATAACATTCACAAGTAGTGATGCTAAACTCAATCAAAGACATTATAATAACCTTTTTAAAGATGGATGAGTTTATAATAACCTTTCTAAAGATGAATGAATTTTGATAAGCTAGGCTCATAGAGTGATAAGGTTGAACACCATCAATAAATTTACAACCTTTCTCTAAATATGGGTGAGTTTAAATAGACCAAAACCAACTTTCAGAAGAAACTATGATTTAAACATAATCTCCATCGAAGGTATCATTGTAATCTTATAAAAAAGATTTTGTTAAATTAGACTTGATCATAATAATTTAGATTGAATTTTGAAAATTTTAGTTAAAAACTAATAAGTCCTCTATTCCAAACAAAATAATCATTAATATGTCATGTTTGGAGGAATCAAAATATGTATCCAAATCAATTCATAATGTTAAAAGGTAATGCATAATGTTTGTGGAAAAAATTAGTGACATCACATAATATTTTAAGTTGGTTTCCAAAGGAAATGATAATTTTGAATTTTAATTAGGAATACTGAAGTGGAACAATTTATTTTTGAAAGTTAACCGGGATGAGATAGGAAATGCCTATTGATACTAGGATTCCTAGTAGGCATTTCAACTATCCTATCTTTGAGCTTTAAATTTTGGAATTGAAATAAAATTTTAAGTTGATATTTTATTAGAAATCTAGAACTTATAATCTAATAGCACAAGACTATAGAAATGCCTAGGTTTGAAGAATTACCCCAATAGGATGCTTCAGAACCTAAGTCAATAAGTGTTTATGACATAAGTCAGATGCTCATCCTAATTTCACTTTTAGGAATTATCAACCCTTTCTTTTACTTAAGAAAGGAAACCTATCCCTGACTCTTCTGGACTTATAACCCACTTGAAAGGGTTGTCAGCTAACACCACTTAAGTGAATTTTAAATCCATGATACTAAGTCTCATGTATACAAGATGGTTGAGCTATTTTATTTTAGAAAAGAATTTAAGAACCTATACTCACTCCCTAATTCCTAAGATCATGTAGGGTTTGATATGCACTTAACCAATGCACATTTTTTAGCTTTTAAATGTTTTGACTCATGATTCATTTAAGGTCTTAGGCTATGCACTATATGCCTAAATGAAATGCAATTAAAAGTGATCATAAGCCAAATCAAAAATAGAAGGAAGACTTCCCCAGGAAGGTGGTCATCCTCAAAGATTAGATGCCCCTTATGTACAATGAGAGAAGTGCCTAATAGTCAAATAATTCTAGACATTCAGTCTATAATAGTAACCACAAAATAAGAGAAACATCACATCACATCATAGAACATAATATAATGGCCTATCTTAAGTCTAGGGTCCGTGACCTAATAATTTAGTATGTGAATGAAATGGGTTTGTGTGGAAAGACTTTGCTAGGCCTTTTAAATCCAAGTTTTATTTTAAATTTTGAGGTTTGTTTGATTTACCTTTGGATGATTTCAATTCAAATTATTTAATGATTTGTGATTCTTGTTTTTATTTTTAAGTTCATTTTTATGTTAAAATAAATTCTATGTTTTAAAGAATGAAGAGTAAATAGATTCCACTTTGAGTGGAACCCATTCTATTGAACATCCTAAATCCTAATAGAATGAATCCTTCACCCTAAGATGAAGGTTCATTCCAAAAGTCTAATTAAGATCCTAGGCATCTTAATTAACCTTCTTTGGATTCATTTAAATGATTTGGTTTCAGTTTATTTCAATGAATGTTTTAATTTTATTTATTTTGAATTCTTCTTTTCTTTTCTTTTGATTTGAATATATTTTTTTGAGTTTGGATTATTTTCAATTTGATTTGAATTGATTTTATTAATGTTTATGTCCATTTAATTTGCATTTAGTTAGTTTTTTTGAATTTAATTTATCTCATTTAAATTGGCATTTTGATTCATTCTTTGTTTAAGTTTTGGTTTCATTATGTGTTAAGATTTTATTAATCAATTTATTTCATTTTGGTAATCAATTCATAACCTAGGAGACTAAAGCTAGTTTGGGCACCTACCTTAGGCCATTTTAAGCTTTTAAGTATTTAGGTTTAATTGATTTGGTTAGTTACCTCCATGTGCATATAAAATTATGCAATTCATTAATCCAAATAGATTTAAGAAATTTCCACACAAATGAATTTCACATTTTGGTATGAATTTCATAGGTTGATTGGTTTTGATTTTAATTGATTAATTAATTTATTATGAATTTATTAAGTTGATTATTTAAAGTTTGATTGAATTTTATACTCTTAACCATTTAATCAAATCTTAAATATGTTGTTATTTAAATTCCTTAACTTCAATGGGTTAGGAAATTTTCATTAGGTGCACTGATGTTTAAATTTTAAGTTGATTTTATTATATTTTTATAATTTTTGTAATTTTTAATTTATTATTTTATTTAAATTAGCCAAGAAAATAGGAAATTTAATAACTTCCAATCTAAAGGTCAATTGAATTTAAAATTTTTATGGCAAGTGGGATTGCTTTCTAGTTTAAGTTTCCTAAAATTTCATTTTTATTGGATACATAATTTAAGATTAATTATGGTTTTAATTATTCACCAAAACTTAATTTAGGCCTAAATTAAATAACATTAGTTAGGGGTTTTAATTTCTTCTATATTTTTCTTTGAAAGAGGCATCCGTTGAAGGTTTATTTGGAATTTTTGGAGTTTTGTTTGATTTATTATGATTTACTATGTTTAGATTAATAAATTAGATTAATTAATTCAATTAAATACCAAATTAGGTCATTGTATGATTAATTGAGTTTCAATGAGTTTTAGTAGTGTTTATGATTTATTAAAAGTTGTTATGATGATTTATGGCAACTTAATCATTTTTCATGATTTTCTTAATTTAATATTTATTTATTTCTTTAAAATTAGAATTTGGGATTGGAAATTCAATATCTTTTGATTTACTTTGTAATAAATCATGAAAATTTTATATAAGGTGTATTTTAGCCCTAATTTTAGTTCCTTAAAGTTTTGTATTGATTGGATTACTAATTTATGATTAATTTAAGCTTGATTATTCCATTAAAATCTAAATTAATCTAAAATTACTCAATAAAAATTAAGAGATTTCAAGTTTAATGGATTATACTCACTAATATGAATCCAAAGAAACCCTTTTTTTTTTTTTTTTTTTCTGGATTTGTATTTTATTTTTAATGATGTTTTGAATTTTCTAGTATTTTCTTTAATTTTTTAATATTTTTTTGTTTTAAATGCGCAATGTCACATGGCGTTGAGTGACGCCGCTTTACGGGTGGCGGTGCCCGATTCATCTAGTTGGATCCATATGGATCCTGCTTGGATTATGTTGGGGGGACATAGGATTCATCCCGACCATCTGATCTTTGATCGGATGATTTAGATCTCAACCGCTTTTCCTTAAGGGTTTTAAATTAGATCATCAGGCTAGATCTCAGCCATCCGTTCCTAATAGAAGGAATGGATGGTGGAGATCGTTCCCCTATTCTCGCCAGTGAGAAGCAGATGCCATTTTCCCAATCTGGCTAATTTCAATTAATCCAAAGGGAATTTTAGCATGATTTTGATTTCAAAATGATTAAGGATCAATTTGTAATCAATCCATATGGTCCGATCTTCTTGGAGATCAAAATCTCTTCATGAAGGACAAAAAAAATTGTTTAAGGTGTCAGTTTAGGTCCATACCTCATCGACAATGATTCCCAATTGTCGCCATGCTTGTGCACCTTCATCTCGATGGGTTGATTCTATGGTGAAGAATTCTTGGCTTGCCTCAATGCTGAACATAGTGGAGACCAACATTTGGCTATTTTCCATCATCTTTGGTGGTTTTCCAGCTTGCTGGCGGCGACTGACCTCGGGGACAGTTTGTTTGAGATCGCCTCCATCCATGGAATGTGTAGGGAAGGTCAATTTAGGTGGAGGAATACTCATTCCTTGATTCTATGCTTGGTTGAAGGTCCTTGCCGTC
Source organism: Cymbidium sinense (assembly GCA_021442155.1). Lineage (NCBI taxonomy): Eukaryota > Viridiplantae > Streptophyta > Magnoliopsida > Asparagales > Orchidaceae > Cymbidium > Cymbidium sinense. Next base: position 46,376,075 of record CM038223.1, read on the forward strand.
GGCCATTGCAGAATTCCAGCCTATCACCGGCGAAAGGATTGAGAAAGGCTTAGAATCTCCTTCTCTTCACCTGAGGAGCATGTATGAGTGATTGGTTTCATGAGGGGAAGCTCCTCTCCCCTCTTTCCACATATGGCCAAGAGCTATATGTAGAGAGGTTTAGGTGGCTAGAAATCGGCCACTGGCAGTGAAGACCTTGGCCAAGGGGTTGATTTGGTTCGTCTTTCCCTTGTGAGTGTGTTGAGATGAAGTTCTTGAGGGGAGAAAACCTCTCTCTCTCTCTCTCTCTCCTTTCTCTCCTTGGTCGTGAGCCATCATCCATGGAATGCTCTCCCTTGCTTGCCATGGTGATTGCCCTTATCTCTTTGATCCCCGTTGGAAGTTTTCTCCAAGAGGAAGTCAACTAAATGGAAAGAATCCAATTTAGTTGAGGTGAAGATGTGGATGAGATATGGAGGAGGAGGGAACTTTTCTCTCTTGGAATTTTTTTATTCCTCTTTTCATCACATGGTTTTCACACCATCCCTAACTATCCCATGTCCACCTCATTACCTCATAGTTTGCTAGTTGGTTGTTGACTTAAGTCAAACCATGCAATATGGATTCAGTGTTGGATTAAGTCCATTTAGATTGGGTTTAGTTCAAATGTTTCATTTCATGATATTTGGATATTATTTTAACTAAATTAATTTAAGTTAATTTAGTTATTTGATTTATTTTTATCTTAGATTACAATCATTGTTGATTGCCCACTGGATAATTGAAAATTTAATTAACTTATGTCACATAAGAGTTTAATTTAATTTCATCCCAATTTGGCCCAGTTTAAAATAAATGGGTTAAATTAAACCTAATTGAGTCATGTGACCAAATTGACTTAATCAAAGTATGTTCAGACCTTAACCATGTTAAATCACATGTGTGAGATGATTTAGAGTGATTAATTTCATTCTATTTAGAATTGATTTTAATTTTTACCCATTTTACCCAAATTGGGCTTAATTGGTTTAAGTTGAATTCATTTGTATCAAATGACCAAATTGGTCAAATTGGACCTAATACTTGATTGAGTTATATTTAATGATTATTTCCAAATGATTTTGGATAATCAATTTGAGTTGATTTTAATTTGATTTGGTTTTAATCCTAATAAGGCTCATTGTAGGCCCATTTAGATTAAATGATCTAATTAGCCTAAAGAAGGCCTAAATAAATTTAAATTTTATTAAGTTCATGTTTAAACATGCTTATTCTATCATTTAAATCATTTGCTCAAATTTTGGTGGGTCTACCTTTGACTTGCTGGGACTCACATAAGTCAAACTTATGTCAAAAGGATTGACTAGATTTGACTTTAATTTGAATTTGGATTCATTCATGTTTATATCAACAACAACAACAACAACAAGCCTTAAGCCCACTAGGTGGGGTTGGCTACATGAATCCTTCATCTCCATTGTGTCCTATTATATGTCCAATTCTCATTTAATTCAAGTATACTAAGATCATTTTTTATACATCTTAACCAAGTCTTTTTAGGTCTACCTCTACCTTTCTTAACATAAGGCAAATCTAATGCATCTACTCTCCTAATCGGGTCATTGGACGACCGACGCTTTATGTGGCCAAACCATCTAAGGAGACTCACCCTAATCTTATCTACCACTGGAGCTACTCCAACTTTTTCCCGAACATACTCATTTTGCATTCTATCTGTAAGAGTAAAGCCACTCATCCACGAGCATCGTCATCTCGTAACACTTAACTTAGTCTTAAGCTTCTCTTTTATTGGCCAACATTCTGCACCATAAGTCATTGTAGGTCTTACCACCATCTTATAAAATTTTCCCTTAAGTTTAAGTGGAACTTTTTTATCACATAATAGGCCAGATGCATTCCTCCACTTCAACCATCCAACTTGAATTCTACTAATAAAATCTCCATCTATTTCACCATCATTTTGAACAATAGAGCCTAAATATCTGAATCGCTCACTCTTATTAATGACTTGATCACCTAAAGTGACAACACTACCACTAAAACTTCTACAACTAAAATTGCACTCCATATATTCAATTTTAGATCTACTTAAATGAAAACCTTTAGACTCTAAAGTTGACCTCCATAATTCAAGTTTCTGTTGGACTCCCTCTCTAGTCTTATCAACAAGAAGAATGTCAAAAAAAAGCATACACCAAGGTACATCTTCTTGTACATGCCTTGTAAGAACATCCATAACTAAAGTAAAAAAGATAAGGGCTTAATGTTGATCCTTGATGTAATCCAACTGAAATAGGAAAATATTTTGTCAATCCTCCTTATGTTTGGACACAAGTAATAACTCTAGTATACATATCCTTAATGACTTGAATATAACCAATATTAACTCCTTTCTGTTCTAGAACTTTCCAAAGAACATCTCTTGAGACTTTATCATAAGCTTTCTCTAAATCAATAAATATCATATTTAGATCCTTCTTACTTTCTCTATGCTTCTCCATCAAATCTCTTAACAAATGTATAGCATCCATAGTAGATCTACGGCATGAAACCAAAGCAGAGAAACTTGTATCACATCGTAACCTATGCTCAATTACTCTCTCCCATAATTTTAATGTATGGCACATTAACTTAATTCATCTGTAATTTGCACACTTTTGTGCATCACCTTTATTCTAAAATATAGGAACCAACAAACTCTTTCTCCACTCATCTGACATCTTTTTAGTCTTTAAAATAACATTAAAAAGAATTGTAAGCCAAGAAATTCCTTGATCTCCTAAACATTTCCACACTTCTATTGGAATATTATCCGGTCCTACTGCTTGTTCACATTTAATTTTCTTTAAAGCTTCACTAACTTCAGATTTACTAATACGAAGATAAAAATAAAATTCTCTATTTTTGTTTATATCATGTTTCAAAATTTTCATTTGCTTTTATTTGGATTTTTTTTAATTTTTTAAATTTCTTTTGTATTTAATTAATTTTGAGTTTAGTAGAATAATTAGGTTAACCACCTTGCTTTAAATGTAAATGAATTCAATTTTAAAGTCAAATATGTACTTATTTAATTTATGTTGAGATTTGGGTTAAGTGTCTCTAAATCTATTAGGCTAGATCAAACCCAAGGAAGATGCACTAGATTACTAGGTGTAGTGTTCTTAAGTGCTTAATTAGGAGGCTCTTAATCTAGGATTTGGTGTCCTAATTACTAGTTTTGGGATGATGTTAACCTCATCCAAAAATGAGGTCAATAATGTTTATTATTGATTGATACTTTTTATCCTTTACATAACTGCACGTGTCGAATTAAGTAATATATAATGAGTAGAGTATCATACTCATAAGGATTAGTGCAAGATATGATATTAAATTATATTAAGTTAAGTACTAATCTTTTAAAATTTAGTTTTTATCCAGCAAAATATATAATGCTTAATTAAAATAAATATATATTATTGTGCAAGATATTAAAAAGATTAATTTTTATATTTTTATTGAAAATATAAATATTTTTCTTAATTTTAAAGGTAGTACTTTGAATTTATAGAATTTTTAGATTATGTATTATATTAAACTAAAGAGTGGAATTAATTTTAAGTTGTAGTATCAACTAGAAGCAAAAATGCTATACCCTCTATGTCTAGACAAGTATAACCAAACCAATCTCTTACCCAATTTTCTCCCTGGTGCTAAGTAAATTTCTTCTTTTTCATTTTTTTAAAAAATTTCCTATACAACACGAAATATACTTAAAATAAATATTTTTTAACATGTAAAAATATGGTAAAAGCATTAAAATTATATAAAATTTATATAAATTTTATATAACATTTATCAAATCCCCCAAACTCAAACAATTACTTATCTTGAAGTAATTTAATACATTTATCCATATATTTTTATTTTGAGTTAATTGATAATATAGATTTTTGGAAGTAAAAAATAGTTAAATAAAAATTTTAACTAAAAAATTAACTTACATTTTAAAGTTTATTCTTTCATTTCATTCTTTCAAACTAAAATATCCCAAATTCTTATTATTAATTAATATTTTTCGTAAGTTAATTTCTTTTAGTTCATTTTATCATAGTTGATTCATATGAAGATGAATGAATTGACTTTTAATAAATAGTTAACCATATAATAGATATAAGCATAATTTTTTATGTTGTCAATTAAAATTATGGTCATTTTTTTTTCCATAATTTCATTGAATTAGTTTATATTGTTATAATTTTAAAGTTCAATCATGATACTCAACCTCAAGTGAGACCTTCTAATTAAATTTTTTTTCTCTTTTTTCTTCTTTTTTATGATATTATATATTTAGAAGTACACCGTACTGGCTTTGTAACCCCCAGCATAAATATGCTACAATCTTAACTCAATTCAATATGACCTTATTTACTTAACACTTTTTCATAAGTTTCAATAAATAATAGTTTAAATTATGTTATTTCTTATTATAAACATTTCTTCTTATTTTAATATTAATCCATTAAGTTCATTAAAAATCTCCTATGTGTGATGTGAGTGCTTAAATAAAATTTTAACTTAACAAAAATTACTAGTTTTTCTAAGATATTTGATTATTATTGGTTTGAAAGCCATTCAATAAGTAAATAAAACCTTAAATGTAAATTACTATTTTTGAGTTGAAAATTTGTTTGATTAGTTCTAGCTTACAATATTTTCTTATATTTTTCAAACTAACTTCAGGTTGAAATTATAAATTTATCAAATTCAAGAGGTATAATAATTAAGGTTGGGGTTATTGACTAACATTATCTAAGCATCACTATTAAATACAACACGTGTGAGAAATGAACTTTTAACATTGATTTTTTACTTAAATAAGAACAAATATAAATACACTAACTTTAAAACTACAATAATAAACATACATAAAACACAAAAATGAAAAATGCATAAAAATACATAGAAATGCATAATAAGAAATAAAACTTTCCTAATCCTCCTCCTCCTCCTCTTCTTCTTTTTCTTTTTCTTCTTCTTCTTCTTCTTCTTCTTCTTCTTCTAATACTACTACTACTACTTCTTCTTCTTCTAGTTTTTCTTCTTCTTCTTCTAGCTCTAGATGGGTGTTAATATAGGGTAGGTATTGTGGTACTACAAAAAAAAAAGAAATTTAGTTTGGGCGAACATTGAAGTTACAATTTTTGAACATGCGAAAGAGTGCTGAGTTATACTCAACCATATAAGAAAACTGTTGCTGCTACTTACCCATATGATGGTCAAATTTTCTTTCTAATTCTTGTTATCATCGGCTGCTTACATTAACTCTTTTTCTTATATCAGAGACTTCTCTAATTTCTTGGAGATTCTCATTAAAAGATTTTGAGGATCAAAATCTAGATTGAGGAGTGCGTGAGCTTTCACTTACCTCTATATTTGATCTCAATCCTTCAATAGTCCTTTTAGCTAGGGGAGCCATTTCCATAAGATCCTCTTTATCTAGCTCTCCCATTGCATCAGCCGTAAGATATAAAGCATAAATAAGAGAGGGATGACCAAAAACTACTATAGTAATACCCTTAATCATATTACAAATTGAATTATAAATTATCTTTTCTATATATATTGAATTTTTTTTGAATTATTAAATTTAAAATGGATTTATCCCTAGTTTCCTTATTAATATTACCAATGGGCATCAACTTAGCAGAAATGAAGTAATGATAAGCTTTATCCTCAGTGGTCATACTAGCAGTAAGAAAATTGATAATCTTTTTCTCCCAGCATTTCAATTGAACATTAGCATTTCTAATAGCAAGAAAAATATAAGTTATATCAAAATCTAGATGGTTATTATAATAGGAAAGATATTCATCATATGCATAATTTTATAATTTATAATTTGCATTATTAATAGTATAATCAAAACTTACCCATTTTTCTCTCACAAAACTTTGTTGTCCTGAAGCTCCCTTGTGTAGGTTAATAACTCTCACATCACAAGGACAACACATGCTTTGTTGTTGTAGGTTAAGTGTTTCTAGCCTCGCTCATTGATAATCCTTTCCACAGTCCCACCCAAATTATAGAATCTCCTCTCTAGAATAAGATGTTTGTGAATGAGAGAATGTTGGTACCTCTCTTCTACCTCGACATTAATAAAGTGATCAGAGTCGCTCATGGCCACTCTTCTCTTATTCTTATTTATGTAGTTGATCAATATTTTAGCTTTTCAAAGTGTTGGGAGATGCTAATGAGAAAGAATACAAGAGGATATGAATAATAATGTTTGGAATGAAAGCCTTAGCTGTATAGGGGTCCTATTTATAGACAAGGTCTAGCATCGTGGTGTTACTTTGGTAGCACCTAAGCACTAGCCTTTATGTCCTAATTTGTGAGATATAGCACTAAGACACTCTACATGTGGTGCCTAGTCAACTAGACAAGGCATTTCCTATTCCCATAAAGAGGTATATTTATGGTCATAATTATGTAACCAAAAACATACAAAAGTCATGTCATGTTAAGCATTTATGTTAAATTTTGATAGGCACCGTAGTGCTACTTTGGTAGCGCCTAGGCAGTGGTCATCCAATAAACCTATTTTTCATCATTTTTTATATTTACTATATATATATATATATATATATATATATATATATATATATATATATATATAGGAGAAGAGGACATTTGCAGGCTTGATTGTATGAGATCATTAAAAGCTTTGCCTTTAATCTAATTCTTAAGTCTCCTAGCAATGTAATCTCCTTCTAATGGATCTTCAACTTTCAGTCCTTTGTAATAAACACTAAACTTACTACTAATAATATATATATATATATATATATATATATATATATATATATATATATATATATATATATATATATATATATAGCACTTAGTTTAATAGACTTAACTCAACGTAGATTTTCAAATTTTAAGGTCTTCAACTAAATTAATGTACTCTTTAAATTGAGTCAAATTTCCTCCATAGTATGGTTTAATTCGTTGATCATCACTTTGAAATTCTCATTCATCTTTAGGCCATAATTATATATTGCATCGTGTGCATAAATTTTAACAATTAAGAAAAGGTTTGACCATCTTGATTTTAGTTTTCCTAGAAATAATTTTATATTTGAATCATATAATAGTACTTGTTGTCCAGGTTTTAACTATTTCTTAATGACCTTTCTATCATGCCATTTTATCATTTATTCTTTATATATCATCAAATTTTTATATGTGCCCAATCTTATTTATTCCAACTTATTCAAATCTATGAATCACTTTTCTGCAATTATTTTTATATCAAAATTTAATTTCTTAATTGCCCAAAATTTTTTGTGCTCAAACTCCAATGCTAAGTGACAAGCTTTCCCAAATACTAATATATATAGAGACATTCCAATAGGGATTTTGTAAGTAGTCATATAATCCCATAATGCATCATCTAATTTCAATGGCCAATCTTTTCATGTAGGCCCTATAGTTTTTTCTAAAACCCTTTTTATTTTTCTATTTAAAATTTCAGCTTTGTCACTAGTTTAGGGATGATAAGCAATAGCTATTTTAAGCCATACTCCATAATTTCTTAAAAATTGTTCCATAGATTTATTACAAAAATGAGTACCTTCATCACTAATGATGATTCTAAGTGTTTTGAATCTTGTAAAAATTTTTCCTTAGAAATTTAATAATTACATCATAATCATTTTTCATTGTAGCTATTGCTTCAACCAATTTGAATTTATAACCAACACTTGCTAAGATATATTCATTCTCATATGAAGAAACAAATGATCCCATAAAATCTATTCCTCACATAAAAGATTTCTACCTTTAAAATATAATTTAAGGGAGTTTCTTGATGCTTAGAGATGTTTTTCATTCTTTGGCATTTGTCATTATTTTCAATATATTCATGTACATCTCTAAATAATATTGGCCAATAAAATCCACTTAGTAATATTTTAGCAATTATTTTATTACATCTAAAATATCATCTAAATTCAAAATCGTGACAAGATCTTATAATTTGAAAATTTCATTATTAGGTATGCATGTTCTTAGAATCTAATTTAGACACTTCTTATAGAGATAAGGTTCTCTCGACAAATATAATTTTCCATAATGTAAAAATTTTCTTTTCAGATTATAATTAATTCCATAAGGTATGATTTCTCTTACTAAATAATTCACAATATCTGCATACCATGAAATAACTTTATGCTTGAATGTAAATAATTATTCATTTGGGAATTCTTCTTTAATATCTCCACTAACTCTCAATTCTTCCTTAGCTTTTAATCTAGATAAGTGATCAACTACTTGATTTTTAGATCTTTTTTATTTTTATTTCTAGGTCAAACTCTTGCAACAATAATAACCATTTAATTAATCTAGGTTTAGCTTCTTTCTTTTGCAATAGATATTTAATTGTTGCATGATCAATATATACTATAAGTTTTATTCTAAGTAGATAGGATCTAAATTTATCAAAGGCAAAGACAGTAGTTAGTAATTCTTTTTTAGGTGTTGAATAGTTTAATTGATTTTTATTTAGAGTTTTACTAGCATGATATATTACATTAAAAAGTTTATCTTTTCTTAGTCCTAAGACTACCCCTATTAGAAAAGCACTTACGTTACATATCTATTCAAAAGGTAGGTTCTAATCAAGTGTTATAATAATTAGAGCTGAACTTAATTTGACTTTTAATATATCAAAAGCTTCTTAACATTCCTTTGTAAAAATAAAGGATGTATCCTTCTATTGTAAGTTGTATAATGGTTTTAATATTTTTGAAAAGTTTTTAATAAATCTTCTATAAATTCTAGTATGTCTTAGAAAACTTCTAACTCTTTTAACATTAGTTAGTGGTAGAAGTTCTATAATTTGCACTTTTGCCTTATCCACTTTTATTCGTTTTTTTAAAATATTATGACCTAGTACTATTCCTTCTCCTAGCTAAGTACTAAGCTTTTATCTTCACATATCCTAAGGATAATTTCTAACTTTTCTAAGCAATATTCAAATGTTAGACCAAAAATAGAAAAATCATCCTCAAATATTTCAATGTAGTTTTCAATTAAATAAAAAAGTAGACATTATATAACATTGAAAAGTAGCAGGTGTGTTACATAAACCAAAGGGAATTCTTCTAAAGCCAAATATACCTTAAAGATAAGAGAATGTTGTTTTCCCTTGATCCTCAAGTGTTATGGAAATTTGGTTATATCTAAAATACCCATCTAAAAAGTAGTAATACAAATGGCCTGCTAACTTATCTAACATTTGATCAATGAAAGGCAAAGAAAAATAATATTTTCTAGTGGCTTTGTTTAACTTCCTATAATCAATACAAATCTACCATCTTATGACAATTTTAATATGAATGATTTCATTATTTGCATTTGTAATAATGGCCATTATTTCTTTCTTAGGAACACAATGGATTAGACTTACTCATGTACTATCAGATATAGGTTATATAATTCTTACATCCAACCACTTTAAGATTTCTTTTTATTACTTCTTTCATGATAGGGTTTGGTCTTCTTTGACTTTCTATGAATGGTTTACTATTTTATTCCATTATAATTCTATGAAAACATATTGAAAGACTAATTTCTTTAATATCTGCTATTGTCCATCCAAATGTTTTTACATGTCCTTTAAGAACTTTAATTATTTATCTTCTTGATTTTCTTCAAAGTTAACTGAGATGATTATTGATAATGTTGATTCTTTTCCTAGGTAAGCATATTTCAAATAATTTGTTAATGGTTTTAACTGTAGTTTTAGGGCTTCTATTATATATGGTTTACTATTCTTTCTTTCTATAGACAATTCTAATGGTTCAAAATTTTCTTTAAACTAATTTGGTGTAATTCTAAGGAATGGAATATCTTCATATTCTTCCATCATCATTTTTCATTTTTGCTCTATAAAATCATTTATGATATAAGAATCCAATTATTTTTCTATTTTACTTTGGTTTAACCCAATCCTATGGCATTTTTCATTTCCATCATTATAAAATTTAATAGAGTTAAATATGCTAAATTTAACTTCTTGATCATTTACTCTCATTATTAATTCTCCTTTTTGAACATATATCATCATACTTCTAGTAGCTATGAAAGGTTTCCCCAAAATGAGAAGTTATTTCTTTATCTTACTCCATATATTATAAAATCAACAGGGAATATAAATATATTTACTTAGCTAAAACATCCTTGTTGACCTCATTTTTAGATGAGGTTAACATCATTGCTAAAATTAATAATTAAGATACCTAATCTTAGATTAGTAGCTTTATAATTAAGCACTTCGGACACTACACCTAAGTAACTTAGTGCATCCTTCTGAGATTTGGTCTAACCTAATGGGTTTAGGTGGACTCAACCTAAATCTCAAACATAAACAAAGAAGTAAACCAAAAACATTCCACCTAAAATTTGAATCCCTCTGAGCTTAAATTAAAGTAATTTCGGAGATTAACCTAATTATCCTAATTAAGCTCAAAATTAATTAAATTGAAATGAAATTCAAATTAAATAAAAATAAATCAAAATTAAAATAAAATGAAACCATGAAATCATAACATGAACATAAATGAAGCCAAATCTAAATGAAGATCAAATCTGGTCAACCCTTTTAATTTATATTTGACTTATGTGGGTCCCACCTACTCAAAAGTCAACCTACCAAAATTTAACCAATTAAAATCATTCAAAATAAGTTAAATGATAAATAGTAGTGTCTAGTACACTGCTTACCCTCCTTTCTTTCTCTCTAATCCCTCTTACTCTCACTGCACTCCAACACTATACTCGTGCTCCTGACGATCTTCTTTTATCGAGACCCCCTGTTCACTTCAGGAAAAATATTTATGTCATTATCTTTAAACAAGCATGTTAAATCATAATCCCACTGTTAATCTTAAGTTTGATGAGGAAAAGAAGATTGTATATTTGAAGACCTCCACCATTAAATTTTATTTCAGCATGAGATGAAAACCCCTCCACTCCATCGATCTTAGGTCTAGAGCAAGGGATATGAGAATTTTGCACTATAATTTTGAAATCTAGCACTACTAAGGTGAAATGTTGCTAAAATTTTTAAATATTTTCTAAAATCTCAAAAGAAACTCAATTTCTGACTCACAATGCTTCAATGTTGTGCTCTCAAGTATTCCTATTATAATAGGAAACACCACGACACCCACGAACCAACATTACTATGCCTTACTGAAACCACCCAAGCACCACAATGCTTTGGTATTAGCACTGTGTTGTTGGAAATATGAGTTACATTATTTTTTGATAAAATCCCCTAGCGCTATAGCACCATATGACCAGCCCCTTGATGTTATATCTCCTTAACACAAGTAAAAAAAACATAGAAAAAAATTTTTGCTAAGGGGAAAAAATATCATCCCAGCCTCGAGGCATCATAGGGTTAGCATCGCAAAGCCAAGGTCTTGGGTTTTTCATTTTGTTATCAACATTGAGGTGCCCTCATATCTCATTTTTAATTAATATGTTTGAATTTTTTATTTAAATTCTAGAGCGATAAATCAACAATACTAATCACTTATAATCACATAATATAAAAATAATAAAAGAGAAATTTTATTTCTAAATTCAAAAGAAAATTACAAATTACAAAAAAAAGGGATAAGTACCAAAATGGGGAAAATTAATAATCATACTTGCCACCCCCTTTTTCCTCATCTTCTTCCTCCTTTATGCATGATACCGGCGGGGTAAGTACACAAACCTGATACTAAGGCACTGCAGGGAAGGAGATCTTGTTCAAATCTACAAGATTGTAATTCTAGAACATGTTGACTAGTGCAGTGTTGAACTAGACCATGTAAGAGAATTGCATCTGTTGTTGACCCATATGATGATCAAACTTACGCTCTAGAATCTCATGCATATGACAACTCCTATCCACCCTTTTTATTAAGTCTATGATCTAACTTCCAATTTCTTGGACTTGCTCCACCGGGGACTTGGAAGATTGGGATCGAGGTCGTAGGCATGTGAGCCCTCCCCAACTTTGAACCTTGACCCAAATCCCCCAATTACACTCTTTGTTAAAGGAGCCTTCTGAATGAGTATTTATTCATCATCCCTCCAACTGCTCTCCCCATGGTGCATAAATCATAAATTAAAGAAAGTTGACTATACCCAACAGTAGTACTCCCCCTTAACATATTATAAATAGAATTATAAATAACCTTGCAGATATCGATCGTAAATCCTCTATGGATAGAAAAATTTAAAGCAGTCCTATCTTTGGTAACCTTGCTAATGTTACTAGTGGCCATAGGCTTAGTAGAAGTGAAATAGTATTATGGCTTAGATTCAACAGTGAGACCAACAGGAAAGTTGATGATACTTTACTCCTATCATTTCCATTGCACATTTGCCTTTCTAATAGAAACAAAATGAAGGATCTCATCAAATTTTGGATGGACATTATAATAAGAAAGATATTGATCATAATTAATAACTTGGAGATTGTAATATGTGTTAATAATAGAACAGTCAAAACTTACTAGTTTCCCCCATACATATGCTTTGTTGTTCTAGGTCACCCATGCATTTATGAAGAACTCGCGCACCACTAGGATAATGCATGAGATGTTATCATAGGCTAGTTTGGCCCAGCCTCGGCTTATGATCACCCCTTCGACATTGCCATTGAGATTAAGTGTTTGTGGATGAGGACGTGTTGATACTGCTCATCAGCATTAACACTATCGAACGTGCTGGCATCGCTAGATGCCCTTTTCTTGCTCATTACCCTTCTGAGAGGCATGATGAATATGTTAATTAGAGCGAAGAATAGAGCTGAGAGAGAGAGAAAAATATTTAAAGGGAGATTATTGTGCGGTCAAAAGATAAATTTAATTAATAAAAATAACCGTCTGCCTATCTCAAAGGTTACTGTGCGGTCAAAAAGATAAATTTAACAATAATAAATTACGTAACTACTGTGTATGAAAAGCATTATAATGTTGTAACTTAGTGATGTGACACCCATTAAAATGAGATTATTGTTTTCCCTTTAATCAATGTATAGATATCAGGAATGTTGGCTAGCATTGTGGTGTTATTCAAATGGTCAAATGGGCTAATAATACTAGCACCACGGTGCTACCCATGCAGTGCCAAGGCATTGGACCTCATAGCTCACAAGTACACCTATCATATAAGACTACCACCTAAGCAATAGCACCTAGGCACTGTATCCTAACGCCAATGTGCTAGCCCCCTTAAAAAATATAATTATAATAAAAAAGACACAACTATTCTTCTATCTGTTGGCCATGCGAACACACCATAATTCATTCACCATGAAAATAAATTCATATTTGTCCACTATGTGGCCAACCCTAATTCTGGCATTACAAAAGGTATGCAAGTCCAATATTATATTCACTTTCCATGTGAAGACCCTATAAATCATTCACCATGCAAGCAAATTTATATCTATCCATAATATAGACAACCTTAATTCTAGCATTACAAAAGGTATGCAAGTCCAATATTATATTCATTCACCATGTGAATACCCTATAATTCATTTCACCATGTGAACAAATTTATATCTATCAATAATTTGGACAATCCTAATTTTGGCATTCCAAAGGAAAGCCGGGCCTTTTATTCATTCACCATGTGACATCTGTCCGTTCGCCATGTGAACATCTCATAATTCATTCACCACATGAACAAATTTATATTCATATTATACCACTTACACTAAAATTCTAAGTTTACTTAAGATACCTAAAATGAGGCAACCCATGACTGCTAATCAGATTCTTTGAACATTACGGCTACATCTCTCTGATGTTGGTAGGCTAGAATAACAGAATCCTAAGATGATGGAATCATGGGATCTTGATCAGGATTACACTCATATTTTCTTTTAGACAGTCATCTAAACCACACTATACCTCACCTTTGAGGCACCAAAATTTGCAACCATGATGAGAACTTAGATGTAAGTGATATTAAGGGAAATTTGGTTGACTATATATCAATCTACCTCATAAAAAATATAGTCCTACTCATCTTACCGAAGGTGGCAGACCACATTCTCAGAAGTATCTTTTCTAAGCTATCAAGGGCATTCTTTTTAGGTTAATGTTATTTTCAATAGGGGGTTATGCTAAAAATGACTATTATAATATAAATAAATAAATATTATTTTCTTACAAGTTTGCTTAAGTCCATAAGCATAGTCTAATAGGATAGGTGGGCTTGGCAAACAATTAATACTAAGCCCCTATGTTTACATAAATAACTGTTAGAATGCAGCTTGGATTTTCTAACATAAATTTTGTGGGGTTTAAGAATCTTATTTTTGAAATTTTAAATGTAATATAAGCTTCCAATTAAGTTAGGATTTATAAGTTCTAAGAATAGAAGGAGCTAACTCTATTAGCTAGTGGTCCCCTATGAAGCCTATGGAGGTCCCTAAAGAAGAAGATCTTAGAGAAAGAATATCGTAGATCTAGAATTTTAGCTACATACCAAACTGTATAAGTACAAAGCTCAGCTGACCATTTTTCTTTCTTCTGGGGTGTATAGTGGTATTCGACTACACTAGCCTATTTTTTAAGTTAAATTTGGTATGATTTATTTTGGGCGCATAGTGGAATCAACCTATTTTTCTAGGTTTTTTTTGTGCTATGTTTTTTGTAGAAATGTCTGGACATTAGGTTCATAGGAAAAAATAAATTTTTTCCCCAACTTAAATCTAAATAACCTAAACAAAAATAAATAAATTTATAACTTCACATATAAATTAAAGCCTTAAGAATAACTTAAAAAGTAATTAGAAATAATTAGCCTTTATGAATGATGCTAGCATCTTATTCTAACATCTTGAATTGAGTGCTTCACCTATTGCACATAAGGGGCATCTGACTTTTGAGGATGGCCACCTTCTTGGGAAAGTGTGTCTTCTTATTTTAATTTGGACCATGATTGCTTCTAACTACATCTCATTATAGTCATAAGTTACATACCCAAAAGCCTTAAATGAATTGTGAGTCAAGATATAAAAAATAAAATTTTGTAGATCGTACTTTTAGAGTGAGGATTAATCTTTCTCATCTTAGATCTAGGAACCTTCTTGTAACTTAGATTTCCTTAGTTCTAGGACACTTATAGTGATTAAGAGAACACTAAACTTAAGCTTAAAGACTTAGAAGGCACAACCCTAAGCGTAGACTCCACCTTAGGGCAAATAGGTTTCACCTATTTTATGGCCTAAACAAAAACTTGTACCTATTTACTCATCCAAAATTAAGCTCATGTAGGTGGAATTAATCCAACCCCAAGCCTTTTTAATTAATCTTACTTGACTTTGGTTTTCTAATCTAATCTCCAAGCCAAATTAACTTGCACCTTAACCCAAGTTAATACACTAAATCCTATGGATCAATACAAACCCATTCAAGCAAACTAAATCTAATTTGATTTTCTCAATCACTTTTATTATTCATTAGATCATTTCAAGCAATTCCAACACTTGCAATCAAATCAATTGAACAAAAGGAATGTGACCAACCCAAGTTAGTCCATTTGACCCGAATAGGTCAAATGAGCCAAAACCTAATTGAGACCAAATCAATTATAATCAAAGCCACCAATCAACCTAAAATTTATCATTGAACACATCTCAAACATCCATAACCCCAATTGGTCCAAGTTTGCTTGGCCAAGTCACTTGATCCAAAGTGATCTAAAATGGGGTAATTGAACCAAACTCCAATTAAACTCCCATTGGATCAAATAAAGGCATTCAATCCCTTCATTAATGATTGTGGGGCATTATTGAACACTCCACTATAATTAATTAAACCTAATCAAGCCAATTGGATCCTTTGGCCTAACCTGACCCAATTTGACCTTTTACCCAATTTGACCGAAAAGGTCAAATTGAACCAAATAAAATATTTGACCAAATTGGTTGAAACAAATGCTTCCAACCAATCATTAATTCAACATTGAACATAATCCAACCTCCAATTGAACCCAATTTTGGTCAACCTATCCCACTTAGCCCATTTAGCCCAATTTGACCTAAAGGGTCAACTTGAACCAATTCAATCCATGATTGAAATTAATTTAAATTAACTCTTCCAATCAATCATCCATGATCAATTGAACATAGACCTTATGCATGCTCAGGCCCATTTGACATAAATTGAACCATATGAGCCAAATTCGAATCTATCCCAAATTGAATCAAGCTAATTGCACTTACTCACTCCAAATGACCATTTGAAGTCATCCAAGTCACCACTTTAAGCTAATTTGGTCAAAATGGTCAACTTAGCCCAACTAACCCATTTGACCCATATGGGTCAAATTGAGCCAACCCCAATCAAACTTAACATGAATCATCCTTGGGTCACCATGGGACTATCCAAATGGGCCCAACCCATGGTGAACCCAGCTTGGGTCAAACCCATTGAACCAAGCCATATAAATAGAACAAAATCCCCATTTGGCTGGGTTCTCCACCTCCTTACCCATGGAAGCCACCTTTGGATCTTCTTGGACAAGAAGACCAGTAACCCAACCTAACCCAAAGCTATTGGGCTTAGCCTTTGGCCAAGAGATGATGAGTTCACCCATGGGCATTCATTGGTCCACCTATGGGAGAGGGTAGACCTCATGCTAGCCCACTACACACCCTCAGTATCTCACCATCAGCCACCTACCCTGGCCAGGTGGATGCTAAATATTGAACTAATCTCAACCCTTAGTTTAGCTTGGGAGAAGAGTATACTCCTCCACATCCATTCAAACTCAATAGAGAGTTTTCATAGAGAATTCTACATAGTCCTATACCTTCTTCCAAGCTCTTCATGCATTCCATCACTAGTGAGACTAGCCCCTAATCAAACTCGAGAGCTCCATCCATCCAAACTTCCTAAACCTCCAAAAAACTCAAATTAAATCTTCTCACACCTTCACCTCACTCCAGCAAGCCAAAATAAATCATTTCCTGAGTGATTCGACCACCAGAAGACATCCCAAGACCAACTCTGGAGAGCTTTACAGTGATGTTTGGTCTACAGAGTGATCAACGGGGAGGTAGTTCATGGTCTTCTCAGCATGACTTTGTCTCTTCAAGACAAAGCTACCTCTATCAAAAAAATGCCAATCTTTAGCTTTATCGAGGTAAACAAATAGCAATCGTAGCTTTGGCCCCTAAGTATTGGTTTTTTTTAATGTGAATCACATTTTTTTTACAATTTCTACCATAGAATTTTCTTAAATTCATTCTCTGATCATTTTGTAGTTCATTTCTCCATTGAATGAGATCTAGTGAGCTTAGATTGAGCAGTGAAAAGTGGATGGTGTCTGCCTTCCATCTCTCGTGGGATGAAAAATCACGGGCCATCTGTTTCACATGATTAGAATGGACAACCGTGATTAATCACATTAGAAATTTTGATTCAATCCCTTTGGAATAACAGGATTAATCTCGGCCATCTGATCCGAGTTTGGATGATCGGGACCAAACCGCGTCCACCTCCATTGACTTAGCTACCACATCGAATGATTTAAATAACCAATACCATGGTGCCACATGGAAAACACTGCCACATCAGCGTCTGCATGGTATCGATGTTTCAAAAGGTTAATTAGGCTTTAAAAATATAATTAAATAGCAAGAATTTTAGAAAATCATAACAAATTGAAGAAAAATCCAAAGATTCTAAATAAACTCATTTTGGAAAGGTTAGATAGAGGAGAATTTATGAAAAATAAAATCCATAATTTATGCCCAGTGAACAGTACTCAATTAAACTTTGAAGCTTAAGTTAATTACCTTGATTAAGGTTAGATTACTTGGCTAATTAATTCTAAATTTATTGGGGTGATTTTATAGGATGTTTTCTAACTATCATAATTTTCTTGGAATTATTTTTCATGTAATTTGAAGAAATTGGAATTTTAATTCTAATTTCCTTCTTTAATCAATTAAATAATTACTAAAATTATTGAACATTAAAAATTAAATAATAAATGCTAATTAATCATTATGGATAGTGGGAATAGTGAGGAGAAATAGTTTAGACCCCTTTCTTACTTAATTTTTTAAATGTATTTCTTTAAGAGGAATTAATTAATATGTTTAATAATCAGGGAATAATTAAAAAAATTAATGATAAAATATAAAATCAAACAAAATTAATAATTGGATGTGATAATTCAAACATAATCCATTAATTTCACTTTATGTGTTTAATAATATAAATTCTGTAAAGAAAATATGATTAACCCATTGGTATGGAAACATCATAAGAGTATTCTACTTAGATTCTTTCTTTCTTTAATCTAATTAACTCTTTAGCATGAGCCTAATTACATTAGATTTCTTTAGGTACACTGAAAATTTAACTTTCCTAAAAGCATATCATTGAAGACTCCTGATCAAGTAGTTAATTAAATTAAAGAAGTTTAGAATATTAAATTGATGTGTTTAATGGTTTGAACCTAATCAACTCATTAAAATCAATTTAATTTCTTCCTTTAAATATATCAAATCACCAACATGGGATGGGGTAAACACAAAGTATCATTCTTTTTAGGTTTAAATAACTTAAACATCAAAATCCAATCTCATAAGAACTTTGGTTAGTCTTAATGAATACTTATTTGGCTTAATTATCCTTAGGATTTAATGTAATTGAGTATGTTATGTGGCAATTTTTTAAATACTTCTTTTCAATTATCATAAAATGTGCATGTCATTTGTTTCATATGTTCATGTTTTCAAAAAGAGAATTAAAAGAATATGATTGCATTTAAGTTGCATGTGTTGATAAATGTTATTATATAATGTGGCTATTTAACTAATAAATCTCAAATTTCTTTTGAAACTATAGTTTAATATTAAATAAAAATGTGCAAAGTTAAATTTGATGTTATCTATAATTTCTTAATAAAGTTTCCATTTAGTTATAAGTTAAAGTTAGTAAAGGTTTATTTCATCTTCATAGTTCATGCATGATTTCATATGTTGGAGTTGGCAAGTATATAGTCTAGGCATTCTGGGAACACGAGGCTTTAAGTGGCCCCAAGGAGGTCTTAGAGGATCTCACTTCCCTGGTTTAACAATGACAAATGCTTGCTTAATTTTATTCATGTGTTTGCATTTGCTGGAATTTGCGATAAAACTTTACTTTACATGAACAAAATATTTGCTTTTACTTAACCTTTGCATGATTTTCATCTTTATGCATATGTGTACGTTTACAAGTATTTAAGTTGGCAAGTATATAGTCTGGGCATCCCAGAAATATGAGGCTTTAAGTATCCCCAAGGAGGTCTTATTAATCTCATTTTCCTAATTTAACAATGACACATACTTGCTTAAATCTTCAATACATGTCTGCATATGCCTAGCTATGAAATAAAAATCTTTCTTTTATACCAAATTCATGCATTAACGACCATCAAGTGTGCAAAATATAGATATGTATTACATGAAAAAATATGTATATTAAATCAAATATCATGAACAATAAAAATGAGGAAGTGTGTATGTTATTGATGATGAAAAGAGGTAGTCGAATGTTTTCATGTAATGGTGACTAAATTTTATTAATTCTAAGATGTCTTTCTTGTTTGAATAAAATTCCTTAAAATTAATCTAAACTTAGGCTTAACAAAATGTGTATAAATGGTTCATTAAAAAAACAAAAGTCATAGTAATGTATCCTAATGGATAATTTAAATAATTCTAAATCTTTAGACAACCATACATCCAAAGCCTAATTATGACATACCACACTAAGCCTTTGCACACACATTAGAATGTTAAGTCACCAATTTTAGTGTTAAGTTAGGTTGGTGTATGTTATAATGATGTGTTTTATTTTATGATGTAATATTTTTAGACTGAATGTTAGAATGGTTTATGTATAGACTAGATGTTTAGATGTTAGTAGTCTAATGATGTCTTATGCAGGAGATTATGCTAGAAGGGGTTGTTGTAATAATAAATAAACATAAATGTTCTTTCTTGCAGGTGTGGCTTATGCCCCTAAGCATAATCCAAATATGACAGGTGAGCTTTGTTATCCAAGTGTAGGGTGCTAAGTTCAAATATGTGAAATATAATTGATTGACTTGTCTGTTTATTTAGCGAACATCTATTTTTGCAAGTGTAGTTAGATTTTATTTTTCATAAATATGTACTTTTTGCAATAAGGATTAAAATTAGTGCTATGAGGTTTAGGATGAGTAGTGGCTAGAAGGAAAAGACTTGGGAGGCATTGTAAAGCCAAAAGGAAATAAATCCAAAGAAGAAAAGAAGAATAAGAATTGAAGACTCCCATAACATTCATTTCATTTATAAAATTTAACTGTAATCTAGATTGTATAAGGGTAGAGCTCGGCTACTTAACTTTTTCTCTTTTTCGAGGTGTACAGTGGTACCCAACCACATTGGCCTCTTATTCTTTTATGAAGTTTATATGTTTGATTATTTTGTTTTGCTTGTGCATTAGAAATATCATGCTTTTCATAAGTTTTTAAAGTTTGATGATTTCCTGGGTGGCGTGGATGCGGTAAGCTCTTTAGGATAAAATTAAATTTTCTATCCTCATTAAAAATTCATAACTAAACTTTAATACAACTCATAACCTTACCTCAGAACCTAGGTTTATAATCAAGATAAATAAAAGAATTAGAAGCCCCCTTAGCTGAATGTTGTATGTTATTACACCAGGCATTTCATATTATGCCACTCCTGAATAGGGAGGGCCTCCACTCTTGTGCAGTAGGGGATATGCTTAACCTTTGAGAGCAATCCCTTATAGTAGAGAACACCTCATGTAATTGATTTAGCCCATAACTTAATTTGATCATGCATATAGGCATAATTTTTCTTAGCCTTGGTTCGAAATAAATGTGTAAAAATAATCCAAAATTTGTAAAATTTTAACATTAGTCTAAGTCATGGTTGCATACCAAACATTATCTAGTCTCTTAAGGAGTGAGTTTAGGACTTTAGCTTCCTTCCTAATTAAATAATATCCTAGCTATCTCACATCTGCATAAGAATGACCAATATGGTTTTAAGGCGTAGGAGCTGTTAGCTGGAGGCCACTCCAGGTGGTTCTATGTCCAGAAGAGTTGGGATGTGTCTATTCTCTCTTATGGAGGTAAACCATTATGCCTCATTTTCCTGATTAGGCAGGTCATGCTTCTAGTAGATTCTAAAGGATTTTTTAGATGTAAGTATCATAGATTAAATGAGAAGAATGTTATTCTATTCAATTGGGATTGATTTGATCTTATGCATAATAGAGAAATAATGAAGCATAAGTCATATGGGATCACTAAAGTGAAGTTTACTAGAAAATATGCTAATTTTGATTCATTTATCCCTACAGATTAAATCACACAAGTTGTATTACCCAAGATATCCAGGGAGAATAAGAGAGAAAATGGAATGAGCTATGGTAATTAAAATTAAACCTAGAGCAAGAGTGGAAGTTTAAAACATTACCAAACTTACTTATCAAGAGGATGAGCAAATGGCTTTCAAATGTCCAGTTGATGATATAGAGCTAGTTGGCTTAATTGATAATAACATTGATTATAAGGAGATTATTCAGTTTAAGGATGAGAGTAGCGAGGATGATGATGATCATGCCATTATAAATCAACTTTCACTGAGTAATTAGAGTAGAAGACCTAATATATGTGTTAAAGATAGCATATATTTTCATTTAATATGCACTTGCATATTATTTTGTTGTACATATGGGTTAAAAGGAAGGATCTAGAGTTACATATTATCCTTTTTACATACTTTAGTTGCACAATAAATTTTCTTATATATTGCACATGCATACTATTTGTTTTCCTTTTACATACTGCAATTTACATACTACTTTTATACAAAAATGTACATGCACCTCCAATTTATTATAAGTTTTTGATGTTCTTATTAAGTTCTTTATAGAGCCTTATTTATGTTAAATCTAATGCCCCAATCTTCACTTTACGCCACGCTGACTTAATTTTTTTTCTTATAGATGGTACTAAGTGGTAGTGATAATGTTCTATGATGATTGATTACAAGCATATTTGGGTAGAAGAAGAAGTCTATGTCAAAAACCACTATTCAAGCTACCACCATAGTCACCATAATGACCTCCGTTTCAATCTCATCACCCCAGACTTCTGGACCAGCCAGTACATGTGCCTACCATTCTCCAGGGCCTACTAAAATTGCACTATCCTACCTGTATCAGGCACACACAGGTTATAGGGAGCTTACATTCAACATATGCCACATGATCAACCTAATACATCTCTGCTCACAGAACCATCAATGATAAGTATTTTTATTGAGCAGAAGGGAGACACATAAGTTTATCACTCAAGTTTTACTTTTAAATTTTGTGGTTATAATCTTAATTATAATTGTCAAGTTAAATCCATCCAAGGAAGCCATACATAAAATTAAAGACATAATAAGGAGCAAATACGATGCTCTATATGCTTCATGGAAGAAGGTCTTAATTGAGGTTTGGGATATATGGTTAAGGGAGTTCAAGGTATTATAATAACTATTTATATATTTTTAATGCATTAAATGATTTTAAAGCACTACTAATTATCATTAATTTATTTTATATTATAGAATAAATTTAGGTGGTTGTCGGAGCACAACCAGAAAATAAAAAAAATAAAAATTTTGAGTCTGAAGGTGGAACCCATCTACGTAATATGTTCATAGACATATGTAGATCTAGGTAAATGCCTTTTTGTATTAAAGAGGATGTGTGAGCTAACCTCTAAAGATCATGGGCCTCCATAGATTACATTTGTAAGATGGAGCACACAAAGCAAAATTGGGCTTCTGATTGTAGAGGTAAGGCACTTCGTTGCATGTTAGAAACTCAATATCACACACTAAGTATATGTGAAGGATGGCAAGTAATTCATTACTTATATTAACTAAACTTATAACCACTATTAATTATTTTATTAGAAAATTTACAGGCTAAAATTCTTGGATGAGAGCCCACTATTGTTGAATTACATAGTAGAATATATTTGCATCAAGTTGACTAGTAGTAGGTTATTGTTTGGTCATAGAAAGCATATGTAAGTTAACTTTTAGTTTTTTGAATTATAATTATATCAATAATATATTTTGTTTAAATAACATTATGATTTCTTATAGGATGCCTATAAGGTTGAAGAAAGTTTCTTGTCAAAGCTTTACTAGCGTAAGAAGTTCTTTTGATTAGTCAGAGCAATCGGAGCATGACATCTAGAAAGAGGTTGTTTAAGGTAAGAAGAAGGAATGGATTTATGGCCTAGACTTGAGGGGTTAGCCTATGATGCACACCATTCATTCTATAGAATAAGCAGTCAATCAATCAATCAATGTCCCTAAGTAGTCAATTAATGTCTTTAAGTAGTCAATCAATGTCTCTAAAAATTTCAAAGTTTGATATCAAAGGATTGATAGTCTTTGAAAATCAAATAAGAAGGCTCAAGATATGAAGAATTCTTGATGGATTATTAAAGGTGATATGTAATAAGCACTCATGATATTAGGGAACCTAGTGAGTGCTTTGGTTATACCCTATAGTGAGAATTTATATTTTTGAAATAGCAAAATTATATTTGTTTAAGTTGATATTCTATTAAAAGGCTATGATATAGATTCTAACAATACAAGATTATAAAAATTCCTAAGAGGTGAGAACATACATTCATAGAAAAAGAGAAATAAGTAGCCTCTAAATCTATATCTAATGTGCTTTAGCGTAAGCTGAGAACTCAACCTAAATCTACTTCAGGAAGTATGATATATTGGTTCACTTTCACTAGAGAGAGTGAACTAATCCTGACTCTTCTAGACTTACAACCGCATGGAGTTGTTGCAAGCTAGCACCTCTTACGATTCAAAACCATATGGGTTGGTCTTATGTAAATGCAGGCTAGCTAGACTATTATTTATTAGTAAAAAATCTAGAGTCTTAAACTCACTCCCTAAAAGACTAGATCATGATTAGTGTGAAAATTATGACTTAGACTAATGCAATAAATTTTATAAATTTTATTTTCTATTGACCTAGAATTTTAGACTTAGGCTTGGGAAGGCATATGCTTACATGCATGATGAAATTAAGTTGTGAGCAAAATTTTTGAGAATGGGTGTTCTCCACTACATGGATTACTCTCATAAATCAAGCTTTATCATTTATCATGCAAGAGTGGAGATTCTCTATTTGTAAGGAAGAAAATAATTTGCATGCATGATGTTAGAACATACAATAAAATAATTAAGGGGTTATTAAATATTTTATTTTATTAATTAAACTCTTAGGATTTAAAATGAGGTTATGAGTTATTAAAATTTAGTTAGAGTCATTTAGTTGGAGTATAAAATTTAATTTCCTAAAGAGCCTATCGTATCAAGGCCATACAACAAATAAACAAACTTTAAGAAACTTATAAAAAGTATGACATTTCTATTGCACAATCAATGAACATAAATAAACAACCATTATTAGTTGAAAGAATAAGAAGCTGGTGCGGCCAGGTATGACCATATACCGTAAATGAAAAAAAATTGGATAGCCGAGCTCTACCCTTATATATCATATATTACAATTAAATTTACAAATAAAAATAAAGATATGAATATCTTTATTTCTTCATCTTCATCTTCACTTCATGGCTTTGTACTCTAAGCATCATAGGGCCTCCCAAGTCTAAGCCTTCTAGCCACTGCTCATCTTAAACCCCATAGCACTAACCCTAAGCCTATTGCTAAAATTACATTCTTATGAAATTGAAAATCTAACTACACCTGCAAAACTAAAGTTAGCTTAACACCATTCAAGCCAAGCAATTATATTTCACACATTTGAACATCCTACCTTGGATCACCAAGCTCACTTATCTTAATGGATTATGCTTAGAAACTTAAGTAGCACTTGCAATCAAGAAGCATTTATAATTTTAATTATTATAGTGGTCCCTTAAGCACAATCCCCTACAAAAAATATCATTAGTCTAATATTGCCTTAAAATCCAAACTACACATATACAATCCTAAAATCCACTCTAAAACATTACATCATAAAACAAAACATCAACCCACAAAAAAGTATAGGCATAACCTAACACTAGGATCGGTGATGTAGCATTCTAAATGTCTGTGATGTGGCTTAGTGTGGTATGTCATAATTGGGCTATAACATTTGAATTGATCTACAAGTGAATATTCAAACTTACCAGTAAAAGCTGATTATAATTCAAGTGATTAATAATTTGGAATATATTTTTGAAATTATAGTTTGATTTCATTTAAGTTTTATTTCATTTAAGTTTTATTTTGAATTTATAATTCTATAGAGCGAGAAGAGGGGTGGAATCCTCCTTAATCCCTAACCTTAGGTTGAATTTAAAGATAGATTTTTATGACTTTAATCAACTTAATGAACTGCTATAGGTTCTTTTATTAAGCTATATATTTGGATTTGACTTACGAAATTTTATCTAAATGTAAAAGGCATCTAAAGGTTAATAAATTCAAGTCATGGTTAATTCAATGATGTTTCCTTTACCATGTTTCATCATCTTTTAATATTCATTAAATTAAATGATATTTTAATAGAATGATTTAATAGAATAATTTGGTTATTCCTTATATACACATATACATTCATTAGCATATTGAATTTATGCAAGTATGTGTGGTTGCTGAACCAGAGAAGTAAGGTATTCAAAGACCGCCTTGCCCTTGGGACTAATTAAAGTCTCGTGCTTCGGTGATGTCCAAACTATATTTTTGCCAATCCATATACATATGGATATAAGGATGAAAATTATGAAAATTTTAGGATGCTTGAACATTTTAGTGAAAATAATTTAACCATAATATGCAGTTCACTACAAATATCAAGATATGTGACATTGTTATACTAGAGGTACGAGGTATCAAAATCTCCTTCGAATTAGTAGCTCTACGACATTGGGTTTTCTGACTATATACCTTTTAAAATTGTAGGTCACATATATAGAATTTAAATTCAAAATTTAATTACTTAGATTGATTTATATTTAAATTAATAGATTTCTTTAATTTATTAAGAAAATAATTTGAGATTTATTAGTAATATTTGCTACAATAATAATCCAAAACATACAATTAAATGAAATATTTTATTTATTTTTTGAAATATGAATGCATGGAATATATGGAATCCAAATTTATAAATGATTGATGTTAAGCAATCGAATATCATCAAGCAACTTATTTAAATTCATTAAGTCGTAATGTCATTCATATGAAGATAAGCACACTTAAGCCTAATCAAGTTCATTAAAGGTTAATTTTAGAATTTGAATTATTTAATCCTAATGAGGAGATAAAATTATTAAGGTTAACCTTTAACCCACTTATGCTCATTAAGTGATTTTAAAGTGATTTAAGTGGTTTTTATGAACTAATTAAGGTTAATTAATTATTTGATGAATTGAGCCCTTAAATTCAATCAAAGCCCTAAGTATAAGCTCGCTAATTACGAGAAAATTACTAGAACTGAATAAATATGTCTTAAAAATTTTAATACAATTGGGCACATAATTAAGAATTAATTAAGGAAATTAAGAAAGCTCAAAATCATCAATTATACTAAAAAACCCCAAACCAATTGAAAATTTTGACTTCATTAAAAACCACTTTGTAAGCTAAGAATAATGAGGGCTTGGTCAAAATTTTGGAAGTCTACACTAATTACTATGGATTGTTTTAATATCTATGGTAATTAATGATTTAAATAATTAAATAAAAGCCCTTTAGGATGATTTAGAGAAAAAATTAAGACTAGGGGTCCTAATTAATTTCTTTGATCACCATTATTATTTTAATGTATAATTAGGCTTACATAAATAATTTCATAATTTTCTTGATTTTAGTGATTTATTATATGCATAAAAAGGCTAATTTAGGTTTGAAATTTTGGGATTTCCCAAATTGCTTAGCAAATTAACTTGAAATAATTCTCGGAGGCAGAGGTCATTCCGTGGAATAATCACATAAATTTTTAAGCTAATTAGCCAAATATTTAAAGCTTAATTACACAAATAAAGTGAAACATTAAACCCAAAATTAATCATTATACACTTAATAAAATTTGAGACTTATTTTTCTCATATTCTCCTCTATCTAAGTTTTCCAAAATGGGTTATTTATAATTTTATATATTTTTCTATAATTAGTTATAATTTTTAAAAGTTTTGTGTAATTAATATTTTTTTTTAAATTTTAATTAGACAATTTACAACTTCGGCTCCATGTCAACGCTTTCCTCGTGACACCGCACAGTTGATTATTTAAAACCCCTCGTGTGGCTCCTGTCTTAGTGGTAGCAGATGCACTTTCGTCCTAGCCATTCAATCTCAGATCAAACATCGAAGATTAATCTCACAAATTAAAAGAAATAAACTTAAAAAATCTAACAAAATTAATCATGTTTGTCCATTCTAATCATGCCGAATGGATGGCGGATGATTCATCATCAACCTTCTACAAGAGCTGAATATTAATCATCTTTCATCATTCTATTTGAGCTCGCTAGAGCCTATTTGATGGTGGAATCAACACCAAAATGATCAAAAGGATGTCCAAATGGGATGCTATGACTCAATTTGTGTCACATGCACATTTCTTCATAAAAGACCAACCCCTAATTGGCCAAAACTATGGTTTGTGGTGATTTCCTTGCTAAATTTAAAGACTAACAATCTATCAATTGAGGTTGCTTCATCTTCAAGAGATGAAGCCCTGCTGAGAAGATCCTCCCTTTCCTCCTCGTCGAATGCTCCTGAGATTAAGCTCCACCACTGCTCACTAGAGTTTCATCAAAATAGATGTTCTGGTGATTGAATTGAGTGAGAATTGATTCATTATGGTTCGTCGAATCTAGGAAAAAGTGTGGGTGAAGTTAATTTGAGTTTGGTGAGATTTTGGTGGATTTGGATGTGAGTGGTGTTGGTCTCTCTAGTGATAGGATGCTTGAGAGACTCTGGGTACTTAGAGGGTTAAGGGGAGTGCTCTGGGGATCCTTTTTTGTTGAGTTTGAATAGGGGAGGAGGTGTGTACCCTCTTCCCTAAGTGAACCAACCAAAATGGTTGAATCAGGTAGTGGTAGTCATCAAGCAAATGGGGGTGACGAAAATGGCATATGGTTAGATGGAGGTCCTCTAGTGGCTAGAGAGGTTTGGTGCTTGACATAAAGAGGATAAGTCCTTTAGCTTGAACTAAAGGGTCAGCCAAGGTGAGAGGGACCTCACCTTGGTCAATGGCTGAGTCCAATAGCCTTTTGTTAGGTTTGGTCAGTCAGCCTATGCTAGAGGAGTGCTAAGGTGGTTGTCATAGCCAAAAGGGATTGGTAGACCTTCTAAATGAGGATTTTGTCTTACTTAGAACCAATGGTTCACATGATTTAGATTGAATTGGGTTCACCATGGGTTGGGTTTAGTTGGATAGATCAAAGGGGACCTAAGGATGAGTCATGCCAAGTTTGGTTGGGTTTGGAGTTTGTTTGGCTGAATTTGACCTATATATGCCAATTTTGGGTTGGTTAGGTTGACCAATTGAACAAATTAGAGGGCTATTGGATTAATTCAAATGATCATTTCAAACTTAATGGTGCAATTAATTTGATTCAATTTGAAGTGGATTTAAATTTTACTCATATGGGGCATATGGGTAAAATAGGTTAAGTGGACAAATTTGAAGAAATTAGCCAAATTGTGTTGGATGAGAGGTCGAATTACATATGGTTGCTCATTTTACATTGATTAGAGTTTTTGATTTGAATTGATTTGGTTTAGAATAGGTTTCAATTAAATTTGACCCTTTATAACAAATTGGGCTAACATGTCAAAGGGGTTGGGCTGGCTAAATTGGTTTCAATTAGTGATTGGAGAGTGTTCAATAGTCAATTGTGATTAATTAGAGGCCTTGTTTCACTCCAATGTAGTTTGGAGTTAGTTTTGACCCAATTTGGCCTTTTAAGTCAAATTGGTCAAAAGGCCAAATGGCCTTAATTGGATTTAAGTGATGGTAATTGAGTGATCAATCATGATAAACAATCATTCTGAAAATGATTAGGTAAATTGATTTGGTTCAATTTGGATTAAAGTTAGATTTAACTTAATTTTGTCTTTTAGGCCAAATTAAGTTAGTGCATCAACAAACTTGATTAGGTTCAATTAAAGTAAATTGAGTATTGTAACATGTTAATGATGAATTTGGAGTTGATTGGTAGCTTTTCTTGGATTCTATTTAGGTTAGAATGAATTTTGGCTCATTTAGACCTTTTAGGACAAATAGGTCAAGTTGGGTTAATTGGACCCATTGGTATAAATATATTGGTTAGGATGGATTGAGATGTTCAATTATGTATTTGAAATTATCATGAGGCTTGGATTAATTCAATTTGGCTTAAATCATGTTAAATCTGATTTTTGGCATTATATGGTTCATATGGTCATCTTGGATTAAGAGCCAATTTAGCTTAATTTGATTCAATTAAATTAAAATTAAAGTTCAATCAAGTTTAATTAAGATTCAAACAAGCTTGGATGAGTTAAATTTTAATTAGATTGAATTAATTTTGGATTTATTCCTCTTGAGCCCAAATTGGTTACATTAGGTCAACTTAACCACTTGGTTATACTGAACCCCAATAGGTCAAGATAAGTTTGAAATCAATTGGTTTTGGTCACAATTTAATTCATAATCAAATGGTTGGGTTTTGGGGAATTGATTTCATTTTGAGGTTTTGATTGGGTTTAAGGTAAGTGAGCCTTACTTAACCAAAGTTAGAGTCTGCCTTTATGGTTGAACCTATAAGTCTTTTAGGCTTAAGTTTTGTGTTCACCTAACCTCTAGAAGTGTCCTAATTCTAGAAATACCTTAGTGCTTAGATCAAATCTTAGATCTGAGAAGATGATTGTCAACCTCACTTCAAAAGTAAGGTCAACAAGATGGAAGAAGTTCTACTCACCTAAGTAGAACATCAACTAAGGATCACCAAAATCCCTGGATGATCTACGACCAAGCTCCTTATTTTCACACAAAAACCAATCTAATCTCTTTCATTAAGTCAAAATAAGAGTTTGACAACCCATGGGATGAGTCCTATAAAAAAAACCCACTAAAAAACTAAAAAAAATTAGAACTTATCATTTCGTAGTGTAGAGGCACCATATGCCAGTGCTTAGGTGTTGACTTCTCAATCTAGACACCCTATAAGAAATCAGATGTAGTGCTTAAGTGATATATTGCTGATGCACTTTTGACACTAAACACTAATCAATCACAACTCTCATTCAACACTTAAACATGATCAAATACATCCATTACTTCATAATACAACAAATAAGATATAAACATAAAATACCATAACACATAAGTATAATAAAAGTATTTTATAAGTTTAAGCTTTTGGTTTGAGACATTGTAATGGGTCTTTTCCTCCTTTGATATGCTATATTAACTCTTTTAGACGTCAAAGAACTCTTCTTCAGAGAGTTAGGATCTTGAAAGTGTTCAAGAAGCTCGAGGGAAACGCTCTATAGTTCTTCTTAGGTCATCCAGGTATCCTTGTTTAGTGGCTTGTCTTTTCAAGTAATTAAGAATCTCTAAATGGTGTTATCATTGATTGGTGTTTTACGTGTGATGATGGTCTCCACTTTAAAGATTATTGGTGGGATAGATACTAGCAAATCATTTTTAACTCCTCTTACATAAGTATCTCTTTATAAATTTAGAGCTTGGGTAACTCTTTTAAAAGATATTAAATCTTCCACACTGAAAACTTGGCTAATAAACATGTGAGCGGCCAATTCAAGAATAAAACTCTTAGTAGCATATTTTCTAAGAATTTTAAATGACCCACATGCTATAATTTGTAACTTCTTATATTTGTGAATGGAAATCTCTCAAGATGGATACGAACTAATACATAACCACTTATCTCATCTTCCTTAAAATTTTTATCTTTATTCTTTGGTTCAATATACTTAGCATTTTGTATTTCTAATTGTCTTCCATAAAGGCTATGAAAGTCACATTCAAATGTATATGCTAAATCAAAAAAATGTATGAGTAGGTGTATTAGCTAGATCAATAGGAATTTTAGAATTATATCCATAAACTATCTCAAAAGGTGATTTATTTGTTGATTTGGAAATGAAATTATTGTACACAAATTTAGATATAAGTAATGTTAAATCTCAATTTTCTAAGTTTTTCCCATCAAAACTTCATAGTTAATTTCCTAATGTTCTAGTGATGACTTTAGTTTATCAATTAATTTATGGATGAAATGCAGAGGAGAACTTTAGTTATGTTATCATTAATTTTTATGAAGTTTTCCAAAAATAAAATATAATTTGACATATCTATAAAAAATTATAGTGAATGAGATTCTATTTAACCTAAAAAATTCTTTAAAGAGCAATCTTGCTATATGAGATACATCATTTGATTTTGAATAAGGTATGAAATGTGTCGTCTTAGAAAATCTATCTTCAATGACAAATATAATATCATGTTCATGAAGCATCCTAGATAAATTTAATGTGAAATCTATGGATATGTCTTCCCATGGTTTAAAAGGAATAGGTAATGATGTGTAGCAACACAGTTTTTATTTGGGAATTTTAGCTTAATGACAAGTGTAACACTAGGCTATGATACATTTAATATCCTTTCATAGAGATGGCTAGTAAAACTCTTGTTCAACTAGTGTTTGGGTCTTTAATTTACCAAGATATCCTTATATACCTCTTGAATGTAGTTCTTAAATAAAAAGTCCCTTTATTTTAGGAATACATCACCTTTTATCTTTATAAAGATAAGAATTTATAATGATAAAAGAGCTCTCAAAAGTCAAGGACTTGTATTCATATTCCAAGTATATCATATAAAAATCAAGGAAAATTTTTTAATCTTTCTTTATTGTTTTAAATCCAAAGATTTGAAATTTGAAGGATGAAAGCATTAGGGATACTATAGATGGAGTGTCTATTGTTTATTTTCTATTTTAGGATTATGTTTAAGCATGAAGGAAAGGTCTTGAAGGTATTCGACTCATTTAGTTTATCTATAATTTAGCTTCATTTATGAGTTAATAAACTTTAGAGCTTGATGATTTATATTAAAAAAATGCTTTATATAACATATAATGTCCACAATGTTTAAGAGTTTGAATAATTGCATAAAATTCTTGACCATATGTAGAATATTTTTATTTAGCATGATTTCATTCCTCACTAAAAAAACATTTGGATAGTTTTCTTGACTTAATATTCCACCAATTTCAACACTGAATTCATCACAAGTCACATCAAATACTTTATTGAAGTTAGGAAGTCTTAAAAAAGGTGAAAGAATTATAAGGGTTTTAATTTGTTTTATGGCCCTTTCAGCATCTATGTTCCACTTAAACTTATCTTTTCTTATGATGCCAATGATTGGGGCTATAATAGTGTTGAAATATCTTATAAACTTCTTATAAAAGTAGCTAATTTATGAAAACTTCTCACATCTGTAAAGACTTTGGAGTTGGCCAATCTATAAGGGACTTAATTTTTGATGGGTTTGCTTTTAATCCATTAGTAGATACAATAAAATCTAAGAAGATCACTTCAATTTTACAATGGAAGTATTTCTTAAGGTTTACATATAATTTTGCTGCTTGTAATTTTTCTAAGACCATTCTTAAGTAATTTAAATCTGACTTCTCATTTGGGCTATAGATAAAATATCATCTAAATAAACTACAAGAAATTTACCAATAAAAGATTTTAGTATAATGTTCATTAGTCTCATGAATGTACTAGGTACATTTGGAGTCCTTATGGCATGACTAACCCTTCATAAAGATCATTAGAGGTTTTGAATGTTGTTTTTCATTCATCATCTGATCTAATCCTTACCTGATGATATCCACTTCTCAAATCAATTTTAGAAAATAATGATGAACTTAAAATATAATATAACATTTCATCCAACATAGGTATAAGAAACATATATTTTATTCTGATCTTATTTACTACTCTGCTATCAATAGACATCCTCCAAGTTTCATCTTTCTTAGGAGTTAAAAGATTTGGTAAAATGCAAGACTAAAGCTTTCTTCAATAAAACCCTTCTTAAGGAGTTCATTTACTTGTTATTTTAATTTTGCATGCTCAACTAGATTCATCCTATAATGGTGTAAATTAGGTATTTGTGAACCAGTAATCAAGTCTATATCATGTTATATATTTCTTAATGGTGGTAGTTCATTAGGTAAGTCATCAGGGATCAAATTAATAAATTTAGATAATAGATCTAAGACCATAGTAGGTATATGGTGACCCTTAATATCAACGTAGACTTCTCAAAGGTGCAAGATAAATAGAGGAGTAGGATCTGTCAACTCTCTAACTAAGCATCTAAATTCTAAGGTTGTGGTTTGTATTTTAGGAGATTCATAGGTATGAAAATGTATATCAAAAATATCATCTATATTGTTGGATGGTGATATCACTATTAACTAGAGTTTCATAGTTTTCTCTAAGTTTGGTTTAGGTTGTAGTTCAAAATTGGGCTTGTGAGGTGTAGTAAAAATTCTATATGGGGGTATAATTGACCTCTTTTCGTTAGGTTTTACTGGGAATAATTTCATTATTATTTTTATTATGTTTGAATACATGAGTGTTTTCACAACCATATTGAATCACATCAAATCATAAAGCTGTGGTTTTCATAATAAAATATGAGTTATTTTCATTCGAAGAATATCACACTAAATTTGATCAATATAGCTACTTGTCTTAGTTGGAATAAGACATCTATTTGTGATATATAAGGATGTGTGATTTACCCAATTAACATGGAATGGTTCTGGATGAGGCTTAGTTGTAAGGTTGGGTTTAGTGATAACATAGATTGATACAATATTTATAGCACTACCTCCATCTATTACTAGCTTAAACTTCTTTTCTTTACATAAGATATACATTAATTGATACTAAATTCCTATATTTGGATCCACTTCTTTATCTGAAATTGGTGTATCATCATATATCTCTTTAATATCCTCTTCTTCTTTTAAATCTTTTAATTTATCTAAGAACATGATTTCTGCTCTACATTGATTTTGCATATGACCCTTCTTATGACATTTAAAGCAAACTATTTCTCTTATATTTTTATAATTATATTTAATATGGTCATATTAGAGTGTTAATTTGATGTAGAAGGATTAGGTCTAATGATAGACTTTTAAGGATAGGATGTGGTTGGATAGTTGAGCTTTCATCATGGATATGAATGTACTTTCTTATACTTTCTAAGAATCAAGCAAGGTGAAAGGCATCTTCTAATTTTTGGGGATCATGAAGCTCTACTTTATTTATAATGTCTCTTCTTAAGCCAATGACAATTTTATTAGCTACTTGCCACTGTTAATCAGTGTAGTGTTTTCTAACTATTAAGTCCTCAAATGTATTCATAAATTTCACTACTGGCATATTCTCCTATTTAAAAGTAGTCAATTGTTCATAGAGCCATTTATCATGATTTCTATGATTATATTTAGCCTTTAAAATTTCTTTCATTTCTGCTCATGTCATGAGGTTTCTACTATATCTCTCTAATTTAGCTAAAATATTATTCTAATGGATTTTGCACGACCTACTAATTTTATTTTAGCGAATGTAGTCTATTTATAATCATCAATATGATACTAATAAAAAGCATAAATAATCTAAAA
Source organism: Cymbidium sinense (assembly GCA_021442155.1). Lineage (NCBI taxonomy): Eukaryota > Viridiplantae > Streptophyta > Magnoliopsida > Asparagales > Orchidaceae > Cymbidium > Cymbidium sinense. The sequence continues at coordinate 46,410,937 of CM038223.1, forward strand.
ATTTGTTTAGGTCATGAACATCATTATACATTGGGGCTTCTACCTTAACTTGTTTCATCGATTCATGTAAGGTTTCATTGACCCTAAGATGGTTTTGTCTAAGGATGTTCTTCAGGTTTGGTGTTCTCATAGGATAGTAATCTCTAAGAAGTTCAATATTTTCCCTCCTATGGGTTTTATGTCATTCGGACGTGGGATAGTTGGTGGGGTTTGAACCTAGTACCCAAATTTTGAACTTGTGTGATTAAGTTCATATGAAAATCTTCTATCATAGTGAGTTTCTCTTTATGTTGGACAGTGATCACACCTACCCTCCTAGTTAAGTCTTCTAGTTGGTCCAAAGTTGAAGAAATGTGAGAAGTTGTACTCACCTAAGTAGAATGACACAAAAAAATCACCAAATCCCTAAGATGATCAGCCACTAAGATCTAACCAAAGAGTTTTCACTCCAAATTTTCATAAAAAAACTAGTATAATATCTTCAATTAAGTCAGAATAACAGTTTATATACATTACAATAATCAACGGGATATATCCCTTTAGAAAAACCAAAATATTAAATGATTTCAATAACAACTTTCATACATCACTTAAAACATGATCAAACACATTCACTACTACAAAATACAACACATGGGACAAACATACAGTACCACAATACATAAAGTATAATAATAGTCCATATAGGTTTAAGCTCATGGTTTGGGACCTTGTGACAAGTCCTTTCCTTCTTTGATGCACTACATCACATAGATATAAATTAAAATTAAGTTGATTAAATTTTGAAATCAGATTATTTCTTTTCAAATTTAAGTTCAATTTTGAATTTTTTTTCCTCTTATTTTCTTCATGCTTAGCCAACCCCCTCTTTATATTTTTCCTATTTAATCTCTTGCATTTCTATCATGACTTCTTTTTATTGTAATTGTCATAAATAAAGATAATGAAATCATACCCACTATTTCTTATTGAACATTATAGGATAGAAAACTTATATACAATATAGAAACATTAACAAAACCATTAGAAAAGGTCATTTCACACTATCATTTATTGATTAGATGTTAGATAGAATAATAATGCATCCATTTTATTATTTTTGTAAAGGGTATTTAGGTTTTAATTAAATAGATATATCACATGAAGATCATGAGAAAACTACTTTCACTTTTTCTTATTGAACTTTTGCTATTAGAAAAATTCCTTTTTGATTATGTAATGTTCATGCTACATGTCAACATTATATGATGCCTATTTTTAATTTGATTAAAAATTAAATTTATGTTTTCATGGGAACTTTTTATTTATTTAAAATATCATTTAATCATTATTTAGAAAATATAGAGTTCAATTTAGGGAGATTTCAACAAAAAAAACTTAGTACTAGATTGGGAGAAGTGTCTTTTGATAGTAATAAAGGGATTAATTCTTGGTCTTGGGATACCTTAGTATATAATTAAAAGTTGATAAGGCTAAGATTCAAATCATGGAAAAGTGCTTCCTTTTGTTAATCTAAAAAAAATTGAAATTTTATGGATATGCATGATTTTATATGTGGTTCATTAAAGACTTTTTTAAGATTATAAATCCCCTATGTAACTTATAAGAAAAAAGGTACACAATTTACATTCACCCTTGAATGTTTAGAAACATTTAATTTATTGAAATTTATACTTATTTTTAAAGCTATCATTGTGAAACTTGTTTAGAATAATTCTTTTGAGCCTATGTGTGATACTAGTGACTATGCAATAGGTACTCTCCTTCTGCGAAGAAGTGAAAAGACCTTTTGTTATTTTGTATGCTAGTAAAACTATTAATAAATCCTAATTAAATTATTTATAATTAAAAAAGTGTTATTAACAGTAGTATTTACCTTTTATAAGTTTAGGAATTATTTAGTTGGTGTTAAAGTTGTTGTATATACTAATTATGCATGTGTAAATAACTTGGAGAAAATAAAGATGTTACACCTAAATTAATTAGATGTGTGGGTTATCATTTGCAAGAAAATGATTTGGAAATTAAGAATAGAAGAGGAAAAAAAATCAAGTAGCTAACTAATTATCAAGTTTAGAAGTTGGAGAAGAGTTTAAGTTTAGTGGAGAGATTACAGAAGAATTCCTTAATGAACACTTGCTTGCATTTGAACAAAAAGTTATTTCTTGGTATGTTGATATTGTGAATTATTTAGTGAGTAAGATATTACCTTATGAGTTAACTTATTATCAAAAGAAAACATTTTTGCATGATGTTAGATTTTATTTTATGGAAGAACCATTTTTTATATAAAATGTTTATACTAAATTATGTGAAAACGTATTTTTATTGATGAGATAAATAAAATTTTGAGGTTATATCATGTTTCTAAATATGGAGGCCATTTTAGAGGAAATAGTATAGTAAATAAAGTGATGTAAAATTGATTTTATTAGCTTACCCTATTTAAAGATTCTAATGGCTATGTTCAAAATTGTGAAGGTGTCAAAAGTAGGCAACATATACAAATGTTATGAAATGTCTTTAAATTACATACTTAAGGTTGAGAGTTTTGTAGTTTGGATAATTGACTTTATAGGATCCTTTATTCCATCATTTATGCATCATTTTTGGTAAACACATACTCTTTAGTAGAAATTAAATTAGTGTGTTTTATGTTTGATATATATTCCATATGATATGTACTCTAATATCTTGGTAAATAGGTCAAAATAAAATGTAATTATTCACTTCATGGTGTTGGCCACCTAGTGGTAAATGCATCGTAAAAACATCATAAACTTTTCTCCTTTTGGCCTCACAATTGAATCCAAAGCCCAACATGCACTCATTTTAGCTAGGCAACTACCTAGTAGTCACTTGAGCGATGTCACTAAATACATGACTACACTATATTTTTTTAATGTAGTACAACATGACAATTGTCATCGGTGCACTTATTCGCACTAACATATTACATATGGTGAGATCCACAACCACTAGAGGTTTAGGCTACACATCTATTATTCATGTGTTATTCTTATATATGAGAGTACTAATGAGTGTATCAAAGGAGGTGGACTAGCAAAAATGCCAACTAACTAGAAGCGGGATTGCTCAAATGATATCTTAGGCAAAGGACTGTTTGGCTAACCTTAAGGAGGAGGAGATGCCTCAAGCATAGGGGCCCTAATAATGATGAGAACCAAGAAGATATTCAGTGTCAAGAGTTGAGGATTATGGGGCTTGCTTTGAAAATTTTAAAAGTCACATGGATTGTGTTGGGAGTGACAACAATAGAGGATGGATTGGAATCTAGAATATCTGATGGAAAGAGGCAATGTGCACTATAACTACACAAGGAGATTCAAGACCACCTTGGCATATGTGTTTTCTAGTTGGCACCTAAATGTTGAACTAGGAAACATTACTCTTTCATCTCAACCACAAGCCCGCACCCCTTGTTCATGAGGAGGAAGAAGAGAAAGAAGAAGAGTATGAGCATGATGATGAGCTCCACCTATCGGGATGTTTCTACCCCTTATTATTATTTTTAATTATTTATTTACTCAAATTTACTTTGATGAAATGGAGATAATGTATAGATTAAGTGTGTGTGTGTGTGTGTGTTTGGTTGTCTTCAATTAATTTATTTCATGCATAGTATTTTAAATTGTTCTTATTTACTCATCATGCTTATATAGTTTTTTTTTTACTGTGGCATTCCTTAATCCCTTTTGATGATATCTTGAAGTTTAAAGGACTTAAACTTCTATCTATTTTCCATCCATGTAGTTGTGATGAGGAAAACCTCCACCACTTATTCTTCTCTTGTTTAGTCAGTAAACATATATGGGCTGTGCTGGTTTCCACATACCACATACTACCACCAAAGAATGAATCCATTCATGACTACTTGAAGGCTTGGAGCACATTCAAATCACATAAACATGACCCTACCTTTGGTATTCCCTTTATTGCTATTTCATTCATATGGATGGTTAGAAACCTAAACAAACATGAGGACTAACATTTAGGATTAAAAACCACAATACTTTACATTCAAAAGTATGTCCATAAGCTAGAAAATACAAATGTCCTCATAGCACCCCACCAAAAAAAAGGCAACCAACCATCACCCTTGTGCAATGAAATAAACTAGAAACTAGATGCATCAAGATCAATACTGATGGTAGCTTTACAACTAAATGTATGTCTACAAGTATTGGTGGAGTCTTCAAAGATCATAAGGGTATGTGGTTTCTCAACTTCTCCATTATATGCTATGCAAAAAATGCTCTTCATACTAAAGCCAGTGCATGCCTCATTGCTTTAAGAATAGTAAATTCAATCCACCTACACAATATCTAGTTGAACTCACTCACTAAACCTCTACAACTACATTACATTGAATGACTATCATCCTTGGTACCTAGCTTACACCCTTAAAAGAATCATATTGATATCCAGAACATGTCAATTTCAAATAAGCCATATCCACACAAAAGGAAATCAACCAGCAAATATCTTTGCAAGGATGGGCTCTCATCTCAAGAGACCAATCCCATCTTTTAGGCCATTCACTCAAATTCACACAGCCCTCAAAGGTGACTTACTTGAATTACCATACATTAGAAGATTGTAACTTGATATTTACTTCTTTTTTTGCTCATACATGATGAACTTTCAAGTTTATCTTTAATGAATTATGCTTTAAAAAATTCTTTTTAGTTTTTTTATTCTTAAATGTAATGATGAGAGTAGAAATAGTTTATCATTTCTTATGCTTTGTGATTTGTTATAGAAAATAATTATTTATTTGTGAACAAATATGGAGTCTTGAGATCGATATTGTTGTTACATTTGTATTGGATTAATTATCTATGCAAAATAATCTATTTGAGTTGCATGTTGCATAATTAACTGTGCTAGCTATAATATCATTGGTCATGTTTGTGTATAACTATATACATTACATATAAGAAAAAGCTAAACTAAGTAGGGACTTAGTAGAAAATACACTTTGAACACACAACATAAATTAATTTTTTTATTAAATGGTTGCATACATGGACAATCAGAAGTAACAATGGATAGATAGAGAAAAAGGGTAAAGTGAGTTTCATTTTCTTAGCATAAAAAAATGAAAAGAGTTATGTATTTACACTAGAAAAGTAGAAAAAATGGATGTGAATCAACATATATAAAAAATAAAAATAGGGCCTTATGCTTGGAAACTTAAATATCCCTCCATAATAAAGTCATTTTATATATTTTGAAATTTATAAAAATTTATCTAAGTGAATACACCAAATAACAAATTTTTCAAGGCATAGATGTGAGTATAGAGTTGATCTTATTGAAAGGTTGTCTACTTTGTGATAAACTTGATTTTATAAAACTTATATAAGTTTAAAGTAAACATGCATCAATAAGATATAACTCAAGAGAAGTTAATACATAACATGTGGTTCAATAGAGTGTTTTGAATAAATGTTAAATCAAAAATGTTATGTCAGTTAGTTAAGATTAAAAAATAATACATTTTGAATAAATAATTTATTTTTCATAACACAACATCAGTTGAATCAAGATAAAATTTCACGTTGAATTTTATTGTTATCCTTTTGGTTATATCATTGGGTTTGCTTGAGGATAAGTAAAAGTCTAAATATATGAGAGTTTCATAGCTATGAAGTTTAGATGATTTTTTCTTCCTTTTTGTCATGTGTATTTGCTTATTTTGGAGAATTTTACAGCATTTATTATCTAGATTTAAAATTTTTATAGGTCTACATTAAAGATGAAAAAAATACATCATTAATTTACAAAATCATATGGAGAAATGTTTGAAGTGAATTCAGGAGTGAACGATTGGATTTGGGGCTCAACCGATGCTTGCAGCTAAGCCAAGTGCCTAGTCTAGTGCCTACGCACTAAAAAGCAAACTCTCAGACACTAGAAAATAATTAGATAAACTGATGCCTATGTGTTGATACTTGGTCCTTAGGCACTAGAACCTTAATCCAAGTGTATTCCAAGATAGATAGCTTGATGCTTAGGCACCAAACTCAAAATTTCTAGTGCATGCAAGATAGAGAGCATGACACTTTTGACTTCACTTTTGGAGTGAGGATCCATCCTTCTTATCCTAAACTTAAGAATCTTCTAAACACTAGAACTTCCCTAGTCATAAGACACTTCTAGTGATTAGGTGAACATTAAACCTAAGCTTAGAGACTTAGAAAGGTATACCATATGTTTAGTCTATGCCTTAGGACTAGGGGAACCTACCTATTTTATGGCTTAAACCAAGATCTATGCTTATTCATTCATGCAAATCCCACCTCAACTCAATAGAATCAAACCCAATTGAACTTGGTTTCATATCCAAGCTCCAAGCCAAATTAACCTAACCCTTAATCTACACCAATTCCGCCATCATCCTATGACTCCAACATTTTCAATTGAATCAAATTCAATTGCTTTTCAACAAAGCACTCCAACTATTCAAATCTCAATTTCAAACCCTTCTAAGACCTACAATCAAATCAAACCAACCAAATCAATTCAATCAACCCAACTTGGCCCATTTGACATGAAGGGTCCAAATGAGACAAGATCCAATTAAACCCAAAACAATTTCAATCAAAGCCATCAATCAATCATAAATCAACCATCAAACTCAATTCAACTCAATTCAACCTAATCCAACTCAATTTACCCATTTGATTCACTTGACCCAAAGTGACCTCAAGGACCCATTTGATCCAAACTCCAGTCCAACCTAAATTGGAATGAACCAACCTTCTACAATGATTATTGATCACCCTTGATTGTCCAATTACAATCAATTGAGTCAACTAAGTTAATTTGACACGTTACCTAAGTTGACCCAATTAGCCTATATGAACCAAATTGATCCAAACTTCATTCTAAACTCAATTGATTGAAACCAATACCTCCAATGAATCATGAGTTGAATATTGAATATGATTTGACCATTAATCAAGCTAAGCCAAGTCAACTTGGGATTTTGACCCAATTTGACCTAAAGGGGCCAAATTAGACCAAATCAAATCCTAAATCAAATTGATTGAAACCAATGACTTAAATCCATCACAAATTGATTGTTGAACATGATCCATCCTTTAATTAAACCCAACTTGATCAAACTAACCTAATTAACACATTTAGCCCAAATTGACCTAAAGGGTCAAATTGAGCTAAATCATTATCAATTCCAAATAAATTCAAATCAACACCTACAATCATTTTCAAATCATCATTTGTACCTAAGACAACCTTCCACCCAAGTCAATTTGGTCAATTTGACCAAATTGGTCAACTTAGGCCATTTAACTCATATGAACCCAAATGAGACAATACCAAATCCACCTTAAATTAAACCAAAACATCCCAAATGATCATTTGAACATGTCCAAACCCTTGGTTTGATCCAATTTGACCTACTTGGGTCAAATTTAGCCAAACCCATTCAAACAAAGCCCAAACTCAACCAACCTTTGCATGACCCATCCCAAATCAAACCCAACCCATCTTGAACCTAAATTAGGCTAAAACTAATTAGGTTAACCCCATTTGGATGGTCAAACCCACTCTCCAACCCTTGGTAGCCACTCTAAGCTTAATTTATACACTTGGACCAGTGGCAAACCTGACCCAAAGTCAGTTGGGTTTGTCATGAGAGAAGAGAAGGTGAGCTAACCCAAGACTTCCCATTGGAGTACTTGGGGAGGTGGAACACTCCACCTTATCCCCTGCCAGCCCACACTTTGCCTTTAGCCACTCAAGTCGCACCACCTCAACCCTTCACTGACGTCCCTGATTGCCTGCATCAGCCAGATGTCTACCAAAATCCAAACCGATCCAAGCCGTTGGATCAATCGGGGAGTAGAGTATACTCCTCCCCATCTCATTCCACAGATATAGAGAGCTTCAATGAGTTGAGTTAAGCTTCCCTAGAGCCTTCCTGAATTCCCTTGAGCTTCCCATCACTGGTGAAATAAAACTCGAGCAAAACTGAGCCTCTACTCCACTCAACCTTACTTAAACTCCACCAAACTTCAATTAATTTCTCCCACACCTTCCCCAAACTCTGATGAGGTGAAATAAATCAATTCTTGATCCATTCGAGAATCATAGGCCACTCCTATACTAACTCTTGTGAGCTTAGCGATGGCATTTGGCACATAGAGCCACCGGTAGGGAGGTAAGTCACGAGCTTCTCAATAGGGTTTCATTTCTTCAAGTGAAGCTACTTCAGTCGTTGGACTACCGGTCTTGACCTCTAGCTAGGTAAAATCTAAAAAACTATAGAAAAGCTGCGTAGGAGTTTTTCTTTTATGATGTGTTTTGCATTTTCATGCAATTTCCACCATAGGATCTCCTTAGATCTCTTCCTTAAATCTTTTAGAGTCGATTCCGATGCCTCACGAGGTCCATCAAAACCTGAATCGAGTAGTGGAGGGAGGACGGTGTCCATCTTCTAGGGCACGGGGGACAAAGGATCACCCGCCATCTATTCCATGTGGTTAGAATGAACGGTCATGATTAATCTGATAGAAAATCTTAATTTAATCCATTAAGAACTGTGAGATTAATCCCCATCATTCGATCTAAGGTCAAACGAAGTGGATAAAAGCACGTCCACTGCCATTGACTTAGCACGCTATGTCGAACAATTTAAGTGGCTAACCCCGTGACACCATGTGGAAAGTATCGCCACATCATCTCTGGCATGGCATCGACAAGATTAGGGATTAAAAATATGTTTAATTACTCTAAACTTTAAAAAATTATAACTAATTGTAGAAAAATCTTAAAAATATGAGTAAACCCATTCTGGAAAGGTTAAATAGAGTAGATTTTAATAAAAATAATTTATTATGGTTTGAAAAGTGAATAGAGCTTAATTAGACTTTAAATTTTTCTTTAATTAGTATTATTAAGCTCTAATTATTTGGCCAATTGATCTCAAATTTAAAATATTGATTTAACGGGATGTCCTCTACCTCCCATAATTTTCTTGGGATTTATTGGCTAGAAAATTGGGAGAATTTGAAATTTAAACCCTAATCACCCTAATTAAGTGATTTAATAATTATTTAAAATTCTAAATAGCAAAGATTAACTAATTAAATTTGATTAATCACTGATTAATAGTGGAATGATGAAGTGGAATTATTAGGACCTCCTTCCTAATTGTTTCCCTAAGTTCATTTCATTTAGGAGGATTAATTAACTCATAATTTTATTAAGGATAATTAAGCAATTTAAATGGTGAAATTGAATCAAATTAAAATGGTGGTCAGATCAAATAATTTAATTTGAATTTATGGGTACTTCTTTTTTTGTTCAAGAGCCTAAGAACCCTTAAGGAAATTATGATCAACCCATGGGTGTAGGAAGATCATATAAGTACTTAATTAGATTCTTTAATTTAATTAATACTTAATTATGAGCTTAATTGCATTAAGTGTCTAAGTGCATTGCAATTTTTATTTCTCATTTGCATATTATTGGAAGCTTAATGCAATTTTAATTTCTCATGATTAATTAAATTAAAGAAGCATAGGAAAGGATAATTAAATGAATTGTTTAATGATTCAAACTTATGTAACTCATAAAACTCACCTAATTACTTCTCTTTAAACACATCAAATCACCTACATGGGATGGGATAAAAAATAGCAAATACTATTCCTCCTCTTTGGGTGTAATAATTCAAATCCAAAAATCAAACTTAATAAGAAGCTTTGGTTTTCCTTAAATGATTTTATTCAACTTGATTGTCCTTAGGAATTAATGTGATTGAATGTATTATGTGGCAATAATTAATTATTGATTTTCAATCATTATAAATTTTGTATGCCATGTGATATCATGCATTCATGTTTTTCAAAAAATAAAAGAATCAAGGGAATTTATTTATGTGTAAGTTGCATGTGTTGGCTTAATCCTATTATATGCGTGACTATTACCACTAATAAATTTCAAAAGCTATTTATAAAATTATAAATTGATAATGAAGAATTATATTATTGATTCACTATGGATATTCTATATGATTTTCTTATGTTGATAGATTAAACATATTAAAGTATTATTTTATCTTATGATTCATGTATTAGTTTACATATGTTTGAATGACAATAAGCATATAGTTTGGACATCCCGGAAATACGAGGCTTTAAGTAGCCCCACGGAGGTCTTATATTAAATCACTTCCCTGGTTAAGAAAGGCACATACTTATTTAATTTCATTCTTATGTGTACTTGTACTAGAATTTGAATAAAACTTTATTTAACATGTATAAATAATTCACTAAAAATATGATCTTTTGCATGATATTCATTCTCATAGTTGTGTGTACATTAATATGTATTTAAGATAACAAGTATATAGTCTGGACATCTTGAGAATACATGGCTTTAAGTGGCCCCATAGAGGTCTTAGATTATCTCACTTCCCTGGTATAAATAATAACACGTATTTTCTTAAAACTTTAATGCATGTGTATATGCATTTAACTAAGGAATGAAAATCCTCTTTTCTACCAAAATATATGCATTCATAATCATTTAAGTGTGTCAACAATACATTGCATGTATAAGTATGTTAAGTCTTAAATCATATGCATGTTATAGATGATGGAAAGGAATGGTGAAATATATTCTATCTGATGGCAATTCAATTACGCTAATCTTAAGATGCCTTTCATATTGAGTAGGATTCTTTAAGGCTAACTTAAACTTAGGATCAATAAAACATTAATAAATCATTAACTAAAAGAAATCAAGTCATAACAATATGCTTCTAGAAAATAATTTAGGATAGGGATGAAAGAGGCTAAGCCTTCTTCTTCTCTTTACAACACTTAGATGCTAAGAGAATATCATGTGAAACAAAAGAAAACATAAATTAAAATCCACCAATCTTTTAAATAACTTAAAAATGAAACAACCCCTCATGTTTAAGTTAAATATTTCAAACCATTGGCAATAATAATCCTAAAGCTTAGCTAAGACATATCACACTAAGCCTAGGCACACACATTATAATACTAAGTCACCACTTCTAGTTTTAAGTTAGGATGATGTATGTAATAATGTTGTGTTTTATTTTTTGATGTTATATTTTAGACTAGATGTTAGGATTATTGTTTGTAGACTGGATGTTAGGCCATTATTTTCTTTATGGGATTATGCTAATGGGGCCACTAAAATAAATATAAATTCTTTCGCTTGCTGGTTGCTTATTCCCCTAAGAATAATCCATGTTAGGAAAGGTAGGCTTAGTTGCCCATGTGCAGGGTGCTAAGTTCAAATTACATAATTTAAATGCCTAGGTTTGTATATATGTTTAGCTAATATCTATTTTGTATGTGCAGCTAGATTATATCTTTTATAAAAATGTAATTTTTGCAATAAGAATTAATATTAGTGTTATGGGGTTTAGGATGAGCAATGGCTAGAAGACATAGTCTTGGGAGGCCCTATAAAGCCTTGGAGCATAACCAAATTAAAGAGAAGAAAGAATAATGAATAATAAAGACTCCCATAGTATTTATTCAATTTTAATTGTAATAATCTTATTGTAATCTAAGTTGTATAAGGTAGAGCTTGACTACCCAATTTTGTTTTCTAGGATGTATGGTGGTACTTAGACGCATTGACCTCTTATTATTTTATGATATTTATGAATGATTGTTGTTGTGTTTATAATGTGCAATAGAATATGATGATTTTCATAAGTTTCTTAAAGATTGATGTTTGAATGTGTGGCTTGGATGTGGTAGGCTCTTTAGAAAAAAACTTTTTTTGTGCCATTTAACAACTCATAAATAAAAAATTAAAATAACTCACAACTTCATTCTAAAGCTTAGGATATAATCAAGATAATTAAAAGATTTAACAACCCCTTAGCTAAATGTTAAATGTTTGACATCATGCATATCATCTTATTTCACTCTTGAATAGAGAGGGTCTCCATTCTTGCATTATAAGGAATGCTTGACCTATGAGAGCACCCCCTCATTTTGGAGAACACCTCCTCTCTCTAAATTGGCCAATAACTCAATTTCATCATGCATTTAGCATAACTGTCCCAAAGCTTGTATCCAAATGAATGTTTCAAAATGATATAAAATTTATAAATTTTGCATTTAGCTTAAGTCATGATTTTATACCAACCATGTTCTAGTCTCTTAGGGAGTGAGTTTAGGACTTTAGTCTCCTTTCCTAAGTAAATAACAACCTAGCTATCTTGCAATTACATGAGACCAGCCTACATGGTTTTGAATCATAGAAGGTGTTAGTTGGCAAGTCCAAAAGAGTTCGATGAGTTTATCCTCTCTTGTGGAGGTAAACTACTTCATCCCCTTCGATGTTTAGGTTTAGGTCATGCTTTTAGCTTGTGCTAAAGTATCCTAGATTTAGGATTCAAGGTTGCTTTTTTTCCTTCAGGATATGAGTATAATTTCTCACCTCTTAGGTATTTTTATAATATTGTGTTGATGGAATATAGGCCCTAACATTCTAATAAAATTCCAACTTAAAAAAAAAAAAACTCTCATTGAAATATATAAAGCCTCACTATGGTATATTAGAGTACTCACTACGTTTCCTAGTATCATGAGTACTCCCTACTTATCTTCCTTTTGAATCCAAAATAAGTTTTGCAATTGAACATTCCCACTTGACTTCCAAAAATACCAAATTCTTTGATAATATAACCTTGAAATCTTTGGAGATCTAATTAACTATTTTAATCGAGAGTTGTCTTAAAAAATCCCATTTTCTAGGATGTAATTAACTGTGGAAGCTTGCTTCCATAGAGAATTAAAGAACCCAGCATAAAATAAACCCTACTTTACTTTTTTTATATTATGTAGGGGAAACATCTCTGGTATATATGAAGACCCATCTACCTTAGGAGTCCTTATTAAGCGATTAGGTCCATTATAGGGTGATGTTTCCATTTTCGGGATGGTACATCATACATTGATGTCATACCTGATCACTTCAATAGGTACCCCTTAAGATCTGCGTGGTGTCTACACAACTCTGAATTAAAACTCCATAGACACCAAGATACCTGATTCTAGGAAGATACTATACATTGCCCTAAATCTTCATATATTTATTTTTTTAGAGATATTTGATGCATTATTATCTAACCAAATTATTTGGACTTCTCCTACCATATTTTCAAGGGTTTTTTTAGGTCTTTTAGGAGTCCAAGAGGTAAATTTTTTTGGAGGCTTCTTTTTAGCTTTTAGAGGGGTTATTAAGAATATTACATCGGAAAAGAGGTAAGATGAAGAGTAAAATGTTCTAGGCATACTTCACCTAAGTTTTATCTTTCTTTCTCTTTTCTATTCAATGTAATCATGTTTATGTATGAAACTTACTTTTTCTTTCTTTTCATTTACCATTAACTACACTTATGTCTCTACAGATTGGGTGTAGCCAATGCAGTATTTTTTGTTTGCTTTATTTTTAAATAAATCTTAGCATTTTATTTTATTGTTAATTACTACATATGTTGTAGTGAGATTTAATACCAATTGAATTGACTAACCTTCATTTTAATAGATTAGTATGCCCATTTGTAACTGAGAATAAAAAATAGACTCAATGTGGACAAAATACATAGTAATGGGTCATAAAAATTTTATTTTTCATTATAAAAATTTCAAAAACACTTTATTTAAATTTAAAAGTGAGAGAAAATTATTTACCCCTGTTTGAACTATAAAGGACATAATTAATTTTTATGAAGTTTGAGTTATGTCGCCCTCATACTTTATTAATATTAGAACAAAATTTTAGCATTAACAGAATAAAGATGAGAATTTAATTTAAATATAAAATATATACAAATAAAATGAAAAAGTGATAATTATTTTAATATTTAAAATTCCTTATAAAAATTTCATATAAATTTCTTATGAATTTTAATTTAATATTTTAAAATAAATAATTAAAAAAAAATTAACTAGTTAGTTAAATATTAAAATATAAAGTAAAATATAGAGAATTTATAATTTTAGTAAAGAAGATTTAATGATATGCAAGTAATTTATATTTTATGTATATTCTTATCAATTTTAAGCCCTATTTATTCATAATAGATTCCCAAGATATTATTGGCTTAAATATTAATGAAAAACATTTCAAGGTATTATTGATTTTGAGTAACTATTTCTCAAAATTATGATCCATCAACTTTAATTACACAAAGAGTAGCTACATCATTAGTATGACTCTTCTTTTAAATTCCATGTGCATAGAAGAGATTGCTATGTTAGGATGGAAGCCTTAAGTAAACTATTCTAACATATTTTGATAAATTATTTTGTGTAAGCATCTTGTTTGATCAAGTTAAAAAAAAAAAAAATTTAATACTTAATTAACTAGTAATTTTCTAAAATTATATTTTTCTTTTTTGATCTAACATATTTAGTATAAGCATTCAAGGCTAGAAAATATATGAACAGCTTAAATTATTCTCACCATCTACATCATTCTATATTTTTATTAAAGGATAGTAAGGATTTTTAGATGAATTTAATGGGCATGGAATACTTTTAACAATTGGTGGAAGCTATTCTTATCCACATAATAAATTTAAATCAACTATAATTAGCTACGAGTGTAGTTTAGAACTATGTGTAATGTGTCTACGAAATATATTAGACTACAAGATTCTTCATATTAATGAGAGACATCTTAGATTATTATAAACTTAATGAATTAACTAGATTAATCTATGTTTAACTATAATAATTAATATTTAAAATAAAATTTATTTATGTGGGTCCTAAAAATATTAATTATTACTTAGGGCATTATGATTATTAATTAGGTTAAACATGATGAAATTGACCTTAAAAGTTTAGCTATATAACTTAGGCTAAAAAATTTAGGTTATAGTTAACTAGAAATCAATCTACTAAACTTATGTAAAATTAGGTAGGTTTCATAAAATTTAGGGTCATTGAAGACTTAAGGTCAGTTAGGGTCTGCTTAGCTACTCAATGTCCATCCAAAGATGCTTACTTTGTTAAGATATATTTAAATATGGTGTATTAGGTTCATTAAAGTCTAACATGATGTTTTTATGTTATATATTATTTTAAGATGGTTTATAAAGATTTAAGGTTACAAAGCGTCCTCTAAAGCTAATATAATAGATCAAGTTTTTTTGCTAGGTTAACTAAATAATTTAGGCTAACCTTATATAAATTATTTTGTACAAGATAATATGAAATGAAGTTTGAGAGAATATTAAATAAATTATGATTCTTTAAATTATCCTTGGAATGCTATATTCGCCAATATACAGTTTAGATTCTAATTAGCTAGAGGTTAACTTAGGGTTAATGTTTTAGGTTAAGTTGAACTCAATACAGAGAGGTTATGTTTCTATTTATGTATTTGATATCAACTAATGTCAACCAACTTTTTATAGCCACAATAAGTCAAATGAGCTTTCACTCATTAAGTCCAATTAAGATACTCATGAGTTTAATATGAACTTAATCACCACGCACTAGATTAGTTGTGTTCAATGTTGATCATAGTAATTCTAAGGTGATGTATAAACTAGCTCAATTTATTTGGTATTTGATCGATTAGTGCAAAATAATTTGAAGAGGATATGAGGTTACTTAAAAAGCAATTCAAATAATGTTAAACCCCTTAATTAACTTCTTATTGTCTAAAATTTAACTCAATCTTTAAAACCTCCTCTCTCACAAATGATTTATATACATGCAAACATTAGGGAAATGGAAATAATTATTATGGGCTAAAGAAAATTTTCTAATAATTATAAGATTAAAGACAAGTATTCAAATTAAATAAGAACTTAAAAAACCTTTAAACCAAACAATACAAAAAAATATTCATAAAGTACTACACAACATTTAGAGTATATTGGAGAGATTTATTCATACAAAAGACATTAGTATTATAATATAGTTTAATAGATTATACATTATTTATTAATCTAATTATATATTTGATCAAAGTTCATATGTAAGATAATATAGGAAAAAATCATTTGAATAATTTGATTATGGTACTCATATTAGGGCATCACTTTGAGTCAAACATGCATACAAATCTTTTTATTTTAAAAGATGTCGAGATAGTTTGGAAAAATAATTTTATGATTTGTAGTAAAACATAAAACAAAATTACATTGACATGTATTAAGTCTTCACTTAATAAAAATAATATCATGTTTAACATTTTTGCCAAACAAATTTCCAGAACCATCTTATGTAAGACTCCTCTTATGAAGATTTCTTATTAGATATTTGCTTAGATTGAAGCTCTACCTTGGGAATTTGCTAGTTTATAGTCATTTCACATCATTAACAAGTATAAATTTTGATTTCATATATATATATATATATATATATATATATATATATATATATATATATATATATATATATATATATATATATATATATATATATATATATATATATATATATATAAAGAGAAACTTTATAACTTTGACACACACCTTAAAAGGTCCAACATATATAAGGTTTAAAATTCACTTATGAATTGATTCTTCTTACATTACTTTTAAACCAATTTTGATTCTCATAAAGTCCACCAATTTAAACTTTTCATCATCATGCTCAAGTCAAACTACTTTCACTATCTATCTTGTGCTTCTTTAATCAATTTATAATAAGATTGGTTATTTAAATTATATTATCCACTAATGATTGAATCAACAATATACTAAAAGTGTTTTGTATTTCATACCTTACATATTCTATGAGTAAATATATCATCATGAATAGACATAATCATCTTAACATACAAACTTGTTTTTAATCTTTCTATTACACCAATTTATTTCATAGTCATTTTATAGCCAATTGTCTCGTAGACTGGGTTCAAAATAAGGGTTATAGCTCAATTAAGAATATTCCAAGAATATTTGATCTAAGCTCAATAGATTGTAATCATCACGATAAAATGAAATGATCACATAACTAACTATGCCACTTGTTCAATTATACTATTATAATTACTGTGAATTTTATGTTATCATATAAAAAATCATGTAATGCCCTCAAGGTAGTCTAAACCTATAAATAAGAGTGGATACCGATGGGCAATGAGATAAACATTAGAGATTTAAACTACTAACTCTTGTAGTTTCCATTCTCCTTTTATTTTTTCTTTCTCTCTTCCTCTTTCAGCTCTTGCTTAAGTGGTGTAAGACCACTAAAAATTTAAGAGTCAATATCCTTCTATGATGAAATGAGTGTGGATCATGCCATAAACTAGATTAGGAGCCTTTCATAGGAAGTTATCAGTACATGAAAGACATCGGAGAACATTGAGTGCACATGGGAGTTTATTGTTCAATAGATAATTGAGTTGTAGGAGGAAATGACAACAATAATCAAAGAGTCACTAAAGCATGTGCCAATATTTACTAGTAATGTTTAATTGTTATTAGATTATTTTAAATTGGTGCTATATAAAGGAGATGTACTAGCAGCAAGAGAAAGGAGAGCACTACCATATATACTGAGAGATGATGGTGAAACTTACCATTTTAATAGTGAAGATTCTTTACCATTTGATAATAGAGAGCAGAGGAGAGGAAAAGGGAAGATTGAAGAAGGAGACAATCATTGAAGAATGCTTTATCCAAAGAAATCATGGAGGTCAAAGCATAAATAAATTTCAAGATTCCATCTTTAAAATTACATAAGGGAAGATCTATTCCTATAGATCATGTTGCATCTTTTGAATTTATTGTTTGTTAGTTAAGGATAAATGATGCTCGAAAGTGTTGATTATTTTTTGTGGCTTTGAAGGGATCAACTTTATGCAAGTTCGATAACTGGCCCTAAAGTTATCATTTTATTTGTAGAGTTCAAACATATGTTCATTATGTATTTGCTAATGCCATAAGCCACATAAGAATTCACAGGACTTACTAGGAATTCTATAAAAACCATGGGAATCACTAAGGTATTTTGTTACTCATTTCTAACAAGATATGATAGAAGTTAAAGATCTCAAGCTTATAGTTATTGTTGAAACATTGGATTAAGTCTTCCAAAATGGCTCATTCTACTTTGCGTTAGGATTATAGCATCTTAATATGCTAATTGAGTTATTGGAGTGACCAATAATCATAGAAAAGTATAATTCACTATTGACTTTAATGAGAGTGAAGAATGTAAAACAACATAATCCCTAAAGAAGAACTTTCATAAATTTTAATAAGAGAATAGGGATCATGGTGTTGGGCGAAGAAATAAAAAGAACTTTGATAGGCATCGAGTTCATCCTTTTGATGGGAGAATTGGATATCAAGATAAAAGAATTGATAGAAGATTAGAGTGGATTATTTTAAATCACCCTCTAATTTACCATCTATTAATTATGACTTCATTAAGAGTTTTTATGGTTAAGATCTTGTATGACATTTAAAATAAATATCATTTCAAAGGATCTTAGTTGATAAGGACAAATGGTAGCATGTATGATCCAAAAAGTATTGTACACATCATACATATCACAACCATGATTCAAAAGAGTGCCATTATTTGAGGAGCCTTATAAAAGGCTTAGTCAAAGTTGAGAAATTGAAGGAGTTTGTTGCTCTATAGGCAAACACTAGAAGATAAGGGAATGCACCTATGAATGAAGTTAGTAATGAGTGTATTTTAGCTTATGTTATTCATATCTCAGGAGTGCTTCTTGCCATTGCTAGTCAAGATAAGCTAGAGGCATCTTGCTATCTAGCCTCAAATAACTCCAATTGGGAGAGGTGAACATGGAAACTCCTCCAAACTAGTGTAGTATGCGAGGCACCAATTATTTTCACTAATGAAGGATTTATCATGAAAGGGTAATTTCTTCAATGACATCATGATGGTCACCTCGTTGATCGTAAATTGCCAGATTGGAATCATTCTTATAGACAGTGGAATCTTTGTGAACATCTTGTTAAAGAGTGTCTATAATAAGATGAACATTAGGAAATCACACTTTGTTCCCACCTAAAGACAAATCATCGAATCTTCTTAGAGAGCATAAAGAGACTTGTGGCAATATTAACATTGTTGTTATCTATATAGAAGGAAGGAGGCACTTTACTTCCATGGATAATTTAGTTAAAGTGGAAGCTCTAGCCACCTATAACACCATTTTTAGCTAGCTATTATTTAGTAGTTTTAGGTCAATTGTGTTTACTTGTCATATAATAGTAAATCTTTTAGAAGGTGGAGAGGTGATTACCATATGTAGAGATATAGTGCAATCAAGAGCATGTTATTTGAAAGCTATTAGTATCATGCAAGAAGATATTTTATAGTTATAAGTCCCAAAGGGAAATGGTCTCAAAGCTACTGAAGCCATAAAGAAAGTTTTTCTTAGAGAGCGGGAAGTCAAAGGACTTTCTATGTTAGCTCTTCTTCTAATGCTAAAGTTAGAGGCAAATTGATATCAAATCTCATAGAGTATTTAGATGTTTTTTTTTCACATGGTTAGATGTTAAGATGCTAGGCATCAGTGTTATTGTTACATACCATTGACTCAACGTTGATCCTAGTGCTCATCTGATTAAACAAATGATAAGACTTATGTAAACTACATTAATAAAACCTATTCATCAGGAGATAAAAAAGTTACTAGATGCATGTCTCATAAGGGAGGCTTAGTATCCTAACTAGTTTAAAAATGATGTAATGGTGTTGAAGTACAATGATAAATGAAGAATGTGTGTAGAATTTGTAAACTTGAACTTAACTTGTCTAATAGATAGCTACATTAATGCTTTATTTGGCTCTAATGTTCACTATTTTATTATGAGCTTCCTTGATTCATTGTCTAGTTATCACCATATCAAGATGTATCTGATGGATCATGAGATGATAGCTTTTATCATAAGGGATGGCATATATTTTGATAATGTAATGTCCTTTGGACTAAAAGATCCTAGTGTTACTTATCAGTGACTCATGGATGTAATATTTTTAAATTGAAAAGAAAGAAATGTTGAGGTGTATATTAATAATATTCTCTAAAAGCAGGTTACTTGAGCAACATATCAAAGACTTGAAAGAGGAATTCAATATACTGAATAAATATAACATGATTCTCAATCCACTGCAATGTACTTTAGGAGCGAGGTCAATGAAGTTTATTAGCTACTACTCACTCCAAAATGCATTAAAGTCCACTTAGTGAAGGTTGAAACAATTTTAGAGAAGCCATCTCTTAATAAAAAACTAAGGTAATGTAGTTGTTAATAACTTGAATTGTTAACTTCATGCATATTATATCTTGAGACAAGTAGTATGCCTTGTTTAAGCATAAGGAGAGAAACATAAAGTTCTATGTTAGTTTGTGAAGATCATTAAAAGAATTTCACCTATTCTATGTTAGTAAAGTCAAAAGGGGTGTCAAAATCAAGTATCCTATTATGGAGAAATTTGATCTAACACTAATCATCTCAGTTTAAAGGCTACAATAATACTTCCAAGCACATTAATTCCAAGTTATCATTAACTATCCTCTGAAGTTTGTACTCTTAAATCCTAATCATTCAAGTATATTGCTTAGATGTGTTATCAAGCTTGATGAGTTTGGCATTCATACGCGTTGAGGACTATGATTGCAGCACAAGGTTTGGTTGATTTCTCACTACAATTTTTTTTTTTTAATCTAAAGTGCTAAACAAATATATATATTAAAAGAAGAATTGTAGAGTCTATTCATTGATAGAGCATCAGGCATTTAAGATGTTGGTAATAGGATGATGCTCTATAGTCTAGCTAAAATTTTATTAGATCATTCTATTTACATATAATTTAGGATTACAAATTATCAAGTATGGTACAAAGCTCTAATAGTTGGCATACATTTTTTTCTCAAAGTGTTAAGGTAAAGCATTTACTTTTCAAGTTAGATTATCGTTTGGTGGTTAATCACTTTAATTATTAATATGAAACTAAAGACAAAATTATGCAGAAATATTTGTTCAAAGTGAAGATTTTAATTAGAAAATATAAATACTTTTGGATTGAACACAGGCTTAGAGAAGAGAATCACTTTGTTGATTTATGATGGGAGACTTATCTTAAAGTTAACTCACTCAGTAATTGAAGAACCTAATGTCATTGAAGTTAATGTTGATCAAAAGGTATTTGGTAGATCCAAAAAAAAAATTTGTAGACTAATATCAGTCTTTGTAACATCAAAGATCCTTGAAGGTTCATAATCAAATTGACATAGTACATATTCATTGATGGTAAATTGTTTAGGAGATCAGCTACATCTCTTTACATTCATTGTGTCAAAGTAGACAAAGTCACTACTATTGTAAATGAGGTTCACCCTTATTAATGTGATAGTTATTCTAGAGGGAAAACACTTGTAAACAAAATTTTGAGACAAAGATACTTTTAGTCTATACCTTGAAAGTTGTAGAGAAATTCTCAAGATAATGTGAGTAGTACTAAAAGTTTACAACAATGTAGCTCAAAGCATATCATAAGTTAAAGCCTATTATAAATCGTCGGCCTTTCATGGTATGAGAGATGGACCTCCTCAATCCTTTCACTCCTTCAGAAGATAAATGGAAATACATTTTATTCAATTGACTACTTTTTGAAGTGTATGGAACCAAAGATAATAGCTAAGATTACTACTCAAGTTATTTTCAACTTCATCTAGATCAATATTATCAGTGGATATGAGCTACCAATGGTGATCGTCACTGATAATAACATCCAATTTACTGACTAGATGGTGATGGACTTTTATCAAAGTCAGGGAATTCACCTAAAATTCACTTCATTCCACCATCCAAAACCTAAAGGCCTAGTGGAAGTAAAAAATTAATTAATTTTGAATTTTCTGAGGAAGAAGGTGAAAGAAACTTAAACAAAATAAGCATAAGTAATACCATCAACTCTTTGGGTACTCAGAACTACTCCATTATTAGTGAGAGGGAAAACTTCTTTTGTCTTGTCTCAGGAATAGAAGCTATGTTGCCAATAGAGTATAATCTTCATAGCTAGAGAGTAGTAGCTCCATCCAACTTTCATGAACTAGAACTTAATGAGTGGAGAAGTGCCAATTATGAAGGGATGCAGATGGTATTGGACTTGAGGAAATTTGAATTCAATCCTCGATGAAGTATAAGGTACTAAAAAGAAGAGTCACCAAGCAGTTCAATTCCAATTATCATAGAGGATCAATTCAATCCAGGTGACTTGGTGCTGAAGAAACCTGACTTAAAAGCTCAGTATATAGTCTTTGCTAACCTAAATCCAACATGGATAAGACTACACATCATCAAAATAATAATAATAATAATAATAATAAAACCTAGAGCTTACAAGCTTAGCACCTATGCTAGCAAAAATGTTCGAATGACTTGGGAGTGGAGATGAACTAAGAAAATTTTATAGCAAAAACTTTCTACACTTTATTTCATTTCATTTCTAAAATTTTTTATGTTTGGAAAATCTCGTTGATGAGTTCTCTCTCTAGATGCATATTGATTAAATAATAAAAAACATATATTGATCATTTTCAATGAACTTTTTTGTTTATAATTTGCAAAGATAAAATAGAACAGAATGTACTAAGCTTAAAAGTCATATGATTACTCTGGTTGGAATGCTAAAGGCTCTTAGGAGTTCTATAGGTTTAGTCAAGAAGACCATAGAACAAATCTTGAAGATGAGCTAAATGCCCATAGGAGAAGGACAGTCAACACTTAGTAAAGATGTTAAATTATATTTCTCTTTAAAAATTATCTATAAAAAGCATATTTGATGATCATGAATATACTTATAAAAAACATCAAAATAATAATAATACAATTGTAGAAGTGGTATTTATTTATAAGTTTACTAACCAGAGATACTTATCTGCATGATCGAGAAAAGTTTAAAAAAAAAATCAAATTCAAAAGCCTAAATTTTGAGAATATGTTTGTAGAGATTCAATTTATATTATTAGTATTAGAGTGGTTCGTTAGAAAAATTTGGCAAATCAAATTTCATCAACTATGGAGATTCATGTTAGTCTTGTGAGTTCACTCTTAATTTTTAATCAAAATGATTGTACTTATTGGAAATTCATTGGAGTCGTTATCTAAATATTTTTGGATATCAACTAGAAGAATTCAACTAGTCGCCAGATAATATTATATTTATAAGAACTCTACAATTCAATAAAATATACTCATCAATAGATTTCAATATTGGAAATTTGCTATAACAAATTTTAGGTTTCTCTATTCATATCTCAAGAATTCAGATTATTCACCAAAAACTATTATTATTTCATCTTAAGAACTTAGTTCATCAACTTATTAAATATAATTTATTAATAAAAATCAAGTAATATGATTGGTGGAATTTACTATCAAGAATTTATTACAAGTTTTATGAATAAAAATATGAAATTCTTTACAACATTCATCAATGTTCAAGTATCTAAAAATCCTTCACTTTTCTTTATTGTGTCCTCTTGGACCACAAGTCAAGCTGAAAAATCAGGACTCCCCTTTTATGATGATAAATTTTGTATTGAGTAGCATGTGAGTCTCTTCTATGTTTAACCTAAATGGTTCCCTCTTTAAAGATTATGATGAAAAATTATGCTTAAAAAGTTTGGTGTAAGACATTACCATTAAAGGTGAGGACCCAAATTGAAAGGCTGAGTAGGGGAAAGGATAATCTAAGACTTGAACCAAAAGAGTCATATAATTTGGAATTCACTTAATACGACCATCATAAAATCATATTCAATTCAAATAGAATTCATTTATATAGTTATTCATAGAAGAGAAATTTTATTCAAGTTGAAATTTGTGTTCAAGGTTACATCAACGCCGAACTCAAATTAAGGCCAATCATACAAAAATAATGAAGCAAGAAAACATATGAATGTCAAAACTATATTTAATTTCATTTCAAAAAATATTATAGTATAATTTTTTCACATAAAAAATGAAGTAACAAACATGACTCAAGCATTTATAGAGCTACCCTCATCTTACTATCATCTTTGTTACTTCATCTCGGCTCTTCCATCAAGTTCTTGAATGTTTCAAAATTTGGCCACATTTCAAAAAGCTTAATCTTTTGGACTATGCTTTTTAAATAGAATTTTGCTCCTTCCTTATTTTTTTTCTCAAGGAACTTCTTAAATATTGAAGATTCAAGGAGGACACTAAAGAAATTATTCTTTAGTTTTCATGGCTAACATTTTATCCATATCTTTTTGATGTTCATCTTTAACTTATGTGGCTCATCCTTTAATGAAACGTTTTTCACTTCTAAATTTGTCATTCTATTGAAGAAAGATTCAATCATACAATCCCATGAAGTGGCAATCTTTACCTACTTGGTGATTTTATTATGGCATTCCTTTAGGATATCCTTTCTCTATTTGATGTTCACTTAATCAATAGTCTTTGCTTTCTTCAATTTCATTATTTTTTATTACCCTTTATTTATTTTTATTAATGTAATTAGCTCTTTGGTATTTGTTTAGGTAAATAAGCTACCTGGTATGCACTTTGCCAAGCTATAGCTTAACTAACATAAGTCACATATGGTAGTTCTCAAGTTCAACTTCATCAAGATAATCAACATATGCCTGTGTATAAATTAATAGACTGACTGCAAAAGCACAAGAATATGAATATATATTAGTGTCATAACAATCTAAATTCATGTCTATTATTTCAATTTTTTTATCTTTATTAAATCTAAACATTTTCTTATTTCAAGATGATGACACTTCTGATATAGTTGGCTCCTTCTCAAAAGTAACCACTTCAGGCGTTTGAAAAGCTTTAGCTGCAATTATAATCTTCATATTTTTTTTGCTAATGGCTCAACTCCTTCTAAGGGTTCCATAAAAACTTTTTCTTTACTATTTTGGGCATCACAATTGAGCAAAAAGATTATCTATATGATGTAGGAAATCATCCCCATTATTCACTCTTTATCCTCCTTCATTTACACTTTCTTCATCCTCCTTCAGTTGCAAGATAATTGTTTTGTTAGTGATCAATAACAAAAATAGAGGAATAAATAACAAAAGTAATAGAAGTTTAGAATGCTTATTGTTGGAGGTTTTATAGCTTAGTGACGAGGTCAACTTGAAGTTGAAAAAATTTCTACTATATTCTAGTGGCATCCTTAGTCAATTATTTCTCTATCTCAAAGTTTCACTCCTCATCACTTATCAATAATGGTGTAGACCTCGTCTTTGCCAAAGAGGGCCTCATAGTGGTTTTTCTTCCTTCAACATTTATTACAATTTTTTACATGGTGAGTTACACAAACTTTAGATGTATGAAGAATGTAGTAATTATAATAAAACAAGAAGAGTTGAAATTGCTTATAGTTAAGGTTCAACTTGTTGGACTTTAGCCTCCTCAACTTCAATGCTAGCATCTTCTAGATACAATGTAGCCTCAAAATTTAATGGAGGAGGAGCTTGATGAGCACGGGTATCAGCTTCAAAGAAATAATAGAAGAAAAAGATTACTTTACACTTGGGGAACTTGGTGAATACATTAATTAATGAATAAAATAGTGGAAGGTAAATGGCGAGTTCATTTATGAAGTAGCATTTTTTAAATTGAAGCTAAGTTCAAGAAGCCCTCAAGATGTAGAGTTAATTTGTTAAGAGCAGAGAAAACCTTATTATCCTCTATAGTAATCATGTGGAGAGTTTCCACTTCTTCCAAGAATAGTTGTGGCTTGGTCAAGATAACCCACTAACCTTGGTAGCTCACAAAACAAAAAGAGGTTCTTCCAACCACTTACCTTGTTCTCCAAATTAGTCATTTTAATTCTAGTGCCAATGAATAAAATGAGCTCATTGATGTAATCCTTAATGGTGAATAAGTGGTGGAACAAAATTTAATGACCAGTGCATCTTCTTATTTCTTATATAAAGAATCACCAACATCATGCTTGCAAAAGATTTAAGAATCATGTTAGCTAGTATTAAATCGTAGAAGTTGAAGACATCAACCAACATGGTCAATAGAGGTAACCTGATATCAAATCTAATTTGGTTGTGGTAATAATAGATTTTCCCCATCATACAATGTGTTTAAAGTCTCATTTTTTTCACCTCAATATAAGCTTAGTGCTATTGCCAACACATAGTTAGATTTAAGAGCATTCAAGCTTGTCTTTCCAAATTTGGAGTTTCTAGAAAATAAACTCTTCGAGTAAGTCTTATTGCAATTGTAGAAATTTTAACACATCTTGACATGAAGAACTAAGAAAACCAAGAAGATGTGAGAACTAGGTTTTTAGAGAAATCTCAAAGAAACACTAACAGTTAAAGCAAAAGGGAAGGAGAACACCAAATGATGCTACTTATATAAAATTTTCAAAGAAGGGGTAAAATGGCTATGTTAGAGTAGTGTATTAGCATTTAGAAAAATCTTTTTCATATCTACATAACCATAACAAAAAAGGGAAGAAAGTAGAAAATATATTCATTAATAATTATACAAATAGTATTCTTATAGTTCAAGCTATAATGGGTGTAATAAAGAAAATCAATACATATAAAATCAAAAAGTCACAATAAGTTCTTAGAGCAAGGACATCAACGTTTCATATACCTCTGACATTTGATCAACTAGAGGATTCATGACAGTTCTTTTAAAAACCATGAACATTTTCTTCAAGAGATGTATTTACAAGAAATATTATATCATACCCAATAAGCATTTTCATGCTTATTAGATGTGAAGAGGCATAACTTCCTTTAACAAGTGAATTCATTGCCTGGTTTTTAGCAACCTCAGCAGTTAGAGGCTCAACTAAAGGCTGGGTTACATTAGTAAAATGTTATTTCTTCACACTCCTAGAATGCTTCAGTGGCTTGGTCAAAACTTCACTAACCTTCTTTGTCACTTTAGTTTTGGTAGTAGATTGTGAGGGAGCACAATGATCAATGGATCAGTCCTCACTAGTGAGTTCAATCAGAGTGAATTGCATTACAAAAATTAAGTTAAACTCATTAAATTTCTTATAAAACATGTTATTTAAATTTATTTATTTTGATAATATCAAATGCTAACTTTACCTTCACATCCCAAGTAAATATGCTCAAGAATAGGTAAGGTGTTGAGCCACTTAAACTTATTCACTATCATTATAGGAGGCAAACATGGCACATCATCTTGGACATCTAAATTCATTGAAGTATCCGTAGTTGGAGGAGACACAATAGTGATATCTCAATGTTTCGCAACATTTAGAAGAAGATGAAGTCCCTTCCCTCAGATCCTATCTCTACTCTTTATCTACTTTTACTGTCTTCTTCTTTTTCTCTAAGCTCCCTTCTCTTTTGTGATTGGTGAATAGAGAGCATCATAGAAGTATGTTAATTTGATCTAGCATATTGTTCTTAATTTCTCATAGAAGCATAGAAGGAGTGAAGAAGAAGAAGAGAAGGAGAAAATTCTTTAGCAATGATGGAGAGAGAACATCCCAACATCCTTTATTTCTAGATTATAGTGGAGATAGGACATGTGGAATACGAAAAAAAATACACAATTCATTGTTAGAATTAATACATATTCATTCATTTTTGTATATATATATATATATATATATATATATATATATATATATATATATATATATATATATATATATATATATATATATTAATTCCTTTCACAACTTCAATTTCAAAGGGAAAAGAGAATTGTGGAACTAAATATGCTTAGTCAAATCATCCTTGGAGAGTTTAGAATAGGGTTTGATACCTTTCACTATCTTTAAGATAAGTTTACATCTAAAAGAAGAATATTCTAAGAATATATGGTCTAAACTTAATATATGTAACCATCAAAATAGAATGGAATGACCTAGTAACTAACTATGCTACTTGTTCAACTATTCGACTATAAATTCTATGTATTCTATATTTGTTATGTAGCCAATCATGTAATGCCCTCAGTTTAGTCTAAACCTATAAATAAGGAAGGCTACCATGGGAAAAAGATCAAAAACCTTATAGAATAAAAATACTAAATCCCTCTAATTTTAATTCTCGCTTTCTCTTTATGTGTTTGTTCTTTTTCACTCTCTTTCAACTCTTGCCTAGGAAGTTTGAGATCACTGATAATTCATGATTCAACAACCATAAAATGTGTAGGATTCATTAAACTATAAATTATAACCCATATAATATTCTTTCTCATTTCCTTTATTTGGAAAATTTCATAATAAAATTTATTATGACCACTTTTCACTTACACTCAAGAATAAAAAGTATATGCAATAGTTCATAAGGTCATTTATAAACTAATTTCACTATCAACTATGCTTTATATTTAAAAGCAAATTATGCTATATCTGACATAAATCTAGTTCACTAAAATATGAGCTTTATAACATCATACATTTTACTACTTTTAGAGTGAATAATATAGCCAATATAAAGAGTTTCACCCATTTCTTTCTTCTTAATCCATAAAAATTTAGTACACACATTCAACCTTTATAAGTCAATACACAATGATCAATTTTTTTACTTATACTCACTTTCGTGACTCATCTAATCCATCAACTTCTCTCTTCTAACATCTCTCAAATCTAGCATTAACTAGTACTATAACCAAACATATTGTTTACATGTCATCTTCCTCCAATCAATTATTTCACCTTTTTGATTGCACCTCGTTCGTAATTTTTCTTTATAATATCTTACTTACCACAAAATACTTCTAGTCACACAAGCATTCATTGCCTCCTTTTACTACACATCCTTTTCTATTATCAATACTTCTAAGTTATATGCAATTCATTCGTACGCATCATATATTATAAAAATGTGCATCTCTATCACGTGTCCATGCACTAATTGAACTCGTAAAAAAAAAGCTCTTGCTACCTCCACTTAAAGAAATTGTCTAAATTGCACTACTTATTAGTTGTAGTGCAATTTACTATAGCTTCTACTAATAACCAATCATCTCGCCCTCTCCATGATGGTTTAGGGCACTGTTCTATTCGTATTCTCTTGATAGCTCTTTTCTTGATATGATTTTTCACTGTCATCTTCTCGTCATCATTGATGAAATCATCTAGGAGGTGGAATGATCCTTAAATTTTTGTTGTAGATTATGCCCAATAATTCCCCATACTTGATTTGTGATAAGAAAGAAAAGCTACCAATTTGGCTCATTGGTAGATTTGAGATATTATTAATACTTAAAAAAAAATTTATTTTATATTTTTAGTTTAAAATCAATAACCAAAATAGTAAAATAAATAAAAATTCAATATATTCATTTTAGTTGCAACAACTATCACTTAATAATTGTGTGCAGAAGGCGTTTTGAAAATAAAGACTAATTGATCAGATTGCACATGAAACTGCCTTTTCGATTATAGCCCTCCCGTGAGTATCAAAATACCTCAATTATTTCTTTTTCTTTTTTTAATAAGGCACAAGCTAAATTTAAATATTCAAAAGGAAAATCACGTCACAAAATCCTTTTCTTTTTTTTGGAACTTTTGTCACCAAATTCACATTGAAGTCCCAAATTACGGGATGCGACGCACCGCCAGCTAATCAATGCTAAAGTTTGCGCTTTATTGAAGATACCGATCGAGGCGGCTAAATGCGTGCATGCAACCCATGTGAATGTCTAGAGTTTCATCGCCAATTATCTGTCACATCACATGAAGTTATGCTTCTCGAAATTAGATACAATTGATTTTTTACAAAAAAAAAAATGAGCTTATTTTTAATAGATGAATAATAATTAATTTACGAGTAATGGCCAAAATGACTTTTATTTTGAAAAAAATTGAAAATATTTCAAAGTTATTTGCAATGATTTCAACGGAAGATTGATTTATTTTCACAAAATTAAAAAAGACACTTAAAAATAAAATCTTACATATTTTCAAAAATAAAAATGAATTTCCTAACAAAGCCTAAGACAACAAAAGATTTGGATTTTTATCAACATCATAATCTACATGAAATTTGTTATATAATTTTTGAGTCTTAAACTTTAGTCTAAAATGTAACTCAAGTCAACCCAAATGCTACAGGGAATTACAACAACAACAATAACATCAAGTCTTTATCCCACTATGTGAGATCAGCTACATGAATCTTTCTTCTCCATTGTATCCTATTATGTGTCAATTTTTCATTTAACTCTAATAAAATAATGTCATCTTTTATACATCATAATCAACTCTTTAGGTCTACCTCTAGTTTTTTTAACATAAAACAAATCTAGTACATCTACTCTTTTTACTAGGTCGTCGGACGTTTGATGCTTTATATGACCAAATCATCTAAAATAACTCTCTCTAATCTTATTTGTCATTGGAGCTACTCCAACCTTCTCATGAACATATTCATTTCACATTTTATCTCTAAGAGTAAAGCCATTCATCCACCTGAGCATCCTCATCTTTGTAACACTTAATTTTGTTTTATGCTTTTCTTTTACTAGCCAACATTTTACACCATAAACCATTAAAGGTCTTACGATGATCTTATAAAATCTTTCTTTTAAGTCTAAGTGGTACTTTTCTATCACATAATAGGTCAGATGCATTCCTCCACTTCAACCATCCATCTTGAAATCTAGTAATAACATCCCCATCA
Organism: Cymbidium sinense; assembly: GCA_021442155.1. Classification (NCBI taxonomy): domain Eukaryota; kingdom Viridiplantae; phylum Streptophyta; class Magnoliopsida; order Asparagales; family Orchidaceae; genus Cymbidium; species Cymbidium sinense. The sequence goes on from CM038223.1 coordinate 46,441,639, forward strand.
ATTTCACCATCATTTTGAATAATAGACCCGAGATATTTGAAACGTTCACTCTTTTTAATGACTTGATCACCCAATGTAGCAACACTACCATTAGAACTTCTACAACTAAAATTACACTCTATATACTCAGTTTTAGATCTACTCAAATGAAAATCTTTAGAATCTAAGGTTGACCTCCATAATTCAAGTTTCTCTTAGGCTCCCTCTCTATTCTTAACAAAAAAAAAAAGAATTTCATCAACAAAAAGCATACACCGAGGTACATCCTCCTATTAATGCCTAGTAAGAACATCCATAACTAAAGCAAAAGATATGGGCTTAAAGCTGATCCTTGAAGTAATCCAACTAAAATTGCAAAATATTTTTCCAATCATCCTTGTGTTTGGAAACAAGTAATGGCTCTAGTATACATATCCTTAATGACTTGAATGTAACTAATTTTAACTCATTTATTTTTTAGAATTCTCCAAAGCAATTCTCTTAGAACTTTATCATAAATCAACAAATATTCATATGTAGATCCTCATTACTCTCTCTATACTTCTCTAGCAAACCTCTTAATAAATGTATAGCATCCATAGTAGATCTAGCCAGTATGAAACCAACCTATTTAAAAAAACATTCATATCACATCGTAACCTATGCTCAATTACTCTCTCCCATAATTTTAATGTATGACATATTAACTTAATTCCTCTGTAATTTGCTCACTCTTGTGGATCACCTTTATTCTTTAATATAGAAATCAACAAACTCTTTCTCCACTCATCTGACATCTTTTTAATTTGTAAAATAACATTAAAAAGATTCATAAGCCAAGAGATTCCTTGATCTTCTAAGACTTTTCACACTTCTATTAGAATATCATCAGGTCCAACTGTTTCTCCACACTTCATTTCCCTTAAAGCTTCTCTAACTTCAAATTTATTAATACGATGATAAAACTAAAATTATCTATTTTTATTTAGGGTACTAAGATTGTTATAATCAATCATATTCTTAGATACTTCATTGAAAAGTTTATCAAAATAAGTCATTCACTTATGTTCAATATCCTTTCCTAAGAAAAGCACTTTATGATTTTCAAATTTAATGCACCTCACTTAAACTATATCTTTACTTCTCCTATCTCTTTGCATGGCTAACTTATATAAACATCTTCCACATTCCTTGGTATCCAATCTATTATATAAATTATTAAAAGCTAGATTTTTTGCATCATATGTATTTTTTTAGAATCTCTATAGGCCACTTTATATCTTTCCTAATTCGTCAAGTTTTTAAATCTAAACCATGTTTCAAAACAAAGCATCTTAATTCTTTTTTTTTTCTTTTTTGTGCATATTTTGACTACACCTTAAACTATTTTTACTAAAAGAAGTTTTTTTTCTTTTGATTCTCCGAGCACATTTTTTGTAACTTGCTTAATTTCAGTTGCTATATTTTGCAACATAATATTAGCATCCTTATGAACATCCCAAATTTCAAGATCTTATAGCTTGCTCTTAAAAATATTTTTATTAGTACTCTTTAAGTGTCCTCATATAATCATAGAATAATAATTTGTTTTATTTTTCATTGTAGCCAACTATAAGATAGACTTCTTTCTCTGCTTCGGTTCAATCATTCGTTAATGGACAAAAGTATTGGATTTAAACAACCAATGCATCTCATTGATTCAATTATTTATATAATTGATAGTGAGATATTAAGGACTAGATTGAACATCCTAAAAATAAATCTAAAAAGTTTGACCCATAAATAATTAAAAGATGCCCACATATCTTTACCCCATTTAGTTTTAACCTAGGTGACTACCCATTCAACACTATGAAATATTTTATTGATGGAAATGAAAATTCAAGGACATTAAATTTAATTTATTTTATTTTTGAAATACAACCATGAGAATAATATACAATCTCAAGAGCTAGAAATATCATTTACAATGTATTTGAATTCTAAAATAAAGAGGAATGATATATGATCTCGAGAGATAGAATTGTCATTATACCATAGATTTGAATACAATAACAAGAATAGGTTTTCAAAGATTGTTTTGTTTGCATTTACAATAATTTGATGTAAATTTCATTTAAATTTTAGGGTGCAAGTTCCATATAAATCCAAACACTTATAGTAAATTATATGTTAAGAGCACAAACTCTTATGATCCACTCGATTAAAGTAGTAGAACATAATTTTATAATTTAATCAAAATTTATATTTAAGGAATTAATAATTAAAAGATTAAAATGAGACAATCTCAAACTAGAAATAATTATTTATGAACCAAAGAAAGAAAATTTGAGAGCACATGATACTAAGAAGCTTAATAGTACTCCAAACTATACGCTTCATATAGAAGCAAGCCCTTATAGTAAATTATATCTTAAGAGCACAAACACTTAAAATACATTCAACTAAAGTAGTAGAAAATAATTTTATAATTTAATCAATATTTATATTTAAGGATTTCATAATTAAAAGATTCAAATGAGACAAGCTCAAATTAGGAATAATAATATCTATGAACTAAAGAAAGAAAAGTTTAGAGCACATGATACTAAGAAGCTTAATAGTACCCCAATCTATCTTTAGGTTGGACTTTATATATTTTTGTTGCTAATTGAATATATTTATTTTTGATAAGATCATTTTATTAGAATGTTAGGACTTATAATCCGCTAGCATAATATTTTGAATAAGCTCAAAATGTGAAACTCATGATATTATTTGAATGAAATTATTATCATCAAAAACTAAAGATAAGTATGTACATGCAATGCTCATATGCTAAATGTATTAACATTTTATTTGTAGTTTTTTAATTCGAACACAACTTTGATATCTAATATACACTACAAAAAAAGTGTATTTTTTTATGGAAAAAATCCAATGAAAATCATCCGTAATCCATCAGAAATTCTAGTTTCCAACAGATTTCCAATGAATTTTAACCCATCACTAAAACCTTGGTTAGAAATGTTTTCCGGTAGTCAACTTATACAACAAAAATAAATTTCTAGTGATTTTTTTTATGGAATTTCTATCAAAAATAGCTTCCCAATGAACTGATGGAACAACCCATGAAAATAACAGCTGGAAGGAATTTCCACCAAAAATTTTATTTGGGAAATTTTAGTGAAAATTTCACCAAAAATTTCCATCGGGGAATTTTAGTGAAAATTTATTTGAATTCTCTCCATTAGAAATTCTTTGCCTGTCAAAAATCCTTCATGATAGGTCGTATCGATGCTGATGATGGAAAATCCATCAAAAATCCACTAGAAATCTTTAGAGATCTGAAAAAAAAAAATTAAAAGAGCTTTCATAGATGTTAATTTTTACACATGTAAACACTATACAAAACTCCATAATTAATTCACAATTGACTTTAACATGCTCACAACATATCGAGAAGATATCCACATCAATAGAAATAAGAGGTCAATATTTTTCTCGCAACAATTCTAAAATATTAATATTTTAACAAATCCTCTGGTAATTGAAATTAAATAGTGACAATAACATTATACAGTCAGAATGTTAAAATTAGAAATAAATGAAATACAAGTAAAAATAAATATCTTGTCATCATTAGTCTCCTCATTGTCATTATCGTCATTATCCTCATCCTCCACTTGCTCTTTCGCCTTATATCTGTCACTAGACATCTTCTCCATTATAGCCTCTATTGCAGCCATCCGAGCTTTCATTTGAGCAGTCACCCTCACCTTTATGTCCTCAACCATCGCAACAATACAATTTCTAACTATCTCATCGATCGAAGCACTACTTATTTTATATAATGAATAGTGTGTATCATAGGTCAACTCTTGCGAGCTGTTGACCTCACTTTTGGAGTGAGTTATCAATCTTCTCTTTTAGAGTTAGGAGTCTTCTAGACACTAAGAGTTTCTTAGTTATAATACACTTCAACCAATTAGGTGAACACATAACGTAATTCTAGATACTTAGAAGGGTTAACCATAAGATTAGGTTATGCCTTAGGAATTAGATGGATCTACCTATCCATGACTTAAACCCAACCTATGTTCACCTTCTTAAACCACAACCAAATTCAACTCATATCAAACTCTAACCCAAATTCAAGTCCAAATCAAATGATTGAAACTTATAATCAAATCAATCCAAACTCAATTGATGTTCTTCTAAATCAATTCAACAATCAAATCAATTTGCCAAAATGTACAATCATACCAAAACTAAATATCAAATCAAACCAAATCCAAATCTAAGCCATGTGATCTAATTCCATGAGATTAGCCAAATTTGCCTTCAAATCACTTCAAACTCAATTGACTTTCTCATAAATCAATCATCTTACAAATATAAATCAAATATATGTATTTAAATCATCAAAACTAAAGCAAACTAAATCAAACCCTTCCTAAGCCACATGATCCAACTCCATGGACTTAGCCAAATTCCTTCGCTCCAAACCCCAAATTCAATTAATTTTCTCATGAATCAATCATACTTTTAATTATGTTCTTGAATATAAATGAAACCTACAATTACTCCAACCAAATCAAATTAACCCAAGTCAAACCCAACTTAGCCATTTTGACCTATAGTCATCCTAAATATCAAATAGTTGGAGAACCCATTATAAGAGTGAAAATTAGAAATGCAGTAAGGAATTGAATAACATGATATTTATCACTTTGATTACACATAGTGAAGTTAAGAAAGCTTTATTTTATGCCAATTTTTGGTCATAGCTATTCAAAAAGAATTAAATTAATTTATAAGAAATAATATATGGGAATATTGGTACTACGACAATTTGATTCGAGTCACATTGAAACTAAATGGGAATATGGAAAATTTTAAATGACTTTGGATCGATTATTAAAAATAAGACAATATAAATGGAAAAATGATTCAATCAACTAAAAGGAATTGGTTTTGAAGAAACTTTTTCACTAATAAATTATATTGAAGCTATTAGATTATTAATTGCCTTTACATACTTCTAAAAATTTATGTTGTACCAAATTGATGTAAAAGTGTATTCCCAAATAGAGGATAAGTATGTTTAGTGGTCGCTTAAATTTGAAAGTTTGACACATCAAATTATGTGTTCAAGTTGAATAATGTTTGGTATGATAGGCTTGATAAATTTTTATTATAATATAAATTAATAAAGAGAATAATTAAGTAATTTTTAATGAAAATTTTAAATATTATAATATGATTATTTAAATGTATATTCATAATTGAGTTAATGTGTTAATAGTTTCCTCAAATAATGACATTTGAATTTAAAATGAGTATGATAGGGGAGAGCTAACATACTTCATAGGTTCTAAAGTTAAGAAAGAGAAGAATATGACATTCATATGTTAAACTGAAAATACAAAATTAATTAAAATTTTGATATAGATGGATATAAATGCTCAAATATTCCCATTACCTAACAAAAATTGACTGCATAAATATCTTAATAAACAATCTATAAATATGTAGTTTTATGAAGATATTACTAGATTATAGTTATATCTTATTATGAGTTGGCTTGATAATGTGTTTTGTGCCTACTTATAAGAATGCTTTTAGGTAGATAAAAAAGAATTGCCCTTGGTAGTGGTGAAGCATAATTTCAGATATTTGATTGACACTTTTACCTTAAGAATATGCCATCTTAATTTTGTCACATCATTAAATCTTATTAGCTAATTTGATTCTAAATTTGTAGCTGAAATGTTTATTAAAAAATAGTATTACATAGACATGCCAATTTGTAGTACAATCTTCAATTTTATTCTCTAGCAAAAAGTTAAATTTAGTAACTTTATTCACTAATAATGTATAATACATATTGATTGTGAGCTATGTTGCTTGAGTGTTTTAGCTTAAAAAATGGCATCTTAGTTTTGGAATTTTAATGGTTGAGATACTTATAATGGGTGGCAATGATAATGTTATTTGTAGGGTGTATTATGAATTAACTAAATGACATGATTTAAAAATAAGATATTTCACAAGAAAGAGATAAAAGCTAGAATGTAGACTTGATTATATCTCTTATATAAACTTTTGTTCAATATTTGTCGGTTACCAATTCTCCCAAGGGGACTATCTACCCCAGTTAATTTCACTTACAAATACCTTAATATGGAACTCTCAGTAAATGAAGGCATATAATTAATTTAGATTAATTTCTTTTTTTTTGGATTTCCAAAGAAAAGGTTCACATTTTATCAAGAATTACTATAGTATAATAGTCTATATATCGAATGTCAATCTTCAAGGCAAGGGTGGTAACCAATCAAGATGATGATTAGATATATGAAATTTTTACATGATAGTCATTACAAAACCACCAATTAACTCCATAATAAGTTTGGTGGGTATCAAAGAGGTTATGGGAGAAGGATGACAATAAAAAGTAGGTAAAAATAAGCTTAGTTCAGATCTCTTGGATCTATCATACTAAATTTTTAAGATTGTAATCATTTAACATATGAAAGTAGTCGACCCAATCTAGTCAGAAGATGCTCTATCAGTAGTGATGAGTTTTGTCATCTATAGCAAATCTCATGCTTCAAACTAAAGAAAGAAAATATAGAATTCTTGATAGGGGTTTCTATTAAAAAAATAAAAAGGTATAAGACTTATAGTATTATCATGAGTAAAGATTTGTTAATGAAAAGAAAGGATGGATGATAACTTACCATATGACTAGATTATTAATACATGACTTACAAAGCTATCAGGGTTAGACAAACATTGTGATTACTACCTTTGCTTCATATTTTTTTCTCTTGTATAGGGCTGTGGCGCTAAGCATACTGCCAAAATATCCTAAAATGAGCCTGATCAATCGCCACGGTGCTAGGCCAAAATTTCTTCTTTTTCATGTTTTTGAGATTTTCCTCTTTCAACACAAATTATACTTAAAATTAACACATTTTAACATATAAAAATATGGTAAATGTATTATAATTAGATAAAATTTTTATAAATTTAACACTTATCAAATTCCCTCAAACTCAAATTATTACTTGCTCTCAAGTAATTTGATAAATTTGACCGTATATTACCATTTTGACTTAGTTAATAATACAAAATTTTGGAAGTCTAAAATAACTAATTATTAATTTAACTAAAAATTAAATTTTCATTTTTATTTTAATATTTCATTTCATTATTTCAAACTAAAATATCCCTAATTCTTATTATTAACTAATATTTTTCTTAAGTTAAAATTCATTACTGCATATTACCATAGTTGATTCTTATGAAGCTGAATGAATTAAATTTTAATAAATAGTTATCCATATAATAGAAATAAGCATAATTTTCACTTTCTCAATTGAAATTTCGATTATTGTTCAATAATTTTATTGAATTGAATTGAATTGCAATAAGTATAAAGTTCAATCATGATACTCAACCTAAAGTGACACCTTTTAAGATATTTTTATTTTAAATATATTTTTATTTAGGAGTATGTCATATTGGTCTTTTAACCCATTAAAAATATGTTATAATCTAACTCAATTCAATATAATTCTATTCACTTAGCAATGTTTCATAAGTTCCAATCAATAATAGTTATAATTATGTTATTTCTTATTAAATAAATTTCTATTTATTTTAATATCAATTCATTAAAATCATTAAGAATCTCTATGTGTGATATGTGTGCTTAAGAAAATTTTTTACTTAACAAAAATTACTAGTTTTTTAAGATAATTGGTTATTATTAGTTTGAAAGTAATTTAATGATTAAATATACCATAAATGTAAATTGCTATTTTTGAGTTAAAATTTTATTTAATTTATTTTAGTTTCTAATAATTTCTGATACTTTTTAAACTAACCTCAAGTTTAAAATGCAAATATCTCAATCTCATGAAGTGTAATGATTTAAATTTAAGATTACTAACTATTATTATGTAAACATCACATTTTTAAAAAAAATGTGTGAAATGAACATTTAACATTAAAATTATTGAAATAAATACAAATAAAATATACTAACCTAAAGCTATAAAAATAAAAAATAAAACAAAAATAAATTTTTTTTCTTAATAATCCTCCTCCTCCTCTTATTCTTTTTATTCTTATTTTTCTTCTTCTTCTTCTTCTTCTTCTTCTTCTTCTAGATCTAAGTGGTGGCTGACATAAGGTTGATATTGTAGCACTGTAGGAAAGGAAATTTAGTTCAGGAAGCATTAAAGCTACAGTTCTCGGATATGTGAATGAGTGTTGAGTTAAACTCAACCATATATGAGAACTACTTTTATTGCTAACCCATATGCTGATCAAATCTTTTAAATTCCTGTTGTCACCTTCTACTTGAATTAACACTTTTCCACAAGTCAGATACTTCTGTAATTTCTTAGAGTTGCTCATTGAAAGTTTTAGAAGAACGGATCTAGAATGAGGAGTGCATGAACTCTCTCTCTTACTTTCATTACAGATTCTAACTCTTCAATTGACAATGTATTTAAAGGAGCTCTTCATATAAAAGCTTTCTCATCAAGCTCTCCCATCATAACAGTCAAAACACACTAAGCATAAATAAGGAAGGGGTGAACAAAATCTACTGTTATACTACCCTTAATTATATTACAAATTAAAATATAAATTATCTTTCTTACATCTATAAGGAAAACTATTTAGAATTGCATAATTCAAAATGGACTGATCTTAAATTACCTCAATGATATTATTAGTAGGCATCAACTTGACATAAATAAAGTATTGCCAAGCTTTAGCCTCTATGGTCATGCTGGTGGAAATAAAATTGATAATCTTTTCCTCTTGCCATTTTCATTGGACATTAGGGTTCCTAACAATGAGGAATCTAAGAATTCCATCATAATCTAGATGACTATTATAGTAGAAAAGATATTTATCATATGCATAATTTTATATTTTGTAATATGTGTTAATGATAATATTATCAAAACTTACCAATTTTTTCTTAACATAAACTTTGTTGTTCATATGCTCCTTTGTGTTGGCGAAGAATTCTCGCACCACAAGGATGACACAAGCTTTATTATCATAGGCAAAGTATCCTTAGCCTTATTAGTTTATGTTTGCATACAAAGAAATAGAAAGAAATAAGGCATTTGGGCCTAGAGCACTGCAACACTACAATCACAGCACTTAGGCACTCTTGCCGCCATACAAAATCTAAAAACACCTCTAATTGCCTTCCTTCTAGCAATAATCACCCATAAGAAGAGAGCAACCCACTAGTAATTATTCCCTATCAGTGATAACTACTCAAAGGAGGAGTGGGAATAGTTAGGAGGGTGTGGTGTTTATTTTCGGATGTGGGACACCACGTAGATCTTAGGGGGTACTTAATGAATTGATAGGCTATGACATTAAGGAATGATGCACTATCTCAAAAGATAAAAATCATCACCCTATAATGAACCTAATCACCTAATAAGGATTCCTAAGGTATGATGCATCTTTGAATATACTAGAGATTTTTCCCCTGCTTTACATGGATGAATAAAAGTTGGGTTTATATTAAACTGAGTTCTATAGTTCTCTATGGGGGCAAGCTCCCATAGTTAATTTCATCCTAAGGAAAGTGAATTCCTTAGGAATATTTTTGATTAAAGTAGGTAATTATTGTCTCCAAAAGATTTCAATGATTGACTATCAATAAATTGGCTATGTTGGAAAATCAGGTAGGGAAAGATCAAGGAGAAGATTTAGTTTTGGAAGCCAAAGGGAATATGTAGGAAATATTCATGATATTAGAAAGCCTAGTAAGCATTCCAATCTATCTTAGAATTGGGCTTTATATATTTGAAATTGAAGAAATTTATATATTTTGAGTTGAAATTTTATTAGATTGCTAAGGCATATAATCCATCAACACAAGGTTATGGAAAAGCCTAAGAGGTGAGGATTTATGCTTATAGTCCGAAGGAAATAGCTACCTCAGATCCTAAATCTATAGAGCTTTAGCATAAGCCAAAGCATGATCTAAATCTAAAAGAAAATGGGTATATGGTTTACCTCCACAAGAGAGCGTAAACCACTCGACTACTAGACTTATAACTGCCTGGAGTGATAGCCAGCTAACTCCTCCAACTCTTTAAAATTATGTAGGCAAGTCATATATTTTTGCAAGATAGTTAGGTTGTTATTATTTAGAAAGAGAATAAAGTCCTTAAACTTACTCCCTAAGAGACTGGAACATGAGTGGTATGAGTAATGACTTAATCTAATACAAACATTTTTAATTTTTATTTGATTTTTTTTATTTTTCATTTTGACAAAGGCCATCAAATTTCTTATGCCTAAATACATATTGAAATAAGATTATGGGCTAAATCAGAGAGAAAAAGGTATTTTCCACCATCAAGTCCTCCCCTATTGTGGAAGGGAGTGAAATAATATGATTGAATGATGTTAAACATACAACATTCAGCTAAGGGTTACTAAATCATTTAATAATCTTGATTTAACACCTAGGCTTTATGTGAGGTTATGATTATTTAAAACTTTAATTATGAGTTATAGTTGGGTAAATGATTTATTTTTCCTTAAGAGCCTAATCAGATCTAGGCCACACATTAAATCATCATTCATAAAGAAACTATGAAAAGGCATGCCATTTCTATTATGCAATTTAAACTAAATATCAATCAATTTAATAAATTTAATGCAAAAAGAATAAAAAATTAGTGCGGCTTGCATAAAGACAATCGTAGAAATGAGAGTCAGCTCTACCTTTATACAACCTAGAAAATGAAATAATAATTAAAATTTACAAATGATAAATGCTATGGGGGGTCTTCAAATCTTCAAGTCTTCATTTTTTCTTCATTTCTTCATATCTTTTCTCCTTTGATTTGGTAGGCTTCAAGGCATCACATGGAACACCAAGACTAAGCCTTCTGGCCAATGTTCATCCTTTTTCCCCCATAACACTAATTCTAATTTATAATTTAAAAATTACATTAAGAATAGGAAAAGTAAATCTAACTACACCTTCCAAACAGAGGTTACTTAAACATACATACAATCCTAAGCAGTTATATTTATAATTTGGGCCTAGCACCCTGCACATGGGTAACCAAGCCCACCTGTCCTAACTTGGATTATGCTTAAGGGCTTAAGCAACATGTAAAAAGAGCATTTATATTTATTTTTAAGTGGCCCCATTAAGCATAATCCCTTACAAAAAATATGATTAGGCTAATCACGGCCTAACATCCAATCAATGAAACATACACCCTAACATCCAGTCTAAAATAATGCATCACAAAACCAAATATATAACACACCATGCACCATCCTAACATAAAGCTAGAAGTGGTGACTTAATTCTAATGTATGTGCATTAAGGCTTGTGTGGTCTGTCTTAACTAGGCATTGAGGTTATGATTTTCTAAGTGTAGAAAAGATGTTTAATCATAAGAGGTTGATTTAATTTAAAGTGATTTTCTGATTTAAGAATTTTTTAATTTATGTTTTCTTTTGTTTCGTATGATTGCACTTATCAACCAAGTGTTATAAAGAGAAGAAAGAGGATGACCCTCTTTCATCCCTACCTTAAGCCACTTTCAAAAGCATGTTAATTTAATTTATTTTCCTTTAGTGAATGGCTTATTACTGATTTTAAATTAATCCTAAGTTTAGGTTCACTTTAAATAATTTCATTCAATATATGAGACATCCTAAGATTAATTTGATTGAATTACTATCACATGACATATGTTCAATCATTCCTTTCCATCAAATGTAACATGCATATGATATTAAATCCTAAGTATACCTACACATGCAATATATTTCTTTTAGCACACTTTAAATGAAAGATGCATATAGGTATTTTGTAGAAAATGAGATTTTCACTCATTAGCTAAATACACATTCAAGTATATAAAAATTGTAAGAAAATACTTTGTCATTGTTAACCAGCGGAGTGATGTGAAGACCTCCTTGGGGCTACATAAAGCCTCGCATCCCTGGAATATCTAGACTAGATATAACCGCTATTCTTGAATACACATGAATGTACAAATGACTACAAGAATAGAAAATCATGCAAAAGTTGTATTTCTTTCAATTGAATTATTTATAAATATGAGCTGAAGTTGAAAGGGAGATTTTCATTCATTAGCTAAATGCACATACAAGTGTATAAAAGTTTTAAGTTGATACTTCACCATTGTTAGACCAAGGGAGTGAGGTAAAGAGCTCCTTAGTGCTACTTAAAGCCTCGCATCCCTGGAATGTTTAGACTAGATTTACCCACTATTATTGAATACACATGAGTGTATAAATGATTGCAAGAATAGAAAAATCATGCAAAAGTTGTACTTCTTTCAATTGAATTATTTATACATGTGAGCTAAAGTTCTATCTAAATTCTAACATAGAAATACATAGGAATGAATTCAAATAAATGTTGTGTCCTTTTAAATGGGCTATACACTTATTAACATTCAAACCTTATGTAAATCCATATAGACAAAAGAAAGAGAACTCCATAACACATGTTCGAAGCCATAGATACATACAAGCTTATAGACATTTATAACTATTATCACTCCAAACATTAAAGTTGACATATAAACTTTTGAAAATAACTTTGATTTAATAGTGATAATACCCACACATATTATAAAATTAATTCAACACATGCAACATATAAAAATTCATTTAAATTTAAATATTTTGAAAACATGAATGCATAAAATCACATGACACACATCATTATATATGATTGAAAAGAAATAATAAGACATAAAACACATGTTTCATTCAATCAAACTAATTCCTAAGGACAATCATCTCAAATAGAAGCATTTAATAAAAGCCAAGACTTTTTAATCATCATTTAAGTTTATATTTTGATTTAATTTAAAGAAATGAGGGAAAGTTTGCTGACCTTAATCCATTCTCATGTTTGTAATTAATTTGGTTTAATGAAAAGTAATTAAGTTGATTTTATGGGTTAATTAAGTTATGATATGGATTAAAGTAATTAATTAACCCTTACCTATGGAATCTTATGGTAATTAACTAAATTATTATGAGACAACATGATATGCAAATACATTTGGAAATAAAATTAGCAATGCTCCTAAGAAATGAAAGGGGCCTAATGCAATTGGCTTACAATTAATAGTTAATTAAGTTTGAGGAACTCAATTAAGTACACTTATGGTTTTCCTGCACATGTGAACTAACCATAATTTCCTTAAAATTTTCTTAAGTTATTGAACACCTAAGAGTCTACCAAAGAAACTTAATTAGATGAGATCTAGAATGATTATGATTTCAACTTGATTAATTAATCTACTTAATTAATGAATTATACTATTAATTAATTCAAATTAATTAATTTCCATTCAAGTGAAATGAATTTAGAAAAAAGATTGGAAAAGAGGTTTCAATCTCATTCCCCATGCCCATTCACTGTTCCATAATAATTGACATGGTTAATTAATGGTTTCCTTACTTTTTAAAATGTTTATTAATCACTTTAATTAATAAGATGATAATAATTTCAAGATAATTACTGTTAAGTTTACTAAATCAAATTAAGTAATTACTATTTAAAATCAATTAGATTAATTATTAATCCTCTCAAATACCTTTAAATATTTATTTGCATAGATTTTGTTAATTTATGAAGTTTCAGACCATTAAAATGGATTTATTTTAATTTAACCTTACCATGTAACACGTGACCTACGCGTGACGCTTTCCATGTAAGATGGATTGGTTCTTTAAGTTGTCACATCCATGGGCTCACTCATTCGGTGGTGGGACGTGCATTCTCATGCACCGTCTAATCTAAAATGGGATGGCCATGATCAAAACTATAGTTTAATAGGATCAATTAGATTAATCTAGCACGATTTGATCATGACCATCCATTCTGATCATATAGAATGGGTGATCTGTCTCTTCCTGAGCGACGGGAGATAGAGACTGTCAATCGTTCTCCACAAGATTCGATCTCACCTGAGCTCAAATGAAGATCAAATCAATCCCACACCATCAGAAAAGCAAAATCAAGAGATCCATAGTGGAAATCTTGCAATATGTAACTTTTCTTAGTAGAGACAAAATCAAGGATCAAACCATTTTAAGCTAGAGTTCGGTCTCAATGACATACCTCACTAGAGCTAAGATCGGTGATTCCAATCGATTGAGGAAGCTGTTCCTAGTAGAGATGAAGACCTGTTGGGCAGCACGAGCTTTGATTTGGTGTGGTTTGCTCGGAAGACCAATGTACTAGGCGTAGGTGGTCAGCTCTGATTGAACTCTCACTTCTGGTGGTCGAAGATAATAAAAAGTGATTCATTCTTACTTGTCTAACTCCAAGGAAGGTGTGTGCAAAGTTAATTTCACTTTGGTGGGAATTTGAGCAAATGGGAATCGAAGGGGGTATGTCTTGTTTTTGTTTTCCATAAAATTAAGAAGGGAGAAATGGGATCACTTGGAAAGCTTGAAAATTGCTATGGGATGCACATCTCTAGTTGTTAGGGTTGAATCGAGTGCAAGTAAATGGATTAGAGTGAGAATGAGGGGGTACCCCCTAATTCATTTGATCAGACGGTAATGGATGTTTGGCCATTTTGATCAAGTGGCTGTGATAGGGAGCAGAATTTAAGCAGGGAAACACCTTAGCTAGCTTCACATGAGTGGATGAAGGCTATAATTATGCAGCCAAGGCAAGGGGAGTGGGAGTCACACGGGTCATGGCTGACCCAACCAGCCCCTAGGTCAGGTTAGCCAGTGTCCTAGGTGCCTATGTGGAGCAATGGATGAGTGCCAAGTGGCCAAGGAAGAGAAATGATAATTCCTGCAAGCGATTTGCCTCATGTGATACCCTCAGACCAAGGGTATCTTGGTCATTTGATAATGAATTTGTTTTGTCCAGATTTGAAATGATTCGAAACTAGGTTGAGCCAAATTTCATGTGATTTGGAGTTTGGTTAATTTTGGCTCGATTTGACCCATTTAGGTCAAATTGGGTCAAAATAAGTTAGGTTGACCAATTGGTCAAATTGGGTCAAACTAAGGGTTGGGTCAAGTTCACATGACCATTTGGAGTTTGTTGGTGTCATTGGTTTGGTTTAGATTTGATTTTAGTTCATTTGAATTCACTTGGTTCAAATGAGTCAAGTTGACCAATTTGACCTAATTGACCAAATTGGCTTAAGTTATGGCATGGTTTGGGTTTGGTTAATCAATTGGAATATGTTGTGAGCTTTGGTTGAATTCAATTTGGGTTTGATTAGATTTTAGGTTGGTTTGACCCATTAGGTCAAGTTGGGTTCAATAGGTCATTTGGGTCTAGTGAGTTAATTTGGCTCACTTGAGGCTTTGGTCAAGTTCAACAATCAATTTGGAATGAACTTGAGCCATTGGTTGTAATCAATTTGGATTAAATTTTAATTTGACCCATTTTGACCATTTAGGTCAATTTGAGTCAACTTCGGTCAAGAGGGCCAATTGGATTTGGTTTGGCTCAATTGAAGGTCAAGTCATGTTCAAGTATTGATTTTGGGATGATATGAATCATGGGTCACAATAGATTTGGGTTAGGTTATTTGGTTTGGGTTATTATATGGTTGGTGACTTGGTCAATTGGCTAGTTGACTTGGTTTGATAATTTATGATAATTGATCAACAATCATGTCATGAACTTTGGATTGGCTTAATTCATTTGATTTGGATTGAATTGGATTTTGGTTCAAATATGTCAAATTGGCCACTTTGGGTTAAGTGAGGCAATTAGGTTTAGTCGACTTGATTTTGGGTTGAGTATGATTTAGTTGAGTTTATATATGGATTTGAGATTGATATATAAAATTCAATTGTAATTGATTTGGATTCAAATGAGTCTTGGTTCATTTAGAAATTTCAAGTCAAATGGGCTAAGTTGGGTTTGACTTGGGTTGATTTTAGTTTGGCTTGATGATTTTAGATTCTATTTATATTTGGATAGATGATTGAAGGAATGATTGATTCAAGAGAAAATCCATTGGTTTTGACTTGATTTGGATGGGTTTTGGTTAAGTCCAGGAAATTGGCTTAAAATGTATAAATTAGGATTTGATTTGATTTTGGATTTTGTTTTGGCTATTTAAAATTACATTTCATCTATATTTTGGAATATAAATGAAGGTATAAATGACTTATGAGAAAATCACTCGAGTATGGAGTGATTTGGAAGCAAATTTGACTAAGCTCATGGAGGTAGGTCAAATGGCTTAGAAAGAAATCAATTTAGTTTGATTTGGCTCTGATCATTGGAATATGAGTTTCATTTATATTTGTAAATATAAATGAATAAATAATTGATTTATGAAGAAATTAATAGCTTTTTGATTGATTTGGGTTGAGATTTGGTTAAGCTCATGGAGGTAGGTCCATATGACTTAAGAAGGGCCTTTGTTGGATTTAGATTTAGTTTGATTTAGTTTTGATCATGGGGGTTTATATTTCATTTATATTTGTGAATATAAATGAATAAATTATTGATTCATGGATAGATCAATTGATTTTTATTTGGTTTAAAGGGTATTTTGGCTAAGCATATGAGAGTGGATCAAAAGGCTTAAGAAGGAATTATGAGTTGGATTTGATTTTGGGTTCCAATAATTTGGAATTGAGTTTGGATTTGATTTTAATAAATGATTGAGGGATTGAATTGATCTTGGAGAAAATTAAATTAAATTATATTGATTTGAATTTAGCTAAGGCCAAGGCCATGGAGGTCAATCATAAGGCTTATGGAAGAGTTTTGAGCTTGGATTTGACTATGGGTTTCAATCATTTACTTTGGAATTTGGATTTAGATTTGGTATTTGAATTGAATTTGAGGTTTATTTTGAGAAGGTAAACATAGGTTGGTTTTAGGCCACAAGATAGGTAAGTCTCCATAAATCCCTAAGGCATGACCTACCCCTATGGCTAACCCTTTCAAGGCCCTAGGCTTAAGTTAAGTGTTCACCTAATCATTAGAAGTGTCTTAAGACTTAGGAGATCTTAGTGTTTATAAGAGTACTAGATCTATGATGAGAAGGTTGAGAAGTCACTCCAAAAGTGAGGTCAATAAAAGGACCCCCAATAGGTGTGGTGTAACTATCAAGGCACTCTACGCGTATTGGCGTTGACCGAGACGATCAACTACGTACGAAAGATTGTAAGTACTAATGGGATAGATCTATACCTAAACTGAAGATGTAGATAGAATCATGATCTTAGTGCAATGCAACTCATCTTATGCCAAGGGCATAGAGAAAGTGGGATCCATGGGAACCTTCCACTAGAAGAGTTGGCTTAAAAGTTTGAATTTGATCATGTGATTTGGGGAAAGAAGATCCACTGGGGATTAGAATTTATAATCCAATGGGGATGGGTGTATGAACCTTCCATTAGGGATGCAAGTTCAGGTTATGTGGGTTTGATTTTATGAAAGTATCCATTAGAGGATAGGGGTTAGGTTAGATTTTTTGAGGATGTATCCACTGGGGATAAGAGTTTGATTTGATTTGCTTGATTGTTATGATTCTGGGCTCCACTGGCAAGGATGGTTTTGCATTGAGGGCATATCCGCTGGGGATAAGAAATGTGAACCTTCCACCAGGGAGGTAGGTTTGGTCCATCTGCTATGGACAAGAGTATATGGATTTAATTTCATGGATGTATCCGCTAGGGTGTTGACCTCTTTTTTAGGATGAGCTCTCAACCCCTCCATCTTAGGCATAGGATCCCTCTTAGAATTTAAGAGTTCCTTAGTCTTAAGACACATCTAGTGATTAGGTGGACACTCCCCTAGCCCTAGAAGATTTAGAAGAGTTAGCCACAGGAATAGGTCATGCCTTAGGGGTGTTAAGAAAACCTCCTACCCTTAGCTTAAACCTTTTCTCACTTTCCCACCTTCAAGTCAAACTACAAATATATTCTATTTGATTTTCTCTAAAACTCAAATCAATTCCATGATTCAAATCCATGATTGAAATCTATGATTGAAACCCATGATCAAAATTTATCAAAAATTCCTAAGTTCAAATTTCCTAAGTCCTTAACCCTTTCTTAAGGACTTAGCCAAAATTATGATTAAAACCTATTCAAATCTTTTAGATTTTCTCTTGATCCATTTATATTCTCATTTATATTCCCATGTATAAATGAAATATAAATTCAGACCATCAAATCAAATTCAAAATTCCAAATCAATTCATGAAACTTTTCTTAAGTCCCTTTAATTTTCCATTAAATGACTTAGCCAAAATCAACTTAAACCTAGAGCAAATCAATTCAAACTCATGAAATTTTCTCAAAATTTATTTATATTCTCATTTATATTCTCATTTATAAATGAAATATAAATATAAATCAATTAATTCCAACTCAAAAATTAAATTACAAATTTAAAATCCTTGAAATTCCCTTAAAATCCCTTAATTTTCCATTAATGGATTTAACCTAAACTTTGATCAAACCTATTCAAATTCATAGGATTTTCTCAAAACTTATTTGTATTCTCATTTATATTTTCATATATAAATGAAATATAAATACAAATCAATCAAATCCAATTCAAAAATTAAATTTCAAATTAAAAATTCCCTTAAATCCTTTAAATATCCTTTAATGGATTTAACCTAAATCATGATTAAACCACTTCAAATCCTTAAAATTTTCTCATGCTTCATTTATATTCTCATTTATATTCACATATATAAATGAAATATAAATTCAACCAATCAAAACTAGTTCCAAAAATCAAACTCAAATCCATTCAAAATCAAATCTAAGCCTTTCAAGTCAAAATCTTGAACCTAGCCAAATCAATACCAAATCAAGCCAAACGCTTGATTTTCTCTTATGGTTCAATCAATATTATAATCATGAGCTCATGAATAAAACCAAACTTCAATCACTCAATCAAAACGTAATTCAAAAAGTCAAACCCAAGACCCCTTCAAACCACTTGTAAATGGATTTATATTTCAATCATAAATCTATATACAAGATCAATCAACTTCAAATCAAACTTTGACTAAGCCATTTGATCCACTTAGGCTCACTTGACCCAAAGTGACCTAAAGTACCCTTATGAGCCAACTTTTGATCCTAACCAAATTGGATTGAACTAACTCATATATCCCTCTCATCATGATCAACAATCATCATGTGATGATCAATCAATCAAATTGGGCCAAACCAAGTCAAACCTAAGGGTTGCCCAAGTCAACACTTAACCTAAAATGTAACCTTACTTAGCCAAATTCCATCTTAGGCCAAATTTATTAAAACCATTGATTTAAGTTCACTCATGACCTATGTTTGAACTTGACCAAGCCAACATTTGAGCCTAACCTAGCCCAATTGGCTCACTTGGCCCAAGTTGACCCATTTTGACCTAAAGGGTCAAAATGTGTAAAAACTTGATCTAATCCAAATTGATTGAAACCAATGGGTCAAGTCCATCCCAAATCACTTATGGAACTTAACTAAAGCTTCAGTTGGCCAACTAGACCCAACCTAGCCCAATTGACCTTAGACCCAACATGGCTAACCTAATTGAACTTAACCCAAATTGATTGGAAATAAAGATACCAATCCATTCCATATGACTAACCTAACCTAAACTTACCCTTGACCTACCTCAAATAGGTCAAATGGGTCAAATGGGTCAAGATGACCCATTTGATCTAAATGAAGTCATATGAGCCAAAACCAATGTACACGCAATTGAATCAAACCAAAGCCACCAAAACATTTCAAATGGTCATATGAACTTGACCCAACCCTTAGTTTGACCCAATTTGACCAATTAGTCAACTTGACCCAAGTTGACCCATTTTAACCTAAATGGGTCAACATGAGCCAAACCCTATCAAATGGATTCCAAATCTAATGAAACTTAGCCAAACCTAGTTTGTCCACATACCCAACATATCCAAAGTGGAAAAATAGCAAAATTATCATTCTACCCCTGGGCCATAGAACTTATTTTGGCCTAACCCATGGGTATTTTGGTCATACTCTCTTCACAATCACTTGAGGCTTTCCTAAAAGCTCAAGGGGACTTAGTGATGAGTGGTGCACCCAGCCCAATGGGTTTGGGTCAGCCTATTTGGCCCCGAGACCAAACCCGACCACTTAGAGCAAAATTGATTTTTTTTAAGTTCCCTCTAAAGCTCAAATTCAGCACATGGGAAGTTGGCAATCCATTCCTAGGATCAAACCGACCATGTGCACACTCAAAAATATCAAAACAAACTCTCCAATCTTAACAATTAGATCAAAATGGCAAAGGAGGCATCTGTCGTCCGATTGCCAAATGGGAGATATACTCCCCCTAATTCAATGAAATTTCAATTCACTTTGTGTCGATTAAAGGCTAAAAACCTTTAGTAATCATCAGAGAGCATTTCCAAGGTCTTTAGAAAGGATTTGAATTCTTCTTTCTCAGTTTTGCACGGTGCAAAAATAGGGGGTGGTAGAGTGAATAGGTAATTTCTTCTACACTCCATTTGAATCTAATTACTCTTGCACACTCCATCAGATGGTCAAATCAAGTTTGAGTAAGCTTTCTCTGAAGTTCTAGAGGCAAGGAAGAGCTTAATTCAATCAAAGCTAAATCCCAAGTGAAGTGGTGTTGGTCTACCCATTGATCCATTCAATCTCAAGGCCTTGGAATTTTAACAGGGCTTCATCTCCACCAGACGAAGCTACCTCATCGATCTCGAGTACCAGTGATCACCTCAGATGAGGTATGGAATTTTTTGACCACTTAGCTTAGGAGGTGTTGGTCCTTTGTGAAATAAATATTAATGGCATGTGAAATCCACCATTGGATAGGTTCATAATTATGCTTACATGGTGTGGGTACAATTTCATTCCAATCTTAGCTCAATCGAGCTTAGATCTCCCCTTAGATCATAGATGATCCCCATTGATCCTCAGGGAAAAACTTTGCTCATCTCAGCCGTCCATTCGTACATTTTAGATGGACGGTTGAGATTATTTAACACGTTTAGTAAATCCATTTATCTATTTTAAACCACAAGGGAATTCTTAGCTATCCGATCTTTGATCGGATGACAGGGAATATAAGCACGTGCACCGATGCCACCTTTATGAGGTGATAACTTAAGTTATCCCCTCACAGCGCGACATGTGTAAAGCACACTGACCGCCGCTGCCACGCGTCGCACCGTGAGCTAAGGATTAAGCAGGGATTAGTTAAGCAATTAATTAATTCAGAGAACCTCTAAAAATCATAATTCTCTCTAGAAAAATTAGAAAAATAAAAGGAAAAATGCTATGAAAAGATAATTTCATCTATAATATTTTAAAAATAATTTCAATAGATTTTGAATTACTCTTTTCTTTGAATTTGGGTTTCTTTGAGAATCTTAATTAGATAATTATCCTTTAATTAGGTCATTTATTAATCTCAAACTTTTGGGGTTCATTTTAGGGGATGACCTCTGTCTGGCCTAATTTTCTTGAGATTTATTAAAGGCTCAATTGGGAAAATTGCTATTTCATTCCCTAATTACCCCTTTCATGCAACTAAGGCAAAAAAGGTGTGATTAGTGGTTTTACCCTTGGATTAGGGTTGATTAAGGTCAGATCCAGTAAGTAGGAGGTTTATCGAATAATTTTAGGGTATTTCCCCTAGGCTATTTCCTAAACCCCCTCTTTTCACCTTAATCTCCTCTTAATTAAGGGTTAATTCATTAATTATCCCCTTAATCAATTTTCAAAAAAATTCTAAAAAGTTTCAGAATTTAATTAATCTACCTTGGGTAAATGCTTAGGTATTTAATAGCCTAAGTTCAATTAAAAAAAAATCAAAATTCAATTCACAAGTGTGAAAGGGTGTTTTGAAAGTACTTAAGATAAACCCCTTAGCTTATTTAACTTTTAATTATGAGCCAAATTATATTAGGCCTTTTCATTATTAGGTGCATTGAAAATTTAAATACCTTGTGGGTTTTATGTCATCTCATAATTATTTAGTTAATTCTTCTAAGGTGGTGTAGGTAAGGGTTAATTAAGCCACTTAATTCATACCTTAACCTAATCAACACATAAAAATTGATCTAATCATCTAAAAATTAAAAAAAAATACAAAACACATGTTAGAATGGGTTAGGAACAGCAAACTCATCTCACCTTTTCAAAATTAAATCAAACTTTAAACTAAACAAAAATTATTTTGAAATTCACTTTGATTTATTCTAAATTTTCTTATTCTAAAAGAATGCCTTTAAGATTTAAATAAAGTGAGTTTGTTTACATGCTTTCATTGCTTTGGATCTTTCCCAACATGTTAAGTTGTATGCCATGTAATTTCATGCATTCATAATTTCATGTTTCAAATTTTAAAATGAAATTGTTTACTTTATGTCAAATGTGCATGTGTTGGCTAAAGTAAAATATGAGTGGCTATTATCACTACTAAATCCAAATTATTTTCAAAACTTATAAATGAAATATCAAATCTAAAAGTGTGCTATTCATATCTTAATTAGAAGGTTTCATGTGAAGTATTATAAAGGTATGCTTAGTGTAGGTTTCCTTTCTTTCATATGTTGGTATAGTTTTGAATAGGAATTTTGGTGAGATATAAAGTTCATTTAAAAAGGACCTAATGCTCACCTAATTTCATATCTTATTCATCCCTATGCTACCATCTAAGAAAAGTTACCTACACCTACATACATAAATTGCATAAGCAAAATAAATCTATTAAACAACTTTTGCATCTTCCTTTTCTATTTCATTTCTTTTATATACATCTTTGTATTTAAGGAAAGTGTTATATTAGTTTGGACAACCCTGAGGTTGCGAGGCTTTAAGTAGCCCTAAGTAGGTCTTGTACCTTACACCTCTGGTTAACAATGGCATTGTACTCACTTATGCCCTTCTTACTTTCATGTATGTATGTGAAATTTTGGATAAGGAAAATCTTTTCTACTTAAGAAAAATCATGCGCATTCAATTTCTAAATTTTCTTAAATGGATTACTTAGCATACATTATAAAGTATGTTAACTACTCTCATTTGCATGTATAGATATGCTTAGGGTCCATCCATATGCATATTATATATGTTGGGAAAGAAATGAAGTAAGATGTATTATGTAAATTTTGATTCATTTTATTTAATCTTAAAATGCCTTTCTTTTTGAATAGGTTTGTTTTGAGTTTATCTAAACTTAGGATTGATTAAAAGATGTAATCAAAATATTCACCTAAATGAAACTAAAATATGAACCTACTTTAGAAAACTACTTAAGGTTAGGGAACAAAAGAAAAGTTCCCTTCTCTTTCCCTCTCTTTATAACTTAGTAATTAATTGTAAGTTTAACTTAAACCAAATTAAAACATGAAATAAAATCAACCCAAAATACTTAAACAACTTAAATGAAAGACTCCTCTAAGTTGAACATGTTCTTCACACTTATAAAACTTTGAACCCAAAGCCATAGCTAAGTATACCACACAAACCTTCAAAGCACACACATTAACCTAAGTCACCACTTCTAGCCTTAGGTTAGGTCGATGCATGGTTTGATGTTATATTTTGTTTTGTGATATATATTTTAAACTAGATATTAGGGTGTATGGTCGTAGAATGAATGGTAGGATAATCTTAGTCTAACTATTCTTTTTTGTAGGAGATTGTGCTTAAGAGGCGCTATCATAAATAAAAAATATAAATGCTTTTGCTTGCAGGTGCTTCATACCTCTAAGCATAATCCATAGGCCAAGTGGACTTAGTCACCCATGTATGGGGTGATATGTCCAATATACATGTTTGGGATTTGTGTGGTGTGATTTAACTAACCTTTATTTTACAGGTGTTAGTTAGATTTCTACTTTTCCTTTTCATGTAAAAATTTTGTATATTTAGGATTTTGGAATGATTTGTTATGGGGATTAGGATGAGCATTGGTCATAAGATCCTATCTTATGCACCATGTGAAGCCTTGGAGCATCCACCTTCCAACCATCTAAAGGAGGAACCAATAGAAGAAAAAAAGAAGAAGAATAAAGCTTAAAGATCCCCATAATAATGAATTCCTTTGCTTAAATTGTAATTCAATTCATTTGCAATCTAGGTTGTATAAGGGTAGAGCTCGGCTACCCACATTTGATATTTTTGGGTTTGTACAGTGGTGCCCGACCACAAATGATCATTTATTCTTTTTGTGATTAGCTAATTAAATTGATTGATGATTTGTTTAGCTTTTGCATTAAGTGACATCTTTTCCTAGTTTCTTTCTTGCTTTATGTATGGCCTGGATGTGGATTAGGCTCTTTAGGGAAAATAAATATTTTACCCAACTTAATAACTCAAAATAAAAATTAAACAACTCATAATCTCACCTAAATCTTAGGTTTAAAATTAAGATAAAAGAATTAGCAACCCCTTAGCTGGTTGAGCATTTCTTTATAATATCATGCACAAATGCATCTTATTTCACTCTTGATTGGAAGGCTTCCACCTTTGCCAGAGAACTTGGCTTGACCTTTGAGGGTCGTGGTGGAAACTCACCTCCTCCCGGTTCAGTTACGTATTGCTATATAATCGGTTTCTTCATTAGTCATAAAGATCTATTAACTGCTTCAAGAGGATGATTTTCAAAATTGAAAATAAAATAAAATGTGAATTGCATTAGATTTAGGTCATATGAAGTATGTCCCTCTACATGATCTAGTCTCTTTAGGGAGTGAGTTTAAGAACTTAGTCTCTTTCTAAATAATAATAGCCCAGCTATCTTGCATAAGCATTAAGACTTTCCTACATGTATTTAAAATTGTAGGAGGAGTTAGTTGGTGGCCACCCCTAGGTGGTTGTAAGTCCAAGTTGTCGGGTGGTTTGTCCTCTCTTATAGAGGCAAACTAATTACCCATTTTTCACTTTAGATTTAAGTTGTGCTTCAGCCCTCGTAGAAGTTCCCTAGATTTAGGTTCTGAGGTTGCTTCTCCCCTTTGGGAGCTATAAGCATAATTCCTCACCTCTTAGGCATTTCCTTAATCTTGTGTTAAGGAATCTTAAGTCATAAAATTCTAATGAAAAATGCTACTCAAACAAACTAAATCAATTTCTAAAATTTAAAGCCCAACTATAGGATAGTTTGAGATGATCATTAGGTTTCCTAGCATCGTTGGCATCTCCTACTTATCTTCCATTTTGGCTTCAATAATAACTCTTTCTTTTGATCAATCTTATTTTGATCTTTAAAAATATAAACTAATTGATTGATAGTCCTTCCTATTGAAATCTTCAAAGATAATGATCATTTACCTTAATAGAGAGTTTTCCTAGGGATCCTGTCCCTTAGGATGTAATTAACTATGGGGCTTGCCCCTATAAAGAACTTAATGAATTCGATTTAAAATAAATCCTGCTTTAGTTTTCCATGTAAAGTAGGGGAAGAATATCTGATACATATGCAGACCCATCATCCTTAAGAGTCCTTATTGAGGTGATTAGTTCCATTAAAAGGTAGTGACTTCTGTCTTTCGAGATAGTACACTATTTTCTTGATGACGTATCCGATCACCTAAATAAGTACATTTATGGATCTGCATGGCGTCTTACTAAGAATAATTTCAGTAAGGTCTCTTCTTTCTTTTCTCCATAGATTTGAAAGGTGACTCCCTAATAGAAATTTATTCACCACATAGGGATTGGATATGATTTGGTTTAATTTGGTTTGAGGTTGAGGGCATATCTACTGAAGATATGATCTTGGATCTTTTGGGGTATGGGTGGATTTAATTCATAAACCCTATCAGTGTGTGATGGATCCACTAAGAAGGGGCTATATCAGCCTTGGCCTATCTCAAGTTTACAAATCCAAAGGGATAGTGTATGGTTGGAGTGTAAGATCATCCAACCTAAAGTTTGCCTTTCAGTGTGTAATAGTTGGGCTAGGAAGAAAGCATAGTATACTTACATCTTCTAAAGCATGGAGCAATCACTGGGCTGATTTGTTGGTAGCACAAATAAATCAAACCTGACCTAGGGCGACAACTGAGTGAATGCAACTATGGACTCATATAAAACTCAAAAGTAGTCAAAAAAATATCATTTTAATTTAATGGACCCTGTCGGTGTGCAAAGGATCCACTAAGAAGGGGATATATCAGCCTTGTTCTATCTTAGATTTACAAATCCAAAGGTATAGTCTACCAGCAATGGGTTAGAGCTAACAAACCTAAAGGATGCCTTTTAGTGTGCAACGATTGAGATAGGAAAAAAACATAGCAGACTTGCATCTTCCAAAGTGGTGAGCAACTACTGGGGTGATTGGTTGGTAGCACAACAAATCAAACCTGACCAAGGGAGACTACTGAATGAATGCTGCTTGGTACTTATATCAACTCAAGAGTAGTCAGACGATTCCTATAGGGAGTTTTGCTGACACTGCCCTAAAGATAGGATGCATGCTTGGGAAAAGGTACCATTGAGGGTGCCCTCCTAATCCATAAGAGAATATATATATTTTTTATTTATATCTTTGTGTGGACCTTGTTGGTGTGCAAAGGACCACACTAAAAGGGGCTATATCGGGCTTTTCCAGCTCAAACTTACTGGACCAAGGGAGAGTGGTAC
This sequence comes from Cymbidium sinense, assembly GCA_021442155.1. Lineage (NCBI taxonomy): Eukaryota > Viridiplantae > Streptophyta > Magnoliopsida > Asparagales > Orchidaceae > Cymbidium > Cymbidium sinense. The sequence goes on from CM038223.1 coordinate 46,468,273, forward strand.
TAATTGGACCAAATAAATCTATGTGCAACAATTATAAAGGTCTTGAAGTAGAAATAATATTTTTAATTTGAAATGAGCTTCTGGAATGCTTACCATGAATACATGCATCACAAAAATAGTTTGAATGAAAATTTAATTTAGGCAATCCAACTACTAAATCAAGTTTAGTAATTTTATTGACTGTGTGCATGTTAATATGACATAGTCTCCTATGCCATAACCATATATCATCATGAGTGATTTTAAAACAAAGTAAATTCAAATTCACATCATGAAAGCTATCATAATCAATGACATAAATATTTTTATATCTTTGTCCTACTAACAAAACATCTTCATTATTTTTTATAATGTAATATGATGCATGGAATACTACATTCAAACCTTTATCACATAATTGACTAATAGAAATTAAATTAAATTTTAATCTTTCTACTAAAAAAACTTTATCAAAAGTGATAGAATTCTAAAAAATAGAACCAATGCCAATGATCTTTCCCTTTGCATTATCTCCATATTTAACAAATCCTCCATCACTTGATTTTAAAGTTATGAATTTATCTTTACTTCCCGTCATATGTCTTGAACATCCACTGTCCAAGTACCACATGCCTTCTTTGATTTTGCTTTGAAGGCATTCCTACAAAAGAAACTCACATGTTAACTTTTGGAACCCAAACATGTTTGGGTCCATATTCTTTTTGAAGCAAGATATCCAGCATGTGTGGTTTGTATAGTGCTTGTACCTTTTGGTATCCATACATAAGATGATTGCTTAGTGTTTTATAATTTACATGCATAGCAATCAAATGAAATATGCCCTTTTCCATCACAGAAGTTGCACCAAACATTAGTGTTTGCATATGACTTAGCACGATAATTATAAGGTATATGAGTGGGATGTGTATAATGATGAAAATAAATTTTATTAAATGTTTTACTTGATGAAGCATTATAATGAACTTATGATTTCAAACATAATTCTAATCTTGCTTTTAATAAGATATTCTCTCTTTCAAGTTTACATACAAGCAAGGAACAGTTAAATAAAAATTTAATTTTACTTTTTAAATTATCACATTCATTTTTTAAATCACAAAAATGCATATCTAAATTTTTATGTTCTTTTTCTAAGGTTTCGCATTTTCTTTTTGATTTTTTATATTCAATAACTAAATCATTAAAAGCATCATCTAATTCATCATAAGATATATTATTACATACCTCTTGAGAATCTAAGTCAGATTCTCCATTTGCCATAAGACATATGTTGACCTCTTCATCGGATGAGCAAGTACTTGATTCATTTAAATCAAGATTGGCCCATAAAGCTGCCTTCTTCTTCTTATGGTACTTTTTCTCCTTTATATTTTTTCTTCTTTCCACATCAATCTCTTTTTTCTTTGATTCACCAAGGTCTAGAAAATCACCTCTTATGTGTCCAGGCTTTTTACAATGGTAGCAAATGACCCCTTCACCTGTAGGAAATTTATTAGTTTGAAATTTTTTAGATTTTTTATACCTTTGATTCTTCTTCCTTAGCAAGTTCCCAAGCCTTTTGGGTAACATGACCACCTCATCACTATCACCATCCGAGCTTGAGGTGTTATGCTGATAACTATCATCAACTTATAATGCAATGGATTTTCCTTTCTTCTTCTCCCTTTTTGCAAAGTTATCCATCTTATCCCTTTGAGCAATAACCTGTTCATGTGCTATCAAAGAACCCAAAAGCTGATCAAGTGGATAAGTAAATAAATCGTTAGCTTCACTAATAGCTGTTACTTTACCTTCCCATTCTTTTGGAAGACTTCTAAGAATCTTATAGAGTAAGTCTTGATTCCTAAATATTTTTCCAAGAGAATGCAATGTGTTAATTATTTTCATGAATCTAGTATACATGTCAGAAATAAATTCAGAAGGAGACATATGAAATAACTCATATTCGTGAACAAGTCTATTTATATGAGCATCTTTAACTTCACTAGTTCCTTCATAAGTTATAATGAGTTTATCCCATATTTCTTTTGTTGTGCTTAACATAGAAATTTTCATGTAATCATCAGGTAATAAAGCACAATGTAAAGTATTACAAGCCCTAGAATTTAATTCATCAAGTTCTCTTTTACTGAGACCATTCCTCAAAGGTTTTACTACTTTAATGCCATTTACTTCTCTGTGGGTGTATGATATTGATGTGTCAACATATACCACATGTGTGCATCTTGACCTCTTAAAAATGTACTAATTGTATTTTTCCAATAATCAAATGGTACAATATCTAAAAGTGGAGGTCTATGAGTGGAATGTCTCTCTGGTAGTGAACCCTTTGGTAGTTTTAATAGAAAATTAATTTTTGATTTTATAATGACAAGATACAATTCTTAATGCAGGAAAAAAAATATAGTAAAGTAAAGAGAGATAATAGACACACAATTTTTATGTGGATCAGCCAAACCCCAAAACTAGCCTACGTCCATGCCAAGCCACCCCTAGCTAGGAATCCATTAAATGCAAAATAACTTACAAATAGTACTCTCTTATAACGGGGTGAGTACAACCCCTACAATAATATGTACTCTCCTATAAAGGGGCGAGTACAACTCCAATATAAATTTATAGCACAAAAAGAAAAAAATATAAAATAATAAATTTTGATAAAATAAATCTCTCACAAATATACCAAGCTATCCAATTCAAAAAAAATGATCTCGCAACTTATAAATGATCACTTTACAACTTAAAAATTTGGCAAAATAAAATGCTCACTTAATATTGATAAGAAATAATAAAATAAATATCTTAAAGTGATCTTACTATGATATTTATGTTATTACTATTTATAGACTAATATAAAAATGATTTGAAAATAAATTCACAATATTCTTTTGCACAATAAAATAAATTTTAGCATGGAATAATTTATTTTATTTTAACCAAAAAGATTCTTTCAATTAATGATAATGATCACAAAATACTTAAATAAATAGTATATGATATATCTAAGTAGGCTAGTAAGCTTTTAATTAAAAAGAGAGATCTAGGAAATATGAAAATAATTTCAGCACAATAATTTATTTTAAAATGCTTAAGATATACTTCTAAAATTGATCTAAGAATTAATGATCTTTCAAAATAAGACTAATGAAGAAATATTTCAAGAAACCAAAAGAAATTTGTAGGAAGTTAAAAATTTTAACAAGTTGAAATAAATCCTACAAACTATCACAAGAGTTTTTCACAAAAAAATGATTGAAGAAAATTTGATGTGAGAAACTTAGACTTTGATGTCCAAAGACTAATCCACCAAAAAATATAAACAGGAAAGAATAAATAGATGGTGAAAATAATATGAATAACTAAAAGGGATTAAGATCAAGAAAACAAACTCAAGTAGTTTGAGAAAGCTTGTTTAGTTGAAGATGTTGAGGTTTTCAAACCAAGGATTTGATCTTGCAATATTTGGAGAACACTTGGAAGGAAAATCTAGGAAATTTTCTCTTTGATTTGTTGGAGAGATTTTGAATTTGAATGAGGAATGCTTTCATGAAGAGAATGAGAGCTATTTATAGGCAAGAAGGTCATTTTGAATTATTTCATAAAATATATTATCCTAATATTATTTTATCATATAATAATATAATATTCAGTAAAAATATAATTTATATTAAATAAATATTAAATTCAAATAGCCAAAATTTGGCTATTCACATGGGCAAGTAAAAAATAATCAAATATGACTCTTAATATAATCAAAGCATGTATCATGCATTCATTATTAAAATCAGCTAATGATTGAAAAGTCATATTAAATTCAATTTTAATCAAACATGGGTGATGCAACCTATCAAATTAAAGGAAAAAATCCAAGAAATCCGTTGGGGATGAAATTAGATATAAATTTCTTGATTATAAAATGACTTTGGCTAAAATACCAAATTTCACATATTTTTGTTAATTTTAAAATTTGACATTTAAATATTATGATATAATTTATATATAATCATACATATGTTAGTTATCATATAACCTTCAAATTAAATTAAAATATTTAATTATATTAAGGAAATAAAATAATTACACTTAGTAGCCATAATTTATTATCATTTATTACTTTGACAATTCAAATGCTATGTATAAAACATATGTTTGAATGTTAATTAGATAGATATTTATATAAATTAACCTCATTCTCATTATTTAAAATAAATAAAATAACATGTAAAGTTATGACCAAATTGATTCGTGCTAATGAACTCATATGAATTACTAAGATAGTTATAAATGTGTATAACCTAAAATATTGTATCTTGAGCTTCACATTATCCATTTTGATCTATCTTTCATTCTTCTATTTTTGTAATTTCCTCAAACATATTGTGAGATGTATTGGATATACAATTAATAATTAATATATCTGAAACACATAAAACATACATTAGAACATCTAACCATTCATTTATTATCATTAAAATTGATTGAATTGAACATGAGGCTCATTAAGCCAAGAAATGTATGCCATTCTCTTTTGTGTATGGGTCCGAAGCTGTTCTACCATAGAAGTCTAACTCCCATCACTAAGGATAGCTGTGGGTAGAAAGATTACCACGGGGCAGAACGCCAACTTGTGGTTAGAAGAGCTCGAAAGTTTGGAAGAGTGATGCCTATGGGCATGCTAGAACCTCGAGTTGTAAAAAGCTAAAATAATTTAAGCTCACAACAAGTTAGTCCATCCTAGAGCTTCTCAAGTAGGATAGCTTATTTTAGTTTTAAGGAGACCAATTATTGCTTGATGCAATATGGGGGGCAAGTTTGAACCCACTTGGGAAGGCCCTTTTTCCATAGAGAAGGCCTACAAAGGAGAATCTTATTAGCTTATAAATCATAAGGGGGAGCGCCCGATACTTCTAATCAATGATCTCTACGTATAGAAATATTATCCATAAATCTTGTTTGAAAATAATTATCAATGAAAATTTTCATCTCAAATTCTATCTCTTCCATTTTGAAAATAACTTTGTTTGCGAATCTGCCATAATGTGTTTAAGGTAGGTGTAAGGAACCCAAGTGGAATTCTATCCTCCACCAACACAACACAAACTAAACACAACCACATATAAAATAAACACATATCTTTTTCCTTGGGTTACTTTGATGTGCGATAACACCCCCTGTGGCACTTACTCTTTAGCTACTCTAAGTCTAGCTGACATGCTACTCTGCTAGTGTGTCACCCTAGTGGTTCCTTGTTTAGGAGGATGTAAGTCTGCATGCTTTATTTCTGATTTGACCATTGCATACTAATGAGCTCCTTATTAGTTTGGTAGGCCTTACTACACAGCCGGTAAGCTATCTTATGTTGACTTTGTTTAAGAGGATGTAAGTCTACATGCTTTCTTCTTGAACTATCCATCATGCATTGACTGGGTCGAGTATATTTGAGGCTTAGGATAAGTCCCCCAGTGGTTCCTTTGCTCCTGACTACTTCAAGTCTGGGTCTAGTCCTCTCGTGGGACTCCCCACTTAATAATGACCCTAGATCGGATATCATGCGTCCTGCTGATGACAGACTATCCGGATGATCATTTTCATCTAAGAAGATGTAAGTTTATAAGCCTTCTTCTTAGATTGATCATTGTACACCAAAGAGCACCTTAGGTTGGTTTGTCCTCGCTATACTGACATCGATCCACCCAGTAGATACACTACTCATGACAGATGTAAGTCTACATGTTTTCTCCTAGAATTGGCCACTGTACACCTATAGGCTTTTTTTTACATAGTCCAGGATAACACCCCTAACAACACCTCCCCTGTGGGCACTCTATTTAGATCACGTCCTTTGTGAGCCTATTTAGACACTACTTGGGTACTCTTCAATTAGACAATCCCCCATTCCTCGTAGCCACCCCTATGGTTGGAGAATCCATCTTGCAGATATACAAATAGCTTAGGTGGAAAAAATTATGATTTTGTGATTGTTGATGATTTCTCCAGATATACTTGGGTTTTGTTTTCTTACAAAGATGATATTTTTGGTGAGTTTAGAAAGTTTTCTAAATATATTCAAAGAGAACAAGGCCTTTTGATTAATAGGGTTCAAACTGATTATGGTGGTGAATTTGAAAATAAATTATTTGAGGATTATTGTGATGAACATGAGATTAGACATAATTTTTTTGCACCTAGAACTCCCCAACAAAATGGAGTAGTAGAGAGAAAAAATAGAATATTATTTGAATTAAGTAGATCTATGCTTGATGAGTATAAATTTCCAAAATATTTTTGGGGCAAAAGTAGTAAATACTGCATGTTATGTGATGAATAAGATTTATTTCAGACCAATTTTGAAGAAGACACCCTATGAATTATTTTTTGCAAAGAAGCCTAAGATTGAACACTTTCATGTATTTGGATGTAAATGCTTTATTTTGAATAATGGAAAAGAGCATTTAGGTAAGTTTGATTGCAATTCAGATGATGGTATTTCCTTAGGAAACTCTCTTTCTAGTAGAGCTTATAGAATTTTCAATAAGAGAAAAATGATTGCAGAAGAATCAATACATGTTATTTTTGATCAAAATTTTATTGATCCCATTAGAAATGAAGTGATTGATGAAGAGATTGATAATTTTAAGAAAATATCTTTAGAAGATAATGTAGATGATTCATTGCCTAAAAAATGGAAATATAATAAAAATCATCCAAAGGAACTAATTATAGGAGATCCTTCAAAAGGAGTTATGACCAAAAGACATAGTAGAGAGGTTGTATATCACTCGACATTTTTATCTAAGGTTGAACCTAAAAATTTAGAAGAAGCATTAAAAGATAATTTTTGGATTATTCTATGGAAGAGGAGTTGAATCAATTTGTAAGAAATGATGTTTGGGAATTAGTCCCAAGAACCCAAGATCAAAATGTCATTGGAACAAAATGGGTCTTTAGGAATAAGTTAGATGATTCATGCTGTATTGATAGAAATAAAGTTAGGTTAGTTGCACAAGGGTACACACAAGTTGAAAGTATAGATTTTGAAGAATCTTTTTCACCCATAGTAAGACTAGAAGCTATTAGGTTACTCCTTGCTTATTCTTGTTTTAGGGATTTTAAACTTTTTCAAATGGATGTAAAGAGTGCATTTTTGAATGGATTTATTGACCAAGATGTATTTGTAGAGCAACCACCTAGATTTAAGAGCCTTGATTGTTCAAATCGTGTGTATAAATTAAAGAACGCCTTATATGGTTTAAACCAGGCTCCTCGTGCGTGATATGATATGTTAAGTAACTTTTTGGTAGATCATGGATTTAGAAAGGTAGAGTAGATAACACCTTATTCCTTAAGAGCATAGATGATGATTTGATTGTGGTACAAGTGTATGTAGATGATATATTATTTGGAAGTACAAATGAATCTTTGTGCCATGAGTTCTCATCTTTGATGTCTAAAGAGTTTGAAATGAGTATGATGGGAGAACTTAATTTTTTCTTAGGTCTTTAAGTGAAGCAATAAGAAAATGACACATTCATTTGTCAAATTAAGTATACAAATGAATTTCTTGAGAGGTTTGACATGAAAAGATTTAAATCTAGTAAAACTCCTATGAGCCCATCTACAAAATTGGATTTATATGAATTAGGAAAATGTGTTGATAAAAAATTTTATAGGCATATGATAGGTTTACTTTTATACCTTGCTGCTAGTAGGCCTGATATTATGTTTGCTGTTTATTTGTGTGCTCATTTTCAAGCCAACCTGAAAGAATCTGATTTAACAATAATCAAGCGTATCTTTCAGTATTTGATAGGCACTAGTAGGTTAGGTTTATGGTATCCTAAAAATTCTTTATCATGTGAGTTGGTTACTTATTCTGATATTGATTTTGCGGGATGCAAAGTAGATAGAAAAAGCACATCAGGCACATGTCAAGTTTTAGGATCATCACTTGTGTCTTGGTCATCCAGGAAATAAAATTTTATAGCTTTATCCACTACTGAGGCTGAGTACATAGTTATAGGTAGTTGTGTTACTCAGATCCTTTGGTTAAAGCAACAATGAAAAGATTTTGGTATTAAGCAAGATCACAATCTAGTTAACTGTGATAATACTAGTGCTATTAATTTGACCAAAAATCCTATCCACCACTCACGAACCAAGTATATAGAAATTAGACATCATTTTATTAGGGATCATGTTTTCAAAGGTGATCTTAATATTACTTTCATTAGTACTGTTTACAAATTATAGATATTTTTACAAAACCATTACCAGAAGAATATTTTTGTACTTTAAGATGCATGCTTAGAATGTTAGATCCTAATATTAAAAATTATATGGAGTTTGTTCTCACTTTTTGACATTGTCAAAAGGGGGAGAAGAGTAAAATATTGGTTAGTATTAAGTCTATTTCATGCATACATTTACACTATTCATCTCTTGTGCATAAATTATTTTTAGAAGAGAATTTTTTTTTTCAAAAACTATGATGAAAGGTCAATTTGCACCTTCATTAGAGTCAATACCCAACAATTATTTTCCATCACCAAAAAAGGGGAGATTGTTGTCTTAATGAGCCTCATGTTCAATCTGATCAATTTTGATGATAACAAACTAATGCTTGGATGTTCTAATGTATGTTTTATGTGTATCATATATATTAATTTCTAATTACATATCCAATACATCTCATAATATGTTTGAGGAAATTACAAGAATAGAAGAATGAAAGATAGATCAAAATGGATAATGTGAAGCTCAAGATATAATATTTTAGGTTATATGCATTTATAACTATCTTAGTAATTCATATGAGTTCATTGGCATGAATCAATTTGCCCATAACTTTACATATTATTTTTATTTATTTTAAATAATGATAATGAGGTTAATTTATATAAATCTCTATCTAATTAACATTCAATTATATATTTTATACATAGCATTTGAATTGTCAAAATAATAAATGATAATAAATTATGACTACTAAGTGTAATTATTTTATTTATTTAATATAATTAATTATTTTAATTTGATTTGAAGGTTATATGATAACTAACATATGTATGATTATATATAAATTATATCATAATATTTAAATGTCATATTTCAAAATTAACAAAAATATGTGAAATTTTGTATTTAAGTCAAAGTCATTTTATAATCAAGAAATGTATATCTGATTTCATCTCCAACAGATTCCTTGGATTTTTTTTCTTTTAATTTGAATGGTTGCATGCCCCATGTTTGATTAAAATTGAATTTAATATGACTTTTCAAACATTAACTGATTTTAATAATGAATGCTTGATACATGCTTTGAATATATTAAGAGCCATATTTGATTATTTTTGACTTGCCCATGTGAATAGCTAAATTTTGGCTGTTTGAATTTAATATTTATTTAATATAAATTATATTTTTATTTAATATTAAATTATTATATGATAAAATGATGTTATAATAATATATTTTTTGAAATATTTCAAAATGACCTTCTTGCCTATAAATAGCCCTCATTCTCTTCATGAAAGCATTCTTCATTCAAATTCAAAATCTCTCCAGCAAATATAAGAGAAAATTTCCTAGATTTTCCTTCCAAGTGTTCTCCACATATTTCAAGATCAAATCTTTGATTTGGAAGCTTTAACATCTTCAACTAAGCAAGTTTTCTCAAATTACTTGAGTTTATTTTCTTGACCTTAATCCCTATTTAATTATTCATACTATTTTACCATCTATTTATTCTTTCCTATTTATATTTTTTTGGTAGATTAGTCTTTGGACATCAAAGTCTAAGTTTTTCACATCAAAATTTCTTCAATCATCTTTTTGTGAAAAATGCTTGCGATAGTTTGTAGGATATATTTCAATTTGTTAAAACTTTTAACTTCCTACAAATTTCTTTTAGTTTCTTGAAATATTTCCTCATTAGTATTATTTTGAAAGATCATTTATTCTTAGATCTATTTTAGAAGTATATTTTAAGTATTTTAAATTAAATTATTGTGCTAAAATTATTTTAATATTTGCTAGATCTCCCTTTTTAATTAAAAGCTTACTAGCCTACTTAGATCTATCATATACTCATTTTATTTAAGTATTTCGTGATCATTAACATTAATTGAAAGAATATTTTTTATTAAAATAAAATAAATTATTCCTTGCTGAAATTTATTTTATTGTGCAAAAGAATATTGTGAATTTATTTTGAAATCAATTTTATATTAGTCTACAAATTGTAATAACATAAACATCTTAGCAAGATCACTTTAAGATATTTATTTTATTATTTCTTGTCAATATTAAGTGAGCATTTTATCTTGCCAAAGTTTTAAGTTGTAAAGTGATCATTTATAAATTGTGAGATCATTATTTTTAATTGGATAGCTTGGTATATTTGCGAGAGATTTATTTTATCAAAATTTATTATTTTAATTTTTTTCTTTTTCGTGCTGTAAAATTTATATTAGAGTTGTACTCGCCCCTTTGTAGAAGAGTACATATTATTGTAGGGGTTGTACATGCCCTGTCATAGAAGAGTACATATCTCTGGTTTTGGTGTTTGGCCGAACCACGTAAAAATTGTGTGCCTATTATCTCTCTCGACTTTACTATATTTTTAGTTTTACTGCATCAAGAATTGTATCTTTTCATTATAAAATCAAAAATTAATTTTCTATTAAAACTTAAAATTTAAGATATAACTTTTAAAATTTTTAGTATCACCTCATGACAACTTGGGTCTTATAGTAACTCACAACATTGAGTTGGAGTTTTGTATGTGAAAAGCTCAGGCTTGAACCAAGCTACTCATGCCGCGTTGTCATCGTGGCTTCTTTAATATTTAGATGAGAGTTTTGTTGAAGTCTTATGCCAAACCATTTTTCTAGGGTAATGGATGGTAGAATATGCTCCAATATTTTATAGGCAGAACCTATATACGATATGGTTCCTGAAAAATTGGAGTACATGCTAAGTTGTGACCTCTCTGAGTGGGATTTCCTTTGCCCACTTGAAAAACTAGCCGGTGACAGCTAGGATAAACCGATGACCCTTAGAAAATGAAGGACCAATCGGACTCACTATGACGATGCCTCAACACTCAAATGGCCATGAGACCAATGTAGGGTATAGAATGTTGGGTGGCTGGTGTAGGACCACACCGTGCACCTGATATTAGTGGCATCACCTAGCAACATCCATACAATCTGTGATCATTGAAGGCCAGTAGTATCCTAGTCTCTTGATTTTGGCTTTCATCTTTGAACCGGATTGTTGCGCTCCGCATAAACCTGAGTGTACCTTGATCATGATCTTACGGGCTTCATGATTTTCCAAACAACATAACCTAATATGATCGAAGGACCACCGGTACAAAGTGTCATCCACGGTAGCGTAGGAAAGTGCTCCCTACTTCATCTGATGGGCTTGTGACTTCTCTTGAGGTAGTTTGCCTATATTTTAATAATGCTTGAATGGTTGTCTCCAATCTAACTTGTCATCCTTTTTGGCAATGACAACCTCCCCTCCAAGAGAGAGCCCCTCGATGAGTTTGACATCAATAAGAGATAAGACTTGTCTATTTTGGACCCTTATTAGTATGAACTCATCTTCTGAATATGCTAGCTCCTTGGCAAGTTTGACTAAAGCATCTACTACAATATTTTCTTTTAGATGAATTTTTTAAATCATAACCTCTAAGATTTAGGCCAATAACTCCATAATATATTTGTGCTAGTGATGGAGCTTAGGCTTTAAAACTTTGTAGGACCTAGCGATTTGGTTGATGACTAACTAAGAATCCCTGAAGATGTTCATATTTTGAATGCTTAGAGTAATGGAAAACTCCAGACTGACAATCAGAGCCTCATATTCAGCTTCATTATTGGTGCATGGATTAGATAGATGATATCAAAATCTCATCTCATCACGACCTAAAGTTATGAGAACTATTCCTACCCCTGTCTTTCCTGGGATAGTAGATCATGGTTCTTCTCCCTTTTGAAAGGAAGATGCACCATGAAAGTACATCTCCTAGTGGTGAATGCTAGTTTCCCCTAAGTTCATGATTTGTTCATCGGGGAGGTCATCACTAAGCGATGAATTAGCAGGAAGTGGGTGTGGTGCTAAGAAATCTGTCAGTGCTTGTATTTTCATCGTATTTAGGGGTATAAAATTGATGTCAAACTATGACAAAATCATGGACCAATGTGCCAACCGTTCGGATAGCATCAGTCGCGTCATGTGATGTTGCAGTGGATCTATCCTAGAGATCAAGTTCACCTTATAAGAAAGCATGTAGTATCATAGCTTTTGGGATGCAAAGATTGAAGCTAGATAATGTTTCTTAATGGGTGGATAATTTGCTTCGGCAGGGATTAGATGATGGCTGAGGAAGTAGAGTGTGTTTTCCTTTCCTTCATTATTGGCTTGGGCCAACAAAGTGCCAAGGGACCCATCTAATGCAACGGTGTAGAGAATGAGCGACTTGCCCGGGATAGGGGCTGCTAGAATTGGTGGCATCATCAGGTAGTGCTTGATGTCTTCGAAGGCATACTAACACTTATTAACCCACCTAAACTTAGTGTCCTTATTGACAAGTGCTGAGAATAATTGGCATCTTCTTGATAAGTTAGAAATGAAGCATCTTAGATATGCCAACCGCCCTTGAAATGATCTGAGTTCAGTTAGACTTTTAGATGTGGCATTTATAATATTGCCTAGATCTTCTTCATATTGATTTCAATTCCCCGATGTTGGATAACAAACCCAAGGAATTTCCCAGAAGCTACTCCAAATGCACACTTTTGGAAATTTATTTTGAGGTTAAATTGTCTTAATCGTTCAAAAACTACTCTCAAATCAAAAAAAGATAGTCTTACTTTTCTTAACTTTTGACTACAAAATCATCGACATAACATTCGAGTTGATAATGAATGAGTTCATCAAAGATTTGATTTATGACCCACTGGTAAGTAACACTGGCATTTTTAAGGCCGAAAGGCATGACCCTATAACAGAAGATTCTAATCGAAGTTTGAAAGGTAGTGTTTCTTTCATCTTCGGAGGCCATCTTTATTTGGTTATATCTACATGAGCCATCCATGAAAGAGAAGATTGCATGAGATGAGGCAATGTCCACCATCAGTTTTGGTATTGGTAGTGGAAATTCATCTTTTGGACATGCCTTATTTAGATCCTTAAAATTGACACATATGCAAATTTGGCCATTCATTTTCTTAACTGAAATGACACTGGCCAACCAGGTAAGGTATTTTTTCTCCCTGATGAAGCTAGCATCAACCAATTTCTTGACTTCAGAAATGACCTATTTTTCAATGCCTAATCACATGGGTCTATGAGCTTCCTTGATAGGGTTAGCACTAGACTTTATTGCTAGTTTATGGATTGCTATGTCAGGAGATAAATCAGGCATCTCTTCATAACTCCATGCAAGAAAGTCTTTAAACTTAGTCAATAGCCTGACTAAGTCATTAGTTTTAATATCATTTAATAAAGAACTAATGTATGTCAGACGTAGATTATCTTTAGTTCCTAAGTTGATTTCTTTAAGCTCATCAATGGTTGATTTGTTCTCCCCTTCAAACTCTGGTGGTGCATCTTTGACTTCAAAATCATCTAGAGCATCTGAAGTTTCTAAGCATACCTCCTCATATGAGTTAGCATGATTTGAAAAGAACCTATCAGATTTTAAATGATTGGTGAAGGCTAAGAAGTAATCGTCATCATTGATTGGACTCACTGTATCGAATCCTAGCCCTGGTCTTGATTAAGAGCTTTGCATTCATTCATTCATATTCTTTTGAAATCGTCTGACCTATGCTTTGACTAGGTATGTGGGATTAACCTTTACTTTGCTAAATTTAGAACACATGGTGAGTACAAGTTAATAGATAATTCAGTTAAATCTTTATATGAATCATCCTCAAGTTCTCCATCAACTTCTTAACTTGAGGATGATGCTCTTCAAAAGAACCTCTGAGTCTTCGCATCTGTGGATGACTTAGGTGCTTCCTTAACTACCAAACTCTCAACTTTTTATGAGGAAAGGGGGTTAGAGCTAAGGTTCCCAACTTATGCTTGATTATTTCACATACAGACTTGGATACATTTATGCTTCACTTTGGAGCCTGGTCATCATTACTATCCTGTTCAGGAGTCACCTCATTGGGGATATGCTGCTGAGAAGAGCTGGATGGTGTGCCAATCACATAAGACTCATCCTCTAAACTAGATTCTAAGTCTATGTGGATAGCAAGTGTACTCCTAGTGGCTGGGACATGCCTCCTATTGGGTGGCCAATAGAGAGGCCTTCCACCTCGGGCGCTACCTCTAAACTATCATCTTCCTCTTCATGGTAGAAATTGGGTCATCCTATCCATATTTTTGAATGGAGTAACGAACTATGGGTGGAATCTAATATCAGGCTCTATATCTTCCCCTCAGTCCATGTCTCGCTCCCTTTCTGTCTTTTTCTTTCTCTTTTTTCTTTTATTTTTCTATTTCTTTTATGTTTTCTTTTTTTTCCCTTATGGGGATCTTGACTATGCTCATGAGAATGGACTTACTAATTTTGGGGAAGGATATAGGCTACATCCTTATATATCCTCACCTCATGAACAGTGAATGGTTTGAGATCTTCTTTGACGCAATACTCAATCCCATCCTCATGAACTTCATGCACTGATGTAGAGAGGATGCAACTGTGTTGTTTTCATGTATCCATGGTCTCCCAAGCAAAGTATTGAAAGATGTGTCTGAGTCCATGATATGAAACTTGGCCTCAGTCTTCCAATCATCTATCTCCAATGGCAACACTATGGAGCCTAAGGCCCTTTCACCTTGTTCATTGAATCCTCTCAACATCACCCTTTCCTTTTGGAGTTTGGAGATGTCGATCCTTAGGTAGGCAAGGGTTCTTAGACTCACAATATTGACTGATACACCCTGGTCAACCAGAAATCTTGATAGCCTATATCTTCCTATATCCATTGTAATATAAATAGGGAGGTTATGCTTGGTCATCCCTAGAAGTAAGATGTCCTTTGAGTGGTGTGCCTTCTCCTCAGTAGCAGTTAGCTGAGCTAAGCATATCTCTGATTAAGAAGAGCCTTGATTAGAGATTCCATCATCTCTTCGGAAAAGATAAGGGTGTCATATATGCTTAACTTAGCTGACAACTTTCTAAGATACAGTTGGATTTTGTAATCAACTCTGACTTGGTCCTCCACAAGCATATCCATAGGTGGAGCATCCTGTAGAGGGAATATCTGCTCACTGGAACTAATAGCTTGTATAACCTTATCTTGAGGTGCTACCTTATTAGGTAGAACTTCACCACTGCACAGGTTGACTTCAATGAATTCTTGAAATGATGAATTTGTGGGAAGTTCTACCTTCTCATCAGGAATACCTATAGCTTCTCCTATGGGATCCTCAGAGTCTGTTGACTATAAGTCAATCTCAAGAGGTGAACCTGATTGATTTAAAAAAAGGAAGTTTAATTCTGAATCAGAAGAGAAAGGATCAAAATTACTAGAGCTATTATTATTTTCTAGACTTGGATAGTTTTTAGCAGAAATAAAATCAAGAGTATCGGAAGTGGACAAAATGTAAGTAAAATTTGCTTTCTTCATTGATTTTTTTAGGTGGAGGCACATGATAGAAATCCAACAAAGTATGCTAGTTAAGGGATTTAATGCTCTTGCCTGTTGATACAATGCTCCTGTCGGTAGAAGAGGAGCTAGCAGAAGATGAAGAAGTAGCTACAATAGTAGATGGAGTGCTAGACTCAGACGGTGGTTGTGCTACTGGACTATCCCAAGAAACTATGGTGACCTACTGCTGCTACTATTGGGTTGTCACCTTCTTCAAGTTGTCTTTAGCAACTTACAAACCATCCTTAATGTTGAGGTTTGAGCTACCTCTGGCACTTGTAAGGAGAGTTTCTTGATCTTATAAATAACTTTTTAGAGGTTCGAGATAAGGCAATATCCCAACCTTCTTTTATCTTAATAGGATCGCAAGTATCCCCAAGAATTACCCTAATAGAAATGGATGTTTATTCTAATAAGTATTCCTTGGGGATAACTACAGTGCCTAACTTATATCTATGGTCAAGCCAATCCTTAAAAGTGATACAACCCTCTAAGACATGGCTAATAATGCAGTGGTAGGGGAAATAACTAGGATCATTACTCTTGCCCACTTCCTCCGGCCTCTTGGCTCTGGTAACTGAAAGTTAGGTTTCTTTAAGAGATTCTTACAGATTTTCTTAACTACCTCTCTCTTGAATGAATATGGCTTATTCAATCTATTAGTAAGAGTAGGTAGGTAATAAGTACCTAGTGGTGGGTATCAGTACCCCTGCTGTGTAGACAGCTGAGGTGGTGGGAATAGCCATTGTGGCAACTGGTATGATGGCCTATGTGGTGGTAGAGGAGGTGGCAAAGGAGGCTGCTGGTCTCGAGGTCTCTCATACTGGACTCTGGATGGCTACTTCCCTCTATCCACTGACACAACTCTCCCTAGCATTTTCTAGAACACCTTCTGGGCATTGGTCAAGATGATTGGTTGGGAAAGGGAAAATGTTTAGCTTCCTCTTATAAGCTAGCTGTCTTGTTAATTAGTTTCTCGAATGTTTTAATGGTAAAGCCCCTAAGCATAAAGGTGACTGAGTCATGTATATTCTTAAGAAGAATATCAATGTCGTGCTGTTCGGACAGATGTGGATAGCATTTCTTGCTCAAGTTGTGCCACCTAAAAATATAATCAATAAGGGACTCATTAGGATTCTCCTTCACTATAATGAAGTCGCCTACAGTCACTCTCTACTGAGCTTCAGTAAACCTCTTGATGAAGAGCTGCTCTAACTCAGCAAAAGTATTCACCAAACTGTTGGGTAGTTTGACATACTAATCAAATGCAACCCCTGCTAAGCTGCTGATAATAAGTCTGAACAAGAGTGCATCACTACCACCGGCGTTGCAATAGTCAGCTCTAAAATGTGCAATATGTTGATGCAGGTTCCCACTATCATCAAAGATTTTGATGGAAGGTGGTACAAAACCCTTGGGGTATTGAACTACATCGAATTCCTCTGGATATGGTATACTCTTTAGAATGAATGAGCTCTCCTTGACTTGCACATCACTTCCCTCACCTAATGCCCTACCATATGTTTAATATCACTTTCATACATGGAGGTGCCATCTATGACCTTCCTATGCAAGCTACCAGCATTGTCCTCTATGGGAGTGCACTTAGGATGGTCTATGGTCTGTACCAACTCTAACCGGTCAGCTACTATAGGAAAAAGCTATGAAACTGGGGCTGAGGTCTGCAATCCTAAAACCACTGCCATTAACTCCTCTACTTTCTTCTCCATCCTGTTAATGTGCTCATCCTTCTGCCTGAGCTGGTGGAGAAAGTGCTGAGTTGTGTGAGAATTGTCACCTTCCTCGAGCATGGCACCATCCTGACTATGCTGATCCCATTGTAAGGACCCCCGTGTATTAACCATATCGATCTCAGTTGTGTCATCCAACATGTCATCCTCATCAGGATCAAAGTGGACTCAATCCTCCTCTTGATCCAAATGGCCGCTCTCAAGAATTCATCTATTCTTGGAAAGTAGTTCTCTAAGATATTATCTAGTGATCAATCTACTATGCCTGGTTGGACCTACATGAACACCCACTGATGGCTGATCGTAGGGCAATGCTCATTTGACTCTATGCACCAGATGCTGCCTACTAATAGGACTTCTTCACTAGGAGGATCAACTATCATGGGGACTATATTCATGCCCCCTCCCCTCTCTCCATCTGTCTGTGATAGAGGTGGTGTGACCACAACACTCTTGAGTTGCCACTCCTTCCTAACCACAACTGAGGTAGGGGATTGAGCAGGGGAGCTCTTTCTTACCTTAATAGGTGGAATGGATGGAGTGGGATCCTTAGGCCATAGTCAGATCATTAGTGGGGATGGTCTTTCCCCGGATGCGGGATTCTGAAGCTTGGTAGGGGTGGTAAATGCTACAAGTTAAATGGGTGATGGTGGACAGTGATTAGAGCGGTGTGATGGCAACACTGACTACCTCTCAGTTAAAGATCTCCTCCTGCATCAAACTATGCCTATGAGATAATGTTGTCTAAATGATCAGCCCTGATAAGGTGATGATCAAGAAAATCCATCAGGGTGGAGGCCCCGACTACCTAGCATACCTCTGTTTCTCTCTCTCACTCGCTTGGGCTGATTCTTGAGCCTCGGTGGCTCTCTCCCTATGGATCTGGTGATTGACACTCCTGAGAAACATAGATCTCAAGTCAAATAGTGCTCTAGGCTCTAAGCAATCATAGGCTCTGCCCACCTAGCGAAGAATAGTCCTAAGACTAGCATAGGGCCTCTTACGCTCCCTAGTTGGTACCTCAAAGTGTGCTGGTGGTGGAGGTGATGCAGCGATCCTCTTATAGTCCTCATCTCCATCTGAGGCCTAGAGAGGATGAAACTTGCTACCACTCAACAGTGGAGAGGTCTCACGGGGACAACCATCCTCAACGATTTGGGAGGTAGCATCGATCTCCCTGGCTGCTAACTCATGGTGCAGCTTGATCTTCCAGTTTTCATTGTGGCACTGGGTGCGGGTGAGGAAAGTAGAGCAAGAGCTGGAACCTACCTTAAAGGTAGAGGAGACTATCTAGGAAGCCAAGATAGCCTTCCCCTTTGGGGTGACCAAAGAGGAGGTAGTAGCTCTCACTGGATCTATGGTAGGGGGCAACTGGCCCGAACGAAGCGGCAGTGATATTGACACGACTGCGTGGGAACCATGGTAGCCTTCCTCTTTAGTGAGGGGAACTTGGAGTCAGACGAAATGTCAAAGCGGATAAGTGGCTTCTATCCCGCCACCTCCTCCCTACTAGCAGTTGTGAGGGCTAACCCTCACAAGTAACTCGGACTCCCTCAAAATAGTGACCAAAGTAAATCAGATGTGTGGTGGTGGTCATGGTGAGATTGGCCTAATCCAAGGCCAGATCCACACTAGAAGGGAAGGAAAAAACAAACTTGCTGAAAGCCATAATAACCTCACTGACTGAATGTTGAAAAGACTAACTATGTTGAAATCACTGTATTTGTTGAAAAGTAATGTGTCAGACCCTTGCTTTAATATTTGTCTTCAATCATTGACTTCTATATTTCATTTGGAATTTGAACCAGCACTTTACAAATTTATGTATGCTAAGTAGGGTTCATTGAATTTTTGGAGAGATTTTTGATATTTAGAGGAGAGACTTTCCCATATGATTTTGATTTAGAACCCATACTCAACCAATTTAAGTAGGTTGAGCGGGGTTCTAATTTTTTTAAGAGACTTTAGAGATATATATATATATATATATATATATATGTTTGAAAATTTGATTTGGAAAACCTTTACTTAGCAAATTTAGGTATGTTAAAAAGGTTTTCAATTACATGTTTGAAAATTTTATGAAAAGATATTTGTTTGTGATGATTGTTTGTTATGTGTGTGATATATATTGATTTGATTTGAAAGTGGGGCTCTTACTTAACAAATTTGGTATATTAAGTAGAGGCCAAATGTGTTTGATATGAGTTAATTTGCTTTGAAAATGAGGCTCTTTCTTAACAAATTTGGTATGTTAAGTAGGAGCCAAGTTTGTTTAATATGTATTGATTTCAAAATGAGGCTCTTACTTAATGAATTTGGTATGTTAAGTAGAAGCCAAGTGTGTTTGATATGTGTTGATTTGAAAATGAGGCTCTTACTTAACAAATTTGGTATATTAATAGGAGCCAAGTATGTTTGATGTGTGTTGATTTGAAACTGAGGCTCTTACTTAACAAATTTGGTATCTTAAGTAGGAGCCTAGTGTGTTTGATATGTGTTGATTTGATTTCTCTTTTTGAAAAAGAGCGGAACTCTTTATTTGACAAATATGGTATGTCGAATAGAGTTCAAATGTGTTATAATTTTGAAAGAGAGAAATCTATTAAACAAATTTAAGTATGTTAAATAGAATTCAATTTATTTTTGTGATTTTTGAAAATGGGACTCTCATTTGACAAATTTGGGTATGTCAAATGCATTCCAAATGTGTTTTGATTTTCAAGACTTTGGAAAAGAGGAATTCTACTTTAAAAATGTGGGTATGTTACACAGAATTCAATTTGTTTTGATTTTACAAAAAGAAGGGGAACTCTCATTTGACAAATTTGGGTATGCTAATTGGAGTTCAAATATGTCTTAATTTGTATACGTGAATTTTGCTTTTGAAAAGAGGGAAACTCCAACTTTAACACACATGGAATATACTAAGTGGAGTTTCAATTTTATATCATAATTTCATTTGAAAGTAGAATCTTCATTTAACAGATTTGGCTATGTTGAATGGAGATGGCTATTTTTAAAAATATGCTTTCGAAAAAGGGAATTTAAAATTATTTATTTTAATTTTGAAAAGAACCTCCATGTAACAATTATAGGAATTGTTAAATGAGGTTCGATTATTTTTATGCTTTTTGAAAACTTCTTATGCATTTTTGTGCAAATCTTTTGTTATGTGAATTTTGAAAAAGTGCTTTTGAAAAGTGTTATTTTGCAAAAGGGTTTATTTCTTAAGTATAAGATGAACTTGCCTCACCAAGCTAGTGGTAAAGAGGTTCTAATTTTTAGTCATCTCCTTTCATTAGTTAAATTTATTTTTGACCTATCGGGGGACCCAATAGGGGTTTTAAGACCTACATGGAGTAAGGTCCTAAAACCTAAAGGATGTTGGCTAGCTTTGCTTAATGATGAAATAAGCTAAGTGCCAATGGAAAGAAAGATAGTGCCAAACTCTTATAAAATATAGGTCCACTATCAATGCTTGGAGACAATAATTATCTACTAGAGATGGAGAGAGGAGCCTTCCCCAATAGAGGCGCTAGAAAAATCTATGGTGTTTATTTCGAATGTGGGACACCATAAAGATCTTAGGGGGTACTTATTGAAGTGATCAGGTATGACATTAAGGAATGATGCACTATCTCAAAAGTTAGAAATCATCACCTAATAATGGACCTAATCACCTAATAAAGACTCCTAAGGCATGATGGGTCTTCCAATGTTCGAGAAGTATTTTCCCTACTTTACATGAAAAAAAAAGGTTTATATTAAACTAGGTTCTAAAGTTCCCTATGGGGACAAGCCCCCATAGCAAATTACATCCTAAGGAAAGTGAATTCCTTAAAAATACTCTTGATTAAAGTAAGTAATTATTATCTCCAAAGATTTCAAGGATAGACTATCAATAGATTGGCTATGTTGGAAAATCAAGTGGGGAAAGATTAAAGAGAAGACTTCTTTTTGGAAGCCAAAGGGAATAAGTATGAAATACCCATGATACTGGGAAGCCTAGTAAGAATTTCAATCTATCCTGTAATTAGGTTTTATATATTTGAAATTGAAGAAATTTATATGTTTTAAGTTGAGATTTTATTAGATTGCTAGGGCTTATAATCCATCAACATAAGGTTATGAAAAAGCTTAAGAGATGAGGATTTATGCTTATAGCTTGAAGGAAATAGCTACCTTAGATCTTAAATCTAGGGAGCTTTGGTATAAGCCAAAGAACAACCTAAATCTAAGCAAAAATGGGTATATGATTTACCTCCACAAGAGAGGGTAAATAGCCTAACTACTAGACTTATAATCACGTGGAGTGGCAGCCAACTAACTCCTCCTATGTTTTAAAACCATGTAGGCAAGTCATATGATTTTGTAAGATAGTTAGGTTATTATTTTTTAGAAAGAGACTAAAGTCCTTAAACCCACTCCCTAAGAGATTAGAGAATGAGTGGTATGAGTAATGACTTCATCTAATGCAAATTTTTTCAATATTTATTTGATTTTCTTTTTTGACCCTTCATTTTAACAAAAGTCATAGAATTTCTTATGCCTAAATGCATGTTGAAATGAGATTATGGGCTAAATCAGAGAGAAAGAGGTGTTTTCCACCATATTGGAGACCCTCAAAGGTCAAGACTTCCCTTATCGTGCAAGGATGGAAATCCCCTATTTTCAAGAGTGAAATAATATGAATGCATGATGTTAAATATACAATATTCAGCTAAGGGGTTGCTAAATCTTTTAATTATCTTGATTGAACACCTAGGCTTTATGTGAGGTTATTAATTATTTAAAACTTTAATTATGAGTTGTAGTTGGGTAAAAGATTTATTTTTCTCTAAGAGCCTAATTGGATTTAGGCCACACATTAAATCATCATTCATAAAAAAAACTATGAAAAGGCAAAGCTTACAGACATTTATAACTATTATCACTCCAAACATTATAGTTAACTTATAAAATTTTGAAAATAACTTTGATTTAATAGTGATAACAGCCACACATATTATAAATTTAATTCAACACATGAAAGCTTCATAAAAGAAAAATTCATTTAAATTTAAATGTTTTGAAAACATGAATGCATGAAATCACATGACACGCATCATTTAATATGATTGGAAAGGAATAATAAGACATAAAACACATGTTTCATTCAATGAAACTAATTCTTAAGGACAATCATGTCAAATAGAAGCATTTAAAGAAAGCCAAGGCTTTTTAATCATCATTTTAAGTTTATATTTCGATTTGACTTAAAGAAATTTTGAAAAGTTTGTTGATCTTAACTCATTCCCATGTTTATAAATTAATTTAGTTTAATGAAAACTAATTAAGCTAATTTTATGGGTTAATTAAGTTATGATATGGATTAAATCAATTAATTAACCCTTACCTATGGCACCTTAAGGTAATTAAGTAAATAATTATGAGCCAACATGATATGTAAATACATTTGGAAATTAAATTATCAATGCTCTTAAGAAATGAAAAGGGGCCTAATGCAATTGGCTCACAATTGGTAGTTTATAAAATTTAAGGAACTCAATTAAGTACACTTATGGTTTTCCCACACATGTATACTGACCATAATTTGCTTAAAATTTTCTTAAGTTATTGAACACCTAAGAGTCTACCCAAGAAACTTAATTAGATGAGAACTGGAATGATTATTATTTCAACTTAATTAATTAAGCCATTTAATTAATAAATTAAACCATTAATTAATCTATTCATTAATTTCCATTCAAGTGGAATGAATTTAGGGAAAAAATTGGAAAAGAGGTTTCAATCTCATTCACCATGCCATTCACTGTTTCATAAAGATTGGCAAGGTTAATTAATGGTTTTCTTACTATTTAAAATGTTGATTAAACACTTAATTAATTAAGAAAGTGAATAAGACAAAAATAACTAAATTTCTTAATCAATCAAATAATAAATCCCAAGAAAATTATGGGAGGCAAAGGCCATCCCATTAATCAACCTCAGAAAGTTTGAAATTAACTACTTGGATAATTAGGGAGTACTTAAGCTAGTTAAGTTTTAATTAAACTTAAATTAAGCCTTAATTATTATTCAAAATCAATTAGGATTAATTTTAAATTAATCTCCTCTGAAATACCTTTAAAATGAGTACTTATTTGCATTTTTTAGATTTTTTACAATTAGTTATGAATTTATTAAGTTTTAGCAATTAAAATGCATTTAATTAATCTGAATTAACCTTAATCCCTTCGGCGCCATGTGGCGCGCTTTCCTCGTAGCACTGCGGGATTGGTTCTTTAATTTGTCCCACCAGCAAGCTAACTCATCCGGTGGCGGGATGCACTTTCTCGTGCACCGTCTCATCTAAGATAAGACAGCCACAATCAAAATCATAGTTTAATAGGATCGATCAGATTAATCTAGCATGATTTGATCAGGATTGTCTGTCCCAATCACTCGAAATGGACAGTCTCTGGTTTGACTTTTTTCAAGCGATAAGAGACGGAGACCATCTTTCATTTGTTGCTCGATCCGAGCTCACCTAAGCTCGAATGAAGATTAAATCAAACCACACCATCTGAGAAGCAAAACAAAGAGATCCAACGGTGGAAATCTTATGACATGCAACTTTTCTTCACAAAGGACCAAACCATTTTAAGCTAGAGGTCAGTTTCAATGGCATACCTCACCGGAGCTCAGACTAGTGGTTCTAATCGATTAAGGAAGCTTCGTCTAGTAGAGATGGCGGGAAGCCCTATTGAGCAGCATGAGCTTCAATTTGGTGTGGTTTACTCAGAAGATCAATGCACTAGGCATAAGTAGTCAGCTCTGATCGAGCTCCCACTTTTGATGATCGAAGATGGCGGGAAGTGATTCGTTCTTTCTTGTTTAGCTCCTTGGAAAGTGTGTGCAAAGTTAATTTTAGTTTAGTGGGATTTGACCAAATGAGAATCGAATGATGTATACCCTATTTTGATCTTTCATAAAATTGAGAAGTGAAGAAATGGGAGGACCTGCAAAGCTTGGAAATCGCTCTAGGATGCACATCTCTAGTTTCTATGGTTGAATCGAGTGCAAGTGAACATATTTGAGTGAGAATGAGGTGTGTATACCCCCTCATTCCTTTGATCGGATGGCAATGCCTGTTTGGTCATTTTGATCAAGTGGCTATCATGGGGAGCTCAATTTGGGCATGGAATCACCTTAGCTAGCTTCACTTGAGTGGAGAAAAGCTATAGGAATCCAGTCAATGCAAGGGGAGTGGGAGTCCTTGCTTGCCACATGCTCCAATGGAAGTGGGGAAGTGATTTCACCTCTCAAGGGTCATGGCTGACCCAACCAACCCTTGGGTTAGGTTAGCCAGTGTCCTAGGTGCTTAGGTGGAGCAATGGATGAGTGCCAAGTGGCCAAGGAAGAGAAATGACCATTCTCCCAAGTGATTTTCCTAATATGATACCCTTAGCCCAAGGGTTTCTTGGTCATTTGTCAATGGATTTAATTTTGGTAGATTTGAAATGATTCAAAAGTGGGTTGAGCCAAATTTCATGTGGTTTGGAGTTCATTTGGTTAGGTTAAGCTTGATTAGACTCATTTGGGTCAAATTGAGTCAAAATAAGTTAGGTTGACCAATTTGTCAAATTGGGTCAAACCAAGGGTTGGGTCAAGTTCATATGACCATTTGGAGTGTGTTGGTGTCATTGGTTTGGTTTAGATTTGATTTTAGCTCATTTGAATTCATTTCGATCAAATGGGTGAAGTTGGCCAATTTGATGCAATTGACTAAATTGGCTTAAGTCATGGCTTGGTTTGGGTTTGGTTAGTCATTTGTAATATGTTGTGAGCTTTGGTTGAATTTAATTTGGGTTTGATTGGGTTTTAGGTTGGTTTGACCCTTTAGGTCAAGTTGGGTCAACTTAGGTCAAGAGGTCCAATTACGTTTGGTTTGGCTCAATTGAAGGTCAAGTCATGTTCAAGTATTGATTTTGGGTTGATATGAATCATGGGTTTCAATAGATTTTTCTTAGGTTACAATTTGGCTATTTTGGGTTCATATGGATTAAAGGGTTGACTTGGTCAAAGGGCTAGGTTGAGTTGGTTTGACCAATTTTTTGATAATTAATCAATCTAGGATGATCAACAATGATGTCATGAAGTTTGGATTGGCTTAATTCACTTTGATTTGGATTGAATTAGATTTTGGTTCAAATAGGTCAAATTGTCCACTTTAGGTCAAGGCAGTTAATTGGGTTTAGTCGACTTGATTTTGGGTTGAGTTTGATTTAGTTGAGTTTATATATGGATTTGAGATTGATAAATTCAATCACAATTGGTTTGGATTCTCATGACTTTTGGTTCATTTGAAAGTTTCAAGTCAAATGGGCTAAGTTGGGTTTAACTTAGGTTGATTTTAGTTTGGCTTGATGATTGTAGATTACATTTATATTTGGATAGATGACTAAAGGAATGATTGATTCAAGAGAAAATCCACTGGTTTTGACTTAATTTGGATGGGTTTTGGTTTAGTCCAAGAAATTAGCTTAAAGGGTATAAATTGGGTTTTGATTTGATTTAAGATTTGGTTTTGGCTATTTGAATCTATATTTCATTTATATTTGGGAATATAAATGAAAGTATAAATGGTTTATGAGAAAATCACTTGAGTTTGTAATGATTTGGAAGAGAATTTGACTAAGCTCATGGAGATAGGTCAAAGGGCTTAGAAGAAAATTGATTTAGTTTGGCTTGTTTCTGATCATTAAAATGAGGTTTCATTTATATTTGTAAATATAAATGAATAAATATTTGATTTATAAAGAAATCAATTGATTTTGGGTTGATTTGGGTTGAGATTTGGTTAAGCTCATGGAGGTAGGTCCATATGGCTTAAGAAGGGCCTTGGTTAAATTTGGATTTAGTTTGATTTAGTTTTGATCATTGAGGTTTCTATTTCATTTATATTTATGAATATAAATGAAGGACTGATTGATTCATGAAAAGATCAATTGATTTTAATTTGGTTTAAAGGGGATTTTGGCTAAGCTTATAAGAGTGGATCATAAGGCTTAAGAAAGATTTAGGAGTTGGATTTGATTTTGGGTTCTAATCATTTGGAATTGTGTTTGTACTTGATTTTAATAAATGATTGAGGGATTGAATTGGTCTTGAAGAAAATTAATTGAATTTAGATTGATTTGGATTTGGCTAAGGCCAAGGCCATGAAGTTCAATCATAAGGCTTATGGAAGAGTTTTGAGCTTCGATTTGATTATGGGTTTCAATCATTTAGTTTCAAATTTGGATTTGGATTTGGTATTTGAATTGAATTTTAGGTTTGGGTTGAGAAGGTAAACATAGGTTGGGTTTAGCCACAGGATGGGCAAGTCTCCTAAGGCATCACCTACCCCTATGGCTAACCCTTCTAACTATGTAGGCTTAAGTTAAGTGTTCACCTAATCATTATAAGTGTATTAAGACTAAGGAGCTCTTAGTGTCTATAAGAGTCTTAGATCTATGATGAGGAGGTTGAGAACTCACTCCAAAAGTAAGGTCAACAGAGGACAATTATGGAAGGTAACCTATTATAAAAAGGGGGAGGCTAACAATTTTAAAGGTGGGGGTGGGTTGGTTTGTCACACTCACTCTCTTCGATCCCTCACTAACACTCTTCATGTCACTCTTCTAAGCATCCTCCAGTTCTCTCTTCTCTCCATAGTGCATTTTCATTATTGTACAAGGGATTTTCTACTACACGAGATAAGATCGAAGCCCGATTGTCATTAATTCCCAGCAAAAGATTTCTTAAAGGCTTATTTTATGAAATTTTCCTCACCCAAAAGAAATTTCTTAAGATTTTTGCCATTGATCTTGGATCTTATGTGACATGAAAAGCCTCCCTCCATTGATCTTGGATCCCAAACTAAGGAGAAGATCCTAATTATCTTTAAAAATAATTTAAGTGCATGAATCTCAAGAATCTTGAAATCCTGAAAGCCTTGGTCATTGAACTTGGTTTCAGCATGAGATGAAAATTCTTCCTCCATCAATCTTAGATTTAGAATAAGGGAGAAGGGGCTTTTACACTAAAAAATTATGAAATTTAGTATTACTAAGCCACTATGCTGCTAAAATTTCATAAAAATCATTACATCCTACTAGTAATTACCCAAGAATAGTGCCTCTCAACTTGTAGCACCTCAGCACTGAGGTACAACACTATGGCACTAAGCTCTAGAGAATTTGAATCTATGGTGTCCCATTTTATGGCACCGTAGCACCGTATGTGTAGCCATGATGCTAAACCCTGAATTGTAATGCCGAATCTCTAATGTCTAAGTGCTGCCCTCTCAGGTTTTGTAGGATTAAAACATCTAGTTTCAGCACCTCAGTGCTGTCTTTGAAGCATTGAGGCATTGCATTAATTTTATATCCCTATTTCTAGCACTTAAAACATAGACTTTTCCAAATATATAAGTCAAACTCCTATCTATGTAGTGCTGATGCACCATCTATTGGGTGCCACAGTCCTAGCCTCTCGGGTTAGGACTTAAAATTTTCCAACTTATAATGCTACAATAGTGCCAAATAGACTCTGATGTACTATCCTATCGAATGATAAACCAAAAATTCTTTATATTAGAGTACCACTGTGATGAGTATCGAGCACCGTAGCACTGCCTATTAAGCACTGCAATGCTATCTTCTCAAATAATAAGCCAAAAATCTCTATCTTATAGTGTTGCAACATCGCCTCCTTGAGTTATAAAAATCCAAGGCCCTTATCCTATGGTGCCATGGCACTATCCTCCTAAGGCTGAGATGTTATTTTCTCAACATTACCAATTTTGAGTTGAAAATTATTATTTAATTAAAACATCCTCCTTGAGTTGGTATGTCTGCTCACTCTCTTCGAACCCTCACTAACACTCTTCTTGTCACTCTTCTAAGCATCCTCCAGTGCTCTCTTCTCTCCATAGTGCATTCTCATTATTGTACAAGGGATTTTCTACTACACGAGATAAGATCAAAGCCTGATTATCATTAATTCCTAGTGAAAGATTTCTTAAAGGCTTATTTTATGAAATTTTCCTCGCCGAAAAGAAATTTTTAAAGATTTTCGCCATTGATCTTAGATCTGATGTGACATGACAAGCCTCCCTCCATTGATCTTGGATCTCAAACTAAGGAGAAGAACCTAATTATCTTTAAAAATAATTTAAGTACATGAATCCCAAGAATCTTGAAATCCTGAAAGCCTTGGATGTTGAACTTGGTTTCAGCATGAGATGAAAATTCTTCCTCCATCAATCTTAGATCCAGAATAAGGGAGAAGGGGCTTTTACACTAAAAAAATATAAAATTTAGTATTACTAAGCCACTATGCTGCTAAAATTTCATAAAAATCATTACATCCTACTAGTAATTACCCAAGAATAGTGCCTCTCGACTTGTAGCACCTCAGCGCTGAGGTACAACACTGTGGCACTAAGCTCTAGAGAATTTGAATATATGTTGTCCCATTTTATGGCACCATAGCACCGTATGTGTAGCCAAGATGCTAAACCCTGAACTATAATGCTGAATCTCTAATGCCTAAGTGTTTCCCTCTCAGGTTTTGTAGGGTTAAAACATCTAGTTTTAGCACCTCAGAGTTGTCTTTGAAGCATTGAGGCATTGCATTAATTTTATAGCCCAATTTCTAGCACTTAAAACATAGACTTTTCCAAATCTATAAGTCAAACTCCTATCTATGTAGTGTCGATGCACCATCTATTGGGCGCCACAGTCCTAGCCTCTCAGGTTAGGACTTAAAATTTTCCAACTTATAATGCTACAATAATGCCAAATAGACTCTGACATGCTATCCTATCGAATGATAAACCAAAAAGTCTTTATATTAGAGCGCCACAGTGATGATTATTGAGCACCGTAGCACTGCCAATTAAGCACTGCAATGCTATCTTCTCAAATAATAAGCCAAAAATCTCTATCTTATAGTGTCACAACATCGCCTCCTGAGTTATAAAAATCCAAGGCCCTTATCCTATGGTGCCATGGCACTATCCTCCTAAGGCTGAGATGTTATTTTCTCAATATTACTAATTTTGAGTTGAAAATTATTATTTAACTAAATCTTAATTTTTAATGTTTGGAATATTTAAATGATAATAAATTTTATAAATGAAGAATATATTCCACATTGGCCCCAACATAGTGAAAATTACCTAAGCTCAGTGTTTAAGACTTCGCAGGTTAACATAAAATAAATTTGAATTGTGTGCATGTGCATGGACTTAAAAGATCCAGGATATAATCCTAATGTCTAAATAGGTTGCATAGGCTAAATTTGAGGATTAAATTAAAATACAAAAACTAATCTTTCAGTTTCAACAAAAAAATTTCTAAAATTATAAATTACCTGCATGTTTCCCTACAAGTGTATTAAAATCTAAATTTAATGTCTGAGGATGCTATGCAGTTTAATTTTTTTGATTGAGTCAAATTAAATGAAGTTCATTATTATAAATAATTTAAACCAAATAATCCATCCATTTGTAACTATTTATTGGGGTGATAAATTAAGAAAACTCTAGCTCATAAAAAATCTAAATGTCAAAATTAATTGTATCACTATGTTCACACTCAAACAATCTCATGTCAATATGGATGTGGCCTATGTTCTCTATCCATGCAATTTTATCGCTAAATGGCATCACATGAAATGTGATTATGACAAAAACCCTTTAACTAAGTGGCATGGCCCCTAAATGGCTCCACTATATTATAGTCAAAATAGTTGCCTATATGTTCCCCAAAGGATCAACCCTTTGAGTTATAAATCATAGGGTATATTTGATTAGATAAAAAAGTCTTCTATTATAAAAGGTTGACTTAAATTTATCTCCTTAGACAAACACTACCCTAGGCCCATATGTTCTTCTTGGATGATGCAACCCATGGTTATTGATAAGGAGTTTTTTATCAGGTTGGGTCAACTACCTCCTCTAACTAAGTAGACTAAGGACAATGATAGCTGAGGATGACGAAACCATAGGAGCTTGATCGGGCACATTATCATTCCCCTCAACATATGCATTAAGTTAAATGATAACTCTACTCATTACTACTATACATTATGTATTAGCAATCTATATTGTTCAGCATGCGAACATCTAAATACTATAATCTCATATTTCCCAAATAATGTAAGCTCAGTTAGTCTATAAGTTTGCCATGCGAGTAATCAAAATAAATCTGGCATTCTAAAGGGATGAAAATCCAATCTATCTATTCATTATGTGAACACCATGTTGACATTCCAAGGGATGTAAGTCCAACCTATATGTTTACCATGCGAACACCCATACACTAAAGCTCTAGTCTACTCAAGATATCTGAGACGGGCAACGCGTGGCCACTAATCAAACTCCTTAGACATTATGGCTAATAGTTCTTTGATGTTGGTAGACTAGAATAACGTAGTCCTAGGATGACAAAACCATGATATCTTGATTGGGACTAACCTCTTATCTCTCTTAGACAATCGTTTATGTCATGTCTAAGCACCATTAGACACTGATTCACATTAGAGAGATATTCATATTTCTAATCTTAATTGAGAGTTCTCTCTAACTAGTGAATGAGGGGTAATTAACTATAAATGGTTGCATTCATGGGAAGTAGAACCTAGATCTAAATAAACCATAACATAATATTAGAAAAAATCTAGTTTAATATATATATATATATATATCAATCTGCCTCATGAGGATCATACTCCTACCCATGTTATTAAAGATGGTGGAGAGTTTCTAAAATGATGTTTTTTCCTGAGCGATCAATTGATAATTCTATCTACACTCCCACCTGGATTACAAAATCCTCTCTCTAAAATGAGATGTTTATGGATGAGGACACGTTGGTACCTTTGCTCTGCCTCAACATTGATAAAGCGATTAGAGTCACTAATTGTTTCTCTCTTCTTATTCTTGTTCATAAATTTGATCAGCATTTTGATTTTTTAGAGTGGGGGAATGTTAAGAGAAAGAGAGCAAGATAATTTTTAAACTCAAAAAATAAGGCTTGGAATGAAAATTTTTGGCATCATATGGGGCCTATTTATGGATAAAGTCTAGCATTGTGGTGTTGTTTATGTAATGTCAAGGTGCTATCTTTACTATCTTAGTTTAAAGATTATAGCACCATGGTGCTCTACATGTAAGCACCTAGGCACTGATCAACTGGTCAATATAATTTCCAATCCCATTAGAATGTAAATTTATGATCATTATGATGTAACTCATAGTCATAAATTTGGTACAAAAATCTTGTCAAACATTTTTGCAGCTCCTAGGCACTAGGGCATAGGATCACGGTGCTGGTATGAGTTTTTTACTTTTTATGTTAAATGTGTCCTTCCACTTAATAACCTTTTTTATTAACATTGTAATGCTACTTCGATAGCACCTAGGTGTTGGTCAACCAATCAACCCGCTTTTTCTTCTTATTTTATCCTACTAGTATAGCATTGTGATGCTACTTTAGCAACACATAGGCACTATCATCTATATATATAGGTGTAAAAGACCAATTGCAAGTTTGATTGTATGAGATCATTCTGAAAACTCAAAAGGAAGGAAAGAGCTTTTTTCCATTAATCAAATTCTTAAGCATCATAATAATGCAATATTCTTCTAATGGATCTTCAACTCCTAATCTATTGCATTAAAAACTAAACTCACTATTAATAAATATTATACTTCTATATTAGGTTGCCTCCCAACAAGCGTTTAGTTCAACATCCTCAGTCTAATGTAGGTTTTTAAATTTTTAAGGTCTTCAGCTGCATTAATAGACCCTTTAAATTTAGTCTAATTTTCTCCATAATATGGCTTAAGTTTTTGACCGTTCACTTTAAAAATCTCATTCATCTCTAGGTCTTGAATGTCGACAACACCATGTGCATAAACTTTGATAACTACGAAAAGACATGGCCTTTTTTATCTTAGTTTTCTTGGAAATAATTTAAGTTTGAATTAAATACATGTTGTCCAATCTTAAACTTCTTCTTAATGATCTTCCTATCATGCTAGTTTTCATTTGTTCTTTATATGTCCTTGAATTTTTATATGCTCCTAATCTTATTTCTTCTAACTCATTCAAGTTTATAAGTCACTTTTCTGCACTTATTTTCATATCAAAATTTAATTTCTTAATTTTCTAAAATGTTTTGTCTCCAACTCAAATGGTAAGTGACAAGACTTCTCAAATACTAATTTATAAGGAGACATTTCAATAAGGGTTTTGTATGCGGTCCTATAAGCCCATAATGCATCACCTAATTTCAATGTCCAATCCATTATAGTAGGCACTATTGTTTTTTCTAAAATTAATTTTATCTCCCTATTTAAAATTTTAGCTTGTCACTACTTTGGGGATGAAAGCCAATAAGTATTCTATATCATACTCCATATTTTCTTAATTATTTAACTTATTACAAAATTGAGTGCCTTCATCACTGATAATGATTCTAGGTATTCCAAATCTTTTAAAAATATTTTTTTTAGAAATTTGATGGTTACCTTAAAATTATTTTTCTATGTAACAATAGTTTGTATTAATTTGAAAACATAATTAACACTTACTAAATTATATTGACTCCCATATGAAGAAATAAGCGGTCCTTAAAGTCTATTCCCCACAAATCAAAGATTTCTACCTCTAAAATATAATTTAAGGGCATTTCTTGACGCATAGAGATATTACTTACTTGTTGGAATTTATCATAACTTTTAATATATTCTTGTACATCTCTAAATAAGATTGGACAATAAAATACACTTTGTAATAGTTTATCAACTATTTTGTTTAGCTACTATTCATGTATATCTCTATATAATGTTGGCCAATAAAATCCTCTAATTATTTTTCCTGGTGGCTTTGTCTAACTTCCTATAATTAATACAAATCCTACATCCTATGACTGTTCTAGTAGGAATGATTTCATTATTTCCATTAGTAACATTAGTCACTCCACCTTTCTTAGGCACACAATGGATTGGATTCACCCATGCACTACTATATATAGGAAATATAATTCATGCATCCAACTACTTTACGATTCCCTTTTTAATACTTATTTCATGATAGGATTTAGTCTTCTTAGATTTTCTATGATGGAAGATTATGAAGATATAGAATTCGGCTTTATATTGAAGATACCCTCAAAGAAGACTAAAAAATTTGAGGGTATCTTCATTGTAATAGTTTTGAGGGTATCTTCATAATTGAATCGGCTTTATAATTGAGTCCCTATTTGTAACACTAATTCTTCTAAAGTAGGTTTCTTTTACATAGTTTGATTTTATGGAGGATATCCTAGCGGAATGATAGGTCTAAAATTAGAGTTTTGAGGGTTGGGTCGAAATTAAATCTTAAAATAACCACTAATTGGATTAATTATTCATTAATTATTTATTAATTGGCCTAGTAATTGAAAAATAATAATAACTAATTATACAGGTATCTAAAAATATGGTAACCCCTCATCATGTTTATCCAATGGAGAGGTCTCCAATGAAATCATTAGCCCTAATTAGTTTTTGGGTATTTTGAGTGTAATTGATAATTTGGTGTTTAACTCATTTGCTAAATAATTATAGAGTATAAGACTAAATGCCTTAGAAATTTTAGGAGGGGTTTAATTTTTATTTATATACTTTTTATAATTTTTATATAACTTTTGGGCATATATTTCATGTTTAATTAAATTATTGAGTTTCCATGGGCTTAAGTACATTAAATAATTATTAAATCTTAATAAATCATAAAAGTCATATTTTTGAACTTCTGAATCACTTAATGAACATATAAGGGTCATGGAATAATTGTAGAATGAGTTCAAACTCCTTTGATGGTTTTAATCACTTTAGTTGAGATGCTTAATTAAATTTAATTTAGCTTAAAGGGTAATTATGGTCATGTACTCAATTTAGGAATGATTGCTTTCAGATAATGCCTTCTTTCTTAACCTATATGTGTATGCTCCTATAAAATTTATTCATTTGCATATATTTTAAAATCAAAAGTCCTAAGTTTATGTTGCATATATCTTTTATGTTATTATTACTATTAAATCATAAAATTAATTTCTTTATTATATGAATTTAAATTGATAAAAAAGATAATAAAATGATGATAATAATATGTATGCTTAATGTAATTTTAAGGTATATTTGGTATGGAAACTCAAGATCACAGGGCTACTAGATCGAAAGAGGTTTTTATTTCACATCTCTCATATAATAATGACAAGTTCCTATGAAAATTTAAAGTGAATACACGTGTAAATTTTAATTAGTTTTAAACCATTATCATTGCTAGGTTTTAAAATTAATCTTCTCATTACATGCATGCATGTATATATGTACATATACATGACTATCAAGTATAATGTATGGAAACTAGAGTTTATAAGGTTACTAGTCCAAAAGAGGTTTTTATCTTACATTTCTGGTATAACAACAGCACGTACCTATGAATATAAAATATATGTTTATATGTACACATATGTGTGAATATTAGATTTTATTTAACATAACATACATATGTGTGTGTGTCTACACACACACACACACACACACATGCATACATACACACACACACACACACACACACACACACACACACACACACACACACACACACACACCCACATACACAAGTTATCTAAATCTTTAAGCCTTCCAATATAAAATGTACAAACTCATGCATATGTTTAAAGCATTGCTTTCTTAAGTTATAAGATATTTACATAAATGATCTTTTAAAACAATTTCTCTAACTTATAAAATAATATTACAAATAAAGGAGGGAAATGACACTAAGATGATAAAGAGGAATTAGATAATTGTCATGATGGAGTTTTTCTAACTTATTCCTTTCATTCTAAAATGTGTTGTTTAAGGTCATAACACCATTTAAGTCTGATTCAAACTTAGGATTTAATTAAAATCAATGCTTCACTAAATTAACTAAAATCTATAAAATTCATTCTTTCGTCTTCATTAGGAGTAGGGTGTAAAGAGAATGAGATCCACCTCAACTAGAATTCATCACACTTTGTACTCTTTAAAACACTAAATCCAATTTAAATCAAAAATCAAATTTATAATCTAATATTCATATTTAAGTTGTTAATCAATTAAATTGAAATGACCACTTATTAATAAATTGAATTTCATTCTTAAGTTAGAACTTAAACATTTAACATTTAGTGTTTGTCTCACCACACAACCTTTGCACACACTTCAAAATGATATGCAATCTATACTAAAATTAAGTTGATGGTGCTTTGTTGTGATGTATTTCCTTTCTATTTTGTGATGTAATATCTTAGACTGGATATTAAAGTTGTATATGCATAGACTAGATGTTAGGGTGGTGTTTATTAGACTAATAATATTTTCTACAAGAGACTTTGCTTAGTAAATGGGACTGCTTTAATAAAATTACATCTAACGAACCTCCTTTCTTAAGTTCCCAAGCATATCCCATTAGAATAGGTAAGCTTGGACACTCATTGGTGCCAAGCCCCACTATATAAAAATATAATTGCATGGTCTGTATGAATGTTTCAACTAACATCTATTTTGTAAGTTTAGTTAGGATTTTTATTTTTTTGGAATTTCAAATGTAATTTTTACTATAACTAGGTTAGAGTCATGGGGTTTAAGATGAATAATGGCTAGGAGGAATAGACATAGGAGGTCATGTAAAGCCTAAAGTGTCCACACTTTGGAGGTCAAGATGAAAATCCCCACTAGCTTATTTTTCTAATCCTAAATTTTTGGTCAACCTTGTTGATCTCATTTTTGGATGAGGTTAACATTTCTTCCAAAGGCATTCATTAAGACTCCTAATCCTAAATTAGAAGCCTTCTAACTAAGCACCTAGGTCATCACACTTAATGATCTAGCGCACTTTCCTTGGATTAATCTAACTTAATAGGTTTATTTAGATTCAATCTAAATCTTCAATCTAAAAATACACCACTCTAAAGTTGAAGTTAATTAAACCTAACTTATGGTTTAACTAGGAAACTAAACCTAATTACCTTAATTAAGCTAATAACCATACAAATCTAATGAAATTAAAATTAATCCCAAGATAAAATCTAAATCAAATGAAATCAAAAACATAAAATTAAATGAATCCAAATCCAATCCAAAGGTCAAAGGTTAGTCAAGTCTTTTACATGGGTTTGACTTGTGTGGGTCCCACCAAGTCAAAGGTCACCCCATCTAAATTTGACCAAATAAAATCATCCTAAATGGTTAGGATGATGATATGAACAATTATAAACATGAATTTGAAGAAATATAAGTCCAATGTGGCCTTAATTAGAATAATTAGTTTATTTAACCTAAATAGGTCTAAATGGGTCTTATTGGATTTAAACCCGAATTAAACTCAAATAAATTCAAATCAAATATCCAAAATCATTTGAATATGATTGTTGAATATAAACCAACCCATCATTGGGTCCACATTGACCAATTTGGTCATTTGACCCAAATGAACCCAAACTTAACCCATTAAGCCCAACTTGGGTTGAGTGGGTTCAAAATGAAATAAAATTGGAATTATTTGATCGAAGGCATTTCAAATTACTTGGATTAACCTAATGCAAAAGTAAACACATTATAATTAAGCCAAATAAAATACTCCATAAATCTTAAATTCTTTAAAACCTTTTTATCAAAGGGTTCATTAATGATTAAATGGACATGTCCTAAGCATTAAACCAAGGCTAATCCACCAAGTGTGGTGACTTAAATCAAACTAATGAAAGAATTGGTTAAGACTCAATTCAAAAATATTTCAATCCCATCTCCAACTAATTCACTTAAGATGTTATTAAAACATTCCTAAACTTAATTAATGATGGTTCCCAGCCCAAATTAAATCACTTAAGCATACTTCACATAACTTCAAAGCAAGAGACACCATGGCAAGTCAAAGATATGGAATGTCAAATCCCATTTGCATAACTCAATTCCCTCTCCACCTCTTTAGCCTAGAAAAGTGTTAGATGGCTAAGAAGCATGAAAACTAACTCCAAAAGGTTGCAATGATCTCAGCCAACCAAGAGAAGAAGAAAAAAAGGCTAAAAGTTCACAGCTTCCATCAATTTAACATATTGACCATTTTTCAAGCGCAACATACATTCCCATCACCTTCCTGACCTCACATGAAGTTGAAACACATCTTCCCCCACTTTCCTAGCCCCTGGGACACCGAAGAACAACTAAAGTAGATGGAATTCAAGCCAAGGTTGGTCTAGGGAGCAATCTAGAGGGAAGCAATCCAATTCCTTTGGCACATAAGCTTCTCACACCATTCCACAGCTATTGGAGTCAACCCCACCGCCAGAGATCATCAGGATTGAGGTATGCCATTAACGACCCCCATTGACCTTTTGGCTTTGGTGTTTCTTGAAGAAAATTTGTTCTCAAGTGAGATCAAATTGTTTAGATGTCCTCATTTTCATTCACTAATGGATTTGCAATCAAAATCATGCTATTTCAATGACCAAGTGGCAAAAAATCACGCAAAAATAATGGACGACTCTCAGCCTCCACCGTCAGCATAAGAGATGTAATCTCCACCGTCTATTCCTTTTAAAAGGAATGGACGACCCAGATCAAGCCAGATCTTTGATTAAATCCAATCAGGGGAATTGCGAGTCGGATCATAGCTGTCCGTAATTAACCCATGTGGGTCATATTTAATACAGGGATCCATGTGGATCCCGCGTGGTGCATCATGGAAACCGGCATCACGTCTAATCCACATGGATCCGACATGGCCAAACAAGAAAATTAGGATTTTATTGAATAAAAATTAAAGGAAAATATATAAAACTTAAAAGAATCATAAGAAATTAAATATAAATCCAACTATTATAAACTTAGGCTCTATGGATTCATTTTGTTGAGAGGAATCCATTAAAATTAAAATCCCCAAATTAGTTTGGGTATTTTGACCTTAATTTGGATTTGAATGAAAAATTTTAAACAATAATTACTGTTAAACCAATGATCAAATTGAATTGAAACTTTGGGGGAATTAAAATTGATATTAAGACACACATTATGTAAATTTTTTATAATTTATTGGCAATGAATTTTAGTATTGTAAATTTCAAT
This sequence comes from Cymbidium sinense, assembly GCA_021442155.1. Lineage (NCBI taxonomy): Eukaryota > Viridiplantae > Streptophyta > Magnoliopsida > Asparagales > Orchidaceae > Cymbidium > Cymbidium sinense. Next base: position 46,506,900 of record CM038223.1, read on the forward strand.
TTCTAAAGCTTAATTTTTATGAAATAAAATTTTAATTAATTAAATAAATGATGGAAATTAATCAAAATAATTTAAAACATCTTAATATACTCTAATAACTATAAATAAATCATTGAAACTAATGGGAACATTATAAATCACAAAAATGGTTTAATTAGGCTATTAATTGAATTAATTAATTCAATTATTAAACTAGAAATTAAATAAAACATAATAAATCAACCAAACTCCTAAAAATTATGAACAAATCCTCTTTGTATGAATATTCTAGAGGCATTTAAAGAAAAAAATAAAACCCTTAATGAATTTTCATTAAATTAAGCTTAATTTAGGTTTTAATAAAATAATTAAAACCTTAATTACACCTTAATTACATATCTGATCAAAGTGACACTCTAAGAAAATCAAATAGGCAAGGAATTGCATTTGACATAAAAATTTCAGATCCATTTGACCTATGGATTGGGAATATTTGAATTTCTAATTTTCTAGGTCAATTTAAAGGAAATACTAAATAAAAAAATTACAAAAATGATAAAATTTATAATACAAATTTAAAACATTATAATTAATATCACAAAACTTAGATAAAATATCTAAGTTAACTTAAAATAATACTAAGTTAAAGATCATAATTAAGGGAAAATATGAAACTAAATCATTTTTGATTATGATAATTCTTCAAATCATAATAATTTCATTTTATAAACTGAAATATAAGAAGATCATTGATCTTTGAATTATATAAGGTGTCAATACATTAATACCATTCACATAAATAGTATAAATGTGAACATAAAAGGTTAAGTGGGTAAACATAAAAAAAAAATGAAATGGTATAAATATGAACATAAAAGGTTAAGTGTGACTAAAACCTTAAGCTAAGGTGAATTAAAATTTTAAAATAACAAAGTAACAAAGGACATTTAATAAACAAAAAATAGCATTTCTTTTAATTACTTAAATCATAAAATAAATTTACATTAAGATAAATGTTTTTTGAAGGACATAAAGATCATTCCTTTTGTTTTAAAGTAATTAAGATAAATTGAATCCTTTCATAATGTGCAATTTGGAATCATTAAATACAACAATTTGGAACCATTCCATAATTAAAGAATCATTAATGTAATTGAGTTATAAAATTGGAATGTAATAAATTGAATAATATTAAACATAATAAATTGAATATAACTTTAATTAGGTTAATGAACATTATTGAAACTGAATAAATGAAATTAACTCCAAAATTTCACATTAATGAAAATAAAATTAACTTGACTTGAATAGAGAAAATACTCATAAATAAAATTTTACCTTGAATCAAATATAGTAAAGCTAATGAACAAACATAAATATTAAATCAAAGATGAGCTCAATACAAGATATAAGTCATCATAATCAACTAAGTAAACATGTAAACTAAATCAAACTAAAGGAATAAATGATAAATATCAATATTACAATTTTAAATCAAAGAAATTAGAAGAACCTCAAATCATAATGATAAATGGAATAACTTAATGAAAAATAAAACAAAATCATAATTATAAATATAATGAATTATTTCAAACTAAATCATAATATTACTAATAAAGAAATATAAAACAAAATGAAATAAACTGTAATTCAAAATAGTCTAAATTCAAATTCAACCAAAATAATTAAGATTTTACTTAGATTTTTAGGATGAATCTTTACCTTAGAATAAAGATATCATCTTTTCAAGACTTAGGATGTTGAATGGAATGGGCTCCATTTAAAATGGAACCTATTGTATTCTTCATTCTTGAAAATTTAATTTAATTTTAACATAATAAAATGTACCTAAGATGAAGGTAAAAAATTATTAAATAATTTGAATTAAAATCATCCACAGGTAAATACACCAACATTCAAAAATAAGAAAACAAAAACTAAAATCATAAAGCTTAGTAATGTCTAAGTCATGGATCCTAGACTTAGGTTAGGATGTTCTATGATTTTTTGTGATGATGTGAAGAGAATTATTTTTATTATTTTGTGGTATACTATTTTAGACTAGATGGCTAAGATTGATTATTGATAGTATGAATGGTAGGATGTTATTTATAGAACTAACATTGTCTTATACAAGGGACTGTGTTAAAGGGCTGCTATCATAAATAAAAATTATTAAATTATTATTTGCTTGCAAGTGTTGAAATGTCCCTTAGCATAGCCCATAGGACAGGTAGGCTTGGAAAACATCTAATGCTAAGCTCGTATGTTTGAAAAATACAACTGATGTGTGCTATTTGTATTTTCTAACATTTATTTTGTAGCTTAGGATTTATTTTTGAATATAAAAATATAAATTTAAGCTTAGAATTAGGTTATGATCTATGGGATCTAGGATTAGCAAGAGCTGACCCAACCAAGAGATGGTGCAAAGGTCCCCTATGAAGCCTAATGGAGATCCTTGAAGAAAGTGATGATCCTAGAAAGAAGACCCATAGATTTAAACTTGTAATTCTAGGTCGGGCTGTATAAGGGCAGAGCTCGGCTGCCCATTTTCTTTTTTTTTTAGGTGTACAGTTGTGCCCGATCGTATTGGACTATTTTATAAATTTAAATTAATTTGATTTATTTTGGGTGCATAGTATAATCAATCTACTTTTCTAGGTTTCATTTTGTGTTGTACTTTTCTATGATGAATGCCAGATGTAGGCTCATAGGAAAAATTAAATTTTCTACCCAATTAAATTTAATCAATTAAACATAAAAATAATATAATTTAAAATATAATATAAATAAAGCCCTATGAAATAATTTAAAATCGATTAGAAGCTAATTAGCTCTTGAAAATCATGCAATCATATTACTTTAATGCTTGAATTAGGCAACTTCTCTCATTGCGCATAAAGGGCATCTGACCTATGAGGATGACCTCCTTCTTGGGGAAGCATGCCTTTTAGTATTGATTTGGCCCATGACTTTCTTCTAATTACATACCCTATAGGCATAAATTGCATACTCATTGCCTAAAATGATTATCGAGTCAACATGATAAAAATCTAAAAATGTGCATTTATTAAAGGCATATGATCTTAAGGATTAGGGAGTTAGTCTAGGTTCATAGATTTCTTTCTTAGAAATACAACAGCCCAGACATCTTGCACTCATAAGACTTAGTGTCATGAATTTAAATTATGCTTAGGTGGTGTTAGGTGGCAACCTTCTCCAGGCAGATTGTAAGTCTAGAAAAGTCAGAGATAGGTTAATTCTCTCTAGCGAGAGGAATATCTAATAATTCCTAAAAGATAAATTAGATTGAGCATCTCACATGTGTTAGAAGCACTTATAGAATAGGCTCAGGAGCATCTTTCTTAGGAATAAGTCTTCAATTCTAGGCATTTCTACAGTCTTGTGCAGCTATAATCTAAGTATTAGACTTCCAAGAAAATGTCAATTCAAAATCTACTAAATTCTAAAATTTAAATCCCAATGATAAGATAGTTGAAGTGCTTACTAGGCATCCTAATATCAAAATGCATTTCCTACTTGATCTCGTTGCCACCAAAAGTACTCTCTCCAATTTGAATCAATCCCAATTGAAAATGCCAAAAACCAATCCTTTGAAAATAAACTTAAAACTCCTTTAAAATAATAACTTATTTCTTCAATCTAGAGTATTCTTAGGAAGAGACTCTTCTTAAGATGTAACTAACTATAGGGGCTTGCCCCTATAGGGAACCATGAACCTAGTTTAAAATAAACCCTATTCTACCTTCCATGTAGTTCAAGGGAATAATCTCTAATACATGAAAGACCCATTAGCCTTAGGAGTATTTTATTAAATGATCGAATCAATTATAGGATAACATGTTTATCTTCAGACATAATATATTTATTCTTTAATGTAGCATTTGATCATCAAAATAAGAAATTCTTCAACTCTATGTGGTGTCATGAATTTTTCCCATAGAGATATTTTCTAGCGACCCTATTGGGGATTGGTTCCTCTCTTTATCTTTAGAAATAAATTACTATTTATATGATTCGTAATGTACTTGTGTTTACATGGGTCAAGATTGCTTTTCTAAATGTTGAATATCTCTCCATTTCACCCTTGGTAGAGCATATTCAACATAACAAAAGAGAGAATATAAAATTATCCCATTTGTGGAAATCAAGTCAGATGGTTTTATAATTCTTATATTTTTAAGAAAAAATATTTTGAAAAAAAAATCCAAGCAATAACATTGGCCAAAATTCCCTAATGGGTCAAAAGTCTTTCTTTTGACTACATTTTGGTTATTTTAAGTTACTATTAAGTAATTCTCATTTAAAATTATTTTTGTAAACAGAAATGGTTGGACAAGTAATCTTTGCCACTACATCCAGGATAAACTTCTCTATGGATAGTAGTCGACTGGCTGATGGCTCCATCATTAAGTTTGGAGCTGATTTTTGCAATTTTGAATATCACTACAAATGGAGTGACTCTTGCTCCTATTGCTAAGGTGGCACTTAAATACAAGTAACTCATCCTACAATTTTTTAGCACACCTCCTCCAACTCCTGTTGAAAGTAAGAAGGTTACTAAGAGTATCCAACAGGGTCCTGCTCAAAAGAAAGTGAAGCTGCCCACTACAAAGACAGTGCCTGCTCCTTTCCCATCCAGCACATTTGAGATAGGTTCCACTTCTGAGCCCCCTAAGATTACAAAAAGTCAAAAGAAAAATAGGGGTAGAAGGCTTAGGAGGGTAGCCTTCAAGGAATGAAAATAAAAAGAAATGGTAGATATGGAATTAGCTATGGAGAGGGATGGTTATACCCTCCCAGACATTTCCCCTCTCTTAGGTAGAAGTAGATATCATTTCTTATTTGCTGCCTAGGGGGAGGAGAACGTGCCCAAAATTGTGAGTTATCCACCTCACCCATTTGTGTATGAAGAAAAAAAAAAATTTTTCAAGTTGTTAAATAAAGAATCTCATGGTAGGCTGTGTTAGATCCTTCATAGGATCCCTGAACCCTCCTCATACACTTTGGAGGAGTTATTAAGGGCCATGAAAGATCATGCATCGAGAAACTAAAGAAAATAGCTCCTAGGTAGGCATGCCACTTCCCGTTACAAAGGGAAGGGGAAGGCAGTTGTTCCTGATAAAAGGGCATCTTCTTATTCTGTGTTTGTAGCACCAAAGCAATACCATTGCCCTAGACAATCATTGGCATGGCATAAAGATTAGTCTCTTAGTCTAAGGAGAGATAGGGCCCTTCCTAGAAAATAAAACAAAAGAGTTTATGTCAAGAAGGTTCCACTAGCTCCTGAGCCTCGGGTGCCTTCACCACCTTTGTCATCTACATCTCTAGAGAGACCTGTCTCTAGGCCTACTCCAGATAGACCTCTATCATCTTAACCTGGGCCTCTAGCAGAAGAGCCCTAATCATTTTATGTTTCTAATAAGGAAATAGAGTTTCCTTATCTATCTCATTATGTTAGAGAGAGTACTGATGAGTGTCACCTTAGCTTAGAAGCCACCCTTAAGGAAGTTCCTGTTTCTCAAGTGGGTGTAAATGGTGAAGAATCTAAAATGAGACCCATGGATATGGGTGATGAGTTAGATATCATTCTTGATAGAAGTGGTGCTTCATTTCATCTATCCAAAGAAAAAATGGAAACTATTATCAATGAGGATGAAAAAAATTAAAAAAAAAAAGAATGTATGAACACTATGATTTAGAGAAGAATGATCTCTTAGAAGATGATTTAGGACTACCTGTAGCTCATGTCTACATGGTAGACACTAGATCATCAAAGGCAGAGTATGATGAATCACCAGAAAATCCTACTATAGATCTGACTCAGCAACTCGTCCTTCAAATTCAAAAGAATGATGATCAAATTGCATCAATGGAAAAGAAGATGGAGGAGATGATTTCCACTATGCAATCACTTCAAAGCATGATCCCCTCCTCTTCATGGCTTTATCATATCGAGTAGTCTGACCTACCACGTCCCACTGATGACTTGAGGTTTGATTTGGAGGAGTATCTCTAGAAGTTAAAGCCTTTCAATGATGTACCCCCGGCAATTGAACTAAAATCATTAATGGAACAACAAGTAAAAGAAGCCCTCACACAGTCACAAGGCAAAACCTTGGTTCCAAAGGGTAGAACCTACCCTAAGGAATATAATTCTGTTCCCTACCCCAAAGGATTTGTACCTCCTTCCTTTAAAGTATTTGATGGGACTAGGAACCCCAAACAACATATGGGTCACTTCCGTGCAAGTTGTTGTAATGCCGGAGGGAGCGACACTTTATTATTTAAATAATTCATTAGTAGCTAGAGCAGAGTTGCTTTCGACTAGTATGCTGATTTACCCAATGGTTTGTTGCGCACTTTCACCAAACTGGAGGGCATGTTCATAAAAAGATTCACAGGCACTCAACGCCACATCACTGTAGGTCAACTGGTGGTGGAAAAATAAAAGCATGGTGAATCACTAGTGGACTATATCTTGAGATGGAGAATCCTCAGTCTCAAGTGCGAGCTCTAATTACAGGAGCAACATGTTATTGTGATTCTCCTTAGGAATATCCATAGTTTTGTTGCTTTCTTATTAAAAGGCTTTAAAATCAAGACTTTTGAAAAACTTCTAAATAAAGCCTCTAGCCTGTAGGAATAAGCCCCTAATATGGCCTTCCTAAAAGATAATTCTTCTATAGAACAATCCAAACCTAGGAAGCTTCTAGAAAAAAAAGCAGATGATGTCTCTATAGTGGACAAAGGATAAGCTCCTATGTAGATACAATCAGAGTGGCCTTTATCTTTTAGGCCACCATAGCAGTAAATGTCATCATCCCCTAAGAAAGTTCCAACCAGCCTTTTTTTTTAAAGAATGAACTAGACTTATTCTTTCAAAAAAGAGGCGATGAGGAAAATTTTCAAAAATTTTAAAAAGAAGCTAGATTTCAAACTCCCCGACCCAAAAATGACTGAGAAAGTGGGAAACGTAAATGATCCTAACTACTATTTATACCATCAGATGTTAGATCATACCATTGAAGATTGTTTTACATTTAAAGACTGGCTTAAAAGAAATTATAAGAAGGGGTTTGTAATTATACTGAAGGAATACCTTGTGGACCCTGAATAAGAGTACATTAAGATTATTACATGTAACACTAATTCTTCTAGTGCTCTTTCTACAAATGAATGGGATGTAGCTCTATCCCATTCTTTAAAAAAGTATATGATAAAAAAATTTTAAAATGCTATTCAAGATCAAATGAAGACCTAGAGTAAGATCATCTAGATTGATCCTTCGGAGTCTAAAGTTCAAGTTCCACCTCAACTCAATTTAGCATCTTTAGCTACACAAAAGACTAGAGCATGTAGTGAGGGAGGGACATCTATTTTATATGCTAGAATCTTGTGTGATAAAGATGGAAAGGTAAAACCTTATATTCCTTTATCTTTTTGTACTCATTTTGAAAAGATTAAAAAAAAAGTCTGCCTCCAAGGGCATTTCATATATTCTTGCTATTTTTTATAAGCATGCTATGGAAAAGATGAAAAAGAATAAAAAAAAAGATTCCCATGATGTGTTTTGTGAATCAGGATCAGATACTGATATTCACATGAAAGACCTTCAAGGAGATTCTCTTAGCATAAACATAAAAGTATCAAATTCTAATCAATCCCTAGAGAAGAATGTTAGAGATCAGTATCAGGTTGATAAAACACTTGGAAATATCACTGAAGTAAATCTCCATGGTGCAAGAGTTTTACCACCTCGCCTTCCTTCTCCTCTTGAGGATGAAGGAAAGAAAGTTGTGAATCAAAGTTCAAGTCCAGAAACTTTACTTACAAAATAGTAGTCGAGCCAAATGTTCCTAAGGTCAACTACAATAAATGGTGAGTATTTATGACGCTCCTGTTTTATCAAAAGAAATGAGAGAGTCATTAGGGTAGGCATTACTTGATCCTGATATTTGCCTAACCCAACTAGCAATAACTTCTTCAGATGAGGCTTACTACTTTAAGAAGATCTTAGGAGCCACTTTCTCTAATGAAGATCTACTTTCAGGGACCACTAATCACAACTATCCTCTTTACATCTCTATAAAAATAGAAACATCAGATTGTCAAGAGTTCTGATAGACCCTAACACATTAATCAAAATTATGAGCTCCAAAACATTATCATTCCTAAAGATCAATACCATGAGACTCAGTTTAGATAAAATTCTACTGAGGGGCTTTAATAAAATTAGTGAAAAGGATTTAGGTTCTATCACTCTATTGTTAAAAATAGAAGGATTGAAGACTGAAGCTAAATTTCATATCATAGACTCAAAGGCATCCTTCAATGCCTTCTTAGGAAGAACTTGGATTCATGAGTACATAATGGTTCCATCATCACTCCACCAGTGTATTAAATACACTAGGGATGGAGTGGAATACATTATAAAAGGCGACATACAACCATTCTCTGTTCATGAAATTGAACTTTATAAAGATGCAGCCTATTACATGCTTACGAAGCCAAAATATGATTTTATAGAATCTAGTATTATTGAGGCACAAAATAATGCAATAAATGAAAAAGAGAAAAAGAAAGAAAAGGAGGAAAAAGAAAAATAAAGAGAAAAAGAAAAAGAACCTCCAATAACACATATTGACTTGGAATCTAGTTCTGATGAAGATTCCAACCAAAAAGATGCCTCAATAAGGTTTAAGATTACTTTAGAATTAGATAATGATGAACAACAAATCAGGGCAATAAAGGATGAACCAAAGCTTTGCACATTTGAAAAGTTGAAATGTATGGACACTTTGACTTTGACTCCTCCTGTTCAAAATAAAATATCTCAATTAGAAGTCAAAGTGAACCCCCTAACTTGTCAACAGAAGTGGGGAAGTTATCAAAATTCTATCTTATACCTAGACCTTCAAACTCAAAAGTAGATGTAAAGCTTGAGATCCACTTTTAAATGAAATAATAGAACTCCCTTTTGACTGGTATTCTGATCGTGTAAAAAACTCTATGAAATGTGATTTTATTACAAATGCTTGGCCTAGATATATAGCCCAATCCATGGAAAGCTTATGGAATACAAAACATAAAAAATTACATTTTAAAGCTAGCATTGGGTTCAGTGTCATTGAACCACTAGATGATATAAAAACATTGCTTAATGATAAGCAATCACCTGGACTCAGATCAACTATTTGAAATTCCTTCTAACTCTTTGGAGAAATTATCTATAGAAACAACAAATCAATCTGATGATTACTTTCTTCATAATGCTCTTCCTAAGTATAAGGAAGAAATAAAATCTACTATTGATGAGTTAAAGAAGGTTAACCTAGGAACTATCAAAGACCCAAAGTTAACTTTTATTAGTACTTTGTTAGGTCTGAAAGATTCTAAAGAGTTAATTACTTTACTCTTTCAATATAAAGACTGCTTTGCTTGGAGTTATGATGAAATGTCAAGCTTATCTCTAGATATTGTTGTACACAAATTAGAGATTAAACCTAATGTCATTCTAGTAAAGCAAGCTCCTAGGAGAATACACTTAGAAATTGAACAACAAGTAATTGTTGAAGTAAATAAATTAATTGAAGCAGACATTATACGAGAAGAACAATATCTTGATTGGCTATCCAGCATCGTCCCTATAAAACCTAATGGAGATCCCTGAAGAAAAAGATGATCCTAGAAAGAAGACCCATAGATCTAGACTTATAGTTCTAGGTCGGGTTATATGAGGGTTGAGCTTGGCTGCCCATTCTTCTTTCTTCGGAAGAGTACCACGATGCTCGACCGCATTGGCCTATTTTATAAATTTTAATTGGTTTGATTTATTTTGGGTGCGTAATAGAATCAACATGCTTTTCTGGGTTTCTCTTTGTGTTGTACTTTTATGTGATGAATGCCTAAACGTAGGCTCGTAGGAAAAACTAAAATTTCTACCAAATTAAACATAATTAATTCAAACATAAAAATAATACAATTCAAAATCTAATATAAATAAAGCTTAGGAAATAACTTAAAATCAATTAGAAATCAATTAGCTCTTGAAAATCATGCAATCATATTACTTCAATCCTTGAATTGGACAACTCCCATTGCACATAAGGGGCATCTGACTTGTGAGGATGACCACCTTCTTAGGAAAACCTTCCTTCTATTATTGATTTGGCCCATGACTTTATTCTAATTGAATATCATGCAAATATAAATTGAATACCCATGGCCTAAAATGATTATTGAGTTAAAATTTATAAAAATCTGAAAAATGTGTAGTTAAAGGCATTGCATACCCTGCATGATCTTAGGGATTAGGAATTGAGTCTAGGTTCATAGATTCATTTCTTAAAAAAATAATAGCCCAACCATCTTATATTCATAAGACTTAACATCATGAATTTAAAATGTACTTAGGTGGTGTTAGCTGGCAACCTTCTCCAAGCAGGTTGTAAGTCCAGAAGAGTCAGAAATAGGTAAATTCACTCAAGTGAGAGGAATAGCTGATAATTCCCAAAAATAAAATTAGGTCGAGTATCTGACATGTGTCAAAAATACTTGTAGATCAGGCTCTGAAGTATCATTCTCAGAAATAAGTCTTTAATTCTAGGAATTTCTACAGTCTTGTGCTGCTAAAATCTAAGTCCTAGACTTCTAAAAAAATATCAATTTAAAATTTAAACTAAATTCTAAAATTTAAAGCCCAATAATAGGATAGTTGAAGTGTCTACTGGGAATCCAATATCAATATGCATTTCCTACTTCATCCTGTTTGGCCTCCAAAAGAACTCTCTCCAATTTGAATCAATCCCAATTGAAAACTCTAAAAATCAATCATTTGACAACCAACTTAGAACTCCTTAGAAATAATAACTTATTTCTTCAATCGAGAGTATTCTTAGAAAGTGACCCTTCTTAAGATGTAATTATCCATAGGGGCTTGCCTCTATAAGGAACCATGAACCCATTTTAAAATAAATCTTGTTCTACCTTTCATGTAGTTCAGGGAAAAAATTTCTATTACACAAAAGACCCCTTAGCCTTAGGAGTCTTTTATTAAATGATCAAATCCATTATAAGATAACAAGTTTATCTACTGAGATAATATATTTATTCCTTAATGCTGTATTTGATCATCCAAATAAGAAATACTAAATTCTATGTGGTGCCATAAATGTTTCCCATAAGGTTATATAATGGCAAAGCTTGACTACCTTCTTTTCCCCCAAAGTGTCTAGTGGAACTTGACCACTTTGGTTCATTATTATTTTAATTGATGCATTTGATTGGTGTATTTCCATTGATTGTGTAATAAAAATGACATATTTTTAATATGTTTCTTCAAGTGTGATGTTTTGCTGAATGTTAGCCTGAATTTTAGTAGGCTTTTAGAAAATAAATTTTTTAGCCAATCTAATTAATTAATAGGTCAACCACTTAATAAATTTTTTAGCCAATCTAATTAATTAACTAAAACTAAAAATGACAATAGTCTATCCTATTAACTAATGTTAGCCTGAATTTTAGTAGGCTAAATAAATTCACTAGTAATATGTTTAAATGTGTTAATACATCCCATTCCCTCCTAATTATAGGTCAACCTTCTAGCACGTGTTGGAGCACTTTTTGTTTTAGTAGTTAAGGCTACACATTTTTTCTTTGCTATGGGTATAATTCCTAACCTCTTAGGCATTCCAACAATCTTGTTCTATTAAGACATGAGTCCTAGCACCCTAATAAACTATTAGCTCAAAATAAATATGAATCTCAACTTTAAATATATAAATTCTAATAATAGGATAGACTATTGTGTTTACTAGGCTTCCTAGTATTAAAATATTTCCTACTTATTCTCCTTTGAATTTTGTTAAGAATTATTCTTACTTGATCTATCCCATTTGATTTTTAATTTAGCAATCCTTTGATAGAATCTTTTAAATCTATAGAGGTGATGATCAACTACTTTAAATAAGAGTTTTATTAAAAAATTCACATCTTCTAGGATGTAATTAATTATGTAAGTTTGCCTGTTTAGGGAACTTGCAACTCAGCCTAAAATAAAAACTGTCTCACTTCATTTATCTAAGGTAAGGAAAATATCTCTGGTATACATAGACTCATCAATCTTAGGAGCCGTTATTAAGTGATTGAATTCATCGTAGGCTGATATTTCACCTTTTCAGATAATATATATTATTCTTTGATACCAATACTCAATCATTTAAATAAGTGCTCCCAAGATCTGTGTAGTGTCATCTCATTTTAAACAACACAAATGCATGCTAGATAAAATGCAAGTTATACTCCATCTAGATTAGGTTTTCTTTTAAATAGTTATGTGATGTTTGTTTAAGATATGTTTAATATGAAAATATTGTGTCATATATGTACAGATGCTTATGAATGAATGAGATGGCTTATTGATGTATACATGTTTTTATTGTACTAATAACTAATTTATAGGGACAATTATGCACTTTTTGTTTTTATAAATATATTTTTTAAATAAAAAATTCATGAAAAGGTTTGTGAGATTTATAAATAAATGAATGAATGGTAAAAATAAACCCATAGTGATCTCTTCAAGTATTATAAAGATAATCCTTAATGGCTTATATGATAAGTTTGTGTAGAAACTCTTAAGTTATATTATGATAGAGCCCTAATATACTTTAAGCATTTTTTTTTGGTGGTGCATCATAAAACCTAACCATGCCTTACGTTTCTCTATGGTTATGTATACTTTTTCTTTTGCTTGCTTATTCACTTAAGTGCTATAATAGACCTATTTATTTTTTTTAGGTTTCTTCATATCAATTTGCATGGATTGGTCAAAATTTATTAAGATGGTATGTGATTGAGGACATAATTTTTTATATAAAAAATAAACAACTTTAATAACAACCATAGGAATAAAAGAAAAGAACTAGAAGCTTTTCTATAAATTGTTATCTACAATTAATATTTGATTGATTATTTTCCTCACAAGATTATGCTTAATAAAAAAAGCAGTGTTAAACACTAATTTAGCTAATAAACAAACTTATATGGGTTGGTGCTTCACATTTACAAATAATTTAAGGCCCTATATTAGCTAGAAGCACTTTATACCCACATAGCATGGTTACTTAGTTCAATACCTAAGTCGTAAATCATTGGTCTTGAATAAAATAGTTAAGCCCATCTTTCACAACATAAAGTCTTCACTTTATAGTTTTAAAATAATTAGATGGGTTTAGCTAGTAGTCTTTCACTACATATTTTGTTTTGAATTTTGTTATATGAAATGCACTTAATTATATAAAAAAATTCAAGACTAAATATTGGTGACAATTATAGAGGCTTTCACTCAAACTTAAAAATTCACATTTCAGCTCATACTAATTTCTAATAGAGAACTAATATTTTGTTTCAATTTCTCATCGCTTTAAAATGATTTGGAGAAATTTATATACTTATCATAATAAAACAAGTTTTATGCATTTAAATATCTAATTTTTAAAATTTAATATTTATAAAAATAATTTTTTTTAGACATAAAAGGTATGTTTTACTTTAAAAAATTAATAAAATTATTTTTTTTGATATAATATTAAATTTTGAACATTATTTTTTAAAATATTATTAGATATATAGATATATGAGATTTATATATTTAATATGTAAAAGTATCAAATATTTGTAAAATAATCAAATTCAGAGAAGATGTGACCCGCCCCATGCCGGAAGCTCGCACTATACAATACCATGCCCGCTGTCGTTCACCCATTCCCTCAATGCTGAGCTGGGCGGGAAAGTAGCTGTGCTAACGATACTCTAATCATCATGCGGTGCGAACCGTTCTTATGAAAAGCCATCTCCATGAAAAGTAAATTGGTCCGCTTGTGTTTGATATGATACAGTAGTTGACGGGAAAGTAGCTATGCTTGTATTCTGAGATTTTTTCCATCACTTTTATATTTGCTATCTCAGATACCACTGATCTTGGTCCTTTTTGATAATTTTGCTATAACTATGCTATTATCTTATGTCTATCTTTGACCATTATAACCTTTACTTTGTCTTTATACTATTTGAATGAAATTGGGCTATGCCCTTAATTTTTCCAAAAAAAAAAAAAACAGTAGTTGACGGCTCTGATTATTTTATGTTTTTTTTGGGGCAAAAGATTAAGGGCCATAGCCTAATTTCATTTCAAAAGAAAAGAATAAGTACACTAAAGTGAAGCAGATTTACAACAGAAGATCAAAAAAAAGGAAAAACGAGATCACAGTCAATGAGACTCCCCCTGGACTTAGAAAAAGGGAAGGCCAACCAACATCTATGGCTAGAACAATACAGATCTCACAGCCACATATGCCCAATATAACAAAATATGACTCTTCAATGGTGACCTACACTGCCATCCAAGAATCCAAAAAATAAAGGCAACAAAGACTCGAGAAACGTCAAAGATGCAAAACCAAGACCATTAAAGGAAAGCAACGTTGCTGAGTAGATCACCAGGATGAAGATTCGTCTGGAAGATGAATTCTTCAGGCAGTAGCGAGGATCAATTCAGCTAAAACCAAAAATCATCATCGTCCACGGAAACCAAAAATCCAAAAAACACACAAAATAACCAAAGAAGCAACCAACAGTAGAAGAAGGGCACTAGGATTCAAAATTCTTCCACTGCTCCAAAAGTAATCGGACAGGAGCCGGCCAACTTGATTAAAACTTCCATCTCCTCAACTTAAAAGCAATCTGGGATTTGATTTGGGAAATCAAACAAGAAGTTGGGAGAGCGTCACAAAGATGATACCTTCGATTCCGTTCCTTCCAAATATGATAAACTGTCATAGCAATGCTAAGATAACTTAACCTCTTCAAGGCTTTATGTTCCAAGTTAGAAGAGCAGCTAAGCACTTGTGCCAAGGTCGTGTTCAAGAGGAAAAAAGAGCCATAGGGCTAAAGATGCCTGATCAGAAACATGGAAAAAGAACATCAAAAAAAAAGATGAGCATGAGTTTCGTTAGTCCCACTACAGAAACAACAAGGGGAATGAGAGCCCAAACCCCTGGCAGAGTAAACATCTGAAGTCTTAAGACTTCCCAGTAAAGCCATTCAACAAAATATGGCTTGATTAATAGCCATTCCTTTAAACCATAATTCCTCATTCCAACTAACTCTTAGTAAGCTATCAGAAATAGAGAGTTTAATTAAGTTAGATGAGATATTATTATAACCCTTCCAAAGAACAGAGTCACCCTCCAACGAAACAAGAACTCTCCAAATTTTGTCAAAGCATAAAAGAGATCTAATTCTCAACCCTTCTGGAAGATTCCATTTCCCATTAAAAAGGATAACACTCAATAATGTTGCAGGTGGCCATTTGAACATAGAGAAACAGTCAGGTACTAAAATCTCTAGCAGAGAGTGACCTTCACACCAAGGGTCAAAGTAGAGAGGAAAAGCAGAATTATAGCCAACCCAGAAGTCTATTTTATCTCGAAACCTGGCAGCATTAGTCTTCAGATCCTTCCAAAGAAGAGAGGAGCGAATGGGGTACTTATTCCAGAGAGAGCAATATCTATTGAAGAGCCAAGAAGCCAAGACAGATGAGCCATTGAGGAATTTCCAAAGAAATTTGAACTTGCATATAGAATACAAGGTGGAGCAAGAGGTGAGGCCTGTTCCACCCTTATCCTTAGGTAAAGTTGTCTTAGCCCAAGATATGGTGTGCAACTTCTTACTCTCTCCACTATGATAGAAGAAATTAGATGTTAGGGAATTAATCATATTAATAACACCCTTGGGGCAAGCAACCGATCTGAACTAGTATGAAGGAGGCTATTAATAGAGGATCTAATAAGTTGAAGCTGACCACCAAATAAAAGAAGTTTACTCTTCCAACCAGCCATCCAATTAAAGACCTTATCAAGTAAAGAATTGAAATGAATAACCTTTAAAGGACCAGAGACTAGAGGGAGCCCCAAATAAATAATAGGAAAATTGGCCAAATTAACATTAAGATCTCTACATAATTATTCAGCTAACCTAACTTCACTTAAGAAATAGATTAGAGATTTATCACCATTAATCGAAAGGCCCATGGATGAATCCAGAAATTCAAGAGCAGATTTAAGAGAGTCCATAGTCGAGACATTAGCCCTCCCCATAGTCAATAATTCATCTACAAATAAAAGGTGAGAAACTCCATAGTCTCCAAAGTAGAGAGGATTATACTTGAGGAGATTAACTTCTATATCCAAAAAGCATGAGAAGGAATCCATAGCCACAGAAAAAAGAAAGGGAGACAAGGGACACCCCTGTCTTAACCCATTTGATGATTGGAAAAGGCCCTTGATCTCACCATTGAAGATAATGGAAAAGGGTACCTCAGTAATGTAGGCTTCGATCATCTATAAGAAGGAGAGCGAGAAGCCCTTTAGCCAGAGCCTATGCAGAAGTGATTTTCGATTGAGCATATCGAAGGCTTTCTTCAGATCAAACTTAGCAATAAACCTCTCCTCAAAGTTAGAGGGGTTGAAGTCCATTAATGATTTCATGGGTAAGACCAATGTTTTCTGCAATATCCCTATTCTTGATGAATGCAGATTGGGATTTATGAACTATGGAAGGAAGCACCTTGCTTAACCTATTAGCCAACACCTTGGCAATTACTTTGTAGAAAGTGTTGCATAGAGAGACTGGTTTGAAGTCCGTGACCGCATTAGAATGCTTAATCTTAGGAATAAGAGTAATAAAGCTATGTTTAAAGAGACCCGGCAACTTCCTTGTATGGAAGAAAAAGTGGGCTGCTTTTAGGATCTAGCCAACAACAATGTCCCAACAAGAGGTAAAGAATTTTGCATTGAAACCATCAGGCCCAGGGGCTATGTTCTCATTGATATTATGAAGAGCAAAAATAATTTTAGCATCTGTAATCTCAGAATCCAATTCTCTAGTTTGCTCCGGTGAAAGAGAGACCCTAACTAGAATGTCATGAGAGTCTAGAGAAGAGACATGTCCAGAATTAAACAAGGAAGAGTAGAAGTTACTTATCTCTTCGACAATGACATGGGGATCTGATTGAATACCATTGGAAGATTGAAGAGAACGAATGAAATTAGAGTTTTTCTTATCTTTGATAAAACAATAAAGAAACTTCAAGTCATCATCCGAGTTAGTTAACCAGTGGGTCTTAGCCCTCTGCCTAACCCACATGTGTTCCTTAGAAAGAAGATCATGATACATATCCTTCATATCTTTGACAGCTTTAACCAAGAAGGTATTAACAGGATCTCTATCCAGCTCCAAGAGAAGAATATCATGCTCCTTTTTGAGGCCAGCTAATTGGACTCTTATGGATGAAGAATCCCAAACTTGTTTTTTAAGAGCATACCTAGACATCTGAAGTATTTTGGAAAGCACAAAGAGTGGGTCCCCATAAATAAAATTGACCAAGCATTTTTTACAACCTCCAAGAAATTATCAAATTTAGTCCAATAATTTCTAAACATAAAATGAGATCTAACTAGAGAAGGTTTAAAGAGGTGGGTGATCAAGGGAGAGTGATCAGATGATAGGGGACTTGCTACAATGCAAAAGGAAGAGGGGAGTTGATCCAACCAAAAATAGTTACACAACACCCAATCAATACGAGAGAAGATAGGGTTGTCAATCTATTGGTTCGACCAAGTGTAGAAGAAACCAGTACTAGGAAGATCCAATAAACCATAATTCTACACGCAGTCCCTGTCCAGATGCTTAAAATGGATGACGGAAGAGTTCCATTTAAGCCAAATATGACCCCCATTCCAACAATCAAAGTTGTGGTAACTGTCCTCCACCGGAAATAGCTTGGAATGATTTAAAAGGGACTTGTCACAAAGGGATTCCTGAGACATCTTGATTTCAAAGAGGCGAAGGATGTCAAGCTTATTATCCTTGATAAGCCAAACACAATTAGCTAGTCTTCCAGTAGCCAATAGACTCTAGACATTCCAACACCAAATAGAAGCATTAATCATTGAGAATTGGAGGAGCTTGAAGGCTTCTTTCCCTTCATCTTTTGATTGTGCTTTTGACCAGTATTATGCTGGAACTAAATCGCTTTGGCCTGGATTGAATCCTAAGAACCTTTACCAGGGGAAGAAAAGCTCTCAGAGTTCTTGGCCATAGAGAGATGATTCAAAGAAGTAGCAGCCGACCGAGTCAACACCCCATAGAAAGAGAAAGAGGCAATAAGGTTATCAACTGAAAGGTTATTAAGCAAGATAGTAGTTGAAGGGTGAGCTTCTTCTAGGGAAGGAGAATTAATAGGTAACTGATTCAAGTCATTGATGGTTGATGTGGAAAGGGGGAGCTAGGGATCTTACTTGGAAATCTCAATAGAGGAAGGGTTTGGATTGTCTGTCTCCAGTAGAGAAGATATATCAGAGGGATCACGTTGTATAATAGATAGTCGGTTGGGAGGAACAAAGTTCTTGGGTAGAGGATGGGGAGTTATGCTCCTACTCCTACCCCTTCCTTGAGAACTAACCTTGTTATAGGGATTGAGAGGATAAGAAGAATGCTCGTGAGAAAAAGGTATAACAATTTTGGCAAGTTGCAGGTTTCCAATCATAAAGAATTTCCTGATTAAATTTGAAGCCATTAAGGTTGGTGGAGACGGATTAAGGAAGTGGTGAAGAGGTATTAATTTGAACACAGATTAGTGCAAAAGAAATTCTGGACTTAGTGGTGGTAAAATTGTCCATAGCTAAAGGGATCCTCACTTTGCTAGCAACCTTGGATAACCCAACCTTGTTCCAGCAATAGAGAGGAAAATTAGGCAATTTAATCCACAAGAGAATCTTAGAAACATGTTCCTTCGAAGGTCTAAAATTCCAAGTCCATTTCTGAAAAATAAATAGCCTTCCATTGAGAAAACAAGGATCGTTATCCCATATCATAGCAAAAATTTCCTGACAAACAAATTTGAATAGGAAAAAGTTCCCTTCTAAGGTAAGTAATTCAATGCCTCCCTTAAACTGCAACTTTTTTCTGATCGCCGAGAGCAGGGAACCGTAGAAAGGCCTCTTCCCAATAGCATGACCAACAAGAGATAATTGCCACTCATCCTGCCCAAGGTTCAACTCTTCTTCTGAAAAGTTCACCTCGTTAGACTCAGAAGAGTTGAAGAAAAGGGATAAGGATTTACTCTTCTCATTCTGGGAGGTAAGAAGATCCTTCCACTTGCGAGAGTTAGAAAGAATAGGGTTCTGAAGAAGAGAACTCTTAGAAGCTGTCCCAAGAATGGAGCCGGTAAGAGAAGCGGACAAGAGAAGAGGAAAGTTAGCCAAATTAGAGGGATCAAGCTCCATGGAGACCAACCTACCCCCCAGGTAAGGGGGAGAGGGAAGGGGCGGCCCCGGGCAGTGGACCGGAGGCCAAAGAGGGAAGAATTAGCAAAAAGGAAAAGGAGGAAAACAAACCTAGCTGATAAAGAAATCCAAGAGAATCACCTTGACCACCACAGGAACAGCCAAAACCCTAGAACTCATCCACCTATGAGTTTTTAAAGTTCTCTCGGATTTCTTCTTTAGCCAGGTTTATATGAACGGTCCCTAATGGGATTTTTGTTTTCAAACTTTTTTTTGTCATAATATTACATTTTTATCAAACATAAGGCTATGTTTATAATACATTTTTTTTTTAATTTATGTGTTCCAGATTATCCCTTTATATAATTAATCTATTAGATAATATAATTCAATTATTTGATAAGTATAACTAAATTATTAGTTTAGTTGCATTTATCTAATTATCTAATTATATCACCTAATTGTTTATTTATAGAGAAATAACACATAATATGATGCAAAATATATCACAATATTCAGATATTATTTGATCCTTTCTATTCGCATAGTCTCAAAAACGGGTGTGATTATTTACAAAATTGAAAATATAATTTTACAATATAAGAATAAATTATTCTTATTTTTTTGACAAACATAAGCTCAAATTTTAATAAAAATTATCTTAGTATGATTAGGTGTAAATTAAAATTTTAAACAAATTTTAAATTTGAAACTTAATTTTTAATTTCTAATAAATAAAAGATGAAGAAAAGGTACAGTTTCACCGTGATAAGCCTGGTGCATTCGATACAATTTTAGCTGTCTGAAAAAATAGTGTGGAGCTGCTGTAAAAGAAGCAGCTAAATGCAACAGGTGTCGTGGGCATACAAATAATTTTTATTTTACAAAAGTCAAACAATAATTTTTTGGCTGCCACCACAAGTAGTCAAATTAGATTAAAAAATACAGCTTTTTGACCTTAGATTCCTCAAAATGTAGACAAAACCCAACCAGAATGCAGTTGCAAAATAGCGCAGCAATGCATAATAAAAATATATAACTCCAACAAATGCATCCTAAGTTACTTACTGATCATCTTTTTTCCGATTCAAACATCAGTACTTAATTCAACTCATAAAAGTAGTCTTTATGAAACTACCAGATATAGACCTTTGATCATAAAATCCATTTTGTATACGTTATTAATGAGAGCTTTCTCTTAAGATATTGCTTCAAAAATTATAAGAAAAACACTTGATGCAAAAATAAATAATTTTGAGATAAATATAAATTTCCCATCATTTTTAGAATGGATTAAGATCAACAAATAATTAAAAATTATTTTATAATGAATTACCATGAAGTTAAAATTTTAGTCCAAATTTAAATTTAAAATCACTTCTTAAGCTCTTGCAAATAAAAGATAGAAGACAAAAAGCTGTCGGGCAGTAGTAATTCTAATACTGAGTTATTATAGCTTCTTGATATTGGATTAAATTTTCTCTCCTTCCTAATAAACGTAAGCTATTATTTTGGCTAAATCACGTGATAAGGAACTTTTGCAAAGTAAATAAGTTTTGATTAAGAACATATATTAAAACTTGATGAGAAATAAAATCATGATGATAAATAAGAAAGAAAAATATAATTCATGTAGTTTTGGACCTTAAGGAACAACAAAATGACGAAGTCTAAATAATATAATTGTGTGAAGATATATATATGTATATATATATACATATGTGTGTATATGCATGTGCGTGTGTATTGGACCTTCTGGACCTCTAAATATGGCAAAGACTAAGCCAAGAAAGGACTGAGGAGATGGATGAAAGTTTCCAGCTCTCAACAATCCACAAATATTTGGAACTTAATGGAAGAACATATCATAAATCGATTGTGACTCATATTGAAGTCTTTATTCATAAACAAGTATTTCAATTATAGCATAGTCAAGAGAAGGGTTGAATTATGTATTTTATACATTTTAAATAATTGAAAGCTTTTTTAAAGAAATAAAATAAAATTTTAAAGTACAAAATTTGATAGCAAAAATAATTATTTTCTTCAAATCATATATATTACATCAACTAAATAAATTAATTGATGTCATCGTTTTTTTTAAATTGTAAGCAATATTTTGACTTTCATAAAAAAAAAACTTATGTTTTTTCTAAATAATTTTCTTGAGTAAATCACTAGATGCAACCAATTTATCGTATGCATAATTAATGTCAATAAGCTATTACAATGGACGAAAAACAAAATATAAATAGGAAAAACACTGCAAACCAAAGTATCAATGTATTGCCACTAATAGGACGACAATATCATTAAGTCATTCTCACAATATTTTCACTATTCTTTTCTTTGCTAACATAAAGTAAAGAAGCCTTTCTAATGAAGAAACACACAACAACAATTCAAAGTAAGAAGTACACTACCTTTAGCATACATAAATTAATCAATGATCACGTTAAGACATATATAGGCTACTCCTAACAATACACGTTAGGTAATTAACCTATTAATAAGTTAATATTGTGAGCTGGAGGTTCCAATTCAATAAAATAGTAAACATACCTCTTTAAATATTTGTTGGGGCTATAATTATATTAACTAAGTGATATAACTTATAAATAAGATTTTTCATAGGAAAAGGGATAAAATGTAAAATCTAAACTATATTATATTTCTTATGCAAATTTTTAAAAAATATATAATTATAAGTATTTCACTAAGTTAATAGAGAAAAGAGGATTATGGGTTACACATTCTTCGAGGTAGAGGTGTCTACTTAGATTAATTATACTTATTGATTACTTGCTAAGAATGACGTAGCACATCAAAGGATGAAACCACCTGTCATACGGTCCCAAATCAAAGCTTGAACTCATAATGACTTTTAGTAGACTTTATATTTTGTAGATTTATGCTTCATATGTTATATTATATACTCATGGTTGTATTTAGTCATGCTTAAGTATTGTATAGGTGTTATGATTGAAAATATATGAGTTCATGTGCTAATTAGCATAGGTACCATCATGACTATTGCCTTGGTGTTGCAGTTTGTTGGTTTTAGTATTTGGGGACTGAGAAGTTAGCGCCTTTGTGCTAGGATATGGTGCCTCAGTGTTGGACTAGGGCATCGTGGCATTGGTTTATAGAGCCTCAGTGCTGCGAAATGAAAGTTTACTTTTTTTCAATTTTTTGGTAGTTTTATCCCCAAGGGATGCATCCCTTAGAGTATTGTACTTATTTAAACACAATTTCTGACCTAATGAAAACTTTTGGCTTTTGTGTGTGAAATTGGACTAAGAACTCTTTTAATTTGAGCTTGGTGGCTAGCCATCTGAGAGATTCAATGACCCTTCGCTGTAGTTATACTTTGATGAGTAAGACTTCTTCATATCTCTTCCACTTTGGTGAGTGGGCGATCAGTAGAGCATCTCTTTCTCCACCATCTGTTGCAACAACCTACTCTCCAATACCCATCTACATCAATTTTGGTATCAAAGTATAAGATTTGGAGGCATGGAGAAAATGCGCATAGAAGAAAGGTTAGTTTTGAATTTTAGATTTTGTGTAAATTTTTTTTTATATAGAATTAGTGATTTTGCTTGAACATTCATGCTAAATTCATAAGGTAGGCAATCCTATGAATGTTTCTATTACTACCAACTAGTTAGTTCCACTTATAAAACCTAACATTTTCTTACTTAACCTTAACTTCAAGCCATCACACTTGAGTGACAATTTGAGTAAAGGTAAGCTTACTAAATAGCCCAACTCTTACATAAAAATCAAAATCATATCATTAAAGATCTTATGTTTATTTCTTTTTTAAGCTTGCTTAATGTTTTGTATAATCCACAAGTTACTTTGTGTTTATTGAAGTCTGGTCATTTTCAAAAAAAAATAAAAAAAATTATGCATTTCATTTGTTTCAATTTTAGTTCCCTTATTATATATTTAAACTCTTTGTTCGAAGTGTCATACTTGTATTTTGTTAAATATCATACCAACCAATTGGTTAGTTTGGACCAACTAGATGACTTAACTAGAAGAGTAAATGTGATTTTCATGAGAAGTGAAGAGATATTCATCAAGGTAGAAGGCCTACTCATGAACCTCACTGCACAAATTCAAACCTTGAGTAACAGGCTTCAAATCTCATCGACTATTCCATGTCCGAATTACTTAGATCCCGTAGGAAGAGAAAACCTCAAACTTCCTAGAGATGAATATCCTGCGAAAGGTCAAATCTAAGGACCTTAAACAAGACCGTCTTACGGTCCATGAATTATTATATAAACCAACGAAACAGGTTAAGATAAAAGCCCCAACATATGATGGTGTTCATGACCCCAATACATTTTAGATTGGTTAAATCAAATGGACAATTTCTTTGATTGGTATCATATGGATGATTAGCAACGGATAATATTTTCTAAAATGATACTATTAGATCATGCAAAAATCTATTAGAATAATATTCTAGCTAAAGAAGGGAGATTCAATAGAAATCTTATGATATGAGTAGAAATGAAAGAAATTCAAAGTGTTAAATATTATTCTAGAAATCATGATAAAAGACTCCCCAAACAATTGACTACTCTTAAGCAAGGTATTATGTTAGTAGCAGAATATATGAACACATTTGAAGGCTTAATAGATAGAAGTCAATGCACTAATTAAGAGTGGAAAATAGCTAATAAATTGGCCACTAGCAAGTAGCTTCACCATCCCCAGACCTTAGAAGACACCTTTTAGTATACTTTACTCCTAAAGAAGCATAAGAAAGCTACATCCACATCCAAAATGAAATCTCAACTATATTTTAAATACTCATTTACATCTCAATCTCAAAAGTCTATCGTTAAACATAATCCTTCTACATCGAACAACCCCTCTAAAATGAACCCTAATGAAACTACTCCTAAAAAATATGAAAGAGATAGTTTACTTTAAATGTCATAAGAAGGGTCATATTCAAAATTAATGTAAGGAAAAAATCATGTTCTTAGATGAATTAGAAGATTTAGGAGAAGAAGAGGATATTGAAGAGATACATGATGATACACCCCTATCTGATATAATAGTAGATCCAAATATAGATAATATAATGTTAATTATAAGGTGTATGAATACTTCTGGAGAAGAAGAAGATTAAAGAAGGATGAATATTTTCTCGATGTATAATCTATGAAAGGAGAAGAGATGTAAACTAGCAATAGATGGAGGTAGTGCTTTAAATGTTATATCAACCCATGCTATCATTACATCAAATCTTGAAATAATACCTCACCTAGAACTATTTCAAGTTAGTTGAGTAAATCATACATCCTTATTTATAACTAATATATATCTTGTTCCAATTAAAATAAGTAGTTATAATGATCAAATTTGGTATGATGTTATTCTAATGGAAATAACTCATAGCTTTTTAAGAAGACTATAATTTTATGACTTGAATGTAATCCATTATGGATGTGAGAACATTTATGTTTTCAAATATAATGAGAAAATAATCAAATTATTCCATATAAAGCCTAACAAAAAGAGTTTAATTATATCCAGTTAATAGTGATATTCCTGCACCTCCTCATAAGCCTAATTTTAAACAATAACTTAAACCTAATCAAGAGAGGAATGTAAACTCTAGTTAATAATGATATCATCATCCAATGATAAGGAGGATATTTCTAATATATATTATAAAATGTGTAAATTTTTTATAATTTAAATCAAACATTAAGGTTTAGACACTTAGCTAGAGAGTTCAATGACCTTACTTCTCTATTTATCATGCATCTTTGAGAAAATCTCCATTGATACAAAAGATCGCAACATACCCATTGTAGTCTTAGATCTATTATCTAAATTTACTAATTTAATCCCCGATGACTTACTTAATGAACTTCCATCATTAAGAGATATGCATATTATAGACTTTATTTTTGGTTCACTAATACCTAACTTACCTCATCATAAGATGGATCCAACTGAGCATGTAGATTTAAAATGATAAGTAAATGAACTTTTAAGAAGGATTTTTTTTCTAAAAAACCCCTAGTCCTTGTAATGTACCTGCTTTTTAACTCTTAAGAAAGATGAAATATAGAGGATGCTTATTACTAACAAAGTAACAAATAAGATCAAAATAAAATATAAGTTTCTTATACCTAGATTAGATGATATGTTAGATCTTATTTTAGGCTCATCTTTATTCTCTAAAATTGATTTGAGAAGTGGATACCACCAAATAAAATTTAGACTAGGTGATGAAAGGAAGACAAAGTTCAAAATTTCCAATGGTCTTTATGAATGGTTAGTTATGTCATTTGATCTTTCAAACACACCTAATACATTCATGAAAATAATGAACATTATATTAAAATATTTTATGGTTAGCTCTTTATTATCTATTTTGTTGATATTCTTATCAATAGCCTAGAAGAGAAGTCACATGTACATCATTTAAAGAATGATCACATGAAATTCAAAAGTAATAAAATTATATGTAAATCTTAAGAAATATTTTTTATATCAAAGTGAAGTCATTTTCTTAGGTTTCATTATATCTGCCAAGGAATTAAAGGCTAACCCATAAAAAATCAAGTCTATTTTACATTGGACAACTCAGAAATCTTTTATGAATATTAAAAGTTTCCATGATTTAGTAACTTTCTATAGGAGGTTTATAAGAAATTTCAGTACTATTGTGGCCTCTATTACTGACATCTTTAAAAAACATAAGTTTATGTGGACCTCAGATACTGAAAAGGCCATGCAATGAATTAAAAGTTTTATGTCTTTCTCACCTATCTTAAGACTTCCTTATTTCGATAAAAATTTTGAAGTGACTTGTGATGCATCAAGTATTGAAATTGGTGGAATATTAATTGAAAAAATAATTATATTGCTATCTTTAGTGAAAATGGAAATGCTGTTAGATAAATATATTCTACATATGATTGTAAGTTTTATATGATTATTCAAACTCTTAAGCACCAGTGGCATTATCTCTTACATAAAGAGTTTATTTTGAATATTGATCATCATGCATTTAGGTTTATTAACTCTAAAAAAAAAAGAACTAAATCATAGACATGTTAAGTGTGTCGCTTATTTTTAAGACTTTTCCTTTGTGTGTCAATATAAACGTAGGATAGAAATTAAAATAACAGATGCTCTATCTAGGGTATCTCTAGTGGTTTCATTCCTTAAATTTCAAATATCTAGATTTAAAACTTTGAAGGAAGATTATTAAATTTGCATGAATTTTCATTTGATACTTAGAACAAGAATCTAAGCCCTTGACTTTTGACAGCTCCTTTATCATTGTAGATAGATATTTTTATAAAGGCAAGCAATTATGTATTTGTAAAATATCTCTTGCGGAATTTATTATCTATGAATTACATTTAAGAGGTATATTAGGACATTTTGATAATTAAAAGACCCAAACATTAGTTGAGTAAAGATTTTACTATCCATCCCTATGAAAAGATGTTGAGCATATAGTAGCCCAATGTTACACTTATTGTCAACCTAAACTGTCAAACAAAGGGTGAGTCAATACACTTCATTACTTATTCCTTCTAGGCCATGAGAAGACCTATCTATAAATTTTATATTAACACCTCATGTACATGATAGTACGTTTATCATTGTAAATAGATTTTTTAAGATAGAATATTTCATAATTTTCTCAAAATCAAATGATGCATCTCACATAGCAAGATTGTTCTTTAAGAAAATTATCAGGTACCACACAATCCAGTCAGCTATAGTTTCTACTAAAGACATCAAATTTATATCTTATTTTTTAAAAATCTTATAGAAACTAATGAGAATATAATTAAAATTCTATTATGTATTTCATCTACAAATAGATGCAAACATGAAAGTAATCAGTAGGACATTAGAAAATCTACTAAGGTAATTAGTTGAAATTTTTTTTAAAAAACCCAAATTTAACATTATTTATATCTAAATTTACATACAATAGTTTCATTTCTAAAACAACCCATAAATCACCTTTCAAGATAGTTTATGAATATAACCTTAAATAGGTTACTAACCTAGCTAATACACTTACTCATGAATTTTTTAATTCAACATATATATATATATATATATATATATATATATATATATATATATATATATATATATATATATATATATATATATATATATATATATATATATATATATATATATATATATATATATATATATATATATATATATATATATATATATATATATATATATATATATACATATATTCATGTGATTTTCATATCCTTCATGAATACATAAAAATAATTAGAAATACAAAATGCTAAGTATGCAGAACAAAAGAATTAAGATAAAAATTTTAATGGATATGGGATAGGTAATTATTTATTAGTTTGTATTTGTCCTGAGAGATTTTTTCCACCGTATAAAAAACTACAAGTGAGAGCATGTGGGCTATTTAAAATTATTAGGAAACTTAGTACTAATGCTTATATTCTTGAATTGCCTCATCACTTATTTATTAGCCATATTATATGTAGAAGATCTAATATCTTTTAAAAGATCACATATTTATTAGCCCTAAACTAGGATGCAGAAGGAGATAGAAATTATTTTTTAAGTAGCTTTCTAGTGAATATTCTTTGAGGTGAAGAGCATTTATTGACCTCATTTTTAGAATGAGCTCTCAACCCCTCCATCTTAGACATAAGACTTCTCTTAGACTTTAAGAGTTCCTTAGTCTTAAGACATAACTAGTGATTAGGTGGACACTCAACCTAGCCCTAGAGACTTAGAAGGATTAGCCAAAATGAAACCTAACATAGACAAAATCCATCATAGGCCAAATTGATTGAAACCATTGATCTAAGTGCATTCATAACCAATGTTTGAACTTGACCAAGTCAACATTTGAGCCTAACCTAACCCAATTTGCCACTTGACCCAAGTTGATCCAACTTGACCAAAAAAGTCAAAATGTGTCAAAACTTTATCTAAGCCAAATTGATTGAATCCAATGGGTCAAGTTCATTCCAAATCACTTGTTGAACTTGACCAAAGCCTCAATTAGCCAACTTGACCCAACCTAGCCCAATTGACCTTGAACCTAACTTGACCTAAAGGGGTCATGTTAAGCCAAATTCAAACTTAACCAAAATTGATTGGAAACAAAGATACCAATCCACTTCATTTGACTAACTAAACCTAAACCTAACCATGACCTAGCTCAGATAGGTCAAATGGGTCAAATTGGTCAACTTGACCAATTTGACCTAAATGAAGTCTTATGAGCCAAATTAAAAACTAAACCAAATTAAATCAAATCAAAGCCACCAAAATATTTCAAATGGTCATATGAACTTGACCCAACCCTTAGTTTGACCAAATTTGACTAATTGGTCAACTTGACCCATGATGACCCATTTTGACTTAAATGGGTCAACATGAGCCAAACCTTATCAAATGAATTCCAAATCCAATGAAACTTGGCCAAACCAATTTTCTCAACATATCCAACATATTCAAATTCAAAAATCATACAAATGACCATTCTACCCCTAGGACATAGAACAAATTTTGGTCTAATCCATGGGTAATTTGGTCAAGCCCTCTTCATAACAACTTGATACCTTCCTAATAGGTCAAGTGAATCTTATGGAGAGTGGTGCACCCAACCCAATAGGTTTGGGTTAGCCCAAATGGACCCAAGGCCAAAATTGACCCCCCTAACTCAAATTGGCTAATTCAAAAACCTCCCTCCACTTGATTTGAAGCACATGGGAGGTTTCTAATCCACTCAAGAGCTCAAACCGACCATGTGACAATTTCAAACAGCCCAAAAAAACCCTTTCCATATGGTCAATTGGATCAAAACGGTAATCCAAGCTTCTACCATTCGATTGCCATAGGGGGAGATATACTCCCCCTAATTCAATTTGAATTCAACACCCTCACTATCGATTGAGTGCTAGAGAGTGTTAGGAGCCATCAGAGAGCATTCCTAAGCTTCCTAGGAGGGAATTGAAATCAAGCATTCCTTAGAAAATAGTAGAGCTCATCTCATTTCCTAACTTCTCCCATACTCCAATTCACTTCAATTTCCTTTGCACACTCCCTCAGGGGACCAAGTCGAGTGCACCCAAGCATTCACAGAAGTTCCCAAAGAATGGAGGAGTTGAATTCGATCAAAGCCATAAATGAGAGGAGGAGAGCTTGATCCAAAGAGATATCTACTCAACCCCAAGGCTTAAAACTTTCAACAGGGCTTCATCTCCACTAGATGAAGCTATATCATCGACCTCGAGCATCGGTGATCACCTCCAATGAGGTATGGAATTTTTGGACCATTAGACTTAGGAGGTGTTGGTCCTTTGTGAAAGAAATATTCATGGCATGAGAATTCCACAGTTGGATAGCCTCACCATTAGTATAAGATGGTGTGGGTAAAGTTCTATCCTAATCTAAGCTCAATCGAGCTCAGGTCTTCCCTTAGATCATGGACGGTCTCCATTGATCCTCAGGGAATAACAGGCGTAATCTTAGTCATCCATTCACACATTTTAGATAGATGGTCGAGATTAAGTGCACGTTTATAAATCGATTTATCCCTTTTAAAACCACGGGGTGATCCCTAGTAGTTCGATCCTTGATCGAATGGCGAGGTTCAAACTGCATCTCGCCGCCACGCCACCTCTGTCATGTGACGTTTAAGTGGCTTCTCCCGGGTTTACGCATGTAAAGTGAGCTGACCGCCACCACCGCGTGTCGTGCTATGGGCTAAAGGGATTAGTTAAGCTTTTAATTAATTCTAATTAATCCCCTAAGTTCTATAAATTCATATCTCCATAAATAAAAATCAGAAAAATATGAGGTAAATTTTTATGGAAATATAATTCAATCTAAAATATTCTAAAAATATTTTTAATTAATTTTTAATTATATTTTTTTTCTAATTTTGGGTTTTATTGGAAATTCTATTTTGCTAATTGCTCCTTAATTAATCCTCAGCTTAATCCCAACTTCTTGGGTATATTTCTAGGGATGACTTCTGCATCCCCTAATTTTCTTGAGATTTATTAAAGGCTCAATTGGGAGAATTATAAATACATTTTCTAATTACTCCCTTACTATAATTAAGGATAATTAAGGGTGTGATTAGTATTTTAATCCCTTATTGAAGTTGATTAAGGTTTGATCCAGTGAGTAGGAGGCTTAGAGAATATTTTGGGGTATTTCCACTAAGCTATTCCCTAAACCCCCTTTTCTTTCCTTAATTCCCTCTTAATTAAGGGTTAATTCATTAATTACTTTCTTAATTAATTTCTAAAAAATTTTAAAACCTTCTAGAATTTAATTAATCTACTTTGGGTAGATGCTTAGGTGTTCAAAAGCCTAAGTTCAATTAAGGAAATCAAAACCCAACTTATATGTGTGAGGGGTGTTTTGAAATTACTTAAGTTAAACCCCTTACCTTAATTAACTATTAATCATGAGCCAATTTGCATTAGGCCCTTTTCTTCCTAGGTGAATTGCAAGTTTAAATTCCTTGTGAGGTTTTATGTCATCTCATTGGCTCATAATTACTTGGTTAACTAGGCTAAGGTGGTATAGGTAAACTTATTTAATTCATACCTTAACCTAATTAAAATTTAAAATGAATATAATCATCTAAAAATTAAACAAAAATATCAAACACATGTAGGAATGGGTTAGGAATAGCAAACTAAACTCACATTTTCAAAATTAAATCAAACTCAAAACAAAACAAAAATCATACTAAATGAACTTTGATTTACTTTAAACTTTCTTATTTCATAAGATTGTCTTTAGGATTTAGTTAAAGTCAATGTGTTTACATGCTTTTATTGCTTTAATTCTTTCCCAACATGCTAAATATGTATGTCATTTGGTTTCATGCATTCATACTTTTCCAAATTCAAATTTAAAATGAAATTGTTTACTTTATGTCAAATTTACATGTGTTGGCTAAAGTAGAAATATAAGTGGCTATTATCACTATTAAATTCAAATTATTTTCAGAACATATAATTCAAATGCCTAAAACTAAAAGTGTGTTGCTTATTTTTTAATTATAAGCTTGCATGTGAGTAAGATATAAGGATGTGCTTAGCATAGGTTTTCCTTCTCTTTTCTCTTAGTATAGTTTTGAATAGGAGTTGGTAAGATGTATGGTTCATTTCAAAAGAACCTAACACTTGCCTAATTCCATATCCTATTTATTCTTATACTATTACTTAAGAAGGATACTTATGCTTGCACACATAAATTGCATAAACAAAATGAATAACTAATACAAATTTTTGCATTCTTTCTTTTCCATTCATTTCTTTTGTACACATGTTTGTATTTAAGGTACATTATTCTGGACAACCCCGAGGTTACGAGACTTTAAGTAGCCCTAAGTAGGTCTTGTACCTTACATCTCTGGTTAACAATGGCGCTATACTCACTTATGCTTTTTTTTACTTTCATGTGTGAATGTGAAAATTGGATAAGAAATCCCTTTTCTACTTAATGAAAATCATGCATCATAAACCTCCAAATTTCCTTAAATGAATTACTTAGCATGCATCATAAAGTGTGTTAAATATTCTCATATATATGCTTAGGATTTATTCATATGCATATTATATATGTTGGGAAAGAAATGAGGTGTTGTATGTTTTGTGAATTTTGTTCATTTTATTTAATCTTAAAATGCCTTTCTTTTTGAATTGGTTTGTTTAGAGTTCATCTAAACTTAGGATTAATTAAAAAATTTAATCAAAATATTCATTAAACAAAACTAAAATTTTGAATCTACTTTAGAAATTACTTAGGTTAAAGAAGGAAAGAGAAGTTCTCTTCTCTTTCCCTCTCTTTATAACTTAGTAATTAATTGTAGGATTCATTTGAACCCAACCAAAATATGAAATAAAATCAACCCAAAATAACTAAATCACTTAAATGAAACCCTCCTCTAAGTTGAACATGCTTCACACTTAGAAAATTCTAACTTAAATTCATAGCTAAGCATACCACACAAACCTCCAAAGCACACACATTAGGCTAAGTCACCCTTTAGGTTAGGGCGGTGTATGGTTTGATGCTTGCTTTTATGTTATGATATATATTTTAGATTGGATGTTAGGATGAATATGCATATAATGAATGGTAAGGATATTTTAGTCTAACCATTATTTTTTGCAGGGGATTATGCTTAAGGGGCACTGTAATAAATAAAAATATAAATACTTTTGCTTGCAGGTGCTTATACCCCTAAGTATAATCCAATAGGCCAGGTGGACTTAGTCACACATTTGTGGGCATAAGTCTAATATACATGCTTAGGATTTTGTGGTTTATTTATCTAACCTTTGTTTTGAAGATGTTAGCTAGATTTACTTTTCCTTTCATGTAAATTTTACAATTAGGATTTTGGAATGATTGTTATGGGGATTAGGATGACCATTAGTCATAAGATCCTATCTTGTGCACCATGTGAAGCCTTGGAGCATCTACCTTCCAACCACCCAAAAGAAGGAATCAAAGAATAAAGAAGAAAAGAAGAAGAAAGAAGAAAAGAGGAATGTAAAAATGAAGCTTGAAGACCCCCATAACAATGCATTCCTTGCTTAATTGTAATTTAATTCATTTGTAATCTGGGTTGTATAAGGGTAGAGCTTGGCTACCCAATTTATTTTTGGGGTTATGCGGTGGTACCCGACCATAACGGCCTCTTATTCTTTTTACGATTAACTTCATAAATTGATTGATGATTTGTTTAGCTTGTGCATTAAGTGGTATCCTTTTCCTAATTTCTTCCTTACTTTATGTATGACCTGGATATAGATTAGGCTCTTCAAGGAAAAATAAATCGTTTATCAAACTTCACAACTCAAAACCAGAAGTAAAGAATTCATAACCTCACCTAAAGCTTAGGTTTAAAATCAAGATAAAAGAATTAGCAACCCCTTAGCTGGATGAGTATTTCTTTTACAATATCATGCATAAATGCATCTTATTTCACTCTTGATTGGAGGGCTTCCACCTTTTCCAGAGAAACTTGGCTTGACCATTGAGAGCCATGATAGAAACACACCTCCTCCCTTCTCGCTAATTTTGGCCAATAACTTTATTTCTCATGCATTAGGCATATGTATCCTATTAGCCTGAGTCAAAATAATTATCCAAAAATGAAAATAAAATGAAATCTAAATTGCATTAGATTTAGGTCATTTGAAGCATGTCATGATCTAGTCTCTTTAGGGAGTGAGTTTAAGGACTTAGTCTCTTTCTAAATAAATAATAGCCTAACTATCTTGCATAAAGTATATGAATTGCCTACATGTATTTAAAATTATGGGAGGAGTTAGTTCGCAGCCACCCCAAGGCAGTTGTAAGTCCAAGAAATCGGGTGGTTTGTCCTCTCTTGTAGATGCGAACCAAATACCCATTTTCACCTTAGATTTAGGTTGTGCTTTTGACCCTTGCCAAAGCTCCCTAGATTTAGGTTCTGAGGTTGCTTCTCCCCTTTGCGGGCCATAAGCATAATTTCTCACCTCTTAGGCATTTCAATAATCTTGTGTCATGGAATCATAAGTCCTAAATTTCTAATAAAAAATACAACTCAAACAAATTAAAACAATTTCAAAAATGTAAAATCTAACCATAGGATAGTTTGAGATGCTCGCTAGGTTTCCTAACATCGTGGGTATCTCCTACTTATCTTTCTTTTAGCTTCGATAATAATTCCCTCTCTTTGATCAATCCCATTTGATCCTCAAAAATAAACTAATCAATTGATAGTCCTTTCTTATTAAAATATTTGAAGATAATGATCATTTACCTTAATTGAGAGTATTCCTAAGGGATCCCATCCCTTAGGATGTAATTAACTATAGGGGCTTGCCCTAGTAAGAAACTTAATGAACCTAGTTTAAAATAAATCATGCTTTACTTTTCCATGTAAAGTAGGGGAAGAATCTCTGGTACATATGTAGACCCATTGTCCTTAGGAGTCTTTATTGAGGTGATTAGGTCCATTAAAGGGTAGTGACTTCTATCTCTCGAGATAGTATACTATTCCTTGATGATGTATACGATCACCTGAATAAGCACATCTGTGGATCTGTGTGGTGTCCCAAAAAGATGAATTTTTATATTCTTTCCTTTTCACCATAGATTGAAGGCAATCATATATAGAAATTTTTCTCCACAGCATTATCACGGGGGAGACACCCAAAAATAATAATACCAATCAAAGAATCTTAATAAGGTGAGAAGTCAAGCTACCAAGTGAGAATACATAGATAACTTTAGAAGAACTATAGAGCTTCACCCTTGAACTTCTTGAAGACCTTCAAAATCTTAACTTTTCAGAGAAGAGTTATTTGAGGCCCGAGAGAGTTGATTTAGCACATCAACTGAGGGAAGGAATTATCATAAAGTCCCAAACTAAAGCTTGAACTCAGAAAGACTTTTAATAGACTGTGTGTGTTGTGGATTTATATTTCATACATTGTATTATGTACTAATGGTTGTATTAGATCATACTTAAGTGTTGTATAGGTATTATGGTTGAAAACCTGTGAGTTCATGTGTTAATTAGCAATGGTGTCTATTGACCTCACTTTTGGAGTGACGACTCTTCCTCCCTATCCTAGACTTAGGAGTCATCTAGACATTAGAACCTCCTTAGTCATAGGATAGTTCTAAGGATTACATAACACTAAACCTAAGCCTAGAGATTTAAGATGGTGTACCATAAGTTTAGGTTATACCTTAGAACTAATAGAACCTACCTATCCTATGGCCTAACCCAAACTTATGTCTATCCAATCAATGCAAAACCAAACCTCAAACCAATGCAATTAAACCTAACTGAATATATTCCATATCTAAGCTCCAAGCCAAATGATTTAAACCCAAACCCATCTAAATCCTAGGATCCAATCCTATGGGCTTGCCCCAAAACTTCTTTCACTTGAACCAAACCCAATTGATTTTCATAGAAGCACTCCAACCATCCAAATCATCATTTCAAACTCTCTCAAAACCTACAATCTAACTAATTTGACCAAACCATTTCAATCAACCTAACCTAACCCATTTGATCCAAGATATCCAAATGAGCCAAAATATAATTAAACCAAAATCAATTGTAATCAAAGTCATCAATCAATTCCAAATCAATCATCAAACTCAACTCAACTCAATTCAATCTAATCCAACTCAAATTGACCCCTTCGTTTCACTTGACCTAAAGTGACCTAAAGGACCCATTTGATTCAAACTCCAATCCAACCTAAATTGGATTGAACCAACTCATCCAAAACTCTCTACAATGATTGTTGATCATCCTTGATTGATCAATTGCAATCAATTAGGTCAAACCATGCTACTTTGATCACTTGACCCAAGTTGACCTAATTAGCCTACATGAACCAAATTGAACCAAATTTTATTCTAAAGTCAATTGATTGGAACCATTGCTTACATTCAATCATAAGTTGAGTATTGAATATGATTTGACCATTAATTGGACTCAGCCAAACCCATTTGGCCCCTTTGTCTTAAATTGACCCAATTTGATCTAATGGGTCAAATTAGGTCAAATCAAATTCTAAATCAAATTGATTGAAATCAATGATTCAAATCTATCACAAAATGATTATTGAATATGATCAAACCCTTGATTGAATCCAATTTGACCAATTGAACCTAATTGACCCATTTAGCCAAAATTGACCTAAAGGGTCAAATTAGTCTAAATCATTCATAAACCCAAATTAATCAAATCAACACTTACAATCATCTTCAAATCATCAATTGAACCTAAACCAACACCTAACCCAAGCCAATTTGGTCAATTTGAGCAAAGTGGTCAACTTAGCCCATTTGACTCATATGAACCCATATGAGCCAAATCCAAATACACTTCATATAAAACCAAAAAAATTGAACCAAATCATCATTTGAACATGCCCCAACCCTTGGTTTGGCCCAATTTGACAAATTGGTCATCTTGATCCAATTTGACCCAATTTGAACTACATGGGTAAAATTGAGACAAACCCAACCAAATCAACTCCAAACCTAACCAAACTTGGCATGACCCATTCTTGGGTCACCATGGGTCAGCTCAACTCAAACCCAACGCATTTCAAACCAGAATTAGGCCAACACCCATTGGGTAAAGCTCTCCAAATAGAACAAAATTCACATTTGACAACCTCCTTAAGCTCAATTTGGACCTCTAACCCACTGGTTAACCTGACCCAAAGCTGGTTGGGTCAGCCATGGGTCAAAGGAGGAGAGCTAATCCAAGCTTCCTCATTAGCCACCAAGGGAAGCAAGGACACTCCACCCCAGCCCACTTCCTTCACTCAACCACTCAAGGAGCTCCACCTTAGCTATTCCTTGACGTCCCTGGCCTCCTACGCCGATTGGACGTCTACCAAACATAAAAATAATCCAAGCCATCTGATTTGAAGGGGAGGAGAGTATACTCCTTCCCATCTCATTCCAACACACACCAAGGCATCTAGAGAGCTTCAAAGTGAGAAGACAAACTTCCCAGAGCTTTCCCAACCTCCCTTGAGCTCCCCATCACTGGCAACATGAAACCCATGCAAAATTGAGCCTCCACTTTGCCCCACCTCACCTAAACTCAACCAAATCCAAATTAACTTTACCCACACCTTCATCAAGCTCCAGCGATCCAAAAAGAATTGATTTTGGATCGATTCGGGTACCAAAGACAATCCTTATACAAACTCTAGTGACATTTCTGGTGGCATTTGGACCATAGAGCCACCGACAATGAGGCAACTCATGAGCTTCATAACAGGGCTTCATCTCTTCAAGATGAAGCTACCTCAGCCATTATACCATCGATCTTGAGCTCTAATGAGATAAATTCTGGCAATACATAGAAATCCACTAAGTTGTTTGTCCTTTGTGAAAGAAATCTTAATTTTGTATATTTTCCATTGTAGGATCTCCTCCCTGGAGCTTTTGGAGTCGATCCCGATGCCTCACAAGCCTTGGTGAGCTCAAATCAAGCTAGGGAGGGTGGATGATGTCCGTCTTCCGTTGTTCGAGGGATGAAGGATCACCCATCATCCATTTCACATGATTGGAATGGATGGCCATGATTAACCCAATTAGATTTATTCAAGTTAATCCCTTAAGAACCATTGGATTAATCCCCATCATCTAATCATTCACGTCAGCCCCCGTATGGTGCCGATGAGATTAGGGATTAATTAAGGTTTAAAATGCAATTAATCACACAAAACCTCAAAAATTCATAACTAATTGTAGAAAAGTCATAAAAATATATATTTTTGAAAGAGTCATAGGAGATTTTAATAAGAAATGATTCACTTATATTTTGAATAGTGATCAGAGATTAATTAGGGTCTAAATATTTCCTTAATTAGCTTAATTAAGCCCTAAATACTTGGGCAATTAATCCTAAATTTGAAATATTGATTTAATGCGATGACCTCTATCTCCCATAATTTTCTTGGGATTTATTGACTATGTAATTAGGAGAATTTAAAATTCAAACCTTAATCACCCTCATTATGCCATTTAACAATTATTTAAAATCCCAAATAATAAAAATTAATTAATTAGACTTTCTTAATCACTGATTAACAATGAAATGATGAGGGGGTGATTGGGACCACTTTCTTAATTACTTTCCAAAATTTATTTCAAAAATAGGATTAATTAATGCATGGATTAATTAAGGAATTAATTAAGCAATTGATAATTAAAAGTGCTCAAATTAAAATGATAATTACTTCAGGTAATTAACACTCAACTCATGGGTTCCTCTTTATTTTTTTAATAGCATAAAGGCCTTTAAGGAAAATATGATTAACCCATGGGTATGGAAAAATCATATAAATACTTAATTAGATTCTTTAATTCGATTAATATTTAATTGTAAGCCCCATTACATTAAGTCCCTAAGTGCATTGCAATTTTAATTTCTCATTTTCATATCATTGGAGGCTTGTGGTTAAATAATTAATCAAATTAAAGAAGGATAGAAAAGGGTAATTAAATGAATTACTTAATGATTAAAACTTAATTAATCCATAAAACTCACTCAATTACTTCTCTTTAAACATATCAAATTACTCACATGGGATGGGATTAAAAATGACAAATGAATTTCTCCTCCTTAAGTTTATTAATCTAAATACAAAATTCAAAATTAATAAGAAGCTTTTGGTTTTCTTTAAATGATCTTATTTAAAATAATTGTCCTTAGGAATTAATATAGTTGAATAAATTACGTGGAGGTGTTCAACTATTCCTTTTAAATCATCATAACTTTTGTATGTCAGTTGATAACATGCATTCATGTCTTTCAAATCAAATAATCAAATGAAATTTATTTATATGCAAGTTGCATGTGTTGGCTTAATCCTGTTATATGTGTGGCTATTATCACTAGTAAATTTTATAAAACAAAACTATGTTCAAGGTTATAAATTGATAATGAAAAGTTAGAGTTATATTTGCTATAAATATTTCTAAATGATTTGCATGTGTTTATAGCTAAGCATGTTAGAGTATTGTTTTGTCTTTATGGTTCATGTATAGGTTAACATATGTTTGAATGATAGTAAGTATATAGTCTGGATATCCCAAGAATATGGGGCTTTAAGTAGCCCCATGGAGATGATTGATTATCTCATTTTCTTGGTTAATAAAGGCACGTACTTATTTAATTTCATTCTTTTATGTACTAATGTTAGAATTTTGATAGAATTTTATTTTACATGTGTAAATAATTCAATGATAATACAATCTATTGCATGATTTTCATTCTCATGATTATGTGTACATCCATATGTATTCAAGATAGCAAGTATATAGTCTGGACATCCCAAGAATACGAGGCTTAAAGTAGCCCCACGAAGGTCATTGATTATCTCACTTCCCTAGTTTAAACAATGATGCATACTTTCTTACATCTTTTATACATGTGTGTGTGTATTTGATTAAGGAATGAAAATCCCTTCTTATACCAAAAAAGTATGCATTCATCATCATTTGAGTGTGCCAAAGATACATTGCATGTGTAGGTATATTAAACCTTAAAACATATGCAGGTTATGGGTGATGAAAAGGAATGGTTCAACATTATCAATGTGATGGTAATTCAATTACATTAGTCTTAAGAGGCCTTCATATTGGATAGGAATCTTTAAGATTAAGTCAAACCTAAGATTAATAAAATATTTAGTAAATCATTCACCAAAAAAATCAAGTCATAATAATGTGCTTTAGAAAATAACTTACGGTAGGGATGAAAGAGGTTGAGGCCTCATTCCTCTCTTTATAATTATTAGATCCTAAGTAAATATCAAATGAAATAAAAAAACATACAAATTAAAATTTGCAAATATTTCAATCAACATAAAGTGAAACCGCCCATCATGTTAAATTAAATAATTCTAAATTTTAGATAATCATAATTCTAATGCCTAGCTAAGGCATACCACACTGAACCTAAACACACACATTAGAATACTATGTCACAACTTCTAGATTTAGGTTAGGATTGTGTATGTATTGATGTGATGTTTTATTTTATGATATAATGTTGTAGACTGGATGTTTGGAATGTGATTCATAGATTGGATGTTAGGCCGTTGATTAGCCTAATGTTATTTTTATGTAGGAGATTATGCTAGTAAGGCTGCTTAAATAAATACAAATACTTTATTTGCAGGTTGCTTATACCCCTAAGCATAATCCAATTTTAGACCATGCAGGCTTGGTTACCTATGTGCGAGGTGCTATGTCCAAATTATGAAATATAACTTCTAGGGAATGTATGTTTGTTTAGCTAACATCTATTTTGTAGGTGTAGCTAGATTTATTTTTCTATAAAATGTCATTTTGTAATAAGAATTAGGTTAATTTCTATGGGGTTTAGGATGAATAGTGGTTAGAAGGCTTAGTCATGGGAGGCCCTATGAAGCCTTGGGGCATAATCAATTCAAGAAGAAAGAAAAAGGGAAGAAAGGTAAAGCAAAGAATGACCCCCATAAGATCTAATTTAATATCAATTGTAATATTCTTTTGTAATCTGAGCTGTATAAGGGTAGAGCTTGGCTACCCAACTTTTATCTTTTTGGGGTGTACGACAGTACCCAATCACACTAGCCTTTTATTCTTTTATAGAATCTAATACATGTTTGATTGTTGTTATATTTATAGTGTGCAATAGGACTACATCTTCTTCATAGTTTCTTAAGCTTGATGTTTTAATGTGTGGCCTAGATGTGGTAGGCTCTTTTAGAAAAATTAATTTTCTATCCTAATTAAAAACTCATAACTATATTTTTAAATAACTTTCAATCTCATTTAAAGCCTAGGATATAATCAAGATAATTTAACAACCCCTTAACTAAATGTTGAATATCTGACATCATGCCTATCATCTAATGCCACTCTTGAATTATGAGAGCCTCCATTCTTGGACTTTAGTGAACATTTGACCTATGAGAGAACACCCTTATGGTGGAGATTCACCCTCTCTCTTTCTGATTTGGCCAATAACTCAATTTTATCATACATTTTGGCCTAAAATATCCCAAAGCCTTTGCCCAAAATATTGTATCAAAATGATATAAAATTTGAAAAGATTTTTGCATTTAGACTAAGTCATATGCTCATGCCAAACATGATCTGGTCTCTTAGGGAGTGAGTTTAGGACTCTAGTCTCTTTCAAAATTAAATAACAACTTGAAGCATCTTGAAATTACATAAGACCAGCCTACATCGATTTAAAGCGTAGGAGGTGTTAGCTAGCAGCCACTCCATGCGATTTTTAGTCCAGTAGAGTCGGATGACTTATCCTCTCTTATGGAGGTAAACCATAATGTCCCCCTTTCTACTTAGATTCAAGTCGTGCTTCAAGCTTGTGCTAAAGTTCCCTAGATTTAGGATCTGAGGCTAGTTGTTTCCTTCGGGCTACAAACATAAATTCTCACCTTTTAGACATTTTCACAATTTTGTGTTGATGGATTACAAGCCCTAACATTCTAATAAAAATTCTAATTCAAATGAAAATAAATCTCTTTCAACATATAAAGCCTCTCCATAAGATAGATTGGAGTGCTCACTAAGCGTCTTTGTATCATGAGTGCTCCCTATTTATCTTCCTTTGGAATCTAAAAATAAGTCTTTATACTTGAACATTCCCACTTGATCTTCTAAAAATAACCAATCCTCTAATAGTCTAACCTTAAAATCTTTGGAGATAATTGATTGGCTACTTTAATCGAGCATATTCTTAGAAAAATCTTATTTCCTAGGATGTAATTAACTATGGAGGCTTGCATCCATAGGAAACTAAAAAACCTGACATGAAATAAACCCTGCGTTACTTTTCCATGTAAAGTATGGGAAAGATCTCTGGTATATACGAAGACCCATCTGCCTTAGGAGTCCTTATTAGGTGATTAGGTCCATTGTAGGGTGATGTTTCCATCTTTTTAGATGGTGCAACATACCTCAATTTCATACCCGATCACTTTAATAAGTATCCCCTAAGATATGTGTGGAGTTTACCCATCATCTGAATTAAAACACCATAGTGTCTTCATAGGGCCTAGGCACTATCTTTATTTCACCTTGGCACTGCATTATATTGGTTTTAGTGTTTAGAGACTAAGAGGTTGATTCCTTGGCTCTAGGA
This sequence comes from Cymbidium sinense, assembly GCA_021442155.1. Taxonomy (NCBI): domain Eukaryota; kingdom Viridiplantae; phylum Streptophyta; class Magnoliopsida; order Asparagales; family Orchidaceae; genus Cymbidium; species Cymbidium sinense. The sequence continues at coordinate 46,548,999 of CM038223.1, forward strand.
TATGGTGCCTCGGTATTGGACTATGGCACCACGGTGATGGTTCAAAGTGCCTTAGTACTGCTAAATGAAAGTTCCAACCTTTTTTCAATTTTTGGGTAATTTTCTCCCCTTGGAGTATTATGCTTATTTAAACACCATTTCTGACCTAATGAAGAAATTTTGTCTTTTGTATGTGAAATTAGAGTGAAAATCTTTTGGTTGGAGCTTGGTGGTGAAAATATTTTGGTTGGAACTTGGTGGGTAGCCATCTGAGGAATTTGGTGATCCTTCATAGTAGTTCTATTTTGGAGAGTGGGACTTTTTCACATCTCTTCCACTTCAGTGAGTAAAAGATCTTCGTATTTTCTCTACTTTGATGAGTGGGCGATTAGTGGAGTGTCTCTTTCTCCACCATCCTCTATGATATTCTACTCTCTATTACTATCAAGCTGTCATTTCCTTCCATGATAAATACTAGAGTATAAATATCAGGCTTACAAAAATGTCTTAGTTAAGTTATTGCTATCAAGTATGCTAAAGCTTCCCTAGCCACCATTCAAAATCATACAATTGTAAAGCTTTATCTTAAAGGGGTTATGTATGATAAGCAAATTTTTGGTCCTTACACAATATTTCTAATGTATGCTTAGGACAAGACCATGTCATGATGGGTGCCAATTGCTAACGCTAGGAAAGCTGGACTTAAAATATCTTTAAAAATATACAAAGAAGTTAATGGGGTTTTATTTTAGAAAAAACTAGCCATATAAGGCCATAATTTGAATAATTAAAAGATTATGCTAGTCATTTTAAAAATTTCTTAAAACTTCTTAAAATTGATAGGAAATATAATTTTATTTTCAAAGAGTGTACCATATCATACAATTCTCAACAAACACATTACAATAAAAAATGAAAAAGATAAGCTAATAAGGTAATTAAAGAAGTCATTATGTTGTGATGGTTGTAAAAGAATATAGTCATATGGTAGTGTTGTTGGAAGCACTCTTATACAACCTAAAAAAAGAAAGAGCCAAATGGTAGCCAAGCTCTATCCATAATACAAGCTTATACAAATTAGATAAATAAAATATAAAGTAAGTCTTTATTTGCTCTCAGTCATTCTTCTAGTTCAAAATGTATGCTCATCCTTGAAGGAATGATACTAATAAGTGTTAAATTTATGAAATTTCATGAAATTATAATACCATTATCATATTTTTATGTATTAAAATATATTTACTTTAAGTATATTTTATGTTGTAACAAGAAAATTATCAAAAATATGTAAAAGAAGAAATTTAAGCCTAGTGACTATATGCTACCAAAGTAGTGTCATGATGCTAAAAATGGCCTAAATTAGAGTAAATTGAATGCAGTCCAATGCCTAGGAGCTACAATAGTAGCATGGCAGCACTGGATTAGGCTCATTTTGGGATAATTTGATAGTAAGCTCAGCGCCTAAGTGTTACATAAGTAGCACCATGATGCTATAGCAGAGGCAAAAATATGAACCAATGGTAGCAAGCAAGGCGTTACAACGCTAGATCAATAGCACCGTAATGTTACATCAACAACGCCGAAGTACTATGACACAATCGGATAGATTTATGACGGTTCAATAATAGTTTTAACAAGAGCGTAGAAGAAACTGATCAGGGCAATTTTTAAGCTATAAATATAGGGCATTTCTAAAAAAAGACTTCTAAGATTTCTTAGCAAGAGGGTGAGTGAAGTGTAAATGTGTGTAAGTTTTTATAAGGCACTTGGAGAGTGACACTCCAAATGCTATAAGTGTGTTGTGTAAGTAATGTGGTAGAGTGTTTTTCTTAACCAAGTGGTGGAAAAGGAGATTAATAATCAAGAATTTTTTGTAGGGGATTCTAGAAATTTTTTACGAAAAAGCCATAGATGATAACGAAAAGTGGAATCAGAAGACTTACTCGATGTAATCTTCTCTTTCTTGTATGGTTATCCAACATCACATTTTACAATATTTAATGATATTTGTTTTCTTCTCTACTATAAAGCACTAATCTGTAAGGTGCTATGAATTTATGTGTGTTTTTTAATTTTTGTATTGTATTAAACTATGTTTATGGATTCATATAAGAAAATTATTCACATTTAATAAAAATGGTCTTTTAATTTTTTCCATGCTTTATTTACTTTTGGTTTGGTTGATTACAAAGTTAAAATCAAGTGCGATATGGAGATATCGATAGAGTCATAGAAGAATAATTAGAAAAAAGACAAACAAACGAAATAAATAATCATTAATGTGCTAGATAGTCATGAAGTGCTAAATAGCCATTAAATATATGACCATTTTTAGGATTCAAAATTATTTAAAAGAAAATATAGGTAAGACAACCAAATTAAATTTTACTTAGTAATAAGAGAAAATAAATTTTATAAAATATAAAAATTGGCCTTTATAATATCTTTACAAATACTTGATAGTTATTTGACTTAAGCACTTCATATTTTGCTAGATAAAAATCAAGTTTTAAATGAATAGTTCTTAACTTGAAATAAAACTAATAGTAAATTTTACTCTAATCCTCATGAGAATGATACTCTACTTATTTTATATTACTTAAATTCAGCAAACACATTTGCATATAAGGTAAAATAACCCAACAAGTTTTTAGTGTCGTTGCTGGAGAATAAAAGTAAAATAGTAATTTGCATTTAGTTAAAATTTTCTCATTGAACTATTTTTAGTTCAATATTTCTATTATGTCTGTATGCATTAAGTTTGAATTATCTTTGTACTTATTAGTGTACTATTATTTTAGTTTTAAACCCTAGTTGTGATTTTTAAACTATGCTTATGTAGAGACAAAACTATAGAATTACTACAATTAAACTTAGAAATTGAACAACTTTGCAAGAAAATTAGAAAATAAAAGAGAAATCAAGTAACACTAGCAATGGATAATCAACTAGTAGGAGAACCATTGTGGTGTTTTAATATGGAGTCATAAGCACACCATACAGATCTTAGGGGGTACTTATTGAAGTGATCAGCCTAAACATTGTGGTATGATATACTATCTCAAAGGATAAAAATATCACCCTACAATAGACCTAAACACCTAATAAGGACTCCTACGGCAGATGGGTCTACATATATACCAGTGATGTTTCCCCTACTTTACATGGATAAGTAAAATAGGATTTATTTTATGTCAGTTTCTTTAGTTCCCTATGGAAGAAAGCTTCCATAGATAATTAAATATTAGAAAATGTGAATTTCCTAAGAACACTCTTGATTAAAGGAGTCAATAAGTATCTCCAAAGATTTCAAAGTTAGACTATCAAAGAATTAGTTGTTAGTAGAAATCAAATGGGATTATTTAAATAAGAAGACTTCTTCATGGTACTATGAAGCCTAATGAGTTCTTTAGTCTACCCAATAGTGAGGCTTTACATTTTTGAAAGAGAGAATTTACTTTTGTTTAAATTAAAATTTTATTAGAATGCTAGGGATTATAGTCCAACAACATAAGATTATGGAAATACCTAAGAGGTGAGAATTATACTGGTAGCCCAAAAAAATAAGTAGCCTCAAAACCTAAATCTAAAATACTTTAGCACCTGCTAGAAGCATGATCTAACTCTAATTGAGAAAATGTGACATAATGGTTTACCTTCATAGGAGAGGATAAACACATTCCTACTCTTCTGGACTTACAACCGCCTAAAGTGGCCACTAGCTAACACCTCCTACACCTTAAAGTCATGTAGGGCGATCTTAGGTAGATGCAAGATAGCTAGGCTATTATTTAAATAGGAAGGAGGCTATATTCCTAAACTCACTTTCTAAAGTCCTAAAACCATGGGGGTCTATAATTCTTATTCTTCTTTCCTTCTTTGGATATATTTACTCCAAGCTTCACTCTCAGGACATTGACTTCTAGCCACTACTCATCCCATAGCACTAATCCTAATCCTTATTATAAAAATTACATATTTATGAAAAATAAAATCTAACTATACCTACAAAAAGATGTTAGCTAAATAAACATACAAGCCAAATAATTATATTTCACATATTTGGACTTAGCACCCTACACCTTGGTAACCAAGCCCACCTAATTGGATTATGCTTAGGGGCATAAGTGGCACCTGCAAGCAAGAACATTTATATTTATTTATTATTACAGTAGCCCCTTTAGCACAATCCCTTGCATAAGACATCATTAGACTACTAATGCCTTAACATCTAGTCTAAAAATATAATATTATAAAATATAACACATCATCATAACATACACCGACCTAACTTAACACTAGAATTGGTGACATAGCATTATAATGTGTGTGTGCTAAGGCTTAGTGTGGTATGATTTAATTAGGCTTTGGAAGTATGATTGTCTAAAGTTTTAGGATTTTTTAAATTAACCATTATGAGTGGTTTTACTTAATTTTTTTAATGCATTGATTAATTTTAATTTGCACCTTCTTATTTCATTTGATGCCTACATAACATCGAATTATTATGAATATAATAAAGAGGTTTGACCCACTTCATACTTACCCTCTGTCATTTTCTAAAGGATATAGTACTATGACTTTGGTTTCTTTAGTGAACCATTTATAAACATTTGATTAAGCCTAAGTTTAGCTTAATTTTAAAGAATCTTATTTCAACTTGAAAGACATCTTAGAATTAATAAAATTGAGTCATTATAACATAAATAACATTCCATTACTCCTTTTCATCATCAATAGCATACACACTTTCTCATTTTTATTGTTCATGATATTTGGTTTAATATACATATTTGTACATACAATACATATTTATATTTTGCGCACTTGATGATCATTAATGCAAGAATTTAGTAGAAAAGAAAGATTTTTATTTCATAGCTAAGCATATGCAGACATGCATTAGAGATTTAAGCAAGTACATGTCATTGTTAAACTAAGGAAGGGAGATTATCTAAGACCTCCTTCAGGCTGCTTAAAGCCTCATGTTCCCGGCATGTCCATACTATATACTTACCAACTTAAATACATGTTAACATAAACACCAGCATAGAAATGAAAATCATTCAAATGTTAAGTAAAAGCAAATCTTTAGTTCATGTAAAGTAAACTTTTATGCTAAATTCTAGCACATGCATACATGTAATGAAATTAGACAAGTACATGCCATTATTAAACCAGGGAATTGAGATTATCTAAGACTTCCTTGGGGCTACTTAGAGTCTCGTCATCCGAGGATGTCCAGACTATATATTTGTCAACTCTAAACATATGTAAACATGCACATGAACCATGAAAATAAAACAATCCTTTACCATTTTCTTTAAGTTATGAATCTAAACTTATTGAACAATTATAACCAATATTAGCATAAAATTTACATCACTAGCTTATAGTTTTTTTGAAAATAATTTGAGATTTATTAGTTATAGTAGCCACACTAATATTTATTCAACACATGCAACTTGAATGCAATCATTAGTTTTTTTTTTGATTATTTTTTAGTTTTTCCTAAAAACATGAACATGAGAAACAAATGACATGCACATTTATAATGATTGAAAAGAAGTAATTAATCATTTCCACATAACATATTCAACTACATTAAGTTTGAAGAACAATCAAGCCAAATAAATATTTCTTAAGACTAACCAAAATACTTAAAAGGTTTGACTTTGATATTTAAGATATTAGAGCCTAAGGATGAGAGATAATACTTAATACTTACCCCGCCCCATGTTGGTGATTTAACATATTTAAAGAAAGTAATTAAATGGATTTTATAGATTTATTAGGTTCAAGTCGTTAAGCACATCAATTTAATTACCCTTCCCTAAAAATTTTTAATTCAATTAACTACTTGATCATGAGCATTCAATGATATGATTTTGGAAAAATAAAATTGCAATGCATCTAAAGAAATCTAATGCAATTAGGCTCATGTTTAAGAGTTAATTATATTAAAGAAGGAAACAATCAAAGTTATGTACTCTTATGATTTTCCCATACCAATGGGTTAACCATAATTTCCTTAATAACTTTATATTATTAAACACATAAAGGGAAATTTATGAATTATATTTGAATTATCTAAGCCAATCATTAATTTTGTTTGATTTTCATTTTTATCATTAATTTTATGAATTAATCCCTAATTATTACATACGTTAATTAACCCTCTTAAGAAAATATGTTTGGAGAAATAATTGAGAAAGGGGTCCTAATTATTTCTCCTCATGATTCCCTAGTGTCGACAATGATTAATTACCATTAATTATTTATGTTTTACTATTCACCAATTTTAATAATTATTTAATTAATTAAAGAGGGTAATTAGAATTGAAATTCCAAATTCTTTAAATTACATGGCAAATAACTTTAAGAAAATTATGGGAGGCAGAAGACATCCCATAGTATCATCCCACTAAATTTGGAATTAATTAACCAAGTAATTTGGCCTTAATTAAGGTAATTAATCTAAGCTTCAAACCTTAATCAATCACTATTCACTGAGCATAAATTAAAGATTTTATTTTCATAAATTCTCCTCTATCAAACTTTTCTAAAATGGGTTTATTTTTATTTTTTGATTTTTCTATAATTAGTTATGATTTTTTGAAGTTCTAGCAATTTAATTACATTTTTAAAGCCTAATTAACTCTTTAAACCTTTGGTGCCATGCGGGCAATGACATGGCAGTGCTTTCCATGTGGCGCCATGATATTGGATATTTAAATCATGTGACGCAATAGTTGAGTTAGTGTTGGCAGACACAATTTTGTCTTGATTGCTCGGCGTCAGATCGAACGGCTGAGATTAATTTTACGATTCCAAAGGGATTATATCAAAATTTCTAATCGGATTAATCACAAATGTCCATACTAATCATGTAGAATGGATGGTCGGTGTTTCATCATCTCACGAGCACCAAAATATGGACACTGTCCACCTTCCAACGCTTGATCTGAGCCCACTAAAGCTCGTTCGACTATGAAATCAACTCAAAATGGTCATAGAATTAATCTAAAGATCTTATGGTGGAAACAACCCAAAACATGATTCACTTCAAAAAACACCATCACATAGCAGACAAAGCTACGGTTGCCAAATTTTTACCTCACCGGAGCTAAAGACCTATGGTCTGCCAACATAGATAGCTTCGTCTTGAAGAGATGAAGCCCTACTAAGAAGATCATCAGATGTCTCCCCATTGATCGCTCTGTGGACCAAACGCTATCGCAAAACTCTCCGAACTTGGTCTTAGGATGCCCTATGGTGGTCGAATTGCTCGAGAAATGATTTATTTTAGCTTGCTGGAGTGAGGTGAAGGTGTGGGAAGAGTTAATTTGAATTTGTGGAGGTTTAGGAAGTTTGGAAGAATAGAGCTCTCGGGTTTGATCGGAGGCTGGTCTCACTGGTGATAGAGTGAACGAGAAGCTCAAGAGAAGGCTTGGGACTGTGTGGAATGCTCTGGGAAAACTCTCTTTAGTTTGAATGGATGAGGAGGAGTATACTCTCCTCCTCAACTAAACCAAGGGCTTAGATTGGTTCAATCTTTGGCAGCCATCCGACTGGGGTAGGTGGCCGGAGATGGTAGGAGACTACTGAGGCGGCTGAGAGTGAGAGGCTGAGAGAGTGTAATGGACTGGCATGAGGTGTATAATCTCCCTTAAGTGGACCAATGGATGCTCATCAGAGAACTCACTCTCTCTTAGCCAAAGGTTGATCCCAATAGCTTTAGGTTAGGTTAGGTCAGTGGTCCTCTATCCAAGAAGGGCCAAAGGTGGCTGCCATGGGGTAAAGGGGTGGAATACCTACCTAAATGGAGATTTTAACCTATTTGGATGGCTTGGTTCAATGGGTTTGACCTAAACTAGGTTCACCATGGGTTAGGCTCACTTAAGAAGGCCCATGGTAGCCCAAGGATGAGTCATGCTAAATTTGGTTAGGTTTGGGCTTGGTTTAGTTAGGTTTGGCTCAATTTGACCCATATGGGTCAAATGGGTCAAGTTCAGCTAAGTTGACCATTTTGACCAAATTAAGTCAAAGCTATGATTTGGGTAAATTCAATTGGTCATGTGGAGTGGATGAGTGCAATTGGTTTGGTTCATTTTGGGTTAGATTTGAATTTGGATCATATGGTTCAATTTGGGTCAAATGGGTAATGTTGACTAATTTGACCAAATTGGCCAAATTGGCTTGATCATAAGTTAGTCTATGTTCAATTGATCATTGGTGATTGATTGGAAGAGTTGATTTGAATTCGTTTGGATTATGGAGTGATTTGGTTCAATTTGACCCTTTAGAGCAAATTGGGCTAAGTGGGCTAATTGGGTTAGGTTGACCAAATTGGGTTCCATTGAGGATCGGATTATGTTTAATATTGAATTGGTGATTGGTTAGAAGCATTGGTTTCAATGTATTTATTCTAAGGCTTGATTTGGTCCAATTTGACCTTCTAGGTAAAATTGGGTTAAAGGGTCAAATTTACTTGATTGGGTTCAATTGATTATAGTGGAGTGATCAATAATGACCTACAATCATCAATGAAGGGATTGGATGACTTGATTTGATCCAATGGGAGTTTAATTAGAGTTTGCCTTAATTATCCCTTTTAGGTCATTTTGGGTTAACTAGCTTGGCAAAGCGAACTTGAACCAATTAGGGTTACGGATGGTTGGGATGTGTTCAATGATAAATTTGGTGTTGATTATTTGCTTTCATTGCAATTGATTTAGGCTTGATTAGTTTTTGGCTCATTTGACCCTTTAAGTTAAATGGGCTAACTTGGGTTGTTCACCTTCCTTCGGTTTAATTGGCTTGATTGCAAGCATTAGAGTGACTCAAAATGGTCTAATGAATGATTGAAGTGATTGAGAAAATCAAGTAGGATCTAGTTTACTTGAAGGGGTTTGAATTGACTCATAATACTATAATGGGGTTAAGTTGGGTTAATATCCAATTTCATTTGGCTCAAAACTTGGATTAGAAAACCAAATTCAATTAAGATTAATTGAATAGGTTTGAGGTTGGTTTAGCTCTATCTACATGGGCTTAAGTTTAGATGAGTGAATGAGAATGAGTTTTGGTTCAGGCCTTAGGATAGGTGAAACCTATTTTCTCTAAGGTGGATTTTAAGCTTAGGGTTATGCCCTCTAAGTTATCTAGGCTTAAGTTTAGTGTTCCATTAATCACTAGAAGTGTCATATCACTAAAGAAATCTAAGTGTCTAAAATATTCTTAGATCTAAGATGGGAAAGATTAATCCTCACTCTAAAAGTGAGGTCAACAACCATCTAGACCTCATAGGGCTTATGCTACACCAATAGTAAATGAAATACATCAAATAATTACTAAACCAACTATTCAAGCTAATAATTTTGAACTAAAACCATCTATAATTCAAATAGTTCATTACTCTTAGTTTGGGGGTTCACTTATTGAAGATTCTAATATGCATATTGCAATTTCTTAGAATTTTGTATAATATTTAAATATAATGGGATAAGTGATGATGCTATTAAATTAAAATTATTCCCTTTCTTCTTGAGATACAATGCTAAAATGTAGTTAAATTCACAACATCAAAGATTTGTAACAACTTGGAATAAATTTACTCAAAAATTTCTAGTCAAATATTTTCCACCATCTAAAACTACTAAGTTAAGAAATAATATCACATCATTTATACAATTAGATAATGAATCTATATATGAGGCTTGGGTGAGGTATAAAGAATTATTAAGAAAATATTATCATCAATCATTCATTACCTAATTGGCTTATTTTTCAATCATTTTATAATGGCTTAGTAGGATCTTTAAGGGCTATCATAGATGCAACAGTAGGTGGTAGTCTAATGTTAAAACCTTTTGAGGAAGCTTATGCTTCAATAGAGAAAATTCAAACTAATGACTTTAAATTGCATTCTAATACATTAAACCTTAAGAGAGTAGCCAATGTTAATAATAATGATATGATTGTAATGTTGATCTCACAAGTAGCTTTATTATCTAAAAATTTAGATAGTTTAGAAATTAATCAAAAGATAAATAATATAAATCAAGGAGGCAAAAATGGTGAAATATGTGCATTGGAAGATTAAACTAATCAATGATTGAAAATACTTAACTATATCTCAAATAAACCAACTAATTCTTATTCAAATACATTAAATCAAGGTTGGAGGAATCACCCAATTTTTTTTGGAATAGTAATGCAAACTTTAATCAAAATGAAAATATTGAAAGTTGGAATAATATGAATTATAACCCTCAAAACTCCAACTTTAAACCTATCATTCCACCAAGATATCCTCCATAAAATAAAACTAAGATAAAGAAACCTACTTTAGAAGAATTAGTGAAATAAATGGAAACTCAATTACAAAGCCATGAAGCTTCAATAAGAATCTTAGAAATTTAATTAGGGCAATTGGTTAATAACTCAAGAAAATTTACTTAGTAATATAGAAGTAAATCATAAAGATAAAGGTAAAGTATAGTGTAAAGTAAATGAATTAAGAAATGAAAGAAAATTTAAAGAATTAGAACTAGAGGAAAAAATAAAGAAAATAAAATATTAGTTAAAGAAAAAAAGAAAAATTTTGAAAATAAAGAAATCAAAGAAAGAGAAAAGAGGTAGAAAGAGAAGCATTAAGGAAAATGAGAGAAAGATCGCCACCTCTATTTCCCCAAAGACATTAAAAACAAAATGTGGATAATCAACTTTCAGATTTCTTAGAAGTATTTAAGAAATTATCTATAAATATACTATTTACTAAAGCCTTAGAACAAATGCCTTCATATGCTATATTTATGAAACACATTATATATATATATATATATATATATATATATATATATATATATATATATATATATATATATATATATATATATATATATATATATATATATATATATATATATATATATATATATATATATATATATATAATTAGTAGAAAATTTAATAGTATCCCTTACTAAAAAATGTGTATAATAATTATATATACTTAAAAAACTTAAAGATCCAAGGAGTTTTACTATTTCTTGCTCTATATGGAATAAATGTTTCAGAGAAGTATTATGTGATTTGGGAGCTACTATAGATTTAATGCCTTTATTTACTTTAAGAAACTAGGATTAGAAGTACAACTTACAAGTGTGACTCTATAAGTAGAAAATAAATCTTTGACTTATCCAAAGGTTACAATTTAAAATGTTTTAGTTAAGATAGATGAATTCATATACTCTATAGATTTTATAATATTAGTTGTGAATGAAGATAAGGAAATACCTCTCATTTTAGGAAGACCTTTCTTAGTTAATGGAAGAACTATGATATATGTTCAAAAAGGGGAATTAATAATGAGAGTAAATAATGAGAAGTTAAATTTAATGTTTTCAACTCTATTATATTTTTTGATGATAAAAATGAAGAATGTTATAAGATTGGATTAAGTGAAAGTTAAATAGAAAAAAATTGGATTTTTATATTATAAATAATTTTATAAAATAAAAATGGAAAATGTTGATGGGAGAATGTGGAGATATTCAATTCATGAGAGTTATAAAATTAGTTTAAAAATTTTTTTTGAACCATTAGAAATGTCTATAGAAAGAAAAAATCTTAAACTATCTATAATTGAAGCCCTAGAACTAGAGTTAAAATCATTACCTAGTAATTTATAGCATGCAAACTTAAGTGGATCATCATCTTTACTAATTGTAATTTTTAAGAATTTCTATGATGTTAGGAAAAATTACTTGATTAAAATCTTGAGGATTATTAGAAAAGCTGTGGATTGAAATTTCGTTGACATAAAGTACCTATCAGATTAGTTTCTCTAAAAATTAAAAAACCAACATTGGGCTGAGGATGTTAAATTAAGCGCTTGTTGGGAGGCAACCAAATATATGTGTTTAGTATTTATTAGTAGTGAGTTAAGTGTATGTTACAAAAGATTAGGAGTTGAAGATCCATTAAAAAGTGAGTGAATTGTTGGGAGGCTGAAGAATTAGATTAAGGGCAATACTCTTTTCATTCTTTGAGTTTCTAGAATGGTCTCATACAATCAAGCATATAAATATTCTTTTCTCTTATATTAAATATTTATAAATGTAAAAATATAGATCCAGTGTTGCTTCGCTGCATAAGCAGTGAAACATTGTTATAGTATTATAGTTAAAAAAAGGACCAAAAGCGCATTAACTAATTGACCAATGCATAGGCATTACCAAACTAGCATCGTGGTGCCAGACAAAAAGGTATTTTAAATTGCTCACAAATTGAAGACACATTTAACATTAAAAGATGAAAACTCCTACCCTCTTTACGGCATTATACCCTAATGCCAATGCACTACATAAATTCTTGACATGATTTATGTACCCTGTCGGTTACATAATAATGACTATAATAATAAATTTTTGAAGGGAATAGGAACCACATTAATTAATTGACTAGCGTCTAGGCACTGTAACATTGCGGTGCTATACGCCACAAACTAAGACACCAAGGATAGAAATTAGGTGCTGCCAAAGTAGTGCAACAGCGTTGGACTTTATCTATAAATAAGACCCCTAGGTAGTGGAAATTTTCATTCCTAGCCGTATTCTTCAAGCTTAGAAATCCTCTTATTCTTTTTCTCCTTATCATTTTCCTTGCTATAAAATCAAAATGCCTATAAAATTAGTAAACAAGGATAAGGAGAGAGAAACCATAAATGACTTTGATTGTTTTATCAGTATTAAGGTGGAAGAAAGGTATCACCATGCTTTCATCCATAAACACCTCATTCCAATGAGGGATTCCACAATATGGGTAGGAGCATAGAAAGAATTATCAATAAGCAAGGCTAAGAACATTTTGCCTACAATAATAAAGCATATGTCGTCCTTGTGGTTTGAGAATTTTTCACCAACATGAAGGAGCATAGGGACAAAAAAGTTTATATGATGGAAAAATGCATAAGTTTTTATAGTATTATTATTAATGAATATTATAAATTACAAAATTATGCATATGATAAATATCTTTCCTATTATAATAGACATTCAGATTTTGATGAAATTCTTAGATTCTTTACTATTAGAAATGATAATGTATAATAAAAATGATGGGAGAAAAAAAAATTATCAATTTTTCTACCACCAGCATGACCACATAGGCTAAAACTTTGCATTACTTTATTTTTGTCAAGTTGATGCACACTGGTAATATCAACGAGGTAACTAAGGATAGAGTCATTTTTGAATAATGCAATTAAAAAGGGTTTTTCTATAGATGTAGGAAAGATAATCTATGATTTAATTTGTAATTTGATTAAGGATAGTACTAAAATAGGTTTTCGTCAACCCTCTCTTATTTATGCTTCAAATCTTTTGGCTAGTGCGGTATGGGAGCAAGCTGAGGAAGTTCTTAAATAAAGGGATCCCCTAACTAAAAGGCCAATTAAAGGGTTGGGATCAAAAATGGAGGTTGGATAAAGTTCACGCACTCCTCAATCCAGATCCTGATCCTTCGAAACTTAAAATAGGCAAATCCAATAAATTGTATTAGAAGTAAAAAAAAGGTTAATGAAAGAAGCAGGCGACAGTATAAAGAAAATTTGATCATCATATGAGTCAGCAATAGCAATAGTTCTCATATATGGCAAATTATAACTTAGCACTCATTCTCATGTTCAAGAACTACAACTTTATTATTAGCCCAAACCAAATTACCTTTTCTATAGTGCCATAGTATCTAACCTATGACAACCATCAACCAAAGCTAGAAGAGTAAGAAGAAGAGGAGGAGGACTATTAGGAAAAAAAAAATTTTTTTTTGTATTTTCCAATATTTTTTTGTTTATTGTAATTTTAAGTTTGTGTATTTTATTAGCATTAGTTCATGTAAAATTAATGTTAAATGTTCATCTTTCATATGTATTTTTTTTAAATGTGCTCTTACATAATGTTAGTTAGTAATTCCAAACTTTAATTATTATACTTCTTGAGATTGATACATTTGCATTTTAAAATTGAGGTTAGTTTGAAAAATATTAGACATTATTGGAAGCTAAAACTAATTAAATAAAATTTCAAATCAAAAATAATAATTTACATTTAAAATTTCTTTAATCATTGAATTACTTTCAAATAATAATAACCAAATATCTTAGAAAAACTAGTATTTTTATTTAGATAATAGTTTTTCTTAAGCACACACATCACACATAGGAGATTCTTAATGAATATATTGAATTGATATTAAAATAAATAGAAATTCATATAATAAGAAATAATATAATTTAAACTATAAATAATTAGAACTTATAAAATAGTGTTAAGTAAATTAAATTATGTTTAATTGAGTCATGCTTGTAGCATATTTATCATGAGTTATAAAGCTATCACAGTGTATATATATATATATATATATATATATATATATATATATATATATATATATATATATATATATATATATATATATATATATATATATAATTAGAAAGTGTCACTTGAGGCTAAGTATCATGATTGAATTTTCAAAATTATTACAATCAAAACAAATTCAATTAAATTATAGAACAACACTAAGATCAAAAAAATTATACTCATATCTATTAGATAGATAACTATTTATTAAAAATCAATTCATTCATCTTAATAAGACTCAACTATGATAATATGCACTAAAGAATTTTAACTTATAAAAATATTAGTTAATAATAAGAATTTGGGATATTTTAGTTCGTAATGATAAAATGAAAGAGTAAATATTAAAATATAAATTCTATTTTTAGTTATAATTTTTTTATATAATTATTTTATACTTCCAGAAATATATATTATCAACTAACTCAAAATAATAATATATGGAAAAATGTATCAAATTACTTGAGGACAAGTAATAATTTGAGTTTAGGGGTATTTGATAAGTTATAAATTTGTAAAAAAATTTTGTAATTATAATGCTTTTACATTATTTTTATATGTTAAAATGCATTTATTTTAAGCATATTTTATGTTGTAACAAAAAATTCTCAAAAATGTGAAAAAGAAGAAATTTAGTCTGAATGCCATGATGCTGAAAATGGCCTGAATCAAAGCAAATTAACAGTATGACTAGCGCCTAGGCACTACAATAATAGCATCATAGCACTAGATTAGGCTAATCTTGGGATAATTTGATAACAAGCTCAATGCCTAAGACTGCATAAATAGCATCGTAGTACTATACTAGAGAAAAATATGAATCAAATACAGTAAGTATAGCATCAGATTAACAACACTGTAGTGCTACAACCCAACAAAATTAATTCATGACAGTTCAATGATAGTTTCACGCATTTTTTAGGAACTTTTGATTAAAGTGTACAAGTAACTGATCAAGGCAATTTTTAAACTATAAATATAGGGCATTTAAAAAAAAAGCTTCTAAGATTTCTTGGCAAGTGGGTGCAAGTGTGTGTGAGTTTTTGTAAAACACTTGGAGAGTGACACTCAAAGTGTTGTAAGAGTGTTGTGCAGTAGTGTTGTAGAGTGGTTTTCTTAAGTAAGTAGTGGAGAAGGAGATCAACAGTTAAGAATTTTCAGTTGGGGATATTGGATATTTCTATGATGAAATAGTATAGGATCGCGAAGAGTGAACTTATAATACTAACTCGATGTGCTCTTTATTTTCTTCTCTGGTTATCATATGTCTTATTTTACAATGTTTAATGAGATTTTCCTTTTCTATACTATGAAGTATTAATCTATAAAATACTCTAAATTCATGTGAGTTTTTAGAATTTTGTATTGTATTAAACTATGTTTATGGATTAATATAAGAAAATTGTTCAGGCTTTAAAGAAGATGGTGTTTTGCTTTTCTTCATGCTTTATTTATAATTTGGCCAATTATAAAGTTAAATTTAAGTGTGATCTAGAGCTATTGATGGAGTCCTAAAAGAATAATTAGGAAAAAGATAAATGGATGTACTAAATAGTCATTAATGTGCTAGATAGTCTTGAACTGCTAAGTAGCCATTAAACATATCACTATTTTTAGGATTCACAATCATTTAAAAGGAAATATGGGTAAGGCAACTAATCAAAACTTACTTGGTACTAGGCAAAAAAATTAGGTAAATGAATTAGTTTGGTTATACTTGTCAAAACAAAGAGAGTATAGCATTTTTGCTCTTGCTTGACACTACAAGCTTAAAACTAATTATACTATTTAGTTTAATATAATACATAATGCAAAAAATTTGGAAATTTAGAGAAATTTTTTTAAAATTAAGAATAACTCTTATATTTTCTATAAAAATATTAAAATTAGTCTTTTAAATATCTTTGAAAAATAGTAGATAGTTATTTGACTTAAGCACTTCATATTTTGTTGGATAAAAATTAAGTTATAAAAGATTGGTACTTAATATAAAAGTAATATCAAAATTTGCTCTAATCCTCATGAGAACAATACTATATTTATTCTATATTACTCAATTCGACATGTGCACTTGCAAATAAAGTAAAATAACCAATCATATATCTCTGGTTACTACTTCAGAAATTTTAGTTTTTACATTAGAAAAGTCTAAAAAGAATTTAGTTATGAGTGGTGAAAGATTTGTGGTTCTTACAATCCATAGGGTTGTTCATAGTAAAACTCCACCCAAAGCTTCATCTCAAGTCGTAAAGGCTCTCAGTGTATTTACTCCAATGAACATAACTGATGTGGTAATTCTGATAAACTTAGAAAACCAACCTAAGGATCTCATATTTTATGAAATGAGATTAAAAATGACTTAAAAAAAATAGAATCTTAAAAAAATCATAATAAACAGAGCACAAGTCCAACAAATACAAATTATCACTCTCTAGTAAAAGCATCTAGAGAAGAATCAAATAGACTCGAAAGCCCTAATTTTTACTAAGTATTTTGCGAGAAAATAAGATTTAATTTAAAATTAATAATAAAATAAAAACTAATTCAAAAGTTTTATAAGTAGTATTTAAAACTACTACTACTACTACTACTACTACTACTACTACTACCACTAATAATAATAATAATAATAATAATAATAATAATAATAATATTATTATTATTATTATTATTATTATTATATATTATTATTATTATTATTATTATTATTATTATTATTATTATTCTTATTGGAAAATTTTAGAATAAATCACTAAATCTGTGGATTGGTAATTTTGTTATTCCATTAAATTTCACAAATTTTTATGATGATTTGAATAGTGGAAATCATTTAAAGTTAAAATTAGCCATTTAATGAATGAATTAATTAATTAATAATTACTAAAATTAAAATTCATAAAAGCTTGAAATAATTTCTTATACTTATTGTAAAATAATAATATTTTTAAAAAATTTATGTGTAACTTAAAAGGTTAATTTCATATGATAAATCACTAATTTAATAAATAATTAACAATTTTGAAAAATCATTAAAAACTTTAAAATAATTTATAAAGTTAAAAAATAAATTAAATAAATTAAATATCTAATAAAATATAGAATGAACATAATAAATAAAAGAAACTAATACCCTTGGACAATTGACTAATCAAATAAAATCAATATAAAAAATTAAATAATAAATATAATAAAATTAAATAAAATCTAGAGAACTTAAATGATTTGAAACATTAAATAATTAAATACCAATCAACATATGAAAAACACTTAAGATGAAATAATTTATAGGTGATTTGAGACCTTAAATAATTTATAGGTGATTAGATGGTGGGGCCATTTCAATCCATGAAGATATTAGATAATTCAGAGCAAAAAAAAACTTAATATACTTGTGTGTGTCATGCCCACTTATACATGCATTTGCATTAGATCAAACATGCACCACATGCAAACTTTGAAAAAGTATATCTCTAGGTTTGATTAATTTGACCTCAATCTTTTTCTTCATGGAATTGATTATATCAACCAGTCCTATTTACATCACTTTGTGTGTACATAAAACGGTCACCTCTCTTAGGCAAATCAATTTAGAACTTTTATAATATAGGTTAATTTGACCTCAATCTTTCTTTCTTCATAGGATTGAAATCTTAATTGAATCCTCATAATATCAAGAATTTTTTATAAATTCTCATAATTTTTAAGCTATATTTGATGTTTTATAAATTTTAAAGTCAATTTTGTGAAAATAAATATAAAAATAAAAATAAATTCAAAAGATATGAATAATTTAATAGATGTTTAAACTAATAATATAAACATTTCATAGAATTTTTCATTAATTTTCATGATGATATGAATGGTGAAACTCATTTTAAAGTGAAAATAATAATTTAATGAATTAAATAAATAATTAATAATTATCAAAATCATAAAAATTATACAATCCAACCACTTAATTTCAAACAAAAATAATAAAATAAAAAACTTAACTAAAAGTTTAAATAAATTTTGAATGATTAGAAATAATTAATAAATTAAGTCAAGTAAACTATGTGGGCACACTAATTAAAAATACTCTTAAATATATATTAAGTCATCATTCATGTTTAGAATCATATTCCAATCATAATCTAAATCATTTCTAGTCATGAACATTTTGAATAATTTACAATAAAAATCTTAGAATAATTGCATGTATCATAACCTTATTGCATTTCATCTACATTAAATTAAGAATTAATCATAGACATACATTGCCACATTAGACCTTTGAGTTTATTTAGTATGATCTTGACCTATTTTTTCTTTAAGATTGATCATATTAATCAACCCCATTTACAATATGTCATGTGTACATAAAATGATCTTCTCTTTAAGAAAGATCAACCTGTTGGAGAAACACACAAACTTGGATCATCCTACACAACTTTCTAGGATTTATTTAATCTTTGAACCTATATGATAAACAACTACATCATAACTTGCAATGCCTTCTTTAACATCTTATAAATATTTTTTTATTAAGTTCACTCACAATTAGCTAGTCTTATGGTTTAAGTGAAATCCTTCCATACTTAAATTATGTATATTCAGTTGACATCTTTGAAATTCCCCTAAATCATATTTGTATGATTGAGGAATTTTCATGGGTTGGTCATGCACACTGCAACCTAACTCATTCCTAATATGGTTGCCTCCTTTCCATCCTACTAGATCTACCTGATGAGCTTGATCACCCCTTTGGACTAGGTTCTATTATGTCTAACCATAATTGGTTAGTCATTAACCAACTTTATCATAGTTAATTTACTAAGCTATTTCTTAGTTTTGTTAATCACTAACACTAAACAACATCAGAAGTTAAAGTATACCCTTGTACTTTATCTTATTCCATTTCTTTGAATGAATGTCTTCAATCATTTTTCCTTATATACCACAATCATTATGATCCCTACATCACTTATTTGGGTTCTTTGGCATTTAAGCACTATTTGAATGCCATTTTTTTTTCATTTAGTATTTTATTGTGTTAACCACTATTTTTTATATTGATGTATATACATAGAATTCAGCACTTTAGGTTTGATTATGATCTATTAGAGCTTGAACTAGAATTAAATTATGGTTAAGTAATTTTTATTAATATAAAAAATTCATTTAATAAAAAATTTATTTAATCATAATTTAAATCTTATATTATTAATTGGTAATACTTGAACAATCTTAAGCCTATCACTTTACTCATAATAAAATACACAAGAAGTTATAAGCCTAAGGATGATTATGTTACCAGCTTGGCTTAGTTTGGTATGTCAATTTCATATCAGATTATCCCTAAAAATACACTAAGCCACACACCCCTATGTGATTTTATAGTCCATAAACTCATAGTCACTAACATATAGAGGTTTTAGCTAAGTCTCTTTGTTTATGGTATCCTTTTAACAATCTAGGATGATGTTATGAGAGTATGGATATAATATTTTTTTTCTTTAATTGATTGTGCAAATTGTAAGGTATTGCGCCCCTATCATCCTTTATTATTGTTAGATTACAAATTTATTTTATCTAATAATTGTTTTACTTCACTTTATGCATAAAATACATGACCTCCTCTAGATAGTACTTTGGATAGTTTCAAAGTTGAGTCAAGGGTCAAAAATTTACCACAACCAATGGTAGCCTTTGATGCTGATTCTAGAAATTATGAGCTTCTCATCGATGTAGTTGGTTCCACCTCTCCCCTTATTGATGTTGTTAGGGAGTTTTATCTTCTAACATTTTTTTTCTTTTTATAGGGACATGGATATAGGACATCCTATTTCATGGATAAGCTCTTCTACATTAATGTATTTTTATCCATTTCATTAACTCCTCCATGCTGGCTAGGGAGTAAATGATGATCAAGAATTTGAATTCTTAGTGGACCAAGCAATTAAAGAAGGCAATCATGACCACTCCCCTTTCCTACTTACATGTCTTATGAAATGTTAAATTAAAATAGATGATGTAGATGTACAAGGATTCTCTCGAGCATTGACAAATGCAAAAAGAGTTTTTTTTTTTATTTCATAGGTTTCTTGTAGGTTAAGAATTAGATGATAAATAGATGGGAGAGATTAGCAAAACTTACACCTCTAAACTTAAGGTCAACATACTAGACTTTAGCCACAACCTTTAGTATGGATGAAAAGGGTGACATTTCAAGGCATTATTGATATTGAGAAACATAGTAAGGTTTTAAATAATACAACGTTGTCATTCAGGTCAATGTTTCTTGGGTAAGCCTCCATCATAATGACCTTAAACTTTGGTGGGTTGACTACCCTTCGTATTTCTTTAGAAAGAAAGTGTTAAAGGTTCAATCTTGATAGCCTTTAGATAATCTTTAGAAACATTACTGAGGTCTTCAGTGTGTAAGAGTGTTGACCTCACTTTTAGTGTGAGCTCTCAACTTCCTCATCATAGATCTAGGACTCTTATAGACACTAAAAGTTCCTTAGTCTTAAGACACTTCTAGTGAATAGGTGAACACTTAACCTAACCCTAGAGACTTAGAATAGTAAGTCATAGGAATAGGCTGTGCCTTAAGGATTTAGGAGGACTTGGCTACCCCATTGCCTAAACCCAATCCTCGCTTCCTTCTTCCAAATCAAATCTCAAATTCAAATCAAAATCATAAATCAAATGCAACTATCAAATGATTGAAACCCATGATTAAATTCAAACTCTAAATCCCTTCCTAAGCCCTTTCATTTTATCTTATGGACTTAGCCTTAACCAAATCCAAACCAAATCTCAAATTCAAATCCAAATTCTAAAATCAATTCCAAATTCTAAATCATAAATCAAATCCAAACTCCAAGTGATTGAAACCCATATTCAAATTCAAAGTCCAAAATCCCTTCTTAAGCTATATGAACCACCTTCATATGCTTAGCCAACCCAAATTTGGTTGATTTCTTCAGAAATAAATCATTCCTTCATTTATATTCATAATTATAAATGAAGTCCAAGTTCAAACCCTCCAAATCAAATCAAAATAAATCAAACTAAATCAAGACCCTTCTTAAGCCTTATGGACCCACCTCCACAAGTTTAATCAAATTTGCTTCGAAATCACTCCAAACTCAAGCAATTTTTTCATGAACCATTTATATATTTATTTATATTCACAAATATAAATGAAATATAAATTCAAATGGCCAAAACCAAACCCAAATCAAATCAAATTCTCAATTTTATCCCTTTTAGCCAAATTCTTAAACTTGGCTAAATGATACCCAAACCAATTCAAAACTCATGGATCCCTTCATGATCCAATAATTCCTACAATCATTGACCCAAATATAAACATAAACCACCATTATCAAACCAAACCCAAGTCAAGTGCATGTTGACCCTATTGGCTTGAAATTGTCATATGAATCAAAACACATTTGGCTCCAAACCACTTGCAATTGGATTTATATTTCAATCCTAGGATCATGTGTGAGTTCAACTAAACTTGAATCAAGCCATGATGAGGCCAATTAACCCATTTAGGCTCACTTGACCCAAAGTGGCCTAAAGGAAACTTTTTGAGCCAAGTTCTAATCCAACATAAATTGAATTGAACTAAGCTCATCCAAACTTCATAATGTAACCAACAACCACCCTAGGGTGATCAATTACCTTAAATTAGGTCAAACATAGCCTTTGACCAAGCCAATATTTAGCCCAAATGAAACTCAAACTAGCTAAAATCCATCATATGACAAATTGATTAAAACCATTAATTCAAACCCACTCATAATCAATGATTGAGCATGAATCACTTGAGCCAAACAAAGCCTAATTGGCCATTTGACCCAAGTTGACCCAAATTGGCCTAAAAAGCTAAAATGGGTCAAATCATGATTTAATTCAAATTGATTGCAACTAATGGCTCAAGTTCATTCCAAATCACTTATTGAACTTGATGAAAACCATAATTGAGCCCAAGTTTAAAGGATTAAATCAAAATCCAAATTAAACCCTACAATCATTTTCAATTAGCCAATTGAACTTGTCTCAACACCTAACCCAACCCAATTTTGTTGAATTAGTCAAATTGGTTAACTTGACCCATTTGACCTATATGAACCCAAACGAGACAATCAAATCCAAAGAAAATTGAATCAAACCAATGACACCAATACACTCCAATTGGTCGTGTGAACTTGACCCAACCTTTGGTTTGACCCAATTGACCAATTGGTCAACTTGACCCAACCTAACCTAATTTGACCTAACTATGTCAAATCAAGCCAAATCAAATCAAATAAATTATAAACCACTTGAAATTTGGGCTAACCCACTTTTGACCCATTTCAAATCTTCCCAGATCAAACCTATAGTCAAATGACCACTTTGTCCTTAAGTCTAGGGCAACCCATGAGATAAGACACATGTATATTGGGTCATTTACTCCCTTTGGCCACTTGGCACCTATTCATAGGTCCACTTAGGCACCAAGGAGCTTGGCTGGCCTGACCCAAAGGTGGTTGGGTCGGCCATGACTCATGGGGAGGTGGAATCACCTCCCCATTCCCATTAGAGCATTTCAAACCACCAAAGACATCCACTACCTCCCTTGGCATCCATCTCCACACCCTTACCCAACCAAATCGAGCCACATCATCCACTCAAGGACCTCCATAACCCTCTAAAATGGCCAAATGATCAAGAAAAAGCCAAATATACTGGTCGAGGAAGAGGGGTGACCCCTCATTCTCACTCAAACTCAAAGAAACACACTCGATTCAACCCTAACAGCCAAGGAAAGAGATCCCAAAGCAATTTCCAAGCCTTCTAGAGCTCCCCAAAATCCTCACTCTCAATTTTACATGAAAATAGAGCATCAAATGCTCCATGGATTGGTTTTGCAATTACACCAAATAAATTCGTTGGCTCAATGGAGCTTCATTTCCTATAAAGCTTCCACAATCATTGGAACTGTCGATCATAAGCTCAAATGAGGTATGCCATTAAAATTAATCCTTGAATAAAAATAGGTTGGTCTTTTGTAAAAGAAATTTCTATGTCATGTGATTTCCATGATTAGATTTCTTATTTTGCTTCCTTGAAGGAGTGGGATAATTTTCATCTCCATCCGAGCTCGGGTGAGCTCGGATTAAGAGACAATCGATAGACGGTATCCATCGCTCACCTCTCGGAAGGAGACAAATCATGGACCATCCATTCTACGTGATTTGGATGGATGGTCCTAATATGATCGTGCATTAGATCCTTTGATTTCTTCTTTAAACTGCGGATAAAATCACAGTCGTTCTATCTTAAATCGGACAATCCATGGAGAAATGAGCCACCATCCAGTCGAGGATGTGACAACTTAAATAGCCACTCGCCATGCCATTGGAAAGCATCGCGTTAGCACACACGTCGTATCATTGGGCCACAGATTAAGGCTTTAATTAGGGTTAATTAATCTATTTTTAAGCCTAAAACTTCTAAAAATGATAACAAATCCTAGAAAAGTTCAAAAAAATATAAACTTGGGTACATTTTAAAGATATTTCAAAGTAGAATCTAGGAAAATTATTATTAATTGATTCTGAGCAGTGATTTTGGCTTAATTAATGTTTAATTGAAAACCTAATTAGTTTGACCCAATTGATCTCCAACTATTTATGGATGTTTGGGGGGACAACCTCTACCTCCCTCATTTTTCTGCAATTTTATTAGTTGCTTAATTAGAGAGATCAATTAATTAAGCCTTAAATATATCCCTAATTTAATTAGTGATAATTAGTGAATGAATAGTGATTTAATTGATTATTGAAGCCTAATTACCTCTGTTGAACAGTAAGGAAACTTAGGGAATGTGGTTGGAATACTTTTTCTAATTCATTTCCTAAGTTTTCTTCATTTTTTGGAATTTGATTAGTTAATGATCAATGAGGTAATTAATTACTTAATTAATTAATTAATCTCCAAGAAAAAAAATCAGAGCCTAATTGAGTGTTTGAAATGACTTAGAGGTTAGGATTGAGGCCTTGTTCTTGATCCCTTTCCCTAAGTTAATTTCATCATTCTAATCAAAATATAATCAAAGAATTCAATCAATTAATTAATAAGCTTGATTAACTCAATCTAAAATTCATTTCACACCTAAGAAACCCATAATTAATCTTCGGTAGCTCTTTGGGTATTCAATAACACAAAGTGAGAGAAAATAAAGTTATGGTTATCTCACATGTGTGAGAAGACCATAAAAATAGTTAAGTGAGATGCCTTAAGCCTAATTAACTATTAATCATGAGTCAATTGCATTATGCCCCTTTCATTTCTTAGGAGCATTGCAAATTTATTTTTCTTGTGGTTGCATATCATATTGGCTCATTATTAATTAGCTAATTAACTTAAGGTGATGTTGGCAAGGGTTAATTAATTGGCTTAATTCATAC
The DNA here is from genome assembly GCA_021442155.1 of Cymbidium sinense. Taxonomy (NCBI): domain Eukaryota; kingdom Viridiplantae; phylum Streptophyta; class Magnoliopsida; order Asparagales; family Orchidaceae; genus Cymbidium; species Cymbidium sinense. The sequence goes on from CM038223.1 coordinate 46,573,858, forward strand.
CCTAATCTAATTAAACCATAAAATCAACTTAATTACTTCTTCATTAAACTAAATTAACTCACACATGGTAAATGGGATTAAGATTAACAAACCTCTTTCATTTTCAAAATCAAATCAATATGAAAATTAAAAATGTCATTAAAGAACTTTGGTTTATCTTAAATAGCCTTATTTAGTATGATTGTCCTTAGGAATTAAATGGAATGAATGAGATCATGTGCTTATGTTCCCTTATTTCCTTCCAATCGAGTTAAATGTTGCTTGTCATGTGTAATCATGCATTCATTTCTTTTAAAATTAAGTCTAACTGCATATGTTGATTTAAAGTAAAAATAAGTGTGGCTATTATTACTATTAAATCAAAAGTTATCTTCAAAAGCCCCTAAACCAAATATAATATATGGATTGATGTTAATTACAAATATCTATAAGTTTGCATGTGTTGATAATACAAGATATGCAATACGAAGCTCTCTTTCCTTATCTTATATGGATTTGCATGGGATTTATAAATGTATAGTTCATTGGAAAAGAGCACAACATTTGTCTAAATTTTCTCCTACGCATCTCCATGCTAAGGCTTAATAAGAATTTCATATCACATATGTAAATCATATATTCAAATCAAATATGACTTCTTGCATGACTTCTCGCTCTTGGGGTTCTTTTTATACATTCACTTGTATATGAGAAAAGTGATATATTAGTCTGGACATCCCGGGGTTGGGAGGTTTTAAGTTGCCCTAAGTAGATCTTGTACCTTATGCCCTTTGTGTAGAACAATGGCGTCGTACTCACTTAAAACTCTTTTATATATATATGTATGATATTACCAATGAATAATAAATATAAATCAAATAAATTAAATATAACTTTTGCATGGGTTTTTCTATTCTTATAGGTGCTTATACATCTATATGTACATAAAAAAGTGGTATATTAGTCTAGACACCCTAGGGTTGCGAGGCTTTATGTAGCCCTAAGTAGGTCTTATACCTTATGCCCCTAGTATAGAATAATGACACCGTACTCACTTAAAACTTATATACATGTGAATGTGTACTCAGCTAATGGATGAAAAATCCCTCTTTTCAATTAAAAAGATATGCATTCATAATTCAATCAAAATAAAATATTTGAATTTCAAATACACTTCTTTGTAGTCACCATTTAAGTGTGCTAAGACATAAATTGTATGTATAGGTATGCTTAGGATTTAATCATATGCATAATATACATGATGGAAGAAAATAAATAAACATGTGTTATGTGATAGTAATTCATTCTAATTAATATTAAGATGTCTTTCTTATTGAACAAAGCCATTTAGAGTGAACCTAAACTTAGGATTGATTTAAAACATATAATAAGCCATTCACCATAAGAAATTGATTAATTACTTGCTTTAGAAGTGACTTAAGGTAGGGTTGAAAGAGAGGTTCCCTCTCTTTCTTCTCTTTATAACACTTAGTTGTTAAGTGTAGGCCATTTGAAATAAAAGAAAATAATAAGTAAAATCTTCAAATCAATTAAATCACTTAAAGAGAAATCAATCCTTTACAAATTAAATCTTTCACACTTGGCAAAATTACAACTCTAAAGGCTAGTTAGGACGTACCACATATGTCTTAATATACACACGTTAGACTAAGTCACCACTTTTAGCTTTATGTTAGGGGTGTATGGTTTGATGTATTCTTATTTTATGATGTATTGTTGTAGACTGGATGTTAGGGTCTATGTGTGTAGTCTAGATGTTAGGCTGAAATTAGCCTAATCATACTTTCTACAAGGGGTTATGCTTAAGAGGTTGTTGTAATAAAAAATATAAATGCTTTTTACTCTGCAGGTTGCTTATGCCTTGTTCACCTCACTTTTGGAGTAAGCTCTTAACTTCTCCATCTTAGACATTGGACTCCTCTAAACAGTAAGAGTTCCTTAGTCTTAAGAAACTTTTAGTGATTAGGTGAACACTTAATCTAACTCTAGAGATTTAGAGGAGTTAGCCATAGGAATAGGTTATGCATTAGGGGTATTAGGAGGACTTTCCTACCCTATAGCTTGAACCAAATCCTTGCTTCCTTATTTCAAGTCAAACTTCAAATTCAAATCAAATCTCAATTCAATTCCAACTCAATTAATTTTTCCAAATCTTAAATCAAATTCTAACTCGATTGATTTTATCAAATCATCAAATCAATTCCAAAATCCAAATCATGAATCAATTCCAAATCAAATGATTGAAACTCATGATTAAATTCAAATCCCAAAATTTTTCCTAAGCCTTTGATTTCATCTTATGGACTTAACTCAATTCCAAAATCCAAATCACTCCAAACTCAAATGATTTTCTCATAACCCATTTATATTCTCATTTATATTCACAAATATAAATGAAATATAAATTCAAATAACCAAAATCAATTTAAAACTCAAATCCAATTCTAACCAAAATCCAACTTATGCTCTTTCAAGTCAAATCCTTAAACTTAGCCAAATCATTCTCAAATCAATCCAAACCTTTGGATTTTCTCTTCAAACAATCATTCCTTCCATCACATACACAAATATAAACATAAACTACAATCACCAAACCAAAATCAAACTAACCCAAGTCAAGCGCACATTCACCCTTTTGACTTAAAATTGTCAAATGAACCAAAACCCATTTGACTCCAAATCACTTGCAATTGGATTTATATTTCCATCATAAGTCCATATGTGAGTTCAACTAAACTTGAATTAAGCCTTGATAAAGCCAATTAACCCATTCAGGCTTACTTGACCCAAAGTGACCTAAAAGATCTTTTTGACCCAAATTCTAATCCAACCTAAATTGGATTGAACTAAGCCCATTTAAGCCTCACATTGTGAGCATCAATCACCTTAGGATGATCAATCACTCAAATTGGGTCAAACCAAGTCAAACTTAGCCTTTGACAAAGTCAACATGTAGCCCAAATGAAACCTAAATAAGCCAAAATTCACTATAAGCCAAATTGATTGAAACCATTGATCTAGACCAATCCATAATCAATGATTGAACATGATCAAGCCATCAATTGAGCCAAATCAAGCCTAATTGACAACTTGACCTAAGTTGAGATAAATTAACCTAAAAAGCCAAATTGGTTGCAACCAATAGGTCAAATTCATTCCAAATCACTTGTTTAACTTGACCAAAGCCTCAATTGACCAATTAGACCCAACCTAGCCTAATTGACCATGAACCCAACATGACCTAAAAGGTCAAATCAACTTGAAATAAAACTACATCAAAATTGATTGAAACCAAAGCTTATAATACATTTCAAATGATCAACCAAGCCTAAACCAACCCATGACCTAACCCAATTAGGTCGAATGGGTCAAATTGGTCAACTTGACCCATTTGACCTAAATGAACTTAAATGAAACAAAACCAAATCCAAACTAAATTGAACCAAAACAATGATACTCATAGGCTCCAAATGATCATTTGGACTTGACCTAACCCATAGTTTGACCCAATTTGACAAATTGGTCAACCTAACCCAATTTGACCCATCTCGACCTAAATGGATCAAATTGAACCAAATCAAATCAAATGAACTCAAAATCACTTGAAATTTGGCCCAACCCATTTTTGAATCATTTCAAATCTGTCTAAATCAAAATCAAGGCTAAATGACCAAGTTGCCCTTAGGTCAAAGGGTATCCTATGACCAATTTCACTCAAAATTTGGCTATTTCTTTCTCAAGGCCACTTGGCATCCTTCTAGTTGTCCACATGGACACTAAGGAGGGTGGTGAACATGACCCAATGACCTTGGGTCAACCATAATCCAACCCAAGGCCAAATTGACCACTCCAATAGGAATTGAACACTTGGATCACCCAATCCACTCACCTAGCACATGGGCACTCACTCTCCTCCACTCCTCTACCTAAAATAACTCACATGGGATGGTTGGCAGCCTAAACTGATCAACCAATCTCACCTATTGATCAAAAATGGCATTTCTACTCTTCACCATCTAATCGAAGGAGGGGGTGATATACTCAACCTCATTCCCACTCAAACGAGAAGCACTCAATTCGAAAAAGCCAAGGAGAGTGAGTCAAAGCTCCCCAAGCTTTTGCAAGCCCTTCCCAAGCTCCATTGATTTCACCTTCTAGGTTTTGCTCAAAGCTGAAATAAGTGAGGTCACTTAAAGATCCAACTCACTCAATTCTCCATCAAAACCAATTTAACCTTGAAAACAGCATCAGTGGACCTCATCGAGCTCAACCAAGTCATTTCCCAAGTCTCCAAGCCACGAAAATCATCACCTTGATCAAGCCCGATCACCATTGAAGGGGAGCTTGGTCAACCAAGCCATCCACTTTAAATCAAGATCCAATTCCTTCAACATGGCTTCGTCTCTACTAGACGAAGCTACCTCCGCCATTGCAAGCGTTGGTGATAGCCTCCGGCAAGGTATGCCATTGAAACCATAACCATAAGAAAAATTGCTTGGTCCTTTTTGAAGGACATTGTATCCCATCAATTCTTAACTATTAGATACATTGCTTGTGCTTCCTCGAAGGTATGGGGTGAGTTTGCACTCCATTCAAGCTTGGGTGAGCTCATATCGAGCGACGATTGACGGACGGCATCTGGCTCTCACCATTTAGGAGGAGACAGATCACACACCATCCATTCCATTTGATTGGAATGAACAGTTGTGATTAGATCACTATATATCCCCCTCTGATTTAAGCCTAACCTACGGGAGTAGTGCATCCGCCATCGGATGACTCAACAGGCGGATGTGATAACTTAAATAGCCTATCCCATCACGCCACATGAAAAGCGTGCCACTCCAATGTGCCGCGTCAGCCACCACATGGCCCGAAAGGATTAGGGGGGTTAATTAGGCATAATTAATCTAATTTTAATGTTGGAACTTATAAATTTCATAACTAATTATAGAAAAATCCAAAAAATACAAACTTAAGTTCATTTTAACGATAATTCAAAGAAGAATAGTAGAAAATTAAAATTAATTAATTTTAAATAGTGATTTTAACTCAATTTGGATTTTATTAGAAATATAATTAGGCTAATTACTCCTTAATTACTTCAATAATTAATTTCAAACTTCTTAAGATTGATTAGTGGGAAGATCTCTGCCTCTCATGATTTTCTTGGAATTTATTGTTTGATTAATTAGGGGAATTACTTGATTCACCCCTAATCACTTTCTTGATGAATTAAATGATTAATTAACCTATTAAATAATGATAAATTCATTAATTAAGTTTGCTAGGCATCATGAAATAGTGAATGGACTTAGGGAATGAGATTAGGACTTCTTTTCTAATCTTTTCCCCCTAAGTTCACTTCATTTGGAAAATATTTAATCAAGTTGTAATTAATGGCTTAATCACTTCATTAATTAATTCCATTAATCAAAGTCAAAACCAAATCATTCCAGAATTTAATCAGTTAATTCTTGGGTAGATTCTTAGGTATTCAATAACCTAAGAGATTTCCAAAGAAAATTATAACCAAACTACATGTGTAAGAGGGTTATAAACTACTTAATTAAACCCTTTAGCTTAATTAAGCAATCATTGTGAGCCAATTGCATTAGGCCCCTTTATTTCTTAAGCGCATTAATAATTTAATTTTCATGTTGTTGCATATCATATGTTGGCTCATAATTGTTTGGATAATTATGTTAAAGTGGTATACGTAAGGGGTAATTAATGGATTTACTTCATACCTTAACCTAATCAAAATATAAAATAAGCTTAATTGTTCCAAATTAAACTAAACTAATTCACATATGGAGGAAATGGGTTTAAGACCAGCAAACTCTTTCTCACATTTCCTAAGTCAAATCAAATCCAAAAAAAAATCTCTTTAAAGAATTTTGATTCATTTTAAATAATCTCATTTTATATGGTTGTCTGTAGGAAGTAATTAGGGTGAATGAAGTCATGTGCTTACATCCCTTTAATTTTGTCCAACTATGATAAACATTGTTTGCCATATGAAATCATGCATTCATTTGTTTTGAAAAAAATAATTAAATAAAATGTTTCCTTTTATGTCAAATTGCATGTTTTGTCTAAAGTTAAGAATATGAGTGGTTATTATCACCATTAAGCCAAAAATTAATTTCAAAACCTATAAATCAATGATTATGAATGAAGTGATGCTACTTATAAGTACTTATAAGCTTGCATGTGAGCATAGCATAAGATGTGTATTATGTTATTTCTTTTCTTCTCTTGACATGGATTTGAATAGGATTTGTAAAGTGTATAGTTCATTTGAAAAGAACACAACACTTGCTTAAATATAATCCTATGCATTTCTATGTTATGACTTAAGAAGAATCTTCACATTTGCCCATGTAAACTATACAACTAAATCAAACAAAATCTTTTACATGATTCTTCATCCATTTGTTTCTTTTTGTACATTACATGTATTTAAGAAAAGTAGTATATTAGTCTGGACATCTCGGGGCTGTGAGGCTTTAAGTAGCCATAAGTTGGTCTTGTGCCTTATGCCCTTGGTGTAGAAAATAAAGGCACCATACTCACTTATATCTTTTATATATATGGATGTGCATTTAGCTAATGGATAAAAGAGTCCCTCTTTTCTATATAATAAAGACATGCATTCATGGAATATCCAAAATTTTTTAAAATAACATCTCTTAGCATTCATCATCAAGGTGTGCTAAAATTTTCATTGCATGTATAGTTATGCTTAAGATTATTCATATGCATGGTATACATGGTGGAAAGAAATGAATGGCTGTGTGTGTTATGTGATAGTAATTCAACCTAATTAATCCTAAGAGGCCTTTCTTATTGAATAGGACTATTTAGAGTAAATCTAAACTTAGGATTAATAAAAATACATAATAAAACATTCATAAAAAGAAATTCATTAATGAATCTACCTTAGAAATACTTTAAGGTAGGGATGAAAGAGAGTTCTCCTATCTTTTCTTCTCTTCATAACATTTAGTTTCTAAGTGTAGGTTCATATAAAGCAAATCAAATCACCAACTAAAATTGATAAATTAGCTAAATCACGAAAATGAAACCACCTTTTAGGTTCAATCTTTCACATTTAGAAAATTCCAACCTTAAAGCCAAGCTAAGACATATCACACAAGCCTTAAATGGCACACACATTAGGATAAGTCACCATTTCTAGCTCTATGTTAAGGTGATGCATGGTTTGATGCCTGATTTTATTTTGTGATATAATATTTTTAGACTGGATGTTATGGTATATGTGTGTAGACTAGATGAAAGGATGATCATAGCCTAATCATATCTTTTGCAAGGGATTGTGCTTAAGGGGCGTTGTAATAAAAAATATAAATGCTTTTGCTGTCCAGGTTACTTATACCCCTAAGCATAATCCAAACTAGGACAGGTGGACTTAGTTACTCATGTGTGGGGTGCTAAGTCCAACTTATTTATATAACTGTTTGAGTTGTATGGTATGTTTAGTTAATCCCTATTTTACAAGTTTCGGTAGATTTACCTTTCCCATTTTGATGTAAATTTTGTAATTAAGATTTGGAATGAATGTTATGGGGGATTAGGATGAACATTGGTCATAAAACTAAGTCTTATGCACCATGTGATGTCCTTGGAGCAAACCACATCTCAAGTCAAACCATAAGAAAGAAAAAAATGAAGAAAGGAAGAAACAATGAATGAAGAAAGAAGAAACAAAGAAATGAAGAATGAAGACCCCCATAACATAAATTCCTTCTAAATTATAATTATTCATTTGTAATCCGAGTTGTCTAAGGGTAGAGCTCGGCTACCTATTTTCTTTTTTAGTTTTTGCGGTGGAGCCCGACCAGGTCGGCCTCTTATTCTTTTGTTCCAATTTTATAAATTGATTGATGTCTTATTTATGATTGTGTAATTAGGATGGCATGATTTTCCTAGTTTATTTGATGAATGGCTTGGGTGCGATTAGGCTCTTAGGGAAAAAAATAAATTTTTCTATCTAATTAATCAACTCATAACCTCACCTAAATCCTAGGACATAAATCAAGATAATAAAAGATTTAGCAACCCCTTAGCTAGATGTTGTATGTCTCACATCATGCATAAATTATATTGCTTCACTCTTGCTAATGGAAGGCTTCCATCTTTGCCAGAGAAAATGGTTTGACCTTTGAGAGCCATGGTGGAAACACATATTCTTATTTTTGATTTTGGCCCATAACCAATCTTCTCATGCATTAGGCATATGAAATCCCATAGCCCGTGTCAAATAACAATGTCCAAAAATTAAAATAAAACTTAACAAAGTTTGTAATAGATTAGGTCATTATTCATGTCTTTCATGATCTAGTCTCTTAGGGAGTGTGTTTAAGGACTTAGTCTCCATTCTAAATAAATAATAACTTAGCCATCTTTCAAAGCATAAGACTTGCCTAGATGTATTTAAAATCATAGGAGGAGTTAGTTGGCAGCCACCCCCAAGTGGTTGTTATAAGTCCAACAGTCGGGTGGTTTATTCTCTCTTATGGAGGTATCCCTTTTTTGCCTTAGATTTAGGTAATGCCTTCGTCCTTGCCAAAGCTCCCTAGATTTAGGATCTGAGGTTATCATTCCCTTCACGGATTACAAGAATAAATCATCACCTCTTAGGCATTTCTACAATCTTGTATTGTGAAATTACAAGCCCTAGATTTCTAATAAAATTTTAACAAATAAATCTCCACAAATTCAAAATTATAAAACCCAATTATAGGATAGTTTAGGATGCTCACTAGGTTTCCTAATATCATGAGGATCCTCTACTCATCTTCCTTTGGTTTTGATAATAACTCTTTCCTTTTTCTCAAATCTCACTTGATTTTCTAAAAAATAACAAATTGATTGATAGTCCTAACTTTGAAATCTTTCGAAATAATGATCATTTACCTTAATCAAGAGTTTTCCTAAGGAATCTCATTCCTTAAGATGCAATTAACTATGGGGGTTTACCTCCATAGGGAACTTAACAAATCCGATTTAAAATAAACCCTACCTTACTTTTCCATGTAAAGTAGGAAAAAGATCTCTGGTATATTTGAAGACCCATTGTCCTGAGGAGTCCTTATTAGGTGATTAGGTACATTATAGGATGGTGACTTCTATCTCTCGAGATAATACATCATTCCTCAATGTCATACCCGATCAGCCTAATGAGTACATCTATGGATCTACGTAGTGTCCCACCTCCAAAATAAAAATAAAAACAAAATACCACAATATCTTTCTGGCGACTCCGTTGGGGATGATTCCTCTCACCATCTTTGGTAAATGATCGTTGTATTCAAGTACCGATAGTGGATTTGTATTTCATATGAGTCCGAGACTATCCTTCTTTTCGTTGGCACTTAGCTCATTTCATTCTTAAGCTAAGCTAGCCAACATCCTTTAGGTTTTAGGACCTCACTCCATGTAGGTCTTAAAACTCCTGTTGGGTCCCCCAATAGGTGAAAACAAATTTAATAATAAAGAAATGACTAAAGACCTTTTTCTTACCATCTCTATGCTAAGGTAAAGTTAATTCCAAAAATAAAGAAGAATAAATCCTTTATAAAAATATCACTTTTCAAAAGAAATTTCCAAATAGTTCACATAATAAAAAATTTGCACAAAAATTTTCATAACTCATCCTCATCTACAATCTTCAAGATTATTACATGTAGGATCATTTCCAAATAAAATCAAAACCATCTTTCAAAAGGCACACATGAACATCCTCATTCAATATACCCAAATTTATTAAATGAAGATTTTATTTTCAAATAAAATCAAAATCATATTTCAAAAAGCACATATGAACATCCTCATTCAATATACCCAAATTTATTGAATGAAGATTTCATTTCCAAATAAAAATCAAAATCATCTTTCAAAAAGTACATATGAACATACTCATTCAATATACCCAAATCTATTGAATGAAGATTTCATCTTCAAATAAAAAAAAATCATCTTTCAAAAAGCACATATGAACATCCTCATTCAATATAACCAAATTTATTGAATGAAGATTTCATTTCCAAATAAAATCAAAATTATGAACATCCTCATTCAATATAACCAAACTTATTGAATGAAGATTTCATTTCCAAATAAAATCAAAATCATCTTTCAAAAAGCACATATGGACATCCTCATTCAATATACCCAAATTTATTGAATGAAGATTTCATTTTTCAAATAAAAATCAAAACCATCTTTCAAAAAGCACATATGAACATCAACATTCAATATACCCAAATTTATTGAATGAAGTTTTCACTTCCAAATAAAATCAAAATCATCTTTCAAAAAGCACATATGAACATCTTCATTCAATATATCCAAACTTATTGAATGAAGATTTTATTTCCAAACAAAATCAAAATTATGAACATCCTCATTCAATATACCCAAATTTATTGAATGAAGATTTCATTTCCAAATCAAAATCAAAATCATCTTTTCAAAAAGCACATATTTGAAAATGAACATCCTCATTCAATATACCCAAATTTATTGAATGAAGATTCCATTTCCAAATAAAATCATATCATAAAATTGAAACTCTATTTTAATATATCTTACATATGTTGAAGTTGGAATTTCTTCCTTTTTTAAATTACAAATTTGAAGATAAGCCTCTTCATTCAATATACCTAAACTTGTTGAATGGAGGCTTTGTCTTCAAACAAAATCACACCATTTTAAACTCCACTCAACACATTCCATATGTGTTAAGTTGGAATTTCCAACTTTTAAAAAGCAACAAATCACACACAAAATTTCATCTTTGAAACATAAAACATGATTGACTTCCATTTTACATACCCAAATTTTTTAAATGGAAATCTACATTGCAAAAATCATGAGAATCAAAATACATTAGAATTCCATTTGACATACCCAAATTTATCAAATGAGAGTTTCATTTTACAAAAGAAAATTTAAACTAAATTGGATTCCATTTAACACACCGTGTTTGTTAAATAGAAATCCCTCCCTTCAAAAATAACACAAAATCAAAATAAAAATCAAATACATTTGGACTTTATTTAGCATACACAAATTTGCTAAGTAAAGGTCACACTTTTCAAAACAAAATAAAAAATCAAATACATTTGGACTTAACTTAGCATACACAAATTTGCTAAGAAAAGATCCCATTTTTCAAATCAAAACAAAATCAAGCACATTTGGACTTTATTTAGCTTACATAAATTTGCTAAGTAAATAGCCCATTTTTCAAAAGAATAGCAATCAAACACATTTGGACTTTTTTAGCTAGATCCCATTTTATTATATTTGTTATTTATATCAAATTTGCTAAGTAAAGATTCTATTTCTAAATTTACACATGATTCACATCATGGGAAAATAAGCAAAAGAAGAAAATTATTTTCAAACATAGCATACCCAGATTTGCTAAATGAGTAATCCCAAACAAAATCAATTGACCCTCCACATACTCAAATTTGTTAAATAAAGGGTCCCCAAACATAAAAATCAAATTCAAATATGTACCAATGGAAGCATCAAAAATCTCTTCAAAATATTTGAACATGTTTTCAATATACATAAATTTGTTGAAATTGGATTCTAAACTTAAAAATCTCTCCAAAATATTTGAACCCTTTTCAACATACGCAAATTTGTTGAAAATAGATTCTAAATTCAAAAATCTCTTCAAAATATTTTGAACCCATTTTCAACATACACAAATTTGTTGAAAATAGATTCCAAACTCAAAAATCTCTTCTCCAATTCATTCAAAATCTCTCTTCTAAAATCAATGAGCTCCACTTAACATATTCAAATTATTGAGTGTGGGTTCAAACTCTAAATCAAAATTCAAAAAGTTATTTGAATACCAAAATAGAAAATCTAATTTGAGTTTGTTCTCAAAATTACAGAATTTCAACTCAGTTTTAGTCAATTTTTCTTAAGTTCAGTACAGTGCAAATGGATTCTCAGAAGTATGTGCTCACTTTGTCCTTTGGGATGGATTTGGCCATAGATTGGGCCAGCCTCCCCCAAAATGATTTTTCCCATCTGATACACTTTGACCAAGGATTCGAGGGGGCCAGGATCACTTGTGAGGGGGCAACCCTCACCACTATCAGTAGGAATGCGGTGACTGGGCAAAAGTGAGTCATCCATATTGAGATGCCTTCAGATTTAGAATTTCCCCCACTGAAGAGGAAGGCGGTAGAGGTTCCCACAGTAGCCACAGCTCCAGTGCTTGTACATTCAATTGTTCTAGTCACTGCTCCAATGCGGGCTAGTCCCCACTCGTTGGCTTCTTCTAAGGGGAAGGCTACCCTGGCTTGAAGGATAGTCTCCCCTACCTACGAGATAGGGTCTAGCTCTCGTACTGCTCCACCGAGCCAAACTCAGCGCTGTTATAGATGCCGTAAGATCTAGCGACATCATGTGCACATCGCCAACGAGATGGAGACATTGTCTCACACTGTAGTAGAGGAGCCACCCACAGTAGTCTCCCATTTTCCCACTTAGAACAAGTTCCATCCTCTTTCTGATTCTGATGGAGAGGAAGATGTTAGGAGCATTATGGTGTCATCTTCACCGATAGTTCATTATGAGGCACCTATCAGAGATTTGAGGAGGTCATATGCTGGCCTTAGGACAATTCTATGCCAAGTTGCAAGGCTTCTGGACGATCACAGTCTGGTGCCCAATTTAATTTATGATCGGTTATTCCTCGTAGTGTATGTGAGCATATCTATCATAAGAGGGCCCGTGAAGCTCGTGTATCAGTTCATGTTACTAGTAGAGCGAGGTGAAGGTATACCAGGAAGTCAACATCCTCCACCCTCATAGATTTTCTTGATCGACATGCTACCCACACTGATCACACTAATAGTATTCTATTGAATAGTACTACCCATCATGGGAAAAGGGCCCCCGCACAGAGGGAGTCGGTGTTGTCTCCATCACACCACTCTACTCCACGTCTGCCACCACCAAAGCAAGTTCCATCTTCTACAGTTCCATCTTCTACAATTCCATCTAAAGCCATGAAGGCAGAATCAGGGGAGAAGAAAGCCCCACTGGTGATCCGGCTATGGCCAAGGAAAGGGATCCCATTTCATCTACACCACCAACTGAGATGAGGGCGAGATCTCCTTCCTACTACTTCAGTTGCGGTGAAGAGGGAGTGGCAGCCTCATAGGATTGTAGTCATGCCATCACCACCATCACCGCAGTAGATCATGGATATAGGAGTAGCAGAGGGAGAAGGGACAGTTCTATTATCCCCATGGTAGTAGATCTTCCCAAGAGTAGCACACCACCCACTTCAGGTGATAGTCATGAGCATGTATCCTCCAGTGAGCATATCCCTCACAAGGTTAGCACTTTAGTGGTAGGGGAGGTCAGATGTATCTCCGTTCATGAACATGATCCCACCATCGATCAGCCACGACCATTTATGCCAGCATAGTTGGACTGGTCCTTAGATGATATCGTAACCCTGTATCTCACTGAGAAGAAAGAAATTCTAGGGTATGTCTGGTCTAACCTTGAAGAGGAGAAGGTTAGATTTGACCCCAACAAAGATGATTTATTGGAAGACTCAGCAGAGGTGCATATAATTCATTATAAGGGTTCTCTCCTTCAGGATCACTGGAGTTTGAAAGGTGTTGCGGCCAAACAAGATGATATAGCCTATTCGACCCAACACCTCCTTCAACAAATCAATCAAAAGGATGAGCAGATTGATAGGATGGGAAAGAGACTTGAAGATTTGTTAATGGCAGTTCTAGCACTTTAGAATCAAGCCCCAGCAGCATATCCTACCATTGTGGAGACTAGTTAGCCTGAGTTGCTGCATGTCATAGATCAAGCCAAAAGTTCACCTTTAGTAGAGCAGGGCAGCACTAGCTTGATCGAAGTGGGAACCCTCGCTAGCATATAGTGCACTTCAGGGCCAGCTATTACAACATTGGTGGTAGCAATGCACTATTCTTCCATCTTTTTTGTCAGCAGTTTAGTGGGCATAGCCTTTGATTGGTATGTTAAACTCCCCAATAATTTAGTGAAGCCTTTTGCTGAGTTGGAGCAACTCTTTATTAAGAGGTTTGCTGGAGCTCAACAAAGGGTAACTGTGGGCGGTCTCGTTGTAGTACAACAACACCCCGGTGAGTCCCTCATTGATTATATTCTAAGATGGCATAATTTGAGCATTAAATGCTAATCACAGCTATCTGAACAACTGCTATTAAAATTCTATTAAAGAATATTCATGGTCTGGTTGCATTCATGCTTAAAGGTTTCACTATCAAGATATTTGAGAAACTAATCAACAAGACGGCTAGTCTACAAGGAGAGGCCAAACAATTACTTTTTCAAAATCTAACATCAAAGCCAAAGCTGCAAAAAGCATATGAAAAGAAGCCAGGGGTAGCAACAGTAATGTATAAGAGAAAGTAACCAGCTAGAGATCAGTATGAGAGACCTCGAGCTCCATAACCATTGCTTCCACATCCTTCACCACTGCCTCGGCCATCCTACCGACCACCACAACATCCTCGACGGCCTTCGACGCCTCCTCAACCATATTCTCAACAGCGGTACACATATCCGCCCCTAGAAGCTATCATCTGCATACTCTTTGGATAAATTAAACAAACCTTATTCATTTAAGAGGGAGGTAGTCAAAATAATCTTTAAGAACCTCTTAAAAAAACCTGATTTTCAGTTACCCGAGCCTAGAAAACCAGAGGAAGTGGGTAGAAGTAATGATCCTAACTTTTGCCCCTACCACCGCATGCTCAGCCATGTTTTGGAGGATTGCTTTACATTTAAGGACTGGCTTGAGCATAGCTACAAGTCAGGTGCCATAGTTATCCCTAAGGAATATCTAGTTGAACAACCATCCCGTTCTGTTAGGGTAATCCATGGGGATACATGTGATCCTCTCAAAATAAAAGAAGATTGGGATATCTCTTTATCCTGAACCTCTAAATAGATTGTTCTAAAATCAAGAAACTTTCTTTACAGGTGCCTGAGGTAGCTCAAACCTCTAACATCAAGGAAGGTTTGAAAGTTGCCAAAAATAACTTAAGGAAAGTGGGAACTCAACAGCAGCAGTAGCAGCCCATACTTGCCTGGGATAGCCAAGTAGTGCAACCACCGACCGAGTCTAGCCTCCATTCCACCATTGTAGCTGCTACTTTAGCCGTCACTTCTACTTCAGCTAGTTCTTCTTCTAGTAGACATCTTGTATCAGCAGATGAGTGCATAAAATTTCTCACCTCGCTTACTTTACTAGATTTTTACTATGTGCCTCCTTTTAAATCTAAGAAATCGAGGAATAAAGCTAGCTTGAATTACATATATGTTACTTCTGATGGGTTATTTGATTCTACTCCTTTAAAAAACTCTTTATATATAAATAATATAGCAACTCCAATCATCCTCTTTTTGATTCAAAGATAGACTTTCCTACTCTGAATAATACAGGTTCGCCTCTTGAGATAGACTTGGAATCATCTGATTCTGAGGGTCCTATAGGAGAAGCTATAGGTGAGCCTGACGAGCAGGTAGAATCTTCCACTAAACTGCCGCAAGAGATCACAGAAGTTTAACTCTGTAGTGGCAAGGTTCTACCTCCTAGGGCAGCGCCTCAAGATAAGTGAAAATAATTCATTGGTATCAACGAGCAAGAATCCCCTCCACAGGATGCTCCACCTATGGATATGCTTGTGGAGGATCAACCCAAAGTTGATTATAATGTCCTCACTCACCTAAGAAAGTTGTCAACTAAGTTAAGCATATATGATACCCTCATCTTATCCAAAGAGATGAGGGAATCATTAATCAAGTCCCTTCTTGATCTAGAAATATACTTAGCTCAGCTAACTACTATTGGAGAGGAGGCACATTATTCAAGAGAAGCCCAGGGAGACACATTCACTAACTAATACCTTCTTCTTGGGGACATAGCACACAACCGTCCCCTCCACATCACAGTGGATATGGGCAGATTCAGACTTTCTAGGGTTTTGGTTGATCAAGGTGCAACGGTGAACATTATGAGCCTAAAAACCCATGTCTATTTGAAGATTGACTTCTCTGCACTCCGAGGAGATTCAATGAATAGGGCGAGAGGGCATTAGGCTCCATAGTGTTACCTTTGGAAATAGGCGACTGGAAGACAGAAGCCAAGTTTTATATAATTGATTCAAATACATCATTCAATGCTTTGCTCGGTAGGCCTTGGATACACTAAAATAAGTTGATTTCATCCTTCCTTTATCAGTGTATCAAGTTTCGAAGAGATGGAACCAAATATTTTATCAGAAGAGATGAAAAGTCATTTTCAGTTAAGAGGTCGAGATATATAAGAATGTGACCTACTATCTTCTTCAAAACCAAAGTGCCTAACCTCGCAAACTTGGTCAAAATTTAAATACAAAAGAAAAAGAAAAAGAAGAAAAAGAAAAAGAAAAAGAAAAAGAAAAAAAGAAGAAAGAAAGTACAAGTGCACGAGAAAGAGACACCAAGGAAGAGGTAGAGCCGCATATCACATTCCATCCACAGGTCATTCCACCATACGGGCATATCGGTAAGATGACTCGACCTCCACCAGATAGAGGTAGAGGTACATACAGAGGCAGTTCCAGATCTGGAAGACCCCCTAGTTGGTGGCCAGCCAACAAGGGTTATGTTCCAGTTCGAAGGAGTGCTCCTACTATTCACATAGACTTAGAATCCAGCTTAAAGTATGAGTCTCGTGTGATTAGCACACCAGCCAACCCCTCTCAGCGGGTCTCATTGGAGGTGACACCCTAGCCAGATAGTGACGAAGACCGGGCCTCCAAGCAAAGCACGAATGTATTCGAATCATAATTATATAAAACCATTAGGTAGCAATTGGGAACTTTAGCTCTAACCTCACTTTCTTCTCAAAAAGTTGAAGGTTTAGTAGTTAAGGAAGACCCTAGGTCTTCCATTGATGTCAAGCCAAAGAGATTCCTATTGGAATCATCACTCTCAAGTCTAGAAGTAGATGTAGAACTTAAAGATAATTTATATAAATATTTAACGAAATTACCTTTTGATTGGTACTCGCCTTGTGTTCATAATCTTACAAAGAAAAGTTTGATTCCTTATACATGGTCCAGGCATAGGTCAGTGTATTTGGAGAAGCTGTGGAATAATAAAGGCAAGGATGCACAATCAAGACAAGGACTAGGATTTGGTATTGTGGGTCCAGCCGACGACGATGGTTGCTACTTAGTTGTCACCAATCATCTCGAGTCTGATAGGATCTTCTCAAACCACACTAACTCTTATGAGAAAGTGTGTTTAGAAACTTTAGATGATCTTGATGATCTTCAAATCAAAGATGCACCTCCAAAATATGAACAAGAAATCCATTCAACTATCGATAAGCTCAAAGAAATCAACCTCGAGATAGAAGATCCACACCCTACATACATCAGTTCTCTACTGAATGAAGAAGAAACTAATGACTTAATTAGGCTATTGATTGAGCTTAAGGTCTACTTTGCATGGAGCTATAAAGAAATGCTCAAATTATCTCCTAATGTAGTAGCCCACAAACTAGCAATAGACCCTAACGATAACCCTATCAAGCAAGCTCCAAGATGCATGCTATTAGAAATTGAACAATAGGTCATTTCTAAAATAAAGAAACTGATCGATGCTAGTTTTATTAGGGAACAAAATTAACCTACCTAGTTAGCCATTATCATGCTAGTTAAGAAAAAGAATGACCAAATTTGTATATGCATCGATTTCAGGGACTTAAATAAGGCATGTCTTAAAGATGAATTTTCACTTCCTATACCAGAGTTAATGGTGGATATCGCCTCATCTCACACAGTATTCTAATTTATGGATGGGTCATCTGGCTACAACCAAATCAAGATGGCCCTCGAGGATGAAAGAAATACTGCTTTTCGAACCATGATCAAAATATATTATTATAAGGTCATGCCATTCCTTAAAATATGCTACATACCAAGCATGACTCATCTTCAATGAACTCATTCATCATCAAGTTGAATGTTATGTTGATTATCTAGTAGTCAAAAGCAAAAAAAAAAAAAGGAAGACCATCTCTTTGACTTGAGAGTAGTTTTCAAACAGTTAAAATAATTCAATCTTAAAATGACCCTTGAAGTGTGCATTCGGAGTAGCTTCAGGGAAGTTCCTTAGGTTTGTCATCTGACACTGAGGAATAGAGATAGACCCAGAAAAGATCAAAACTATCTTAGAAATGCCACCCCCTAAAAACCTAACTCAACTCAGATCGTTCCAAGGGCGGTTGGCGCATCTAAGGTGCTTTATCTCCAATCTATTTGCGAGATGAAAGCCAATTTTAGCACTTTATAAAAAGGACACTATGTTCAAGTGGGATGACAAGTGCCAACATACTTTAGAAGATATCAAATAGTATTTGGTGAAGCTGCCAGTTCTAGCATCCCTTATCCCCTATAAGCCACTTATCCTCTACACTACTGCATTGGATGACTCTCTTGGCGCTTTGTTGGCTCAAACCAATGACAAAGAGAAGGAGAATGCTCTCTACTACTTCATCCATCGTTTGATCCCTACTGAAGCAAACTACCCACCTATTAAGAAACATTACCTAGCTTTGATATTTGCATCCCAAAAGATACAACACTACATACTTTCTCATAAGGTAAACTTAATTTTAAGAATCAATCCACTACAATATCTCATGACACGGCTGATATTATCTAGATAGTTGGCACGTTTGTCCATGATTAGATCACAATTTGATAATACATTCGTACCCTTCCATGTGGTGAAAGAACAGAAACTAGCAGATTTCTTAGTAGCACTCCCACTTTTTACTGATTCCCTGCTTAGTGATGATCTCCCCGATGAACAAATCATGAACTTAGGGGAGGTTGACAATCACCGTTGGGATATGTATTTTTATGGTGTAGCTTCTTTTCAAAAAGGAGAAGAACCATGATCTACTCTTCTAGGAAAGGTAGGGGTAGGAATCATCCTTTTAACTTCAGATCGTGATGTGATGAGATTCTCATACCATCTCTCCAATCCATGCACCAACAATGAAGCTGAGTATGAGGCTTTGATTGCCAGTCTAGAGTTAGCTATTACAGTGTGTGTCAAAAGCATCAATTTCTATGGGGATTCTTAGCTGATCATCAACTAGATTGCTGAGTCATATCAAGTTCTAAAACCTAAGCTTTATCACTACCATGAGTACACCATGAAGCTGTTGGCCCAAATCCCTAAGATCATCATCTACAAGGTTCCTCGAGGAGAGAATGCAATAGCAAATGCTTTAGCCAAACTATCCAAAGAATTGGCATGTCCGGAAGAAGAGTCCATTCCAATAAGGGTCCAAAATAGACAAGTCCTATCCCTTATTGATGCTGAACTCATCGAGAGACTTTCTCTGACGGGGAGGTTGCCATTTTCAAAAAAGATGAGGAGCTGGATTGGAGGCAACCATTCATAGATTACTTGATTAGAGGTAAACAACCTCAAGAGAAGTCATAAGTCTATCAGATGAAACAAAGAGCTCTCTCCTATGCTATCGTGGATGACACCTTATACCGACGGTCTTTCAATCAAATGTGGTTATGCTGTTTAGATAAACACAAAGCCCGTAAGATTGTGATCGAGGTACATTCAGGTCTATGGGGTGTGCATCAATTCGGTCTGAAGATGAAAGCAAAGATCAAGAGAATAGGATACTACTGGCCTTCGATGATCACAGACTGCATGAACATAGCAAGGAGATGCCATCAAAGTCAGGTACACGATGTGGTCCTAGATCAACCACCCAACATTCTACATCCTACATCAATTTGATTGATCGTGAGATTGGGTCGATTAATCTTTTCCAAGGGTCATTGGTTCATCCTCGCCACACTACTTTTAAGTGGAGGCAATCCCACAAAGTACCAAAGATGTGCTCTAGTTTTTCAAGAACCATATCGTATATAAGTTCAGAGTGCCTCAATGAATTATATCTAATAATGGTACTGCATTCAAGAGCACCAAGATCAACAGATTTGCTAGGAGACACTTATAGGTTGGAGATACTCCATTATCTACTATCCCAGGGCGAATGGCCTAACAGAAGCATTCAACAAAACTCTCATCCAGATACTAAAGAAGACACTTGACGATAACAAGTTGAAGCCCTGTGGGCATACCACACCATATACAAAACTCCAACTCAATCTACCCCATTCTCCTTAGTATATGGGTCTAAAGTCATTCTACCATTAGAAGTTCAACACCCATCACTAAGGATAACAATGGGTAATAAAACCACAACAGCATAGAATGCCAAGTTACGATTAGAAGAGCTCGAAGGTTTGGAGGAGAGACATCTACAAGAGTGCCAGAACCTCGAGTTATACAAAGCCAAGATGATTCAAGCTCATAATAAGCTGGTCCGCCCTAGATCTTTTCAAGTAGGAGAGCCTGTTCTACTTCTAAGGAGACCAATTTTTGCCCATCGAAAGATGGGAGGCAAGTTTGAACCCACTTGGGAAGATCCTTTTGTCATAGAGAAGGCCTACTAATAAAGATCTCATCAACTTATTGATTGTAAAAGGGAACACCCGATGCTTCCAATTAATGTGCTTTATTTGAAGAAATTCTACCCATAAAATCATGTTTGAAAATGATTATCTTCAAAAATTCTATTCCATTTCATCAAAATATTCTCTTCTTTCGAAGCATTATTTGCTTGTCTGTGAATCTGCCATGATGTGTTTAGGGTAGGTGTAAGAGAACCCATGAGGCATCCTATCCTTCCTTCACAACATGAACACAAATTGAACACGATTCCCTAGCGCTACTAGAATAGGTGTGAGAGAACCCAAGAGGCATCCTATTTTGACTAGCACAACTGCTAATCATGGCAGTATTTCATCAACTCTTAAGCGTGATTAGCGTAGGTGTGACAGAACCCAAGAGGCAACTTATTCCCTCAAACACAAACACAAACATAAACACAAACATAAAAAATAAACACGTATCTTTTATCTCGAGCTATTTTGATGTGGGAGCAAGCCACCTGTGACACTCACTCATTAGCTGCTCTAGGTCAGGCTGACATATTACCATGATAGTTTGCCACCCAGTACTCACTTTTTGAGCAGATGTGACATGCTATCTTACTAGTTTTTCACCCAATGGTCACTTGTCTGGTAGATGTGAGCCCCCGTGCTTTCTTCCTGACTTGACCATTACAAACTGATGAGCATCTTGTTAGTTTGGTAGACCTCACTATGCAACCAGTAAGCTATCTCATGTTAACTCTATTTAAGAGGATGTATGCCTACACACTTTCTTATTGAACTAGGAATCATGAACTAACTAAGTTGAGTATATTTGAGACTTAGGATAAGGCTCCCAGGAGCTCCTTTCCTCTTGACTACTTTTGAGTTGACATAAGTCCCCTAGTGGCATTCACTTAGTAGTCGCCCTAGGTCGAATAGCACCTGTTGAGCTGAAGACAGACTATCCTACCAATCAGTTCCACTGTAAGAGGATGTGAGTCCACGATGCTTCCTTCCTAGGCTGATTTTTGCAAATCGACGGGCACCTCAGGTTGGTTGATGTTTGCTATGCTGATAATGACTCACCCGATGGATTCACCACTCTTGCTAGATATGAGTCCCTATGATTTCTCCTTGAGTTGGCCACTAAATACCTATAAACATTATCTTCTCTAGGGTTTTGGATAAAGCCCTTAGTAGCCCATGTCCTACAAGCACTCTACTTGGATCACATCTTTTATAACCCCATTTAGACACTACCCGGCCTACTCTTGGATTGGACAGTCCCACTTTCATAGTAGCCACCCCTGTGGTTGGAAAATTTGTTAAGTGGATGCACAGATTCTCCCTTAGTTTAGTAAATCTGATATTGGTCTAGGCCGATATAAGCTCCTTCTCAGTATGATCCCTTACAAATAATAGGGTCTATGATAAACAAACAAACAAACAAACAAACAAATTTATTTGCTTGTGGATTATGAATGCATGCCCCCAATGGCCCCTTTCCCAAGCAGGCATCCTATCTTTAGGGCAGTGTCAACAGAACTCCCTATAAGAATTGTCTGACTACTCTCGACTAGATATAAGTCCCCAGGTTAGCACTCTTTTAGTAGTCGCCCTTAGGTCGGGTTCAATCTATTTTGACATAAACAGGTTACCCTAGTGGTAATTTCGCTCTAGAAGATGTAAATCTACTATGCATTCTTTCAGGCATAACTATCACAAATTAATGGGCAGCCCTAGGTTGGGTTGACATGTTACTTGCTAATGTGTCACCCTAGTGGTATTTTATTAAAGAAGATGTGAGTCCTTATGTTTTCTTTCCTGAATTAACTGCTGCAAACCAAAAGGCAGCCCTTTAGTTGGATAATTCTCCTCTCGATTGTGAAACTACTCCTTTTGGATCGATAAATCTGAGCTAGATCAAGGCCAACACGGCCCCTACTCAGTGTGGTCCATCGCAAACCAATGAGATCCATCAAATATAATTAAAAAATAAAATTAATTTTGACTATCTTTGAGCTGATTTAAGTCCCTCAGTAGCATTCACTCAGTAGTCAGCCTTAAGTTGGGTTCAATTCATTATGTCACCAACTGATCACCCCAACAACTGATCCTTACTTTGGAAGACATAAGTTTGCTTTGCTTTCTTCCTGGTACAGTTGCAACACACTGAAAGGCAACCCCTTTAGTTGGACAGTCCTACTAAGTTGTTGGTAGACTACCCCTTTAGATGGGTAAATCTAAAGTAGGCCAAGGCTTACATGGCCCCTACTCAGTGCAGTCCATTGCTAACTGACATGGTCCATCTCAAAATTTCAAAATTTAAAATCTAAAATAAAACCAACCAACCTTTTTAGTGGAGTCAAATTAAACAATCAAATTAATTAGCTTCTTCCCAGTGAGATGCAAATCAGCCAACCTCCCTAATGGAGTCAAATAATATAATCAAATCAACCACTTCTCCTTAGTGAGATGCAAATCTTTCCAATTCCCCTAGTGGAATCAATACAATCCAACCTGAACTTGCTCCTTTAGTGGAGGGTTCACATTTCATCCCTAGTAGATTCCAAATTCTAATCCCCCAGTGGATTTCATAATCTCTTAACCCTAGTGGCTCATTTCCTCTTAACTACTTTTAAGTTGACATAAGTCTCCTAGTGGCAATCACTCACTAGTCGCCCTAGGTTGCATAGCACCTATCGACCCAAAGACAGACTATCTCGACAATCAGTTCCATTGTAGGAGGATGTGAGTCCCCGATTCCTTCTTCCTAGAATGATTGTCATAAATTGATGGGCATCTTAGGTTGGTTGATGTTCGCTATGCTGACAGCGACTCACCTAGTAGATACATCACTCTTGATAGATATGAGTCCCTGCACTTTCTCCTTGAGTTGGTCATTGAATACATATAGACATTATCTTCTCTAGGGTTTTGGATAAAGCCCTTAGTGGCCCCTCCCATGCGGGCACTCTACTTGGATTACGTCCTTTGCAATCCCATTTAGACACTTCCCGGGCTACTCTTGGATTGGACGGTCTCTTTTTCCTAGTAGCTACCCCTGAGGTTGGAGAATTTATTCAGCGGATGCACAGATTCTTCCTTGGTTCAACAAATCTGAGATATGTCTAGGCTGATATAAGCTCCTTCTCAGTATGATCCCTCACAAACCAACAGGGACCATGATAAATAAATAAACAAACAAACAAACAAATTTATTTACTTGTTGATTAGGAATTCAAGCCCCTAGTGGCCCCTTTCCTAAGCAAGCATCCTATCTTTAGGGCAGTATCATCAGAACTCCCTATAAGAATTGCCTAACTACTTTTGAGTGCATATAAGTCCCCAAGTCGGCACTCTCTCAATAGTCGCCCTTAGGTCAGGTTTAATCTATTTTTCCACAAATAGGTTATCCCAGCGATCATTTCACTCTAGAAGATGTAAGTCTACTACACATTCTTTCTGGCATGACTGTCATAAACCGACGGGCAGTCCTAGGTCGGGTTGACATGTTACCTTGCTAATGTGTCACTCTAGTGGTCTTTTGTTCAAGAAGATGTGAGTCCCTATGCTTTCTTTCCTGAATTAACTACTACAAACTAAAAGGCACCCATTTGGTTAGATAATTCTCTCCTCGGCCAGAAAACTACTCCCTTTAGATCGACGAATCTGAGCTAGATCAAGGTCAACACGGCCCCTACTCAGTGTGGTCCATCGCAAACCGACGGGATCCATCACAAATAATTAAAAAATGGAATTAGTTTTGACTATCTTTGAGCTGATTTAAGTCCACCAGTAAAATTCACTTAATAGTCAGCCTTAGGTTGGGTTCAATTCATTGTGTTGCCAATTGATCACCCTAGAGACTGATCCCTACTTTGGAAGATGTATGTCTACTATGCTTTCTTCCTAGTACAGCTGCTGCACACTAAAAGGCAACCACTTTGGTTGGATAGTCCTACTATGTGGACAACCCCTTTGGATGGGTAAATCTAAAGTAAGCCAAGGCCAACATGGCCCCTACTTAATGTGGTCCATCACAAACTGACAGAGTCCATCTCAAAAATTCAAATTTTAAAATTTGGAACAAAACCAACCAACCTCCCTAGTGGAGTCAAGTTAAATAATCAAATCAATCAGCTTCTCCCCAGTGAGATGCAAATCAGCCAACCTCCCTAGTGGAGTCAAATTAAATAATCAAATCAATCTGCTTCTTCTCAGTGAGATGCAATCCAATTTTCCAGTGGAATCAATTCAATCCAACCTGAACCTGCTCCCTTTGTGGAGAATTCACATTTTCATCCCCAGTGAATTCCAAATTCTAATCCCCCAATGGATTTCACAATCTCTTTTCCCTAGTGGATAACTTCAACCTTTTTCCCTAGTGGAAGGCTCACATGCTCAATCCCTAGCAGATTCCTCCTTCACTTTATGTCTTTGACATAAGTGGAGTTGCATTATGCTAAGCTCTTGATTCCTTCTACACCACAACTTTGGGTGTAGATCATTTCTATTAGTGCTTGCAATCATCCGAATGTTATTGATCATCTCGATCAACACTAATACATGCGGTATGTCTGGTCAGCTACACCACACCTATTGGGCGCCCATTGTTGACCTCACTTTTGGAGTGAGCTCTCAATTTCTCCATCTTAGACATAGGACTCCTCTAAACACAAAGAGTTCCTTAGTCTTAAGACACTTCTAGTGCTTAGGTGAACACTTAACCCAACCCTAGAGACTTAGAGGAGTTAGCCATAGGAATAGGTTATGCCTTAGGGTTATTAGGAGGACTTGCCTACCATATAGCTTGAACCAAATCCTTGCTTCCTTCTTTCAAGTCAAACTTCAAATTCAAATCAAATCTCAAACCAATTCCAACTCAATTGATTTTCCCAAATCTTAAATCAAAATCCAACTCAATTGATTTTCTCAAATCATCAAATCAACAAATCAATTACAAAATCTAAATCAAGAATCAATTCCAAATCAAATGATTGAAACCCATGATTAAATTCAAATCCCAAAAATCTTTCCTAAGCTTTTAATTTCATCTTATGGACCTAGCTCAATTCCAAAATCCAAATCTCACCAAACTCAAAAGATTTTTCATAACCCATTTAGATTCTCATTTATATTAATAAATATAAATGAAATATAAATTTAAATAGCCAAAATCAATTTTAAACTCAAATCCAAATATAACAAAAATCCAACTTATGCTCTTTCAAGTCAAATCCTTGAACTTAGCGAAATCATTTTCAAATCAATCCAAACCTTTGGATTTTCTCTTCGAACAATCATTCCTTCAATGATATACATAAATATAAACATAAACTACAATCACTAAACAAAAAACAAACAAACCTAAGTCAAGCCCATGTTCACCCTTTTGACTTGAAATTGCCAAATGAACCAAAACCCATTTGACTCAAAATCACTTGCAATTAAATTTATATTTCCATCATAAGTCCATATGTGAGTTCAAAAAAACTTGAATCAAGCCTTGATCAAGCCAATTAACCCATTTAGGCTCACTTGACCCAAAGTGACTTAAAGGACCTTTTTGAGCCAAATGCTAATCCAACCCAAATTAGATTGAACTGAGCCCATCTAAGCCTCAAATTGTGAGTAACAATCATCCTAGGATGATCAATCACACAAATTGGGTCAAACCAAGTCAAACCTAGCCTTTGACCAAGTCAACATTTGGCCCAAATGAAACCTAAATAAGCCAAAATTTACTATAAGCCAAATTAATTGAAACCAGTG
The DNA here is from genome assembly GCA_021442155.1 of Cymbidium sinense. NCBI lineage: Eukaryota > Viridiplantae > Streptophyta > Magnoliopsida > Asparagales > Orchidaceae > Cymbidium > Cymbidium sinense. The sequence continues at coordinate 46,600,233 of CM038223.1, forward strand.
ATCTAGACCAATCCATAATCAATGATTGAACATGATCAAGCCATCAATTGAGCCAAACCAAGCCTAATTGGCCACTTGACCTAAGTTGGCCTAAATTGACCTAAAAAGTCAAAATGAGTCAAATCTTGATATAAGCTAAAATGGTTGCAACCAATTAGTCAAATTCATTCCAAATCACTTATTGAACTTGACCAAAGCCTCAATTGACCAATTAGACTCAACCTAGCCCAATTGACCATGAACCCAACTTGACCAAAAAGGTCAAATCAATTTGAAATAAAACAAAATCAAAAATAATTGAATCCAAAGCTTGCAATACATTTCAAATGATCAACCAAGCTTAAACCAACCCATGACCTAACCCAATTAGGTCAAATGGGTCAAATTGGTCAACTTGACCCATTTGACCTAAATGAACTTAAATGAACCAAAACTAAATCCAAACCAAATTGAACCAAACCAATGATACCCATAGGCTCTAAATGATCATTTGAACTTCACCTAATGGAATTTGACCGTTGGTCCTAACCCAATTTGACCCAACTTTACCTAAATCGATCAAATTGAATTAAATCAAATCAAATGAACTCCAAATCATTAAAATTTGGCCCAACGAATTAGGGAATCATTTCAAATCTTCCCAAACAAAAAATCAAGGCCAAATGGCCATTTTATCCTTAGGTCAAAGGGTATCCCATGACCAAATTCACTTTGAATTTGATTATTTTTTTCTCAAGGCCACTTGGCATCTTTCTAGTGGTCACATGGACACCAAAGAGGGTGGTGAAAATGACCCAATGACCTTGGGTCGGCCATGACCCAACCCAAGGCCAAATTGACACCTCCAATGGGAATTGAATACTAGGATCACCCAATGCACTCACCTAGCACATGGGCACTCACTCTACTCCACTCCTCTGCCTAAAATGAGTCACATGGGATGATTGGCAGCCCAAACTGATCAACCAATCTCACTCATTGATCAAAAATGACTTTTCTACTCTTCACCGTCTGATCCAAGAAGGGGAAGATATACTCCCCCTCATTCCCACTCAAATGAGAAGCACTCAATTCAATAGAGCCAAGGAGAGTGAGTCGAAGATCCCCAAGCTTTTCCAAGCCCTTCCCAAGCTCCATTAATTTCTCCTTCTAAATTTTGCTCAAAGCCAAAATAGGGGAGGTCACTTAAAGATCCAACTCACCCAATTCTCCATCAAAACTAAATTAACCTTGCAAACACCATCAGCGGACCTCGTTGAGCTCAAGCAAGTCGTTTCTCAAGTCTCTAAGCCATAGGAAGCATCACCTTGATCAAGCTCGATCACCATTGAAGGGGAGCATGGTCAACCAAGCCATCCACTACAAACCAAGATCCATTACCTTCAACGGAGCTTCATCTCTACTTGACGAAGCTACCTCCTCCGTTGGATGCATCGGTGATAGCCTCCGGGGAGGTATGCCATTGAAATCATAGCCATAGGAAAACTTGCTTGGTCATTTTTGAATAAAATTATAATCCCATCAAATCTTGATTGTTAGATACATTTCTTGTGCTTCCCAAAAGGTGTGGGGTGAGTTTGAACTCCATTCGAGCTCGGGTGAGCTCAGATTGAGAGACGATTGACGAACGACATCCGTCTCTCGCCACTCGGGAGGAGACAGATCACACACCATCTGTTCCATGTGATTGGAATGGACAAATATGATTAGATCATGATATATCCCCCTCTAATTCAAGCCTATGCTGCGGGATTAATCCTGGCCATGCGATCTTAGATCGGACGGCCCATGGAGAAAGCGCGTCCGCTATAGGCTGACTCAGCAAGCAGATGTGACAACTTAAATAACCTATACCATTATGCCACATGGAAAGCACGTCGCGTCAGCGTGCCATGTTAGCCGCCACATGGCCCGATGGGATTAGGGGTTAATTAGGCATAATTAATCTCATTTTAATGTTGAAACTTCCAAAATTCATAACTAATTATAGAAAAATCCAAAAAATACAAACTCAAATTCACTTTAAAGATAATTCAGAGAAGAAAAGTAAAAAATTAAAATTAATTAATTTTGAATAGTAATTTGAACTCAATTTGGGTTTTATTAGAAATATAATTAGGCTAATTACTCCTTAATTACTTCAATAATTAAATCTAAACTTCTAAAGATTGATTAGTGGGATGATCACTGCCTCTCATGATTTTTTTTTGAAATTTATTGTTAGATTAATTAGGGGAATTACTTGATTCACCCCTAATCACTTTCTTAATTAATTAAATGATTAATTAACCTATCAAACAGTGATAAAATCATTAATTAAATTTGTTAGTCATCATGAAACTGTGAATGGACTTAGGGAATGAAATTAGGACTTCTTTACCAATCTTTTCCCCATAAGTTCACTTCATTCGGAAAACATTTAATCAAGTTCTAATTAATTGCTTAATCACTTCATTAATTAATTCCATTAATCAAACTTAAAACGAAATCATTCCAAAACTTAATCACTTAATTCTTGGTTAGATTCTTAGGTGTTCAATATCCTAAGAGGTTTCCAAAGAAAATTATAACCAAAATACATGTGTCGGATGATTATAAATGTACTTAATTAAACCCTTTAAGTTAATTAACCAATAATTGTGGGATAATTACATTAGGCCCCTTTATTTCTTAGGTGCATTGCTGATTTAATTTTTATGTGATTGCATATCATATGTTGACTCATAATTATTTGGATAATTATGTTAAAGTGGTATAGGTAAGGGGTAATTAATAGATTTAATTCATACCTTAACCTAATCAGAATATAAAATCAACTTAATTATTTCAAATTAAACTAAACCATTTCACACATGGGGGAAATGGGTTTAGGACCAGCAAACTCTTTCTCACATTTCCTAAGTCAAATCAAATCCAAAAATAAAAATCTCTTTAAAGAATTTTGATTTATTTTAAATAATCCCATTTTATATTATTATCCTTAGGAAGTAATTAGGGTGAATGAAGTCATGTGATTACCTCCCTTTATTTCTTTTCAAGTATGTTAAATATTGATTGCCATATGAAATCATGCATTCATTTCTTTTGAAAAAAGCAATTAAATAAAATGTTTCCTTTTATGTCAAATTGTATGTTGTGGCTAAAGTTAAGAATATGAGTGGCTATTATCACTATTAAACCAAAAAGTATTTTCAAAACCTATAAATCAAAGATTATGAATGAAGAGATGCTACTAATAAGTACTTATAAGCTTGCATGTAATTATAGCATAAGATGTGTATTATGTTATTTTCTTTTCTTCTCTTAACATGGATTTGAATAGGATTTGCAAAGTGAATAGTTCATTTGAAAAGAACACAACACTTGCTTAAATATAATCCTATGCATTTCTATGTGATGACTTAAGAAGGATCTTCATATTTACACATGTAAACTACAACTAAATCAAACGTAATCTTTTGCATGATTCTTCATCCATTTCTTTGTTTTTAAATATTTATATGTATTTATGAAAAGTGGTATATTAGTCTGGACATCCCGGGGTTTTGAGGCTTTAAGTAGCCCTAAGTAGGTCTTGTACCTTATGCCCCTAGTGTAGAAATCAATGGAATTATACTCACTTATATATTTTATACATATGGATATGCATTTATCTAATGGATAAAAGAGTCCCTCTTTTCCATATAACAAAGACATGCATTCATGGAATATCCAATTTTTTTTAAAATTAGCATCTCTTAGCATTCATCATCAAGGTGTGCTAAAATCTGCATTGCATGTATAGCTACGCTTAGAATTATTCATATGCATGATATACAAGGTGGAAAGAAATGAATGGGTGTGTGTTATGTGATAGTAATTCACCCTAATTAATCTTAAGAGGCCTTTCTTATTGAATAGGACTATTTAGAGTAAATCTAAACTTAGGATTGATAAAAATATATAATAAAACATTCACGAAAAGGAAATTCATTAATGAATCTACCTTAGAAATACTTTAAGGTAGGGATCAAAAAGAGTTCTCCTCTCTTTTCTTCTCTTCACAACATTTAGTTTCTAAGTATAAGTTCATTTAAATCAAATCAAATCAACAACTAAAATTGACAAATCAACTAAATCACTTGAAATGAAATCACCATTTAAGTTGAATCTTTCACATTTAGAAAGTTCCAACCTTAAAGCCAAGCTAAGAAATACTACATAAGCCTTAAATGACACACACATTAGGATAAGTCACCATTTCTAGTTCCATGTTAGGGCGATACATGATTTTATTTTTTGATATAATGTTTTTAGATTGGATGTTAGGGTGTATATGTGTAGTCTGGTTGATAGGACAATCTTACCCTAATCATGTCTTCTACAGAGGATTGTGCTTAAAGGGCGCTATAATAAAAAATATAAATACTTTTACTATGCAGGTTGCTTATACCCTTAAGCATAATCTAAACTAGGATATGTGGACTAGGTTACTCATGTGTGGGGTGCTAAGTCTAACTTATTCATATAACTACTTGAGTTCTGTGGTATGTTTAGCTAATCTCTATTTTACAAGTTTAGTTAGATTTACCTTCCCATTTTGATGTAAATTTTATAATTAAGATTTGGAATGAATGTTATAGGGATTAGGATGAACATTGGTCATAAGATAAAGTCTTATGCACCATGTGATGTCCTTGGAGCAAACCACATCCCAAGTTAAAGCAAAAGAAAGAAAGAAATAAAGAAAATAAGAAATGAAGAAATGAAGAAATGAAGAATGAAGACCCATATAACATAAATTCCTTTTAAATTGTAATTATTCATTTGTAATTCGGGTTGTATAAGGGTAGAGCTCAACTACCTTTTTTTTCAGGTTTATGCAGTGGAGCTCGACCACGTCGACCTCTTATTCTTTTGTATTGAATGTATAAATTGATTGATGTTTTATTTATGATTGTGCAATTAGGATGACATGATCTTCCTAGTTTCTTCATTATTTGATGAATGGCCTGGATGCGATTAGGCTCTTAGGAAAAATGAAATTTTATGTCCAATTAATCAACTCAAAATTAAATTAAATAACTCATAACCTCACCTAAAGCATAGGACATAAATCAAGACAATAAAAGATTTAAAAATCCCTTAGCTGGATGTTGTATGCCTCACATCATGCATAAATCATATTGCTTCACTCTTGCTAATGGAGGGCTTCCACCTTTTGCTAGAGAAAATAGCTTGACCTTTGAGAGCCATCATGGAAACACACCTCCTTCTTTTTGATTTCGGCCTATAACCAATCTTCTCATGCATTATGCATTTGAAATCTCATAGCCTGTGTCAAATAATAATGTCCAAAAATAAAAATAGAACTTAATAAAGTTTGCATTTGATTAGGTCATTATTCATTCCCTTCATGATCTAGTCTCTTAGGGAGTGTCTTTCAGGACTTAATCTCCCTTCTAAATAAATAATAGATTAGTCATCTTGCAAAGCATAAGACTTGCCTACATGTATTTACAATCATAGGAGGAGTTAGTTGGCAGCCATCACAGGCGATTGTAAGTCTAACAGTTGGGTGGTTTATTCTCTCTTGTGGAGGTAAGCCATATACGCTTTTTTCACCTTAGATTTAGGTCGTACCTTGGTCCTCACCAAAGCTATCAAAATTCAGGATCTGAGGTTGTTGTTTCCCTTCACGGGCTACAAGCATAAATCCTCACCTCTTAGGCATTTCTATAATCTTGTATTGTGGAATTATAAGCCATAGCTTTTTAATAAAATTTTAACTCAAATAAATAAATATCCTCAAATTCAAAAATATAAAACCCAACTATAAGACAGTTTCTGATGCTCATTAGGTTTCCTAGTATCATGAGCATCCCCTACTCATCTTCCTTTGGTTTCGATAATAACTCTTTCCTTGTGCTCAAATCTCACTTGATTTTCTAAAAAATAACCAATTGATTGATAGTCCTATCTTTGAAATCTTTGGAGACAACGATCATTTACGTTAATCGAGAGTATTTCTAAGGAATCTCATTTTTTATGATGTAATTAACTATGTGGGCTTGCCTCCATAGGGAACTTAACGAACTTGATTTAAAATAAACCCTACTTTACTTATCCATGTAGAGTATGGGAAAGATCTCTAGAACATTCGAAGACCCATTATCCTTAAGAGTCCTTATTAGGTGATTAGGTCCATTATAGGATGGTGACTTCTGTCTCTCGAGATAGCACATCATTTCTTAATATCATACCTGATCACCCTAATGAGTACATCGTGGATCTACGTGGTGTCCCACCTCCAAAAAAAAATTAAAAAAAAACACCACATGCTCCTAAGCATAATCCAAGTTAGGAAAAGTGGGCTTGGTTACCCATGTGCAGGGTACTAAGTCCAAATTATTCATGTAATTTCTTGGGTTATATGGTGTATTTAACTGACATTTATTTTGTAGGTTTAGCTTGATTTACTTTCTTTTAATGTAATTTTGCATTAGGATTAGCATAAGTGTTATGGGGGATTATAATGAGCATTGGTTATAAGATCAAGTCTTATGTACCATGTGATGCCTTTGGCGCAAGCACATCCAAATCAAGACAAAAGGAAAAAAGAAATGAAGCAAAACAAATGAAAAATGAAAGCTGAAGAAATGAAGAATGAAGACCCTCATAACATTCATCATTTATAATTGTAATTATTCTCTCATAATCCAGGTTATATAAGGGTAGAGCTTGGCTACCCATGTTTCTTTTCAGGTAGTATGGCGGTACCCGACTGCATCGGCCTTTTATTCTTTTGCGATAGATTTATAAAAATATTTGATATTTTATGTAGCTTGTGCATTAGGAAAAGCATGCCTTTCATAGTTTATTTATATTGGTGATTGTTGTATGGCTTGGATGCGATTAGCCTCCTAGGATAAAAATTAATTTTTCTACCCAAACTAACAACTCATAACTAAACTTCTAAAATAACTCATAATCTCATATAAAACTCTAAGCATTCAATCAAGATAATAAAATATTTAGCAACCCCTTAACTGGATGTTGTACGTTTAATATGATGCATAATCATCATATTTCACTCTTATTAAGGGAGGGCTTCCATCTTTACTAGACAGTAAAGGCTTAACTTTCAAGAGCCTATGATGGAAGAACACCTCATTCCCTTTTGATTTGGCCCATAATCAACTTCTCATGCATTTAAGCATACAAAATCCTATAGTCTGTGTTAAAATAAAGAGTCCCAAATTAAATAAAATTTGATAAAAATTTGTATTACATTAAGTCATTATTTATACCCCTCATGCTCTAGTCTCTTAGGGAGTAGGTTTAAGGACTTAGTTTCTTTTCTAAATAATTATAACCTAGCCATCTTGCAAAAAGCATATGACTTACCTACATGGATCTAAAATGTAAGAGGAGTTAGCTAGTTGCCACTCCAAGCGGTAATAAGTCCAACAGTCAGGTTGTTTACTCTCTCTTATGGAGGTAAATCATATACTCACTTTCACCTTAGATTTAATTCATACTTTGGCCTCACCAAAGCTCCCTAGATTTATGATCTGAGGTTGCTATTTTCTACAGGCTACAAGCATAAATCCTCACCTCTTAAGGATTTCCTTAATCTTGTATTGTGGGATTATCATTCCTAGATTTCTAATAAAATTTCAACTTAAATAAATAAATCTCCTCAACTTCAAATATATAAAGCCCAACCATAAGATAGATTGGAGTGATAACTAGGCTTCCTAGTATCATGAGCACTCCCTACTCATCTCCTTTGGTTTTGATAATAACTCTTTCTTTTTTAATCCATCCCACTTGATTTTTCTAAAACACAACCAATTTATTGATAGTCCTATCTTTGAATTCTTTGGAGACAATAATCACCTACTTTAATAGAGAGTATTCTTAAAGGATTCACTTTCCATAAGATGTACTTAACTATGGGGGCTTGCCCCCATAGGAAACTTTAGAACCCAATCTAAATAAACCCTACTTTATTCATCCAAGCAAAATAGGGGAAAAATGTCTAGTATACTCGAAGACCCATCATGCCTTAAGAGTCCTTGTTAGGTGATTAGGTCTATTGTAGGGCAGTGACTTATATCTTTTGAGATAGTACACTATTCTTCAATGTCATACCCGATCACTTTAATAAGTACACCCTCAGATCTACATGGTGTCCTCCTTTCACATTGAATTAAAAATAAACACCATAAAATTTTTTGGCGACTCCGTTGAGGAGGGTTCCTCTCTCCATCTCTAGTAGACAATTGTTGTATCCAAGCATCGATAGTGGATTTACAATTCATATGAGTCTGAGACCATCTTTCCTTCCATTGGCACTTAGCTTATTTCATTCTTAAGCAAAGTTAGCCAACATTATTTAATGTTTAGGACCTCACTCCGTGTAGGTCTTGAAACCCTTATTGGGCTCCCCAATAGGTGAAAAATAAAATTTATCAATGAAGGGAGAGATAATGAAAATCTAGAACCTCATTACCACTAGCTTGGTGAGGTGAGGTTCATCATAAAATTTAAGAAAATAAATTCTTTCATAAAATGACACTTTCCAAAAGCACTTTTTTTGAAATAGCCACCTTCATTCAACATAGTCAAATTTGTTGAATGAATATTTTATTTTCAAATCATAACATAAAATTGAAACTTTACTCAATATATTTCACATATGCTAGAATTGAAGTTTCTCTATTTTTAAAATCAAAGAATCGCATACATGGCATCAAAACATATCATTGAAATCTATTTAACATACTTAAGATTTGTTAAATAAAATTCACTTCTATTTTTGGAATCTTATTTGACATGACACATTGGTCAAACAAAGAATTCCCCTCTCTTTCCAAAAAAGAAAGAGAGCACATCAAATACATTTGGTTCCCACTTAAACATATCAAAATTGTTAACTGAGAATCTCATTTTCATATGCATTTAATTCCCACTTAACATGTCATGGTTGTTAAGTTAGAATCTTATTTTCATGTTACATTTGATTCCACTTAACATATCAGAGTTGTTAACTGAGAATCTTATTTTCAAATCATATTTGATTACACTTAACATATCAAAGTTGTTAAGTGAGAATCTCATTTCCATGACACATTTGACTTTCACTTAGCATATCAAACTTGCTAAGTGAGAGTCTTATTTTCATAAATTATATTTGATTCCACTTAACATATCAAATTTGTTAAGTAAGAATCACATTTTCATGACATATTTGACTCCCCACTTAAAACACCAAATTTGTTAAGTGAGGGTCTCATTTCCATGTCGCAATTAACGTCCACTTAACATACCAAATTTGTTAAGTGGGAGTCCCATTTTCAAAACATATATCAATCACATTTGACTTTTGCTTAACATACCAAATTTGTTGAGTGAGAGTCTCATTTTCATTGCACATTTGATTCCTACTTAACATACCAAATTTGTTAAGAAAGAATCTTTTTTTTCAAATCACATCACACTTGTGCTTTCACTTAACATACCAAATTTGTTAAGTGAGAGTCCCATTTTCATAGAAAAGCAAAACATATACCAACCACACTTAGGCTTTCACTTAACATACCAAATTTGTTAACTCAGAGTCCCATTTTTAAAGAAAAATAAAACATATATCAATCATAATTGACTTTCTCTTAACATACCAAATTTGTTAAGTGAGAGTCTCATTTTCAATACATATTTGATTCCTACTTAACATACCAAATTTTATTAGTAAAAATCTCTTTTTTTCAAATCACTTGACACTTGGGCTTCACTTAACATACCAAATTTGTTAAGTGAGAGTCCCATTTTCAAAGAAAAGCAAAACATATATCAATCACATTTTTCTTTCATTTAGCATACCAAATTTGTTAAGTGAAAGTCCCATTTTCAAACATAAATCAAACACATGTGGCTTCTACTTGACATATCAAATTTGTTAAGTAAGAAGCCCCATTTTCAAATCAACATTTCACTCATCATAAGAAATTTTTTTTCAAACACATAATCACAACCTCTTCTTAGCATACCCAAATTTACAAAGTAGAGATTTTTTCAAATTATCAATATTTTCAAACAAGATGCCCAAAATACAAATATCTTCAAGAAAATCTCTTTCAAATTTATGAACCCCGCCCAACCTACCAAAATTGGGTGAGTATGGGTTCAAAAATCAAAAATTTTAATAGCAAAGTCTCTCCTCACATCGTAAATCTCTCCAATAGAACCCCATTTAGCATTTCTAAAATTGTTAAATGAGGGTTCTAATTTAGAAGGACAAATCAAAATCAAGAATTCAAGCCAACATCAAGGAAAAAGCTCCTCCGCCAATTCTACAAATCTCTCCATGCAATTTGAACACAATTTAACATAACCAAATTCATTGAAATGTGGGTTCTAACTCCAGATCAAAAGATAAAATCAAGCAACAACAATGAAGCAATTAAAGGAGAGGGATGCCACTCAACTCTTAAGACAAAGGGAGGTTAGGATATATCCCTATCCCGAACCTCCAAGAAAATTATTTCTAAGATCAAAAAATTACCCTTGCAAGTGCCTAAAGTAGCTCAAACCTCTGACTCTAAGAAAGGTTTACAAGTTGCTAAGGATAACTTAAGGGAGCTAGAAGCCCAACAGCAGTAGCGACAACCTCCACTTGCCTGGGATAGCATAGTAGTGCAACCACAGATTGAGTCCAGCACTCCTTTCGTAGTTACAACTACAGTTCCTCTAGCCAGCACTTCTTCTAGTAGCTATATTGTATCAGCAAAAGGGGGGTGCCAAATCTATCACTCCGCTTACTTTACTTGATTTTTATTTTGTACCACCATCTAAATCTAAGAAATTAAAGAAAAAAGCTTATTCCATTTACATCTATGTAACTTCTAATGATCTTCCTGAGTTTATTCCTTTAGATATCTCTCCAAGTCTAATTAATAATAACTCTAGTTCTGGTCACTCCACTTCTTCTAATTTAGAAATAGATTTTTCATTCCTGAATTACTCAAGTTCGCCCATTGAGATTGATTTGGAGTCATCTAACTCCAATGATCCCATAGGAGAAGTTGTAGGTGAACCTGATGAGCAGGTAGAACTTTCTACTAAACCATCTCATGAAGTCACTGAAGTCAACTTCCATAGTGGCAAAGTCCTACCTCCTAGGGTAGCACCTCAAGATAAGTGCAAACAAGTTATTGGTTCTAGTGATTAAGAAGCCCCTCCACAAGATGCTCCACTTTTGGATATGCTTGTGGAGGACCAGCCCAGAGTTAAATATAATGTCCTCTCTCACTTGAGAAAGTGGCCAGCTAAACTAAGCATTTATGATGCCCTCATCTTATCCAAAGAGATGAGGGAGTCATTGATCAAAGCTCTTCTTGATACAGAAATATGCTTAGCTCAGCTAACCGCTATTAGAGAGGAGGCATGTTCTTCAATTGAAGCCCATGGAGTTACATTCACAGATGAAGACCTTCTTTTGGAGACAATAAAGCATAACCGTCTCCTCTACATCATAGTGTGCATGGGAAGATTCAGACTCTCTAGGGTGTTAGTTGATCCAGGTACATCAGTGAACATTATGAGTCTAAAGACCCTTGCCTACTTGATGATTGATGTCTCTGAACTCTGAGGAGATTGGATGATGCTGAGAGGATTTAACGAGCAAGGCGAGAGGGCTTTAGGCTCTATAGTGTTGCCATTGTAGATAGATGATTGGAAGATAAAAGCTAAGTTCTATATAATTGATTCAGATACATCTTTCACTGCTTTGCTCGGTAGGCCTTGGATACATGCAAACAACATGGTTCCATATTTTTTATATTAGTGCATCAAATTTTGAAGAGGTGGAATCAAGTATTGTGTCAAAGGAGACTTGAAGTCATTCTCAGTTAGAGAGGTTAAAATATATGAGGACGCAACTTACTATCTTTCTCCAAATTAAAAAGTATGTTTTTGTAAACTGGGTGAAAGTTCAAAAATAAAAGAAAACGAAATAAAAGAAAATGAAAGAAAAAGAAAAAGAAAAAGAAAAAGAAAAGAAAAAAGGAAAAGAAAATGAAAATACAAGTGAGCGAAAATCAGACACTAAGGAAGAAGTAGAGCTAGATATTGGATTCCGCCCGTAGTTCATTCCTCCATATGAACACATGGATAGGATGACTCGACCCCCACCAGGTAGAGGTAGAGGCAGATCTAAAGATAGTTCTAGAGGTGGAAGACCTCCTTGCTGGTGGCCAGCTGGTAGGAGCTATGTTTTGACACACAAGAGTACCCCTACTATCCACATAGATTTGAGTCCAGTATGGAGGATGTGTCTCATGTGGTTAGCATGTCAAACAACCCCTATGGAGGTGACATTCAAGCTAGATAGTGATGAAGACTAGGCCTACAAGCAAAGCATGAATGTATTTGAATCACTATTATGTAGAATAGTCAAGTAGTAGTTGGGAACCTTAGCTCTAACCTCACTTTATTCCAAATAAATTAAAGGTTTAGTAGTTAAGAAGGCTCCCAAGTCATCCACAGATGTCTAGCCAAAGAGATTTTTATTGGGAGCATCATCCTCAAGTCAAGAAGCTGATGTAGAACTTGAGGATGATTCATATAAAGATTTAATACAATTATCTTTTGATTGATATTCACCTTGTGTTCTTAACCTAGCAAACAAGAGATTAATCCCACATACTTGGTCTAAACACAAATCAGATTGCTTTGAAAGATTATGGGACAACCAAAATAGATATTCTCAATCAAGACCAAGACTAGGATTTGGTATAGTGGGTCCAGTCGATAACGAGAACCATTGCCTAGTCATCACCACTCACTTGGAGTCTGATGAGTTCTTCTAAAATCATGCTAACTCTAATGAGGATTATGTTTAGAAACTTTAGATGACCCAAATGAGCCTGAAGTCAAAGATGCACCGCCAGAGTTCAAAGAAGAGATCATATCAACCATCGACGAGATCAAAGAAATTAACTTGGGAACCGAAGATAATGCACGCCTGACATACATCAGTTCTTTGTTGAATGAAAAAGAAACTAATAACTTAGTCGGCTATTGGGTAAGTTTAAGGACTGCCCCACATGGAGTTATAAAGAGATGCCTGACTTATCTTCTGATGTAGTGTTCCACAAACTAGTAATAGAACCTAATGCTAACCATATCAAGCAATCTCCTAGACACATGCGATTAGATATTGAATAGCAGGTCACTTCTGAAATAAAAAAATTGATCGATACTGGATTTATCAGGGAAGAAAAATATCCTACATTGTTAGCCGGTGTCATCCCAGTTATGAAAAGAATGACCAAATTCGCATATGTGTTGATTTTATGGATCTAAATAAGGCATGTCCTATGGATGAATTTTAACTTTCTATACCAAAGTTAATGGTGGGCATTGCCTCATCTCATGCAATATTCTCCTTTATGAATGGCTCATATAGATACAACCAAATTAAGATGGCCCCTGAGGATGAAAGAAATATTACTTTTTTAACCCCGATCAAAATCTATTATTATAAGGTCAAGCCTTTCGGCCTTAAAAATGCCGGTGCTACATATCAGCAGACCATAACTCAGATCTTCAATGTACTCATTCATCATCAAGTTGAATGCTATGTGATGATCTAGTAGTCAAGAGTAAAGAAAAATTAGATAATCTCTTTGACTTGAGAATAGTTTTCGAATAGTTAAGATAATATAACCTCAAAATGAATCCCCTAAAGTGTGCATTTGGAGTAGTTTCAGGGAAATTCCTTAGGTTTTTTGTCTAACACAGGAGAATAGAGATTGATCTAGAGAAGATCAAGGCTATCTTAGAAATGCCACCCCTAAAGTCTAACTCAATTCAAATCATTCCAAGGGAGATTGGCGTATCTGAGATGCTTCATTTCTAACCTATCAAGAAGATGCCAACCATTCTCAGTAGTTGTTAAAAAGGATGCCAAGTTCAAGTGGGATGTCAAGTGCCAGTATGCCTTTAATGAAATCAAGCACTACTTAATAATGCTACCAGTTCTAGCAGCCCCTATTTCTGGCAAGCCGTTGATCTTCTACACCACTACATTAAATGACTCCCATGGAACTTTGTTGACCCAAGCCAATGACGAAGGGATAGAAAATGCTCTCTACTATCTCAGTCATCATCTAATCCCTGCTAAGGCAAACTATCCACCTATTGAAAACCACTGCCTAACCTAAAAGCTATGGCACTATATGCTTTCTCATAAGGTGAATCTGATCTCTAGATTCAATCCACTACAATATCTCATGACACGATCGATGCTATCAATATGGTTGCTATGATGTTTTTCAGTTTGACAATTCTTTTCTGCACCTTGTGCGTGAAAGGAGAGACACTAGCAGATTTCTTAGCAATACACCTACTTCCTGCTGATTCTCCACTTAGTGTTGACCTCCCCGATGAACAAATTATGAACTTAGGGGACACTAACATTCATCATTGGGAGATGTATTTTGATCATGTAGCTTCCATTCAAAAAGGAGAAGAAACACGATCTACTCTTCTAGGAAATACATGGGTAAGAATAGTTCTCCTAACTCCGGACCGTGATGTGATGAGATTCTTATATAATATGTTCAATCGATGTACCAACAACGAAGCCGAATATAAGGCTCTGATTGTAGGTCGGGAGTTAGTCATTGCACTATGCATCCATAGCATCAACATCTTCGAGGATTTTCAACTCATCATCAACCAAATTGCTGGGTCCTACACAGTTCTGAAGCCTAAGCTCCATCATTGCCACAAGAATACTATGGAGTTGTTGGACTAAATCCCAGAGGTTACCATCTACAAGATTTTTTGAGGTGAGATTGCAGTAGCATATGCATTAGCCAAGCTTACCAAGGATTTGGCATGTCCGGAAGACGAGTCCAATCTAATAAGGGTCCAAAATAGACAAGTCTTATCCCTTGATGAAACTGAACTCACCGAGAGAATCTCTCTCGAAGGGAAGGTTGCCATTGTCAAAAAGGACGAGGAGTTAGATTGGAGGCAACCATTCATGGATTATCTAAATATAGGTAAACTACCTCAAGAGAAATCACTAGCACATCAGGTGAAGCAGAGAGCACTTTCCTAGGCTCTCATGGATGGCACCTTATACCGGCAATCCTTTGACCATATGTAGTTACATTGCTTGGACAAACACGAAGCCCATAAGATTGTAATCGAGGTACATTCAGGTTTATGCAGAGCACATTAGTCAGGTTTGAAGATGAAAGCCAAGATCAAGAGACTAGGATACTATTGGTCTGCGATGATCATAGACTGCATGGACGTAGCTAGAAGATGTCACTAATGTTAGGTACACAGTGTGGTCTTACACCAACCACCCAACATTCTACATCCTAAATTTGCCTCATGGCCATTCGAGTGTTGGGGTGTTGACATAGTCGGTATGATCGATCCTTCTTCTTCCAACTGTCGTCGGTTCATTCTTTCTACCACCGACTACTTTTCCAAGTGGGCGGAGGTTATCCTATTCAGAGAGGTCATAACTCGACATGTGCTCCAATTTTTCAGGAATCATATCGTATATAAGTTCAGAATGCCTCGATGAATTATATCTGATAATGGTATTGCATTCAAGAGCACTAAAATCAACAGGTTTGCCCAGAGATGAAACATAGATTGGAGATATTCTACTATCTATTATCAGAGGGCAAATAGTTTAGTAGAAGCATTCAATAAAATTATAATCCAAATACTAGAGAAGATACTCAATGAAAATAAACGATAGTGGCATGAGCAGTTGGTTCAAGCCTTGAGGGCCTACCATACCACATACAGAACTCAAACTCATTCTACCCCTTTCTCCTTAGTGCATGAGTCTGAAGCAATTCTACCATTAGAAGTCCAACTCCCATTATTAAGAATAGATGTGGGTAGTAGAATCACAATAAAATAGAATGCCAAGTTGTGGTTAGAAGAGCTCGAAGGTTTAGAGGGGAGACGCCTCTAGGCATGCCAAAACCTTGAGTTGTACAAAGTCAAAATGATTTAAGCTCATAATAAGTTGATTCAACCTAGAGCTTTTCAAGTAGGAGAGCTTGTTTTAGTTCTAAGGAGACCAATTGTTGTTAGTCAAAAGATGGGAGGTAAGTTTGAACCCACTTGGGAAGGCCCTTTTGCCATACAGAAGGCCTACCAAGGAGGATCTTATCATCTTATAAACTATAAGGGAGAGAGCCCAATACTTCCAATCAATGGGCTCTACTTAAAAAAAATACTATCCATAAATATTGTTTGAAAATAATCATCAATAAAACTTCTACTCATATCAAATTTCATCTCTTATGTGTTAGAAATATCTTTCACTTGTGAATCCACCATGACGTGTTTAGGGTACGTGTAAGAGAACTCAAGCGACATCCTATCCCTCCACAACACAAACACAAACTACAAATGATCCTCTAGTACTACTAAGTTAGGTGTAAGAGAACCTAAGAGGCATTTTATTTTGACTAGTACAACTAAGTTAGGTGTAAGAGAACCTAAACGGCATCCTTTATTGGTGGAGTCACAATTTCCCTTTGTGGCACCATTTCATCCACCCTCCATGTGTTATTAGGTTTGTTGTAAAAGAACCCAAGAGGCATCCTATTTTGACTAGTACAACTAAGTTAGGTGTAAGAGAACCCAAGTGGCATCCTTTCTTGGTGGAGTCACATTTTTATGTGTTTAGGGTAGGTTTAAGAGAACCTAAGTGGCATCCAATTCCATCTTTCATAGTACGAATGAACACATATCTTTTTTCTCGAGCTATTTTGATGTGGGAGCAAGCCCCCGTGGCACTCACTCATTAGCTGATCTAGGTCAGGCCAATATACTACCTTGTTATTGTGTCACCCTAGTGGTCACTTGTTTAGCAGATGTGTGTCTCCATGTTTTCTTCCTAACTTGATCATTGCAAATCAATGAGTGCCTTGTCAGTTTAGTAAGCCTTACTGTGCAGCCAGTAAGCTACCCCACATTAACTTCATTTAAGAAGATGTAAGCCTACACGCTTTCTTCTTGAACTAGCCATCATGCACTGACTAGGTCGAGTATATTTGAGGTTTAGGGTAAGCCCCCCAGTGTCTCCTTTCCTCCTGACTACTTCAATCTTGGGCCTAGTCCTTACACAAGACTCCTCACTTAGTAGTCTCCCTAGGTTGGATAGCCCCTGTTAAACCAAAGATAGACTATCCCGATGATTAGTTCCACTTTAGGGAGATGTAAGTCTACACACCTTCTCTCTAGACTAATTATCGTACACTGACAGGCACCTTAGGTTGGTTGGTGTTAGCTATGCTGACAATGACCCACCTAGTGGATACACCACTTTTGGCAAATGTGAGTCCCCATGCTTTCTCCTTGAGTTGCCACCATATACCTATAGGCTTTCTTTTACAAGATTTTGGATAAAGCCCCCAGTGGCACCTCCCCTATGGGCACACTATTTGGATCATGCACTTAGCGACCTGATTTAGACACTACCCTGGTTACTGTTGGATTGGGCAGTCCCCTTTTCCTAATAGCCACCCCTGTGGTTGGAGAATTTATCTTGCAGATATGCAGATCCTCCCTTGGTCCAGAAAGTCTGAGACAGGACTAGGATGATATGAACTCCTTCTTAGTGTGGTCCCTCGCACACCAACAGGGTCCATAATAACATAAAACAAATAAAATATATCTTCGCTTGTGGATTAGGAATTTAAGCCCCTAGTGGCCCTTTCCCAAGGAGGCATCCTATATTTAAGGTAGTGTCATCAAAACTCCATATATGAATTGCCTGACTACTTTGAGTTGAGATAAGTCCCCGAGTCGACACTCTCTAAGAAGTTTCCCTTAGGTCGGGTTCAACTTGTTGTGCCACCAACGAGTCACCCCAGTGGTCATCTTTGCTTTGAAAGATATAAGTCTATTATACATTTTTCCAAAGATGATAGTTGCGACATGACCTTAGTTCAATTTATTATACAAACTATGCCCAGTGGTCCTTGTGTAGGAGGATGTGAGTCCCCATGCTTTATTTCTAACTTGACCATTACACATCGAAAGGCAACCCTTAGGTTCGTTAGCTCTACCCCATGGCCGGTAGACTATCCATTTGGATTTGTAAATCTAAGACAGGTCTAGGCTGATGTTAACCCCTTCTTAGTGGATCCATCGCCCGCAGACAAGATCTGTCAAATTAAAATAAATGCAATTCAATCAAATGGCATTATCCTGACTACTTACGAGTAGATATAAGTCCCCTAACAGCATTCACTCAGTACTCTCCTTAGGTCAGGCTTGATTTGTTGCTTCCAACAAATCACCCTGATGGTTGTCCCTTGCTTTTGGAGATATAAGTCGGCTACGCTTTCTCCCTAGCATAGCTGTTGATGTAGGATGAGAGTGCCTTTTATGATATGATGTTTATTACACTGCTAATTCTTAAATCCTCATAAAAGAGTAATGATAAATGCACACTACTATTGAGCACATTCACAATATTATGAATTTAGTGAAGTTAAAAAGATTTTGATTAAATTTATGTTAACCACTAGAGATCAATCTTATAAGTGCAAAGAAATAACGAAAAGTTATGAACGGTATCAGAAAGTGATTTAAAATAACCGGAAAAGTGGGGATATGTTGAAGTCGACTCCCATTATGGAGATCACATTCCTTCCTTAGAAGTCCTTCTCTAAGGGTTGTGAGCTCACACACTCAAGTAGTTCGTCACTCAAGAGGAAAGCACAAAAACAATAGTAAAAGAAATTTAAGAAGATAACCTTTATTCCAAATCCAAGTGCCAAGCATTACAAGAGCCTCCCTATTTATAGGGTTGAAAGAGAGAGTTAGGAATACTCAAATCTAACTCCAAACTCAAACCTAACACCATCATAACTACACCTATCACCACCTACTATCAAACCTACCACCATTATCAAACCTACCTCTCATTCCATACCTCCCCAAAAATGTCATACCTAATACAATGAATTATGGGCCATGACATAAGAATAGCCCAATACATATAAGCTCAAGACATATACAAAATATAAAGCCCAATAATGCATAACCTAAATTATAATAAAAGGCCCAATACAAGGATTTAAGCTTTATGATTATGACATCAATGATGGTGACGATGATTCCCTGCATCAGCACTCCCCGGCTTTAAAGGATTCTCCTCTAGAGAATGAAAATCCAGGTACTCTTGTAATAATTATGAGTCCAGTTGATGTAACTCATCAAATGTAAGTCATGAATCTTCAAGTGGAGGAAGACCTTTCCAATGAACGAGAAACTGTTGATTGCCTCCATTAGATGTGATGATAATCTAATCTTTTAAAATTTGATCTGGATGATGTGATCTAAAGCAACGAGATGGTAGAGGAGTTGGTGATGAAGTATCAACCTGCATGTTAGTACTATTTGTAGAGGAAATAATGTTATCTGTGGCTTGCCCACAGTATAATGTTAAATCTGATATATTGAATATTGGAGAAATCCCAGCATTCATTGGAAGATCTATTTCATAAGCATTATCATTTATCTTCCTTACAACTTTATAAGGACTAAATCTCTTGAGAGTTAATTTCTTAAGAGTTCCAGTTGAAAATTTCTCAGGTCTAACATTAACAAGAACCAAATCTCCCTCATTAAATTTTACATATCATCTATGTGCATCAACATTAGCTTTATATTTATCATAACTCGGAGTAATTCTTTTGTTGAATTTTAGGATGTAAATCATGCATGCTTTGTGCAAATGAAGATGCAAATGCATTAGACCTATATGTTATAGGCAATTCAACAAGATCAATTAGTTTTCTTGGATCAGAATATTTACAATATGCAAAGGACTCATACCGATTGGCCTATTAATTGAACTATTATAAGCAAACTTTGTAGTAGGAAGAACCAGATCCCAACTAGTAGTATGATCGGTCACTAGGCACCGAAGTAAATTTCCTAAGCTTCTATTAATAACTTCAGTTTGTCCATCGGTTTAAGGGTGGTAAGCTGTAGAAAATAAAAGTTTTGTGCCAAGCTTTTCCCATTAGGTTTTCAAATTAGCTAATAAATCTTACATCACGGTCAGACATAATTGTCTTAGGAAGTCCATGTAAATAAACTATCTCACAAAATAAAATAGTCGTTATATGTGATATATCTGATGTTTTATAACATGGAATGAAGTGTGCCATTTGATAAAATTGGTCAGCAACTACTAAGATAGAGTTAAAATGTTGTACAGTGCGAGGTAATCCTAAGATAAAGTCCATACTAAGATCTTCCCATGGTTTGTGAGGAATTATGTGTGGTGTGTATAGACCAGAATTTTGTTTTTCACTTTTTGCTACTTGGCAAGTATGACATTGGGCAATGATAGGAGCAACATCTTTCTTAAGACAAGGCCAAAAAAACCTATTCTCCATCATGACTATTATCTTATCACGACTGAAATGAGCAAACACACCTACTGGATAAATTTCCTCAATAAGAAAATTTCAGAGTGATGAATCTGGGATACATAGTTGTGTGCCATTAAAGACATAGCCATCTTGTATTTGATAATCTAGACTATTAATTGAAACATCAAATTTTAAAGATTAAAAAATTTGTTGAAAATCTTTATAATTAGGATAAAAATCTTTAACCTTTTCGAATCTAGTTTTTTCACACTCATGGTATTTAATAAGGTACATATTATACTTAGGGCATCTGCTACTTTTTTTCTCAGTGCTAGATTTATGTTTAAGAACAAATGTATATTCTTGAAGAAATTGAACCCATTTTGCGTGATGAGAACTAATTTTCTTTTGGGTGTTTTGATATTTAGGCGCTTCGTGATCAGAATAAAGTATAAACTCTCATGAAAGAAGATAATGTCTCCAATAACTTAAAGTTTGGAAGACAACATAAAGCTAATGATCATATGTGGAATATCATTGACGTGTTTCATTTAATTTTTCACTAAAGAAAGCAATAGGATGACCTTCTCATTTAAGAACACCTCTAATACCAACTCTAGAAGCATCACATGACACCTCAAATACTTTGTCAAAATTTGGCAGTTTCAATATTGCTGGACTTCTTAAAAGTTTTTAAATTTTAGAGAAGGCATCAGCAGATGCCTTTGTCTAAACAAAGTCTCCCTTTTTAAGACATTATGTTATCAGGGCCATAATAGTGCTAAATCCATGAATAAACCTTTGATAAAATGTGGCTAACCCATGAAAACTACGTATATCATGAATTATAGTTGGGGAAGGCCACTCTTGAATAGCCCTAATTTTTTTTTGGGATCGGCAGAGATGCCATCACAAGAACTAATGAATCCAAAGAAGATTACTGAAGACATCATAAATGAGCATTTTTTTAAGTGAACATGTAGTCTTTCTTTATGAAGCACATTAAAGACTTGTTGTAAATGATTCTCATGATCGCTCTTAGTCTGACTAAAAATTAAAATATCATCAAAGTACAAAACTAAAAATTTTCTAATAAACAATCATAAGATATGAGTCATCACTCACATAAATGTACAAGGAGCATTAGTCAATCCAAATGCATTACTAGCCATTCATACAAACCATCTTTTGGCTTGAAGGTTATGTTCCATTCATCACCTTCTCTCATACAAATTTAATGTTATCCACTTCTAAGATCAATTTTAGAGAAAATTATTGATCCAGCCATCATATCTAGAAAGACATCAAGTCTAGGTATGGGGAACCTATACTTAAGAGTAATTTTATTTATAGCATGACTATCTACACACATATGCCAAGTACCATCTTTCTTTGGGGTAAGAAGAGCAGACATTGTGCATGGAGATAAACTTTCCCTGATAAATCCTTTTGTTAATAAATCATCAACTTATCATTTTAGCTCCGCATGTTCATTTGGGTTCATACGATAATGTGGCAAATTCTGGAGTGATGATCCAAGAACTAGCTCTATGGCATGTTGGGTACTTCTTAATGAGGAAAGCTTACTAGGAAGTTCTTCGGGACATTTATCTTGATATTACAATAAAAGTTCACGTACTTCAGATGATAATGATTTAACAAAAGGTTGATTTTCATAGGTTAGGACAACTAATGCAAAAATGATGTTCCCATTAATCTCTTGTTGAAATTGACATTTATTAATAATATGTAGGGATTTATTTTCTATGGGAGGAGAAGAAGTGGAGAGACCTCTTTAGGCTTAGCTGGATGTAAAATAATTCTCTTACCTTTAAAAATTAAAAGCATATGTATTAGATCACCCATAATTTATGACATCCATATCAAAAAGCCAAGGTCTACCTAAAAGTATATGAGCAACATCCATCAGAAAAACATCACATCAAATTTTATCACTATATTCTCCTAATTGAATGGGTACAAGACAACATTAAGATATAGAGATAGAGGTCTTATCTACCCAAGCAACCTTATAAGGCTGTGGGTGAATCTCTAGGGTGAGCTTCATCCTAGCTAAAGCAGAGGCAGTAATAACATTCATAAAATTGCCACTATTAATGATTAATTTACACGTCTTTTCACCACTCTTAAAATAAGTGTGAAAAATTGATGCGCACCTCCAATCAATATTAGCTTGTGGGGTAGCTAACAAATAATGCATAAAAACTATATGAGACTCATCTAATGCTTCTTCTGCATCACTAGCTTCTTCACAAGAGTCAACTGCAATTTGATTATCATTATTTCTATTTTGTTGATCCTCATTTTCATAATCTAATTGCAAGTTTTAACGAGGATAAGTACTTGCATAATGATCAATTTTACCACATGTAAAATAAGGAATGTTAGAAGTCTTAGAACTAGATGTTCCCACTAAAGCTTTTCATTTTGTTTCACTAGGTCCTTTAGAACTACTAAGGTAAGAGGGGTAACACGCAATTGAGAGTTGTCCCCAAATGAAGTTGTGAATCGCTTCTAAGGCTGTGATCTAAGATATTGTTCAATTTGAGTCACCACTTGAAATGCATCCTCAAGAGAATAAATTTCTCAAGTTAACATTTCATTATGAATATCAGTTTGTAACCCAGATCTAAATCTAGAGATTATGGTGCGGTGATTCTCTCTAACATCACAACGGGTCATCAATTGATCAAACCATGTCATATACACAACAACAGTCATTGATCCTTGTTTAAGCGTAGTCATTTCATCCATAAGTTGAACATAAAAAATTTAATGGTACATATTTTTTCTTTAAAATTTCTTTCATCTCATCCCAAGAAGCAATAGTTGGTTTTCCTAATCGTTGAAATTTTTATGTGAGATTAATCCAATAAGTCTTAGCATGGCTAGTTAGTTTCATGCAGGCAAAATGAACCTGTCTATTTTCCGACATGGGCATCCAATCAAAATATTGGTCCATATCTACTAACCAATCTAAGAAAATTTTTAGATCAAGTCAACCATCAAAAGTAGGTAGATAAATTTTAACCCTACGAATAACATTATCATCAGGTTCTCTAATTGTACATCGAGGGGCAACAAAACTAGATAATGGCTCTTCATAATGTTGAGGATAATGCTCATAAGGAGCTCGATGAACATAACCTTCATCTAACCTAAGACAAATTAAAATCACTTCAAATCCTTGAAATATTCTCATACCCATTTATATTTTTATTTATATTCACAAATATAAATGAAATATAAATTCAAACAACCAAAACCAACTCCAAAAATAAAACTCAAATTCAATCAAAATCCAACCTAAGCCTTTCAAGTCAAAATTTTGAACTTAGCCAAATCAATTTCAAATCAAGCCAAAGCCTTAATTTTTCTTCATGATTCAATCAATCCTTCAATCATGAATCCAAATATAAATACAAGCTTCAATCACCAAACCAAAACTCAATTAAAAAATCAAACCCAAGTCAAACTCATATTCAGCCTTTGAACTTGAAATTATCAAATGAATCAAAACCCATTTGACTTCAAACTACTTGCAAATGCATTTATATTTCAATCATAAGTCCATAGGTGAGTTCAATCAAACTCAAATCAGGCTTTGACCAAGCCATTTGACCCACTTAGGCTCACTTGAGCCAAAGTGACCTAAAGTACCCTTATGAGCCAAATTTTAATCCTAACAAAATTGGATTGAACTTAGTCCACCTAAGCCTCTCATCATGATCAACAATCATCATGAGATGATCAATCACTCACATTGGGTCATACCAAGTCAAACCTAAGGGTTGACCAAGTCAACACTTACCAAAATGAAACCTAAGCTAGCCAAAATCTACCATAGGCCAAATTGAGTGAAACCATTGATCAAAACTCATTCATGATCAATGTTTTAACTTGACCAAGTCAACATTTGAGCCTAACCTAGCCCAATTGGCCACTTGAACCAACTTCACCCAACTTGACCTAAAAAGTCAAAATATGTCAAAACTTGATCTAAGCCAAATTGATTGAAACCAATGGGTCAAGTTCATTACAAAATGATTATTGAACTTAACCAAAGCCTCAATTGGCCAACTAGACTTAACCTAGCCCAATTGACCAAGAACCTAACTTGACCTAAAGAATTATATTGAGCCAAACTCAAATATAATCTAAATTGATTGGAAATAAAGATATGAATCCATTTCATATGACCAACCAAACATGAACCAACCCATGACCTAACCCAAATAGGTTAAATGGGTCAAGTTGGTCAACTTGACCCATTTGACCTAAATGAACTCAATTGAACCAAAACTAAATATAAACCAAATTGAATCAAACCAAAGCCACCAAAATATTTCAAATGGTCATATGAACTTGACCTAATTTGACCAATTGGTCAACTTGACTCAAGTTGACCCATTTTGACCTAAATAGGTCAACATGAGCCAAATCACATCAAACCAATTCCAAATCTAATGAAATTTGACCTAACCTATTTTTCAAACATATTAAATATATTCAAATTGAAACCCAAGCCAAATGACCATTTTACCCCTAGGCGATGGGGTAAATTTTGGCCAAATCCACTTGGAATTTTGTTAAATCCTCTTCATGACCACTTGACACTCTATTAAAGGAATAAGTGAACACCAGAGAGTGTGGTGCACCTAGCCCAATGGGTTTGGGTCAGCCAAACCAAATCCAAATCCAAAATCGACCACCTCCTTTGAAAATGGCCACATGGAATCCTCCCTCCACCTTGTTTGAGCACACGACCACTTCACCCACTCCTCCTCTGGCCAAAACTGAATGCCATACCACTCTAAATAGCTTAAACAACCCATTGAATAGGGCCAATTGGATCAAAATGACAAGCTCCTCCACGCCCATCCAATTCTTCAAGGGGGAGATATACTCTCTCTAATTCCATTCAATCTTCACACTCAATTGAACTTAGGGAAGCCAGAGGAGCCATTGCTAAGTGATCACAAACTACCTAGAGTGAAATTGATTTTCCATTTTCTCATTTTTCATAGATTGAAAACAGGGAGCTCCACTTGAGATCCAACTTAGCCAATACTTCATACCAAGCCAATTCCTCCCTCAAGCTTCATTAGAAGATCAAATCGAACTTGCCTAGACCTTTTCCCAAGCTTAAGGAGGTGCTATCTTGATCAAGACTGAGCCTACTTGAAGAAGAACTTGGCTTCTAGAAGGATCCATCCAATCTCAAGACCTCAAACTCTCAACAAAGCTACGTCTCCACTAGACTAAACTTCCCTAAGGGAATCGAGCACCGGTGAGGTATGCCATTAAATCGAGCATAATCTAGATATGGTCTAGTCCATTATGAAGTAAAGTATCACCCCATGAGATTCTAGCTGTTAGATGTGATTTCCTTTGTATATTGATGGTGTGGGTTGAGTTTCAATCCAATCTGAGCTCAATCGAGCTCGGATCATGCCCTAGAAGATGGACGGATGTCCTCTCTCATAGGGAAATATAGAGACAGATCATGGGTCATCCATCTGCACATTTTGGATGGACGATCATGATCAAAGGCACGTAGATCCCATAAATTTTACCCTTAGAACCGTCCGATCCTTGATCGAATGGGTGAGGAGAAAGCGCGTAGCACCACCGCTAACGCTATGCTAGGATGTGCTAACTTAAATATCAAATCTCATCGCCATGAAATCATGCGTCCCATGTGGACATTTAAACATTTAATTAGGCTATTAAATCACCTAATTAATCATGAAAACTTCCTAAATTCATATCTAAGCCTAGAAAGATTCAAAAAATATGAGATAAATTGCATTGGATAGATAATTGAACATAGAATATTCTAAAAATAATGCTTTTCTCTAAATTTGGGTTTTATTAAGAATATTATTTTCTTAATTACCCTCTAATTACTCAACTGATTAATCCCAAACTTCTTGTGCATAATTAGTGGGATGGCTTCTGCCTCCCCTAATATCCTTGGGATTTATTGGTGATTTAATTAGAGGAATTGCTAGTTCATTCCTTTATCACTCCCTTAATGATATTAAGCTTAATTAAGGGTATAATTAGTGGTCTAACCCTCTGATTGAGTCAATTAAGTTTTGCTTAAGTAAATATATGTTTTAGAGAATAAGTTTTGGGATATTTTCCCTAAGACATTCATTAAACCCCCTTTCTTCCTTAATCCAACCTTAATTATGGGTTAATTCACTAATTACCCCCTTAATTAATTTCATAAAATTTTAAAACTTTTTAGAACTCAATTAATCTACCTTGATTAGATTTTTAGGTGTTCAAGAGCCTAAGTACAATAAAAAAAATTAAAACTCAACTCACATGTGTGAGAGGTGTTATGAAATTATTTAAAATAAACCCCTTAGCTTAATTAATCATTAATCATGAGCCAATTACATTAGGTACCTTTCTTTCCAAGGTGTATCACTGATTTAAATTCCTTGTGTGATTTTATGTCATATCATTGGTTCATAATTATTTGATTAACTATGTGTAGGTAAGGGGTAATTAACACACTTAATCCATACCTTCACCTAAGCAACATATAAAAATCATCTAATAATCCTAACAACAAACTAAATCAACAAACATATGTGAGAATGGGTTAGGAGCAGCAAACTCACCTTATATTTCTCAAATTAAATCAAACTCAAAATAAAATCAAACCTTCCTTAAAAATAACTTGATTTGCTTTAAGCTTTCTTATTTCTTAAGATTGTCTTTAGGAATTAATTAGGGTAAATGTGTTTACATGCTTTCATTATTTTAGTTATTTTCTAACATGCTAAATGTGTATGTCATATGTATTTCATGCATTCATGCTTTTCAAAAATCAAATTAAAAATGAAATATTTTCTTTATGTCAAATTGCATGTTTTGGCTAAAGTAAAAAATATGAATGGCTATTATCACTACTAAATCCAAAACTATTTTCAAAATCTATAAATAAAATACTTAAAATTGAAAGTGTGCTACTTATAATTATTTATAAGTATGCATGTCGATATAAATATGAAGATGTGCAAAGTGTGGCTTTCCTTTTCTCTTCTTTTAGCATAATTTTGGATAGGATTTTGCAAAGTGTATAGTTCATTTGAGAAGAACACAACACTTGCCTAACCTCATTCCTATCCATTCCTATGCTATTACTTAATAAGGATATCCACACTTGTACATATAAATTACATAAATAAAACAAATAAACAAATACAAACTATTTGCATCTTTCTTTTCCATTCATTTCTTTTGTACATGTTTTTGTATTTAAGAAAAGTGGTATATTAGTCTGGACAACCCCGGGGTTGCGAGGCTTTAAGTAGCCCTAAGTAGGTCTTGTACCTTGCACCCCTGGTGCTAACAATGACGTTGTTCTCACTTATGCCTTTCATACATATACATGTGCATGTGAATAATGGATAAAAGAAACCCCTCTTTTCTACTTATGAAAATCATGCATCATAAAGCATTCAAATTTTCTTAAGTAACATTTCTTTTGCATTTATCATAAAGTGTGCTAAACATTTCCATTTTTATGTATAAGATATGTTTAGGATGCATTTATATGCATGTTATACATGTTGGAAAAGAAATGAAGTTATGTGTGTTTTGTGATATTAATTCACTTTATTTAATCTTAAAATGCCTTTCTTTTTTAATAAGATTTGTTTAGGGAAAATATAAACTTAGAATTAATTAAAACATATAATAAACATTCACTAAACAAAAATCAAATATGAATCCACTTTAGAAATTACTAAAGATGGGGAAGGAAAGAGAAGTTCTCTTCTCTTTTTCCTTTGTTTATAACTTAGTAATTAATTGTATGTTCATTCAAACGTAAGCAAATCACCAAATAAAAATCACCCAAATAAACTAAACAACTTAAATAAAACTACCCTCTAAGTTGAACATCTTCACACTTAGAAAATCTAAGCCTTAAAGCCATAGCTAAGCATACCACACAAACTTTTAAAGCACACACATTAGTTAAGTCACCACTTCTATTTTAGGTTATGCATGGTTGATATTTTCTTTTATCTTGTGATATATTGTTTCTAGTCTGGATGTTAGGGTGAATGTGCATAGAATGAGTGGTAGGATGATTTAGTCTAATCATTATTTTATGTAGGGTATTGTGCTTAAGGGGCACTGTAATAAAAATATAAATACTTTTATTGTGCAGGTGCTTATACCCCTAAGCATAATCTAATAGGCCAGGTGGACTTGGTTACTCATGTGTGGGGAGCTAAGTCCAATGTACAAGCTTGGGATTTGTATGGTATATTTAGCTCATTTTTGTTTTGCAGTGTTAGTTAAATTTACTTTTCCTTTTCATATATTTTTGCAATTAGGATTTTGGATTGAATGTTATGGGGGATTAGGATGAGCATTGATCATAATATTACATTTTATGTACCATGTGAAACCTTTGGAGCAACCACCTTCCAACCATCCAAAAGAAGGAACCAAAAGAAGAAAGAAAAAAAGAAGAAAGAAGAAAAGAAGAATTGAAGACCCCTATAACATGAACTGATTGTAAATTAATTCTTTCATAATCTGGGTTGCATAAGGGTAGAGCTCAACTAACCAATTTGTTTTTGGATTTGTGTGGTGGTGCCCAACCACAAATGGTCGTTTATTCTTTTGTGCTAGCTTTATAAAAATATTTGATTTTTGTTTAGCTTGTGCATTAAGATGGCATGTTTTCCTAATTTCTTCCTTGCTTTGATGTATGGCTTGGATGACGATTAGGCTCTTAGGAAAAAAATAAATCTTCTACCAAATTAATCAACTCAAAATTTAAAAAAAAAACTCATAACCTCATTTAAAGCCTAAGTTAAAATCAAGATAAAAGAATTATCGACCCCTTAGCTGGATGAGTATTTCTTTTATAATATCATGCATAAAAACATATTGTTACACTCTTGATTGGAGGGCTTCGGCAACTTGACCTTTAAGAGCCATGGTGGAAAGACACCTCCCCCTACTCATTAATTTTGTCTCATAATCTTATTTCTCATGCATTAGGCACATGAATCCTACAAGTCTGAGTCAAATGATTGTCCAAAAGTGAAAGTAAAATATAATATATTTTGCATTAGATCTAGGTCATTTGTCATGCCCTTAAATGATCTAGTCTCTTAGAGAGTGAGTTGAAGGACTTAATCTCTTTCTAAAATAAATAACAGCCTAGCTATCTTGCATAAAGTATATAACTTGCCTACATGAATTTAAAATCGTAGGAGGAGTTAGTTGGCTGCCACCCCCAACGGTTGTAAGTCCAAGCAGTCGGGTAGTTTATCCTCTCTTGTGAGGGCAAACCAAATACCCATTTTAGCCTTATATTTATATTATGCTTTTGGCCCACGCCAAATCTCCCAAGATTTAGGTTTTGAGGTTGCTTCTCCCTTCTATGGGCCATAAGCATAAATCCTCACCTTTAGGCATTTCCATAACATTGTATTATGAAATTAAAAGCCCTAAACTTCTAATAAAAATTTAACTCAAATAAATAATTCAATTTCAAAAATGTAAAGCCCAACCATAGAATAGTTTGGGATATTTACTAGTCTTCCTAGTATCCTAAACATCCCCTACTCATCTTCATTTGGCTTCAATAAGAACTCCCTTCTTTTGATCAATTCCACTTGATTTGCTAAAAATAAACTAATCAATTGATAATCTTACCCATTAAAATCTTTGAAGACAACGATCATTTACCTTAATTATGAGGATTCCTATGAAATCCCCTTCCTTAGGATGTAATTAATAATGGGGGCTTGCCCCTGTAGGGAACTCAATGAACCTAGTTTAAAATAAAACCTACTTTATTTTTCCATATAAAGAAGGGGAAGAATCTCTGGTACATATGCAGACCCATTGTCCTTAGGAGTCCTTATTGAGGTAATTAGGTCCATTGTCGGGTGGTGGCTTCTATCTTTTGAGATAGTACACCTCTCCTCAATGTCATACCGATCACCCTCAATAAGAACATCTTCGGATCTATGTGATGTCCAAAAATACATAAAAAGTAGTATATTTCTATCTTCATTTTATTCCACATAGAGTAAAGATGGAAGTATACATTCTTTAGAAATTATCTAATTATAATAATTTCATAACAGATTTTTCTGGCGACTCCGCTAGGGATGGTTCCTCTCTCCATTTTTAATAAATGATCATTGTCTCCAAGTATCGATAGTGGGTTTGTACTTTGGTATGAATCCAAGACTATCTTTCTTTCCATTGGCTCTTGACTTATTTCATCTTTAAGTTAAGCAAGCCAACATCTTTAGGTTTTAGGACCTCATCTCGTGTTGGTCTTAAACCCCAGTTGGGTTCCCAAATGGGTGAAAATAAATTTTAATAAAAAATAATTAATTAAAGACTTCCTCCTTACCATTTTTATGGTAAGTAAAGGTTCATTTTAAAATAATAAAGACAAAATAAATCCTTCATAAAATAATCTTGCATTTCAAAAAGCACCCTTTCAAAATGCACATAGTGAAATATTTTGCACAAAAAATTTTTTTGCTAAAACACCTTCATTTAATAATTTTCATGATTGTTATATGTAGGATCATCTTTACAAAAATAAAATTCCAACAATTACATTTTCTAAAAGCACAAATGAGTTTCTTCACTAAATTCATTTTGGTGAAGACCTCATTTTCTAAAATAAAATTCCAGCAATCATATTTTCAAAAGCATAAAATTTGAAGATGGGCCTTTCCATTAAATACACCCAAATGTGTTGAATGGATATTACATCTTCAAGTAAAATCACAACTTTGAAATACCACTCAACACATTCCACATGTGTTAGGTTGGAACTTTCACATTTTCAAAAAGCACATATGGAACCTCTCCATTCAATAAACCCACATTTATTGAATGGAGGTTTCATTTTCAATAAAAATCGAAAATACATTTTCAGAAAGCACATATGAATATTTTCAATATACCCAAATTTATTGAATGGAAATTTCATTTCCAAATAAAAGTAACATTATTTTGAAACGCCACTTAACATATTTCATATATGATTAAGTTGGGATTTCCTCTTTCAAAAGAAATAATCACACACAAAATATACACCTTTGGAAAATGAAACATAATTGATTTCCATCTTAGATACCCAAATTTGTTAAATGGAAATCTCCCTTTTCAAAAAAAAATCAACAAAAATAAAATCTTTCAAAACATATTTGGAAATTCAATTTAGCATACCCATTTGCTAGATTGAAGTCTCCCTTTTCCAAAACAAAAATTTGCAACACACTTTTTGGAATTTCATTTAGCATACTGAAATATACTAAGTAAAATTTCCATTCCACAAAAATTTTCAAAACATTTTGGAACTTTAATTTAGCATACCCCATTTGCTAAAGTGAAGTCTCCCCTTTTCAAAATCCAAAACAAAAATTTGAAACACACTTTTTGGAATTTCATTTAGCATACTCAAATTTGCTAAGTGTTATTTCTATTTCACAAAATTTTCAAAAATACTTTTGGAACTTCATTCTTTAGCATACCATATTTGCTAAAGTGAAGTCTCCATTTTCAAAACAAGATCAAAACACAAATTTTAAACACCTTTTTGGAATTTCACTTAGCATACTCAAATTTGCTAAGTGAAATTTCCATTTCATAAAATTTTTAAAGACACTTTTGGAACTTCACTTTAGCATACCATATTTTTTGAAGTAAAGACTCCATTTTCAATCAAAAATAAAATCAAAATCAAAAGAGAAACACATTAGGATTCCCTTAGCATACTTAAATTTGCTAAGGATCCTACTTTTAAAAAATAAATTAAAATCAAAAGAAACACATTAGGATTCCTTTGCATACTCAAATTTGCTAAGGATCCTACTTTTCAAAATCAAATCAAAATCAAAAGAAACACATTAGGATTTTCTTAGCATACTTAAATTTGCTCAGAATCCTATATTCAAAATTTTCCAAAAAAAATAATCAAATACACTTGGATTTCCTCATCTAGCATACCCAAATTTGCTAAATAAGAAATTCCATTTCTCTTTTCAAATCACAAAATGATTCACAAAATAAAGCAAACAAAGAAACAAAAAGAATAAATTATTTTTCAAACATTTCACTTAGCATACTCAAATTTATTAAGTAAATTCCAAAAATCTGAAATCCAAAACAAAAGCAAATTGACCATTTACTTTAACATACCTTAATTTGTTAAGTAAAGGGTCCTCAAAATCAAAATAAAAACTCAAATATGAACCAATGGAAGCATCTCTTCAAACAAGAATATTTTAACCCATTTTCAACATATCCAAATTTATTGAGAATGGATTCTATATCCAAAAAATTCTTCTTTCCAATCATATCTCGAAATCTATCATTTGAGCTAGTCTTAACATTTTAAAAATATTGAGTATGGGTTCAAATTCTAAATTCAAAATTCAAAGTCAACAAAAATATGATTCAAATTTATTTTTAAAATTGCACTCATTCAAATGATAGTTTCGATCGCTCAATTTTCGAAATGACGTAAATATGTTTTCACCTTTTCCCATGGGATGGACTTGGCCTTAGATCAGGCTAGCCTTCCTCATTCTGATTATGCCAACCTCATTCATTTTGGATGAGGCTGATGAGCGAGGATTGTGAGGGCACCCCTCACCACCGCAAGCAGAGCAGTGACTGCAAAGTTGGTCATTCAGATTAATATGCACTTGGACTCTTATATTCCCTCACTAAAGAGGAAGGCAGTGGTGGTTCCTATAGTGCCAGCATCAATACTAGTGTATGCCATCCATTGTTTCCGTCTGTGCTAGACCCACTCATTAGAACCTTCCAAGGGGAAGGTGCACCTAATCCCAGGAATAGTCTCCCCTATTTTTGAAGTCAGGTCTAGCTCTTACTCAGCCCGCCCCACCAAGACTCAGAGGAGGAACAAAAATTGCATGATAAAGTGATACCATACACGCATCGCCAGGGAGATGGAGGCAACTACCCAGTCAGTTATTGAGGAGTTGCCCACTCTGATTTCTTTGTTGGTTACAACAAACCCATTTCATCCTCTCTCTCGGTCAGACAGAGAGGATGCCAAGAGGATCCCTACTTCCTTCATCACCATGGTCACCTGAAGTAGAAGTAGCATGCTCCATTGAATTCTATGCCGGTTTCCTACGATGATGATGGGCTCAATTTGACTTGAGATCTATCCACCAGCATGGGGAAGCATCTGTAAGAGAGGGCGAGGCCCATACCGCAGCTTCATATCCAAACAAGAGGTTTCATCCAATGACCTGCACTCATTGATTTTCTTGATCTGCATCGCACGCATACACAAGTATTCTACTTACAGGACTACCCATCACAGAGGAGAGCTATTCAGAGAGTCGGTGGTGTCTCCACCACGCACCCCCACTTCCCATCCACCGTCATCCATTCATGTTTTAGCATCTTGCCCACCAAAGCGCCAGGAAGAAGAGGACCTGGTGATCCGGCTAAGGCCAAGGATCCCATTCCATCTCCACACCGTGGGTGAGGTCTCCGCTCAACCTTCTACCCCAGTTGTCGTGTGGAAGGAATGGTGACCCCGAAGCATAGTGGTCGTCCCTTCACCATCACCATGGCAACAGGATCTGCAGATGGTTACAGCAGTTGTAGAGGGAGAATGTGGCAACTTAGTTGCACCCATGATGATAGAACCTCCTAGGAGTGTCACCCCATATAGAGTTAGCAGTGAGTATATCTTCTAGTGAGCAGCCCTGTTGATTCTCGGGGGAGGTCCAGTGCCTCACAGTGCATGATGTTAATCCCATCACCGATCAGCCAAAATCATTTATGCCAGTTCTGACATATCATTCTCTTGATTACATAGTAGCTCATTATTTCATGGAGAAGAAAGAGATCCTAGGATATGACTTCTCTAATGAGGAGAAGATTAACTTTGATCCCAATGAAGATAATTATTGGGAGACTTAGCAAGGGTTTGCATGGTAGATATTAGGGAATCCCTCCTTAGAGAGCATTAGGCTATGAAAGGTGTTAAGGACAAACAGGAAGACATAGCCCATTTGGTCCAACACCTCCTAGCACAAATAAAGCAAAAGGATGAAAAGATATATAGGATGGAGATGAGGCTCAAGAATCTATTAGCAGTTATCTTAGCATTGCAGAACCAAGCCCCAAGAGTTCATCCTACCATAGTTGAGACTAGTCAGCCAGAGTTGGTGCATGTCTTGGAACAGCCTAGACTTTAACTCCATTAGAGCAAGGTAGCACCAGCATGTATAGGAAGGTAGTGGATAGTACCTCCATACAGGAAAAATATATTAAGTCTATGGTTGAGCAATAAGTGAAGGAAGCGGTGGCTCAAGTGCGAGGAGGATCATCTGTTCCAAAGGGTAGACCCTAACCGGAGGAATTTGATGCAATCCAATATCCTAAAAATTTCATTCAACTGTTCTTCAAGAGTTTTGATGGTAGTGAAAACCTGGGGCAGCACATCATGCATTTCAGAGATAGTTGTCGCAACATTGGTGGCAGTGACACTTTCCTTTTCCTTCTCTTTGTCAGTAGCCTAGCGGGGATAGCTTAAGATTGGTATGTTGAACTTCCTAATAGTTCAGTAAAGACTTTTACTAAGTTGGAGCAACTCTTTATCAAGAGGTTTATTGGAGCTCAATAGGGTTTATTGGATTATCAACAATAACACCCGTGTCCCTTATTGACTACATTCTCAAATGGCATAACCTGAGTATGAAATATGAACCGCAGCTGTCTAAATAGCATGCCATTGAAATTCCTCTAAAGAATATCCATGGCATGTTCGTCTCCATTCTTAAGGGCTTCACCAGAACAACCTTTGAGAAATTAATTAACAAGATGGCTAGCTTTGCAAGGAGAAGCCAAACAATTACCTTCTCTAGATGTACCAACAAAGCCAAAGCCACAGAAAGTATATGAGAAGCAAAGATAATAAGACAAGGGAAACAAAGCCCAGAGCAGTTTGAGAAACCTCATGCTCAGAAGTTGATGCTTTCACCTCCTACCACCTCGGTACCCATGGCACATACCTCCATGGCCTACACCACCTCCTCCTCGAACCACATCATCAAAGGGGTACACATATGCTTTGCTAGGTACTATGATCTTTTTTGGATAAACTTAATAAGTCTTATTCACTTAAGAGGGAGGTATTCAAGAAGATCTTTAAGAATCTCTTAAAAAATCTTGATTTTTAGCTACCCGAACCTAGGAGACTGGAGGAAGTGGGCAAAAGCCATGATCCTAATTTTTTCCCCTACCACTATATGCTAGGTCATGTATTGGAAGATTTCTTCACCTTTAAGGATTGGCTTGAACATAGCTTCAAGACTGGTGCTATAGTTATCCCGAAGGAATACCTCGTGGAATAACCATCCAGTTCCAATAGGGTAATCCTTGGGGATACTTGCTATCCTTCCAAAACCAAAGAAGGTTAGGATATCTTCTTATCCAAAATCTCTAAAAAGATTATTCAAAAGATTAAGAAACTTTCCTTATAGGTGCCTAATCTAGCTCAAACCTCCAACATCAAGGAAGGTTTGCAAGTTTCCAAAGCCAACTTAAGGAAAGGGGGAGCTCAGCAGTAGCAACACCAAGTGCCGCCTGATACAAGAGTAAACCATCGACAGTTGACTCCACCCAAGATTGCAACTACCACATCAGCGACTACTACTACTTCATCTAATTCTTCTTCTACTAGTAGACATCTTGTATTGGTGGATGAGGGCATCAAATCCCTCACCCCTCTTACTTTACTTGATTTCTACTTTGTACCTCCTATCAAATCCAAGAAATAGAAGAATTAATCTAGCTTGAATTACATTTGTATCACTTCTGATGGGTTGTCTGAATCTATTCCTAATAACTCCTAATCTTACTCTTTCTGATTCAGTGTTAGATTTTCCTACTCTAAATGCTATGAGTTCATCTCCTGAGATAAAATTAGAATCATCTGATTCCGAGGGCCCCATAGGAGAAGTTGTAAGTGAGCTCGATGTACAGGTAGAACCTTCCATTACCCGCCATAGATCATCAAGTCAACCTCAGAAGTGGTTCTCTACCTAGGCGCACCTCAAGATGAGGAAATAAGTCATTGGTTCAGAGGATCGAGAAGCCCCTGCACAGGATGCTCCACCTTTGGATATACTTGTGGAGGATCATCCCAAGGTGGACTATAATTTTCTCTCTCATCTAAAGAAGTTTTCATCTAAGCTAAGCATATATGATGCCCTTATCTTATCCAAAAAGATGAGGAAATCATTAATCAAGGCTCTCTTTAATCTTGAGATATGCTTAGCTCAGCTAACCGCTATTGATGAGGAGGCACATTATTCTAGAGAAGCTCAGGGGATTACTTTCACAGATGAAAATGTTCTTTTATGGGACATGGAGCACAACCATCCCCTCTACATTATAGTTTACATGAGTAGATTTAGACTTGCCAGAGTTCTCATCGATCCAGGAGCATCGGAGAACATTATGAGTCTAAAGACCCTTGCCTATTTGAGGATTGACATCTCCACACTCTAAGCAGATCGGATGATGTTAAGAGGATTCAATAAGGTGAGCTGGTTCCATATGTTGCCTTTGAGATAGGTGATCAAAGACCAAAACTAAGGAAGCCCCTAAGTTGAAGGTTTGTAGTTAAGGAAGCCCCTAAGTCTTCCACTGTTATGAAGCCGAAGAGATTCTTTTTAGGGTCATCCTCCTCAAGTCCTGAAGTTGATGTAGAACTTGACAAGAATTCATACAAAGAATTAATGGAATTATCGTTCGACTTTTACTCACCTTGTGCTCATAATCTTATACAGAAAGGTTTGGTCTCTCATACATTGTCCAAGCACATGTCATAGTACTTTGAGAAGCTGTGGAACTATACAAGTAGGTAAGCATAATCAAGAGCAGGACTAGGATTCGATATAGTGGATCCAGTTGATGATGAAGATTACTACTTAGTTTTTACCAATCATTTGGAGTCTGATAGGTTTTTTCACACAACACCAACTCTTATGAGAATGTGTGTTTAGAAATCACAGATGATCTAGATGATCTCTAAATCAAAGATGCAGCTCTAAAATTTGAAGAGGAGATCCATTCAAAAATTAACAAGCTCAAAGAAATCAACCTCGGGATAGAAGAAAATCTACACTCAACGTACATCAGTTCGTTGCTAAATGAAGAAGAAACTAATGACTTAGTTAGGCTATTGATTGAATTTAAAGACTACTTTGCATAGAGTTATGATGAGATGCCCAGATCATCTCCTAATGTAGCAGTCCATAAGCTTGCAATAGATCCTAGTGCCTACCCTATCAAGTAAGCTCCTAAATGGATGTGATTAGAAATCGAACAACAGGTCATTTTTGAAGTCAAGAAACTGATCAATCCTAGTTTTAAAAGGGAAAAAATATCCTACCGGTTAGCTGTCATCCCGCTTAAAAGAAGAATACAAACGTTAATTTCGTGGGACTTAAACAAGGCATGTCCTAAAGATGAGTTTCATCTTCCTATACCAGAATTAATGGTGGACATCACCTCATCTCATGCAGTTTTCTCTTTCATTGATCGGTCATCTAGCTATAACCAAATCAAGATGTCTCCTGAAGATGAAAGAAACACTACTTTTTGAACCTGGATCAAAATATTTTGTTATAGGGTCATGCCTTTCGGCCTTAAAAATATTAGTACTACATACCAACAGGCCATGACTCAGACCTTCAACGAATTCATCCATCATCAGGTTGAGTGTTATGTTGATGATCTAGTATTAAAGAGCAGAGAAAAGGAAGACAATCTCTTTGACTTGAGAGTAATTTTTGAATGGTTAAGATAGTATAACCTCAAGATAAATCCCCTGAAGTGTGCATTTGGAGTAGTTTCAGGGAAATTCCATGGGTTTGTTGTCCGACACCAGGGAATAGAAATAGACCATGAAAAAATTAAAAATATCTTGGAAATGCCACCTCCTAAAAGTTTAATTTAACTCAGATCTTTCCAAGCATGGCTAGCATATATAAGGCACTTTATTTCCAACCTATTAGGGAGATGCAAGCCATTTTCAGCACTTGTCAAAAAATACACCAAGTTCAAGTGGGATGACAAGTGCTAGCATGCCTTTGAGGACACTAAGTAGTATTTAGTGAAGCTGTTAGTTCTAGCAGCCCCTATCCCTGGTAGGCCACTCATCCTCTACACTGCTGTAATGGATGACTCTCGCAGCACTTTGTTGGCCCAAGACAATGATGAAGAGTAGGAGAGTGCTCTCTACTACCTCAGCCATCGTCTGATTATTGCTAAAGTGAACTACCCCCTATTGAGAAACATTGCCTAGGTTTGATCTTTCCATCCCAAAAGATATGACACTATATGCTTTCTCATAAGGTGAACTTGATTTCTAGAACCAATCCACTGTAGTATCTCATGACATGGCCAACACTATTTGAATGGTTGGTGCCCTGGTCCATGATTCTCTCGCAGGTTGATATCACATTCGTACCTCTCTGTGTAGTTAAAGGACTAGCACTAATGGATTTCTTAGCAGTACAGCCACTTCCTGTTGATTCTCAACTTAGTGATAATCTCCTTGATGAACAAATCATGAACTTAGGGGAGGTTGATAATTACCGATGGGAGATATATTTTGATGGTACAACTTCTTTTCATAAAGGGGAAGCACCATGATCTACTCTTCCAGAAAGGCAAGGGTAGGACTAGATCTCCTAACTCCAAATTATGATCTGATGAGATTCTCATACTATCTTTCCAACCCCTTCACCAACAATGAAGTCAAGTACGAGGCTTTGATTACCGGTCTGGAGTTAGCTATCACAGTCTATGTCAAGAGCATCAACATCTTTGGGGATTATCAGTTAATCATTAATCAGATTGCCAGGTCCTACAAGGTTCTCAAACCAAAGCTTCATCATTACAATGAGTATACCATGAAGCTGTTGGCCCAAATTCTCGAAGTCACCATCTACAAGGTTCCCCAAATAGAGAACATAGTAGCAGATTCTTTGGCTAAACATGATAAAGAATTGGCATGTCTGGGAGATGAGACCATTCCAATAAGGGTCCAAAATAGACAAGTCCTATCTCTTATTGATGTTGAACTCATTGAGAGACTTTCTCCTGAAGGGGAGCTTTTCGTTGCCTATAAGGACAAGGAGCTAGATTGAAGGCAACCATTCATAGACTATTTGAACACAGGCAAACTACCTCAAGAAAAGTCACAAGCCCATCAGGTGAAATAGAGAGCTCTTTCCTATGCTCTCATAGATGGCACCTTGTACTGATGGTCCTTTGACTATATGTGGTCACGCTATTTAGATAAACATGAAACTCATAGCATTTTAACCAAGGTACATTCAGGTATATGCGAAGTGCATCAATTCAGTCCAAAGATGAAGACAAAGATCAAAAGACTAGGATACTACTTTCCTTCAATGATTACAGACTACATGGATGTAGCTAGGAGATGCCATTAGTGTCAGGTACATGGTGTGGTCCTCCACCAACCACCCAACATTCTACACCCTACATTAGCTTCATGGCCATTCGAGTGTTGTGGTACCGACATTATGGGTCCGATCAATCCTCCATCTTCCAAGGGTCATCGTTTCATTCCAGCTGCCACCGACTACTTTTCTAAGTGGTCGGAGGCAATCCCACTTAGAGAGGTCACAGCTCAGCATGTGCTTCAATTTTCTAGAAACCATATCGTATATAGGTTTGGGGTGCCT
Organism: Cymbidium sinense; assembly: GCA_021442155.1. NCBI lineage: Eukaryota > Viridiplantae > Streptophyta > Magnoliopsida > Asparagales > Orchidaceae > Cymbidium > Cymbidium sinense. The sequence continues at coordinate 46,640,470 of CM038223.1, forward strand.
CGATGAATTATATACGATAATGATACTGCATTCAAAAACACCATGATCAACAGCTTTACTAGAAGACACGGTATAAATATGAGATACTCCACCATCTACTACCCCAAAGTAAATGGCTTAGTGGAAGCATTCAACAAAACTTTCATCCAAATACTAAAAGACACTTGAAGACAACAAGCAGCAGTGAAATGAGCAGTTGTTCAAAGCCTTATGGGCCTACTGCACCACATACTGAACTCCAACTCAATCTACCCTATTTTCCTTAGTGTATGGGTCTAAAGCCGTTCAACCTTTAGAAGTTCAACACCCATCACTAAAGATAGCATTGGGCAACAAGATCACTATAGAGCAGAATAAAAAGTTGCAATTAGAAGAGCTCGAAGGTTTGGAGGAGAGTCGCCTACGGGCTTGCTAGAATCTCGAGTTGTACAAGGACAAAATGATCCAAGCTCACAACAAGCTGGTCTGCCCTAGGTCTTTCTGAGTAGGAGAACTTGTGTTAGTCCCAAGAAGACCAATTATTGCCCGTCGAAAGATGACAGGAAAGTTTGAACCCACTTGGGAAGGCTCCTATGTCATAGAGAAGGCCTACCAAGGAGGATCTTATCAGCTTATTAATTGTAAATGGGAACACCCGATGATTCCAATTAATGGGCTCAATTTGAAGAAATATTACACATAAAACATTTTTGAAAATAATAATTAATAAAAAAAATCTAATTCTATTTCATCAAAATCTTCTCTTCTTTCGAAGCATTGTTTGCTTGTCTTGTGAATCCTCCATAATGTGTTTAGGGTAGGTGTAAGAGTTTCCTAGCGGCATTCTATCCCTCTTTCAACACAAACACAATCAAACACAATCTCCCAGTTTCATTAGAATAGGTGTGAGAGAACCCAAGAGGCATCCTATTTCGATTAGCACAACTAAGTTAAGTGTGAGAGAACCCAAGTGGCATCTTTTCTTAGTAGGGAAATACCATTTGCCACCCGTGGCACCATTTAATTAAAATCTTCAGCGTGTTTAAGGTAAGTGTAAAAGTCCCTTAGAGGTGTCATATTCCCTTTAGCACAAGCATAAAAATAAACACATATCGTTTATCTTAGGCTACTTTCTTGTGGGAGCAAGCCCCCTTGTGGCACTCACTCAATAGCTGCTCTAGGTCGGGTCTGTATGCTACCTTGCTAGTATGTCACCCCAGTGGTCACTTGTTTGAAAGATGTGAGTCCCTGCGCTTTCTTTCTAACTTGACCATCGCAAACCAATGAGCGCATTGTTAGTATGGTAGACTTCACTGCCCAGCCAGTAAGCTACCTCATGTAGATTTGTTTAAGAAGATGTGAGTCCCTAAGCTTTCTTCTTGAATTAATCATCATGATCTAACTAGGTCGAGTATATTTGAGGTTTAGGATAAGTCCCCAAAAGGCTTCTTTCCTCTTGACTATGTTTGAGTCGATATAAGTCCTCTAGTGGCATTCACTTAGTAGTCACCCTAGGTCGGATAGCACCTGTCAAGCTGAAGACAGACTATCCCAGCAATCAGTTCCACTATAGGAGGATGTGAGTTCCCGAGCTTTCTTCCTAGGCTGATTGTTGCAAACCAACGAGCACCTTAGGTTGGTAGATGTTTGTTATGCTGATAATAACTCACCCGGTAGATACATCACTCTTGGCAGATGTGAGTCCCCGCACTTTCTCCATGAGTTGGCCATCGAATACCTATTTAAAATATGACTAGCCATGTCATCTTCTCTGGGGTTTTGGATTAAGCCCTTTGTGGCCCCTCTCCCTATGGGAATTCTATTTGGATCACATCCTTTGCGACCCCATTTTGACACTACCTGGGTTACTTTTGGACTGGACAGTTCCCCTTTCCAAGTAACCACCCTTGCTGTTGGAGAATTTATTTAGCGAATGCATAGATTCTCCCTTGGTTCAGTAAATCTGAGATAGGCCTAGGCATATATAAGCTTCTTCTCTATTTGATCCCTTACAAATCAACAGGGTCCACGATAAACAAACTACACAAACAAATAATTTAATTCGCTTGTGGACTAAGAATTCAAGCCCTGAAAGGGCCCCTTTTCCCAAGTAGTCAACCTATCTTTAGGGCAGTGTCAGCAGAACTCTCTATAGGAATTGCCTGACTACCAGAGTTGAGATAAATCTCTGGGCCAGTACTCATTCTGAAGTCACCCTTATGTCAGGTTTTATCTATTTTGCCATAAGCAGGTTACCCCAACAGTTATTCTGCTTTGGAAGATGTAAGACTATGATGCATTCTAGCAGCATGTCGAACCGATGTGTTGTAGTTCGATTTATTGCCCAAAACAACCGATGACCCCTATGGTCTTTTGCAGTGGTAGATGTGAGTCCTCTAGCTTTCTTCTCTCGAATTCATCATTGCAAACTGAAAGGCAGTCCAATGGTCGAATAGTACTCCCATCGGCCGAGAAGCTACTCCCTTTACTTCAGTAAATCTAAGATAGGTCTAGGCTAATATAATCTCCTTCTTAGTGTGATCCATCGCAAATCAACAGAATCCATCAAAACAAATCTAAAAATGAAATCAATCTTTGATTATCTTTGAGCTAATTAAGTCCCCAGTGGCATTCACTCAATAGTCATCCCTAGGTCATGTCTGATTTGTTTCCCAAAGAAACCAATCACCTTAGTGGTCTCTTATTTCTAAAAGATGTGAGTCCCCGTGATTTCTTCTTAAGACTTGACCATTGCAAATCGAAAGACATCCCCTTAGTTGGATAGTCCAACCTTGTGGTTGGTAGACTACTCCCTTTGGATTAGTAAGTCTGAGTTAGGTCTAGGCCTCTGTGACCCCTACTCAGTGCGGTCCATCACAAACCAATGGGAATTCATCAAAACAAACCTAAAAATGAAATTAATCTTGTCTATCTTTGAGTTGATCTAAGTCCCCTTGCAGCATTCACTCAATAGTCAGCCCTATGTTAGGTTAGATTTGCTGCCCAAAGCAATCGATCACCCAAGTGGTTTTTTGTAGTGGAAGATGTGAGTCCTAGAGCTTTCTTCTCTTGAATTGATCATAGCAAACCTAAAGGCACTCTTTTGGTCGGATAGTTCTCCCAACAGCTGGGAAGCTACTCCCTTTGGTTTAGTAAATCTGAGATAGGTCTAGGCTGATATAAGCTCCTTCTTAGTATGGTCCATTGCAAATCAACGGAATCTATCAAAACCAAATTAAAAATGAAATTAATCTTTGACTATATTTGAGCTGATTTAAGTCTCTCAGTGGCATTCACTCAATAGTCAGCCTTAGGTCGGGTCTGATTTGTCACCCAAAGTAACCGATCACCCCAGTGGTTTCATGCTTCTAGAAGATGTGAGTCCCCAAGCTTTCTTCTTAAGACTTAACCATTGCAAATTGAAAGGCATCCCTTTGGTTGGCTAGTCCTACTATGTGTTTAGTATACTACCCATTTGGATGGGTAAATCTGAGTCAGGTCTAGGCCTCCATGGCTCCTACTCATATGATCCACGCATACCAACAGGGTCCATTTTAAAATCCAAAATTAAAAATCTGAAACAAACAAAACAAAAGCAATCAATCAATCCAAATCAAATCTTTTGCTCCTCCTCAGTGAGATGCAAGTCTTTCTAGTTCCCCAACGAATCCAAAATTCTAATCCCTTAGTAGATTTCACCTTTCCTCTCTTGTGGATGACTTGAACTTGCCGCCCCAGTTGAGACTTCACTTATTTATCTCTGGTGGAGTCAAAACAAACACAATTAAATAAATAACAAATTGAAACAAATTCAACCCTCTTCCCCAGTGGAACTAAATTAAACAAATCAAATTTCTCCCTAGTGAAACTCAAATCAAATCAAACCTCTCATCCCTATATGGATGACTTGAACCTGCTTCCCTAGTGGAAGGTTCACATACTCTATCCCTAGTGGATCCCTCCTTCCCTCTCTTATGTCCTTGACATAAGTAGAGCCACATTGCACTAAGCTCTGGATTCCTTCTACACCTTAGGTTAGGACTAGACCATTCTGATAGTGCTTGTGATCATTTGGTGTTGTTGATCATTTCAGTCAACACCAATATGTGCGGTGTTCCTTGTCAGTCACACCACACCTATTGGGCACCCTTTGTTGACCTCATTTTTAGGTTGAGCTCTCAACCCCTCCATCTTAGACATAGGACTCCTCTTAGACTTTAAGAGATCCTCGGTCTTAAGACACATCTAGTGATTAGGTGGTCACTCAACCTAGCCCTAGAGACTTAAAAGAGTTAGCCATAGGAATAGGTCATGCCTTAAGGCTGTTAGGAAAATTTGCCTACCCTATAGCTTGAACTACATTCCTCACTTCCTTCCTTCAAGTCAAACTCCAAAACAAATCAACATCAAACCTAAATCAATTCTAGCTTAATTGATTTTCTCCAAACCCAAATCAATGCCAAATGATTGAAACCCATGATTGAAACTTGTGATTGAAGCTTATGATTGAAATTCCAAATTCCAAATCTCTCCTAAGTCCCTTGATTCCCTCCTAAGGACTTAGCCTAAATCATGTTCAAATCACTTCAAATTCATGAAATTTTCTCACAACTCATTTATATTCTCAGTTATATTTACATATATAAATGAAATATAAATTCAAATTAATCAAACAAAATCCAAAACTCAAATCCAAATCAAAATCATTTCTAAGTCCTTTAATTCCCTCTTAAGGACTTAGCCTAAGTCAAATTCAACTCACTTCAAATCCTTGAAATTTTCTGATAACCCATTTATATTCTCATTTATATTCAAAAATATAAATGAAATATAAATTTAAACAACCAAAACCAACTCTAAAAATCAAACTCAAATTCAATCAAAATCCAACCTAAGCCTTTCAAGTAAAAATCTTGAACTTAGTCAAATCAATTTCTCAAATTAAGCCAAACCCTTGATTTTTCTTCATGATTTAATCAATCCTTCAATCATGAATCCAAATATAAATACAAACTTCAAACACCAAACCAAAACCCAATTCAAAAATCAAACCCAAGTTAAACTCATGTTCACCCTTTGAACTTAAAATTGTCAAATGAATCAAAACCATTTGACTTCAAACCACTTCAAAATCGATTTATATTTCAATCATAAGTCCATATGTGAGTTCAATCAAACTCAAATCAAGCCTTGATCAAGCCATTTGACCCACTTAGGCTTACTTGACCCAAAGTGACCTAAAGTACCCTTATGAGCCAAATTCTAATCCTAACAAAATAAGATTTAACTAAGTCCACCTAAGCCTCTCATCATGATCAACAATCAACATGATCAATCACTCACATTGGGTCAAACCAAGTCAAACCTAAGGGTTGACCAAGTCAACACTTAGCCAAAATGAAACCTAAGCTAGGAAAAATCTACCATAGGCCAAATTGATTGAATCCATTGATCAAAACTCATTTATGATCAATGTTTAAAATTGACCAAGTCAACATTTGAGCCTAACCTAGCCCAACTAGCCACTTGACCCAAGTTGACCCAACTTGACCTAAAAAGTCAGAATATGTAAAAACTTCATCTAAGCCAAATTGATTGAAACCAATGGGTCAAGTTCATTCCAAAATTATTATTGAACTTGACCAAAGCTCAATTGGCCAACTAGACCTAACCTAGCCTAATTGACCATGAACCCAATTTGACCTAAAGGGTCATATTGAGCCAAACTCAAATATAAACCAAATTGATTGGAAACAAAGATACCAATCAATTTCATATGAACAACCAAATATGAACCAACCCAAAGAGGTCAAATGGGTCAATTTGGTCAACTTGACCCATTTGACCTAAATGAACTCAATTGAACTAAAACCAAATATAAATAAAACTAAATCAAACCAAAGCCACCAAAACATTTTAAATGGTCATATGAACTTGACCCAACCCTTAGTTTGACCCAATTTGACCAATTGGTTAACTTAACCCAAGTTGACCCATTTTGACCTAAATGGGTCAACATGAGCCAAATCACATCAAACTAATTCCAAATCCAATGAAACTTGGCCTAACTTATTTTTTGAACATATCAAACATATTCAAATTGAAACCTAAGCCAAATGACCATTTTACCCCTAGATCATAGGGTATATTTTGGTCAAATCCACTTAGAATTTGGTCAAATACTTTTTATGACCACTTAGCACTCTCTTAGTAGAACAATTAGACACTAGGGAGTGTGGTGCACCTAGCCTAATAGGTTTCGGTTAGCCAAACCTAACCCAAACTCGAAACTGACCACCTCCTTTCAAAATGGCCACATGGAATCCTCCCTCCACCTTGTTTGAGCACATGGCTACCTCACCCACTCGTCCATTAGCCAAAACTGAATGCCATGCCACTTTAAACAGCTCAAACAACCCATTGAATAGGGTCAATTGGATCAAAATGGCAATCTACTTCATGGCCATCCAATCCTTCAAGGAGGAGATATACTCCCGCTAATTCCATTCAATCTTCACAATCTCACACTCGATGGAACTTAGGGAAGCCAAAAGAGCAATTGCCAAGTGTTCCCAAGCTTCCTAGAGTGAAATTGGTTTTTCATTTTCTAGATTTTCATAGATTGAAAATAGGGGAGCTCCACTTGAAATCCAACTTAGCCAATACTTCATACCAAGCTAATTCCTCCCTCAAGCATCATCAGAGGATCAATCGAACTTGCCTAGACCTTTTCCCAAGTTCCTAAGGTAAGGGAGGTACTATCTTGATCAAGACTAAGCCTACTTGAACGGAAGCTTGGCCTCTAGAAGGATCCATCTAATCTCAAGATCTCAAACTCTCAACAAAGCTTCATCTCCACTAGACAAAGCTTCTCTATGGGAATCGAGCACCGGTGATAACCTCCAATGAGGTATGCCATTAAACTAAGCATAATCTAGATATGGTATGGTCCTTTATGAAGTAAAGTATCACCCCATGAGATTCTAGCCATTAGATGTGATCTCCTTTGTATATTGATGGTGTGGGTTGAGTTTCAATCCAATCTGAGCTCAATCAAGCTCGGATCATGCCCTAGAAGATGGACAGATGTCCTCTCCCACAGGGAAATATAGAGATAGATCATGAGCTATCCATCCGTGCATTTTGGATAGATGACCATGATCAAAGACACGAAGATCCCACACATTTTTCTTTTAGAACTGTGGATTTAACCTCAACCGTCTGATCGATCGATCGAGAGAAAGTAAAATGCCGCCGACGTGCTATAATGTGACAACTTAAATATCGAATCTCGTCATGCCACATGGAAAGAGCATGCCGTGTTAGTGGTCCAGGTGGCGCCAATGGGATTAAACATTTAATTAGGCTATTAAATCACCTAATTAATCTTGAAAACTTCCTAAATTCATATCTAAGCCTAGAAAAATTATAAAAATATGAGATGATTGTATTGGATAGATAATTGAACATAGAATATTCTAAAAATGATTTCAATAGATTTTGAATAGTGCTTTTCTCTCGATTCAAGTTTTATTCAGAATGTTATTTTGCAAGTTACCTTCTAATTTCTTCACTAATTAATCCCAAACTTCTTGTGCATAATTAGTGGGATGACTCCTACCTCCCCTAATTTTCTTGCGATTTATTGGTGGTTTAATTAGAGGAATTGGTTATTCATTCTTTAATCACTCCCTAAATAGAACATTAATGAAACCACCCTCTAAGTAGAACATCTTCATACTTAGAAAATCTAAGCCTTAAAGCCATAGCTAAGCATACCACAAAAACCTTTTAAAGGACACACATTAGGTTAAGTCACCACTTCTAGTTTTAAGTTAGGGCGGTGCATGGCTTAATGTTTTCTTTTATTTTGTGATGTATTATTTCTAGTTTGTATGTTAGGGTGAATATGCCTAGAATGAATGGTAGGATGGTTTAGTCTAATCATTATTTTATGTAGGAGATTATTATTTAAGAATAATAAAATATAAATGTTTTTTATCAGACAGTGCTGCTTACCCCTAAGCATAATCCAATAGGTCAGGTGGACTTGGTCACCCATGTGTGCGGAGCTAAGTCTAATAAACATGCTTGGGATTTGTATGATTTGTTTAGAAAATCTCTATTTTGCAGGGGTTTACTAGATTTATTTTTTCCTTTTCATGTATTTTTGCAATTAAAATTTTGGAATGAATGTTATGGGGGATTAAAATGAGCATTGCTCATAAGATTACATCTTATGTACCATGTGAAGCCTTTGGAGCAACCACCTTCCCACCATCCAAAAGAAGGAGCCAAAAGAAGAAAGAAAAAAAGAAAAGAAGAAATGAAGACCCCAATAACATGAATTTTCTTACTTGATTGTAAATTAATTCATTTGTAATCCGGGTTGTATAAGGGTAAAGCTCGACTACCTAATTTGTTTTCGGGTTTGTGCGGTGGTGCTTGACCACAAATGGCCTTTTATTCTTTTGCGCTAGCTTTATAAAAATGTTTGATGTTTTGTTTAGCTTGTGCATTAAGATGGCATGTTTCTTCCTGCATTGATGTATGACCTAGAGACATTCTCTTAGGGAAAAATAAATCTTCTACCAAATTAATCAACTCAAAATTAAAAAAAAAATAAATAACTCATAATCTCATTTAAAGCCAAGTTAAAAATCAAGATAAAGTAATTAGCAACCCATTAGCTAGATGAGTATTTCTTTTATAACATCATGCATAAAAGTATATTGCCACACTCTTGATTGGAGAGCTTCCACCTTTGTCAGAGAACTTGGCTTGACCTTTGAGAGCCATGGTGGAAACTCACCTTCCCCTTCTCGTTAATTTTGGCCCATAATCTTATTTCTCATGCATTAGGCATATGAATCTTACAAGCCTGAGTCAAATGATTGTCCAAAAATGAAAGTAATATGTAATATATTTTGCATTAGATTTAGGTCATTTGTCATGACCTTACATGATCTAGTCTCTTAGAGAGTAATTTTTATGACTTAGTCTCTTTCTAAAATAAATAACAGCTTAGCTATCTTACATAAAGCATATGACTTGCCTACATGAATTTAAAATTATAGGAGTTAGTTGACGACCACCCCCAGATGATTATAAGTCCAAGAAGTTGGGTGGTTTATCCTCTCTTATGGAGGCAAACCAAATACCCATCTTCACCTTAAATTTAGTTCATTTTTTTGGCCCTCACCAAAGCTCCCTAGATTTAGGTTCTGAGATTGCTTCTCCCTTCTATGGGCTATAAGCATAAATCCTCACCTCTTAGGCATTTCCATAACCTCATATTGTGGAATTATAAGCCCTAAATTTCTAATAAAAATTCAACTCAAATAAATAATTTAATTTCAAAAATTTAAAGCCCAACCATATGATAGTTTGGGATGCTTACTAGGCTTCCTAGTATTCTAAACATCACCTACTCATCTTCATTTAGCGTCGATAAGAACTCCCTTTTTTTGATAGATCCCACTTGATTTGCTAAAAATAAACTAATCGATTGATAATCCTACCTATTGAAATCTTTGGAGACAATAATCATTTACCTTAATCGAGAGTATTCCTAAGGAAATCCCTTCCTTTTGATGTAATTAACTATGGGGGCTTGCCCCTATAGGGAACTTAACAAACCTAATTTAAAATAAATCCTACTATATTTTTCTATACAAAGTAGGGAAAGAATCTCTAGTACATTCGCAGACCCATTATCCTTAGGAGTCCTTGTTGAGGTGATTAGGTACATTGTTGGGTGGTGACTTCTATCTTTTGAGATAATACACCTCTCCTCAATGTCGTACCTGATCACCCTCAAAAAGAACATCTACAGATCTACGTGGTGTCCAAAAATGCATAAAAATAAGTATATTTCTATCTTCATTTTATTCTGCATAGAGTGAATATGGAAGTATACATTCTTTAAAAATTATCCAATTATAAGAATTTCACCATAGACTTTTCTGGCAACTCCGCTGGGAATGGTTTCTCTCTCCATCTTTGGCAAATGATCATTGTCTCCAAGTATTGATAGTGGGTTTGTACATCGGTATGAATCTAAGACTATCTTTCTCTTCATTGGCACTTGGCTTATTTCATCCTTAAGTTAAGCTAGCCAACATCTTTAGGTTTTAGGACCTCGCCCCGTGTTGGTCTTAAAACCCCCGTTGGGTTCCCCAATGGGTGAAAATAAAATTTAATCAAAAATAATTAATTAAATACTTCTTCCTTACCTTTTTTTATGGTAAGGAAAGGTTCATTCTAAAGTAATAAAGACAAAATAAATCCTTCATAAAAAATCTTATTTTTCAAAAATTACTCTTTCAAAATGCACATAATAAAATGTTTTGCACAAAAAAAAAAAATTTCCTAAAACACCTTCATCTAACAATCTTCATGATTGTTATATGTAGGATCATCTTTACAAAAATAAAATTCCAACAATTACATTTTCTAAAAGCACAAATGAGTTTCTTCACTCAATTCATTTTGGTGAAGACCTCATTTTCAAAAATAAAATTCCAACAATCATATTTTCAAAAGCTTAAAATTTGAGGATGGGCCTTTCCATTCAATACATCCAAATGTGTTGAATGGATATTACATCTTCAAGTAAAATCACAACGTTGAAGTTCCACTCAACACATTCCACATGTGTTATGTTGGAACTTTCACATTTTCAAAAAGCACATATGGAACCTCTCCATTCAATATACCCATATTTATTGAATGGAGGTTTCATTTTCAATCAAAATCAAAAATAAATTTTTGAAAAGCACATATGTATATTTCTATTCAATATACCCAAATTTATTGAATGGAAATTTCATTTCCAAATAAAGTAACATTATTTTGAATGCCACTTAACATATTTCATATATGATTAAATTGGGATTTCCTCCTTCAAAAAATAAAAATCGCACACAAAATATACACCTTTGGAAAATGAAACATAATTGATTTCCATCTTTCATAACAAAATTTGTTAAATTGAAATCTCCCTTTTAAAAAAAACAACAAAAATAAAATTTTTCAAAACATATTTGGAACTTAAATTTAGCATACCCCATTTGCTAGAATAAAGTCTCCCTTTTCCAAAACAAAAATTCAAAACACACGTTTTGGAATTTTATTTAGCATAATCAAATTTGCGAAGTAAAATTTCCATTCCACAAAAATTTTCAAAACATATTTGGAACTTCAATTTAGCATACCTCATTTGCTAAAGTGAAGTCTCCCATTTTCAAAATTCAAAATAAAAATTTGGAACACACTTTTTGGAATTTCATTTAGCAGATATGATATTTATTATGCCGATAATTCTTAAATCCTCACAAAAGAGTAATGATAAATGCACACTACTATTGAGCACATTTATAATATTATGATTTTAGTGAAGTTGAAATGACTTTGATTAAAGTTATGTTAACCACACTAGAGATCTGAATCTTATAAGTGCAATAAAAATAACTAAAAAGTTATGAATGATCTAACCAATTGTGGATTTAAAATAACCAGCAGCGAAGCGGGGATAAGTTGAAGTTGACCTCTACAAACAGTCTGTCATTGTGGATATCACATTCCTACCTTTGAAGCCCTTCTCTAAGGGTTATGAGCTCACACACTCAAGTAGTTTGTCACTCAAGAGGAAAGCACACAGAAGAATAGTAAAATAAATTTAAGAAGATAACTTTTATTTCAAATCCAAGTGTCAAGCACTACAGGAGCCTCCTTATTTATATGATTGAAAGAGAGAGTTAAGAATACTCAAACCTAACTCCAAACTTAAACCTAACACCATCATAACTACACCTATCACCATTATCAAATGTACCACTCATTACATACCTACCAAAAATGTCAGACCTACTACAATGAATTATGGGCCATGACATAAGAATAGCCCAATACATATAATCTCAAGACATATACAACATATTAAAGCCCAATAATGAATAACCTAAATTATAATAAAAGGCCCAATACATGGATTTAAGCTTTATGATGATGATGTTGATGATGGTGGCGATGATTCCCTACATCAGCTGTTATACACCGAAAGGCAACCCCTTAGGTCAGATAATTCTACCATGTGGCTAGTGGACTACCCCTTTGGATTAGTAAATTTGAGATAGGCTAAAGATGACATAGCCCCTTCTCAGTGCGGTCCATCACACACTGACAGGGTCCATCTCAAAATGTAAACTTAAAACAAACAATCAACCAACTTCTCCCCAACGAGTGCACACTCAAAAGAAATCTCATCAAATCCATATCCCTAGTCGATAACCTGAATCTACTTCCCTAGGGGAAGTTTTATGCATCTATCCCCAACGGATTATACATTCTAATCCCTAGTGGATATTCTACCCAAATCATATCTTGCATCAAAATTCAAACCTCTTATCCTTATTGGATAACCTGAACCTATTTCCTTAGTGGAAGGTTCACATGCTTGATCCCTTAGTGGATCCCTTCTTCCTCCCTTATGCCCATGGCATAAGTGAAGTTGCATTGCACTATGATCTTGATTCCTTCCACATCTCGGGTTTAGGGGTAGATTGTTTATGTTAGTGTTTGTGAACCTTCAGACGTTGTTGATCATCTCGGTCAACACCAATATGGGCGGTGTCCCTTGTCAATCACAGCACATCGATTGGGCGGCCATTGTTGACCTCAATTTTGGAGTGAGCTCTCAACTTTCTCATCATAGATCTAGGACTCTTATAGACACTAAGTGTTCTTTAATCTTAAGGCACTTCTAGTGATTAGATGAACACTTAACCTAACCCTAGAGACTTAAAAGAGTTAGTCATAGGAATAGGTTGTGTCTTAGGGATTTAAGAGGACTTGCCTACCCTATAGCCTAAACCCAATCCTTGCTTCCTTCTTTCAAACCAATTCTCAAATTTAAATTGAAATTATAAATCAAATCCAACTATCAAATGATTGAACCCCATGATTAAATTCAAACTCTAAATCCCATCCTAAGCCCTTTGATTTTATCTTATGGACTTAGCCTTAACCAAATCCAAACCAAATCTCAAATTCAAATCCAAATTCTAAAATCAAATCTAAATTCCAAATCATAAATCAATTCCAAATTCTAAGTGATTGAAACCCATAATCAAATTCCAACTCCAAAATCCCTTCTTAATCCATATGAACCACCTTCATATGCTTAGCCAACCCAAATTTGGTTGATTTCTTCATAAATCAATCATTCCTTCATTTATATTCATAAATATAAATGAAGTCCAAGTTCAAACCCTCCAAATAAAATCAAAATAATACAAACTAAATCAAGACCCTTCTTAAGCCTTATGGACCCACCTCTATAAGCTTAATCAAATTTCTTACCAAATCACTCTGAACTCAAGTGATTTTCTCATGAACCATCTATATCTTCATTTATATTCATAAATATAAATGGAATATAAATTCAAAAACCCAAATCAAATCAAATTCTAAATTTTATCCCTTTTAGCCAAATTCTTGAACTTGGCTAAATGATACCCAAACCAATTCAAAATTCATGGATCCCTTCATGATTCAATCATTCCTACAATCACTGACCCAAATATAAACATAAATCACCATTATCAAACCAAACCCAAGTCAAGTCCATGTTGACCCATTTGGCTTGAAATTATCATATGAATCGAAACACATTTGGCTCCAAATCACTTGCAATTGGATTAATATTTCAATCTTAGGCTCATGTGTGAGTTCAACTAAACTTGAAGCCATGATCAAGCCAATTAACCCATTTAGGCTCACTTGGTCCAAAGTGGCCAAAAGGAACCTTTTTGAGCCAAGTTCTAATCCAACCTAAATTGGATTGAACTAAGCTCATCCAAACCTCACAACATAATTAACAACCACCTTAGGGTGATCAATTGCCTTAAATTGGGTCAAACCTAGCCTTTGACCAAGTCAACATTTAGCCCAAATGAAACCCAAACTAGCCAAAATCTATCATACACCAAATTGATTAAAATCATTAATTCAAACCCACTCATAATCATTGATTGAACATAACCAAACCTTCACTTGAGCCAAACTAAGACTAATTGGACATTTGACCCAAGTTGACCCAAATTGACCTAAAAAGCTAAAATGGGTTAAATCATGATTTGATCCAAATTGATTGCAACCAATAGCTCAAGTTCATTCCAAATCACTTATTGAACTTGACCAAAGCCATAATTGAGCCCAAGTTGACCAATTGGTCAACTTGACCCAACCTAGCCCAAATTGGTCTAAATGGTCAAATTGGCCAAAATCCAAATTAAACCAAACTAAATCCTACAATCATTTTTAATTAGCCAATTGAACTTGACTCAATAACTAACCCAACCCAATTTGGTCAAATTGGTCAAATTGGTCAACTTGACCCATTTCACCTATATGAACCCAAATGAGCCATAAAAAATCCAAAGCAAATTGAATCAAACCAATGACACCAATACACTCCAATTGGTCATGTGAACTTGACCCAACCCTTGGTTAGACCTAATTTGACCAATTGGTCAACTTGACCCAACCTAACCTAATTTGACCTAAATATATCAAATCAAGACAAATAAAATCAAATAAACTCCAAACCACTTCAAATTTGGGCTAGCCCATTTTTGACCCATTTCAAATCTATCCAAATTAAACCCATAGCCAAATGACCACTTTGCCATTGGGTCTAGGGCATCCCATTAGATAAGATACATGCATATTTGGTCATTTCCTCCCCTTGGCCACTTGGCACCCATTCATAGATCCACTTAGGCACCAAGTACCATGGCTGACTTGACCCAAAGGTGGTTGGGTCAGCCATGACTCATGGGGAGGTGAAATCACTTCCCCATTTCCATTGGAGCATTTCAAACCACCAAGGACATCGACTACCTCCCTTGGCAGCCACCTCCACACCCTTACCCAACTAAATTGAGCCACATCATCCACCCAAGGACCTCCATAACCCTCTAAAATGGCCAAATGATCAAGAAAAAGCTAAACTAATTGTAGCCATCCAATCCAAGGAATGATGAGGTATACCCCTCCCTCATTCTCACTCAAACTCAAAGTCACACTGATTCAACCCTACTAGCCAAGGAAAGAGATTCTAGAGTAATTTTCAAGACTTCCTAAGCTCCCTAATATTCCCAATCTCAATTTTACATGAAATTGAAATAAAGGAGCCTCAATCCAATTTCCATTTGCTCAAATCTCCACCAAAGTGAAATTAATTTTGCACACACCATCCTTGGACCTAGACTAGCCAAAATGAATCATTTCCCAAGCTTCTCGATGGCCAGAGGGTGGAGTTCGATGAAGATCGATTACGTACGTGTCATGGATTGGTCTTCCAAGCAAACTACAGCAAATCAAGGCTCTTGTGGCTTAACAAGGCTTCATTTCTACCAAAACAAAGCTTCCTTAATTGTTGGAATCATTGGTCACAAGCTCCGGTGAGGTGTGCCATTAAAACTGATCCTTGATTGAAAATAGGTTGATCTTTTATGAAAAAAAGTTATATGTCATGCGATTTCCACCGTTAGATTTCTTTATTTTTTCTTCCCTCAAGGTGTGGGTAAATTTTCATCTCCATCCAAGCTCGGGTAAGCTTGGATCAAGTGACAATCGACGAACGGTTTTGTCACTCACCGTTCGGGAGGAGATAGATCATGGACCATCCATTCCGCGTGATCGGGATGGACGATCTTGATCAAATCATGCATTAGATCCTTTGATTTCTCCGCTAATTCATGAATCGAATCATGGCTGTCTGATCTTAAATCAGACGGTCCATGGAGAAACTGTGTCCACCGTCATCCGAGTCAACCTACAGATGTGACAACTTAAATAGTCACTCCAGTTGCGCCATGTCAAAAGCGCACCACAGTAGCTGTCACATGGCCCGATGGGATTAAGACTTTAATTAGGGTTAATTAATCCATTTTTAAGCATGAAACTTCTAAAAATCATAACAAATCCTAGAAAATCCCAAAAAAAATACAAACTTAGGTTAATTTTAAACATATTTCTAGGTAGAATCAAGGAAACTTATTATTAATTGATTTTGAACTGTGATTATAGATTAATTAAGGATTATTTTGGAAAACTAACTATCTTAATAATTCCTTAATTAATCACCCAATTTATCTCTAACTTTTCATGGATGTTTGGGGGGATGATCTCTGCCTCCCTCATTTTTTTGAGATTTCATTGGTTTCTTAATTAAGGAGATCAATTGATTAAGCATTAATCACTTCTCTAATTTAATTAGAGATAATTAGTGAATGAATAGTAGATTAATTGATTGTTTAAGCCTAATTATCTCTGTTGAACAATAATGGAACTTAGGGAATGTGGTTGGGATACTTTTCCTAATTCACTTCCTAAGTTTTCTTCATTTTTTTGGAATTTGATTAGTTATGATCAATGAGGTAATTAATTGCTTAATTAATTAATTAATCTCCAAGATAAAAAACATATAGCCTAATTGAGTGTTTGAAATGACTTAGAGGTTAGGATTGAGGCCTTCTCCTTAATCCCTTTCCTTAAGTTAATTTCATCATTCTAATCAAAATATAATCAAAGAATTCAATCAATTAATTAATAAGCTTGATTAACTCAATCTAAAATTCATTTCACACCTAAGCAACCCATAATTAATCTTGGGTAGCTCTTTAGGTGTTTAATAACCCAAAGTGGGAGATAATGCAATTATGGTTAGCTAACATGTGCGGGAAGACCATAAAAGTAGTTAAGTGTGATCCCTTAAGCCTAATTAACTATTAATCATGAGGCAATTACATTATGCCCCTTTCATTTCTTAAGAGCATTGTAATTTACTTTTCATGTGGTTGCATATCATATTGGCTCAATATTAATTAGCTAATTAACTTAAGGTGATGTAGGCAAGGTTTAATTAATTGTCTTAATTCATATCCTAATCTAATTAAACCATAAAATCAACTTAATTACTTATTCATTAAATAAAATTAGCTCACACATGGGGAATGGGATTAGGATTAGCAATCCTCTTTCATTTCCTAAATCAAATCAAACTGAAAATTAAAAATGTCATTAAAGAACTTTGGTTTATTTTAAATAGCCTTATTTAGTATGATTGTCCTTAGGAAATAATTGGAATGAATGTGATCATGTGCTTATGTTCCTTTATTTCTTTCCAATCATGTTAAATGTTGTTTGTCATGTGTAATCATGCATTCATTTCTTTTAAAATTAAGTCAAATTGCATGTGTTGATTTAAATTAAAAATAGGTGTGGCTATTATTACTATTAAATCAAAACTTATCTTCAAAGGCCCATAAATCAATTATAATATATGGAGTGATGTTAATTACAAATATCTATAAGTTTGCATGTGTTGGTAATACAAGATATGCAATATGAAGCTCTCTTTCCTTAAATTATATGGATTTGCATGGCATTTATAAATGTATAGTTCATTTGAAAAGAACAAAATTTTTGTTTAAATCTACTCCTATGCATCTCCATGCTAAGACTTAGGAAGAATTTCATATCACATATGTAAATCATATAATCAAATCAAATATGACTTATAGCATGACTTCTCATTATTATGGTTCTTTTTGTACATTCACACACATCTGAGAAAAGTGGTATATTAGTCTGGACATCTCGGGGCTGCAAGGCTTTAAGTATCCCTTAGTAGGTCTTGTACCTTACACCCCTAGTATAGAACAATGGCATCATACTCACTTAAAACTCTTATACACATGTATATATGATAAGACCAATAAATAAGAATAAAAAATCTAATAAATTAAATACCACTTTTGCATGGGTTTTTCTATTCTTATAGGTTCTTATACATCTATAAGTACATAAGAAAATTGGTATATTAGTCTGGACACCCCAGGGCTGCGAGGCTTTAAGTAGCCATAAGCAGATCTTGTACCTTATGCCCCTAGTGTAGAACAATGGTGTCGTACTCACTTAAAACTTTTATACGTGTGGATGTGTACTCAGCTAATGGATGAAAAATTCCTCTTTTATTAGAAAGACATTCATTCATAATTCAATCAAAATGAAATATTTAAAATCTAAATAACCTTCTTTGCAATCATCATTTAAGTGTGCTAAGACATAAATTATATGTATAGGTATACTTAGAATTTAATCACATGCATGATATACATGATGGAAAGAAATGAATAAATATGTGTTATGTGATAGTAATTCATTCTAATTAATCTTAAGATGTCTTTTTTATTGATTAAAACATATAATAAGTCATTCACTAAAGGAAATTGATTAATTAACTTGCTTTAGAACTGACTTAAGGTAGGGATGAAAGAGAGATTTTCTCTCTTTCTTCTCTTTAAAACACTTAGTTGTTAAGTATAAGCCATATGAAATAAAAGAAAATGCTACATAAAATCTTCAAATCAATTAAATCACTTAAAGAGAAATCAATCCTTCACAAACTAAATCTTTCACACTTAGCAAAATTATAACTCTAAAGCTTAGTTAGGACATACCACACAAGTCTTAATACACACACATTAGATTAAGTCACCACTTCAATCTTTATGTTATGGTAGTGTATGGTTTCATGTATGATTATTTTATGATGTATTATTGTAAATTGAATGTTGGGGTGTATGTGCGCATATGGATGTTAGACCGATATTAGCCTAATCATGCTTTCTGCAAGGGGTTGTGATTAAGGGGCCATTGTAATAAAAATAAAAAAGCTTTTTGCTGTGCAGGTTGCTTATGCCCCTAAGCATAATCCAAGTTAGGGCATGTGGGCTTAGTTACCTATGTGCGGGGTGCTATGTCTAAATTTTTATATAACTGCTTAGGCTGTATGGTGTGTTTAAGTGATGTTTGTTTTGTGTTAGCAAGATTTACTTTCCTTTTTTTTAATGTAATTTTGCATTAGGATTAGGATAAGTTTTTTGGGGGATTAGGATGAGCATTGGTTATAAGATCAAGTCTTATGTACCATGTGATGCCGCAATCATATCCAAATCATCCCAAGGAAGAAAGAAACGGAGCAAATCAAATGAAGATATGAAAGATGAAGAAATGAAGAATGAAGAATAAAGAATGAAGACCCTCATGACATTCATCATTTGTAATTGTAATTATTCTCTTATAATTCGGGTTGTATAAGGGTAGAGCTTGACTACCCACATTTCTTTTCGAGTTGTAATTATTCTCTTGTAATCTGGGTTGTATAATGCCTTTATTCTTTTGAGATAGCATCATAAAATTGTTTGATATTTTATTTAGCTTGTGAATTAGAAAAAGCATGCCTTTTCAAAGTTTGTTTATGATTGGTGATTGTTATATGGATTTGGTATAATTAGGCTCCTAGAATAAAAATTAATTTTTCTACCCAAACTAACAACTCATAACTAAACCTTAAAATAACTCAAAACCTCATATAAAAGCCTTAGCTGGATGTTGTTTATTTAATATTATGCATAATCATCTTATTTCACTCTTGTTAAGTTAGGGCTTTCATCTTTTCCAGATAGTAAGGGCTTAACCTTTGAGAGCCTATGATGGAAGAACACCTCTTTCTCTTTTGATTTGGCCCATAATCAACTTTTCATGCATTTAGGCATACAAAATCCTATAGCCTATGTTAAAATAAAGAGTCCCAAATTAAATAAAATTTGATAAAAATTTGCATTAGATTAAGTCATTATTCATACCCCTCATGCTCTAGTCTCTTAGGGAGTGAGTTTAAAAACTTAGTTTCTTTTCTAAATAATAGCAATCTAGCCATCTTATAAAAAGCATATGACTTAACTGCATGGATTTAAAGTGTAGGAAGAGTTAGCTGGTCACCACTCCGGGTGGAAATAAGTCTGGCAATCGGGTGATTTACTCTATCTTATGGAGGTAAACTATATATCCACTTTCCCCTTATATTTGGGTCGTGCTTTGGCCCTCGCCAAAGCTCCCTAGATTTAGGATATGAGGTTGCTATTTCTTGCAGGCTACAAGTATAAATCCTCACCTCTTAGAAATTTTCACAATCTTGTATTATGAAATTATAAGTACTAGATTTCTAATAAAATTATAACTAAAATAAATAAATCTCCTCAACTTCAAATATATAAAGCCCAACTATAGGATAGTTCGGTGTGCTCACTACGCTTCCTAGTATCATGAGCACTCCCTACTCATCTCCTTTGGTTTCGATAATAGCTCTTCCCTTCTTGATCCATTTCACTTGATTTTTCTAAAACACAACCAATTTTTTGATAGTCCTATCTTTGAATTCTTTGGAGATAATAATCACCTACTTTAATCAGAAGTATTCTTAAGGGATTCACTTTCCTTAAGATGTAATTAACTATGGGGGCTTATCCCCATAGGTCTAAATAAACACTATTTTATTCATCATGTAAAGTAGGGAAAAAATCTCTGGTATATTCGAAGACCCATCATGCCTTAGAAGTCCTTATTTGGTGATTAGGTCCATTGTAGGGTAGTGACTTCTATCTTTCGAGATAGTATACTATTCCTCAATGTCATACCTGATCACCTCAATAATTACACCCACAGACCTATGTGGTGTCCCCCCCCCCATACACATAGAATCGAAAATAAACACCACAAAGAGTATCTCAATAAAATTTACTTCTACATTGGGCGACAAGCCTTTTTGTGTGTTAGTTCCCTCAAGTAAACGGTGACTGTAGCAAGCTACTAATAAACTTCATCAAATTAATTCATCACTTGTTCATGCATCTCAAATTTTTAGGGTGAGGGGTCTCGTGGCCTATTGCTCTTGAATTGCTTCATGTTGTGTTGGAAGGGTTGATCAAGTAGGGGCCATGTTTTACTTTCACTTATAAAAAGATGTAAAATATTTCCATAAATGGTTCCAAAAATTTTTTAATTGGATTTTTTATTTAACGATGGAGTGGGTCCTAGAGATAAAGAGTCAACTAATAATTGATGTAAGGCATCATCATCATTATAAAATTTAGATATATGTATTCAATAAATATTAAGATTTTATGTTATAATTTGCGTTGGGTAGTATTTAGCTTTTATATTTTTTGGGACTATGATGTTACACGATGGGCTTATATGTATTTAGCTATATCATTCCACATATATGGATTTCAAGGTGGTAGTTGTGGTAATGATGATAGGCCTAGTAAGAGTGACAGGTATAATAATGGTGTAGATTTTTTTGGTAAGTTTGATAATAGTGGTAAGAGTAGTTATGATGGTTGTAACTTTAAAATTGGAGTTAAGTCCAAGTATTTTGAACTCTCCTTATTAATCCTATAAATGAGGAGGCTCTATCAATGCTAAGCACTTGGTTTTAGAATAAATTATTTTTTCTTGCATTTATTTTGATCTTTCATGCTCTTTCCTCCCAAGTGATAGATTACTTAAGTGTAAGAGCTCACAACCCTAAGGAAAATACTTCTATGGATGGAACGAGATCTCCACAATGATGAAGTGATTATAGATGTTGACTTTTACATATCTTTGCTTCAATTCCAGTTACTTTAATTAATCACAGGCATAATTGTTCATAGTTTTTTAACTTTTTCTTTGCAGTTGAAAGAATCAAACCACTAGTGTGATTAATATAATATTAGCTTGAATCATTCAACTTCATTAAATTCTTGATATTTTGATTGTGTTCAATAGTGGTGAGCACTTATCAATACTCTTTTGAAAATATTTAAAAATTATCATTGTAATAAACTTCATACCATAATAAGTTACTTTAATTTTGCATCATATTTAGTATTAGAGCAAGTATGTTTTGATGAGAACATCTTATTTGGTGTTTAGTTAATTTCTTTATATAAAATTAATGTTATAATCTATTATTTTAAAAATATAAAATCATTTTTTTAATCAGACCCTTTTTTTTCATTTATCTTATTTTTTTCTTCAATTTCATTACATTACATATTTTAAAAATAGCATAATATTTTCTTATATCAAAATTTTTCAATAACACATCACTATGTCAACTTGTAGTGGGCATAAGTATCAAGATCAAACTTTAAATAAAAAAATATGATGACTCTTATACATTTTACTAGAGAAAATTGAAAGCTCGCCCTTATGCACTAATAAACTTACAATGAATTTCATAAACTATTTAAACTTTTAGAACAAAAGGTTGGTCGGCTAGCATCATACTCACTAGAAACTAAACCAATCCCAGGACACCAGCCTAACGAGTGAAGGTCATCTTACCAACCCTATTTCTCTTTTTCCCCTCCTTATCCACATTTCCCGATATGACAGTACTATCGCTTACATGATCCATTCCCTATGAATCATTTTAATAAGCATTCAAGATGGTTCATCTTGAGATGGATTAGATACTTTCTCATTCACCTCATCAAATACAATGTCAACAAAGATGAGATGATGATTATGCTCATTAAATTTCTTATGAGCATTATCATCAATATTATGAGGAGTAGTTATCTAGTTATATTGGCCCACACCATACTTTAAGAACCTGATGATGATATAGTTGTTATTTGTATCATTACTTTTAATGGTTGACTTGATCAAAAATTTTTCTTAGATTGGCTAGTATATATGTACTAATATTTTGATTGGATGCTCATGTCATAAAAAAGATAATTTTATTATCCCAATATGAAACTAACTAACCACATTAAGACTTATTAAATTAACCTCACATGAAAGTTTCAATGATTAGGACAACATCCTATTGCATCTTAGGATGGCATGAAAGAAAAATGGCCACTATTCAAGTACTTGTCCTTCAAAAAACTTACACATAAATCTTGGGAATGAAGATCATGATGATAAAATTATAGTAGGCACTTGTTAGGAGACCAGTCAAGTAGAAAAATCATTATATGGATCTCATATAGTGTATGCATTACATATTTTGATTACCCCATGAGCTAACACTAATTAGAAGCACATGTCAATTTTTCACACTTATTTTAAGAGTGGTGAAAAGACATGTAAAGTAATCAATGATAGTAGTAGCTATATGAATATTATTTTCACTTATGCTTTGGCTAGGATAAAGCTCACCTCAGAAACTCAAGCATAACCTTATAAGGTAGATTAGATAGATAAGACACTCACCTTCAAATCTTAACTTAGACCCATTTTATTAAAAGAATATAGTAATAAAATTTTGTTTGATTTCCTTCCAACGGATGTTGCTCATTACTCTTAGGTAGAACATTACATTTTACATTGATATCACAAATTATGGATGATCTAATACGTATGAGTTTAAGTTTCATGGTAAGAGAATTATGTGAAGCCTAAAGAGATCACCTCACAATAGCCTTAAGACTCTTATACTCCATAAGAAGGAAGTCCCTACATATTATGAATAAATATCAATTTTAATAGGAAATTAATGAAAATATTATTTATGCTCGCATTATCCTAACTTTTACAAATCCATTTGTTGAATCCATTCCATCTGAAGTACATGAACTAAATAACATAAGGATGACTCATATAGCATGGAGCAACCTTATCATGCTTCATCACTCTCAAAGAGGATCATGCATAATTAAAGTAAGATCTAGGTTAAGTCTTTAGCTTTCCTAGATTAGGGAATGAGGAGAGTTGGCTCTTTCTCAAAGTAAGATTCATCAAGTCTCATGCTCTTTACAACATTAATACAACCTAAGCATAAACTAGAATTCAATTTAAATTCTATACCTAAGCCACTAATAGTAATAAATTGAACTTGTTCTTAAATTATAATTAAAATATTAAAGCCTAGCTTTATCTCACTACAATAGCTTTCACATGCATGTTAGATTTATAGGTCACCAATCCTTGACTTAGGTTAGGTTGGTTCTTGATTATGTTGTATTAATTTTATTATTTTATGGATCACTATTTTAGAATGGATGTTAGGATTGTATCCTTATAGTATAAATGGTAAGTTGATATTTATAAAATTGATATTAATTTTATAGGGGGTTGTGCTTAATATAAGGGGCCATTATAAAAAAAAATTAAGCTTAATGGTTTCGCTTGCAGGTGCTACTAACCCATTTAACATAGTCTATTAAGATAGGTGAGCTTGTTACCCACTTCCATTAAACCCTATTGTATAAAATATAAATACTTGGTGTGTATGTGTGTTATGGCTAACCACTTTTTGGTAGGTTTAGAAAGGATTTATTTTTGAAATTTTTAAATACAATTTTGTAAATTGAGATATGATTAGAGAAGTAATTAGAAGGCATAGACCTAGGAGGCCTTGTGAAGCCTAAACCACTCGAGATCATGAAGAGAAGATGAAGATTCCCATAGCTTTATTTTGTATTCTTAGTTCTAAACCGAGTAGTATAAGGACAGAGCTCAGCTTCCATTTTCTTCTTTTTTTAGGGTGTATAATATAACCCAATTGTACGAGCATTTTTATTATTTTAATTTTATTTATTTGATTTAGTGTGTTTATTTTGATTATGTAAAAAAAGATATGTTTTTCATAAATTTTTTAAAGTGTGATGTTTATTATATGTGGCCTAGAATTTGATAGTCTCTTTAGAATTTAATTCAAAATTAAAGTTAACATATCACATAATCTCATCTTAATGCCTGAGAATCAACCAACTAAAAAATTTAAGAAAAACTAAGTTTGTGGTGAATGAATAATCATATCATATGCATCTTAATTTTCTCTTCTTGAATATGGAGGATCTCCACTCATTACACAATAAGGAGAGTGTAGGGCCTTTAACAACAACCCCATTGAGTGTAGAACACCTCCATTGTGGATATGCACATAACTTAATTTGATCATGCAATAAGCATACTAATCAGCCTAAGCCTAAGTCAAACTTAAGAGCTTAAAATTTATAAAATAATAAGAATTTTTTAATTCATTAGTCTAGACATTATTCATACTAATCATGATCTAGAAATTAAAGAGTAAGTTTTAGCTCTTAGGTATCCATTCCTAATGAATAATACCATAGCCATCTTGCATTTTACATGAGACTTAGCCACATACTTTTAAAGAGTAGGTGATATTAGCTGGCAACCCATTTTGGTTGGTGACTCGACGAAGGTAAGCTCCCCCTCCATCTTTAATAATCTGCTCTTGCCTCTATACATTAGGAGTAAGCTTATGCCACTCATAGACATAGACTAATATTCATTCCATTTGATGTCTTTCCCATTTCATTCATAGGCAAGTATTACCACCATACTCATCTTTGGTTTTAGAACCTCTTGTTTACCATTAGCTAATGAGTAGGATCCAGAACCTCTTATTGGATTCCCATAGTGGGTCCTATTCTCTTAGTCAAGTCAAGGCCTTGGCCCTTATTGAAAGATTCCAAAAATTAAATTATGATAAAACCAACTTAAATTCAAATCAAAACTTCACATTATCCAAAAACCTAAATCTTTGAACCTCAAATTAGGTTCTAAGAAGAAATCCAAATTCTAGTCAAGATTACTTCAAAGTAAGGTTTAGTTCAAAATATCTCCAAATCACTTGAACCCCACTTGTCCTAACCAATTTTGACTAGCCTGGGTCCAAAATTCTACAAATTCCATGAAAGAAATTTATTCAAAAATCTGACATTATGCTTGCTGATCAATCATAGGAACATGTCTTTAAAAACAACTTGTTTTCTTATTCAGTGCTAAAATATACTTAGCTATGGATCAAACCTTTCTAACCAACAACCCGTCATTAAGTTTGGAGTGGGATTTGAAGATCTTAAGATTTCATGTGATGGTCCAAATTTTACTGTGGTAGACCATTAAGAAGTAGTTGATAGGAAGCCATATGTTAGATACTGATTTCCCTTCCCTGAAGAGGAAGGCGATTGAGGTTTCCATAGTGCCATATGTTGCTCACACCACTACTAAAATATTCAAGGTTTAAGTAGCACTTAGAATAATCCTAACATCCAAAAGGAAAGCAAATATAAAGCCAGGGGTTATCCCTTCTATCATCAAGGAAGGTTTATCATCCTGTCGCATCCCTCTCACTAAGACACAATGAAGAAACAAGAATAAGAAGTTGAAGTAACAAAATGAGAGGATGTTCAAAGAGATATAAACCCCATCTCATGTAGCTGAGGATAAGTCTTGACTATAGACCTCTCCCTTCCTTAGGGGTAACAGATTTCACCAACACATTGCTATTGAGAGAAAGGAAGAAATCCATGGAAAAGCATCATCACCACCACCACATCTGTCTATGTACAAGACACTAGCTACGAAGAAGAGGAGAACACCCTATGCTAGTCTGAGGTCAATTTTTAAGTGTATGGTAATGAAGCATAGACGATCCAAATTTGAGGTAGTCAAGAGTTTAAGAACAATGATCCTAAAAAGTATGAGGGATCAGATTATATGAGAGGAGGCCACAGAGGCCAAGATTGTAGTGCAAGTAGGTAGAATATAGAGAATTAAGATTCCTAGATAGCTAGTGACTTCCACCTTGATGGATAGACATCATGGTTTGTGCCAACTCAAATGCACAAAGTAGATAGATAAAATAGTTTTAATTAGGTTTGTTCAGCTAAAGCAAGTGTCCATAAAACCATAGTAGGTATGACCTCCATCACACCACTCAATTTGTAGATCATCTTGTACATATCAGAAGTCCCATTAAAATACCAAAAGCAATTTAGGGAGAAGAAATCCTCACAAATGGTGATTAGAATATGCCATGAGGGCTAACCTTCATCTTTCTATATTGGTAATCTGAGGCTTAACACCTATATTTGGCATCCTACTTTGTCTGTAGAGAAGATGGTATGGCGATTTAAAGGTGTAGAGTTGCTCCATTACAATCACTGAGGGTGGAGGAAACAGAGAAGGAAGATCAACCAACTCAAGTAGCTTATAATTCAACCAACAAACAGGATGCACAGAAGAATGAGAAGATGGATACAAAGGGGTTAGAGGAATGTAGTAATCACCCTAAATATGCCCTTGTTGATCTCAAAAAGGTCAATGACAATTCAATAGAAGGCATTCTAGAAATCTATCGGGCCATGGTTTGGTAGATTAAGGGGAAATTATCATCAGGATCATGATGGTGAATTGATAGACTTTAATGTCAATAATGATGATTTTTTGGAGGAGTCTGTGAAGATCCACATGTTTGACATTAAACATACTCGCATAAATAGTAGCATCAAGCAGTTGATGCACAAGAAATTATGGTTGAGGAGGGTGGGCACTATAATCAAACCATTGAGTGTTGCATAAATTTAAATGAAAAAAGATGACCAATTTAGTCATATGATAAGAAGGATAAATGAGGTAATGTCAATAGCATCAGCCCTTCAAGGATAGACACTAGTGCCTCAAGTCACTCCTATGGGAGTAGATAAGCCAAAGGTGGCACACACATTTGACAGGAACAAATTTGCCACTCTCGTGAATGAGGACACAATTAGTTTTTATATTAATGGCATAGATAGCATGACATTACAGGAGAGAGATATCAAGCAAATGATGGAGTAGCAAGTAAGAGAAGTATTGGCACAAAATGAAGGGGCCTCATCGATTCCAAGGGGAAACCTTACCTACAGGAATTTGATTCAGTTTAATACTCCAAGGGGCTTTTACCACCATTCATCAAATTATTTGATGGATGTGGGACCCAAGATAGCACATAGCACACTTTCAGGCCAATTGATGTAATGTTAGAGGCAACGATGCATTATTATTTAGACTATTTGGTAGCAGCCTATCATGACTTATGTTTGGCTAGTATGTTGTGACATTTATAGAGCTGGAGAAACTGTTCATCAAAAGGTTTGCATGGGCATAATAGAAGCTTATTTATGGTGACCTAGTTATGGATAAGTAGAAACTTAATAAGTCCATAATAGTACTTAGATTTATAAATCTTAGTATTAAATATGATTCACAACTCCAAGAGCAACATGCCATTAAAATTCTTCTTAAAAACATCAATGGCCTAATGGCATTCATGCATAAGGAGTTCACAATCAAAATTTTTAGAAGCCTGTCAACAAGGTAGCTAGCCTTCAAAATGAAGCTAAGAAGCTATCATTCCTAAATCCTTCATGTAAGCCCAAACCTCAAAAAGTTTTTGAGAAGAAACTTGGGGTGATGTTAATAGTAGACAAGGGAAAATATCCTGCAAGGGTTCAACTAAAGAGACCCCAATCTCAGTAGCCTCCACTTCCACCTCTACATCTACAACAACAATAACATTTATAGTACAAGCACTAGTCACTAAGTGGTTACACTTATCCGACTCTCATTAAAAAATTGAATACTTATTATTCCTTTAAGAGGGAGACAATTAGAAAATCTTCTAAAAATCTTATGATGAAGTTAGAAATTTAGCTACTTGAGCCTAAGAAGCTTAAAAAAGTGGGCAAGAGTAATGATTCTAACTACTGCCCCTACCACCAGCTGTTTGGGAATACCATAAAATATTACATCACCTTTAAGGATTAACTATAGAGAAACCATAAGAGTGTAGAAATAGTGATTGCAAAAGAATACTTAGTGGCAGCTGCAATAAGATCCATTAAAGTATTATTTGAGGAATCACTTCATCGCTTGAAGATTAATGAAGGTTATAATATTTTCTTATCCAAAACCTCTCAGAAAATCTTCTCTAAAGTTAAAAAATTTTCCCTATTAGTATCTAAATAAAATCAGACCTCTGCTTCTTTAGTAGGTCTACAAGTTTTAAAGATTAACTTAGAAAATAAGGATGTCAAGCGAAAGCTTCCAATGGAAGGTTGAGACAGAGCAACTAGCCTGCATACCTATATGAGGAGCATTATTTCTATAGATCAGAGTGTCATACCAATCATGTCACATACTTTGTATGAATTCTATTTTGTCCCTTAAGGGACTAAAAAATTAATGAAGAATAATTATGCATATAGTTTATCTCTTTCTGATGAGAATGAGAATGATCTGAATGATTTAAATGATCAAAATCCATTCAAAGATAATTTTAAAAATAATTACCCATCCGATTCTAACAAATAAAAAATATTATGACCCATATTATCTTCATTATGACTTTAACTCTCCTTTCAAAAGAGTAGGTGAGATGTGTCGACCTCCTTTAGGACATGGATAAGGTAGGCATAGAGGAGACATGATAGATGGGAGATTAGAATTCTTACCTTCACAAGAAGCTCTCTTGTGATTCAAAGAAACTTGGAATCAAATTCAGTGAAAGAGTTATATGTAGTCAGCACACTAATCACCTCAGTTGATTTGAAGACTAAGATAGAGGTAACATTAGAGATGGATAGTGATCAAGATAAGATCCTAAGACATAGCAGTGATGTTCATAAGTTTCCATTATTTAAGAAGATCAACCAAAATGTGAGCACATTAACTCTAACCCTACTTTCCTCAGAAACTATCGAGGGCTTGGTACATAAAATTTCACCATAATTGAATGAAGATTGTAAGCCTCAGAACTTCTATTTAAACTCATAAACATCAAGTTTAGGAGTGCATGTAAAACTCAAAAATGAATCATTTAAAAAAATATAAAATTCCCTTTTGATTGGTATTACCTTATGTTCATAAATTAGCAAAGAAGGGACTAATTCTACACACTTGGTCAAAACATAAATCTAACTACTTTGAAAAGCTTTGGAAAAATGAATGATGAAAAGCACAATCAAGATCCATACTAGGATTTAGCATAGTTGGGCGAGTAGATGATGATGAGTATTGCTTGGTCATTATTAATAATCAAAAATTTGATAGGTTTTTTTTAGACTATACCCCTTCATTTAAATGAGTGTATTTAGAAACTTTAGATAAGTTAGAAGATCTCTAAGTTAGGGATGCACCCTTGAATATAGAGGATGAGATAATATCTAATATAGATAAGCTAAAAAAAATTAATTGCATGAATCTGAAACCATTGAACTAATTAAGCTACTTTTGGAGTTTAAAGAATATTTACATTGAGTTATAAAAAGATGCTTGGATTAGTTCCTAATATTATATTTTACATTTCACCATGCTATTTGACCATACAAGATTCCTCATGGTTGATAATGAGACGTGGGATTAATCGGAGCCATCTGAACAAATATCAGACAATTCAGATTAATCCTCTGATCTTAAAATGAATAAATTGAGATAATGGTCTAACTAAATAATAGCCATTGATTCTAATTATAAGAATTGGATGACAAAGAGACCTTCTTCCTTGGTGAAACAGTTCATGATTTGTTCTGATCTATCTAGCCTTACTTTTAAAGTTTATCATTTGAAAAATAATCAAGAATGAAAATGCAACGGTTCTACATTGTTTGATCCTAACAAATTTTTATTTAACATCACAAAGGATCAAGACCTAAGGGATTGACTATAGTATTGAGGTGGTTATATCGTTGATGCTAATATCCAACATTGTTGAATATTCGATCATGTTCATCAGTAAACGGGATGCTCTAAGATGAATTTTGTCGATGGTCTACTTGTGGATTGCTCTAGAGACCAAGATCCACCACAACTTTATCATACTTTTGTGTTTCTCAATGGATTATAGGTTGGGAAAAGAGAAGGTTGTTTCATTTTGCAAATTCAAGAGATGGGGAAGGTGTTTGGGGTGTTAATTTGAGTTGGGGGGCTTGGGTTTGATTTTCTTGCATTTGGCCAACCCTACCTTAATTAATGGAAGCATGGGTGGCTGGCCAAAGGGGAGGATAGGCTATGTAATTGCCAAGATTGATGATTTGCATACTATAGAGCATGCTAGTCATGTCAGAAGTTGGGTTGGACATGAGTGGATTTTGATTTTAGCATTTTAATCTTAAATATTCTTCCTCTTCACTAACTTCTTTGTTGAATTTTGGCTCCACTTCAAATGAGCTAAGATCTTTGCTCACATGGAATATGATATGCTTGGTTTAAGGAAGATTTAACTTGAGCCAACTTGGTTTAAACCCAAATTAATTCAATTTAGTTCAAGTGAATCAAGTTGAGTCAAATACCTGAATAAGTAATTTTTGACTTATATTGGACATCAAGTATATGCAATGAGTTGTTTTAAGTGATTGGGGTTAGTTAATTATAATTGATTTGGATCAATTTTGATTCTAGCACAAAATAGCCTAATTGGGCCAACTTGTATTAATTTGGGTGCAATATCCAAATATGTCAAATTTGACTCAAAAAGGGTTGGGCTAAGTTCAATTATATGCTTAACATGATTAAGAATGATCAATTAGATTTTATTTCAATTTAATTTAATTTTGGTTTAATATGGTCCATTTGGGTTATTTTGGTTATTTGGGTTAAGTAGTCCAATTAGCCAAATTGGGTCTCAATTTAGCAAGATTTGTGTTCAATTATGTATGCATGATGATTTGATGGCTTTTAGATTGGTCTAATTTGACTTAGATTAGATTTAGTTTTCTTTTGGTCATATATGGTTCAATTGAGTCAATTTGGGCTAGGTGGAGCAATTGACTAGATTGACCCCCAACTAAACCTTAAACATTTTTTATTAATGCTTCCAAGTCTTTGGGCAGGATCAATTTTAAGTGATTCTCATTTGATTTGGATTTGGCTTTTTAAGGCCCAAATGAGTTAAGTTGGTCTTACTGAATAAATTGAGCTTCAATTAGTCATCAATTTGAATTAATTTTAAATTTATCCTAAAATGGCCTAATTAGGTCAATTTCGGTTCACTTGATTTTATTTGGGTTAAGTGGTGCAATTAGCCAAGCTAGACCTAAATTATATTTAGATTTAGACTTAATTAATTTTGTATGTGGATTTTAAACCTTTAGAGAAGGTCAATTTAACTTGGTTTTGATTGAATTTAATTTGAGCTTAGTGGGGCCCACATGGGTCACCTTAGGTCAATTGGTCTCATTTGTCAAGCTAAAACTCAACTGAATCTAGATTTATGTTTCATTAAGCTTAAATAAAAATTCTAATCTTTTAGATTAATTCAATTTGATTTGATTTAATTTTAGTTTAGTAAGATCTTAAATAGGTTGATTTGGGTTAAGTCACCCAATAACCTAATTAAGAGTTGATTGAATTTAGTTTTTTATTCAAATATATTATGTTTTGAGTTTTATCAAATTTTATTTAATTTGGAGGTACTTGACCTCACTTAACCTATTTGGTTTAGGTTAGGTCTTAGTGGGATCCACTAGCTTAATCTAGATCAACCTTAGAATTTTGTTTTAGGTTTAACTTCTAAATTTTATTTAATTTTATTCAAGAATTTGTTCATTCTGATTTTGAATTTGGTGTTTCACTTAGTCACTATGGAAGTGTCTTATGTATCTAAGTGAGGATCTCCTTAATTGAGGATTGGAAATCCAAAGTACTAGGATAAGGCAGAATGTTAGCCTCATTAAAATGAGATCAAAACCTAGAAATAGGGAGGTTCTTATAATACTAAGCACTTCATTTGAGAATATAATTATTTTTCTTAAGTTTCTTTTGTTCTCTCTATGTGCTTTCCTCATAAATGACTGATTACACGAGTATGTGAGCTCACAACCCTTAAGAGAGTATTTTTGAGGAAGTAACGAGATCTCCATAATGAAGAATTATTTATAGAGGTTGACTTTAGCTAATCCCCTCTTCGGTCTTGTTTACTTTAAATATGTTACAAGTTAGATCATTCCTAGCTTTTCAACCTTTTTATTGCACTTGTAAGAATTAGATTTGTAGTGTGGTTAATATAACATTAGCTTGAATCTTTTTAAATTCATTAAATTCTTTATATTGCAATTATACTCAATAATAGTGTGCACTTATCATTAGTCTTTTGTAAGGACTTAAAAATATTAGTGTAATCTACTTTGTATCATATAAGTTACTTTTTTCATGCATCAATAATCAATTGAAATAGTTACATTGTATAATTTACTCAATAAGAAAAAACTAGAAAATGAAGAAAGAGAGAATAAAATCTAAATTCATGTAAGAACACACATATTCATAATAGTTTGGTTGTTAGAAAATTTGACCTACATATACTATATTGAGAAGATAATAATTCTTCATTATAAAAGAAAATATGTTAGAAAGTAGCAAACTTTTTCTCTAATACATTATTCAAGAGAATTCCCAAGTTCATTTTCAGGAACAAAAGTTAAAAACAAAGGAATAGGAATGTTTCCCAAATGTAATGGGGAGATATTGTAATAATGAGTTCTCTTCGGTGTGGCTCTTAGGAAAATTTATATTAATCCTCTTATGTGATAGTTATTTTTGCTCTCTTTAGTGGTTTCATCTCTCTCCTTAGATATATCATTCCTTCAAATATTCCAAATATGCCATCATCATTAGTTTTGATTATAATTTAGCTTGTCTAAATTAATTTGACAACGCTACATGTCCAATGGTGCTCCATGTGTCCAAGCCTATTTGGTACATTTGGGATTGAGATCTCGAGCCACCTTTGTAATCACTACACTACTCTTGAAGAGACAGAGTTATTTTCAAGGTCTTGTTGAGCAGATAATGTGGGTCCCATCTAAGCAATAGTGTGTTACACTAAATTAAGGCATGTGCAGGATCTTTAGTTTAATCATGTGTTCTAATTAAAATTTTGGGATTACAACTTCCTTAATGAAGTTAGGATCCAGTAGCTTCTACACCCATTGTTAATTGGTTCAATAAGAAAATAAAATTTCTTGCTCATCTTTTATTTAATAATTTACACATCCTTTATAACATTCAACTAATGATAAGAGAAATAAATATTAATTCTTAACATCGACCTTTTATTCTTTTGCGATAGTTTTATAAAATTATTTGATATTTTGTTTAGCTTGTGCATTAGAAAAAGCTTGCCTTTTCATAGTTTATTTATGATTGGTGATTATTGTATGGCCTGGATGCAATTAGGCTACCAGAATAAAAATTAATTTTTCTACCCAAACTAATAACTCATAAAAGATGTTGAGATTTTAACATAAGGCTAACACAAGTTTCTCCTAATGTTTTGATTTCTATAAAGAGCTTAACTTGAAAACTCAGTCACAATTATCTTCAATTACTTTGACATTTTCTATAGCATTAGTTACTTCCAACCATATCTTGTCCACTTATAATTATAATACTTCTTCTATTACTCATCATGAGACACCCATGACTTGAGATAAAAAGCCTTTGATTGTATGAGATTGCCACTCACTATGATCTCCTGGCTGCCAATAAGAAATTTGACAACCACATTATATGTTTATACCATA
Organism: Cymbidium sinense; assembly: GCA_021442155.1. Lineage (NCBI taxonomy): Eukaryota > Viridiplantae > Streptophyta > Magnoliopsida > Asparagales > Orchidaceae > Cymbidium > Cymbidium sinense. The sequence goes on from CM038223.1 coordinate 46,674,675, forward strand.
ACTCTAAAAATGATCAGCAATGCCACCCAAAAATAATATTGTAGGTAGTTGATGCATCTACTATGATGAATCCTTCTCTTCATATTGTTGACCTCATCTTTGGATGAGGTTAACATTATCTCTAAATTAATAATTGAAACACTTAATCCTAGATTAGAAGCCTCCTGATTAGACAATTAGGGAACTATACCTGCTGACCTAGTGAATTCTTCTTGTGTATAACCTAACCTAATAAGATTAGGTGGACCCAAACCAAACTCAAATCTAAACAAATGATTGAATTAATCTAAAACCCAGTGAGTTTAACTTAAAGTAATTAGGGTGGTTAACCCAATTATCTTATTCAAGCTCAAAATTAACTAAACCTAAATGAATCTTCTTGAAATCTAAATCAAATGCAAATTGGAATTACCAACCATCCAAAACCTTGAAACTCATAAATGAACATAACTTAATTAATTGGGATTAATTTGACTAGGTAGGTCATTTAACCCCAAATAAACCTCAATTTAGATTAAAGTGGGTTGAACTTCAAAATTAATCTTAAAAATAATAAAATCAATTAAATTAAATTGCCCCCAAATGCTTAATTAAATATAATTGAACTCCAATTACACTTTAATTTTATCAAATAGACCAATTGAAATCAATTAAAACCTAACTTAATTTAAGATGAGTTCATTTGTGAAAGAAAAAATTTAATTCCAAATTCAATAGAATTACTCAATTAAGAATATTATAAATCATTAAATAGACACAATTAAAACCTTAACCTAGATCCAATCCATCAAATGGAAAAAACTAAATTATATATATACACACACTTAAGTGAACTAACTTAAGACATTTGTGTCTAAACAAAATTTAAATGAGATTGTTGACTCATGAATCATTTAGGTTTTGATTTGGATAGCTAATTAGTAATTTAAATAAATGAATAATAAGCATTGATCACACTTAACCCAATCCAAATCATGTTAAACCCAAATGGACCAAATGTGAACATTTGAGCTCAAGCTTAAACTAATTATGTTGGGACGCACTTAAACTCATTTTAGGATGAATCTAAAGTAATTAACAGCCAAGATTAAGGTCTCAAGTCAGTCCAAAGGTAAGGAAATATGTTATGGAGGGAGAAGAGTCCAAACCAAGCTTAAACCTCCCCAATCCCTCTAATAATTCTTCTATGTGTGCAATTTTAGTGGCTCTATAAATTCAAGAGGGAATTCTAACTTGCTCACTGCCTTTAGCCTCATGATTAGAATGTAATTCCCTATGGCTAGTGGCTAGGAAGAGCTCTCAGTCAACTTTGGAAATGCAAGGAAACATCAAACTCTCCCCCTCTCTTGACTCCATCACCTTCTCCAAGTGAAATCAAACTCACACATACCTTCCCCTCCCAAGCTCCCTCGATATCTCCCAACACGAAATTCCTACAAGTTACGGTGGACATTCATCTCCAAATTGATCTAGTGGGAGGCAAAGCTTGATTCTTCCTACAAAAGTTTTTATATCACCTCCTTGAACATTTTTTAAATGCAAACCACCACTAAGACCCCACACCGACGAGGTTTGGTTGAAACTGACACTTTTTTTCATTTGGCATTGGTAATTTATGAAGTGAAGTAAACCCTAGGATTGATAAAATTGTATAGATCTCTTTAAAATCATAGCTTGATCATTTTGCAATCAAAATCTTATGATTTCACTACATAGATTGCCACCAATTAGCCGCAAAAAGCGGACAGCGCTCGATCAAAGAATCACGACCATGATTTAGCTGGACTGTTTGATTAATCCCATTAAAGAATTTATAGGATGATCTAGAACCATTTTATCAAAGATCGGATGGCCTATATCACACCGCATCCTCGCCGTTGAAATAACATGTGATCCACATTGATCCTGGATGGCCAAATCACATGCCACTGCATGTAAAGCATTGCCACATCTGCACTATGTGGTGCTGACTATTTTAAAGAGGAAAATAGAATTTTCTAAATTTAAAAACACAAAAAATAACATAAATCTTCACAAAATCATAAAAAATAAAAATTTTTACAACAAAATTTAAATAAGGGCTATATGGATTCATCTTAGTGAGAGGAATCCATTAAACCCAAAATCCCTAATTTTTATTGGATATTTTTGAGTTAATTGGAGCTTAATTAAACATAATCAAACTTAAATTAAATCCAAAGTATTAATCATTTAAAATTGAGACTAAAATACACCTTAGATAAATTTCTTAGAATTTATTCGTGAGGAAATCCAAAGATGTAAAATTTTCAATCTTAAATTCTTAATTTAATGAAATAAATTAATAACAAATTAAGAAAATTTAAAAGATTTAAAAAAAATTAGATTAAAATATCATAATTCACATCAATAGAACTAAGGATATGAAACGTCATAATCTCCAAAATAACCTAATTAAGCAACTATATGAATTAATTAATTCAATTAATTGGTATGAACATTAAAAATTTATAATAAATCTATCAAAACTCCAAAAAAATTTAAATAAACCCTCAGTGGATACATCATCTAGAGAGTAATCAAGAAAAATTAAAATACTTAATTAATTTCTTGTAATTAAAGCTTAATATAGGTTTTATTGAAATATTTAAAACATTAATTAGTACTAACACATGAATTTTAGGGAGATTAAATTGACAACAAAACCCACTTGCCATAAAAATTTCAAAACTAAATAATGTATCAATCAGAAGTTATAGAATTTCTAATCTTTAGGTCAATTTAAATGAAATAATAAATTAAGAAAATTAAAAATTTTTATGAAACCAATTCAAAATATATTTATTAACATCATAATATTTAAGAAAATTTTCTTAATCCTTTGAAGTTAATAAACTTAATAAATTATGTATTTAAAGCTTAGGGAATAATAAAAAATATAAGAGATTAATTAAATATTGAATTATAAAATTAATAAGATTATAATAAATCAATTATTTAAGTGAAAATCAAAGTTAATCGACTTCTAAATTTCATACCCAACTAAGAAATTCATTAATATTGAAATTATTCAAATTTATTTAATAGTAATAAATAACATAAGTTCAAATATAAATAAAATGATGATGATTAATTAAATTAACTAAATCTAAATAACCGAGATGTTTGAAATGGCCTAGGTTAGGTTTTGTGCCCAAAATAGTTCATCTTTTAAGGTTATGATTAATAAACAAGCTTTATTTTAAAATATTTAATTAAATAATAAAGCCTTAATGTAAAATAGTCCATTAAATGATAAACTAAAAATTCAAAGTTTGATGAATTCTCTTAAAGTTATGAAATTAATGTATGATGGATTACTTAAATGGCAAGTCATGAAATCAAAACATCAAAATTAAGTATGAATTAAAAATTAATATATATATATTAACATAAAAATTTAATGAATTAAACAAATGAAATTGACTCTAGTCAAATAAAATAAATAGCATATGCAATTAAATGAACATTCAATAATAAAAAAGAAATCTGAGTCATGAAACTATACACATTCTAAATAACATATAATAAATTCTATTCATCAACTATAAATAAATAAACATAAGTGAATGAAATCACTTGAAATCACTTGAAATCAAAAGGAACTTAAAAGTAAACATCAAATTAAATTTAATCATGTGATATGATTAAACTCTTAGCTAAGGTTTAAGGAAACACTCTAAATCTTAATTAAAGGTTATAAATCAATAGACCATAAATAAAACTAAGAAACCTTAATCAAATCAAAAGAAACATAAGGTTAAATATAAGTTTAAATAGTGAAACTATATTATGTCTTAGACAATATAAAAATTAAATAACATAAAATATAAATGAATCAAATCATTTGATATCAAATTAAACTAAAATGAAAATTAAATAAAATTATGATAATATAGACTTTTATTTAAGATTTAAAGAAACATTTTGATTTTTAATTAAAGGTAATAGATTCAAATAAAGAAACATTAATCAAGACAAAAGAAATGTAATAAGAATGAAGTCTTCAAATCTTAATAATATTATATTACTTAAAATCTAACCTTAAAAGAAAATTAAAACATTAATTATATCAAATCTAACTTAGAATAAATCATTCAAATGAATTCAAAAGAGGTAAATTAAAATAATTAGAATCTTAGTTCGACCCTTAGAATGAGTGAAAATCTCATTCTACAGTGACTAAGGATGTTGAATAGAATGGGTTCCGCCCAAAGCGGAATTTATTTTATTCTTCATTCTTTTAAACCTAAATTTCAACCTTAACACAAAATTAAATCTAAAAATAAAAATAAACCAATAAATCACTTAAATTGAAATAACTTAATAGAAAATTTAACAAATTCTCAAAATAAAAATAAAAGAAATTAAATAAAAATGTAATATTTCATAACTAGCTATCATTTGGTATATAGTCTGGACACATGAGGTTGTAGGGCTAATGGTCCAAAAGAGGTCTTGATACCTCAAACCTCTGGTTTAATAATGTCACATACTTGTAAAATAAGATTATAAAAGGTAAAAGATTAAATTTTAAACTAAACTAAAACTTGAACATAAATGGCCTAGTAAAACCATACTACACAAGCCCCTTTCTCACACACTAGATTATTAGGTCACTGACCCTAGACTTAGGCTAGACCAATAACCTGTGATATTTTTGTGGTGTCAAAAAATGTGATGCTTTTCTTATTTTGTGGTGTAGTGTTTAGACTAAATGTCTAGGATTGTTTACTTCTTAGTCTGCATATTAGGACATTCTTTTTTATGGTAATGCTATTTTTCATAGGGGGTTGTGCTTAAAGAGACCGTTATAATAAATATAAAATAAATTTTGTTTATTTGCATGTGTTATTTAAGTCCCTAAGCATACCCAATAGGATAGGTAGGCTTGGCAAGCAATTAATGCTAAGTTTGTATGTTTGAAATATAAACTATTGGTATATTATGTGAATCCATTATATGATAACATATTTATCTTCTGAGATATTTTGTTCATTCTTTAATGATGTATTTGAATATCTAAATAAGAAATTCCTAAAATTTATGTGATATCATAAATGTTTCCCACACATGACTAGGAGATTGATCATCATCTCAGCTTCTCGCCACTCTCTTGAGAATCTATATAGTGAGCTACAATGGGCATAAGTTTTGAACTCTACAAGTTCATTTTATCAAATATAGATTTAAATATTATATTAATATACATACTAGTGTGTACTAATTTGGTAATTAGTAATTAATACTATGTTGATTACCATTTTGTCAAAGAATCACTAATTATTGGTATATTTTTCCATGAAGTTGATTGACATTTTCTCAATGACTATGTCCAAGCCATCATTGCCAGGTTAATCTTTTCTAATCTTAATTATTTGAGGATAACTTGTCATGATGATTCACCACCATCTCCTCTAATAATTACCAAAATTATTCTTATGAAGAGAACGGATCTGGCAGGTAAAGATTTAATTTTCTAATTTTTCATTAGTTCTTTTCCCTAACATCATCCAAGGTTGGACAATATGAACTCTTTTAATTTCTCTACTCTAATTAACTTTGTAACTATGGTTTTGAGGTGGTGGCACTCCTCAATGTTATTCCCAATCTCTCCAATAAGAATAATATTTACATGGTTCTTAAGTATGCTAAATCATCTTCGTAAGAGTTGGATGCTTTTAATAATCTTTAGTTTGAATGGGGTTAATTAATACAGGTAATGAAACTTATAGTTTTGTAATTGTGGGAAAGTGGTGTGGCTGGTGATACTTATTTTGATATGGATAAAGAGGTTGTGGTTTTTCATGGTGGAGAATTAGGTATCTCACTATAAATGCTAGTCTTGAGTTGGTCAACATCCTTAGATCCCCATGGTGCATGCAATTGCATGTCGCATTATGCTTCATTTCTACCCTCCAAACTCATAGATAATCTCCAGTATGCCATGCAAATGGTGAATTGAGTAAAAAACATTATCTTGAATTTGTAAAGTTGGTGATGATGACCATGGGAAAACATGAGAACCATCTCAAGATCAATTCTTGGAAAGAAGTAAGAAGAGATGAAACTTTAGTATATCATCAAGGTCAAGCAATGAAGTAACATTGGTAGAACTAAATATGAGAAATTTTGAAAATAAGCATTGATCGAGCTTTGGTAATCTCTCTAGAAAAGTAATTATCAATTTTTGATTTTCATCTCACTTGGGAAATAAAGTCTTTTCATTACTAGTGTGGAATAACATATTATATGGGCTAAGAGTTAACATCAATGCTTTGTAGAGGTGCTTAACTTGAAAGTTATCTAAGTTAGATAACCTTTCTTATTCTCATCCACACAAACTCTCATTATGGACTCACTTCATGACAACATGAATTAGATAAATAATCCACTCTTCCATCTCCATCAAATCATGGTGAGTTGCAAAGTACTAAGGTTATTACTTTAGGTTGATCAAGTTATCCTTATTCAGATATCCCATTTTTAAAGTTCTTGGCTTCTAATCTATGATATTTACTTTATGCTCACTTCATCAAAGAGGATGTCAGATCCTAATCTATATATGGGTGACACAAAATCTTACTCATGAGACTATCTAAAGAAAATACATAAGAGTTTGAGTTTGAGAGAGAATAAAAAAAAAGGTCTAAAACTACTAAAACCAAATATGGTTTTTTACCATAATATATATATATATATATATATATATATATATATATATATATATATATATATATATATATATATATATATATATATATATATATATATATATATATATATATATATATATATATATATATATATATATATATATATATATATATATATATATATATATATATATATATATATACATAATAATAAATTAGAATACATAATCTATGGTATACTCCCTAATACAAACACATGTATAATGATATAGTGATTAGTGTTTCCTCTAGCTATCATGGCCTTCCATGAGGATTGACTTGCTAGGTCCCAAATATGAAGCAAGTTCACCAAATAAGTCCTTGCTTAGGTGCACCTTGAGTGAGTTGTTAACGAGATCATTGGTTAAGGTCTCCCATTAAGTAAGTTAGGCAAGTTTCCCATGTGAGTCATGGTGAGACTTCTTGATGAAATACTAGAACTTGCACCCTAACATATTCTATTAGCTACTTAGCAGGTGACAAATTGGTCCATGATGTGATGGCTTGATCGAGTTATAGTTTATGTTGGGCTATGCTTTGTGGTGAATTAAATGATCTAAGGTATATTCTAGGCATACATAAGTGATTATCTTGAAGAGCATGGCATAAATAGGTTAATTGGGTAGAATTAATTATCAATTAATCTCTAATAGAGTTTGCATAAATGATTGTAGGTGGTTGGCTCTATCAATTTGGTCAATTAAGGTCAAGTTTGCCAAAATGGTTTAGTGAAAAATCAATTAGATTAAGTGGGATCAATTAGTCCACTTAAGCCTCACCAAAGATTATTTTGCATTTTATTAGGTGATTATCATTCTATTTAAAATGATTCAATAGGTTTATTAAAGATAATTTATCAATTCATATGATTTAGATTTATTTTTTTCTACTTATGTTTGTAAGGTAAGACTATTATTCTATTGTGGGATCCAAACCCAAGAACTTGGCAACAATTTTCATGGTCATTACTAATGAAACTAATTAGCACTCACTATTATAGCCTAGTGTTGGCTCTAATGATGGTATAGCCTAAGGTTGGCCCATTTTGATATAGGCTAATTAGCCTTTTGTGCTCTTTGAAAGAGTGCAAGAAAGAAGGTCTAATTATTGTTGAAATTAATTAATAAGGATATGTAAATTTTTTAGCATAATTAGAGTCTTCTAACCTATAGGCTTAAAACTCTAGAGAGTGTTGCTTTCATGTATCTAAGAATATTTTGAAGAGTTTTGTGATTTTTAAAATATTCTTAAAACTTTTAGGAATTTGTATAAACCTAAAATTAGAGAATTGTTTTCACTTGTTAAGAGCACAATAAGTGAAATTTGGGTTTGACAAGCTAACTTAAGATTTGGTAATGAGGCTACTCATAAAAATTAAATTTTAGGTTTCCAATATGGATCTTAAAAATTTTACAAATTTTTAATAAGTTTTATCTACCATTTCTGTTAAGGAGCAAAATTAGGTTTTACAGGTAACCAATCTAGGTTGACCACACAACTAGATTTTTATAAATATTTAACTAAGAAAAATTATATTAACACACCTGGATGAACAATACCACAATAAGATTTAATAAAAAACCAAATAATTAAAAATTCCCACTACTCGTCAAAGTAATAAGAGTAGGAGAGGTCACCAAACTTTCATCCTTAAGTTGGTTTGCCATGAAGCCCAAATCTTTTGTTGGGATGTTCCAAAATACTTTTTAACCATCTTTCATTCCTCAACATAAAATGTTTACAATATTTAAATAAATAGTTTTCTTAAGAAAATATAAGAGGGAGATAGAAGTTGGTATTGGCCATGAAGATGTGCAAAGGGGTTTTGAAAACATGTAACTACCTCTATCAAAGAGGAGGACAACTATAACTACTTAAAATTTTATTTTTTTTTATCTCTTTTTTCAACCATCGATCCCATTCAAATTTAATTTAGAATTTTTCTTTTATAATCCCTTCATAATTTAAATTTTTAAAATTTTGAATTTTAAAATTTAATTTTTTTTGTAATTGCTATAATATAAAAAGTACACACATAAGTCTTTTGCAATAATCATGGCACAATTAAAAAGGATGAATATAATTTAAAGTATTTAATTAAATTCTTGATATGGGTCATTGCTCAACTTTGCTTATCTCTTCTCTTAGGCTCCTATGGTTGGTCCAATGTCATTACCATATCTTCCTTATACTAAGTCATGTACATTGACCTATTTGTGTATTATTAAATTAATTTAGAGTTCAAGAGGGATCTATTCTTCTCTAATGGTCAACAATAATCAATTAGCATAAGGCTTGATAGTCTAAACTTTATGGAAGAGGTTTAACCAAATGGTTAAATCTTTTGATTGAAAATTACCAAATGATATTAAAACTAAAAAGAAGTTTGGGATGATTTGAAAATCACCAAATCTACTTATGAGTCTCATGGCCAATTATATTACACTAGTAAGGATTTGAACTAATAAGAAAGATTGATTCCTTACATTAGTAATTATGCCTTAGGAATATTTAGTGCCAAGTATGAAAAGTGATTTACCTTAAGGAAAGTTAAAATCAAACCTTACTAATAAAATTAATTTAAAAATAATTTAGAATTGATATTTTTAAATATATTATTTTATATACTATTTATTTATCTTAAAATATTAAACATTAGCTTAATCAAGAGTTTTCCCAAGGCATAAATCTTTATGATGTAATTGATCATAAGATCTTCCTCTTATTAAAAAAAAGTTAAACATAAATTAAATTAATAGTTCACCTATCACTTTTACTCTAAGAAAAAAAAAGGCGAGGAAAGGCAAGGGATGGGGTGAGGATCCAAAATCTTCTCCATACATGCCATCATGTCAATGGTTGTCTCTCTTATTTTCTTCTTTATCATGCAAGCAATTAAGGTACTCACTAAAGGAAGCTTGATAATAAAGGTCTGGTATTTCTTACACATTTTATAATAGTCAATAATGATGAATCTTAGAAGAGAACAAAAAATGAATCTGTGAGAGTTATTGGCTCAATTTTAAATTTTTAAAGTCACAATGTTAGTGTGTGGAAGTTACTTAGCTCAAAATGATGTGAATGTTGACTAAAGTGGACTTTAAAATTTTATTAATTCATTTTTTTAAAACTTATAGAATCAAGAAATAAAATGAACACTCAAAATCATTCAAGTTTGAGTTGACTTAAAAGAATAAGAGATGTTAACAATATAGACTAACTGGACTAAATTCATCAAAAAAAAATTAAGTTTTGTTACTTTTAGGATTAACTAAATTAAGTCACTATCATCATGAAAATTATTCTAACTAGTCAGCCCAAGATGAAACCAATATGAAGAACTCAACTATCTATTCTACCCTATAAGTTAATAAGGTAGATCAATTTACATAACTTAGCAAGGTTGTCTCTTGTGTTTAATCAAAGAAGGTGAAGTTAACCAAAGAAAAAGTAAAAAAGTTTTAAATATGCATATTTTATTCTTAAAAGTAATAGTTAGTGTATTTTTATTTTATGAAAAACTTTTAATAGACCATGTTCTATATTTCTTGTATTTATATTTAATATAACTTTTATATAAAGTAAACCTCTATCACCATATGTAAATTTGGGGTTACTAAATGAGCCTAGAGAACATGATTTATTATCTCAAGCTCTCTACTTTCTAATAATAAGAAATTACAAAATTTCCTCTCTCTCTCTCTCTCTCTCTTATTTTCATGGTTAATCTTGATTATAATTTTGAATATGAAAAGTAATTTAACATTATGTTATTATCCTTTTGAATTTAAATACATTATGACTTATTACTATTTGATTTGCAAAAATGTTTAGGAAATAAAAGTTTCAAATCACTCTTCATTTAGCTAGTTTCTTTCAAATTACCAAATGGATCAACTTTTTTTTTTTTTTTTTTGGTTTTTTTTTTTTTACCAAATGGATCAACTTAACTAAACAACTTCTATATATGGCAAACCAAATCAAAGTCCTGGAGCAATCCTTTTAATTCAAAGGATTTTATCATATTTAGTTTCACTCTAACACTATGGATGGAGAGGTCATGGTAGGAGACCAAAAAGGCGGGGTTGGCTGCTTTGAAGTGAAATTTGCCCTCTCAATCAATCTTGGCTGATTTATACTTAGATTCATATGATTTTGATATTGTTGAACTTATTATGATGAGATAGCTATTTTCATCAAAAATTTACATAATTTAAAGTCAAACAATTTTTTTAAAACTATGCTTTGATAGTTGCTTTGCCTTCATTTAGTGCTTTGAGATACATATGCATCAATTCTTCTACTTGATCAAGTAAAAATTTTAGGCATCCCAACTGAAATCATATTATTTTTAATGGAATCTATTAAGAAGAATGATTTTGATATGTATTTGCACATTAGTTGGTAAAAATAAGTTGCAAACAACTTTTTTTCTTCAATTATAACGCTCCAATATAATTTTATATTATGAAGTAAACATCCACTATAAGAAATACTTAGTGAATTGTATACATGAATAGGTTGAGAGAGCAAACAATTGTAGGTTTTCATAAAGAAAAAATATTTTTAGTATTTTAAAGGATGGTTAGAGCGTATAGCATTTACTACTGTACCTAAACAAAATGTAATGTCCTAAGATTATTTTAAACCGGCGGGGCGGCAAAACCCTAATTTGTAACGTTCTTTGTCCGCCCATGGTTAAAATATCAATAACCAAATCAACTGCCATAAATATATTGATGATTCAAATCCGCGCGGTCATTCACCTGCCGGTGACCGTATCGATGCTTCCATTTCGAATTCGATAATTGCTTCTCTCCACTAATCAGATGCTGACACGTTCGCATGCGGACGTGGGTAGGTGGGCGGCCGCCAAGTCGGAAAGTGACCAGGCCGGCGGCCGCGTCGAAGACTATCACGGTAAAACCACCGGCTCGAAGCAATCCTCCTCCAATGTGCATTTCCTATTCTACCGCCTAGGAATAAAAAAATCACGTCGCTTACATCATACGGAAGGAATCCTGTCCGTTCAAAAGGAGGAAGTTTCAAGGGTCATATACGTCATTATGCATCGTATCCGGGTCAAGCCCGACGAAATTGACGACCCGAATTGTGTAAACCGCGTGGGCCGACGGAGTGGCAGAAGGCAAAACGAGAAAACGTATTACAATGTTTAAATAATGAAAATTTTCAGAAACGATATTACGTAGATGCCCTGACGTCCCCGAAGTAATTACGCCTTCGACTTTGTCCCGCGGATTTGAAATCAGTGGACGTTTGTTAAAGAGGCTAGGAGGTCATCCTACTCGTCTCCCGCATCCCGTTGCTTTCCGACCCCTCGGTTTTGAAGAAGCCCCGGGCGGTAATTACGCTCGTCATATAAGGGCAGTAGTGTCCAAAAAAATCGTACGTCATTCCGAGATCTCCGTTTCGACGTGATCTGCCGACTTTATCCGCCAACAAAAAAATCAAGAGTTTTAAATATATATATTAAAAATTTGAAATTAAGCTGAAAATTTGTGATCTTTCTCAATAGTGCAGGCAATGCCAGGTGGCGGGAGAGACATGTGCAGTACATTATTCGCTGTCGGATTAGGACATTGCTGAACGATGTTTAAAGGACATTTGTTAAGAAGCAATTAATTTTTATGTTTAAATTATAAAACGAGTGATAACGCACTAATTTTCCTAAAACGTAATTTTAAGACCCAAAAATTATAATTACATGAGCTTAAAAAAGGAGCGTAAATAGTTCAGGAGAAAAGAAAATAGATATATTTTAAGAGTTTGGGGGTGGGGTATATAAGCCGTGGTAATAGAGGATTTGAAATATTGAAATAGAATACGGAGGAGTATTGTAAAAGTAACAAATATAGCAAAAGGAAGAAACGGCGAAAGAAGGCAGAGAGAGCAGAGCATTTGTTACGCCCACGGACTCTTGCAGCCATTCAATGCTCCACCAAACGCTCGTCTCCTTCCAACCCTTTTCTTCATCCTTTTCTTCCCCTTACGCTCTTCCTTCTCCTTCTGCTTCTGCGGGGGCCTCGTCCTCAAGCTTTTCCGTCTCCGCTGGTCGTCTGGTATCTACTCCGTCGCCGTACACGCGCTCTTCTCAGGTATAGCATCTTCGGTGAAGGGAGTTAAAATTCTGCCTTTAAGCGAAGCACAGAGGAAAAATGGTGCCTTTCGCTTTATCCACCATGCCTGAAAAATCTTTCCATTAACGATGTCCAGGTTGAGATGAAGTTAATGAAGGATATGCTCTCCTCGGCGCGTGACCAGGGGTTTTTGGCTGACGAGGTCGAAGATGTAGCGTGGGCGGCGGAGAGGGGGAATCTTATTGGCGAGGATTTCCAGGTCGACGACCTCCTGGACCTTAGAGGTCTTCCTGAGTATGAGGAAGATGAGGAGGCTCCGAGAGTTACGGAAGCCAGCTTTTCTCCACCGGAGCCTATTCCTTCTGCAGAGAATGAGCCCCTTGAACTGTACTCGGAAATCACTCTCCATGTAAGAGCAGATGAAGTCTCTCTTGCTCTATTTCCTGAGCAAAAAAAAGGATATTTATCAATTTCTCATGGTTTTAGTTCTGAATTTTGCAGGACACCGACGCCGCCTCGCTTGAATGGCTCTCACGTTTCTTCGACGACTGCTCCAAGGAGTTCCCCTCTCCTCCTCCGCTACCGTATTTCTGCAAGTTACCTTCGCTTCCAACGCAAAATCCTCAGGCGAAATATTCTTCAGCTGGCTCTAGAGCGCCGGCTCCATCACTGTCCAGCACGGTCACAGCGGCCGGCAGCCTCTCAACCGAAGCTCTCGTCCCCGTCAAAGCCAAGCGAAGCAAGCGTCTCCGCGGCAGCGGCGCCGTCTGGTCACGCTCCAGCTCTCTTAAACTTTCCGACTCTTCCCCAACCTCTTCCATCACCACCTTCACCGCTGCTTCACCGACCCCTTCCTCATCCTCCTCTTCTTCTTCCTTCAACTCTTACATCTCCTACGAGCCCTCTCCCTTCAACGGCTCCATCGTTGGCGACAGCTTAGCTCTTTCTAAAGGCCATAAGCCCAAAAAGCGAGGCCGGAAGCCAAAGAACCCCTTCTTCTCCCAAACAGAGAGACGTTGCACCCACTGCGGAGTTCACAAGACACCGCAGTGGCGAGCTGGGCCTCATGGTGCAAAGACGCTCTGTAACGCGTGCGGCGTCCGGTTTAAGTCCGGCCGGTTGCTGCCGGAGTACCGGCCTGCGTGCAGTCCAACCTTCGTCAGCAGCATCCACTCCAACAGCCACCGTAAAGTACTCGAAATGCGCCGGAAGAAGGATGAGCAGCTCCCCGCCCACTCCGCCCCGCCGGTCACTTCTTGCTGACCCGGCCAGGCCCGGCCCGGCCCGGACAGCCGGCTACATATTTTGGTCCTCTTCTTTTATAGTTGGCAATAGTTTGATAGACGGTAACGGATTGGTAATTTAGGTACGATTGCTATTTGCTTTGCCGTATTCTCTAGTTTTTCTTTTTCTAGCATTTTTAGGTATGCGGATTTGGGTCAATGTAAGCTGCCAGCTTTTTCCTTCATTATTAGCATTAGGTTTAGGAAGTAGAGCAATATAATAGGCTTAGTCTGACCGTTTTTTTATTCGCTAAATTATTTCAGCAGGTGCACCATTTGTAATATTTACCATCCATTATATATATAGCTCAAGAATCATTAGATTTTATTTTTAAAAAAAAGATAAATTCGGTTTAATAAACCATTTGTGTATTAAAGGTTACAGCCATCGGTAGGACATTTTCTTTGAAAATGATTTCTTTTTTTTTTATCATGAAAAGTAATAACCATATCATTTAAATTGTTTTTTTGTGCTCTTGAGAATTAATAATAGTTGTTTGCTAATTTTATAAATATCTAAATTTTGGATGTCACATGCAATTGTCCCTTTTTTTTATTTATAAAATAATTAATCTCACTCAATCTAAAAAAAATTGTAACTCAATAATTATATATTTTAATCATTGCCGTTTGATTATTCTATTAGCTGAGGATTTTTTAAATTCTTTGAAATATGCAAATTTGTAACATAAATTTTTCTTACGCTTAGATGCCTCGTCATTGATGAGATTTTTTTTTTTTTACTTTTTGTCTATTGGCCGTTAGAGAGAAAGTGTCCTATGCTCTTGGCTTTCGCTTTAAAGACAATGGTTTCGATTAAACCACCTTAAAATAAAAACCTTTAACCCTAAACTCACAGTAATTACTCCTTTTGTGGCCTTAGTGATGAGAATAAATTTTATCAAATAATTTTTTTTAATTAATTTGGAATTGTACAGTTGCAAACCCACTAAATTCACCATCTCCTAACCCAAAGTCCCCACGCTGTTCTCATGGCACTTTTCGTTGCAACCACTTCAACCTTCCCCACCGCTAACCCTTTCGATTAAAAAAGCAGTAAAAAAAAAAGGATATTTATATACATAGTATATAATTTTTATTTATTTATATATCTAATATCCTAACATAAATATTTATATATATAGCATCTAAATTTTTATTATTATAACAAAAATAATATTTTTTTTTATTTTTTTAAATAAAATTCACCTTTTTAAGCATCAAATTTTAGATGTCAAATATGTAAATGCATAAAAATTGTGTGCTGTGCTATGTATGTAAATTTTCTTTAAAAAAAAATTTTTTAAAAAAACTATCTATGAGAAAAGAAAACCCATAGATTTTAATAGGCGTTAAAAATATAAGAAAATTTTTTTCTGGAACCTCATCTTAATCTTAAATAAATGGAATTTGAATCGGAACACGGCAAGTGGCCGCGCCGCACCGACAGCCTTAGCCTTTAATTCGAACCAAAACCAACAACTCTTTTATGAAATTTGTTCATGAAGACATTCTGGAAAATTAGTCAGTGTATATCTTAAAATTATTAAATTAAAATTGATAACTGTTCTTAATTACTAATTTGATTGAATATTCTGACCTGCTTTTCAAAAATATTAATTAATTATTTTTAAAAATGTTTTAAGAGGTGACTAGGACCCATCAAGCCCCCAACAAAAAATAGAAGAAATTATTAAAGATGAACTATTAAAAGTAGGAACATTAAATTTTACGTACTGAAAAGCTTAATTGCATACTGCGCATGAATTTAGATATACAGTAATTAAATACACTTATATCAGATAAATAATTTTAAGTATATTATAAACTCCTATTAATTTCTGTTAAATTGAAAGAGATTCTCCCTCTCCTCACTCCTGACTCCGAAGCGAGGGAATGAATAGTTTGTGGACATTTAGATTAGACGGTGGGCACCGCTTTATGGGGAAGCGTGGCGGCACCCCTATAATGAGGATTATGATGATATTACAGCAGGCTTTAAACTTTATTTGTGTTAGCCTGTCTTTTCTCTCTGCTCACTTTCCGTTGCTTTGTCTTTTCTTCCATTAGTGAATCTTTTTGACTGTGCTCCATCTCTCTTCTCTACTTCGAGTCCCGCTTGGACCTGCGAGCCCATGCGCGGGCTCGTCAGGATTGGAGCGGCGTTTGCGCGCACGCAAGCTGCGCTTGGGAGCGGCGGACGTACGTACAATATATATTTCAGGATATCTAGATGGAGAGAATATTATTTACAATATTTTTTACATTCATATATTCAATTATGTTCTGATATATGATAAAATTAAAAGTAAATATTATATTTAATTTTTATTTTATCACATATCAGCACGAATATATCCAAATATTACACATAATATTTTTTTTCGTGGTGGTGATGTAGATGCGCTGATGGTGTACTGTAACGATGCATTAGTACTAATGTTGTGCTTATCAATTTAGATATTTTATATATATATTATTTAAATTGAATATATTTATAAATCTAAAATTTATCATAAAAATAATTTTGATATATGATCATCAAATTATTTAGAGATTATTTAGGATCATTTTTTTATATTTCATTTTTTTTTTACTTTTTAATTTTATTTTATTTATATTTTAATATAAATAAAATATATTTAATGATGATAATTATTTTTAAAAATATTCAAAATATTTAATATTTTTTAATATATTAAAATAATATGATTTATTTTTAAAAATAAAAAATAAAAAATACTTTAAATATGTTAAATAAATATGTATTTAAAAAATAACACCAAAATAAAATTACAAAATAAAATCTAGCCCAAATAGGCATTTAGTAATTTTTCAAATGTGCAAAATAAGAAATATAGTTTTGTTTCAATGAGAATCCTTTGAGTAGAAACAAGAAATTTGTGGCTTTATAAATAAGTATAATCTAGATATAACAAATAAAATTGTTTCAAAAAATAATTGAAATATAAGGCTTATAATTAATGTGAATGTCAAATAGTATAATGAAGTCACCCCATTCTCAAAGTGACTCATAAAAATAAAAATAAAAAAATCTTATGAAGAAATCATCACTCATTTGGCACTCAAGAGAAAGGTTATGAATACAGAAGATAGAAAGGAAACTAGGCACACAACATGCCCCTCAACCCTGAAGAAGATCTATGTAAAGGCTCATACACAGGATTGCTTCACTAGCCCACCAGAAGACATCACAACAAACTTGACCATACCATATTGAGTGTCAGCAGTGCCATCCATCTATTACTACCTTATTGTGAGTATCAATGACTGAGTTAGTTAAAGCTATCAAGTACAAAGAGTATTTTCAACTCCTAGCTTCGATGAGGGCTAATGTGCCACCATGTGACCCAATGAAACACTTCACATACCACAAAAATCATGGGTGTGATATAAAGGAGTGTTGTCACTTAAGATGTCTAGTAAAAAAAAATCATCAAAGTGAAGAGATTAAGGGAATTCATGAGAAGGCCAGGGAAGGAACCAAAAGAAGATTAGAATAATAAGCCCCTACCAAGGCCATCTATATTTCAAGAGTTGTGTCAATATTCCTTAAAGGGATGATAAGCCCGTGTGATTAACAAACCTTAAGCAATTAAGGTTAGAAGAGTTAAACTCAACCACCTTGACTCAAGAGCTCTCTATAAAGATACTACTCATAAGTTTTATGAAGAATGATTAACATGTAGTTGGTAGTCCCTACAAAGATGCAGTAGTTATGATATTAATCATCAACTATCAAATAGAAAACATATTGATACATACTGATAGTATTGACAATATTATTTTCAAATCAATTTTTGAAAAGATGAAACTAGAAAGTCTAAAGCTCGCACCTACCATCAGACTACTTTATGGCTTCTTTAGAGAGAATAAAGAAACTAAGAAAATGAATAATCTTCTTGTAACTTGTGGAGAAAGAGAGAAGTAGTTCTATGCCATGGTATAAACTTTATTACCATAGACATGACGACAACCTGCAATGCCATCTTCACTTGTCCATTATAGAATACCATTACAACACTAGTTTCCATGTACCATGTAGAGGTGAATTACCCTATTGAAGTCTAAGAGATCATGGTTTAGAGAGACCTTAATCAATCAAGGACATGCTATAAGAGAGAAATCAATGATCAAAAGAAGATTGAGGTGTTGTAATTAGAAGTCACAAAAATGGGGATAATGACTATCGAAGTAGTAGAAGAGGTACCAACATTGGAAGACAACCTCAAGTGAGTCTTAAGGATTAGCTCCACTTATAATTACAAACACAAAGAAGCATTGATACAATCATTATGCAAGGTCTTGGATGTATTCATGTGGATAGTAACTAAGACACCAGGACTAGATACCAATGTCTCCTACCATTAACTTAATGTAAAGAAGGATCCTCACCCCATCAAATAAAAGATGTGAAAAATAATGACTCTACTTGTTGTAAAATAGTCAAAGTTAATTTTAGTAGGAAATTTTAGTACCTCTATTGTATTTCCAAATTGATAACAATGTAAAAGGCTAACAAAAAATGGTGGATGTGTGTGGATTCCACAAACTTAAATTCAATAATCCTAATTGACATGCTTGTTGAATCAATAATAAGATAACTAGTTCTAAGTTCCTAAGATACTTTCCTAGGCTACCATCAAAGTAAAATGCACCCATTAGCTAAAAAAATGGCCATTATTATCAAAGAAAGTTATACTTTTACAAATTCATTGCTTTTGGTTTAAAAATATTAGAGCAACTTATCAAAAGATGATGAACCAAGTTTTCAAAGAGTAGAAGAAAAAAATGTGAAAGTATATATGAATGACCTACTCGTAAAGAGCAAATCCCTAGAGCAACATATACTAGACTTAAAAGAGAGTTTCATCGCATTGAAGAAGCACAACATGCACCTCAATCCTCTGAAGTGTACATTCAGTGGAGGATCCAAAAAAGTTCTTTGGTATACCTTCTTATTTTTGATGAAATAAAAAATAAACCATGATAAAGTTAAGCCATTATTGACATGCTATCCACCAGGACAAGCAAAGAAGTGCAATGACTCACTGAGTGAGTCATCGATTTAAATTACTTCATCTCCCAGGTAAGAGCATGATGCTCACATTTTTTTTAGTGAACACTAGAGTGTGAGATTGCATTCTTGGAACTCATCACCATAGATAAAAAGCCTGAGATCCAAAAAGATGATATTATTATACTTGGGATTTGGAGAGGGCGCAGGAAGTTTAATGTTAGTCAAAGAAGAAGGAAAAAAGTAATGGTCGATCTACTATATTATCAAGTTTTAGAGTAATGTTGAGTTGCAATGTCTTATTAGCGAGAAGCTCATGCTCTTATCATCTCAGTGCGAGGGCATTAGCCAAATTTTTAAGCTTACTCTATACAAGTCATTACTAATCACCCACTTAAAGTTGTACTCACTTGGCCCAACCATTTAGGCTAATTTTTAACATGGTTAGTTGAACTAAGTTAATTCAACATTTATAGTCAACTTAAACAATGATCAAGGTGCAAGCCCTTATCAACTTCTTAGTAGATTTCATCAATCTATTATGCAAAGTTGCCTTTCTCAAGCAAACTTGGTATCTTTATGTGGATGGGGCCTTCAAAGAGCAAGGAATATGAGTGGATAATTTTTTGAAGACTCAACAAGGATCTCCATTACTCAGTCAGTGAAAATCAAGTTAAAACTAACAAACAAATATATCAAGTATGAAGCTTTACTAGCCAAATAAAGATACCCCAAGGGCTCAGTGGTAGACTCTCAACTAATAGTGAACAAGTTCAACAACAACTTCAAGGTTTGGGATGAAATACAACAAATATACGTGTCTAAGGATAAAACCAAAATCTGAAAACTTAAGTATATCATAACTGTGCAAATACCCAAAGAGGAGAACCAACACATCTATATATTGTCTAAGTATTATGGGTTGGAAGGTTAGTCATCATTAAATTTACCATATCAAGAATTAATGAAAGTGAGTTAATGTAGATTGAGAAGAACCACCAACCAAGTTGGGTAAATATTTTATAGAATATCTAAAAAATGGGAAGCTTAAATTATGCATCAAAGATCAGAGGTGATTCAATATCAAAGCACTACAGTACATTCCAATAGAGAGAAAATTGTTCCAAAGGTCAATTACCTCATTATAGTTAAGGTGTGTTAAATAAACTGAGTAGGAAAAAGAATTGAAGGAAGTACAATCAAGCAAGTGCAAGAGCCACTCTAAAGGAAGAACACTTACTGAGCAAACTCTCATGCAAGGTTATTTTTGGCTGACTATTTAGATAGATGTTAAAGACTTCATTAAGAGATACAATTAGTGATAGAAACTCAAACCCATGCACTTAGAACCTTCATAGTAGTTGAGTCCCATGACTAGTCCCTCTCCATTTATTGTGTAGAGAATGGATCTCATTGGTCCTTTGCCACTAGCCAGTAGTAAGCAAAAGTTTGTAATATTCATGATTTACTATATTACTAAATGGATCAAATCTAATACACTCATTAAAACTATCTCCCAAGTGATAAAAAAATTTGTATGGATTGACTTTATTTGCATGCGTGGTCTACTCAAGGCTAATATCACTAATAGCAGGCCCTAGTTCAACGACAAGACCATGAAGGAGTTTTGAGAGTCTCAAGAAATTCATTTCAAGTTTGCCTCTGTACATCAACCATAGATAAACAATCAGGTCAAAGCTACCAACAAGCATGTCCTTTTTATAAATAGAAAGATTGAAAAGACACCAAAACAAAGTGGTCGGAGGCATTGCCCTTGCACTTTAGACTCTTAAGACACCCTCCTCAGCAACTAAATAAATGACATATGTCCTAACACATGGAAATTCTCTATTACCATTTGAATATGAATTGCATAGTAGTGAGTCATGGCGATAGATGACTTTGATAAGTAATCTGCTAAATGGGAGAAACTAAATGAAGAGATAATGAAAATGGCACTCAACTTACTAGACAAACTTCTAATATAAGCATCTCTTAGAAAAGAGGAAATTAAAAAAAATATGGCTAAATAATACAACTGTTGAATTCAAATTTATGTATGAAGTAATATAGGATCTTAACTTAAACACGTGAGAAGTAGGGTGACAGTGAGAATAACTATAAATGTAAGAAGAATATAAGAATCTAAGAATATTCACTATCTCTAAGAATCAATACATATAAAAAGGGGGTAGTGTAAGCTAAAGAAAAATTCTCTCACTCTTTGAAATCCCCACTTTCTATAGAATTATGGGGCAATCACAAATAAAAGAAAAAATTATATAAAAATTTCTAGAAGCTCTATGTTAGTTTCCATAAGAAAATCCTTACTAGTACTCAAGAGGTTGAGCTAGTGTTATATGTTGAGTGATGAATCCTCTAATGTGGTTGCCTATGCAAATATGAATGTCTATCACAGGTGGCTTGGCTAAGGCAAACTCTTTTAATTAATTGCTTAAATGAAAGCAGGTCCTTCTAGGTGTTGGTGAGAAAGTGGTCGACTATTTGAAGTGAGTTCCTTTAGAGAGGTTGATGAGTAAGCTCATCATCTATCTAAAGCAAGTTCTTTTAGAGAGGATGGTAAGTGAACCTTTACCTGAGTTATGGTACTCATTTCTAAGTATTCATCATGTTGATCTACCTGCTATGCCCTTGTGCCCACATTTGGGTTTACATGTAGCTCTTAGACTCTTCTATAGAGAGGTGACTCACAAAAAAGAATAGAAGAGGGAAAGATTATTATCAAGCCAATTGTATGGTGTAATTAGTATCAGATGACATATTATATTATTTTGGCATTATTTGTGATTCATATATTATAGAATATATTTTATCAACATTATCATGTCCTAAAAGTGGAATTTCATTGCCTCTAGCTAAAAAGTACTTCCAACCTAATTATTCCATTACTATGGTCAAAGTCGCTCTAAATATACACAATGATACTATTTCTTGGACTAATGTGAGTTCCTCAAAGATTGTTGAAATGAGTGTTGTGGATGCAGAGGCATTGAAGAGGATTATGAATTTGTCACTTTCAATTATTGTTGCTAGTTTTAACATTAGAAATGTTGAGTGTTCAAATTTTTTTTTAAAATAAATAATTTGTAATGTTTAATAATGGGTGACTTGTTGAGGGAGCTTAGTCGACACTCTTTCTCTCCTTTCAAGTGGCGTTGGCTCTATGCTTAGCTTAGTGGATCCAAGCTTTCATCCATGATAAGTCTTTCCATACTGAGTGGTAGGGTGTCGTCTAGTACAAGCATAATGACTAGGTTGAAAATGATTGTAAATGTGAACTTCCATCTGAAAGGTCATATCTTTTTTTAGTAGTCTCATCACTTATATGCTTGATAATATGTTGAGTTGAACTCTATGCATGCAAGTCAGAGGTAGCTCATCATATTTAGGCTTTTTTTTATTTGGTCCAAAAGTAGCTCACTGAGTAAGGCTTTGTGCTTGAGCCAAAGTAGCTAATCGAGTTAAGCTTTGTGCTTAGGTTAAAAGTAGCTCATCTAACAAAAAAGTTTTATTGGGGCCAAATGTAGTTCAACGAGTGATTTGGGCCAATGTAGCTCATTAAGTCACTCAGCCTAGTGTAGCTTGCCAAGATATTGGGGTTAATGTAGCTCACCAAGTTACCCATGTTAATATGCAATGCCCTGAGTTCTGTGGAACTTAGATTAAATATAGCTCAATGAATAACCTGGGCCAATATAGCTTGCCAAGTGGCTTAGGCTAAATGTAGCTCATGGAGTGCTTTTGGCCAATGTGTAGCTAGCTAATTTACTTGAGCTAGTGTATCTCACCAAGACTTTAAGGACAGTGTTGCTCACTAGGTTACTTGGGCGAGTGTAGTTTATTGACTAGGGTCTTGCAGTCAGACCAATCAATAGCTTAATGAGTACACACTTATTCCTACATCACTTTAAATGTTTAAAAAAAATTTTCAATTCTAAGTTGATTTATTTGTGCTAGAATTATTATAAGCAAATAGAAAGACTTTTCTTGCATAAATATTTTTTTTGAGAACAACAACCTATTATAATGAAATAAATACAAGGATAGGACTTCCCTTATTGTAGTACTTCAGTGATGTGGGTCACGACACTTGATGTCGGTTCATTCGTTGCTCCGAAATTATCATTTTTTCTAGACCTTCTAACAAACTTGCTAAGATTTCCAGCTTTGACGAGTTCTTCAACTAAGCTCCTAAGGTGTCATCTTTCTTCAATGTTTTGGTTATGATCTTTATGATAGGCACAATATTATGATGCATCTCTTGGGCACATTTTTAGAAGGGTGCAAGTCATTTAGAGTATTCATTATTCTGGATGGCTTCAACTAACTTAACCATTGAATCCTATAATGGTGTTATTGTGATTTGATGTGGAGGTTGGTATTCACCCTACACATGATGAGTTAGCAAATTTAATTCATACTCAAGTTTGTGCATTAATGTTCTCACTAGCAGAGTGTGCTATCTTTTACCATTTTCTTGTCTCTAAATTTATAACCTCTCTTTTGAGGATCACTCCAAGGATGATTACTTTCCTAAGTCTTATTTTCAAACTATTGTTGACCTCATTTTGGGTTAGGTTAACATTATTCCAATCTTAGTAATTAGGACCACTAATTTTAGATTAGGAGTTTCCTAATTAGGAATTTAAGACACTACATTTAGCAACTAAGTGAACAAACCAAAATTCAAATAATAAATTAAATCAAATACTAAATTTAAAATCAAAAAAATTTGAAATTAAAATAAAGTTTAACACTCTAAAATGAAAACCTAGGTCATCTTAGTGAATCTTTCTAGGACTTGACATATTCTAATTTGATTAGGTGAACCCAATCAAATCTAAAACAAATAAAAATAAATAAAAAACTAAATAAAAATTTAAATTGAAATCTAAATTCAATTGAGCCTAGATTAAGGTAGTTGGGATGGTTGACTTAATTAACCCATTTAAGCTCAAAATCACCTTAAGTCCAAAAAAATTAAATAAAATAAAAATAAATTACAATTAAATCAAATAAAAAGGCATAGAATTAATGCACACATATAAATAACTCAAAAATAAATTTAGGTGAGGTTTAGAATGGTCAACTAAGTCATTTGACTTAGTATTGATCTATGTGGGCCCCACTAAGTCAAAGGTCAATCAATTAAAATTTGGGCATATTAAGTTAGCCCAAAGACTCAAATTTATTAAATGAACACTTTCAAACATAAAACCAAACAAATCTAAATTCAATAAGGAATGAAGTGAGTTGATTTGGCCACTTAACTTAAATAAGACTCAAATGGACCTTATTGAACCTAAATTCAAACTAAATTAAAAAATAATTTAAATAAAACATCTCAAATCATTTGAAAAACATAATTAAGCATGATTTAATCAATCATTGGGTTTAATTTGATCATTTTGGTCACTTAACCAAGTGAATCCATATTAACCCATTAAGGCAAATTTGGGTCAGAATGGGTATAAATCAAATCAACTTCAAATTAATTGAAATTAATTGATTCAAATCATTCCAAATATTTAATTGAATATAATTAAAATATAAATTCATTTTAATTTGATTCAAATTGGTTGTTTGACTCAAATCAACTCACCTTAAAAAGTTTGTTAAAGTGAGTTCTAACCAAAATTGAACTTGATAAGTGAGAATGATTGAAATTAATCACTCCTTAACATCATGGATGATCAAACATTTTTGAATTAAAATTTAACCCCTAAAATGGTTACTTAAATTAAACAACCTACTTTGAATCATTTGAGTCAAATGGGTCAAATTAGGTCTAACTATGGCCAATTCATATGAAACATGAATCAATTAATCCATGAATCGTGTGCTAGGCAATTAACAATGATTGAAACCCAAAACTAAATCCAAATAATTAAATTGAATGCAATCAAACCAACCAAACTAAAGAAATCTAAATTAAAATGGTATAACATAAAACACTTAACTCTAAACCAAACTCAAATGAGTTCAAGCCCAACCCATAGCCCACTTTGGTTTGACTTGGGTAGTCAACCACCAACCCAAAGAAGGTGATGAGGTGGAGCTAAGGGGATGAAGAGATGATATGAGAGGAAAAGTCAAAAACATATGCAAATGAAACCAAGTAATGTCTTCTCCTCCTCATCCTTTAATCCACTTGACTTAGGTTCAATCAATAACCCACTTTAAGCTTGACTCAGGAAATAACCTAAAGTCATGTGATGTTGAGATAGAAAAGGGGGGATGACGAAACTCATGGAAAGCAAGCATGGTCGATTCACCTTATCATCCCAAACTTTACCCATGCTTGATTCTTCACCTCCTCAATCCATTCAAACATCATCTCTGACCTTCCCATTGCCTTCTCTATCATAGTGGGACCCCAATTCCCATGGCCAACAACCTCCACATCAAACCATTGAGGAGGCTCTCAGCCAAATATAAAGGATAGGAGTGAAGCTTCAATTACACCTTTTGACACTTCCTATAGCTTACATAGCCTAAAACAAACTCAAATGAGATGTTTCCCGCACTTCACAATGTCTCTAACCTATTGTTGACCAAAGCCTGATGAGTCTTGGTGCACGTTGGTCTCCATACCAATCCAGAGGGAGGCAAGCCTTGAAATCTCTCCTAGTGCTTCATCTCAATCTATTGAAGGATTTTGAAATGAGAAGATCGCCGAGATCTGACACCGATGAGGTATCCTTAACCCTGACCTCTATTTTAATTTAGTTTGGTCTTTTATGAAGTTGATTCGATTTAGGATAGAATCAATCCATATAGATCGGTTATAAATTAATCCCTAATCATTTTGCATCAAAATACCATATTGTCGCCACTTAGATCATTGAAAATCCTTCTTTAATGACCAATGGCTCTTGGCTTACGATGATAGGTTAGGGAGACATTAACGACCATCCATTCCTGTTATTTAGAACAGACGTCCAAGATTTAGAACATAATTTGATTCAAACAACTATAGGAATCACGAGATAATTGTAGATTGTCCAATCTTCGATCAGATGATCTTGATTCAAAACCCCTCCCCAGCTGTTTTATAGTCTAGATCCATGTGGATCCAACTGGACAAAACCTACATTAAAATATGGAAAGCGGTGACCAATCAGGGCCGCGTTAGTGTTGACTAGGTTAAATCAAAAATTTAAGATGTATGAATTTACAAATTATAGAAAAATAATAGAAACTTCAATAATTAATAGAAATTAAAATACTCAACTAAAAAATACAAATAAGAGCTCTATGGATTCATCTTAATGAGAGGAATCTATTGAACTAAAAATTCTCAATTTTTATTGGATATTTTTAGGTTAATTTAAGTTTAACTTTAAACTTTTGTATAAAACTTAAATCTTTAAAGATAAAGCTTTAAAGAAATAAAATAACAATCAACAATAGTATAGAAAAGTAAAGAAGGAGAACACAAATATTTTTACGTGATTCGGACAAACCCTAAAACCAACCTACATCCACACCTAGCCACCTAGGCAAATCTCCCGTACTCTTTTTTATGGGTAAGTACAACCCAACACCATACTTTCCTTTATGGGCAAGTACTACCTAACACCATACGTTTCTTAACGGGCAAGTACAACCCAACCACGCACTTTCCTTAACGGGCAAATATAACCCAACAAAAAAAATAAGAAAAAAGAGAAAGAAGAATCTAACTCTCAAGTTTAAAATAATTTTTCTTTCACAACCCAACTACAACAATATTAAGGCAAGTGAATTCAAAGAAATGAAAGATGCTCACTTTAATTGATATTTAAATTTGTATAATAATTAAACGTGAAATATATATATGATGTAAATGAATCTTTAAAATATTTGATGTAAATATAATAACTTGAAATCAAGGTTATTTAATTTATGATTTGAAATATAGCACAATAACGATTTGAAACTTGAATCAATCACTTGTTAGAAAGAGACTTAGAGTTTTCCAAAAGATCAAATGAAAATGAAATCTTAAATCATATAAACTCAAATGAAATATCTTTTTAAGGAAATTATTATTTATGCAAAAGATGAGATGATTTAGAAGTAATAAAACTTGTTACTCACATGTATTTTATATGAAATAATTGCAAAGACAATAATCTCTCATTAGAACATGTACGAATAATTAAGAGAAAACAACTTGCAATAATACACTTTAATTTATCAACCACAAAGCTTTCAAGCCAACTTGAGAAGGTATAGAAATAGATAAGTTTAGAATAAAACAAATTGACAAAATGCATAAGAAACTCAAGCAAGAAGGAGAACAAGGTCACTTAGCATGAAAAATCACAAACTAGATTGAAAGCATCTTATTAAGCTTTTGGCCACAAGAAAATCCACCAATCCTCCAAGTTCTTTTGTGCAATCCTCAAGCCAATCACTTGTAGGTTGGAGGATGGATAAAGGATGGAGAAATTAACACTTGATTCACCAAGAAGAGATCTTTAAAGGTTTTGCAAAAATTTAGCCAAGAGAGTTTTTCTAAGAGAGATTTTTTCGAGAGGGTTTAACCTAGTCTAAAGAACAATATTTATACGACAAGGGTCATGAGTTCTGGCCAAGAGAAGGAGAAATAGGAGGGAAACTCATTTGGAATTAATTTAAACATAAACCAATCAAAATAAAAATGAATGGCATGAGAAAAAAAATTGGCCAAAGAGAAATAGGAGGATATTTAATATGGAAGGTTGGCTTAAATAAAAATTAATTTGAAATTCAAATAATATAAGAGGGATTTCGTCCAATCTAAGGAAGAGAGAGTTTAATTAGTAGGTGCTTTAATTTAAATCAATTAAATTAAATTAATTTAGCACGATGAAGAAAATTGACAAAGAATAGCAATATGGAGAGAAAATTAATTTGAAAAGAGATTTAAATTGAATCAATTCATCATATGACCTGATTTCTAATGTAATTAATAAGTTAATGCTTATGTGGGTCGGCCGAGAGAGAGAGAGAGGAGAGAAAAGTTTGAATTATTACGAAACAAGTCATGACACAATTAATTATCCAAGTGAAAAAGGAAATAATTCAAATTTTGATTAATTTAAATTAAGCATGATATATGGTCGGCCAAAAAATAAGTTTCCATGATGGGATTAAATTAGTTTTTAATACAATATTATGGATTATTCAATCAATTCATCTTGATTGAATGAAGGAAGGAAAGAGATAACATACAAGTTTTATTTAATAAAATCTAAGGAATATTCAAAAATTCGGCCAAGCTACTTTCATAAAATAGATTAGATTTATTTTAATGTAGTTAATTAAAATTAAATGATGATGGATCAGATCTTAGGAGAGTTCAAATCAATTTTCATTAAGAGATTAATTTGAATTTGAATAAAGATATAGTTGGCCAAAGGAAGTTTCTAAAAATAGAATTTATATAAAAGGAAAGAAGATAATTCTATGGCTTATTTTAATTGAATTTTAATTAACTCAAATAAATTTAAATTAATTTAAATTAAACCAACTAGATTAGCATATGATCAACCACATAACACTCCATAAAAAGGAGACTTCAAATTTGCATATGTAATCAAAGGAATATTCAATTTGAATTCAAAAATAAATCAAATTAAAGATTCAAATAAATAAATTTTTTAATTTAGAAAAGTATGGGATAATTAGAAAAATAGTTTGAATAACTCACACAATTTATTTATCAAATAATCATGAAAAAAATTCAGCCAAAAGGGTTTAGGATGATATATAGGATAGGAGAGAGAAGACTAGACAATAAGAGAGAAAAATAATATCTTGAATATTGTTCGATTAATTTAGATTCATCCATTAAATAAATGGATAATGAACATGCCTAATAATGAGAATAATTTAATGAAATATGAACTTACTTTAAGTAGCAAGGAAGCACAATAAATGTAACAAAGTTTATGCTTTTAGTTCACATTATCCAAAATGAATATTTTGAAGAATAATTGTAAATATGAAATGTAGAATTTATGAATAATTCTCAAATAAATTATTTTGAAATGAATGAATGATTTATTTTATTTAGTGTGCTTTTTCATTTGCATTAATATAGTTAATCTTAGAAAATTTCCCACCTAGGTCATGTCCAATAGCTTTTGTATCCTGAATTGATTGAAGAACGTGGAGCTAAAGAATTTTCCTGCATATTAGGATTTAACCTGATTAGTAGCATCAAAAAATTATATATATTTATCATCAATATAAATATAAATTAAGAATGACATTCATAATGATTAATGTGAATAATTTATCATACAAACAAATAATTAGTTCTTATTACATAAGGTTTTTTATCATCAAATTAATTGGTGAGATACATAAGGTGTATAGTTAGCAAGTCATAAGAAGTTCAATTAAGTAACAAATTCTTAATTACAAAAATATCCTTTAAAACTTAAACACAAAAATTGAACAATTAAAGCAATTGAAATTAATAAAGACCAAAATTCTTGAAATCTAGATAACACATCAAAACCAAAATAAACTATTTATATAATGGAATCAATAGATCCTTAAATAAAATGAAAGAATAGGTTTAATCAAATGAAATTTAAATTTAAATTATTATTGAACCTTAAATTAATTAAACAAACTAAAGTATTTAAATTTAATAAATACTCAAATCAAATTCAATAAAAATAATAAATGTAAATTGAACTTTAAATGAATTAATGAAGTTAAACAAACTAAAATCCAATAACTAATATAAAATATATGAAATTAAATAATCACAATAAACTTATTTTTAACTTTAATCAAATCAATAAGCATAAAGTTAAATATAAACTCTAAAAAAATTAAATTATTTTAAATTGTTACCAACTCCAAACAACAATAAAGTAAATTAATTAACATAAACTTAAATAAACAATCAAATCGATTAAATTTAACAAATCATAAAATTATTAATTGAGGTTTAAAAATAAAATCAAATATTAATCAAACTATAAGCTAATCAAGTTAAAGTAAAACATTAAACAACTTAAATTTGATCAAATTAAATGAAAATATAAAACCATTGAAATAATAATGAAATAAATTCAATCAAAATAAATTACATCAATTAATTAAACCTAATGTGTTTAACAAAACTTTAAAACTTAAGGAAAAGGAATTAAGATTAATTCAAAGAAAGGGATTAAACATTAATTAAATTATCAAAATTGAATTAAATAGAACTAAAACCCAATAAACCTATAATCAATATCAACAATCAAAATGCATAAAGTTAAAACAATCTCAGCAAACTTAATCTTTGAAATCTTAACTAAATCAAACAAATATTATGCAAATTAAATTTCAATTGAATTAAATCATTCAAATAAAATCAAAAGAGTTAATTAAAATACTTAAGATCTTAGTTTGACCCCTAGAGTCAATTTTCAACTTAGGATGAAGATTTTATTCTACTATAATTAGGATGTTGAATAGAATGGGTTTTACCCTAAGCAGAGTTTACTTTATTATTCATTCTTTAAAACTTAAAATCAACTTAAACATAAAAAAGTCAACCTAAAATTGAAATAAAATTTAAAATCAACTAAACTATAATTGAAACCATCCAATGGTAAAATTTAACAAATTCTAAATTTAAATTGAAACTTGAACAAAAAAAAAGGCTTAGTGTAGTCATACCACACAAGGTTCCTTTCTTTCGCATGCAAGATTATTAAGTCAAACGACCTTAGACTTAGGTCAAGTTGATGATCTATGATGATTTGTGTTGTGATATGATGTTTTTCTTATTTTATGATTTATTATTTTAGACTGGATGACTAAGCATTACTTTCTCGCTAGTATGGATGTTAGGACACTTTTTTAGGCTAACATTGTTTCTGCAGGGATCCATGTTTAAAAGGATTATCATAATAAAATATAATAGATATTGTTTGCTTTCAGGTGCTGCTTAAGTCTCTAAGCATAGCCTAATAGGATAGTTGGGCTTGGTAATTATTATTGCTAAGCTTGTATGTTTGCATTTTAATTGCTGGAGTGCTATATTTTTCTTGGCATCAACTTTGTAGGGTTTAGAATTTTATTTTCAAATTTTAAAATGTAATTAGAGCCAAGAATTAGATTAGAATCTATGAGATTTTGGATTAGCAAAAATTGATTGCACTTATTTGGGTGTCCCTAAAGAAGGCCACAATGAAGACCCCATAGATCAAACTTTTAGTTCCAGGCCAGAGTGTATAAGGGCAAAGCTTGGCTGGTCATATTTTCTTTTTCAAGGTGTATGTGGTACCCGACCGCACTGGCCTTGTTTATTTAATTGATTTGATTTAATTTATTTTGGGGTGTGTAATAGAACTACATTTTTTAATAGGTTTCTTTCTATAATTATTATGTTATGTGATGAAGCTTGGGTATGTTAGACTCTTAGAAAAAATTAATATTTCTACAAAATTAAATTAATTCAACTTAAACTTAAATAAACAACTCATAACCTCACTATAATTAAAGCCCTAGGAATAAACAATTAATAGCAACTAGAACTAATTAGATTTTGTAAACCATGAACGTATATTCTCTCGTACTTCTTGAATTGAGCGATTCACCCATTACACATAAGGAGGCATCTGACCTGTGAGGATGACTGCCCTTTTTCGGAAAAATGAGTCTTTTCTTATTAATTTAGCCCATAACCTTTTTCTATTGCATCTCATCTAAGGTATGATTTTCATACCCAAAATGTTAAATGAAATTATGACTTAAAAATACATAAAAATAAAAATTATTGCATTAGTTAAATGCATAACAAATCAGTCATGATCTTAAGGTTAGGGAGTAGGTTTAGGCTCTTAGTTTTATTTCTTAAATATAATAGCCCAACCATCTTGCATAGCATAAGACTGGAATCATGGATTTAAAATTGCTTAGATCGTGTAAGCTGACAACCCCTTCTAGGTGAAATTAAGTTCAAAAGAATCAGGGATAGGTCTTTATTTTCAAATGAGATCAAGACTCCCATAATTCCCAAGAATTAAACTAAGTCAAGTTTCTAACTTATGCTAAAAACACATTAGAATTAGGATCTCAATGCATCCTATTGGAATAAGTCTTCAACTTCTAGCCATTTCTACAGTCTTGTACTATCATAATCTAAGTCCTAGATTTCATACCAACTCACAATCTCAAAAATTTTAATTTTAAAAATGTAAAGCCCAATAATAAGATAATTGAAATGCATACTAGACTTCCTAGAATCTAAAAGCATTTCCTACTTATTCCTGATTTTCTTCCAAGAAGAACTCTTTCTCCTTGGAGCGTTCCCTTATAAATTTCTAAATTAACTACCCTTTTAAGGCAACTTTTGAAATCCATAATGATAAAGATCAATTTCTTTAACCTAGACTATTCTTAGGAGAGATTCTTTTTCTTCTAAGATGTAATTAACTACAAGGGCTTGCCCTTATAAGAAACTACGAACCATGCAAGAAAATAAACACTATTCTACTTCTTCATGTAGTTTAGGGGAAAAATCTCTAGTATATTTATCTCTTAATGACACATTTGATTGCCTAAATAAATACCCCCAAGATCTACATACTGTTTCAAATAAAAAATCTCCATAGATTTTTCTAGCATGGGTGATTGGGTGACCTCATTGTACTTTCTACATTCACATGATTATTAACCAACTTCAGTAACTCTACTAGTGTCTTGGGCTTCTACATACCATTAGCATATCTGAATGGGCCTTCTCTGAGGCTTTAAGTGAGTGTCTCCTAGGTGACTATAATCTCCAAATATTTGACTTCTAGCATCTCCCTTTAGAAGCAAATGATGAACTTCTTGATAAGTGTTAAAGATGCAAAATTTTCATGTAATTAAAATATCTTTATCATATTTTTAGATGTAAGAATATGTTAATTTTAAGTATATTTTGTGTTGTAATGGAAAAATTCTCAAAATATATAAAAAAAAGAAACTTATGCATAGTGCTAAGGCATTGTAAAAGAAGCGTTACAATGTTAAAAATGGCATAAATTGGAGTAACTCAACAGCAAGGCTAGTGCCTAGGTGCTATAACAGCCTAAATTAGCCTTAATTTGGGACTTTTTTATAGCAAGCTTAGTGCCTAGGCACCACATCATCAATGCCGCGATGCTATACCAGAGGAAAAATTTATGAAGCAAAGATAGCAAGCATAGTGATGCAGTGCCATATCTAGCATTGTAGTGCCACTTCTAGCATTACAATGCTACAACCTATTATAATAAATTTGTGTCATTTAAGCTATAATTTTGAGCAATTTTTTATGTTGTTGCAATAGGAACCGAAGGATAAATAACTAAGGCTACTATTAGGCTACAAATAGAGGACCTTTCTTAGTGTTAAAGAGTTTTTAAAAGTTTTTGGCAAATGATGGAGTGTTGTGTAAGTGTGCATGAGTTTTATAAAGCACTTTAAGTGTAACACTCTAAGTGTTGTGAGAGTGTTGTGTGGGTAGTGTGTTCTTCTTAAGCAAGTGGAGAAGAAGGAGATTAAAATCAAAAAATTTTAGTGGGGGATGTTGGATATTCTTACGAAGATGTAGTAGAGGATTGTGAAGAGTTGACTCAGAAGACTTACTTGGTGTGCTCTTTTCTTTCTTCTTTAGTTAGCCTACATCTTCTTTTACAATACTTAATGAGATTTCCCTCTTCTTTACTATGAAGCACTAATCTATAAAGTGATATAAATTCATGTAAGTATTTTGAGTTGTTTTGTACTGTATTAAACTATATTTCTAGAGTAATGTAAAAAAATTATTCATGTTTTTCATGAAAATAGCATTTTTCTTTTCTTCATGCATTATTTACTTGGGATCTAGCCAATTCCAAAGTTAAAATCAAGTGTGACCTAGAGATATCGATAAAGTCCTGAAAGAATAGTTAGAAAAAAAGGCAAATGGATGTATTAATAGGCATTAATGTGTTAAATAGTCCTAAAGTGCTAGATAGCCATTAAACATTTGTCTATTTTTAAGATTCACAATCATTTCAATGGAAATATGGGTAATCCAACCTATCAAAATTTATTTGGCACTAGGTAGAAAACTGAATAAAGGGGTCGATTTGGTTATACTTGTCTAGACATAGAAGGTATAGCATTTTTCTCCCAATTGACACTACAAGCTTAAAATTAATTCCATTACTTAGTTTAATATGATACATAATCTAAAAATTTTATAAATTTAAAGTACTATTTTTAAAATTAATAACAACACTTATATTTGCTATAAAAATATAAAATTAGTCTTTTTAATAAAATATTTTATTTGCAAAAATAGTAGATAGTTATTTGACTCAAGCACTCTATATTTTGTTGGATAAAAGTTAAATTTTTAAAATATTAGTATTTAACTTAATATAAAATTAAAGAATAATTTTTGCATTAATTTTCATGGGAATGATACTTTACTAATTTTATATTATTTGATGCAACACATGCACTTGCATATAAGGTAAATTACTAATAACTTCTTAAGGGACTCACCCTGCTCTTATCTCATCTATAAAAGAGCTTGTGTGCACTTTGGAGGTTTCTGAGCACTCATGAATTAGTTAATGAACATTCCCTTGAACTTGGTGAACAAGATGATGACTCTCACAGGATGGTGTGAAAATCATCTGAGAGCAAATGAAACCATAAAATAAAATTGATTTTAGAGGCTGATCTTATATTAAAATTGATAATTATATAGCTCAAACAACACAAGACTTAAATAATAAAGATATGAACATATGAACCATAGGAACAACGAAAAGCTTAATTAATAAATGAAATAGGCAAAGAATAATCATAATTTATCTTGTCATCGATATTTAACAATGATGTGGAAAATTTGAAGTATATGATATGGTCGACAATCAATGCAACTATTGTGAGACTCAAAATAAGAAATCTTGAATTTTGATGAAGGACATGCTTCTTCTATCTCCCTAAAAAAAGTTATAATAGTGGTGGTGTATGCCACTCTTATTCTAAGAACTTCTTCATAGCTTGCATAATAAGATTTGTTATCAATATTAAGCATTATTGACAACACTTGCCCAAAGTGATAAGCATGGTGAGTTGCAAAGCCTGAGGACCCCATCTTCTCCTAGGACCTTGGGACTTCATTCTGTACCTTCTCCATAGTGGCTTGAACTATGCAAGTAATTCTATTTTCTTATCTTTCAAATCTTATTGTGTAATGAATTATAATTTGCTTGACTCCATAGTGGTTGAGTGGTCCCATGTTAAAGGGACTACTTTGTTGGGTACTTTCCTTTTGATCCTCAACATCTTCCATGCTCACCTCACCAAAAAAGATGTTGAATCCAAATAGGTTTATGGGGTAATGCTATGTATTACTTAAGCACATGAGAAGTAGGGTAAGAGAAAACAAGACTAAAAACTATAGGAAGAATTTAAGAATTTGAGAATCACCGCTATCTTTGAGAATCATTATAAGTAAAAAAGAGAGCATAGTATAAGAATTGACTCTCTCCCCTTGAAAATGATGAAAATGTTAAAAATGAATCCCTCACCCCTCAAAATTCTTACTTTTTTACATGATCGGGGATGATAAAGAAACTTCATAATAAATTTTTGAAACTCCATTTTAGTTGTCATATGAAGAGTTTGTCCATACTCTAGACATTGGTTGAGTGCCATGTGATGAGTGTCAAATTTTTTTCTTGTGCGAGTATGAAAATCTAATAAAGGCTGCTACTATGAGATGGGCATCTCCAACTACTCACCCAAATAAATTAGAGTCTTCTTGCATGTTGGTAACTAAGCTAGTCACCCACATGAGATGAGCTATTTAGAATGACTAGAAAATAAACCCTTGTATAAGCTTTGGTAGTCACCATTATGCAATCTAAATATTAGTTTATTTGCTAGACCTCTCTTGAATTTTGGTTGTATACACTTTCTTCAACTCACTTAAAAAAAACTCTCCTTACTCTCCCTTAGCTTAAAGTTAACTCTCTTTAATTGAAAACCAATGGCATGGTTCATTACAAACTTGTCTAGTTCAAAGTAAATTAGCTTAGCTTGTAGTAAAGTTGTCTAATAATGCCAGTAGGTTATACCAACTTTGCTAAAAATGACTTACTTGTTCTCATGTATTGTGGTGTTTTAATTTGGAGTCGTAGGGATACTACGCATATCTTAGGGGGTACCTATTAAACTAATCGGGTATGACATTAAAGTATGATGTACCATCTTGAAAGATAGAAATATCACCCTATAATGAACCTAATTAGCTAATAAGGACTCCTAAAGCAGATGGGTCTACGCATATACTAGAGATCTTTTCCCTACTTTACATGGAGAAGTAAAGCAGGATTTATTTTATGTTGGGTTCTTTAGTTCCTAATGGAAGCAAGCTTCCATGGTTAATTAAATCTTAGGAAATAAGAATTTCTAAGAATACTCTCAATTAAAGTAGTCAATAAGTATCTCCAAAGATTTCAAAGTTAGACTATCAAAGGATTAGGTATTTATGAAAATCAAATGAGATTAATTAAATTTATGAAAGTTAGACTATCAAAAGATTTCCAAAGATTTATGAAAGTTAGAATACTCTCAATTAAGTGAATGTAAACTGCATAGAATATTCATAGCCAACATCAAATTAAATTTTCATCATTAGTTTAAAATTTTAAAAATAATTTTAGAGTTATTAGTGATAATAGTCATGCCATATAATAGGATTAATTCAACACATGCAACTTACACATAACTATATTCATTTGATTCTTTTATTTGAAAACATGGATACATGATACAAATGCAATACAATTTATAATGATTGGAAAGGAATAATTAAACATTGTCAAATGATACATTCAATCACATTAATTCCTAAAGACTATCAAGTCAAATAAAACTCTTTAAGATTAACTAAAGTTATTATGAAGTTTAATTTTTGGATTTGAATTATCAAAACTTAAAGAGGAGAAATGATGTTTGCTATTTTGCCCCCATCCCTTGTTAGTGACTTAATTCATTTTAAGGAGAAATAATTAAGCAAATTTTAGGGATTGATTAAGTTCAAATAATTAAGCAATTAATTTAATTTCCCTTTCCTAAGCCTCTTTAATTGAATTAACTACTTAATCATGAGCCTCCAAAGATATGCTTATGAGGAATTAAAATTTGCAATGCTCCTAAAGGGACCTAATGTTATTTGGCTCATGCTTAACAGTTAAATAGATTAAGGAAGAATCTGAACTAAGTACTCTTATGGTTTTCCCATACCTATGGGTTAACCATAACTTTCTTAGGGATCTTTATGTTATTAAACACATAAAAAGAAAAAATCCATGAATTGAATTTGAATTATCTGAACTAATTATCATTTTAATTTGAATTAATTTTACCATTTTAATCCTCATTAATTACTTAATTTTTAATGTTTAACATTTTAATCATTATTAAATTGCTTAAAGTGAATTTCAAATTCTTTGATATACATGGCCAATAAATCCCAAGAAACTTATCAGAGGTAGAGGACATCCCATGGAACTAACGCACCAAATTTGGGATCAATTGGCCAAGTAATTAGGCCTTAATTAGAGTAATTAGTCTCGGCTTCAAACCTTATTTAAACACTATTCATTAACCAAACATTAAGGATTTTAATTTTATTAAATTCTCCTTTGTTTACCCTTTCCAAAATAGGCTTATTTATATATTTTGGATATTTTTATAATTAGTTATGAATTTTGAAAGTTATGGCTATTTAATGACATTTTTAACATTTAATTAATCTCCTAAACCATCGACGTCATGCGGAAACTAATGCGGTTGGGCTTTACAAGTGGCACCATGGGATAGATTATTTAAAATGCCTAACATGGCGGCTAAGTCAGTGGCGGGGGATGTGGTTTCATCTACGCCATTCAATTGCAGATCAAATGGTAGAGATTAATCCTGTGGTACCTATTATATTAAATAAAAAAAATCTAATGGATTAAATCATGGTCATCCGTTCTAATCACATAGAACGGATGCCTGATGATGTGTCTTCCCCCGAATGCAAAAAAATGGACACCGTTTGCCTTTCGTCACTTGATTTGAGCTCACCGGAGCTTGTGATATGTTGGGATCAACTCCAAAACATGCAGGGAGGAGATCCAAGGAGATCCTATAGTGGAAATCATGTGCAATCCCAATTTATTTCACAAAAGATCAACACTTAGGGGATTTTATATGGTTTACTGGACTTTTACCTCGCCAGAGCTAAAGACCAGTGATCCATCAACTGAGGTATCTTCATCTTGAAGAGATGAAGCCCTATTGAGAAGTTCTTGAGCTATCTCCCTGTCGATTCCTCTATGGACCAAGTGCTGACAAAGCTCACTAGAGTTGGTCTTGGAGTGCCTTCTGATGATTAAATCAATTAAGGATCAATTCGTTTCAACTCACCGGAGTGATGGGAAGGTGTGGAAAGAGTTAATTTGAGATTGGTTGAGTTTAGGTAAGGTTGGACGGACGAGGCTCTCAGTTTTGATCGGTGGTTGGTCTCACTAATGACAGAGAGCATTAGGGACTCGGGGAAAGGTGTAAGACTGCTCAAAATACAATAAGGAAGTTCTCTATGAAGTTTGAATGGATGGGGAGGAGTATACTCTCCTCCCTAAGTGAACTAAGGGCTGAGATTGGCTCAGCCTTTGGCAGTCGTCCAGCAGGGGTAAGTGGTCGGAGATGTAGTGGACTGTTGAGATGGAGGTGCTTGAGAGGTTGAGGCGATGGCATGGGCTAGCATGGGGTGTACCTCCTCCTCCAAGTGAACCAATGGTGAGCCAAGGGTGAGTTCACTCGCTCATTGCTAAAGTTGAACCCAATAGCCTCGGGTCAAGTTG
Organism: Cymbidium sinense; assembly: GCA_021442155.1. Classification (NCBI taxonomy): domain Eukaryota; kingdom Viridiplantae; phylum Streptophyta; class Magnoliopsida; order Asparagales; family Orchidaceae; genus Cymbidium; species Cymbidium sinense. The sequence continues at coordinate 46,713,693 of CM038223.1, forward strand.
GGTCAGTGGTCCTAGCATCCAATAAGAGTTAAGGGTGGTTGCTAAAGATTGGGGAGTGGGTGGGACCATCCAAATGGAGATTTTGTCCTATTTGGGTGACTTGGTTCAATGTTTTTGACCCAAATTGAGTTAACCATGGATTGGGCCCATTTGGGTTGACCCATGGTGACCCAAGGATGAGTCATGCCAAGTTTGGTTGGGTTTGGACTTGGTTTGAATGGGTTTGTCTTAATTTGACTCATATAGGTCAAATGGGGTTCAATTAGATTAGGTTAACCAATTGGTCAAATTGGGTCAAACGCAGGGTTCGGTATGTTCAAATGATCATTTGAAATGTATTGGTGCCATTGGTTTGGTTTGATTTGGTTTAGAGAATGATTTTGTTCACTTAGGTTCATTTGGGTCAAATGGATTAAGTTGACCAATTTGGTCAAATTAGCCAAATTGGCTTCAGTGGAGGGTTAGTTTATGTCCAATTGATCATTTCAGAATGATTGTAGGTGTTGGCTTGGATTGATTTGGTTTAGGGAATGATTTGATTTAATTTGACCCTTTAGGTCAAATTGGGCTAAGTAGGTCAATTGGGTTGGGTTGACCAAATTGGGTTCAATTAAAGATTTGATCATGTTCAATAATCAATTTATGATTGATTAAAATCATTGGTTTTAATCAATTGGAATTGGAATGAGATTTGGTTCATTTTGGTCCATGTGGGTTAATTGGGTCAACTTAGATCAAGTGACCAAATTGATTTGGTTTGACCCAATTGATTTCAATTTGGAAATCAAAGATGATCAACAATCATTATAGAGGATATTAGTTGGTATGATTCAATCTAATTTGGATTAGATTGAAATTTGAGTCAATTTGGTCATTTAGGCCACTTTAGGTCAAGTGGACCAATTAGATTGATTGAGTTGAATTGGATCAAATTGGGTGTTGAGAAGAGTTCAATGAAGGATTTAGGATTGATTGTGGTCTTGATTCTAATTGATTTGGGTTTGATTGGATTTTGGCTCATTTAGACCCTTTGGGTCAAATGGGCTAACTTGGGTTAATTGGATTCATTTGGTTTAATTTGTTTGATTACAAGTGTCGGAAGAGTTTGAGATGATCTATTGGATGGTTGGAGTGGTTTTGTGAAAATCAATTGTATTTGGTTTACTTGAATGGACTTTAGGTTGGATCCATAGGATCATGATGGGATTAACTTATGTTAGGGGCTAAGTTAATCTAGCTTGGAGCTTGGATATAAAGCAAAATCCAATTTGAGGTTGGTTGGATAGGCTTGAGATTTTTGTGTTTCATTCATATGAGTTTGGGTTTAGTTTAGGCCATATGATAGATAAGACCTATTTGTCCTAAGACGTATCCTAAGCTTAGGGTATGTCTTCATAAGTCTCTAAGCTTAGGTTTAGTGTTCCCTTAATCACTAGAAGTATCTTATCACTAAGAAAATACAAGTGCCTAGGAAGATTCCTAAGTCTAAGATGAGTAGGTGACTCCTCACTCCAAAAGTGAGGTCAACACTTAGTTTCTGATCAATGAAAACCAAAGCTAAATAATGCTTTTCAATAGACGGATAATTCATCTATGTTGGGATGAGCCTGCAGCTTAGATAATAAAGGGCTTTTTCTTTGCCTTCTTCATTAACTTGAGCTAATAAAGCTCCAAATGATTCATTTAAAGCTACAGTATACAAAATTAATGGCTTCCCTAGGATGAGGCAACCAAAATAGGAGGATTCATCAGATATTATTTTAAAATTTCAAATGTGCTTTGGCATTTTTTATCTCAAATAAATTTTGAATCCTTCTTCATTAATGCCTTCAATGGTTGGCATCTTCTAAATAAATTTTATATAAATATTCTAGGTTGTGGCATTTCCATGATAGCTTTATCTTTTTAGGACCAGTTTCGATCCTACGGAGCCTCACTACTAATCCTAAAAACTTTCCTGAAGTTACTCCAAAAGCACACTTTAGGGGGTTCATTTTAAAGTTATAATGGCACAACCATTCAAAAATAATCCAGAGATCATACAAATGATTTTCTCTTTCTCTACTTTTAATGATTAGATCATTGTAACATTTGACTTGATTATGAATTAAATCATCAAATATTCTAGTCATTGCCCTTTGATAAGTAGCCCTCACATTTTTGAAATTGAATGGCATAACTGTGTAATAGAATATCCTAATAAAAGTTCTAAACATCATATGCTTTTCATCAACTGGATCCATTGTATTTGGTTATACCCAGAAGAACCATCCAAGAATGAAAAGATTTCATGTGATGAGACTATATCCACCAAAAGTTTTGGTATCAGTAATGGGAACTCATCTTTAGGACAAGCCTTACTCAATTCTCTAAAATCTACACAAATGTGTATTTGGTCATTCTTTTTCTTTACTGAGAAAATACTTGTTAACCAAGAAGGGTACTATTCTTCTCGTACAAAATTGGCCTCAACAACAAGAAGCCTTTATCCCACTAAGTGTGGTCGGTAACATGAATCCTTAGTCTCCATTGTGTCATATTATGTGTCAAATTATCATTTAATTCAAGTACACTAAGGTCATTTTTTATACATCTTAACCAAGTCTTTTTAGGTCTACCTCTATCTTTCTTAACATAGGAAAATCTAATGCATCTACTCTCCTAATAGGGTCATCAGGCGGTCGACGCTTTATATGGCCAACCCATCTAAGGCGACTCTCTCTAATCTTATCTGCCATTGGAACTACTCCAATTATTTCCCGAACATATTCATTTTGCAATTTATCTTTAAGAGTAAAGCCACTCATCCACTTGAGCATCCTCATCTCTATAACACTTAACTTAGTCTTATGCTTCTCTTTTATAGGCCAACATTCTGCACTATAAATCATTGCAGGTCTTACCACCATATTATAAAATTTTCCCTTAAGTCTAAGCGAAACTTTTCTATCACACAACAGACCAGATGCATTCCTCCACTTCAACCATCCAACTTGAATTATACTAATAACATCTCCATCTATTTCACCATCATTTTGAACAATAGAGCCTAGATATCTGAATCACTCACTCTTTTTAATGGCTTGTTCACTGAATGTCATAATACTACCACTAGAACTTCGACAACTAAAATTACACTCCATATATTAAGTTTTATATATGCTTAAATGAAAACCTTTAGACTCTAAGGTTGACCTCCATAATTCAAGTTTCTCTTGGACTCCCTCTCTAGTCTTATCAACAATAAGAATGCCATCATCAAAAAGCATGCACCAAGGTACATCTTCCTGTAAATGCCTAGTAAGAACATCCATAACTAAAGCAAAAAAGATAAGGGCTTAAAGTCGACCCTTGATATAATGCAACTAAAATAGGAAAATATTTTGTCAGTCCTCCTTATGTTTGGGCACAAGTAATAGCTTTAATATACATATCCTTAATGACTTCAATATAACCAATACTAACTCCTTTCTTTTCTAGAACTCTCGAAAGAACATTTCTTGAAACTTTATCATAAGCTTTCTCTAAATCAATAGATATCATATGTATGTCCTCCTTACTTTCTCTATACTTCTCCATCAAACCTCTTAACAAATGTATAGCATCCATAGTAGATCTACCTAGCATAAAACCAAACTGATTGTGAGAAACTTTTGTATCACATCATAACCTATGCTCAATTACTCTCTCCCATAATTTTAATGTATGACACATTAACTTAATTCCTCTATAATTTGTACACTCGTATGCATCACCTTTATTCTTAAATATAAGAACCAACAAACTATTTCTCCACTCATCTAGCATCTTTTTAGTCTTTAAAATAACATTAAAAAGTTTTGCAAGCCATGAAATTCCTTGATCTTCTAAACATTTCCACACTTCTATTGGAATATCATCAAGTCCTACTATTTTTCCACATTTTATTTTCTTTAAAGCTTCTCTAACTTCAAATTTACTAATACAATGATAAAAATAAAATTCAATATTTTTGTTTAGGGTATTAAGGTTGCTAAGATCAGTCATATTTTAAGATCCTTCACTAAAATGTTTATTAAAATACCTCATCCACCTATTTTCAATATCATTTTCTAAGAAAAGTACTTTATGACTTTCATCCTTAATACACCTCACTTGAACTAGATCTTTACTTCTCCTATCTCTTTGGTTGGCTAACTTATATAAACATCTTTCACCTTCTTAGGTATCCAATCTATTGTATAAATAACTAAAAGCTAAATTTTTTGCATTATATATTTCTTTCTTAGAATCCGTACGGGCCACTTTATATATTTCCCAATTCTCTGAGTTTTTACATCTAAACCAAGTTTTATAGTAATGCTTCTTATTTTTTATCTTTCTTGCACATTCTAACTCCACCACCAACTATGTTTATTAAAAGAAGCTCTTCCTTTTGATTCTCCAAGAACATTTTTTGCAACTTGCTTAATTTCACTTACTATTTTTTTTCACATAACATTAGCTTCCTTATGAACATCCCAAATTGTAAGCTCTTATAGCTTGCTCTTAAAAAAATTTTTATTAGCATTATTTAAGTGCCCCCATCTAATCCTAGGATAATAATTTGATTTATTTTTCATCTTTCAATCTTTCATCTTAAAATCTAAAACTAACAGTCGATGTTGGGTACTTAAACTTTCACTTGGAATGACCTTACAATCATTATAATCTAAATGATCTATTTTTCTTATCAGAAAATAATCAATTTGTCTTTTACTAGATCCATTTTTATAAGTAATAATATGCTCATCTCTTTTCTTAAATAAAGTACAACTACAAAATCATAGGCTAAAGAAAAATTTAATATAGTCCTACCTTCTTCATTAGTCACTCCAAATCCATAGCCGCCATGAATACTTTTAAAATCTTTTACCACTCTACCAACATGTCCATTTAAATCTCCTCCAATAAATACTTTTTTCAAGAGATATGTTTTGTATTAATCCCTCTAATTCATTCCAAAATTTTTCTTTTGAGCCTACATCCAAACCTACTTGAGGAGCATAACATTGATAATCTTAGTATCAATAATAATCTTTAAAACTATAATTCAATCTCCATAAATATTAATATTTATAACATTATCCTTCAAATTTTTATCTATAATCACACCTATGCCATTTCTAATTCGACTTCTACCTAAATACCAAAGTTTAAAACCTACACTTTCAATCTCCTTGGCCTTCTCCCCAACCCATTTAGTTTCTTGGACACATAAAATATTTATCTTCTATGAACCATAGTATCTATTAATTCGTATAAAATTGGCCTCAATTAATTTTTTAACTTCAATAATCACTTGTTGCTCAATTTCTAGATGCATGCATTTAGGAGCTTACCTTACTAGAATTACATCAATCTCAAGTTTTGTGAAATACAACATTCGAAGATAAACCTAGCATTTTATCATAATTCCATGCAAAGCAATCTTTATACTCATAAAGTAAATTAATCAACTCCTTGAAATCTTTTAGACCAAACAATGAAGTAATAAAAGTTGGCCTTGGTTTTTCCTGAGTTCCTAAGTTGATCTCCTTTAATTCATCAATAGTGGATTTTATTTCTTCCTTAAATTTTCAAGGTGCATTTTGAATTAAGCAATCATGTGAATCATATGATGTTTTAAGAAAGAACTCTTCTAAAGGGTTACATAGAATTCCAAAAAGTTGATCAGATTTCATGCTTATCATTAAGCAATATTCATCCTTATCTAAAGGTCCAACTATACCAAACCCAATGCCAACATTGGATTTTAAGTTTTTAATTTTAGTTTTTCATAAGCTTTCTATGCATTGAGTTGTATCGTTGGGCCAAGCATAAAGAATCAAACCATGTTTTATAGCATTCTTAATATAGTCAAGATACGAGTCAAATGGGAGTTCTATTATTTCATTAAAATATGGATCTTCAAGCTTTACATCTACTTCTAAACTTGGAGATCCGAGTATAAAATAAAACTTTGACAACATCTTAACCTCTCCTGAAAGGTTAGGGGCTACTTTGACTTCTAATTGTGAAATTTTATTTTGAGGTAAAGGAGTTAAAGTCAAAGTGTCTACATACCTTTTCAATTTTACATAAGTGGATAATTCAAGTTTATCCTTTGATCCTTGTATTTGTTCTTTATTGCTATCTGAAACTAATGAGATCTCAAACTTTATTGAGGCGTTCTTTTGAATAGAATCTTTGTTAGAGGTAGATTTCAAATCAATTTGAATTATTAGAGGTTATTTTTTGTTTTCCTTTTCTTTCTTTTCTTTTTAAAATTTGTTATGATATCTTCTTTCATTTTCTATGATGCCTCAATAATGTTGGTTTTCATAGAATCAGTTATTTGCCTTTTAGGCATATAGTAGGTAGCATCTTCATAAAATTCAATCTCCTAAATAGAGAATGATTGTATGTCATTTTTATAGTATATTCAACTCCATCCCTTTTGTACTTAATACACTAGTGGAGTGATGAAGGAACCATTCTATGCTCATGTATCCATGGCCTGACTAAGAGAGCATTAAAGGATGTCTCAAAATCAATAATATAAAATTTTACTTCAGTTTTCAACCCAACTATTTCAAATAATAGAGTGGTTAAACCCAGAGCCTTCTCTCCTATTTTATTAAATTCCCTCAATAACATTTTGTCAGAACTAAGCCTTCCTGTATCAATCCTAAAAAATGATAATATTTTGAAATTCATGATATTGAATGAAGTGTCAGGATCAATAAGAACTCTTGATAGAATGATGTTTTCCACTTTGATAAAAATGCAAAAGGGCCAATTATGATTTGTGGTTCCCAGAAGTAGATATTCATTAGATAAAGTTACCCCAAGAATCTCTTTGAAATAGCAAGCCTCACGTGAGGAAGTTCTTGCTGGCTGTGTTAGGCATATCTCTGAGTTGAGTAATGTCTGAACTAATGATTCCCTCATTTCTTTAGAAAAAACAAGGGTGTCATAAAAGCTTAGTCTGGTAGAAAGCTTTCTAAGATAGACTAAAACATTGTAGTCAACCTTAAGAATAGTTGGTTCAACTACTTGGTCTTTCTGTGGAAGTTTAGGATATTAGTCAACAATTTATTTGCATTTTTCCTTAAAAGGTGGTAGGCGAAGTTGTAGGACCTTCCCACTGTGGAGATTAAATTCAATGATATATCCAAAATTAGATGTTGGGATCATGTCAACCTGTCCCTCATCACTGATGTCTTTTTCTAAAGACTGATCAAAATCTAAAAGTTCTACTTCTATATTAATAGGATTGCCTTGTAAATCTATCATAGAACTCTCAATCTCTGACCCTAATTCACAAAGTACATGATAATCAGTATGAGAAGTTTCTTTTTTATCTTCTTTTTTTATTCACAACATGATCATCAAAAATGGTAAGAACATAAGAAATGCCTTTAGTGATGGGTTTCTTATTCATAATTTCAAGATGAATACATGGGAATAAAGGGATGTAAGGCCTAACCTTTCCATCCTTATCATAAAAAATTCTCTCTAATATAGTAGACATTCCTCTCTCACCACTCTCTCTAGACATCTAGAAAACTGATGATGCTTAATGAGGTCGAGGTGTAACTAAGTCTTATGATGCTAGTAGATCAATCTGGATTATCTTCTTCCAAGTCTTCATTTGTTCCTGCATGAATTTTTTTTTAATTTTTTCATCAAATATTTTTTAGAAGAATGGGATAAGATTATATCCCAATAATTTGAAAGAGATGAACTATAAGAGGTGAAAGATTTACCTGTGATTACCTTAATGGACCCTTGTCTAGTGAAGCAATCTTCAATGGTATGACCTAGCATCTAATGATATAGATAATAATTTAGGTCATTGATCTTGTTGACTTCTTCTAGCATTTTTTGATCAAGTAGCTTGAAATTTGACTTTTCCTTCATAATTTTAAAGATCTTCCTCACTATCTCTCTCTCTTGAAAGAATAACTCTTGTTCATTTTTTTTCATTGAAAGGGCTACTGGGAGCTTTTTAGTTTGTGGTGGTGGTGATAATTGTTGCTGAGATGGCCTATAAAGTGGATGCCACTCCTCCATCAACTTGAATTGGAGCTTTTCTTTTATTCACTATAGAGACATTGCTTGCCTTCTTCTAGCACTTTTCTAAGTTTAAATGGTTCTATAGTGGACTGATCTCTTAGGAATGACATCCTAGGGGCTTCTTCTTATTGGCTAGATGCCTTATTTAATAATTTTTCAAAGGTTTTAATGGTAAAACCTTTTAATAGAAAGGTCATAGGATTGTGGATATTTTGTATGAGTATTTCTACAACATGCTGCTCTTGTAACTGAGGCTCACACTTGTGGCTAAGAATCCTTCATCTTAAGATATAATCTACAAAGGATTCACCTTGTTTTTGCCTTTCAATAACTAAGTCACTTATAGTAACGTGTGCTATGTCCCAGTGAATCATTTTATAAGCATGTTTTCTAGTTCAATGAAAGTGTGCACTGAACCATTTGGTATCTCTGTATACCAATCAAAGGAAACCCCAGTCAAACTACTGATGAAGTGCCTAAATAATAAGGCATCACTTCCTCCGGCATTGTAACAACTTGCCTGGAAATGGGACAAATGTTGTTTGGTATTGTCTGTCCTATCATAGACTTTGAAAGAAAGAGATACAAATCCCTTTAGGTATGATACATAATCATATTCCTCTTGGTAGGGTCTACCTTTGGAATTAAAGTTGTACCACGAGATTGTACCAATGCTTCTTTCACTTACTGTTCCACTAAAGACTTTAAGTCATTTTTAGGAGATGCATCATCCATTGTTTTACATTCTTGGTGATACTCTCCTATACTAAGCTTCTTCTCTTCTATGGGATGGGACTCTTCTTGTTGTTCTAGAGAATGTGGTTGAGAAGAGGTAGGAATCAGACTTTGGAGTGATTGCATAGTGGCAATCATCACCTCCATCTTATTTTTCATCCTTCTTCTGCAACTGAAGGATCAACTACTATGTGGGATCAAAAATAGGACCTTCTTTTGTATTATCTAGGGTTTATTTCTATTCTTTCTTAGATGCCCTTATATCTACCATGAAGACATGTGTTATGGGTAGCTTAAGGTCATCATCTAACAAATCATGTTGATCTAAGTCAAAGTGTTATTAAACCCTACTCACTTTTTCTTTCTCCTCATCCTCTTTTAAAATAATTTCTACTTCTTCTTTTGTTAGATGAAGTGGAATATTGTTTCTATCAAGGATGGCATCAAATTCTTCTTTTACATCCATAAGTTTTACTTTAGATGTCTCTCTCTCATGCTTCCCCTGAATGGTGGGGACTTCCACTATAACTAGAGTGGCTCCCAAACTGAGGTGTCCCTCATATGAAATCTCTCTATTATAAGGAGATAGATGAAGAGATTCCATCCCCATACTAGAGGTATGAAATGAGGACAACCCTTCAATTTAAAGCCTATGCAAAAGTGATTAAGGCCTTTCTTTAATAGGCTAGATGGTAGGTGTTCTTTCTAACTATGATGGTAGTGAGTCTTTGGCTCAGAGGCCAATGAGACTTTTCTAACATAAACTATGATGGTTTCCATCCTAGGGATAATTCTATTTCCCCTTAAGTTAGTTGGTTGATCCCTATGTCAAGTTTGTGACCTCCTCGAGTTATGGTATCGATCTAGTATAACAAGTATAGGCTGATAAGCTCTTCTTCTATTAGAGAAGATTACATTTTTCTTTTTTTTATTTTATGTTGTCCTAGGTCTCCCTAAGATCTCTCTCTCAAGCTCTCTAGAGACCTATCCCTTCATGACCCTAAGTAACTCCTTACTATAAGGAGTTCTATAATCTACCACTAGTTTCCCTATTCACCAATCAAAAGTTCTTTCTACTTTTATAAGAAAGAAATGAGATAGAGAACTTGCAATTCTATATATATTTTCCTCACACTGGGTTGTTGAAAGAGGATGGAATCTACTACCTCCTAGGAGAGGAGAAGTATCCGAAAGAGTATACCCCTCACTCAGCCTAGCTTGCTCAATCTCTAGCATCTCTTTTTATTTTCTCTCCTTAAATGCCTACCTTCTAAGCCTTCTAACTTTACTTTTCTTCTGACTTTTAGTCATTACTAAAATCTCGGAAGTGGAACATATCTTGAACGTGCTGGGAAAGAGAAGAGCAAGTGTCTCTTCAATAGGCAATTTTGCTTTCTTTAACATTGGGCTTGTTTGGATTTTCTTAGAGGCCTCTATAGTCACTCCCTTATTAATGGAAGGACAACTACAAGGCATTCTAGAAAACTCTAAAACAAGGTTTTAGTCTTTAATAACCATGTCACTAATAGGAGCAAGAGTTACTCCATTAGTGTTGATGTTCAAATCTTCAAAACTAGCTCCAAATTTGATGACAGAACCATCAAGTAATCTGCTACTATTAATAGAAAAGCTAATCTCGAATATAGCAGTGAAAATGACCAGTTCAACCATTTTTGGTATTTCAAATAAGAGAATTGAATAAATAAAAATAGGCTATAATTAATTTAATGTAATCAAAAGAAAAGTTTTGAGCCATTAGAAAAATTTAGTAATTTTTATTATGACTGGAGTTTTTAAAGAAGTATTTTGTTCTTAAAATATAGGACTTATAAAACCCTCTTATTTGATTTTAACAAATAGGAAAGTTCTATAATTCATTTAGTGGATGTTGAATATACTTTACCAAGGATAAAATGGAGAGGTACTCAACAGAATGAAAGATAATCTTGACTAGTAAAAATACAAGTACATTATCGATATATATAAATAAAAATCTATTTCTAAAGATGGAGAGAGGAACTATACCCAAGCGGAGTCACTAAAAAATATCTCTATGGAAAAAATTTATGACACCACATAGATTTTAGAAATTTCTTATTTAGGTAATCAAATATATCATTAAAGAATAAACATATTATCTCAATAAATAAACATGTTATTCTATAATGAATTCAATTAGTTAATATGGACTTCTAAGGCTAAGGGTCTTTTAATATTCCAAAGATTTTTCTCTTAAACTATATAAAAAGTTGGTTAATGCTTATTTAATAATGGGTAGTTCCCTATAAGGGCAAGTCCCTATAGTTAATTACATCCAAAGAAGAAGGAAATTCTTACTAGAAATACTCTTGATTAAAGAAATAGATTTTTATTTTTATGAACTTCAAAGCTTGTTTTAAAAGGATATTTAATTTAAATTTTTAATAGGGAACACTTTGAAGGGAAAGAGTTATTTTTAGAGGACAATTAAAATTAAGTTGGAAATGCTTATAGATATTGGGATGCACAGTAATAATTTCAACTATCCTATCATTGAGCTTTACATTTTTTAGATCGAATTTAATGAAATTCTAAATTAGCATTTTACTTAAAATCTAGGACTTAGATTCTAGCAATACAAGATTGTAAAAATTTCTAGTGATTGAAGACTTATTCTAATATGATGCCTTAGACCCTAAGTCTATAAGCCAGAGGCTCGACCTAATATAAATTTGTTGGGAATTATCAATTCTTTTCCTACCATAGAGAAATGAACTTATCACTGAGTCCTCTAGATTATAACCTGCCTAGAAGGGTTGCCAGCTAACACCTCTTAAGTGAGTTTTGAAAGCCATGAGTCTGGTCTTATGTATGCAAGATGGTTAGGCTATTACATTTAGGAAGAAAGCTAAGAACCTAACTCACTCCCTATCCCTAAGATAATATTTAGTATGTTATGTACCCAACTAATGCAATAAATTTTATTTTTTATATATTTTGACTCATAATTCATTTAAAAGCCTTGGGTATGTAATTCATGCCTACAATGAGATGCAGAAAGAAACAATCATGGACTAAATCAAAAAAAGAAGGCACACTTCCCTAGGATGGGTGGTCATCCTCAAAGGTCATATACTCCCTTATGTGCAATGGGTGAAGCACCCAATTCAAAAATAATGAACAATATGGTCCCGTGGTTCACAAAAGCTAATTGTTTCTAGTTGCTTTTAAGTTATACCTATGACTTTTATTAAAGTGAGGTTATTAATTTTATTTTATGTTTGAGTTGTTTAAGTTTTAATAAAGTAGCAAATTTAAATTTTTTTTTTAAGAGTCTAATGTGTTAGGAATTTCATCATATAGAACACATCACAAAAAGTAACCTAGGAAAAGTATGTTGTTCTATTATGCATCCCAAAATAAATCAAGTTATATTAAATTAATAAAATAAGCCAATGCAGTTGAGTACCACAATACACTCTAGAAGAAAGAGAAAATGGACAGTCGAGCTCTACTCTTATAGAGCCCGACCTAGAACTAATATTTTTGATCTTTGGGGATCTTCTTCTAGGATTGTTACCTTCTTGAGGGACCTCCACGAGCTTCACTGGGGACCACTAGTTGATAAAGGCAGCTCTTACTATTTCTAAATCTCATAGATCCTAATCTAATTCTAGGCTCAAATTACATTTTAAATTCTAAAATAAATTGTTAATCTTTGCAAAATAAATGTCAAGAAATATATACAACACATTAGCAATTTATATTTCAAATATACGAGCTTAGCATTAGTTGCTTACCAAGCCCACCTATCTTATTAGGCTATATTTAGGGATTTAAAAAGAACCTGCAAGTAAATAGTATTTATTTTACTTTTATTATAGTGGTTTCTTTAAACATAGCCCCTTATAGAAAATAACATTAGCCTGAAAAGCATGCCCTACCATCCAGACTAGCACGTAAGCAATCCTAGCCATCCAATCTAAAATATTACATTATAAAATAAGAAGACAAAAAGACACAACATCATTTCACATTATAGAATATTATAAATCATCAATGTAACCTAAGTTAAGGGTCGGTGACCTAATAATCTAATGTGTGAAAGAGGAGCTTGTGTGGTATGTATGTACTAGGCTTTTGTTTAAGTTCAACTTTTGGTTTAGTTTAAATTTTAACTTTTTTTTCTTTTCATATTCTTACTTCATAGGTATGTGTTGTTGTTAAACTAGAACTTCAAGGTATTAAGACCTTCTTCGGACCAGTAACCTTATGACATCGGGTGTCTAGCCTATATACCATATGATAGTTAGTTATGAAAAGTTTTGTTTTCATTTTGTTTCTTTTATTTTATTTTAGAATTTGTTCAATTTACTATTGTGGAGTTTCAATTTAAGTGATTTAATTAATTTATGAATTTAATTTCATTTTTTAGGTTTATTATATGTTAAGATAGAATTTAGATTTTAAAGAATGAAGAATAAAATAAACTCCACTTAAGGCAAAACCCAATCTATTCAACATCCTAATCCTAGTAGAATGAGGTTTTTATCTTTAATAGAATGAGATTTTCATACAACAACAACAACAACAACAAGCCTTAATCCCACTAGGTGGGGTCAGCTACATGAATCCTTCGTCTCCATTGTGTCCTATTATGTGTCAAATTCTCATTTAATTCAAGTATACTAAGATCATTTTTATACATCTTAACCAAGTCTTTTTAGGTCTACCTCTACCTTTCTTAACATAAAGAAAATCTAATGCATCTACTCTCCTAACCAATCATTGGACGGCCGACGCTTTATGTGGCCAAACCATCTAATGCGACTCTCTCTAATCTTATCTACCACTGGAGCTACTCCAACTTTTTCCCGAACATACTCATTTTGCATTCTATCTCTAAGGGTAAAGCCACTCATCCACTGAGCATCCTCATCTGTAACACTTAACTTAGTCTTATGTTTCTCTTTATTGGCCAACATTCTACACCATAAGTCATTGCGTCTTACCACCATCTTATAAAATTTTCTCTTAAGTTTAAGTGGAACTTTTCTATCACATAATAGCCGATGCATTCCTCCACTTCAACCATCCAACTTGAATTCTACTAATAATATCTCCATCTATTTCACCATCATTTTGAACAATAGAGCCTAAATATCTGAATCGCTCACTCTTATTAATGACTTGATCACCTAAAGTCACAACACTACCACTAAAACTTCTACAACTAAAATTACACTCCATATATTCAGTTTTATATTTGCTTAAACGAAAACCTTTAGACTCTAAAGTTGACCTCCATAATTCAAGTTTCTGTTGGACTCCCTCTCTAGTCTTATCAACAAGAAGAATGTCATCAGCAAAAAGCATACACCAAGTTACATCTTCTTGTAAATACCTCGTAAGAACATCCATAACTAAAGTAAAAAAGATAAGGGCTTAATGTTGATCCTTGATGTAATCCAACTGAAATAGGAAAATATTTTATCAATCCTCCTTGTGTTTGGACACAAGTGACAGCTCTAGTATACATATCCTTAATGACTTGAATATAAGAATGAGATTTTCATCTAAAGATAAAAATCCATTATATGGGTCAAACTAAGAACCTAGGTATCTTAATTAACCCATTTGAATTCATTTGAAGGATTTGTTTGAATTTAGATTTAATTGATGTTTATGTGTCTTGATTAGGATCTTGTGTTTATGAAATGTTTTTTTAAAAGATTCATTATTCTTATATTTGACTTTTATTCAAATTGATTAATACATCTTGACTTAACTAATTAAGAATCTAAATTTTATTGAATTTTACTTATTTGATTGATTGTCTTTTGATTTAATCAATGTTCAATCCTTCTTTTAAAATTTGATTTTAAATATAGTTAGGATTAGTTCTTCTTTTATTTCTTTTGATTTAATTAATATTCCTTGATTTGATTTATGATCTTTAATTAAAATGTAAAGTGTTTCATTAAATCTTAATTAAGAGTTCAACCATTTATAATTATAAGGTTTAATTTAATTTTTAATTTTCTAATTTGATTTATTTAGTTTCAAATGGTTTCATTCACTTATGTTTTATGTTATATAATTTTTATATTGTGTAGGATGTGTATTATTTCATAACTTAGACCTTTTTTTATTAATTACTCATTTAATCTCATATGTTATAATTATTTAATCTATTTGATTGGAATTAATCTCACTTCAGTCATTTATTTCATTAATGCTTATGTTTATTAGGTTAAATAAGTTAACTTAGTTAATTTAAGTTAATCTTAGTTTAAAAGTTTAGATTTCATCATTCATTTTTGATGTAATTGATTAAAATTTAATTTCATGGCTTAAGAGAATTTATTAACTTATGCATTTTTAATTCATTATTTGGGTTAGTTTTAAGGAATATTATATGTTAAAGTTTCATTATTTCATGAAAGCTCTTAATCTAAAGTTCGCTTATTAATCACAACCTTAGAAAATGAACTACTTTGGCACCAAACCTAACCTATGCCATTTCAAACTTCTAGGTTATTTATATTTAAGTTAATTTGCTTAATCATTTTTATTTTATTTGTATTTGGAATTATATTATTCATTAATACTAAATAGGCTTAAGTAACTCCAATATTAATGAATTTCTTATTTAAGTATGAAAATTGAGAGGTTGATTAACTTTGATTTTCAATTGATTAATTGATTTATTATAATTTTATCAATTTAATAATTCAATATTTGTTTAATTTTTATATTCTTAATTATACCATAAACCTTAAATGCATAACTAATTAAATTCCTTAACTTCATAGGGTTAAGAAATTTTTCTTAAGTGTTATAATGTTAATGAAAATGTTTTCAATTTATTTCATGAAGTTTTTATAATTTTTACAATTTTTTACTTATCATTTGATTTAAATTGACCTAAAGATTGGAAATTTTACAACTTCTGATCAAGAGGTCATTTAGCTTTAAACTTTTTATGGCAAGTGGGGTTCCTTGCTATTTTTATCTTCCTGAAGTTTCATCTTAGTTGAGTTATTATGATTTTTCAAAGTTTATATCAATTAATTGATTTAATTAATTCAGTTAATTACTTAATTAAGTCATTTTAAGGATTATATGATTTCAGTGAGGTTTTATATTGTCTTAAAGTCTTAATGATGTGAATTATGATGTTTTAAACTAATTTTATTATTTTCCCTAATTTTCTTAATTTATCAATAATTTAGTTCATTAATTTAGGGGTTTAGGGTTAAAAATTTCACATCATTGGATTTATTTACTAATAAATCCTAAGAAAATTATGTAAGGTGTGTTTTAACATTAATTTCATTCCCCCAAAGTTTCAAATTAATTAGATTAATATTTTGAGTTTAATTATTTTTAATTAACTCAAAAATACCCCATAAATTTTGGGAATTTAGGATTTATTAGATTCATCTCATTGAGATGAATCCATAGAGCCCTTATTTGTATTTTATTTGTCTTAATACTTTATTTTCTATAAATTTTTGAAGTTTTTAAAATTTTTCTGCAAATTTTAAACTCAAAAAATTAGATTTTCTTACTTAAACCCAGTCAACATCACGTGGCACTGACATGACACCACTTTACATGCGACATAGCACCACTGGGTTAGCTGGATCCACATGGATCAAGCTCAAAAGTGGCAGGAACTGCAGGATCATCTATGGCCTTTTGATCAACAAACGGACAGTCAGGATTTAACCTACCTTACGTTAAGGGGTTTAAATGTGACGGTGTAGCTAAATCCCAGCCTTCCACTCCAAATAGAAGGAACATATGGTGAATATTTCATCCTCTTCCTCCCATCGGAGAACTAAGAATCGTTGGCTCTCCGAAGTCGATTTCTAATGATCTAAGCAACAGGGATGCATGATTTCAATTGTAAAATGATCATGGACTGCTTTGCAATAGATCCACATGGTTTGATCTCACATGAGATCAAATTTGTTTTATAAATTATCAAACTGAGCTAAAGAAGAGGTCGATTTTGATGCATACCTCATCGGCGTCGATCCTCGACTATGAAATTGGTTCGAGCAAGTTCGTTGGGATGTGGCTAACCTCTGTGAGAAAGGAATTGAATTTTCTCCTCAAAATCACTGTGGAGGCCAAGCTCCACTTGTTCGCCAATGAGTTTAGTCAAAATTCGGCTTACTAGCAATGTGGGAATTGGTGAAGGGGTTGGTTCTTCTTTGTTTCACCTCAGGAATGTGTGTGTGATGCTAGATTGCCAAGAGATAGCCTCTCCTTCTATTTTTTTATGTATAGTTGAAAGCTTTTTATAGGAAAGAGGTTAACCTTTGTTGGTCATGGTGATTATCATCCTTAGCGGCTAATTCCAAGGGGGTGGTTAACTAATTAGAGAGAGTCCAAATCAGTTAAGCTGAAGAGGTGGATGAGGTATGGAGGAGAAGATGTGGGATTTGAATTCTTTGCATGGATTCCTAACTTTCTTCCCTTATTGTTCTACCTCACCCTTATCTTCATGACTTTAGGCTATTTTCTCTTCATTTGGACTAAAGTATAATCACTTCTAGCTAGATTAAGGTGGTCTTTGAGTTAGTCAAATAAATCATTTGGAAGCCAATTGATAACAAATTGCTTTAAGTGGTTTTCATTATCTTTATTTTGATTAATTAATTTTTTATTTGAATTTCAATAAATGTTGATTTTCCAATAGATAATTTGGAAGCCAATTGATCCATATTATGTGAGGGTTTGATATGGTTTGAGCTAGGTTTAGCTCTTTTGACCTAAATGGGTCAAGTTAAGTTTAACTAGATCAAATAGGCAATTTTACATAATTAGAATGTATTTGGGTTTCAATTGTGTTTAGTTAAATATTTTAAAGATTATTTAGGTCAATTAATTTCATTTTATTTGTGGTAAATTTTGAATTCAAGTCCATTTTGACCCAAATTGAGCTTAATGGCTCAAGATGGGTTTAATTGGGTTAAGTGACCAAATTGGCCAAGTTAAACTCAATAATTGATTGAATTATGTTTAATAATGATTTCCAAATGATTTTTGACATTTCATTGATTTCAATTTAATTTGAGTTTAGGTTCAATAAAGTCCATTTGGGCTCATTTAGATCAAGTGATCTAATTAATCCAATTAAGATCTTATTAGATTCAAATTTATTTATATTCATGTTTAAACATATTTATTTGATGATTTTTAGCTTTTGAAATGATTTAATTTGGTCAAATTTTAGCGAGTTGATCATTGACTTAGTGGGGCCCACATAGTTCAATCATAAGTCACATGGCATGATTAACCATCTTAAACCTAATTTATATTTATTTTTAGGTTCATTTATGTTCATGTATTGATTTTATACTTTTTTGTTTGGTTTGAATTCAATTGTTTTATTTTATTTGAACTTGTTTAGGTTTAGGTAATTTTGAGCAAAAGTAGGTTAATTGGGTTGAACATCCCAATTACCTTAGTTCAAGCTTAGTTAGATTTTAGATTTCAATAAAAAATATGTTTGATTTAATCATTTATTTAAATTTGAGTTTAGTTTGAGTTCACCTAATCTTATTGTGTTAGGTCAAATCCTAAATGAGGTTACATTAGGGTGTTTAGCTTTTAGGTTTGATTTTGATTTTAGATTTATGATTAGTTTGATTTAGTTTATGCACCTAGTCACTAAGTGTAGTGTATTAAGTGACTAATTAGGAGACCTCTAATATAAGGTTAGGTACTTAATTACTATGGTTGAAAATGATGTTAAACCTCATCTAAAAATGAGGTCGACAACCTCCTTGAAGCATTCCTTTATGAATTTCCAAATTAATAATCCTTTAAGACAAGCTTTGAAATCCATAGAGATAAAAGTTAATTTCTTTAATCGAGAGTATTCTTAGGAGAAATGTTTTTCTTTTTAAGTTGTTATTAACTATAGGTGGCTTGCTTTTATAAAGAACTATGAATCCTGCAATGAAATAAACTTTGTTCTATTTCTACATATAGTTCAAAGGAAAGATCTCTGATACATCGAAGACCCATCAACCTTAAGAGTCGCTATTAAGTAATCAAATCCATTATAGAATAATATGTTTATTTTTTGAGATAATATATTTATCCATTAATGACATGT
The DNA here is from genome assembly GCA_021442155.1 of Cymbidium sinense. Taxonomy (NCBI): domain Eukaryota; kingdom Viridiplantae; phylum Streptophyta; class Magnoliopsida; order Asparagales; family Orchidaceae; genus Cymbidium; species Cymbidium sinense. The sequence continues at coordinate 46,732,624 of CM038223.1, forward strand.
TTGATTACCTAAATAAGAACCCCTGAGATCTGCATGGCATCATAAATTTTTTCCATATTCCCTAAGACTTATAGTGCTTTTGTTTTGAAAAAAAATTCTATTCAGGAGTTCTTGTCCTTTGTACCTTATCCCTTTTTATCTTTAATTAATAAATCTATTTTTCTTGAAACTTAATAAGAATTCTTTTTATAAGAAGAAGAAGCAAGTTGCTAAAAAATGATTCCTTGAACACTCAAGGAACTCCATGGTTCGATCACCCATTTAACACCTCTCCATTATTAAAACAACTCGTTATGTTCTTAGACAACTCGCCATAATAATTTGACAAGATCTATTTCACTCAATGATGTTGCTAATGTTCTCACACATACTACATTACGCTGATGAAACTTGTGCAACCAAGAGATCAACCGATAATTATGGTTTACTTGACTACTCGTAAAGTTGGCCAACCATGCATGTAGTATACATAATCAAGTGATTATGAACCATTTGACTTAGCTAGAGCATTTGACTAGATATTGGAGGAAATTAACTTAAAGGTTGACCATGTTTGAAAGAATTTCTAAGGCCTAGTGAGCTTACTCTTCTTTGCGATAAGCTCCACATTAAAAGCGTGTGAGTCCCGCTTAATTAACAATTCTTGCCACATGGCTCTGTAAAGACTCATGAGTGTAGCAAAATTGTACCCAAGCAACAACTATAGCCATAATAAGATCTCCCTCTCTTTATAATGAGATCTACAATGAGTAACGCGTGAGTCATTCATATCAACAAGTCTAGATGAGCACCTTCTTATAGATTTGTAGATTTATTGGCTAACACTTTGGTTTTTCATGCATGCAATGACATCTAATCCATTTACTATACTGATCTTAAAGTACTCACCTTCTTGGTCTAGTTACCTAGTGAGTACTTATGATAAATGACTTTATAAATTTGGCCAACTATCACCAGCCAACCTAATATATGCCAAAATTCAACCAATGTTGTTTGTTATGAGCCTTTTGTGTGTATGATTTAAATGTAATTTATATCTACAAATTCAATGTGATGAACCAAAATTTGTTGGTAACTATGTGTTATTACAAGCCTATTTGATTGCAAATGTCGCCAATTTAGGCGATTTCAAGCCGTGATTCAATTTTTTGAGTTATTTTAAGATACAAACCCTAATCAATATTTTTTTCTTGATTAAATTGAAATTTTATATATCCAACATTATAATTGCCTTGTAATTTGTATTTATTTTGTATTTATTTTGCATTTATTTCTATTTACATGTAACATAAGAATGACCTAACCTTGCTAACTATGTAAATCATGGATGGTCACATACATGTCTTATCGTGCTTAGAAATTGGATCTACATCACGATTGAATGAACTTGAATTTCTATTTAGAACCTAAATTTCTAATCAAACTATATCAAATCCATAGATTATATGCAAGTATCACAATTATTAGGTTACATTCTATAATGCACTAACGCTTTACTATAGAGTATCATATTATGGTCATGCACCTATATCCACATATATGCCTCGTAAGTCATCGTCAATTATTGGTGTCATATAGAGCTAGTTAGATCAAACTATAAAAGAGAGTTGATATTGAACCCCAATTTATTTGACAATTCATATCCAATAAGGGGATGTTTGGGATCATTTTTATTTATTATTTATTTTTGTTTTATATTTTTATTTTATTTCAAATTAAAACATATTTGATGGTTATTATTATTTAAAAAAAACTTAAAATAGTGTGTTTTTAAAAATAATATTATTTATTTTGAAAATAAAAAATTCATCAAATAAATATATTTAAAAAAATTAATATAAAAATACAAAATAAAATTGATCCCAAACTATCCCTAAGTTATGGAAGATGAGCGTACAACTCAAATCCATTCGAATGTGTACCAATGTATTATTATTATTTAATGAGCCATTTTTATGGGAGGGTGGATGTTGAGGCAATAAATACGTGTTAATGCAATTTAGGCCCGCAAAAGAAAATCTATAATATAAATAGTCTCGATTTCGAGTTGCATCAATAACGAACAGCTAATTTATTAATATTTATTCAACATCTAACAACCAGCATCTATCGTTAAGCCCTAATTAAGAATATATTTCAGCTTAGCCGCTTAGGAGGTCGCCGCTAATATTAAAATAGCCACATGCTTGATTGCTTTTAGCCCGTCATAAAACTTGACTAAAAAGTTTCGAGAAAAAAAGATATTTTTCAGCTTAAATATGACAATTCCAAACATAAAAAAATCAAAATATTTTAGTATGATGAACAATAGAGAAATTAGTTTTATTAAATATGAGATTCTCATCAGAGGTGTAAGTAAGTCGAGCCAAGCTCTAGCCACCCTCGACTTGAGCTTGAGTTTGATTAATTTATCCAGATCCAATATGAGATTTATTTTATGAGTTCGAATCTACTCGCGAGCCAGCTAATTTATTAATATTTTATAGTCAAGTCAACACACCAGCTAATAAGTTGAGTTGAACTGATTTGAGCTTGACTTATTAACTCATCAAACTCGACTGATGACTATTTATCGAGTCAAATTCGAAGCAGCTCACGAGTCCATTAGACTCACCTATATCACTAATTCTGAGTATTTAAACTGTAAATTTTGAATCAAAAAATTTTTTTTAAAAAAAATTGCAATGGTCGAAACACAAAGGTATTGGCCACTGCATGATTGCGCCACTGAGATCCAGTGGCGAAAATCATTGCTGTCCCTCAAAAAGTACAGAGATTTAATATCCCTTAATTATGATTGCTATTCTAATAAATAAACAAATATAAAGTTTAAAAAATAGGGATGAATATGTAATAGATAACGAAATAGAAGGGGTGAGGGGGAGACGCGGTGCGTTATGGTAAGTCGAGTCAAGCACATGACGTTGGAATTTTGGCAAGTTGTTTGCCGCCGTTGAATGATGGCAACGTGAGATTGTTGAATTGGCCCATAAGAGACTTTGGGTTTTTAGTGGGTGGGAGAAATAAGGGAAAGATGAAAATCCACCCACAAGCACTGTACCCACCAAGCGAGCACTGAGGTCCACATGATGAGCTATGACTTTGTGAGTGAATGATTTGGGAGTTAGGGTTCATGTTTGGTACTACTGTTTATTATATAGTATTATAAATGGATGGTGAGCTATCTCTTCTTCTCTTTGCTTCTAAGGTTCAATATGTTGGTCAGATGTATTGTTGCGTGTTAGGTATGTCTTTGAGGATTGGGGTTGGCTTTATTTACCCTCTTCATAATTGTGGGTGTGCAATTTCCTTCAACTTAATCTTGCTTTATAATATAGGTAATTGGGAAGGAATATATCAAAGTGAATTTGACATTTTTAAAGCAAGTGAAATCCAACCTAATTGTTGGGAATGCATTCTTGTAGGTTTTAAATGATTCAAGAATGGCACTGGAATATTATCGACGAGTAGAAATAATGAAGATAGAGAGAAAAATAAGAGGAAAAAGTTTTGTGAATCTTAGTTAGATTAATATCATAGTATAAGATGATGTGATATGCATCAATTAGAATATGCTTAAATATATTAAGCGCATTATCTAAGCTCCTTATTTTATATGTTTAGTTTAAGATTTAATGAACAAAGAATGAAAGATGTAAGAAATATAAATAATCTTTATATTGAAAGGTTTGATAATTTTTGTTATAAATTGCCGAAGTGTTTTAGATGAGTTTTAAATAATGATTTTCTAGTAAAGATGAGTTGTATGTGAAGGTAAGTTCTCAATAAAGATGAGTGTCATACGAGAACAAGTTCTTATTGAGGATGAGTTTCATTTAAGGATGATTTCTTTGATAAGTCTCAAATAATGAATTTCCTTTACAAAATTTAGGGAGTGAATTTCCTTGATGAGTTTCATAGGATAAATTCCTTTGATGACTTACAATGATAAATTCTCCTGGAAATAACAATTGGGCAAACTAGCAAATAATAAACAATTTTGATAAGCTGAGTTTAGAAATATACGATGATTTAATCAATTAATGCTAAATGAATATAGATCCACACATTACACTATTGAGCTTAGTAATTACATGCACTCGAGGGCGAAATCATTGCCCCCTTGAACTTTATAATTTCTTTTATTTGAGATAGTTAAATTAGTCATTTGCCCTCTTAAAAATTATTTTTGCCGTCTACTTTCGCCCTAACATATAATTTGTCCCTCCCGAGAGTAGAGGTTGGTTCCGCCCCTGCATACACTTTATAATCTTGAATGTTAGATATTTACATAATAATTTTATATTGCATCAACCAATCATATATACTTTTTTAAAAAAATCATTAAGTATTGGTTTGGATTCAATCAATCATATAGGTGTTGTTAATAACTATAACTTAAATTCTCATTATCACACCTAATTGAGGTTTTAATCATTCATAAAAATTGACAATCATGAGAAAAAATTAATATGGTAGCACTTAGATAAAATCTATGCAAATATATAGAGAAAAAATATATATATATAATATAAAAGACCAACACAAAGGCACAAAAATTTTATATGAATTTACTATTTGATGGTTCAAGTCCTATTGTCAAGTGTATTGTTACTACTATAAATTTTACTATAATTAATTACATAAAATTACAATCTAATTTTTCAAGTATATATAAGATGACATCCCTTCTCTTTATAAAGATAAAATTTAAAATAGATAAAAAATAACAAAATTCTCAAAAGAATTCTAATAAAATAACAACAAATAATGAACATTTTTTTAATGTATCTAATTTCAAAATGTTCATAAGATGAATATTTGTTAAATATTATATCAAAATTATGACAGTTATGATAGTTGTTTGATGAGATCATTCATTTCTTCTTCTTTTTTGCTTTTTTATTTTACAATAAATACTTTCACTAAATGATTCCCAAGAATAGAGAACTAGAAAATTTGACAAATAAGTTTTTCCACAAACCTTCTTTTAGCCTTTGGAGCTAATTTTAAAACTCTCAAATTGTTATTTTTACTCAATTACGTGTAACTAATATTAAAGATTTATATTGCAATAATTAATGAAAAATATTGGACCTGAATGCTTTAAAAGTTAATTTAAGTATATATTAAAAGAATTTTATGAGATTTAAAATCATATGCTTAATAAATCTTTTTTTAATAGGGATTTATATACATACCAAACAGTTTTTATAAATTTACATATATATAATACCTAAATTTTAATATTATAAACTTTATTAGAATGGCCCCACAAAAAATATTTTCTAGATCCACCACTCAAAATAATCCATCATGCTTTTTTCCAAATCTTCTTAAAATGAAAGTTTTAATATAAACAGCAGCATCAAATCAAACTTAAACCATATGCTCAATAATATATCTTTTTCAAAAGAGATTTATATTCATTTTAAAATTGAAATATATCTTTTTAAGCATAAAAAAATTGAAATAAAAAAAATATTTAACGTTGAATGTTAGATATACAATGCATAAACATGGTGTAACATGCATGCAAAACTTTTTTTTTTTTTTAATCAAAATTTTATAACCATTGACAAACACTTATAAAATGCATAATATAAAAGAACAGATCAGAATATATAATGAAAAATTATCTTTGAGTCAGACTCATCAAAAGAAAGAGGGGATAAGACGCTCCCCCCACTACCCAAAAAAAAGTATTCTACAAGTGATGTGTAGATAAGGGGCACTCGGAGCAACATCATTTTGCAACTACTTAGTGAGGAAAGCAGAAACCAATGTGGGGCTTACTTTTTTTTTTTTTTTTAATAACGATGTCCATCTCTAATCTCACCATATTAATAATTAACAACTAACAGTGGAATCTTGCCACGCAGCCTCCCATTTCTTTTCACCCATAAAGATAGTGCACCCACTCTAAAAGAGAATCGAACGCAGGTTAAAGAATACCCAATCGCATTCGCCCTCATCAACTGAGCTAAGGGAGGTGAATAATGTGGGGCTTACTTCATTTCCCACTTCTGGTTCAAGAAATCTAAGCATCAGCACAACTGATGTGAAAGGCCTTAACACAAGACGTAATGATATTCACTTTACACAAATGTAGATGGACAAGGCTTTTTTTTTCAAAAAAAAAAATTTAATAATAATAATAAATTGAAAAAGAATTTAAATACATAGCCCACAATTGTTATATATCTATTTTTAATATTACATTAAAAAAATTATCATTAAATATTTAAAAAATACAACTATTCATGCACAAAAAAATATTATATTTATTAATATCAAATTTTAAGCATTAGATATATATAAATGCATACAAATTGTATGCTATATATGTAAATCTTATGAAATTAAAATATATTTCAATATTTTCGTTAATAAAACATAGGCAAAATCAAGTAAAACATAGACGCAAATTCAATTACAGATGGCAAAGAAATCCTTCGTGCCACTAATATCGTATCTTGAATTTGAAACCTATATCCTAACAATCAATAAATATAACAGTTTGACTAATACTCTTTAATAAATGCACAATGCTATATATTAATGTCTACTTTGTAAAATACTATGTGCACATTGCCGTCTTCAGTTGTTGATTGGGGGCTAATACTTCCAACTAAAAGATCTGTCTTGTATATATATATTGTGTATAGATTTACAATTAAATTCACAAAGCCCAAAAAAATAAAATTAAAAAATTTCACATAATTTCTCTGAAGCAACACCTGCAGTCTCTTTGGCGTTTACAAAGAAAACCAACTGTTCAATTTTTATACAAATACTGATACTCATTTACAAAATCCAGCCACGACCACTCTCAACCAACATTTTTAAAAGAGAATTTCTCCTTTCAAGCTCTTGAAAATGAAAAAAAAAAAAAAAAAAAAAAAAAAAAAAGCAAGGAAGACTGCCGGATTCCATAGTTTCTAAAGAAAGCAGTAGGCTCTTAAACACCTTATATAAGTTAAGAAGATAAATTTAATCTTGAAACAACTTCGATAAAAATAAAGTGGCAAAATGCCAAATATATTAGCCTTGACCTCTCATGATTTGGCAAATGGCATTAACATGAAGTAAGAAAACAAATACGTATTTTTCTTATAAAAAAAAAAAAAAAAAAAAAGGAAGGCAACTTGCCAAGGCATCAGGCAATTCTTATCTGCACAAGGAACCAAAAAGGCTCTCTGCCTTTTGATTCCAAGGACGAGGTCCTCGTCATTCAATTAGATGCTCCTTACAAAGCTGCAGCTAGGCCGGCTACAGTTACTGCTCCCCGTGCATGACTGTTACTAAATAAAAGAAATTTTACAAAGAAAAACACAAAACCCACAGAAACTTCATGCAATTTGGAGATTACTAGAATTATAACCATTAGCGAAAAGACATAATTTGAATACTAAAAGTATCAACTCAATATGGAATTAGATGCATGTAATCAGATAATAAATTATTAATAAAAAATGAGTTTTCAGTAAAGATCATGCTTCAAAAATCTTGAACATTGGGCAAGAAATTATATTTTTATACAGACCATACTATAACAATGGATTAATGCTGATTAAATTCTGATAAACAGGGCCAAGATGTCCAGGTAAAAATTGGCACACAAACAAATGGCTCAACATATCCAAGACAATAACAGTAATATTCCAAGTTTCCATCACAAGAATGGAAGATATTTTCCCACAAGCTTCCTGAAGAAAATTGTATTCATCCCCGGAAGTAAATGAGATTAACGCTAATTAAAATATTAGTTATAATGTCATATAATTCAACATATTGGTAGACGTGCACGCATCTTCTTCAGGCATAGGTTGACTCTAAGCTCTCATCCTGAATATCTAATATATAATTAAAAAAAAACAAAGAATGAAAAACTGAGAGGCTTAGTTTAATATTTAAAGTAACTTCAGCCTGTAAGAATCTAAACGATTGCATAAAATTGGCCCACTGCTATGAAGGACCGTGCGCTTTCCAAAGTAATACAATCAAAGCCCATGATTTGGTACTAGTTCTTTTTTTTTAATCTATTTGAACAAAACAAACATGAGATATAAAATAAATGATGACTGATTTGATGGATGTTTTAGAATTAAGTTAGATGGATAGTGGAAATAAAATAAATCAACTAGTGAGGTAACGTTGTAGAATTTGTTCTGCAAGAAAATCATGGTAAGGAAAAATTAATTTGAAACGAAATCAGCCAACTATAAGACCAAGAAGTGATGGGAATCAGACCAAAATAATTGGTTGTCTAGTTCATATCAAATTTGAAAATCAAGAGTACAATAAAAGCAAAAGTGTACCTTTTTTCTCGTAAGAGCCAGTTAAACCCCTTGTTTTGTTTAGTATGAATACAATGGATGCTTGCTTTCTTCTAAAAGTGATTGTTAGAAAGCATCTATTGGGTTAGAGCATAAGCCAACAACAAAAACTCTAGATTATCAGGAATTCATAGGCAAGTCATTCGTTAACTAGTGCTTTGTTAATTGCCCGTAGTTTGAAGGCACATAGCTGAGCTATGTTACTGAAAAGAGCAAACCAGAGCCCTATCGTTGCTTTAACCACATTTATTTTACATATTAAATTCAATGACATATAACAAGATATCCAGAAGCATAACCACCTGCACTTTCATACTTGGAAAAAGAAATAAATCTCAAGATGGTTCCTCCACTATTTATATGTGACCTAATTAGTCTCAAAGTATCACATTTATTCAATTTAGTCCCCTGACTAAATAAAATTAATCCAAAACGGCACATCATGTAAAAAAGTGATGTATTGATCACAACTTAGTCCCTCCACTATACAAAATTGATTCATAATATAGTCATTGGGGATCCATCATAGATCAATTTTATATTGTTAGGGAGTAAATTAGAGAAATGTGATACTCTGGGACAAAATTGATCACATCCAAATAGTCGGAGACCATTTTTAGATTTAGCCCCTTGGAAAAATACTTCAACTCTATTTTTATACAATTTAAAAATGTTATATGTTGCACGATGAAAGCCAAAAAAGAGTATAAGAGCGTCAGTGGTTTCTCATGGTTTAGATCATGAGGAAAAAAAAAACAAAACAAAATGATTATACGCAGAAAACAAGATACAAGAGTGATCTCAGAGCCATTACCATCTATTGTTGTGACCAACTGAAGGATCTTGTTACTTGCTTCTTCTTTGAATCCTTTAATACATTGACTGATTTAACAGGCTTTGTTTGCTGCTGTTTTCTGCTTCTATCAGAGTCATTCTTTTTCATCTTTGTGAGGCTAGGTCTGTAGAGAATCACAGTACGACCAATCTGACCTACTGCTGCTGAACCAGTTGCATTCTCAAGCTGCTTTACGACATCACTCAGCTCTCCAGGGCAGCTTCCATGTACTTTGAGCTACAAGAAGTTGATCTTGTCAGCCAATGAAAATTCATAAATTACCCTAAACTGAGAGGTTGTACTTAAGACATTCAAAAAAGAGCTTTGAGCAATCTCTATCCAAGCTTCATTTTAAGGTTTAGGGTTTACAATGCTTCTTCCATTCTCTTCACTGTGGAAAACATTACCAAACCTGATGTTCACACACCTTAAGACAAGTTGTAAAACCATACGACATTCATCCTAAAGGCAAGTTACGGGAGAAATAATTTCAGGCCAGATACTTTTTAAGAAAATAAAATAGTTTGACTTCCAGAAAAATGATTAGTGATCAGATTTTATTTAGCTGAGAACAATTCAATTCAGTGACATTCTAATCTCTAGTCTTGTGAGCAATAGTGAAAAGAAACAAAAGTTACAAAAGTAATGGTTGCAGAACGTTGATAGACTTGAATACGAGCAACAAGGATGATAGCCATACGGATACTGTTATGCTTATTCATCCAAGACGTCACCTTTTAGAGCAAACAAGTTCAATAATACTTTGGAACCTATTCTCTTTGGTCACCATTAGGAGTGATTAACTATAGGTGCTCGCGCTTATAGAAAATTTGAAATCAGATCTAAAGTCCTCGCAAAATGATAGTAAAATTTTTTAGCAGTGTCTTATCTAAAAACAAAAGAGAAAATTATCTGCTTTCTAAAAATTTGACTAGCATAAATCTAAACTCTCTTCATCGAGAGGTCAGCGTGAATTTTTAGAGCCCTTGTTAAGATGTCACAATCAAGGTGCTGATGTCTAAAGTCATCAAGTCAAGCTACTCATTACTTTATGGTCTGAATTGGTGGGATTTGAAACTATCAAGGTACTATATATGAAAAGCAATGACTTAATATTTGGGCAAGATGTAAACAGAGAGACAACATAGATGAATTCCACATATAACATCAATTTTCATTTAAGGACAACTAGCTCTACATCCTGCAAATTTCTCTTTAGAAACTCATTAATTGAGATTTGCACTTTGGAGGATTACTTGCACATTTTGGGTGAAAACTATGGTTGCAACTGAAGGACGATTGCATTGGCCATGAATGAGTTGGAATATCTCCCTATTTTTGTTTGGCATTGTTGACCTCATTTTCAGGATGAGCTCTCAACACCTCCATCTTAAACATAGGACTCCTCTTAGACATTAAAAGATCCTTAGTCTTAAGACACATCTAGTGATTAGGTGGACACTCAACCTAGCCCTAGATGATTGAACCATTCCTCACTTCCTTCCTTCAAATCAAATTCCAAATCAATCTTATTTGATTTTCTCCAAACTCAAATCAATGTCATATGATTGAAATCCATGATTGAAATCCATGATTGAAACTCATGATTGAAACCCATTATTGAAATTCCAAATTCCAAATTCCAAAATATTTACTAAGTCCTTAATTCCCTCTTAAGGACTTAGCCTAAATCATCTTCAAATCAATTCCAATTCATGAAATTTTCTCACAACCCATTTATATTCTCATTTATATTCACATATATAAATGAAATATAAATTTAAATCAATCAAACTAAATCTAAAAGTTACATCCAAAATTCTAAATTTTTCCTAAGTCACTTTGATTTTCTCGTAAGGACTTAGCCTAGATCATATCTAAATACTTCAAATCTTTGAAATTTTCTCATAACCCATTTATATTCTTATTTATATTCGCATATATAAATGAAATATAAATTCAAATCAATCAAACCAACTCCAAAATTCAAACTCAAACTTATCCAAAATCCAACCTAAGCCTTTCAAGTCAAAATCTTGAACTTAACCAAATCAACTTCAAATCAAGCCAAACTGATTTTCCTTCAATTCAATCAATTCTTCAATGAATCCAAAATAAATACAAACTTCAATCACTTAACCAAAACTCAATTCAAAAATCAAGCCAAAATTCATTCATGTTTCTTGAATATGAAATTGTTAAATGAATCAAAACCCATTTGACTACTACAAATTGATTTATATTTCAATCATAAATCCATATACAAGTTCAATCAAACTCAAATCGCTTAAGTCATTTGACCCACTGCTCACTTACCCAAAGTCCTAAAGTAACCCTTAAGCTAAATTTTAAATCATAACCAAATTGGATTGAATCAAACTCACATAAGCCTCATGATCAACATCATCATGATCAATCAATCAAATTCAAATCAAATCAACTGAGGTTGACCAAGTTAACACTTAGCCAAAATAAAACTTAAATAAAATCCATCATAAAATAAATTGATTGAAAACCAATGATTTAAGTTTCATTCATGATCAATGTTTGAACTACCAAGTCAACATTTGAGCTAACCTAATCAATTGACCAATTGACCTAATTTGACCTTAAAAGTCAAAAGTGTCAAAACTGATCTAAGCAAATTGATTGAAACTAATGTTCATTCCAAATCACTTGTTTAACTCACCAAAACCTCAATCAATCTCTAAATTAACTCACTAATACCTTGAACCCAACTTGACCTAAAGGATTTGAGTCACCAAACTTAACCAAAATTGAAAACAAAGATACTAATCTCATATGACTAACCAAACCTAAACCTACTCATGACCTCAAATAGTCAAATTGATCCACTGACCCATTTGACCTAAATGAAATCATATGAACTAAATTCAAACATAAACCAAATTGAATCAAACCAAAGTACTAATATTTGAATCCCACCTTGATTTCAATTTGATTTAACACTTGTCAACTTGACTCAAATTGACCCATTTTGACTTAAATGAGTCAACATGAGCTAAACCATACCAAATGAACTTCAAATCCAATGAAACTTAGTCAAACCTATTTTCTCAACATACCAAACATACCCAAATTCAAAAATCAGCCAAATGACCATTTTACTCATAGGCCATAGAATAAATTTTGGCCAATTCCACTTGGAATTTGGTCAAATCCTCTTCATACCTACTTGATATTCTCCTAATAGATCAAGTGAACACTAGGGAGGGTGGTGCACCCAACCCAATGGATTTGGGTCAACCCAACTTGACCCAATGGCCAAACCGACCATGTGCATGGAAATGGTCACATGGGAATCTTCCTTACACTCAAATGGAGCACATGGGGAGTTCATCATTCCACTCCCTAGCCTAAAACGAACTCAAGGACAGCTCTAACAACTAAAACTACCCACTGAATCAAGGCCAATTGGATCAAAATGGCAAGCTTATGCTCAGTCGTCCGATTGTCAAAGGGGGCGATATACTCCCCTGAATTCATTTGAATGAGCCATAATCGATTGAGTGAGAGGGAGTCATAGGAGCCATTTGCAAGTGATCCTACGCTTCCTAGAGGGAGATCCAATTTCCATCTTATCGGCTTTTCTTAAGTAAAAACAGGGGAGCTCGATTGAATTTCCAACTTTCTCCACACTCAAACTCCATTCAATTCCTCTTCTTCAAGCTTCATCGTGCACCCATACTCTTTCCCAAGCTTCAAAGGGAGGAGGAGTGCGACCAAAAGCCGAGCTCAAGCTAAGGAGGAGGTGACCCATAGGAGGATCCACTCAACCTCAACCCCTCAAACTTTCAGTAAAACTTCATCTCCAAGGGAAACGAGCGCCGGCGAGGTATGCTATTTTCCGAGCATTAAATTCAATGTGGTGTGAAGCTTTGTGAAAGAAATGTTAATGGCATAGATCTTGATATGTTGATGGTGTGGGTAAAATTTGGGATTAAGCTCAATTGCTTGGATCATCCCTGAATATGGACGCCTCATTATTCACTATGCTAGTAAAAAGGGTAATTAACATACTTAATTCATACCTTAATCTAATCAAAATATAAAATGAATCTAATCACCAAAAAAATTAAACAAAATGTCAAACACATGGAATGAGTTAAAGAAACTCAACTCACATTTTTCAAATTAAATCAAACTCAAAATCAAACAAAAATTACATTAAACAAACTTTGATTTGCTTTAAACTTTCTTATTTTATAAGATTGTCTTTAGAAAATGATTAAGGTGAATGTGTTTATATGCTTTCATTAATTTAGTTCTTTCCCAATATGCTAAAATGTGTGTTATATGATTTCATACATTCATGCTTTTCAAAAAATCAAATTTAAAATGAAAATATTTCTTTATGTCAAATTGACGTTTTTAAAGTAAGAATATGAGTGGTTATTATCACTATTAAATCCAAATTATTTTCAAAATATATGAATCAATTATCAAAACCGAAAGTGTTACTATATCTTACTTATGTTTGCATGAGTAAAATCTCAGAATGTGTTTAGTGTAATTTTCTTTCTTCTCCTCTCTTTTGGTATAATTTTGAATAATTTGACAAAGTGTATGTTCATTTGAAAAGAATCTGAACACTTGCTAATTATTTCTTATTCATTCTATGCTATGACTTAAGAAGAACAACTACACTTACACATATAAATTGCATAAACAAACCAAAATAAAACAAATATAAATTTTTTGCATCTTTCTTTTACATTCATTTCTTTTGTACACATGCTTGTATTTAAGAAAAGTGGTATATTAGTCAGACAATCCGGGATTCGAGGCTTTAAATAAATCTAAGTAGGTCTTATCTTCTTACAACCCTGTACAATGACGTACTCACTTATGCCTTTCATACATTCATGTGTGTGCATGTCAAAATTGGATAAGAAACTCCTTTTCTACTTAATGAAAATTATGCATCACAAACATTCAAATTTTCTTAAGTAACTTACTTAGCATGCATCATAAAGTGTGCTAAACATTCCCATTTGATATGTATAGATATGCTTAGGATCCATTCATATGCATGTTATACATATTAAGGAAAGAAATGAAGTGATGTGTATTTTGTGAATTTAATTTACTTTACTTAATCTTAAAATGTCTCTCTTTTGAATAAGTTTGTTTAAAGTTCATCTAAACTTAGGATTAATTAAAACACATAATAAAACATTTACTAAACAAAACTAAAACATGAATCCACTTTAGAAATTACTTAGGTTAGGAAAAAAAAAAAGAAGTTATATTCTCTTTCCCTCTTTTTACAACTTAGTAATTAATTGTAGGATTTACTTGAACCTAATCGAAACATAAAATAAAATCAACACAAACAACTAAACAACTTAAATGAAACCCTCCTCTAAGTTAAACACTCTTCACACTTAGAAAACTCTAACTTAAAACCATATAAAAGCATACCACCTACAAAAACACACACTTTTTGGTAAGTCACCACTTTTAGATTTAGGTTAGGGCGATGCATGGTTTGATGTTTGCTTTTGTTTTGTGATATATGTTTTAGACTGGATGTTATGATGCATGTGCGTAGAATGAATGATAGGACGATTTAGTCTAACCATTGTCTTCTACATAGAATTGTGCTTAAGGGGCGCTGTAATAAATAAAAATATAAATATTTTTGCTATGCAGGTGCTTATACCCCTAAGCATAATCCAATAGGCCAGGTGGACTTAGTCACTCATGTGTGGGGTGATAAGTCTAATATACATGCTTGGGATTTGTGTAGTTTGTTTAGCTAATATTTGTTTTACAGGTGTTAGCTAGATTTACTTTTCATTTTCATGTAATTTTTGTAATTAAGATTTTGGAATGATTATTATGGGGCTTAGGATGAACTAGGGGTGCAGCAAGTCAAACTACTTGAGCCTCGAGCTTCGACTTGAAATCCGTCGTTTCTTGTTCATTTTGAGTGTCGAGCTCGAGCTCGAGCTCGTAAACTCGATAGATTAAAGCTCGAGCTCGAGTTAGTGAGCTTCGGTTAGTGTGTTCGTCGGAGCTCGGGGATATGAGAATATTAACCGCGTCTCGTGATTTGGCGTTCATTCGCATTGTATATTCTAACATATCCGCTCTGCAGTCTTGAGTCAGACTCTACTAATTGCAAGCTTCTCGAGTGTGCCGCCTCGTCTCGTTTCCTTCTTCGTCAATGGCCACTTCGGCCATTGCTCAGTCTCGACTCTCTCCTTTCTCTCTACCTCTGCGACCTGCTTCTCGGGTTCTCGGTTTGAGTTCCCTCATCTTCACGGCTTCAAATTTTTCTCACTTTCGATAGCAGATCGACTTGATCTTGGTTGGTCAAGTTCATTTTCTTTATGCTCACTATTTGATTTGATGATGCTTAGATTAGGTGTGTGAAGCCATTCAATTAGGTTTTGTTGTTCTTTGGTTTTGATGTTGTTGTGAATCAACTTGTGATGTTCTTTTGGATTATGTGTTTAATGAGTAGCTATGTTGGTTGTGTAACTTGTGTTGATTATCCTGTTGTTTAGGGTTGATAACCGGTTCAATGCGACTTATCCTCATTGTTTATGATTTTTTTGATGGTTATATGGTTCAATTGTTGTTGGTGGGTTGTTGGATGATGGTAAATATGTGAACTTTGATTTGTGGCAAAAATAGTTATTAAGTAGTTTTATCATTTATGGTCATTATCTCGGTTCTTAACTATTTTAGGTAGGATTTGTGATGGACTTGATCACTTTAAAATCGATGTTCTTTGATGTTTTGTGAATACTTCTTCTTTTGGATTAGGGTTTAGTGAGTAATGGCTATGTTGGTTGTGTAACTTGTGTGTTAATTATTTGGATTTGTTTATGTAACTTGTAGTTTGTTCTGTTGTTCAACACAAATCAATTTTGTTTAGGGTTGATACTTTTCAATGTGCGGCTTTTCATTGTTTATGGTTATTTTGATGGTTTATGGTTGATTCTTTATTTGGGTTGTTGGATGATGGTATATATGTGTGAACTTTCAGTTGTAATTGTCTTTGGACTTGATCCTAAAATTCATTATGACATACTTGGTGCCTTTTTTATAATACATGTTATGTTATGGAGCGATTCATTATTCTTTTGTTAATTCATTATGCTTTATAAATATCGTATGTATGGCAATGAAATGATTTTCTATGTTGGTAATTGGTTTTATAGTGCGATGAATTACAAATTGGATAGAAAGTATTGAGTTTTTTATTATTACAAAGTCAAATATCTGATGAGCAATTTGGTATTTTTGAGTTTTTTAATATTTTATAAATCAATTATCTTCTTCATTCATTAAGTTATAATTTATCATTTTTTTTGTTTTAGATTTAAAAATGGTAACACCACCACTTAGAGAGGATGTGTTAGTGGATGTAAGCAGTGATAATCCAGTTGTGGGTGTCCAAATTGATATTGATGAGCGTAACAATGTAGATGTTAATAATATTGAGGGAGAATAAAGTTATTAATGATTTGGTTGACAAGGGTGATGATATAAGCGATCTTGAAAATCAATTGAATTAAGAAAAGAAAACATGCGTGTTTGGGAGGAGTTTAAAGAAGTTGTTCTTCGGATGGCGGAAAAAAGGGGAATGTATTCATTGCAAGAAAAGGCTATAGGTATCTTGCAACTACACAATTTAGGAGGCATTTAGATCGATGTGCTAGAGTACATTGAAGCAAAAAATTTGAAAAGATTTTGGCAGTTCATTAGAAATAAATCGGGAGAGGATTAACACTTTTAAGTTTGATCAAATAAAAGTTAGAGATGGTTGCTCATTATATTCGATTAATGAAAACCCTCGATTGGTGAATTTGGATTTAATCTTGTTTTGAAGTCCATGTCATACTTCTCTAAATTCTACAGAACAAGCTTTCTTGGTGATGTGATGCTAGTATATGAAAAGGAAAAAAGAAAATTAAAGCATTCATTAAGTAGTATAAATAGAGTAAGTTTTACTACTGGCATTTGAAAATCAAAGAATCAACGGATATCTTATATGGTATCCTTTGCACATTATGTGACCTGGCGGAAATTGCAAAAAAAGAATTCTTAGTTTTTACATTTACCACCTCCACATACGGCTCGAAATTGTTGACACATTATAAGGCCCTGGCGAGTGGGGTCTTGAAAATAAAATATTTACCATATCGGTTGATAATGCATCAAATAATGATAAGGCTATCAAGTTATTAAAAGATGGTTTACGGATAAGAAAAAAATTATTCTTTGGGGGAAGACTATTCCATGTACATTGTTGTGCACATATTTTGAATTTAATGGTGAAAGATGGGGTCAAATGTATAGAATTTGTTGTTGAGAAAATCCGTGACACAGTTAATTTTATCAATGCTTTTGAAGGTAGACTAATGAAATTTGTTGATGTTCTGATTCTATTCTACCAACGAAAGCTTATCATGGATTACACGTTGGAATTCTACATACAATATGTTGGTAGTTGCACTTCAACTAAAGAAGCTTTCTTTTCATACGGTGAGGAGATTACATATTGTTATTGCCTATAGAAAATGAATGGAATAAAATAGAAAAGATTTGTGATATTCTTGATTTTTTTAATGACTAATATCATTTCGGACATACATCTAATTTGTTTCTCTCACAAATTTGCACTATAAAAAATCTTGAATGATGGTGCTATCTTACGATGACTTCATCAAACACATGACCTGCAAAATGAAAGAAAAGTTTGAAAAATATTGGGGCGAATGCAACCTTCTGATGGCATTTGGTGCAATTATGGACCCACGAATGAAATTTGTTGTCATTGAGTTTGCTTACCCTATGATCTATGAAGGAGATGAAAGCAAACATAATATTGCATATGTTCATACTTTACTATATGAATTATATGAAGAATATGTTGAATACCTTGAAGCGGCGATACTACGTAAGTGGGACATTTAGAGGTGAAATTAACCTGAGCGTGATAGGATGGGATACTCTTGCAAAATATAGTGGTTGGCATGATTTTCTCATCAAATCAAGTAGAAGGCCCACCAAGTCGGATCACGGATAACTACCTTGAAGATGGGTTAGAGATAATTCCGAAGGTCATTAGTTTTGATGTGATTGCTTGGTGGAAAAACATGCATCTTAAATATCGCATACTCTCAAAATAGATGTTGATATTTTATCTATTCCAATTAAGTTGCTTACGAGTGACCTTTAGCGAGAGAGAGTTGTTGATATTTATCAAAGCTTGGAGTTGAAGCTGTTGCTCATATGTGGGTCTAATTGGATTCGTTCTCATTCTACGGCGAAAGGGAGAATTAAGGTATTTATTTACCTTCCAATTATTTTTTTAGTATAATTTTTTTTAATGATATTAATATTATACTATATTGAATATTTATTAGGAAAAGGATGAAGATGAAGAGATTGAGATACCCCTAGGTCCTCTACAGTTGCGTAAAGAAAAGTGGATGAATATGAAGAGGCGACTTTTATATGTTTTTAAATAGACTTTATGTGGTTTATATTTGACATTTAAACTCTTTATAATTTATTACTTGCAATTCTTTGTTAGAAGACATTTTAAAATGTTATGATTGTACTAAATATTAATCTATAAAGTAATAATTTTGAAAATATTAGAGTGATGATGATAGTATGATCTTTGATTTTGAAATCAAAATTTATAAAGTTGCTCATACATTCCTTGGATGTTGGTAGGGTACTTTATTGTAGTTGCTCATCTATTGGATGTGTCTTTGGTAGCTAAGTCGATACTTTACAATAGTTACTCATATATTCCTTGGATGTTGGTAGTTGCTTTAACATAGTTGCTCATCTCTTGGATGTGTGCTGGTAGATACTTTTGAAAATTTTTTGAGCTTGAATCAATGCCCTCTAGTTGTCTTCTTTGTCTCAGTTTTTGCCTTATGGTTGGCTGATTATATGCTTTATTGGAGTAGGTGGAATTGAAGCACTTGTTGAGCAAGCATTAGTGGACTCTAAATGACTTCTTTGTCTCGATTTTTGCCTTATGGTGGCTGGATGCTACCTGTTGTCTACTATTTTTCCTGTAATTATATTGCTTTCTTAATTCATATTGATGGTTAGCTGATTATATGTTTTGTTGGAGTAGGTGGAATCGAAGCACTTGTTGAGCAAGCATTAATTACTCTAAATGACTTCTTTGTCTCGATTTTTGTCTTATAGTGGTTGGATGCTTACTGTTTTTCCTGTAATTATATTGTTGGCTCTGTTTGTCGATTGTAATGCTTCTTATTTTTCTGTAATTATATCTCGATTTTTTGCCTTATGTCTGGTTTTGGCCTTATGGTGGTGGCTTGTTTTCCTAATTATCTTGCTCTTATCAATACAAGGAAGAATGGAAACAAAATCATTATATTGCCTTTATATTGTTTAGTTTTTTAATTGTTGAATTTTTGAGGAGGTGAAACAATGGCTCATGGAAGGAAATTTTATTGGCCATTTCAATTTTTAGAGTCTTAAGCCTATTCTTCATTCTTTCCATCTTCTCCCAGGCTCTGGTAGGTCCATCTTCTCTTCCACTAATCCTTGAAAGCTAGTTTTATCTATCGGTTTAATGGATTTATTTTATACCTTTTGTTGTTCATTCAAACCACCTAAATTATTTTCAACAACCTTTTTTCCAATAGATGCTATTATTCTATCATCATTCTAATAAAATCTTAGCTTGATTTATACTTTTATAGTTCTGCATTCATCTCACCATTTTCATTTCATTTAGCGACACAATTATTTGAAAGCAACATACATATTTTGTGAATGTTGTACATGATTCATTCTTTTACGTATATTGTTGTTTTGTAATAATGCTAATGGTGATGTAGTTGATATTGGTCATTTTAATGGAATATGTTTGCTTCATGGGTTTAGTTTGAACTTTGATTGAACACCTTATTTGATCTCATTTCTTGTTATCTATTCTTATCATAGATGTTAATTTTTCTTTGCATCTTTGGCTATATTAGTTGAACCTTTTTCTACATGTATGATGTGGAGATTGTTATTTTAATGTTACATATTATGTTTGATTATTTGATTGCTTGAATAATTCACCCACTACTTGTAGTATTTGTTGTTTCCCTCTATCTTCTTTTAGTAATAATTCACCCCTTATCGGATGATGGACTTGGGATGATGACGAGGTATCTTTGTTTGTGATGGCAATGATGTTTCCTCTCTATCTTCTTTTTGGTAGCTTATATGTAATTGTATGAAAATTTGGATGCTTACATATAATGTTGCTCTTTAAGATGATTATAATTTATAAGCTGAGCCTTTTCTTAACTTTATCCATTTTATTTTCTCTTATTTTTTTGCTTACTTAATTATACCCTTCCTTCATGTTGTAGAATATTTTTATGATTAGGTAATTCGTTTAAGATGCTTATAATTTTATTTTCTCTTAGTCTTTATTTTTTGATTAGGTGGTTGGATGCTCGAAGAGTACAAGTAGAGCTTTGGATTACTTCTCCATTAAAGACTAACATCTTGACATGGATCAATAGAAGATGTTGATTTTAATTTAATTATGTTTTCCTTTTTTTTTTGTAAAATATGAGAGATTGAATGTTTAATTATGTAACTTATATACTCTCTTGTTTGAGCATTTAATTTTTTCTTTCAATATTTTGTAATTTTTTTGTAATTTCTTTTCATTACAAAAAAAAATTTAAAACCTCTTGTAATAAAAAAATTAATTTGTAATAAAACAGATACATTTTTTACATTTAATTTTTGTGGTTTACATTTTTTGTAATTTAGAATTTCATATATTTGTAATAAAAAATATCTCAAAAGATTCAAATTAATTTAATAAATATTTTAAAATTTTTCTTTAAATTTTTTTCTTTGCTCTTTTTTAATGAAATTATCTTCAAAGCGAACTATAAGCTACTCAACGAGCGAGCTTCGAGCTTCTAAACGAGCCTGGTGAGCCAAGCTCGAGCTTAATTTTCTCAGACGGCGGGTTCAAACTTGGTTTATGTGTGCTCGGTCAGAGCTCGAGCTCGCGGTCTCGATTAATGCGGTTCAAGCTCAATCAATCACAGCTCTTCCATTTCGATTCTGAACTAGGATGAACATTGGTCATAAGATCTCATCTTATGTATATAAACCTTTGCAACCTTCCAACCATCCAAAGAAAGAACCAAAGAAAGAAAAGGAAAAAAAGAAGAATGAAGAAATGAAGCTTGAAGACCCATAACATAATGAGTTATTTGCTTAATTATATTCATTTTAATTGGTTGTATGAGGGTAGCAATTTATTTATTTTAGGTTTGTCGGTGGTGACCTCTTATCTTTTGTTAGATTTATAAATTGATTGATGATTTATTTAGCATTAATTAAAATCTTTTAGTTTCTTCTTTGCTTTATGTATGGCCTGAATGTGGATTAGGCTCTTAAGAAAAAATAAATCTTCTACCAAATTTAATAATTTAAAATTAAAAATAAAGAACTCATAATTTTACCTAAAGCTTAGGCTAAAATCAAGATAAAAAGAATTAGCTCTTATGAATGAGTATTTCTTTATAATATCATGCATGCATATTATTTTCACTCTCTTGATTGGAGGCTTTTCTTGAGAAACTTGGCTTGACGCTTTAAGAGTCATGGTGAAACACACCTCCTCCTTTGATTTTGGCCAATAATCTTTCTCATGCATTAGGCATATAAATCTATTAGCCTGAGTCAAAATAATTGTCAAAAAATAAAATAAAATGTAACATGATTTGCATTAGATTTATGTCATTTGAAGCATACCCTTATATGATCTAGTCTCTTTTTGAGAGAGTTTAAGGACTCTTTAAATAAATAATAACTACTATTTTGCATAAAACATATGACTTGTCTACATGAATTTAAAATCGTAGGAGGAGTTAGTTGGCAGCCACCCCCAGGCGTTGTAAGTCCAAACATCAGTGGTTTATCCTCTTGTGAAGTCAGACGAAATACTTTTCCTTATGTGTATTTTTTGGCCCAGCTCAGATTTAAATTAAATTGCTTCTCCCTTTGTGAGTCATATAAATCTTCACTTTTTAAGTATTTCCATCTTGTGTTGTGGGATCATAACTAAATTTAATGAAAAATCCAAATCAAACAAATTAAATTTTCAAAATGTAAAGCCCAATAAAGGATAGTTTGAGATGCTCGTTGGTTTCGTAAACATCTCTACTCATCTTCCTTTGGCTTTGATAATAACTCCTCTTTTTTGATCGATCTCTTTGATCTTCCAATGGAGTTGATAGTCCTACATTGAAATCTTTAGAGACAGCGATCATTTATCTTAATGAGAGTATTCCTAAGGATCTCATTTAGGATGTAATTAACTTATGGGGCTTGACATGGAACTTAATACCGTTTAAAATAAACCTTTACTTTTTTTTTTATAAAGTAGGGAAGAATCTTTAGTACATGCGGGACCCATTGTTAGGAGTCCTTTGTTGAGGTGATTAGGTCCATTTATAGGGTGATGACTTTCTTTTGAGATAATTATCTCTATATGTGATATCACCCTCATAAGAATATCGTATCTACATTGTATTTTGAAATTGCATAAAAAGAAAATATGTATATTTCCATCTTCATTTTATCCCGCATAGAGTGAAGATGATAATATATATTTTATTTCAAATTTCATATTTATGAAGATCCAATTTACTGGGAGCTGGTCCTTATTTAAGAGAAATTGGTCCTTCATTGAAATTTAACGAGAAAATTGTAGAGAAATAATGAATCTCATTTTGGAATAACAAAAATAAATAAGTAGATAAAATAAACCCTACTCTTCTTTTCAATCATTAGGAAAGAACAACTTATCCTCTAATTAATATGATCCTCCTGTTTAGTTTAGGACTAAATTTTCCCTAAATAGTTGAGGGACATTTGGTCTTAAAAATTCTTTAGAAATTTCAAATAATAAAAAATTCACCAGATTTTTTCTCTTTGGGATGATTCATCTCTCCATCTTTGGTAAATGATCATTGTCTCTAAATATGAATAAATGGGATTGTACTTTGTAATGAACCCATTTATCATTCTTTTCTTAACTTATTTCATCCTTAAGTCAAAATTTAGTTAACATCTTTAAGTTTTGACTCTCGTGTTAGTCTTAAAATTCCCGTTGGGTTCTCCAATGGAAAAAAATAAAAATCTAATAAAATAAAACATTTAAAGACTTTCTCTTTATCATCTTTATGATAAAGAAAGATTCATTCTAAAATAATAAAGATAATAAATTTTTCATAAAAACCTTGCTTTTCAAAAATCACTCTTTCAAAAATGCACAATAAAATATTTTCCACAAAAATTTTCTTAAATCACCCTCATCTAACAATTCTCATAATTACAAGTAGGAATCTTCAAAAATAAAACTGACAATCTTTTCCAAAAGCACAAATGAACATCTTCCCTCAATTCACTTTGATGAAGATTTCATTTTAAAACATAAAATAAACAATCATCTTTCCAAAAATCAAAATTAAAAAAATTAAACTTTCAAAAAACACATATGAAACCTCTCCATTCAAATACCCACACTTATTGAATGGAAGTTTCATTTTCAAACAAAACTAAATTTTTCAAAAACACATATGAACATCTCCATTCATTATACCCAAATTTATTGAATGAATATTTCATTCCCAAATAAAAATAACATCAATTGGAAATCCCACTTAAACATATTTCATATATGATTAAATTGGAATTCTCTCTTTCAAAAAGCAATAATCATACACAAAATAAAATTTTCACATTTCAAAAATAAGATTGACTTCCATTCCTACATACCCAAATTTGTTGGATGGAAGTCTTTTTTTCAAAAATCAAAACTTAACAATCATATTTTTAAAATTCAAAACACATTTGAAATTTCATTTAGCACACTCAAATTTGCTAAGTGAAGTCTCTAAATTCGAAAATCAAAAATTTCAAAACACATTTGGAACTTCATTTAGCACACTCAAACTTGCTAAGTGAAGTCTCCAAATTCGAAAATCAAAAATTTCAAAACATATTTGGAACTTTGTTTTAGCATACCACACTTGCTAAGTGAAGTCTCCACTCTTTAAAAAATAAAATTTCAAACATATTTGGAACTCATTCTAGCATGCCCTATTTGCTAAAATAAAGTCTCCACTTCTCAAAACAAAATTTCAAACACATTTGAAACTTCATTCTAACATGCCCCACTTCTTAAAATGAAGTCTCCACTTTTCAAAACTAAACCAAAACACAAAAAAATTTTAAACACATCTTTTGGAATTTCATTTAATATACTCAAATTTGCTAAGTGAAATTTCTATTTCACAAAACTAAGTGGAACCTCATTTTTAACATACCATATTTGTTAAAGTGAAGTCTCCACTTTCAATCAAAAAACAAATCAAAACCAAAAAGGAAACACATTAGGATTCTCTTAGCATACTTAAATTTGTTAAGGATCCTACTTTTCAAAAACAAATCAAAATCAAAAAGAAACACATTAGGATTTTTCTTAGCATACTCAAATTTGCTAAGGATCTTACTTTTGCAAAAATCAAAATATCCAAAACAAATGAAACACTTTAAGAATTCCTTAGCATATACTCAAATTTGCTAAGAATCCTATTTTCAGAAATCTTTCAAAAACAAAACACACTTGGGTTCTTCACTTAGCATAAGTTTGAATGCAAATTTTCAAAATCAACAATAATTCGTAAGATAAAACAAACCAAGAAAAAGAAACAATTATTTTCAAACACCTCACTTAACATATCCAAATTTACTAAGTGAGTGGATTTCAAAATATCGAATCAAAATCAAAACCAATTGACCCTAACATACTCAAATTTGTTAAATGAAAGAGTACTCAAATCAAAATCCAAATTCAAAACATGAACCCATGGAAGCATTTTTCTAAAAAATATTTGAACACATTTTCAACATACCCAAATTTGTTGAAAGTGGATTCATATTCAAAAAACTCCTCTTTCAATCAAATCTCTAAATCTTCTCTAAACCTATTTGAACCCCCCACTTAACACTTCCAATATGTTGGATGAGGGTTTAAATTTTAAATTCAAGTTAATCAACAAAAGCAATGATCCAAGCTTGTTTCCAATATTGCGATTCTCGGCGCTCATTTGATTCAATAGTTTCAACTCTTATTTTTGTTGATTATAAATGACAAGTTCACAGAAGTTTGTGTTCACTTTCTCTAGGGATGGACTTGGCCTTGGGTCGGTCAATCTCCCCGATAATCACACCCATCTTATCCATTTGAGGAGGTTTTGAGGGTGAGGATCACACTGAGGGCACTCCCTCACTGTCGATAGGACGGTGGCGGGCAAAAGTCATTCGATTTTCTCGATACCTCCTCTCTTAAGAGGAAAGCGGTGGTAGTCCCATCTTAGTGGTACCAAGCCGGCAATTTGTGCACCCGTGATTTCTTGATGCATGCCCAATAAGGGTTAGCACTCACTTTGGCACCCTCAAGGGTAAAGCTCCTCGATCCCGGTGCCTCCCGGCTTTGAGGTTGGGTCTAGTTCTTACTCCCTACCGGGACTTAGAGGAGAAAATAAAATTGCATGATTAAGCGGATACCATACCGATTGGTAGGGAGATGGAAGCGATCGCCCTTGTGATGAGGAGTTGCTTGTTTTGACTTCCCGCGGTTCTGAACCCATTTCATCCTCTCACAGGTCAGAGAGGGGATAGGAGGATCCGTACACCCACCCCGGTTACGGGCGGAGGTGGTATCTGGCCTCCGTCGATTCGCCAAGTGGGAGCTTACGGACATTCTGAGTCCGGAGCTCAATTTGATTTGAGATCTATCATCCCCCGCAGCATAGGAAAACATCTTCAACAAGAGAGGGCCAGAGAGGCCCATACATCTGTTCATATCACCAGTAGGGAGAGGCGAAGGTTGGTCGATTGGCGGCTCCACGTGATTTTCCATCTTGGCCTTCGACCCATGCATCATCCTTGTGGGACCACTCATCAGAGGATAGCTCACGTTCGAGAGTCGGTGGTGTCTCCACCACTCACCCATCCATCACTGTTCACGACACACCATCTCAGTCCGTGAAGGCCATGAAGGCCACATGTCAGGAGAAGCGTACCGTTGGTGATCCCGACGGATCTATTCCATCTACAGCTTATTATGAGCTCTGCTCGACCTTCTACCCAGTGGTGGTGCGAAAGGAATATGGACCCGGCATAGTGGTGTCGTCCTTCACCAACACCACCAGTTCGGCGGGACATAGATTGCATGTGCGGAGAGGCGGAGATGATAGCTGTTGCGATGATAGTAGAACCTCCCAGGAGTGTCACACCTTCGGTCGATTGGCGGCGGTCAGTCTCTTCTAGTACAATCCTCATAGGATTGATTCTCCGGAGGAGGTCGGTTCTCGATACATGATGATCACGTTAAAATCGTTTGTGCCGTTGATTGATCGTTCTCTTGAGGAGATAGTGGCATTATCTTGAAAAGAAGGAAATTTTGAATGGTGCGATGAGGAGAAGATCAGCTTTGATCCCAACGAAGATGATTTGTTGGGAAACTCAGCAGGGGTGTGCATGGTAGATACTAGAGGATCCTTCCTCAGAGAGCAGCAAGCTATGGAAGGTGATGATATCGAACAGGAAGACACAGCCCATTCGCATCAACACCTCCTAGCACAATTAAAATTGAAAGATGAAAAAATAGATAGGATGACAAAGTAGCTTGAGGACTTGTTGTTAAGTCTCGTGAACAAGCAAGCTTCATCTTACCACAGAGACCAGCCGGTCGAGTTAATGCATGTCTTGGACCCAGCCAAGACCTTACCTCCTGTCGAGCAAGGTAGCACTAGCATGTATAGGAAGGTAGTGGAAAGTACCTCCATACAAGAAAAGACATAAAATCCATGGTTGAGCAGTAAGTGAAGGAAGCATTGGCTCAAGCCCAGGGAGGATTATCGGTTCAAAGGGTAGATCCTACCCAGAGGAATTCGATGCAATCCAATATCCCAAGGGTTTTGTGTCACCTTCCTTCAAGAGCTTTGATGGTAGTGGAAACCCGAGGCAACATATTACACACTTCCGGGCCATTTGTTGCAACGACGCTTTGCTATTTCGCCTCTTCGTCAGTAGCCAAGCAGGGATAGCTTTCGATTAGTATGTTGAACTTCCCAATGGCTCAGTAAAGACATTTGCTGAGTTGGAGCAACTCTTTATCAAAAGATTTGCTGGAGCTCAGCAAAAAGTTACCGTTGGCGATCTCGTTATAACACAACAGCCAGGTGAGTCCCTTGTTTCCTATATTCTCAGATGACATAACCTGAGTATGCAATGCGAGCTGCAGCTGTTTGAGCAGCATGCCATTGGGATTCTTCTAAAGAATATATATGACCCGGTCGCCTTCATGCTTAAGGACTTCACTATCAAAATATTTGAGAAGCTATTCAACAAGGCATCTAGTCTACAAGGAGAGGCCAAATAGTTTCTTTTTCAAGACCAGTTGCCCAAAGCAAAGCCGCAGAAGGTTTGTGAGAAAGAAAGAGCAGTGGGATAGATGGGGAAGCAACTAAAGATCGGTCGAGACCACGACCTCGGTCTTGCTTCCACCTCCTTTACCACCAGAGGCGACCTCACGGCCTCCACTGACCTCCACGGCCCGCCATCATCCTCGCCTCATCCATACCATCAACATATCCGCCGCCGGTAAAATAGTCCACTACTCTTTTAGATAAGCAACAAACCTTATTCATTTAAGAGGTAATCGAAGATCTTTAAAATCTCTTAAAGAAGCTGATTTTCAACTACCCGACTAGAGACCAAAGAAGTGGGCAAAAGTCATGATCCTAACTTTTGCCCCTACCATATCTTATGTCATGTTTTGGAGGATTGCTTCACATTTAAGGGCTGGCAGCGAACAAGCTTCAAGACCTCGTTATCTAAAGGAATACCTTGTAGAACAACCATGCAGTTCCATTAGGGTAATCCTTGGGGATACTTGCGATCCTTCCAAAACCAAAGAAGGTTGGGATATTTCATTATCCAAAACTTCTAAAAAGATCGTCCAGAAGATCAAGAAACTTTCCTTGCAGGTGCCTGAGTCAGCTCAAACCTCCAACATCAAAGAAGGTTTGTAAGTTGACAGTGCCAACTCAAGGAAAGGGAGCTCGGCGGCGGCGACTGTGCCGGCGGGATAGCTTAGTAGCAACCACCGAGAGTCCGACCTCCAATCTACAGTTGCACTACGCGTAGACTTCTCCTACTTCAGCTAGCTCTTCTTTTACTAGTAGTAGAACTCTTGTATCGGCGAATAAGGGCATCAAATCCCTTACACCTCTTACTTTACTTGATTTCTACTTTGTACTTCCTGCCAAATCCAAGAAATTGAAAAATAAAGCTAGTTTGAATTACATCTGTGTCACTTCTGATGAGTTGTCTACTTTTATTCCTAATGATAACTCTTCAAGTCAAAATAATTATAACAACTCATCTTCCTCTTTCGATTGAGTTGGACTTTCTACTCTACTACGAGTTCACCTCTTGATATAGACTTGGAATCATCCGATTAGGGTCCCATAGGAGAAGGCTGCTGAGCGATGTGCGTAGAACCTTCCATTACCACGCCACAAAGATCACCGAAATCAACCTCCATAGTGGCAAGGTTCTATCTCCTAAGGTAGCACCTCAAGATAGAGGGAAACAAGTCATTGGTTCAGAGGATCAAAAAGTCCCTCCACAGGATGCTACACCCTTAGATATGCTTATGGAGGATCAACCCAAGGTGGACTACAATGTCCTCTCTCATCTAAAAAAGTTATCATCTAAACTAAGCATATATAATACCCTTGTCTTATCCAAAGAGATGAGGGAATCATTAATCAAGGCTCTCCTTGATCCTGAGATACGCTTAGCTCAGTTGACCGCTATAGGTGAAGAGGCACATTACACAAAAGAAATCCATGGGATCACTTTCACAGATGAAGACATTCTTTTGGAGGACTTGAAACCTGGCCGTCCCTACACAACACAGTTGACGCAGACGATTCAAAGCGAGTTCTCATTGATCCAGGTGCATCAGTGAACATTATGAGTCTAAAGACTCACCTATTTGAGGATCGACATCTCCACACTCCGAGGAGATTGGATGATGTTGAGAGAATGCAATGAACAAGGTAAGAGAGAACTTTAGGTTCCATAATGTTACTCTTGGAGATAGGTGACTGGAAGACTGAAGCCAAGTTTTACATCATTAATTCGAATACTTCATTCACTACTTTGCTCGGTAGGCCTTGGATACATCAAAACAAGATAATTATATCATTCCTCCATCAGTGCATCAAGTTCATAAAGGATGGGATTGAATACCGTGTCAATGGAGATGAAAAGTCATTTTCAGTTGGAGAAGTTAAGATTTATGAGGATGCAACCTACTATCTTTCTCAACACACCCTTTCTCGTGAACTTAGACAAAATTCAAACACAAAAGAAAAAGAAAATCAAGAAAAAGAAAAGAAAAACAAAATACAAGTGAACAAGAAAGGAGAATTGAAGAAGAAATAGAATCGCATATCACATTCCACCCCAGTTCATTCCATCATATGGACATGGGTAGATGACTCAACCTCTAGGCAGAGGCGAGAAATAGAGGCAATTCAGAGATGGAAAACCCCTAGTTAGCCATCCCAATAAGTCATGTTCCAATTCATAGAGTACCCTACTATTCACATAGACTTAGAATCCTGAGGATGAGTCTAATGTGATTAGTATACCAAACCCCTCTCGGGTTCTTGAAGGTGACTTTCGATCCCGGATGGCGGCGACCAGCCTCAGACAAAACAAAGTATTTGAATCAAGTTTATGTGAAACTATCAGCTGGGAACCTTTAACCTCACTTTCATCTCAAAATTGAAGGTTTAGTAGTTAAGAAGCCCCAAGTCTTCCAGTGATATAAGAGATTCTTTTTGGAATCATCATCCTCAAGTCACAGTTGATGTAGAACTTAGGAGGATACATTTAAAGAATTAATAGAATTATCATTTGACTTTTACTCACCTTGTGTTCATAATCTTATACAGAAAGATTTGGTTCCTCATACGTAGTCCAAGCACAGGTCAGAGTACTTTGAAAAGCTATGGAAGAATACAGGCAGAGAAGAACAATCAAGAGAAGGACTAGGATTGATGGTGGGTTTGATCGATGGCGATGCTAGTTGTTACCAATCATTTGGAGTCTGATAAGTTCGTTTCACACAACCCCAACTCCTATGACAATGTGTGTTTAGAAATCTCGGATGATCCAGATGATTTTCAGATCAAGGATGCACCTCCAGAATTTGAAGAGGAGATTCATTCAACAATGACAAGCTTAAATTAACCTGGGATAAGAAAATCCAAGCCGTACATATGTTCATTGTTGAATGAAGAAGAAAGAAATGACTTAGTTAGGCTATTGGTGAGTTTAATATCTTTGCATGGAGTTATGAAGAGATGATTATCTCCGCGATCCACAAGCTAACAAATAACGCTACCCTATCAAGCAAGCTCCTAGACACATGCGATTAGAAATCGACAACAATAGTTTAAAGAAACGATCGATGTTGGTTTCATCGAGAAAAATACCCACCTAATTAGCGATGTGTACCAATTAAAAGAATAATGACCAAATTCACATATGCGTCGATTTGGGGACTAAACAAGGCATGTCCCAGGATGAGTTTCTCTTCCTATACGAATTAATGGTAGACATCGCCTCATCTCATGCAGTGTTTTCTTTCATGGATGGGTCATCTAGCTACAACCAAATTAAGATGTCTCCTGAAGATGAAAGAAACACCGCTTTTCGAACCCCGATCGGAATATTCTATTATAAAATCATGTCTTTCGGGGTATATCATGCGCTGGCGAAACATGAGCATGAAATGTGAACAACAGTTAAAAAAAGAGCATGCAATTCAATTACTTATGGGCAACATTGATGACAAGATGGTATCTTATCTTTGCATGGCTTCAATTACCACATTTCAAGAGCTGCTTGATAGGGTGGCTAAATTTGAGAAATTAAACTTATCACACTCTGATAGCCATCCAGATAAATCCAAAGGAGGAAAAGCTCCGGATCCAAAGAAGGGTGAACCACATTTCATCTCATTCAAGGAAGATACAGGCAAGCGGATAGTCTATAACATAGATAAAGGAAGGCTACCCGCTTACCAAGAAAAATCAAAGCAATCATTCAATCCTGCTCCACAACCCAAGCTCATACTTGGGGGCAATGAGGTGCCTCGAGGTCACTTTAGTGAAGGCAAGCAACCATAGCAAACAAAAAAAGTGAATGATTCAATGGCCCCAACCCTCAAGGAAAAGCAAATAAAGTATACTTTTAAGAGGAAAGTGGCTAAACTATTCAAGCATGCACTCAAAGTAGTCTCCAACTACCGAGTGTAAAAGACCAAGAACCGACAAGTGATAATCCTAATTATTGCTCATATCATCTGTCGGCCATCCCATCAAGATTGCTACATATTCAAGGATTGAAAAGATAAATAAAGAATTCACATTATCGGACAATGTATTGGTGCGTCTGAAGAAAGAATCCACAAAGGTGATTAACGCCTCTCCAGTGTCATCAAGCAAAGATAATGGCAAGGAGAAATCAACTGATGATGAAGGGTGGCAAGATGCAATTTCTAAAAAGACTGCAAAGATGTTGAAACGATTGGAAGGCATCCCAGGCATTAAGTAGAAGTCACCACTTGAACCCGTACTTGAGATGAAAGAAAACCCGAGGTATGGAAAGACTAGTTCATCTCATGAAAGAACCCGCCAAGTCTCACAAGGGAAGGCCAAAAGTCCAAGCAAAAAGAATAAATCAAAGAAAAAAAGAAAGATCAGAACAAAAGATCATCAATAATATGACGACATATATAGAAGACGACCCATCACACTTGTTGATTTTATTACCAAGCTTCAGATCAGAGAAAAAGCAGGAGAAGAAGATAAAGAACTTCCCACTGAATCTTGCTTGGTGGTACATGAAGTTGATAATAGCTTAGAAAACTCTATTTCCCAAATGAAGATGAATCAGAGCCTGTCATGGAGGCAGACATGAAAAATGTAAAATTGAGCAGTGATTCTGAATTTTCAAGTCCATCATCGACGAGCGAGGCGATGAAGCAAGAACGATTCATCAAGATTCGATGAAAGAAGTAAGTGCGCTGAGAAGTGGTCGAGTGCTACCATCTCAACAGAGGAAAGGGCTAATAAATAAAGAAAAAAATAAAGAAATTGAAATCAATGAAAAAGTCATCCCTAAGGATTCAAATAAACATTCACCAAATAAGAGGATTGACTACAACATTCTATCTCACTTAAGAAAAATTCCATCACACTTTAACGACAAGCACTTAAGGTCGTAAGATCTCCGTAATACTTAATTGAAGCTCTTAAAGAGGAAGTTCAAGCATATTTCATCAACGCTATTAAAGGAGGCTTTGCATGTCAAGATCCTCCATATCACATTTTCGTAAGATCTTATGCTTGGAACCAGCATAATCGCCTCAGATGTTACCAAAATAATGTCATAATACGGATCTTGATTGACCCTAGTTCCTCCGCAAACCTTATGAACCTAAGAACCATCAGGTGGCTATCTCTAGATGTACAACATCTAGGATAAGATAAAGTTTTGGTCCAAGGTTTCAATAAGAAGGGACAGAAAACTGTTGGGGCATTTGTCCTCCCTCTCAGATTCAAAGACCTCTACACATAAGCCAAGTTTCATGTGGTCGATGCAGACACCTCATTCCGAGCTCTTTTGAGCCGACCATAACTTCATGAGTATGATATTGTCCCGTCTACACTGCATCAGTGTATGAAATATACAAAGGACGAAGAAAAATATAAAATTGTGAGTAACATGCAATATTTTGTGGTGCAAAAAATGAAGATATATCAAGATGTCAATTACTTCCTTCCAAGGGAATCAAAGCTAACAAAACAACTAGCAAATACTGCATCTACTTCAAAACCCATAAAAGAACAAGTTAAGAAGGATGGTGAAAGGAAATTAACTAAAGGAAAAGAGATCGCTTCAGGTATCTCTAGGGATATAAAGAGCAAGTCCAAAATAAATAAAATTATCCCTCATTTGGGTAGTGATACCGAAGAAGGAGAGGAATGTGCCCCATCCAAATCAAGAGGTCCACATAAACCTTCAAGCAAAGTATTGAAGGAGGAGGATCATTTCGACTCTGATTATGAGTTTGAATCGGCTTTTGAAGGCAAGGTGCAATGCACATATTTTAAAATAATCATAGATCCGTCGGCAACAGAAACTACACTCGTAGTCACTCCCATTCCTCCCCAACATTTCAAAGAAATCACCTCTCGAGAAATCCACAATGTCGAAGAATTGATAACTTTCTATGTGCCTCCCCTCCCTAGAAAGTGTGGGCCAAGAAGGTTGTTTTATAAATCTAAGGGATGTCAAGAAGAAGATCCTGATTGGATAATGCAGTTATCTGAAGAGGAAGAAGCTATGCCCACAAGGATACCAAAATATTATACTCTAAAGATGCAAAACCTAATGTGCAAGCATGGAGTCCATGCTGAAGCAAGTAAGCAAAGGACTAAGCTCTTTGAAATGATGTGACCCAAAAGGTTCTCAAACCATTGGAAGAAATAAGCACACTACCAAAGGCCTTGGGTTCATCCAACCACGCTACATTATGTCATACAGAGAAATCAAAAATGATAATGAAAATAGAATGACTTCTTAAGTCAATCTACAAATGATGAAGAAGTGAAGCTGCCAAAGACTCAAAGATTGAAGATGGTGTGGCTCTACTATGGATGAACTTAAAGAAATTAGTCTGAACCGAGGAGGATCCTCCAAAGATTCATCAAGCTTTACTCAAGATAAAGTTGAAGAAATAAAAATTTTGCTATGTGAATTCAGGGGCTGTTTTGTTTAGACATATGCTAAATGTCGTGGTTATCTCGCTAATGTACAACACTAGCTATCAAGGAGGATGCATCACCAATCAAGCAAGCGTCACGGCGAATGAGACTGGAGATTGAAGAGCAGGTGGTTGCAGAAACCAAAAAACTCATTGAAGCTGGTTTCATTCAGGAAGAAAAGTATGCTGACTGGATAGCTAATATCGCCTCAAGAAAAAAAGAATCGATTCAGATCAGATCGACTTCGTGACTTAAATAAAGCATAGGATAACTTTCGCTTCGAGTAACTGTAGTGGATAATACTTCAAATCGCAACATATTCTCATTTATGGACGGATCGTCAGGATACAATCAAATCAAAATGGCTCCTGAAGATGAGAAACATACCTCATTCAGAACACCAATTAGCATACATTGCTACACAGTCATGCCCTTCGGCTTGAAAAATGCTGGAGCTACATACCAAAGGACTATGACGCGCATCTTTGATGAGTTGATTCATCAAAAAGTGAAGTACTACGTTGATGACCTCGTTATCAAAAGCAATGACCACCTTGGTGACTTAAGGATCGTCTTTGAAAGAATCAAAAAATACGATTTCAAGATGAATCCTCTCAAGTGCGCCTTTAGAGTCTCCTCGGGGAAGTTTCATGGATATGTTGTGCGCCGCAGAGGGATTGAAATCGATTCTAATAAAATTAAAGCAATTGTCGAAATGTCTCTTCCATGCAACCTTCGCCAACTCCGTTCCATACAGGGACATCTTGCATTTATTAGAAGATTTATATCAAGTCTATCGGGCAAATGTCAACTCTTTACAAAATTAATGAAGAAGGATACTTCTTTCAAATGGGATAAAGAATGTCAAGAGGCCTCGACAAGATCAAGAAGTTCTAATGAATCCTATTCTTGCAAAGACCCATCCTGTGAAAGCATCTCATCTTGCACAAGAAGATCGAAGAATATACAACATAATGGAAGGAGAACACTATTCTCCAATTGAGAAGCATTGTTTGGCATTAATCTTTATTGTTCAAAAACTACGTCATTACATGCTATCTCATAAAATTACTCTTATCTCAGAAATCGATCCGGTGAAGTTCTTGATAACAAGACCAACATTGACATGTCGCTTGGCACGATAGGTTATCCTTCTGATACAATTTGACATCACATATGTCACCTAAAAAGCGGTGAAGAGCCAAGTTCTAGCAGATTTTTTTGCTGCGCATCCCATCCCAGCAAATTCATTGATTAATGATGATCTTCCTAACGAAAATCATGATATATACAAAAAAGAAAAGAAATGCGAATCAGATGAAAGCTTCATCCATCAAGTACACTCAACCCTCAAACCTCCCAAAGCTCGAGCCGATCATTTGATCACGAAGGTGGTATAATGAGGCACTCCTACAGACTGACTCAACGACAAAGCAGAATATGAAGCGTTGGTGGTAGGTCTAGAGGAAGTCATTTCCATGGGAGTCCAGAAGTTTATGATTCTCAACTCATTAATCAAGCAGCCTTTACAAAATCAACAAATTGAAGGCTCACTACCGTAAACGAAGTTCTCGAGCTTATGAAGCAAATCTCAAATGTCATTATGACTGAGTCTCCGTGAGCTAAAAGAAAAGCAAGCTAAGTTTAGCTAAAGAAATGGCGAATTTAATACCAACTACATACTAATTTGTTTGCAGACTCGTCGGTCCTAGAGCCAATAAGTTTAAAATCTCACCGAAGAGGGGTCATCATCACAAATCACAGGATGTACCACGCGTCCTCACACTTCCTTACAAATTGCTTCTCAAAGTCAACAAGACAAGCCTCAAACCATCAAAAGGAAAGACTTCAACCTGAGGAAACTCAAAAGCCACAAAATGAAATCCTTACGGTAGAAGAAAAGAAAGATTGGAAAAACCCTTCGTCGACTACTTCAAGGAAGGCAATGCCAAGAAATAAGTCAATAGTTGCACAACTTGAGAAAAGGCTTCGACTGTATGCTTATGTTGCCAATACCCTTTATCTTAGATCCTTCGAGCAGATGTGGCTACAATATTTGGAAATAAAAGAAGCCAACAAAATAATTGTTGAAATTCATTAAGGATTTAGTGGCGCACACCAATTAGATCCCAAAATGGCTTTCAAAATCAAAAGAATGGGATATTACTGGTCATCCATGGTAAAAGATTGTATCAATCATGTCAAAAGATATCATGAGTGTCAAGTCCACGGTAACATAATTCATCAACCTCTAAATCCGTTGCACCCAACGATATCATCTTGGCCATTTGAGTGTTGGGGGACGGATGTAATTGGACCGATTGATCCACCATCATCAGCTGGCCACCATTTCATCTTAGCAGCCACTGATTATTTTTCCAAGTGGATTGAAGCCTCTCCATTCAAGAAAGTTAAAGTTGAACAGGTGACCAACTTCTTCACCCATAATATTGTCTATAAATTTGGTATGCCACGCCGAATCATTTCAGACAATAGGTCATCCTTCAAAAGCACTAGAGTCTATAGATTTGCTGATCGGCATAAAATTGATTGGCGATATTCGTCAATTTATAATTTGAGGGTCACGCAAGAGAAAGGGAGAGGTATCGCACGAGGAGGGAAATGTCACGACCGCCTAGCCATTCGGGCTGGTATTAGTGGATCAACTCCTTTTAATTGGTTGTCTAAACGGCAGCCAATTAGAAATAACGGTTGGTTGTTTTAATTGGATGAGTTTAGGCGGCCGATTAAGATGAGGATTAGCGAATTAAGCGGGTATAAGATGGATTAAGCAACCATTAGTTATTTTAATTGTAGATTAACATAATTTCACATCAAAATTTTGTGAAATCATATCGATGCAACCAGCAATAATATGTCGATTTGAGTGATTTCTATTATATCGCGACCAAGCCGATTTCAACGGAGACCATTTGGATTACATCGACGATGGTCGAAGTGAAATTGGGTTTAAATTGCGGCGACGCCAGATTTGAATTGCTCGACGCTTATGATTTTTATCAATTGCGGCATCATTTGATACATTTTTGACAACGCGTAATCGATTTTCAATGAGGTTGTTTGGATATCGTCGGGGCCTCCCTACATCGATATGTGCGTAATTTCATTAAAATTTGACTTTAATTAATTG
Organism: Cymbidium sinense; assembly: GCA_021442155.1. NCBI lineage: Eukaryota > Viridiplantae > Streptophyta > Magnoliopsida > Asparagales > Orchidaceae > Cymbidium > Cymbidium sinense. The sequence goes on from CM038223.1 coordinate 46,769,929, forward strand.
ATTGGTTATTAATTGACCCGATATATTTTTTTATTTAATTAATTTTTATATTTTAAACATAATTATGAAATTAAAATTCTAAATCATAATGATTTTGATCGAATCCAATCACTATTAGGGCACATTTTAAAACCTGATTCATGCGATGCTGCTTATATTAATCATAGATTTTGATTTTCTTGCATCATTTGATTTGTGAACCATATGTGGAGGTCAACACAAACCACTAATAAAATCCCTTTCACCTTTGTATAAACAAAGAGCCAAATGCTACTGTTGATTTAGAAGGGTTACTAAAATTTGACAATAACAAAATGAAGTAATTAGTCTAGTAAATGCAATATCTCTAACTTGAAGCAAAGAATAAACATGAAGAACGGCACTAATGACTCACGCTATTTAAGGATGGCAATTTGTCATGATTCATCTTAATAAGAATCAATATTTGGCCAATTCCCATCACAAACTCCAAGAACAAAAATTGGCTATTTATAGTAAAAAAAATTCAATGATAACACATGTTATTAACATGCATGATCATCTCAAGTTCTTTAGAAGATTAGTAGGATTGATATAGTCATATCAGCGCGACAACACCAACCCCAACATCATGGCACCTTGCCCACAATTCACTCTTACATGATGAACCATTATTGGCACCTCAACACTATTCCATGGCACTTTGATGACGCCCTCTTTTCATCATAATACAAACCGTTCTCCAATGTCAAAGGTCCCATGCTATCAAGCCCAATGGTGGTGGTAACAGCCTCCTTAAGGTTGGGAGACCTTTTCTTCTTGTTCTTCCTTCTAATGATCAGTGTCCATTGGCCATAGCCTTCCTTCCAGAAAAGAAAATAAGCAAACATAAAAGCTTCGGATTGTCAAAGCCCATAATCACAAAAATCTTTCATCTTTAATTTTACAGTAAGGGCAATCCCTTCCATAAGGGCTATTGGTGACAAGAGGGTGAACTCAAGTAAGGGCTAAACAAAGAAGAGTAGGGCATGACTTGCTTGACATGGGGGATGCGCCCACACGAAATACTACATGATTTCCCTTCTTTATAAAACTCCCATGACCTCTCCTACTACTTGGCTTGGGATCAAAATAAGGGTACTTATAGGCTCAATGCAGAAGCAATGGGATACTGATCAGCCCTTGTGGCTATTTCATTATCTTTCTTGGTGTCCACCCACCCCGCCCCTTTTGGACCAAGTTATCTCTTATCAAGACCCTAAGTCTTATTATAAGTGAAATGGGTTACAATGATGTGAGACCTGCATGCTAATGGACCTCACTGAAGACTTATCCCCTTAGGACATTTTGCTAGCTTTTTGAACATTACACTCTTTGTAGTCTTTGTTTTTGCTTTCACACATGAACAAGAGGCATGGCCTCTACTTTTTTGCATTTCCCTTTTTGATGTAACATGAACCTGTTTTTATATTAATGTAAAATGCAAACCTTCAAGGATGCCTAGCTGCACACCTAACTGTGTTTAAGCCACTTCCTCCACCATTTTCTATTTGCAGTTATACAAATTTTCTATGTTGTATTTCTGCTTTTCCTTGTAGATGATGTTTGCCATTTAGCTATTAGCATGTAGCTGCCATAGAAGAGAAGCAAGGGATTTGTTAGTATGGTTTTACAAAGGAATAGAGTTCTACTCTCTCCAGATTCATGGTTCTCCTTCTTCCTTGGAGTTCTGTCAAGTTCTCATTGATGGTTTTGCTCTGTTTTGATCTTTCTCCTGCATCAATCTATGTATCTTATCATTAAAAATAAGTGGAGGGTTGCGATAGGTAGTCGACAACCAGCGTAAAACTTGTCGAAATAATCATGACATGAATCATTTAAATCATTGTGTTAATGCTAGACGCCCCAAGCACTAATGGCTTGAATATAGTGAAAAATATAGCAGTCACGTGATCTACGGTATAGTGTTAAATAAGTTCTCACACACGATGCAAAGAAGTTAGTCTATAAAACTAGAATTAGGTTTGGAACTTGGAATATATGTACTCTTACAGGTAAATTAATGAAATTAATAGATATTATGATTCATAGAAAGATAAATATTTTATGTGTTCAAGAAACTAAATGGGTTGGGGAGAAGGCCAAGGAGATTGATAGTTTAGGTTTTAAACTGGTTTTATTTAACTAGAAAACAGAAAGTGACATAGATAAAAGTTTGAATATTATAAATATTAATAGATGTGAAGATAGAATTATCTTTAAAGATTATTGTTGATAATAAGATTATCATGTTATAAGTGTTTACTCTAAGTTTGACGTAGTCAAAAGAAAAATTTTGGAATGAATTAGAGGATTAATACAAAAGATACATCTCAAGAAAAGTATTTATTTGAGAAGATTTAAATGTATATGGTAGAATGGTAGAAGATTTTAAAAGTATTCATAAGTAGTTATAGATTTGTGACTAATAAAGAAGAGGACTATATTAAATTTTGCTTAAATTCTACGATTTTAGAATTCTTAATACTTTATTTAAGAAGAGACGAACATATTATTACTTATAAAAATAGATCTAAGTAAAACACAAATTAATTATTTTCGATAAGAAAAATAGATCGCTTTAGATCAGAAAGATCAGAAGCCATTCTAAGTGAAAGTTTAACTACCCAACATCGATTGTTACTTTTAGATTTTAAGAAATATGAAAAGGAAAAATAAATCAAATTATTTTTCTGTGATTAGATGCACTTAACACAAGAAAAAATATTTTAGCTTAGATTTTGGAATGTTCATACAAATGTTACAAAGAAAAGAAAGAAATTAAGCACAAAAATACGCTTGAGAATCAAAGGAAAACTTTCTTTTAAAAAAAGTTGGTTCGAGTCGAGTGCAAAGAAAATATAAGAAATAAAAACATTGTTATAAAACTATATATAAAAACTTCTGAGAGAAAGAAAGATATAAAGTACATGAGATTCTAAGAAAGTAATAAATTATATAAAAATTTAATTTTTGATTTATCTGATAGATTAGAGAAAAGACGTGATGTATAAATTAGCCAACCAAAGAGACAGGAGAAGAAAGATCAGTGAGTTAAGGATTAAATAATAAAGTCTTTTAAATAGGTGGATGAGTATTTTGATAAACTTTTCAATGAGGAAAGAATGATTGATTTAGCAACCTTAATACCCTAAACAAAAATAGAATTTTGTTTTATCGTGCCTTAGAATTATGAAGTTAGAGAAACTTTAAAGAAAATGAAATGTGAAAAAACAGTAGGGCCTAATGATATTCCAATCTTAGTGTCGAAATGTTTAGGAGATCAAGGAATTTATTGGCTTACAAATTTTTCTAATGTTATTTTAAAGACTAAAAGATGTGATGAGTGGAGAAAGAGTTTGGTTCCTATATTTAAGAATAAAGGTGATGCACAAGAGTGTGCAAATTATAGAAATTAAATTAATATATCATACATTAAAATTATGGGAGAGAGATGAAAGTACAAGCATATATGATACAAAGTTTCACATCGCTTTGATTTCATGCCAAATAGATCTACTATGGATGATATACATTTGTTAAGAGGTTTGATGGAGAAGTATAAAGAGAGTAAGGAGGATCTACATATGATATTTATTGATTTAGAGAAAGCTTATGATAAAGTTTCAAGAGATGTTCTTTGGAGAGTTCTGAACAAAAAAGTTAAGTTAATGGTTATATTCAAGTCATTAAGATATGTATAGAGCTATTACTAGGCCCAAACACAAGGAGGATTGACAAATTATTTTCCTATTTCAATTAGATTACATCAAGGATCAACTTTAAGCCCTTATCTTTTGCTTTAGTTATGGATGTTCTTACTGGCATTTCCGTGAAGATGTACCTTGGTGTATGCTTTTCCGATGACATTCTTTTTGTTGATAAGACTAGAGAGGGAGTCCAAGAGAAACTTGAATTATGGAGGTCAACCTTAGTCTAAAGGTTTTCTAAGATCTAAACTAATATATGAAGTGTATATTTAGTTGTAGAAGTTCTAAGTAGAATGTGACATTAACAAGTCAAAAAAGAGCGATTTATCTGATATTTAGGCTCTATTGTTCAAAATGATGGTGAAATTGATGGAGATGTTATTAGTAGAATTCAAGTTGATAGTTGAAGTGGAGGAATGCATCCTCGTGATAGAAAAATTCCACTTAAACTTAAGAGAAAATTTTATAAGATGGTGGTAAGACCAAGAATGATTTATGGTGTAATGTAAAAAAGAAAGCATAAGACTAAATTAAGTGTTACGAGATGAGGATGCTCGTGGATGAGTGGAGATAAAATGTAAAATGAGTATGTTCGAGAAAAAGTTGGAGTAGCTCAAGGCGATAAGATTAGAGAGAGTCGCTTAGATGGTTCCATATAAAGCGTCGCCATTCGATGACTGGTTAGAGAGTAGATGCATTAGATTTTCTTTACGCAAGAGAGGTAGACTAAAAGACTTAGTTAAGATGTATAAAAAATGACCTTAGTATACTTGAATTAAATGAAAATTTGACACATAATAAGACACAATGGAGACGAAAGATTCATGTAGCCAACCCCACTTAGTGGGATAAAGGCTTGTTGTTGTTGTTGTATTTCTTTTTTTCCTTGTGGATGATGTTTGCCATTTAGCTATTAGCATGTAGCTGCCATAAGAGAGAAGCAAGGGCATTGTAAGTTTGGTTTAGAAAAGGAATAGAGTTTTATTCTCTCCAGATTCATGGTTCTCCTTTTTCCTTGGAGTTCTGTCAAGTTCTCATTGATAGTTTTGCTCTGTTTTGATCCTTCTCCTGCATCAAACTATGTATCTTATCATTGAAAAGAAGTGATGACATGGAGAGAGGCTGATTAAACAGCAAATAAGAGGATATAACTCAATAACAAATGCAAAGTCACCAAATTATTGCAGAACTTAAGCCTGACAGGATCAAAATAAAGCAATGGAGAAATGTTCTCAAGAAAGTTTTTCTTGGTGAGTTTCTTGGCTTTAGAAGGCTGATTGAGTTATTCTCTTAATCTTTTCCAATTTAAAAATCGCTGGAATAGTAGTGATCCAAGACAGACATCGAACTACTCATCAGCACCACGAATTGGAAAGCTCCAAGTAGAGAGGGATTTGGCAAAGTTTTCAATTCTTCTTTCAACGAAACAACTTTACATGTCCCATTCTTACTTATCACTTGAATGTCCTGCCCAAATCTCAAGAAAAAGACATACAAATTTTTTCTAAGAATAACTGTTGACCTACAAGTATGTTCATTATTCAAATTAAGAGTATATGATAAAATCTATGAAAATCAACGGCAACATCGCATAATCGGAGAATAAAACCTCATAATTGCGATCAATACTAATTAAAGTATTTCTAAATCGAAAATTTTGATCGCATAATTGCGCTCAAAATATTAAAATTAATCAAATGAAGTTCATTCCATCAATTAATAATTAAACAATTAATTAAAATTAATTTTAAATGAAATAATGCGCATATCGAGATCAGGAAGCCCCGACGACGTCCAAACAACCTCCGTTCGCGAAATTGATCGCGTCGTTGTCGCCGAAACGTCGAAATCTATCAAATGACGCCTTCCGCGATCAATTCGGCAAAGTCTACGCGAACGTCGAGCTATTCAAATGCGACGTCATGCAATTTAAACCCAATTTCATTTCGACCGTCGCCAATGTGGTCCAAACGACCTCTTATTGCGAAATCGATCACGCCGTTGCGTCCGGCACAACAGAAATACCTAAAATCAACACCCATATTGCTAGGGTTTATCACACGAAGTAAATTCATAAAATTTGACGCAAAATTACGTCAATTTATAATTAAGATAATTAGTGACTGCTTAATCTCTTAATCCCCCTAATTCTTATCCTAATCTAATCTATCCCACACCAATTAAAACAAGTCGTCATTATTTCGACATACCATTTAGGCAGCCAATTAAAAGCCGCTATTTAACCTCAAAGGGAAGAAGGATCCCCTCCCTCTCTTGCACGATCCCTCGGACGCTGACTTTTTTCCCTCTCCCTGCTTTTCCTAGCTCTCATTGAAGCTCCTCGAATCTCGCTACCTCTTCGAGCCTCTCCTCTTGCGTGAGACTCGACGGTCGCCTCCGTCCAAGCAACCGAGCGATTTCCCTCGTCTTGGCCGATCATTAAAGTAAGAGAGAGCTTATTATCTCAACCAAAGCTTTTCTTCTTCTTCCCATTTAGCAATCAAACCCTCAAGGTCGTTTATATCTAATTCTAAACGCATTTTATGCATTTCGGCTTTCTTTGGAAATTAGGGTTTGATGAATCTTTCTCCAAATGTTTAGAATAAGGATAGGATTTGATTCTAAAGTGTGGGATGAAGTATGACCCAAGCTTTTATGTTGATTGCTATTATTCATGGGTTTTTATATCTTTAGTTTTGCTGAAATGGTTTCTTGTTGGCGAAATAGTATTTTCCAAAGCTCTTTTGCATGTTTAAAAGAATGTTAAGGATATGAAAATAAGGTTTGAGATGTGGTGTGGCTCAAATCCTAAATTATATGCAAGTTCTCTTCCCTTTTATGCTTCAGTTTTACTGTTTGGGTGGAATGATACTTGCTAATCCCCTTTTACATGTTCAAAATGAAATTAGAAATGTGAAAATAGAGTTTGAGATAATGTATGGCTCAAACCCTAAGTTTGTGCATGTTTCCTTCTCCTTACACTTCAGTTTTTGTTGTTTGGATGGAATGATATTTGTTGGAGTTGCTTTTACTTGTTTAAAACTAGATTAGAAGTATGAAAAGGAGGTTTGGGATGATGTATGATTCAAACCTAAGGCTATATACGGGTTTCCTCTCTTTTATGCTTCAAATTTGGCAGTTTGAATGGAATAATACTTGCTAAGCATGCTTTATACGTTTAAAACGAAGTTGGGAATGAAAATTTTTATATCAAATCAAATCCTTTTTATGGCAAATAAGATGAATGGGGTTCATTTCGCTGTCCACAAATGATGGTAGGACAAAATCACATATGTCTTGTTATTCAATGCTTGTTCTCATGTTTATATTATAAGATGGAAATGCAAGGAAATGCTAGGTTTGTGATGTTCAATGTTGTTATCTTCTAAACATCTTATGCAGCATTCAACATGCTACTTTATTTGTTCAGTTTAAAAGGGAATGAAAGGGAGGGTAAAATGTTCTTTGAGGCATTTTTACTTTCATTTTGCCAATTTCATATTTTTAAATGTGATGAAATTTGCTTATGTCTTGCTAGCAATTTACTATTTCACTTGTTGGGTTTGTGGGAAGAAAAGAGAATGAAATTTCAGATTGTCATCATGTTACTAAGGGGTTTGAACTTTACTTGCATGCAATCTAAAGTGATATTTCTTTAGTAGCCTAAGATGAGTAACATGGTATGACTTATTGAAATAAAAAGAAGAAAGTCTTCTTTCTATCATATCTTTTATTGAATCTTGAACTTGCATTGACATGAAAATGTTGAAAATTGGAGACATAGGATATGCAAAGTTTTCTTTGTGATTATTTGTTAGCAAAAGATGAAATATATATGCATATCTCTTGACCTTTAATTGCTATATTGTGGGCTTTGAGAAAGGTATTTCCCCCTTTATCTTCAAAATGAGAAGAATGGAAAGGTGCTCACATGTGATTAAAAGCTTATGTTACGGCTTGCTATTGTGAATATAAATTTGTTAAATTGCTTTGTTATAAGTACATTCACCTTTAATTCCATGAAAACTATGTGATAAGATTGCTCACGCATTATCCATGATGAAAATAAGACTCATTCACATTGTTCTATCTGGAGAATTTAGATGCACTGCTCACGTTATTCCATCGCGCGGAAATTTATCGCTATAAGTATCTGCTCACATCGTTCCAACGCGAGAAACTTACGATAAGACACGCTCATGCGCTTGGAAATCGCGCGATAAAGTTGTGCTCACATTGCTCTAACGCGAACTGCGATAAGACCGCTCACGCGTTCCAACGCGCGGAAATCTTATAAGACTGCTCATTGTTCCAACGCGGCAGTAAAATGTGGATAAATACTGTTCACATTGTTCCAACGCGACAGGAAATGCACTATGGGCTTAATCCATTCACGCCTTTCTGGCGGCCAATTTTACCGCAGTGTCTCACAATACGACGCCTTTCTTGGTGTGGTGCTCAGTTGTTCATACGCGGATAACGGAGGCCAAAAAATTCTAGTAAAAAAAAAGTATGTATAAATGTCTAAGTGCTTAAGAAGGAAGGTATATGCATATGTTTATTCATACTTAGCTCATTCATCATACCATATGGCAATTATAATATGCTCACTCATGCATAGTTCAATTGTTACTATCTTCATAACATATGGCACTTACTTGTTTAAAATTCAAATTTCTCTGCCTAAGTAGATTATCTATATGAATGAGAAATAAATGCTGACACCAAATGCAGATGATTTAAACTTGACTTTATTGTCAAGTATGTCTTTATATACTACATGAATGTTGTTTGAAAATAAAGACATCTTAAGAGAAGTAAGTAAAGGCCTTCTTAGACTAATGTTGTCATTATGACATTAAAAGGAAATGACAAAGAAAGTTAAGGATCTCCATACATGCATGTATGTCATATGACATTAGAAGAAAATAGCAAAAAAAAAGTTAATCTCCCCTTACATGCAAGTTCATGGCAAATGACATTAAGAGATAAATGACAAAGAAATAAATATTTTCTCTCCTTCTTAAGGGCATAAAAAAATTATAGAAATTATTGGGATGACACAAGTCCCATCTCCATTTATTTTTGGCCTCATGCTAAAGGGCTAATCATTATAAATAAGAGAGAATCCTTCTTTTATGAATACTTTACTAATCATTATAAATAAGAGAGAATCCTTCTTTTATGAATACTTTACTTTCCAACTTCTTCCCATTTTCCTTACAAAATCTATTGTAAGTCTAAGTCTCCTAAGAGGAAGTTCATTTGCCCTTCAAAGGAAAAAACCCCTAACACTTAAGCTTGTTCTTATCATAGCATATCAACTTACTTAGGTAGAGGGAAATCAATCATGTCATAATCATATGCTTAGTGATAAGACAAGATGGGCTTATTTAAACATTCAAATGAATGAGATTCTACATATGCTTATGATCAATCTTACATTTAAGTTTAATGTCTTATGATTTATACAAATATTCGGAAATTAAATCAAGATGAATCATGAACTATTCTTACAAATGAGTTCATAATTTTGGGCTTCATGCTAAATGCAAATGAAATGATTCATCGTGCATATTCAAAGTGTTATCAGATTCTATTCAATTTGAATGTCTTTAATATACAAATTAAATGAAATCTATGCTCACTTTATGAAGAATGTTCTTGCTTAACCATTTAATTCATGCAAATACTTGAAAGAATCAAATTCATACTCTATAAAATAGATGTATGATTAATTTATTAAAGAGATACATACTTGATTTAGGATAAATGGTTGAGAGAACCAAGCTATAACATTTTAATGCATAATCACTTAGAAATGTATTCACATTCTTATAAGACTCTCACTTGATCCATGCAAGTATGTGAAAGAGAACGATATCTTATAAATAGATTTATACTGACTTATAAATAGTTGAAAAGTCAACTTGTCTTATAACGCACTCTACTGATCTATGATAAACATTTGAAAGGATCAAATTCATATTTGAACAACAAACGCAATCGATTTATGAGGTATCATGCTTGTAATTGACATTTATGTCATTTCAAACATCAATGTTTTAACTTAGACATTTAAATGTTCATACAAAATTTTAAAAGAATGATACTGATGATGTGAAGATTCGTTTAAATGCTCAAATATATGTACAAGCAATCAAATGAAATGAAAAAATATAATTATACACGCAGGTTTCAACCTATAAATTTTCATTATACTATTTTCAACTTAATAAATATAATATAACGACAAAAGATAAATTTATCGACATCATTGTTAATGTATTTTCAAGTTCAAGATCTCAAAAAAAAGTCTCAAACTGATCCTATAGTTCAATCTAGAAGCAGGTTTGGAGAATGATAGATCTTGAAAGAATTAATCTAGATTTAATCCTCAAGAAGATAATGATGGCAAGATCTACACTTCCTGCTTAATGACCGGAGTTAACAAAACCCAAAAAATGTATATCAAAATCAAACTCAAATTGATATCTACATTTCAACTGAGACACACCATATAACATTTTAAAAGAATGTGATACTTATAGAAGTGTCCAAACATTTAGGAACATATACAAATTAGATATAAAATAAAAGAACAGACGCTACACTTCCCGATTTGGTCTTAGGACCAGGTCCGGGTTAACAAAACCTAAAAAATTCATATCAAAACTCATGCTTGCATTTTGACGCATACATCATGTCAAACTCAACTACTTCAACTTAGACATCTAAATGTTATACAACATTTTTAAAAGAACAAATACATGTATGTATGTTGAATTATTCATTAGATCAAGTATCTAGAAAGATATGCAAGTTATGTGCAAATTGAAAGACCAGACGCTACACTTACCGATTTGGTCTTAAGACCGGGTCCGGGTAATAAAACCTAAAAACTGACATGATAAGAATTTTAAGTTAATAATATCTCAAGCTTAATTATGTCATATAATTATAAGATAAATCAATCGACATACTCAAGAGTAAAAAATCTCAAACCCGATCTCGCTCGTTGAGTTGATAAAGTTTAAAGGATTACACTTCGGCATAAATTAATTGAATTCTCAGAAAAATAGAAGTAGTACAAGGTTTATTAATATTACATATGATAGAAAGACGACATTATTAAAATTCAAATAATCAATGATCATATATTCAAAACTAAATCAATCATAAAATGATCAAATTCAAATAAAATAATAAAATATAAATGAAATGAAATTAATTATTTAAATTAAAATTTAAAATCAATCCACCCTCCAATCGCTGTATGACAAATTAAGAAATTTTTTTCTTAAAGAAATAATCAAATCAAATGCATAATTATTTTACACTCAAATAATCTTCGTAGACGACCTATGTCCTCTCCACGCGGATTGCTACAAAAGACCACATAAATGATACATGCCGAACCTCTGACGGGTTCACGCGAGCATGACACTAAATTAGATCACGGCCAGTAGATGTTCTCCAACGGCTTTTCGAAATGAAAATATATTTGATTAGGCAAAAGCACTTTATGTTAAATAGGTTGCTTATATTTGTCCCTTAGAAAGAAACTCTGTAAAAGGTCTACAGGGCATCTTGGGCAGCGTAATCCAGTATGTCTTGACAAAGATCCTTGATCCAGTTAGATTATTCTCTCCTCCCATTAAGGGTAAGCGCGATAGGGATAGCAGGAATCATGGGATTTAGATGCAGCGTCATTATTCATAATAAAGTTTTAAATTAAAAATAATAAATTTCATAATCTTAAACTCCACTCCGCTATTATATATTCGTTATTTAATGATTCATTATTGCCTTGTCAGTATTTGGGAGGGTGGTGCTTTATTATGAGACCTAAAACCAGGATCTAAAAGTTCTCACAAAATGATAACGAAATCTCTCGGGTAGTCTCTCTACTATTCATCTAGCTTCTGTAACTTCACCACAACTCTTTTCATCTAAAAGAGATCGGTGACGAATTTTCGGATCCCACAATAACAAAGCTCTTCTTCCTAGCACGTGGCATGGTTCTTTCATAATCGGTCTTTACAGAAATTTACCGCTTGGTAACTTGGTGCTAAACTTTTTTTTTTTTTTTTTTGCCTTCATTACAATGGCCATTCTATGTAAATCTCGTTGTCCTATTTTATTTGATGCTTGATGCAAGCAAGAGCATATGAACGCTCTTAACTATTATACACAGCATATTCATTATAGCCGAATGTGATGTAGCTTTAGAGTTGACATTTTGTAAGTAGTCAGGACAACTGCGTGCAAATGATAAGAACAAAATCCAGATTTAATAAATAGCATATTGGAATAACTACGGCTGTGGTGTTGAATTTAATATAAATGAATCTTCTCCCAGCAGAATAGCAGGAAAACTTAGCATACAATCTAAAAATCCCAGATATTCAAAATGTAGCATGCTTGCAATCCATCATATCTCAACTAGATAATTCCCAAGCAGATCGAACTATCAAATTAAGCAGGAACAACTAAAAGAAATCTATCAAATGGTTTAAAAGAGAATTTAAAAGAATGGTTCAGAGAGAGAAAAAAAATCTCCCAAAACCTCATTACAAAACCATTTGCTTTTATATATCCCTACGACCCTACCACCACACTCCTTTACCTCACTCCCGTTAATGATGAATAAAATGTATGATGGAGGGCATTCTAGAGTCCCAAGTTTCTAACATGCAGTGCAGCGTTAGGTGAGACAGCTTACTTAAACCTTTAAAATATTATTTACTACTTCCCATGAAAACTGAAATGATAAAAATCAAATTCAAGTGAAAAGAATTCAGTTTATGTTAAATTAATGACAAAAAATGAGATCGCAAAAAGCACACAATCCATTTGAATTTCACACAGAAAAAAAGACTGATTATAGTAAATCTAACAAAAGTCTAAACAAATAACAATAAATGAATAAAAGAAGAATAAGAAAGAACGAGAAAAGGAAAGTCACTGGTAGGCAAGCCTCGTGTTTAAATAACGAGATAACCCTTTCATGGTTCCTCATGCTTGCTCAATAAGCAGAACCTCTGAAGGAGAATGGTTTGCAAACCCAAAAATAAGTCGTATTGAGCCAAATGAAATTGAGGAAAAACCACCTGAAGTAGTGGTGGGTAGGTATTGAAAAGTAGGATGGAGATGAATAATTTTGTGTAGTGTTTATGAATGAGATGGAAGAGGTGGTTCAAAATTCCAAAAACTCTAGGAAGTCAAACTTCCAAGAATATTCTACAGCAATGACAAGGGGAAACAGAATTAAATATTGGCCAAGAGGGTGGAGCTTGTGGGGTTGTCTTATGAAACTTGTACAGGTTGAAAGCTCAACTATGCATTCTTTAGGATATAGTAGAAAAAAACAGAAAAGGATCTGAGGTTATTAATGGGTGGTTAGGTGTGTAGAGATGGGCTAGGGAGTGGATAGATTTTGGGTTGTTTTAGAATTTTCTTTGCATAGAAAGAGAGGAATTGATAAAAGCTCCAGAACATGAAACAGGGTAATGTAGAAGTCAAAATAACAAGAAAAACAAAAATAATGATAAAAACGTAAATACAATAATCCAACTCTCATTATAAAAGCTGGGTTGGAAGAGCCCACTAAGGCAATCTCCAAAACTTAAACACCAAACCTCCTCAAAGAAAAAATATTCTTTAAAAATCAAATTCAATCTTTAATAATCCTGTCATTACAATCATCCTTAAATAAAATCAATGCCTTAATTATGTTGACCTATAAATATATTTTATAAGTGGGATCAAGCATATGTGGTGAAATCAATGGACTCCAGATACATCGCTACACAAATTAGAGTTGAAATATCTTAATCGTAATCAAAATTGATCAAAATGTCCTTAGTTCAAAAAAACAAATGGTATTAATCAATCTAAAATGTGAAAATCAATTAAAAGAAGTTTGTCGCATTGTCTAATGATAACTTGATGAAGAAAACAAGCATAGGTGCATCTTCACACATATCTGAGTCGGAGGGCCTTGACCTCATCCAAATGAGCTCCACCAAAGCATTGAAATTATCTAAAAGAGATCCTTCGTAATCAATTTGATCGAGTATAGTATGAATAGAGATCCTCGAATGTGAAAGTGCATGAGTTGGAACTAAAACGCCTCGATCGATGCTAAAATCACCAAAATGACCTACGATCACGAAACAGACAGCATCATAGCATACATAACACCAAAATCACTTAAAATAGACACTCATATTACCCACGGTCGTCATACGAATAAGTTCATCAAAAAATGGCATGCATTTTGAGGGGACACCGCTTAAATTAAGAAAGCATAAAAAATTAACTAAATCGTTACCGAATCTCTCCTATCCTTGCATATCTGGCGCCCATCACATTATATCCCATCTATCCTACTACCATTAATAAATTAAAGTTAAACCCAATACCTAATCAACTATTCATTATCCCTATGTCATTTTCTCACCCCAATCATGCAATCCCCAGGCCCCAGCTCAATCTTTGACATTTTCTTTCCCAGTCAAGATCTCCCATTTTTTCCCATAGTTTACATGCAGAAGACACCTCCCACGCCTCAGACCCTAATCTACTCACCCAAGAGTAGTGGCTGCAACTCTCCTCTTCCCCATCTCACTCATGCAGCTGACCTTGCATCTCTCTCTCTCTCTCTCCTGTGAAACCTACACACAAAACTCGAATAACCAATGTGTCGCCCCTTTTATTCTTAGCTTGGCTAATGTCAAATACCTCACCTCACATGACCTTGCTTCAATTTCGTCCCAGGGACCTCCATCCAACCATCGAACTCTTATTGCAACTCACCAGTTTACCATTCCAAATTTTGCTCCAACTCCCTTTGCAACTAAACCTTCTTAAATTCATTTTTCTCATTTTCTCCCAAAACAAAAAAGTCATAAAAAAATCTCTCATTCGTCCCAGGGACCTCCATCCAACCATCCAACTCTTATTACAACTCACCAATTTACCATTCCAAATTGAGCTCCAACCCCCTTTGCAACTAAACCTTCTAAATTCATTTTTCTCATTTTCTCCCAAAACAAAAAGGTCATAAAAAAATCTCTCATTCTCCTTTCTCCAAATCTCTGTCTCTCACTAAAAAGAGATTATAAAAAAAACAAATCAAGAAAAATATATGCATATCATATTTTAATCTCACAAATTCATCAAACTCACCACCTCATTGTTGTTGATATCATCTCAATTTACGTGTGAAGATAAAAACACAAAATCTCAAAAATAAGTACTTGTGTATGACGTTCCAATATGGCAAAAAAATTGTGTACAAATTAAGTACTCGTGCGCATTATTCAAATACATGAAAAAAATTATATCGCAGTGTCGTAAGACACTAACCATGCATACTTTTATAAACAAGGTGAGAAGGCCTAGTATAACCAATGTTATCCCCTACGCGAAGATAATGCTAGGATGCTGCCAAAATTTTATCAAAATCTAAACTAATGTGAAACCACAAGAAACAAAATTAAAAATATATATATTTAAATTTAAATTAAAAAGTGAAATTAATATTAGATCAAATATGAAATGTAAACCCTTGAAACAAGAACAAATTTGCAAGAACCATACTGAACCAGAGTTACAATGAATGAAACACTTGCCAATGACCATATACATTTTAAGATTCAAGAACTTAAAACAAAATATAAGATAACATCAAAAGCTCATTAGCAAGTATTAGCACGATTCGTATATAAAATATGAAAGATTTGAATGCCCTCCAACAAGCACAAACAAAACCTACAATAAATTTGAAAGCATGTCTTCCAAAAAGAACAGAGCTTAGATAAAACATTCATGAAACTTATAAGAACAATTACCTATAGGCATGAGTATGATCTTTCAATGACATTCGAACAATATTATATTTTGCATTGAAAGAACAAAAAAAAACTATGGTTCACAGAAGCAAGCTTAAAGGAGACTAAACAACTTGCTTATGAACTAAAACAAAATAAAATGTCTCACTAATGAGCATGAATTGAACCAAATAAATACTTGGACTATTGTAGTTGATGTTAAATGAAACAAAATGATCTCAACGAAATACAAAATTTAGTCATGGGTGATTGGTGATGAACTTGAGAGTTTGCTTCAAAATAAGAACCAAACTCGAATAAGACTTATAAGAGAACCTAATTGTACCCAATGAACATAGAAGCTTTCAATGAGTAGAAAGAGACTTTATCGAACATTCAAAATCCAATGAATTGAGAAACAAATGCTGACAACAATGTATTGATAAAAATCATAAAAGGATCAAGAATGCATTAATGCCACTAGATTCACAACACATATATACAAGTGAACAAAAGGTGTTAAGATTCAAATGAAATATTGTACATGCTACAAAACCTATTCTTACAAGTATTGTCTCAAAATCCGTGCAAATAACTAAATAATTATACACATTACAAAGTGACTTGATATTTAGATTGGTTGCACTGAAATATGTGCAGACATCATAAGAGATTGAAACTTACACGCATTATGAACAATCTTACATTCAAATTCATTGCATCAAAGTGCTCTAGAATGACATAAAAATTGGAATCTTATGCATGCTAATTTCACATACAAACTTAATGCCTAAAAAAGCGTACAAGTATATCCAAATCACTCATATGTGCCACGACATATGCTAAATGCTTAAATCTAGTGTTCAAAATGTTGTATAGGTTAAAATAAAATAAACTTAGATTTCATTTTATTTTTGAAGGGTGTGCAAGCATATCATTATCGTACCGAATTTTTGAAATTCAAACCCATTTAAAATCCAAATCACCCGCATGTGCCACAATAAGTGTAAACTCCTAACTCGGTGTTTAGGGATGCTACAATGGCTAAAGATAAGAAGTTATTTTCGCTCTGAGAAATGTGTAAGTATTTTGATAAAGTGATAATTATTTTGAAGACATGTGTATTAATTTAAAATTTTCAAATTTTAAAGATTTATGCCTGTAAATACTTCTCGCAGGTCGCTTTGCCTATAGAATGAAGTCATAAGTTTCACTTAATTAGTTTAATCCTCCTAATAAAAATATGAGTTCACAAAACCGATTAGATGTTGAGCATCCTCTCCTCAAAAAGAAATTTTATTTACATTTGCATATGGCCATCAAAGGCCTAAACAAAAAATTTCACATTTAAAACTATTATTTATGATTGAAAGTATGATTATAAGTCTTGATCACCGACATGATCCTCTATGCTTAAGCTATAATTGATAATTTATATAATGCAATTAATCTTCAAGCCAATATCAAATCACACGTAAATCATAAACCTAATCCTCTACGAGTAAATAAGTAGAGTTCATAAGGTTTAAACCCCCAAGTGATAGCCGTGTTAACTAAGAATCTCAATCGGAGGGAAATTACCATAAAAAATTATTTAAGCTTTAAATCAACTTATCATGAAATTAAACTTCAAAAATAAAAATATAAAAACTCAATAACTTCAAATTAATTGAAATTTATCATTTAAATACTTAAACCAAAGTACATTTAATTTACCTTTCACAACTATTTATCGAGAATGAAAAATTAAGAAAACACTAGTTCACAAAAGAGCTAAAATATCAAATCAAGTGCACGATTATATTCACTCTCAAAGAATCTCATGTTAGTAAGGAAGTGGTCCATGTCTTATCCACGTGATTTTTCCATCAAAAGGCACCGTACTAGATTACGGTTATGACCAAAGCCTCTAACTAAGTGATTTATCACAAATGATATTATTAAATTATAGTTACGACTGTTGCTTGCATGTTCCTTTATAACTTTACTCCTTGAGTTGTGAAATATAATATGCATTTGATAGGACATAAAGCCCTTTATTAATTATGGTGGTCTTTAAACTATCTCCTTAGATAAACATCAACTCAAGTCTATAAGCTTTTTTTAGATGAAGCAACTCATAGCTAATAAAGATCTTTAGGTCAGATTAGATTAACTATCTCCTCTGACTTAGTGAACTAGGGACCATGACAACCCAAGACAAAAGAACTATAGGATCTTGATGCTTATCATTATTATCCCCGTCATCCGCTTTAACTTTAAAAGTTAGTGAATTTCATAGTAATTATCAACCTAATGACTAGCCTTAATCGAAAGATTTCTCTCACCACTAAGAAGGGTAATTAACTATAAGTGCTTGTGCCTATAGAAAACTTGAAACCAGATCTAAAGTCCTCACAAAATACGAGCGAAATCTCTAAGTATTGTCTTATCTATAATTTCATCTATCTTTTAAAATTGACCAACACAAATCCAAACTCTCCTCATAGAGAGACTGGGTGTGAATTTTTAGAGCCCACAATTTAATGCAATAAGAAACCAAAGATGCATCATAAATGGTTGTTTCAAAGTAAAAGAAAACAAAACACAAAATCATGTTTAAATGAAGCCTAAAAGATAAAAAAGTTAAATGAATAAATATGATGCATGCTTCATGAATGAGCATTTCAATTTGCTAAAATTTACTTTTTGAACTTCTCTGGTGAAATTTGACTTGAGTTGACTAGTAGCAAGCCTTTTTCATGGCCATCTTATAAGGTTACATAACTTGCATGGAAAAACAGCACAATTACACCCTCATTTATATTCTCACAAGAAAATTAATAATACAACCATCTTTTATAACAACAACAACAACAACAAGCCTTAATCCCACTAGGTGGGGTCGGCTACATGAATCCTTCCTCTCCATTGTGTCCTATTATGTGTCAAATTTTCATTTAAATCAAGTATACTAAGATCATTTTTATACATCTTAACCAAGTCTTTTTAGGTCTACCTCTACTTTTCTTAACATAAGGCAAATCTAATGCATCTACTCTCCTAATCGGTCATCGGACATCGACGTATGTGGCCAAACCATCTAAGGACTCTCCCTAATCTTATCTACCACTGAGTTACTTTTACTATCTCATTTTGCATTCTATCTCTAAGAGTAAAGCCACTCATCCACCTAAGCATTCTCTCTCTCGTAACACTTAGCCTTTTATGTTTCTTTATTGGCCAACATTACTATAAGTCATTGGGTCTTACCACCATCTTATAAAATTTTCCTTAAGTTTAAGTGAAACTTTTCTATCACATCCTCCACTTCAACCATCCAACTTGAATTCTACTAATAACATCGCCATCTATTTCACCATCATTTTGAATAATAGAGCCTAAATATCTCAAAACGCTCACTCTTATTAATGAATTGTTCACCTAATGTCACAACACTACCACTAACTTCTACAACTAAAATTACACTCCATATATTCAGCTTTAGATCTACTTAAACGAAAACCTTTAGACTCAGAGTTGACCTCCATAATTCAAGTTTTGTTGGACTCTCTAGTCTTATCAACAAGAAGAATGTCATCAGCAAAAAGCATACACCAAGGTACATCTTCCTGTAAATGCCTAGTAAGAACATCCATAACTAAAGTAAAAAGATAAAGGCTTAAAGTCGATCCTTGATGTAATCCAACTGAAATAGGAAAATAGTTTGTCAATCCTCCTTGTGTTTGGACACAAGTTTCTAATATACATATATCCTTAATGACTTGAATATAATCAATATTAACTCCTTTCTATTCTAGAACTCTCCAAAGAACATCTCTTGAAACTTTATCATAAGCTTTCTAAATCAATAAATATCATATGTAGATCCTCCTTACTTTCTCTATGCTTCCATCAAACCGTAACAAATGTATAGCATCCATAGTAGATCTACGGCATGAAACCAAACCGATTGTGAGAAACTTAGATCACATCGTAACCTATGCTCATTACTCTCTCCCATAATTTTAATGTATGGCACATTAACTTAATTCTCTATAATTTGCACACTCTTGTGCATCTCCTTATTCTTAAATATAGGAACCAACAAACTCTTTCTCCACTCATCTCGCATCTTTAGTCTTTAAAATGACATTAAAAAAGATTTATAAGCCAAGAAATTCCTTGATCTCCTAAACATTCCACACTTCTATTGGAATATTATCCTCCTGCTTTTCCACATTTCATTTTCTTTAAAGCTTCACTAATAACTTCGATTTAATAATCTGACGATAAAATGAAATTCTCTATTTTGTTTAGGGTATTAAGGTTGCTAAAATCAATCGACTTTTGATCCTTCATTAAAAAAAAGTTTATCAAAATACCTAATCCACCTATTTTCAATATCCTTTCTAAAAAAAAGCATTTTATTATTTTCATCCTTAATACACCTCACTTGAACCATGTCTTTACTTCTCCTATCTCTTTTTGGTTGGCTAACTTATACAACCATCTTTTATAAACTACAATATAAATTTAAAAAAAATCATAATATAAGCAAGACAAAAAGAAAGATAATCATATATCTAACTTTCATAAGAAAAAGATCATCCACATAGTGTTGGACATAACTTTGAAATATTCTGATAATTCACAAAATTTTGCATTTTGTGCTACATCACCATTGTCATGTAATCATCCATCACACCTGATATTTTCTCTATAAAACAACTTTACACCATGACATTCAATCTGCCCCTCCTCGTTCAATATTTCATATATAATAAATAAAACATGCATGTAGATATAAGTCTAGATTTGTCTAGTTTAACAAAAACTACCAAGCTCCACACATTTATGTTGATTTTCATTGGCACATTTATGTACAAATGTAACAAACGTTGGGGAAAATGTGCGTGGAAGAGCAATAATATAAATGGGAACAATAAAACTTGCTTATATCCATAACAATACAAAAAAGATGCTTTTCACTATCCCAAAGACAATACAAGATACAAAAATTTGCCCTCAAATACTTTCATTATTTGTTCATCTCACTCATTTTCTACTTCCATCCCTTCTCCCATTATCCCATATGAAGAGCCAAAATCAATCTCCAAATAAACCGAGAAAAAGAATCAAACCAATATAATTTGTAAGTGTTTAAAACTATCGTCCAACACATGATGTGCAAATTTCATGACACGTTCAATTAAAAAATATAATGATATTTTTAATAATTTAATGACCAATATTATTTACTTGTCACCAATATTTAATGTGACATATTCTACTATCATCTATTTGATACTTTTTCATAAGAAATATTAGGTTCTCATCAAAATTAAAAAAATATATAAAGATTTAACTATCAATTTTCAAATATTAATGACCAAAATATAAAGTTAAATAAAGGCAATAATTTTAGAATTCTTTCTCATATATAATATAATATTATTTATTATATCAACCATTTATTTCTTTTTCCTCTTCCACTAATTTACGAAACTTCAATCACAAGCTACTAAGCTATAAATTCCAATCAATTGGACACGTTGCCAACATCATCCTTTGACTGCTATCAATCTCCTTATCGCCCTTGGCTACTAGCTTTATCAGCCCAATTCATCTACCACCACTTCAACAACATTCACTAGTTCTCTCTCGATATCACTCACCATCAACTATCAATTGTCTAAGAGCAATAGTCGAACATCTTGTCTAATGACCAATCTTTGGTTGGCACTACCTCAATATTGAATTGTTGATCACAAGAAGATGAATCTGAGAACTTATTAACCTGAATTCCTATCCCAATGTGAATAAGCTAGATAGATGTCGGCTTTATAAAGGAAAAATAAGAAAATGCTTAGGGTAAGTTGACATACTAGTTGAGATTTTGGAGGCTAGAAATTACCAATAAATATTTAAAATTTATGACATATTATCTAATATATTTTGGGACTTATTTATAGACTCTTTAAATTTAAAATGAGTTTATTTTAGGGAATCTATTCACCACATCCCAACAATCTCTCATCTGAAAGTTAAATTCTAATGTATTATCTCAAGAAAATCACTATGTCCACATTTATGGAGGTTGACTAAGGCTTTGTAATACTTCAATTTGTTAGTGATAATAAACCCACTAAATTCACTTACCAAAAACCTTTGTTTTATGTCTTATATTTCAAATGTACTTCATTAGCCTATGAAGTTATTTATTTTACAAAACTTCTTTGGTAGCTAAATCAATGTTTAGGTATCATTCTTGCATAAGGAGTCCATCCCTCTTTCATTGCAAACTCCTACTTGACAAAATCTTTGGCCTAGATTGTCAACAATTTCATTAACACTATCATAATTCCCACATCAAAGGAACATGGTTTGACGGTTTGTATGTCAACAAAGTTGCCTTTGTTGCCTCTATGGCATACTAAAATACAATTCCCCATTGGACTAAAAATAATTGAGTTCGGATCAATAAAACCCCAAGTCATAAAATTCTAAATGCATCATCCTTGCATAGCAAACAATTTGGTTGGGCCAATAAGCTAACTTTGGGTCTCCAAAACTCAAAAATGCTCTGCCAAGCTTGGTCTGTTCAAACTCAAAAGGCTATTTGGTTTGAAGTATTTTGAGTATACTGTTAAAAAAATGCAGAGATTTTAAAAATGGGAGAATTACATACATACCACATAATTCTTACATATTTACAAATCTAACATTCTCTTTAGTTTATATTTATTTATTTTTTAAACTATTAAACTCATGTATTTGCATATGCCATGATTTAAGTGTTAAGAATTTTAGAAAAATGGAACATAATGGTTAAGCTTTTGTTATGAATTTTAATATTTGGGTAATAATTTAAAAAATTGAGGAAGATAGGTGGTAAGTTTGTAAATATATAAGAATTTGGTAGTACATATGTAATTACCCTTTTAGAAATTCAATTCTTTGGTTGGATGAAAAAGGAATACAATGTAATTTATTTATGTATTGGAATTCACCTTTTAATTCATTTTTGGTATATTCCCAAATCACCCAATTCAAGTGTTTTCGAATACACCACATCACCTTCCCCACTCGCTACCACCATTGACATTCGACCACCGTCCGTTGCCATGGTTAGCTAACAAACCACCTCCCACCACCAATTGCTATCATCACCAACAATCGCCATCACCACCAACCACTCTTGATAAGCAAATTTTTTTTTAAAATAGACCTTCTATATTACAACAATTGAAAGATAAGAAACTCATTTCCTCAATTTATTTTATAACAAATTAAACATAATAAAGAATTTCAAACATAGTGAATTTATATAGAATTGCATTTAGAATGTATTCAAATCTGAATACTTGCAGCCAAATCAATATTCAAAACATCCTAGAGAAGCTTTAAGATACAAAGACCTAGTCTTGAGTGTGTAATTTAACCAATTAAATCTAATTTACCTCAAAAATGCATGGGTTATAAAGGGCTAACCCTAAGAAAAATTTAGGCAAAAAAATTTCAAATTACGTATAGAAGTCCGGATTATAAAGACTTAGACGTGAACAAACAGATAACCATTCAACATCATCTAATGATAACTCAGATACTTCAAAAATTTATTGCCACAATGGGAGATAACTTCCATAGTTCATTTCAACTACAACCAATTAGCATCTTCTCAAGTTATGGGAAGTTCATTTCTACTACATTAATATATATATATATATATATATATATATATATATATATATATATATATATATATATATATATATATATATATATATATATATATATAGATAGATAGATAGATAGGAGAGTAAGGATCTTCTAGTAAAAAATAGTTAGATGTAATCATCTGATTCTATTTGAATGGTGCGAATTAATCAGGTTGTTTTGATCATGCTACTGTGATAAATTTGTAAGAGGAAGTGATAGCTCCATATCCTTCAACAAAGAGCAACAGTAATACCAAAAACTCCTACTTGATCCTATGTAGTACCAGAGGATATTAACACTATATGGTAAATGACTTAGAAATTTATATAAAGTAACAACAGGCCTTTTACACACTATCACTTAATTTTTATACATTTACAAATTAATCGATTACCTTCGACTTCAAATTTTTAAATTGACATTCAAATATTGAAATTCATAACAAAAGCTTAACCCATATTTTTCATTTTTTTAAATTCTCAATTACCCCTGAACTTTATAATTTATCTTATATGAGGTAGTCAAATTAGTCATTTGTCTCCTCTAAAAATTCTTTTTGCTCTTAATTTTGTCCTAACATATAAATTTGTCTCTCCTGATGAGTTCAGCTCCTGTACTTGAATACATGAGTCCAATAGTTAAAAATAATAATAAAATGATTAAATTGTAAATAAATATGAATTGGATGGTTGATTCGTAAAAATCCTAATAACAAAAATAAAATAAGGGAAATCCCCCTAAAATAAAAGGTTGAGCAAGAAGATGGTGGAAAGAACATAACAAACCTTTAGGAGTTCGTTGGCCTCGAGGGCTTCGACCATGGCTGCCGCAACTGTAGGGGTGACACCAGATTTGCCGACCTGCTGGCTTTTGAGCTTCTTTCCGAGGCTTTGGGCATACGAAGCCAATTCCTTCTTCTCCTTGATGGTGAGCTTAGGGATTGGGAAGCCCGGAAGCAACACATTGACGGGTTCGGTCGCCTGCAGCTTTTCAGTTAGGGTCTCACCTTCTTCTTCCCATAATTTCTCCTTCATCGGAGTCAGAGATTATGGTGAAGGAAGAATCGTCATGCTCGATTTCGTGACGGTCGGTAGTGAGTGCGAAAGAAGATGAGAATGAACAGGAGGGACGCGCAGAGCGAGAAATAAGAAGCTGGGAATGGAGTACGATTGAGGAAGAAGGAAGGACGGAGGTGGAGCAGAAGAACTTCTGAAGAGACGAGCAAAGATGAGATGATGGAAAAGTAGAGAAGCGGTGGAGCAGCGCCGACGAAGCCAGCGCCATCTTTTGGGGTGACCACTCTCTGCCCGCGGCCTTGGTGAATAGCTCACGCCCAAGGCAATATCCAAATATAAAATAGATGTGTGTTAATTAAATGTACGGGGATTTACATACATACCACATCAAATATCATTATTTACATATTTAATACCTAAACTTACTATTTTACAAATGTAACACCTAAAACATTCTAACACAACAAGCGTTCGTTTCTTCCCAACACTTCTGCTGGCCTCGTAAAAGCTGCTGCCTTCCTCGAGCTCATAACAAATACAAGCTCGCCTTTGTCCGACACAAAGACGCTAAGGGATTTTAATGCTGGGATTGAGAAGTCGCTCAACCCATCGTTTCCCCGTCAACGCCTGAGTCTTCTTCACATGTGCCCTTGTAGTTCCGTTTTAGGTGTTGGAGACGCTTTCCATTCGATAGGAGGCTAAGGGATCGAGAAACCATGCCTCTGCCTCACGAACGCCATTTTGTTTTGATAGATCTTCCCATATTACCTTTGGAATCTGAAATGAGTCTCAGGAGGTGCCAAAGTCAACTTTGACCCTCATTTCATCATTAAAGAAATTATGAGACTTTAAGTCCTGTGGATCACACCTTCAATGAAGGTATTCCATTCCACAGAGATGTCGAGGGCTAACCTAAGAATTGTTTCATGACAGAGTATGGCTCTTTCTTGTGAAGATACATTCTTATTGAGACATGTATTCTAATGATGCATGAAGATTGACCAAGTCGATGTACAAATTTAATCGATAGTGCATGTGTACATGTATTTAGAAGTGTATTGTTCTTCTCTCGATGCATTCTAGTGTATTTTGTTAAATTTTTCTTTCATGGAAATTTAACTGTATCCATTCTTTATAACCTAGCTAAGCATAATTTAGAAGCTTTGTTGAGCCACCGACTAATCTTTGTATATATTTTATATATCCAAGTTTCTTTCAACACTTTCAAGTGGAATACTAACTTACGCTTTAGTTTTATGGAACGGTGGACAATAATTGAAATTTTAGGTGAGTTAGATTATGGTTATTGTTTGTGCACTCTTTAGTTTTGCACTTTTGTATTAGTTGCTACCTATGCTGCAAGTTAACTAGAATAAAAATGAAGTAAATTTTTTTCTTTTTTTCTTTTTTAATTTTTGGATCATGCCTGTTGCTTCAATTGAAAATTATATTATGATCTTTGATCTTGAGTGAGTTGAGTTTTTCATAATTTTGGGATTATATATATATATATTTAATGGTTGTCTTAACTAACATTGCAAAGTTGAATATGATACAGTCAAACTGTTAAGATCTAATTATTGATATAATTAAATTTGTGCACATATGTTATGCATATGAGTTTGTGATTATATTCACTCAAATGTCCCAAAATAAATAAATAAAAAAGCAAGTAAAGGGTTCTTAATGTGTGGTTTTGATCCTTGGCAGCCATGAGGGATTTGCAAATATACCATGGTTCGCACCATTCTCGAGAGTGAAGGTTCATTTTATTTAACTACCCAGTTCATGAGCAGGGAGCTCAGTCATATTTGAATCAAATTTGTTCATTGTTTGATTGAGTTTAGCTCATAGATCAATCAATGAGAGCAGAGATGTAATTTATGATGCAACGGTATGTAAATTCTCAAAGATAAATGAACACATGAATCAAGTTTTTGAAGTAATGAAAGTGGGTTGAGCGTCTAAACTTCAGTAGTTGATGGGATGTGAGATGGTCATATGTAAATTTATCATACGCTATGAACCGCTTATAATATTTATAAATTTAACGTGACAATCAAGTATTATAGAAATATTGGTAATGATTAGTGCATCAATATTGCTATACATTAAAAAATATGTGACATTTGTTAGAGCAATGAAGATTTAATAATTGACTGAAGTATTTGAATTCTCAAAAAATAACAAGCAAGAACAACATGCATTCATTGTAGTAGAATTGCAGGAAAAACTAGCAATAGAAGCTGCTGAATAGCAAGAATAACAAACAACAAGAAAAACAAGCAGAAGCTATAGAAAACCAAGAATAACATGTACTAGAATAACAAGTAAAACAAGTGTAGTGTCAATAATATATGCAGTTAAATAGGCAAGTTAAATTGCTACTCTTATAATAAATAATATTACCACCATAGTCCAACAAAAAAATGTCCATAAGTCAAAAAACAAACAAACAACAATAAAACCCATAATCCAGTTCCCAACAAATGATATGTCCGGTAGTTAAAATAACACAGGACCAAAGCAACATAACAACAAGCATATTATTTATAAGAAGCCAAATATCCAAGTAAATGAACGAAGCTTTATTGGGAGAATTGAAGGATTCATATTCTATCAAATGATTCAAATTAGCATATACTTAATAAAACACAACTTCAAGGCAAAGATTCAAACAGGATTAAAGCATCATAGTTAAGAAAAGGATGTCAATACATCCATTCACTCTGAATCCCCAAAAATTACAACCATCAATTAATTTGCAACTTCACCTGAAAAAGACATTCTTGTCATAGTAATCATAGATAATATAAAAGTTTAAATAAAATAGAAATGCCAGGAACAAAGTTATGTGACTTCGTCAAAAAGTCTATAGTATCACAAACTAAAAATAGTCACATCAAAAATAGTTCCAAAAAATCTGTCAATCTAAGTTGTTTTTTTTCAAATTTCTTCCCTTCTAATTGGTAACTTGGCACGAGTTTTACTATAAACAGTGACGCTTATGGAGGTACGCACACTTGCATCTTCATCTACTTGATTTAACGGATTCTTGCATAGTTCTAGGTGTCCCCATAGGCCACACCTGCTACATTTATGAACATTTCGTGCTTTTTGGCTATTTTTTTCTAAAAAGTTCTTGAATCTATTCTTTTTTGGTCTCCCGCATGGCCTCAAAGTTTTGGGAGTCTGAATATAATATTCATTGTCCAAAGTCTTCCATTGATCTTTCCCTAAAAGAGTTGATATTGCTCCTTCGTATGCCATTCAGTACCTACAATTAGTTAAATTTGCTTAACACACTAGAAATAAATATGTACAGAAGAAGGATATTAAAGTCATACCTATGAACATGATAAATGTCATCAACATATGTATGCCACAAAGGGTGCTCCTTACTCACAATAAGAATCGCATGAATGCAAACCAATCATCTGCCATTGTCTACATAACATTTATTTTCAAGGTCTACTTCATGTCTATCATAACGCCTTCTACCTCAACCCTCTCGTGATGTTGATTGCGATGATAAAGTATTCCTTTCGAGTTGTAATTTCTCGATGTACTCCTCAATATGGGAACTAACTCATGCCATCTTATAGCCGATTTTTCTCAGCCTCTTTGTTCCATGATCATTCCTCTAATCATGTCAACAAGATCTACAACCGGTTTATCTCATAGGTCCAATCCAAGAATTGAAGGATTCGCCATATTATTTGTTATTATAATTCTTTATTTATTTGAAAATGTACTTTTAGACCACTTATAAGGCAATGCATGTAAGTACGAATAAATTTATGGGCTAATATTATATATTTCAGCAACTTTGGAATTGAACTAATGCTCTGTGTATGCATTTGCAGTGGACCACACAAGGCTACACAATTTATACTATCTGGATAGTGAAAATATTTTTTAAGGTTCTTCCACAAATGACGGATACAAACCCTATGCTCGATTAGGAAACACGAGTTTGATTGCTTCACCTAGTCCTTTCTCCATATCTCGATATGAATGCATATATATAACTCGAACCAAGACTTTCAAATAAGTTTTCCGAAACCATTGCCACGATGTCTTAGACTCACTTTCTACCACGCAAATGCCGTGGTAAACAACCCATTGTTTCCATCAAGGAGTTTGCGAGAACACCCTAAGTACTTGATTTCAAGTGACAAGCATCAAGCCCTATTAGATGTCCAGATCCCGCCAAAACCATCAATACAAACCTTGAAGCTCACATACAAATGCGAATGACCAATCATCACTATCGTAGTATAAATGATGCGAGAACCGGAGTTTCTATCAATAAGCTCACATGAAGTGAAGGCACTAACTGTAATTATCATCGACAACAAAATGCAATGCTTTGAGCTACCTCTCTAGATCGCCATAACTTCATGTATGGTAGTGATAACCCAAAAGTCGAGTCCAAGCTATTTTTGATATGTTTTGGAGGAATATTTGGTTGCTTCTTCACAATATCTTGTATCTCTTGGGCAACCCAAGAGGAAGTTGCCAATCTATTCCCTATTAATACCGGACATGTGTATGCGTAGTATATTTCTTAACCTCAAATATTTGGCCATCAGCACAAAGTGATGCTCTAATTCTCCATGGACAATCTTTGTATGAGCAAGTAGCAATAACACGGGTTTTATCACTAGCTTTGATCTTAATCCCAAAATTATTTATAATTGCAGTGGTTCGTAAGGCTTGTTTGAAAGTTGTTGAATCTTGAAAACATGCACCGACTGTTACAACTTTTGCATCGTTAACTTCATCAATTAGAGAGTTAGAAACATCAATACTGTTGGGATAGGAATGATTGCACTCAAGCATGTCACTATGAAAAGAAACATCTCTATCTTGTGACAATGTGTTATTTGCATTATCTTCGTCTATTGCAACCACCACCTCAACCTTGATACTTGCAAAATACTCCTCAATCATTTGCAAAACTTCAACATCACTTTCAATAAGTCTATATTCCTTTGGAGATGTCTCAAAATATGATAATATAACTTAAATCCATATCCTTGTAGCCATGGGCAAATTCCTTCCACTTTCTCTTTAAGCACAATAAAATTGAGTAGGTCTTTCTCAAGCTTAACTGTTCTTTGTTTTCCGCCTTCATATTTACTTCTATTTGTTTTCTTGACTTCAACCTAATATCCACCAAATTTGAAGATTACATATAGCCACTGACTCATATCTACTTTTAAATTAAAATTTAGTCATCTTCACCGATAGGGTAAGTAGAAAATAATTTCTCAGCATTCCATATAAATGAAAATCCAATATAATTAACAAAAGAAGCATTATTTTTTTTCAAATACTAAGAGAATAATATTGAACCATGATTCAAATAGTATTCAAATTATTTATTCTATTGTAATTTAATCAGAATTCAAATTCTTAACAAGTAAATTGAAATCTAATAATGAGAGCTTAGATTTTTTCTAACAAAACTAAACTTTCCTTCAACACAAGCACACTAGCTTGCAATACCTTTATGCATGCACAAACACCATTGTGCACGATCATATCAAACAATTTTCCACAACCAATATAGAAAAAAAGTGGTTTTCTTCTCTTCCAGCTCTAATATTTTCTTCTCTATCTCCTCTCTTCTCTTTTACCCTTTACACCTCCAAATCATGTTCGTTAAAAACACGCAAGCATCCACTTTATTCCTATCGTAAGAGGTAAAATCCATATAATAGATCTTCTAGGGTCCTATTTACGTGAGCTTAAATAGGTGAAAATTCATGACATATTAGATTCAAATTTATCTAAACAACAAATAAAAAAATCAGAACTTTAAATCTCTAAGAAGATAATTAAGATTAATTTCTATCTACCATTAAAATTACCTCGTTTAATTTGTACTTGTCTTCACAAAAAAGGGTAATTTTAGCCCTGAATGGTAGATACGGTTTGTTTACTCACCTGGAGGGATACCTATGTATAACTCTCCTTCAATATTGAGAGGGTGCACTATAGCTTCTTCCAAAACTTCTTGAAAATTTTTCCCAGATCGTCGTTTGGACCAATGAGAAAATCTTTACAAAATAGAAAAACAAAAACAATGTGGAAAAAGATTAAGAAAACAAATAAGTAAAAGCTTACAAGGGCAATATAGAAACAAACGCTTACAAGGGCACTAAGAAGACTCACCTGAGGCGTTGCCGTGGAGAGCGAGAGGCACGATTCAACTTCTCAATCCCTTAGCCTTTAAAATCCCCTTCAGTTACGGGAGCTCGAGGGAAGACCGCTTCACCGCCATCGAGGCTTAACCAATGTGTTGGAAGAAACGAACACTTACGGGGAGAGACGGAAAGTGGTAATATTGTTGTGTTAGAATGTTTTAGGTGTTAAATTTGTAAAATAGTAAGTTTAGATGTTAAATATGTAAATAATGATGTTTGACGTGGTATGTATGTAAATCCCCCTTAAATGTAATGAAAACAGATCTATCGTCGTCCTTTTTTTTTCGAAAAATGAGGATCACGCCGAGCAATTCATTTAGAAAAAAATTTACAAAAATATACAAAATTGGAAGAAAGAGGGGCCCCTCAAAGAAACAAAGAGGAGTGATTACATACGAGAAACTGAAGGAAAAAAAATAAATAAATAAAAGAAAGGTAAGTGAGCTCAGGAATCCAAAAAAATACTGAAAATAGATCTCCGTAGGACTAACCAAAAATTAAGCCGAAAGCTTGCCATCCACAAAGGGTAGTCATGTAGCTTAAAGTGTAGCAGCAGAAAGAAGCGCCCGAAGTATAGATAACTGAATGAAAGTAGTTCCAAAACGTGAAATTTCAATATAAAAACTAGTCGAGGCAATTACCAAGTAAAAGAACAAAGTATAAGCAGGGATAAAACGCCTCAGCTCAGAATGCAGTATTAGATAGAGGGAAGGCACCCTATGGGCAAGTTTTAGGAAAGGAAAGGTAGTCGGTTGAGCCCAAAAAAAAAAAAAGAATTCTACATCATTACTCACCAAAAACTACAAAGCCCCCTTTGTAATGCGCAACTTCCTATGTATATGAACAAAACCAAAAACTGTGATGAGGTAGAGGCCAGAAGTAAACAAAAATTTAGACGTAATATAGCCTTTTAATCTGTTCAGGAATCCCTTCTTTAAATTTCCACTTTCTGGATTTCTGAATGATAGCAAAGTGGAGATTCTGGACATGCTGATTCAGACTTGCATAAGCATCCCTGAAAATTCTAAAGTTCCTTTCCTTCCCAATAAAATGTGCAGTTGCGTGAACTGCTAGCATATAATATCTTTTCAAAGTTTTGCAAGATATAGTATCAGTATGGGCAATAACTTGGTATTACTTGCAATAAGGAAAAACTTTCCTTTCGGAACACAGTTTGTTAGAAGAGCTCGAGAATGAGGACATTCAAAGAACATATAAGTGTGAGTTTCCATTGATTCTAGGCAAAAAACACATTGTTGATTTATATGAAGACCTCTTCTTGACAGGATGCCTTTTGTTTTTATGCCATTTAGGAGGATTTTCCAAGCAGTGGAAGAAAAGTAGAGGGAGTATCCCTTGAACCAAAGATGGCCAAACCAATCCTTTTTGTCATAAGCAAAGAAAAAGGTAGCTTTATGGGAATATAATTCCGAGCCATTCCAGGTGCAGAAATTTTTGTTATCCTCAATGGGGATGTTATTAATAAAAGAGATGCATGAAATTGAAGCATTTTGAGTATAATTTAAAACCCACCTTTGATTCATAATAAGATCAAAGAGCGTAGTGTGAATCGGATAAAGGAACCAATTAAAAATATATGAGCCAAAAACTTCGTAAAGGTAGTAACCAGAAACCACGGATCTAAGAAGAAAAGTACGTTACTTTCAGGGGTGACTTTGAGAGATATGCATTTCCTTACTCTAGTAGCTGTTTGCATTAGACTTTTCCAGAACAAAGAGGAATTATTTCTCATATTGTACAATAGTGAGCCATAGATCTTTCTGCACCAGTTAGCCAGGTAAGTGTTCGAGTTATAATGTCTCCATATAATTTTAGATTTACACATGAGATTGATAACATCAGGATTGGGAAGAACCAGCCCTCCATGTTCTCTAGGTTTAGTAGTGCTATTCCAGGAAATGGTGTGAAATTTCTTTCAGCACTATTGTTATATAAAATTGTTGATAATGGAATTAAACTTCTTGATCATGCCTTTGAGAATAATAGAGGAACGGAACCAGAGTAAGGAAATGGAATAAATCTGTCATCTTAGGCCTCAAAATAAAATTTAAAATATATAAAGTAGTCAATCAATCATCTCCAAATACTTCAAGGTTAGACTATCAAAGAATTGCATATTTTGAAAATCAATTAGAAGAGTTAAAGTAGAAAGACTTATTTTTAGATTTCAAGAGAAGATAAGTAAAGAGTACTCATGATACTAGGAAGCCTAGTAAGCACCTAGCATATCTTATAGTGGTTTGAGTTGAAACTTTATTAGAAGGCTAGGGCTTATAATTCATCAATACAAGATTGTGGAAATGCCTAAGAGGTGAGGAATTATACTCGTAGCCCAAAGAAAATAAGCAACCTCTAATCCTAAATCTAGGATGCTTTAGCACAAGCTAAAAGCACGACCTAAATCTAAACTGAAAATGAGATATAATGATTTACCTCCATAAGAGAGGGTAAACTCATCCCGACTCTACTAGACTTACACCTCCTATGATTCAAAATCATGTAGGTCAGTCTTATATAAGTGCAAGATAGTTATATTGTTATTTAATTAGGAATGATACTAGAGTCCTAAACTCAGTCCCTAAGAGACTAGATCATGATTCACATGAGATCATGACTTAGAATAAATGCAAAATTTTGCAAAATTTTATATCATTTTGATACATTGATTTGGACAAGGGCTTAGGACAATTATGCCTAAATGCATGATGAAATAGAGTCATTGGATAAATTAATGGGAGGAGGTGTTCTTCACTATAAGGGATGCCCTCATAGATCTAGCATTCCCCTATCATGCAAGAGTGGAGACCCTCCCTATTCAAGAATGAAATAATAAGTTTATGCATAATGTTACAACATTCAACATTTAGCTAAGAGGTTGTGAAATCTTCTAATTACTTTGATTATAGCCTAAGCTTTAGAGTGAGGTTATGAATTATTTTAAAATTTAGTTATGAGTTGCTAGTGAGAATAGAAAAATTAATTTTATCCTAAAGAGCCTCGCATCTAGGCCACATTGGGTGTAGAGTTGGTTTAGGTTCAAATGATGATTTGAGAATGATTGTAAGTGTTGATTTGAATTGATTTAGATCTGGGAATGATTTAGCTCAATTTGGGCCATTAGGTCAATTTGGGCTAAATGGGTCAATTAGGTTGGTTTGATCAAATTGAGTTTAACTTAAGGTTAGATCATGTTCAACAATCAATTTATAATTGACTTGAGTCATTTGTTTCAATCAATTTGATTTAGGATTTAATTTGGCCCAATTTGGCCCTTTAGATCAAATTGGGTCAAGATGCCAAATTGGCTTGGTTTGATCAAATTGATGGTTGATTTATGTTCAAGGATCACTTTATGGTTGGTAGGAATCATTGGTTTCAATTGATTTGAATTGGAGTGAGATTTGGTTCATTTTAGTCCATGGATTACTTGGGTCAACTTGGATCAAGTGATCAAATTATTTTGGTTTGACTCTATTGATTGAAATTGAACAATCAAGGATGATCAACAATCATTGTAGAAAAGATTGGATGGGTTGATTCAATCCAATTTAGGTTGGATTGAGGTTTGGATCAAATAGGTCCTTTAGATTACTTTGGGTCAAGTGCACGAAATGGGTCAATTGAGTTTAGTTTGAATTAGGTTAGATTGAGTTTGATGATTGATTTAATATTGATTGATGTCTTTGATTGTAATTAATTTGGACTCACTTAGATTTTAGCTCACTTAAACCCTTTAGGTCAAATGGGCTAGGTTGGGTTAATTGAAATGGTTTGGTTAGATTGGCATGATTGTTGGTCTTGGAGGGTTTGAGATAGAAGTATGAATAGTTAGTGCTTTATGAAAATTGATTGGACTTGATTCAATTGATTAAGCTTGAGTCATAAGATGATTGCATGATTGATTTAGGTTAAGGGTTAACTTTGATTCAATTGAATAAGCTTGGTTCATAGGATGATTGTAGGATTTAGGTTAGGTTAACTTAATTTGGCTTGGAGCTTGGATATGAAATAGAATCTAATTAAGGTTGATTGTTTTGTCTTATGGTTAGTTTTTGGATAAGTGGATAAGCATGAGTTTTGGTTTAGGCCTTAGGATGGGCAAGACCTCTTTACCCTATGGTATGACCTAAGCTCGGGGTATACCTTCTTAAGTCTCTACTGGGTCTAGTGTTCCCTTAATCACTAGAAGTGTCTTATCACTAAGAGAAATCTTAGTTTTTAGAAGATTCCTAAGCCTAAGATAGGAAAGAAGAATCCTCACTCCAAAAGTGAGGTCAACAAAAAGACCCCCAATAAATGCGGTGTAACTAACAAGGCACACCACACTTATTGGCATTGACCGAGATAATCAACAGCATCCAAGAAAATTATAAGCACTAGGAATGGCTATCCATACCTAAGTGAAGAGGTAGATGAAACCATGAATCCTATTATGATGCAATTCATTGCCATGATGAGGGCATGTAAGAGATGAATATATTTGATTTGATTTGTTAAGAATTAATTTTGTGTCAAAGACATGGAAGAAAATCCATTGGGGATTTGCACATGAGTTTGTTTGGATAATGATTGATTTATGCAGGGCATAAAGGTGGATCTATTGTAGATTGAGGTTTGATTGAGTTTATTTAATTTAATTTGATTTGATTTACGCCCATGGTATAGAAGGAAATCCACTAGGGATTGGGACTTGATTGAATTTTTTTGATTTAATATGATTGATTTGGGTTGGTTTGGTTTGAGTTTGATGATTTATTTTGAATTTTGGTTTTGATTTTGATGATTAGTTTGGTTTGATTGGAGTTTGAATTTTCAATTTTGGTTTAATTTAATTTAATTTGTTTGATTTTAATTTTGCTTGATTTTGATTTGGACCCTATCAGTTTACCATGGACCACACTAAGGAGGGGCTATATAAGCATGGACCTGCCTTAGATTTACCAGTCCAAAGGGGTGGTCTAATGGCTGACACTGCTCAAAAGATAGAGAAAATTCAAACCCTAATTAACCACTGTTCACTATTCAAACATTAGGGTTTTATTTTTATTAAATTTCTCTATTTACCCTTTTCAAAATGGGTTTACTCATATTTTTAGGATTTTTCTATAATTAGTTATGATTTTTCAAAGTTATGAGTGATTAATCATATTTCTAATCCCTAATTAATCTCCTAACCCGTCGACGCCATGCGGAAGTTGACATGGCATCGCTTTCCACATGGAATCACGGGATAGGCCACTCAAACCATCCCTCATGGTGGTGGTGATATCTAATGGATTAAATCAAAATAACTATCGGATTAAATCATTGCTATTCATTCTAATTATTCAAAATAGATGGCGAATGATCCTTCGTCACCCCGAGCGCTAGAAGACAAACACCGTCCTCCTTCTACCACTTGATCAGATCTCGTAGAAGATTGTGAGGCGTCAGGATCGACTATAAAATTTTTAGAGAAGATATATAAGGATATCCAATGATAGAAATCACACGAAATTGTAAAATCTTTCACAAAAGACCAACTCTTATTGGATTTTCTAAGGTTTGCCAGAATTTACCTCACTGGAGCTCAAGATCGATGGTCCAATGATTGAGGTAGCTTCATCTTAAAGAGATGAAGCCTTATTGAGAAGCCCTTGAGTTGCCTTCCGATAGCTTTGTGAACCGAACGTCATTGTAATAGTCGTTAGAGTTGGTCTATGGTGTTCGAATCGATTGGGAATCGATTTGTTTCGACTCGCCGGAGCTTAGGGAAGGTGTGGGAGAAGTTAATTGAAGTTTGGTGAGGTTTGAGTGAGGTTGGGAAAGAGGGCTCAGTTTTGGTCATGTTAGGTCTTGCCGATAATGGGGAGCACAAGAGGGTTCGGGGATGCTCGCAAATTCTCAATGACTCTATGTGGTTTGAATTGGATGGGGGGGATATATCCTCCTCTTTAATTGATCTGACGGTTGG
Organism: Cymbidium sinense; assembly: GCA_021442155.1. NCBI lineage: Eukaryota > Viridiplantae > Streptophyta > Magnoliopsida > Asparagales > Orchidaceae > Cymbidium > Cymbidium sinense. Next base: position 46,806,400 of record CM038223.1, read on the forward strand.
GATCAATTTGGCTTTTGGTAGTCATCTGGTTAGCGCAGGTGGCCAGGGGTATTAGTTATGGGCTAAGGTGGAGGGTCTTAAGTGGCTAGAGGAATGGCAGGGGCTGAGGTGGTCTGTACCTCCCCCCTCCAGTGTGCCAATGGGAAGCCATGGGTTAACGCACCCTCTCTTGACTCATGGCTGAACTAATTAGCTTTGGGTCAGGTGAGTCAGTGGTCCATGTGTCCAAAATGGGCTAAAGGGGTCTGTCAAGGGTTAGTGGGTAGGTATGACCATCTAAATGGAGATTTTATCTCATTTGAATGGGTTTGTCCAATGGGTTTTGGCCTAAAATCTATCAAACATGAGTTGGGTTCATTTGGACTGATCCATGCTAACCCATGGATGGGTCATGCCAAGTTTGGTTGGGTTTGGACTTAGTTTGGATAGGTTTGACTCAATTTGACCCATATAGGTCAAAATGGGTTCAAATGGGTTAGGTTGACCAATTGGTCAGATTGGGTCAAATTAATTATTTGGGTAAGTTCATTTGATCATTTAGAGTGTATTGGTGTCATTGATTTGGTTAGATTTGAAGTGGATTTGATTTTAGCTCATTTGGGTCAAATGAGCTAAGTTGACCAATTTGATAAAATTGGCCAAATTAACTTGGGTGGAAGGTTGGTTTAAGTTCACATGATGATTTGAATCGATTTGGATTTGGAAATGATTTAGCTCAATTTGACCCTTTAGATCAATTTGAGCTAAATGGTTCAATTAGGTTGGTTGGGTCAAATTGAGTTCAATTGAAGGTTGGATCATGTTCAACAATCAATTTGTGATTGATTTGAGTCATTGGTTTCAATTAAAATGATTTAGGACTTGATTTGACCCAATTTTTCCCTTTAGGTCAAATTATTCAACTTGGATCAAGAGGCCAAATTGGCTCGATTTGATCAAATTGATGGTTGATTTATGTTCAAGGATCAATTTATGGTTGGTAGAAATCATTAGTTTCAATTGATCTGAATTTGAGCAAGATTTGGTTCATTTTGGTCTATGGGTTACTTGGGTTAAGTGATCAAATTGGTTTGGTGTGACCCCATTGATTGAAATTGAACAATCGAGGATGATCAAGAATCATTGTAGAAGAGATTGGATGAGTTGATTCAATCCAATTTGGGTTGGATTGAGGTTTGGATCAAATGGGTCCTTTAGGTCACTTTGGGTCAAGTGGACCAAATGTCAATTGAGTTGAATTGGGTTGAATTAGATTGGATTGAGTTTGATTATTGATTTAGGATTGATTGATGGCTTTGAGTGCATTTGATTTTGACTCAATTTGATATTGGCTCACTTAGACCTTTAGGTCAAATGGGCTAGGTTGGGTTAATTGAAATGGTTTAGTTGGATTGACTTGTTTGTGGGTCTTGGAAGGGTTTGAGATAGAAGTTTGAATGGTTGGAGTGCTTTTGTGAAAATTTATTGGACTTGATTCAATTGAATAGGCTTGAGTCGTAGGATGATTGTAGGATTGATTTAGGTTAACGTTTAACTTAATTTGGCTTGGAGCTTGGATATGAAATATAATCCAAATAAGGTTGATTGCATTTGCTTGGGGTTATTTTTTGGGTAAGTGGATAAGCATGTGTTTTAGGCCATAGGATAAGGAGGATCTATTTACCTTAGGGTATGACCTAAGCTCGGGTATGCCTTCTTAAGTTTCTAGGCTTGGGTTTAGTGTTCTCTTAATCACTAGAAGTGTCTTATGACTAAGAAAATCTTAATGTCTAGAAGATTTCTAAGCCTAAGATAAAAGGAAGAATCCTCACTCCAAGAGTGAGGTTAACAGACATTTTCTAGTTCAGAGTGAAATTTGACTTTATATGTTCATAATTGAAGAAATTGGAGAAATATGCTTCAAATTTTTTTTCTCAAAATATATGCTAAGATAAAATTGCTCAAAGATAGATAATTATAGTTTAATCATAGTTCAAAAGTGGTTTGAAAATTATTTAATCATGATTGATTGTAAGTAGAAGATGACTTTCTTATAGTATGACCATTGTTTGAACAAAGTTTAAAAGAGATTCAAAGATTATTCAATTAAGGTTGACAATTATAACATTTGATTCTTAAGGCTTTGACTAGTTCAAGTTGCTTTTCAAGATGAGATTGGATCAACTATTGTTAATTGACCAAAATAATTTCTTTGCTGATTCTTTATTATATTCCTAGAGATGCTTTAATCTATTTTTCTCATTGATTTAATCTTAATTCAAATTCTTAATATCATTCATAGGTCCTTCCACAGGTTAGGCTATTTGATTTTTTTTTTTGCAGCCCTTTTTGCTCAAATTGAATAAAATATGACTTTATGATAACTATAAAAAGTTTTGTGAACTTAACATAGACCACATGAGGAATCTATATCCCAATCATTCAATTCCAATTCATATTCTTCTCATCAGTAGTTTTTAGTTAATCCTAGAGCAAAACATGTTCTATACTTTGCCATAATTGAACATAAGAATTTTTAGTCTCTCTTAGCAATTCATTACTTTCCAATAAATGATTATTAACCATAAGATTCTTTTTTTGTTTGATTGAGGGACCATGTTTAACCGTTAATCAATTAAGCTAGTAGACTTTCTTAGCCTTGGACTCATTTGGCAACATCAAACCAAATAGTCCAATCACTAATCAAATCTTTTTTATAAATTTAGATCACCAAAATATTGATGAATTAATTTTAGTTACTATTGGAGTAGGTTATAGCTCTTTGAATCCTAGCTTGACCCCATACACAATATTCAAGTTAGTTAAACTTATAGTGAAATTAGAAACTTTATCTTAGCCAATCTCTTGGAATAGGTTCTAATAAATTAAAAATAATCTAATAGAGCTAGACATACCTTTAATGCATTCTAATTGAACCATTGACCCATTTAGACCCAAATGGACCTATGTAACTGATAGTCCAAATCAATCTTATTAATCAAATTGATTACTCTTAATGCCTTAAGGATATTCTAAAAGGTCAACCATAAATGACGTGATTTCAATTGGCCTATAATAGACTAATTGGTTTAATTAAACCAAGTTGACCTATTGACACTTTAAGAAGAGTATAATAATTTTTTTCTAATTTGGCCAAAGTAAATCAAGCTAGTATTTGAAAATCATTTCAATCAATTAATTATAATTTCTTAGACTTAATTGACCCTTGACCAAGTTAGTTTGGCTAATTGGTTTATTTGTCATACTTCAACTCAATTAGACCTTTCAGACCAAATTCACCAATTTGATCAAACATATTACAACTAATATATCCATTTGACTAGTAAATTTCTTATAATTGGTTTATCCTAATTTATGCTTGTTAGGTCAATTAATCTAGTTTAGTCAATTGACCTTATAGTGAACTCTTAACCTTTTTATCAATTTGGCTTCATTTGATAAGATAAATGGGCTCAATCACCTTGGATTAGCTAATTAAATAGTTCTTGAATTTAATTTGATCATTGGTTACATCCAATTTGCCCAATTGGACATAACCTCCAAGATGAGCATTCATACTTAAGAAATTTAGTCCAGAAATGAATACTTTGGATCAATTTGACAAAATTTAATACATTGATTTAAATTTAAACCTACTTTAAGATTTTATTAAGTTTACATGATTTGAACTTATGAATATTTTACTTGGTCTTAGTTAAACCTTTGAACAAGAAAATTCATTCTTAGACCATTTGGATACCCTTGAACCTAATTAAGCTTATAAACTTAAGCCAATAGCACAAAGTTTGGTCCAATACACTTTTTTGATAGGACATGCATTTTTTATAGTAAGAAGCACCCAGGGCTTCAATGGAATGCCTATAGGTTATCTAAGACTCTTAGGTCATAATTGGTCCCATGGGTTAGCCAATTAGCTCACTAAACAAAGTTTAGCTTAATTAAATACTTTCGATTCAACTAAACTAATTCACCTTTAGCCTTCAAATTGAACAAACTATTTAGAATCTAGATTTATCATAGGGTGTCCATAAGTGATCACATCTCTAGGAAACCAATTTATTTTAGATTGGACCACTTGAACCCATTTGACCTATTCAAACTCAAATGTGTTCAATTACATCAAAAGTATTTTAATGCTCAAAACCATTGGACATATAGTTACCCTAGGACGTCTTAAACCTAAATAAAACATGATTAACCACCCTTTGGGTCCTATGGTTTGAGCTAATGTGATCAAATTGGTCAACTTGATATAATTAAACAAAAATGAGTTAACATAAGCCAAACTTCTCTTAATAACCAAATTTAATTAACAAAGTAATCTAATTATTTAATTAATATTAAAAAAACTCCCATGATAAGCTTAAATCTTAATGAAGTTATTAACCTATATTAAACCAATCTTAAAATAATGATTAATATTTGGCCAAAAGATTAATCCATCTATAAGCCACTCCATGGTAAACCTATCCCAAACATCTCAAACTTTCATTTTACATGGGAATGATAGATGATATTTGTTCGATCAAACCAACCATGGTTAAACCATTGTTAAACTAGTTTCATAATATTTAAAGAATTGAGATTATCCAAGCATGAGGTTTACATTTCTTCACCTTCTTGAAGTTCAAGAGGATCTCTCAAATCTTCTTTTTCTTTCCAATCACCTCCAATGTCTCCACTTGCCTTTAGAGTTCAAGTTGAATATATATTTTAGTTAAATATTGTAACTTAGGTCCATTAAAAAAATCCAAAAAAAAATTTAGTGATGGTATTTTCTTTCTTGAGCTCACATTAAGACGGGGTATTCATTAGTCTTTCCAATCATAGCTATGCAAACATAAAATTCCAACTCTAGCTTAGCCTTAGACCTTGAGCTATTGTTGACCTCACTTTTGGAGTGTGTTCTCAATCTCCTCATCATAGATCTAGGACTCTTATAGACACTAAGAGCTCCTTAGTCTTAGACACTTCTAGTGATTAGGTGAATAATTAACCTAAGCCTAGAGACTTAGAAGGTTTAGCCATAATGATAGGTTATGCCTTAGGGATTTTAGGGAGACTTCCCACCCTATAGCCTAAATCTAACCTATGCTTTCCTTCTCAAACCAAATCCCAAATTCATGCTAAATCCAAACTAAATCTTCCAAGTTCATAATCAATTTCATGATCAAATCCAAGCTCAAAATTTCCCATAAACTTCATGATTGAGTTCCATAGCCTCAACCTTAGCCAAATCCAATTCAAATCCAATTCAATTGATTTTCTCAAAGATCAATTCAATCACTCAATCATTTATCAAATCCAAATCCAAACTCAATTTCAAATGATTGAAACCCAAAATCAAATCCAAGTCCAAATTTCCCCCTTAAGCCATATAATCCACTCTCATAACCTTAGCCAAATCCCCACCTAAATTATCTCAAAATCAATTGATTTCCTTATAAATCAATTATTCCTTCATTTATATTCACAAATATAAATGAAATCCATACTCAAGTGATCAAAACTAAATCAAACTAAATCAAACCAAACTAAGACCCTTCTTAAACCATATGGACCTACCTTCATAAGCTTAACCATATTTTAACCAAAATCAACTATAAATCAATTGATTTCTTTATAAATCAATTACTCCTTCATTTATATTCAAAAATATAAATGAAACTCACCTTCTAATGACCAAAAATAAATCAAACTAAATTGGTTTCCCTTCTTAGCCCTTTTGACCTACATCCATGAGCTTAGTAAAATTTGCTTCCAAATCACTTCGAACTCAAGTGATTTTCTCATGAATCATTTATATTTTTCATTTACATTTCAAATATAAATGAAATATAAATCCAATTAGCCAAAATGAAATCCAAAATTAAACCAAACCCAATTTATACCCTTTAAGCCATTTTCTTGGACTTAACCAAAATCCACCTAAACCAAGTTAAAATTGATGGATTTTCCCTCGACTCAATCATTCCTTCAATCATCTAGCCAAATATAAATTAAAACTACATCTATCAAACCAAATTCAAGTCAACCCAAGTCAAGCCCAAGTTAACAATTTGAACTTGAAAACTTCAAATGAGCCAAAATTCATTAGACTCTAAATTGATTGCAGTTGGGTTTATATTTCAATCCTAGGCTCATGAATAAGTTCAACTAAACTTGAATCGAGCCAAAACCAAATTAATTGACCCATTTAGGTCCACTTGACCCAAAAGTGGCATAAAGAATCATTTTGAGCCAAGTTCTAATCCAACCCAAATTGGATTGAACTAATGCCATCCAAGCCTTATATCATGATCAACAATCACCATAGGATGATCAAACACCTCAATTGGGTCAAACCAAGCCAACTTGGTCCTTTGACCAAGTCAACCTTTAGCCCAAATGGAACCTAAATTAGCTAAAACCCACCATACACTAAATTGATTGAAACCATTGATCCAAACCAACCAAAAATTAATGATCGAACATGACTTGACCACCAATTGAGCCAAACCAAGCTTAATTGGCCATTTGACCCAAGTTGACCCAAATTGGCCTAAATAGTCAAAATGGGTCAAATCACAATCTAACCAAAATTGATTACAACTAATGGCTCAAGTTTATTCCAAATTGATTATTGAACTTGACTAGAGCCATAATTAAGCCCAATTTGACCAATTGGTCAACTTGACCCAACCTAGCCCAAGTTGACCTAAAGGGTTAAGTTGGCCAAAATCCAAATTAAATACAAATTGATTCACAATAAAGACTACATTCATATTCAATTAGCCAGATGAACAAAAATCAACCCATAACCTAAACCAATTTGGTCAATTTTGATCAAATTGATCAGCTTGACCCATTTGACCAATTTGATTCCAAATGAGCCAAAATCAATTCTAAGCTAAATTAAATTAAATTGATCATACCAAAACACTTCAAATCATCATTCGAACCTAACCTAAGCCTTGGTTTGACCCAATTTGACCATTTGGTCAACCTAACCCAACATGACCCAATGTGACCCATATGACCCAAATTAAGCCAAATCCTTTTTAACCAAGCCATGACCCATTGAGACTTGATCAAACCTGACCCAAACCCACTTGGGATTAGCCTAAAATTAGCCCAAACCCAATTAATGCCAAACCCAAGGTAATCCCTCTTGGAAATGCCATCCCACATGTGATCTTACCCAAAGAGAGCAAAGTTCACTCTCCCATCACCTTTAGCGGCCACCCATCACCCAAATAGGGATCTACCTAGCTTGTTATCCCACTCTAAGGAGGCTAGGGCTGCTCAAATCCCATCATTTGATGGGAAATTTCCATCCTTGAAAGGAGAAAAAAGGGTTCAAAACTTGGGATCCTGCCATTATTCAGCTCCCAAGAGCTTCCCCAAGAAAAGAAAATCCCTTCTCCACTTCCTTTGAGCCATTTGGAATGAAAAATATCAAAGCTAAGCGAATTTTGATGAGGGTGTGACGAAGGTTGGTGATCACGATGTCTAAAAGTAAAGCAGAAGCTCAAACTTATTCTAAGGCTTCCTCTCACACCTAAGAGCTCGCTCGGACTTCACCGCCCCCGGAAACCATCCTCGGTGAGATAATTTTGCCAAACTTTAGCCGACCGTAGGATCTCTTATTTGTGATAATTCTTGCATGATTTTTTAGAATTTTCCTTAGATAAACCTTGCATTTCTTTTATTTTACATCATCCCCACACATTTGGAGTGATTTCTGGCAAAGATCCTGGAAAATCAAGCCTAAAATGAAGTTTTCTATACAATTTTTTTGTAAAAATTATAAAAATTCTATCAAAATAGTGTTTCCGTCCACCCCTTCCACTAGATCGCTCGCTAGCCGTCCATCTCCCATTAAGGAAGATGAACAGCTCAGATTGTGCGGGTTGCACAAATTGATTTAGACCATCCGATCTATGATCAGACTGTCCGAAATGATCCATGCATCACGATCCTTATTCCCTTCATATTCGCTGCGCGATCAGCGCAGCCGATGCGTGGCGTCCAATCGTGGCAATCGCTTACCACATCAATCGCGTCATGGTGCTAAGTGGTTTAAGTGATAAAATTTCCTATTTTCTTATTTTAAAAATTATTTAAAATGCTTGAAGCTTTAAAAATTTATAGAAAATAAAATACTTAATAAAAAATTACAAATAAGGGCTCGTTGGATTTGTCTTTCTGAAAAGAATCCAACAAACTCAAAATCCCCAAATTTTTGAATACTTTGAGCTTAAGTTGAGTTTTAGTGAACATTAAATTTTATCAATTTCTCTAAAAATATGAATTGGATTGAGTTGAAACTTTTAAGAATCGAAACTGAACTTAAAATACACTTATCATAAAAATTTCAACTTAAAATGATTTCTAGAGTGGAAGATATTGAATTTTGAAGCTCAAATAGTTTATTTTAATAAAATAACTTAATGGACTTTATGATAATCATCTTAATTGCTGAAAATTTCTAAAAATCATAAAAATCATAGAAAATCCAAAAATTGCAAATAAATGCTCATTTTGAAGGTATTTCAGATGAGAATATAATAAAAATATTTTCAATTAGTTTTGAACAATAAATTGAGCTTAATTAGGGTTTAATTAAAAACTAATTAACTTAATTACTCTCTGATAATTCAAGTAATTGATCTTAAAATTTTTGGGATTATTTGAGAGGATGACCTCTGACTCCTCTAATTTTTTACTTGCTAAATTAGGAGAATTGATTAATTAAGCCCTAATTACCTTTTAACTTAATTAAGAGATAATTAAGCATATGAACAATAATTAATTAACTATTTGGACTCCCTACTTCCTGTTGAATAGTGAGGAGACTTAGGGAATTGGATTGGAGTCTCCCTCCTAATCTTTTCCTAAGTTTCCCTCTCTTTTCAAGTAAAATACTGATTAATGATTAATTAATTAATTAATGACTTAATTAGTTAAATTAAATTTAAATCACATTAAATCATGCTTGATCAAATGTATGACTTATAGAATTATATTGGGACCTCTTTCCCAACCTTTTCCCTTAAGCCCATCTCATTTCAAAAGATAATCAATTAACTTTGGCAATTAATTAAGGAGAAAAGAATTTATGGATTAATCATTTAATTAATTAAATTAAAGATCTGATTAATTCTAATTACTATTAATTGATCCATGGGTAGAGCTTTAGGTGTTCAATAACCTAAAGAGGTTTAATGAAATTTTGATTAGCTCATATGTGTGAGAAAATCATGAAAGTAATTAAGTGAGTTTCTTAAGCCTAATTAATAAATGATTATGAGCTAATTGTATTAGGCCCCTTTCATTTCATAGGAGCATTGCTATTTACTTTTTGATTTATTTGCATGCTACATTAGCTCATAATCATTTAATCAATTACCTTAAGATAATATATATATGGGTTTAATTAATTGATTTTCTTGATGCTTAACTTAATCAATCCATAAAATTAATCTAAATTGCTTCTTATTAAATCAAATTAACTCACACATATGAGAATGAGATTAGAATTAGCAAACCTTTCTCTCATCTCTTAAATCAAGTTAAACATAAGATCAAAAGTGACATTAAGAAACTTTGGCTTATTTTAAATAAGCTTATTTAATATGATTGTCCTTAGGAATTAGTTGGATTGAATGAAATTATGTGTTTATATTTCTTTATTTCTTTCCAATCATATTAAAATATTGTATGCCACTTGATTCATGCATTCATTTCTTCTAAAATTAATTAAAAATAAATGATTTTCTTTATGTCAGGCTTGTATGCATTAATTTAAATTAATATATGTGTAGCTACTATCATTATTAAATCCAAATCTATTTTTCAAATCTTATAAATAAATGATTACATATGCTATGAATGCTAATTATAAATACATAAGAAATGCAAATGATTATAGCTTAGGTGTATGAAGTAAAGTCCCTTTTCTTTCATTCATATATTAATTTGTGTAAGTAAGAATATTAATGAGTATTTAGTGACATCTGAGGCTTTAGCTAGCCCCAAGGAGGTCATTTGATTACCTGACTTCCCTGGTTTAACAATGACGCATACTCCATTTGATTTCATTCTTACATATTTCAATATTAGAATTTAATTAAGACTTTACTCCATGTGCATAAACTTTTTCAGTCAAATAAAGGTACAACTTTTGCATAATTTTCTCTCCTTTATTTATGTATACATTCATATGTATTTAAGAAAAGAAAATATTTAGTCTGGACATCCCAGGAATACGAGGCTTTAAGTAGCCCCAAGGAGGTCATTTGATTGCCTTGATTACTTCTCAGTTAACAATGTCATGCTTATGTCTCTTATACATGTGTGTGTATTTAATTATGGAGTTAAAAAACCTCTTTCTTTTACCAAGACACATGCATTTGCAATTATTTAAGTGATAGAATTAATTAATCATGTGATTAAAAGCTTCTTTTTTACATTCATGTATGCAAATTTACATAATTTGAATGCAAATTATTTTTAATCTGGACATCTCGAAAATACGAGACTTTAGCTAGCCCCAAGGAGGTCATTTGATTACCTCACTTTCCTGGTTAACAATGACACGTACCTGTTTAATTTCATTCCTATGTATTTTTGTATAAGAATCTAGATAGAGCTTTAAATTAAAATGATACAATAATTTAATCAGAAGGAAAAATACAAACTTTGAAACATTTTCATATTCATCATTTAAGTGTGCCAACACATATTACATGTATAGATATATTTGGGACTTAGTCATATGCATGCTACATATGATGGAAAGAAATGAATAAACATGTGTCATGTGATAGTAATTAATTCTAATTAATCTTCATATACCATTCTTATTGAATGAGATTATTTAAAGTGAACCTAAACTTAAGATTAATTAAAATATGTAATAATCCATTCACTAAAGAGAATTCATCTAATTAATTTTATTTAGAAGTGACTTAAGGTAGGAATAAAAGTGAGTAATCCTCTCTTTTCTTCTCTTCATAATACTTAGTTGTTAAGAGTAAGTCAAGTGCAACAAAAGAAAATACTAAGTAAAAATTCCCAAATCAATTAAATCACTTAAAGTGAAATCAACTTCTTATGATTAACCAATCTTGCATACTTAGAAAATCTTAACAAAGCCTAGTTAAGGCATACCATACAAGCTTTAATACACACTTTAGAATTAAGTCACCACTTCTAGCTTTATGTTAGGGTGGTGTATGGTGTGATGAATGACCTATTTTATGATGTATTATTTTAGACTGGATATTGGGGTGTATGCTTTATAGACTAGATGTTAGGCCTTGATTATCCTATTCATATTTTTTGCATGGGTTTGTCCCTAAAGGGTTGTTTAAAATAAATATAAATGCTCTCTTTTGCAGGTTGCTTAAACCCCTAAGCATAATCCAAGTTAGGATGGGTAGGTTATCCATGTGTAGGGTCAAATTATAAATTATAAACTCTTTGTTATATGGTGTGCTTAGCTAACACTTATTTCCAAGTGTAGTTAGATTTACTTTTCCTATTTTAACATAATTTTGAATTAGGAATTAGGATTAATGTTATGGGGGATTAGGATGAGCAGTGGCTAGAAGATTTTATCCTGAGAGGCCCTGTGATGCTTTTGAAGCAAGAAAATACAAATGAAAAAATGAAGGAGATATGAAGATAAGAAGACCCCCCATAGCATTTATTCATTTGTATAATTTGTAATTATTATTTTATATACCAGGTTGTAAAAGGGTAGAGCTCGGCTACCCATTTATCTTTTTGTGTGCGGTACCCAGCCTATTATTCTTTTGCGTTAGATTTATAAAATTATTTAATATTTTATTTACAATTATGTAATAGAAATGGGATGCCTTTTTCTAGTTTCTTCATGAATGCTGATTTAATGTGTGGCCTGGATCCGATTAGGCTCTTAGGAAAAAATAAACTTTCTACCCCAACTACAACTCATAAAGTTTTACTAACTCATAACCTCACATAGCTAGGCATTAAACCAAGATAATTAAAAGATTTAACAACCCTTAGCATGTAATATGCATATCATATTGCTTCACTCTTGCTAAGAGAGAATTTTCATCATTGCACGATAGGGAAGACTTGACCTTTCAAGGTCTCCTCTATGGTGGAAAACACCTCTTTCTCTTTGATTTAGCCTATAATCTCATTTCAAATGCATTTAGACATATGAAAATCCTATGGTCTTTGTCAAAATGAATAGTAAAAAATCAAATAAAAATTGATAAGATTTGCATTAGAGTAAGTTATTACTCATATCACACATGCTCTAGTCTCTTAGGGAGTGGGTTTAAGGACCTTAGTTTCTTTCTAAATAATAACAACCTAATCATGTTGCAAAATTATTTGACTTGCCTACATGGTTTTAAAGCATAGGAGGAGTTAGCTGGCTTCTACTCTAGCGGTTATAAGTCCAGCAGTCGGGTGATTTACTCTCTCATGGAGGTAAACCATATACTCATTTTCTCTAGATTTAGGTCATTCTTTAGCTTATGCCAAAGCTCTCTAGATTTAGGATCTAAGGTGATTATTCTCTCAAAGCTACAAGCATAAATCATTACCTCTTAGGAATTTTCATAATCTTATATTGTGAGACTATAAGCCCTAATAATCTAATAAAATTCAACTCAAATAAATAATCGTCCTTAATTTCAAACATATAAAGCCCAAGCATAGGATAGATTGGAATGCTCACTAGGTTTTCTAGTATCATGAGCATTCCCTACTCATCTCCTTTTGGCTTTAATAATATTTCTCTCCTTTTTGATCTATCCCATTTGATTTTCTAACATAGCCAATTTGTTGATAATCTTATCATTGAAATCTTTGGAGACAATAATTGCCAATTTTAATCGAGAGTATTTCTAAGGAACACACCTTTCTTAGGATGTAATTAACTATGGGGGCTTGCCCCAATCGAAAACTTTAGAACCTAGTCTAAATAAATCATACTTTATTCATCCATGTAAAGTAGGAGAAAAATCTCTAGTATATTCAAAGACCCATCATGCCTTAGGAGTCCTTATTAGGTGATTAGGTTCATTGAAGAGTGATGTCTCTATCTTTTGAGATAGTACATCATACCTCAATGTCGAACTCGATCACTTCAATAAGTACACCCTTAGATCTGCGTGTTGTCCTCCATATACATATCGAAAATGAACACTACAGCTATAAATGAACTCAAGCTATAGTGAGCTGATAGGAGATAGCCTCTTAGTGAAACATTTTTGCTAACTCACTCTATTTAGAGAGAAATCCATTGGGTTTCTCTCAAATATCTCAATCCACCCTACCAATTTCCTCCATCTTCAATTATAAGCACAATGAAATCAAATAACTCTAATTTAAAAAAATGTATTTCTTTAGAATTTTATGTAATTATTATTTGCCCTAAACTAACCGTGAGCCAATCCAAATGAAATTTTAAGTATAGATGTATTTAGATGTGAAGCTTAGTAAAAATGATTTTATGTTATTCTATATTAAAAAATAGATTTCTCCCTAAGTTAAGTTAATTAAATAACAAATGGTCATAAAAAATTCCCAAAGTCTATGTGTAATTCAAATGCATCATGTTATGTCTCAAATAATTTTCTTATCTTTGGTAAATTATGAATTGCATTTGGTAAACTTTTGAAAGCTTGAAATTAGGGATCAAAATTCATAATAATTAGTGCTTCGATTATAAAATTCTAGAAAAATGTAAGAGAGTTTCTAGCATATTTCTACATGCACATAAATTATTTTAGAATTTTTAGAGGTTATTTGTCATGTTTAGTGATTGGAAAATAATGTTTTTCACTATTTTCTAATTGTTAGGTTATAAAATTAATTTTTATAATATTAATAAAATTTTAAAGTGAATCTCTCTTTCTTTTGAATTTTTATTTGATTACGTGCATAAGTTTCATATTTACAACTGAAATTTCACTTTAGACCAAATTATAAAATTGCCCCTATATGTGCCCATGGCTATGGCATATGTTTCAGACGTTTCATACTTCTATTTTATTGTTTTCAGCATACATAAAATTTTTTAAATTATTTAGAATTATCTCTGTATTTTCATAATTAAAATATTTGATATTTTAATCTTTAAATATAAGAAAATATCCTAAATACACTTGAAACTCTTAGTGTGACTCAAATATCTTATTTTAAGCCTTTGAGTAAAATCATATTATTTTTCTGAATCCTTTACACAACTTTACATTTACAATTTAAAACGAAAAAAAAAACCACTTTTTAAAAATTTAAAAATTAAGATAACTAAGGGGTTGTTTGGGATAAATTTTGTTTCTTATTTTTTTTGTTATTTTTGAAAATATATTTGTTTAGAATATTTTTTGTGTTTTTTTTTTTTTATTTTTAAAAACACTCAAAATAATTTTTACATATTTTGAGTGTTTTAAAAATAACAATTATAATCAAATGTATTTTATTTTTTAACAAAATATAAACAAAATAAAGAAAAGCACAAAACAAAAAATAAAAAAGTGATCGAAAATGGCCCCTAAGAAAATCAAAAATGACTGATTAATGGCATAACTCATGCATAATTTCTACTTAGCAGATCATTTTAATTGGTCTTAACACATTCTAAATTATTTGAAATTTTCAAGTTCATTTGATATTTTCTTAATTATTACTATTTAACAATAATTATAAGGGCATTTATGTACATATCACACAATTCCTATATATTTATATATCTAACACCTAAATTTTTATTTTTACTTAAATAACACCTAAATTGTCATTATAATATCAAAAAATAACACCATCGTTACTTTTAAAACTGACATGGTCCTTTTTATGCATAGAAAAAGTGTTATTTTTATTAATATTAAAATTTAATTATTAGATATATAAATACATAAAAATTATGTACTATGCATGTAAATTTTACTAATTATAAATGATACCATTGCAAGTTTAAAATTATTTGGGTAAGTTCAACTCATATGTTTGGGCATGAATTTAAATTTTCATAAGTATTAGATGTAATTAAAATTTCACACATCTTATTTTGAATTTTTGAATATGTACGAGGTTATTTTAAGTAGTAGAATATTTTAGCGGCTGTTTGAGATCAATTTTGTTTTCTATTTTTTTGTTTTTATTTTTATATTGTTTTTAAAAATATGTTTATTTAGAATATTTTTATGTGATTTTATTTTTTATTTTCAAAAGCAAATAATATTTTTAAAAATAACAAGTACAATCAAATATGTTTATTTTTAACCAAAATATAAATAAAACAAAATAAAAATACAAAATTAAAAATAAAAAACAAAAGTGATCCCAAACGGCCTCTTAGTTATTTTAGTTAATTATAGATTTTTGGAGCTCTCAAAAATCAAATGTCAAATATTGAAAATTTTTCCATGATTTTCACCTTCATGTGATAGTTATAAAAATATTAAAAAATTCAAAAAATATCTTTAATATATGGGTACGTACTTTAATTTGATTTAATATATTTAAAGCTTAATCAATTCAGTTTAATCTTAAATCAAACAATTTTTTAAATTATTGTAATAATATCAACTTTTTTTAATATATGTAATTTAATAAAAAATAAAGTTATCTTTGACCATCAACATAATTCTTTTAGATATTAAATTTTAAAATTTTAACTTTTTATTTTTAAATCTCAATTTTAATCTTAAATATCTCGTCATTTTTTGAACGTTTTGAATCTTAAGCCTTATTTGATAATTTTGAAAAGTTTAATAAATTTTAAAAGTTAAAATATTCAAATTTAAATTTCATGCTATTGAATACAAGTTGCTCATTAATAAAATTCTTTGCATTATCAATACACACATACTTGTATATTGCCTTATTCAAATTTAGTTGACCCTTGGTTAAACTAAGCTAATCATCTTCTAACATTTCATATTCCATGATATACTACTATCACTACTTGTATTTAAATATATTTTTAAGGTTATACAATCATTGCACTTCACTCTATGCTCTTTAGTTGATTAATTTAATCTCAACTAATGACTTTTAGTCAAACTTGACTAATATAAGGCATGCCATACACTTTATTATTTGAGTACACTAGTCAATTTTTATTTTTTGATAGACTACTTAATAAAGGAGAACATATTCTAAGATAATCTACATAACATTTTTGGATAGTCTTGTCTACCCTAGTCCTCTTAGGTCCAAGTGACATTGTATGTCACAACACATAGTGAGACACTTCTAAATGTTATTTTGATCTACCATGTTTGCATCAATTACATTTATGTATTAGTTTAATTGATATCTTGACCTACGCCTAGCTTTCCTATACACTCTTTGGTAGGCTTCCTTTAAACTTAATCATACAACTTTGATTAAGTGTAATTTTCAGACAATCCTGCTTTTTTAACTATTATCTCTTATCTCATTAATCATGCTCTTTTGACTATTAATCTTTTTAGAATAGTTATGAACTTTTGGCATAGTTTATTTTTAGTATAGTCAAACCTTTTTGATTATACTATTTACCCTCCTATTCATGCTATTTTGACTAAAAAATTCCCTCTATTGGCCATATTCTTTAGGCCAAGTTTATCTCTAATAGTTATTTTCTTTTAACCATACTATCTTACTCTAATCATGCTTTTTCAACCAAATCATTCCTCAATCTAATCATACATTTTTATTTTCCTTACACCCTAACATAGTCACGTTTTTGGTATAGTCATTTATTAGTGAAATCATATTTTTTTTATTTGATTAGCATTATTTTAAAATTTCTAGTTAGGAACTCCCTTAAACTTAACCATATCAAATTTTATTGAATTTTATCCTAACATAATCATGCATTTTGAGTAAAGTTTACAATTATTTTAACCATACCATGCGTTTAAATATTTTTTTCTAAGTATACACATATACCCAAATATGCTCATATTTTCCAAGTAAATTGTCTCTACTTTGAATAGTCTCGTACTCTTGATATTTATAATTATTTTTGAACATTTGGAACCTTTCTATTTTTCAAGTATTTCTACTTCACTCAAACTCATAAGTCTTATCCAAAATAGTTGGTTGATAGTTTCAACTATCCCATTTTTGCATACTATCGTATATATATATGCATAATGTCAATTAGCACAAATTAATAGGGTATGGTCCTTTTATAGATCTGAAAACCAATATTTTCAAAACTCAAGCAAGCATAATTCCACTTATATATAATGCCAAATCTGTAGAAAACTGAGACATTCTATGCTAAAATGTTGGCATCAAACTGATCTTTCATATAAACCAAATACCTAATATCTATTTATTTCAAACAACTCAGTTTGGATACTTGATTCAAGAGCTACATCATATTTAACTATTGATGTTGGACAACTTCACCACCCAAATCCATATTATAGTTCTCAACAAGTGTCAATTGGAAATGGTGATCTCTAATATATCACTCATTCCAAACAAGGACTACTGCCTAGTTCAACTCATAAGCTCCTCCTAAACTCTCTACTTCATGTCCATGATATCCCCCATAACCTAATTTATGTTCATAAATTTGTCTTTGATAATCATTGCACAGTCACTTTTGATTTTGCTAGTTTTACCATCAAGGATTTGAAGACCAACCACACTCTCCTTCAACGACTATTTCACCAAGGACTTTATCAAACTAATTATTCCCAAACACATTCCTTGCTAATAGATCTTTTTATCTCCACCACCTCATCAACTATCTAGCATCATTGCATAGGACATCCATCCTCTCCAGTTCAATGTTAATTATGTCTTTTTCCTCTTATAAGTCATTTCTCCCATTGTCCATCCTATGCTACCTAAAAATCTTACAAATTACCTTTTTCTCCATCGTTTATAGATCTTGTACTCCTTTAGAGTTAATATATAACAATGTATAGGGTCCTTCCCCAATTTTGTCTATGGAAGAATACAAATATTATCTTTTATTTGTAGACAATTTTTCTCATTTTATATGGGAGCATCCAATGAAACAAAAGATTAAAATATTTTCTTTTTTTTCTTACTTTTCAAGCTTATGTTGAGCATTATTTTGATAAATTAATTAAAATCTTATGATTTGATGCTGGTGGGGAATATGCTAATAAATTGTTTCAAACTTATCTTAAACAATTTAACATTATACACAAATTCAGCTCCCCTTATATACTTCGATAGAATGGAGTGGCTGGACATAAACATTGACACATTAGTAGAACCATTCAAATCCTTTTATTTGAAGAAAACTCCCATCTCTATTTTTGGTTCATGCTTTATTCACTATCATTTACCTCATAAATATATGCCCTCTCCTACCATACACTAAAAATCTCTTTATCAATTATTGCTCAATAAATTTCTAGTCTACCGTCACCTTTGAGTTTTTGGCTATATTATCCATGGTTATCACCTACTCAATGCCATAAACTTCAACCTAAAGCTATACTTTTCATTTTTTTTGGGTTATGCCTCTCATCATAATACATATAAATTCTATAACATCCATAGATGAAGCATTCTTATCTCTCTCCATGTAATATATCAAGAAACTATTTTTCCATACAACATTGCCTCTTCAAATCCTCAGTCTTCCCCACCCTCTACATATATGCCACCAGCTTTTTTGGTCCCCATAAAAACTACTATAGATATTCCTCAACCTCCAACTAGTCATAATATCCAAACTTTACCCTCTTCCACATCTTTAGAACCTCATCATTCAACAATGGATCACCAACCTTCATTATCCTTTAATTCTATCATATCACCTACTCTTCCATTTACTTTAATCTTGCCACCAACAAATCCTCATACTCATTGTTGACCTCACTTATGAAGTGAGGATTTAATCTTCCTATCATAGGTCTAGGAGTCTTCTAGACACTAAGAGCTCCTTAGTCATATGACACAACTAGTGGCTAAGTGAATACTTAACCTGAACCTAAAAACTTTAGGAGGGTTTGCCATAGGATTAGACTAAGCCTTAGGACCCAAGGTGACTTACCCATCCTATAGCCTAAACAAGCTTATGCCTACCTCTTTAGCCGAGACCCAAATTAAACCCAAATTTAATGAAACTCAATAGAAATCTAAATCAAATATATTTGAATTGAAATCTAAATCCAATTGAGCTTGGGTTGAGGTAATTAGGTTGATTAACTCAATTAACTCTTTTAAGCTCAAAATCACTTAAGTCCAAATAAAATAAAATTAAATCAAAATTAAACCAAATTAAATTAAATCAAAAGCACAAAATTAATGCATAAACACAAATGAACTCAAAAATAAATTCAAATGAGGTTCAAAGTAACAAATAGGTCATTTGACTTATAGTTGATCCATGTGGGCCCCATTAGGTCAAAAGTCAACAAACCAAAACTTGTCCAAATTAAATTACTCTGAAAGCTCAAAATCATTAAATGAACATACTTAAACATAAAACTAAACAAATCTAAATCAAATAAGATCTCAAATGGATTAATTGGATCATTTAACCCATTAAGCCCAATTTAAGTTAAAATGAATTCAAATCAAAATTATCATCAAATTAAATGAAACCAATTACTCTAAATTACAATGACCACTTAATCAAACATGATTAGAGCTTAAACACATCTTGGTTGAGTCAAACAAATATTAACTCAATTGAACCCAATTTGACCCATTTGAACTCAAAATGGGTCAAATCCAAATCCAAGCCAAATTAAACAAAATAATTGACCCAAAACATTCCAAATAATCCATAAAACATAATTGAAACATAATCTAAACTTAAAATAACAAATTGATTCACATAAATCAACTTAACCAATTTTGGTCAAAGTTGGTCAAACTTTAGTCAAACTTGGGTCAAATATAAAATTAATCAATCAAAACTATCATAAATGATCAATCAATCATAATTAAAGAAAATCCAAAGTGAATGACTCAAATCAGGCTGCTTGAACCCAACCCAACTCATTTGGGTCAACATAAGTCGACCCAATCCCAAATCAAGCCCAAATGGGATAATAACACTCAAATCATTTTGTAAAAAGAAATTCAACTTCTATGGTTGGGTGAAACAAAGAGAGAGAGAGAGAGAGAGAGAGAGAGAGAGAGAGAGAGAGAGAGAGAGAGAGAGAAAGAGAGGGTGAAAACCAAATCTTGTAAAAAAATCCCCTCATTCGCTCCTCTCCATCTCTTGCATTGAATGACATTGACCTCACAGTCACAAGAGGAGACTTTGGAAGCTAAAATCCAAAGTCTCCAATTCCCCACGGCCACCCAACCACCTCCCATCACCATTGATGGTAATTTTCGGCCACCATTAAGAAGGGAGGAACATAGGTACCAAAGAGATCCAATTATGCATTAGAGAAGCTCCAAGAACTCCTCTGAGCAAGAAGAACCCATCTTCACTTCTTTTCGCCATGAAAATGACCCAATCTGAGCAGCTTCTGGCAAAGTGCGGTGGAGGTTGGTGATTATGACGTTCCAAGGCAAAGCAAGAGTCCAGATTCATTCCAAAGCTTCGTCTCGCATCCAGGAGTGTGATCGAATCAATTATGCCGCCGTAAATCATCCCCGATGAGATAATTTTTAAATCTTGTAGCTGGCCATAGGATCTCTTGTTTGTGACGATACTTGCATGATTTTAAAAATTTCCATTAGGTATCTCTTGCATCTTTCATTTTACATGATCCCAATGCAAAAATAGAAGTTTTTCAGCATGAATCGCCATGAAATCGAGCCCAAAATGGACCCTCGACGTTCAATTTTCTCGTTCGTCTGTCAGTCTGGCATTTCGGATGTGGCTTTCATCCATTGGGAAGAAGACGCACAACAGCCGTCCGATCCCCCTATTAATAGGGACAAACGACAGCAATTAGAAGGAGATCCGGTCAAATTTCGTCCCTCAGATCGTGCGATTCAATTTGGACCATCCTATCCGTGAAACCGCGTCTTCCCGCTCAAACACCGTGTCAGCGTCACGTGGTCCAATTAAGCTTCACCACATGGAACCGCATGGCCTAGTCAACACCGCGTGGCGCTGATTGGGTTAAGTAAGAAAATCAGGATTTTTTAATTTTAAAAATTATTTAAATTTTGTGAAACTTCAAAAATTTATAAAACTAACATACTAAACAAAAAATTACAAATAATGGCATGTTGGATTTGTGTTTGCGAGAGGAATCCAGCAAGCCCAAAATCCCCAATTTCTATTGGGTATTTGGAGCTGAATTTAGGTTTTTGTAAAAATATAATTTCATTAATTAAACTAAAAATACATATCAGATTGATCTAAAATTTTTAGGGATTGAAACTAAAATTAAAATACACATACCATAAATATTTCAAGTCAAAATAATGAGTGGATTAGGAGATATTGATTTTCAAAGTTTAAATGCTTAAATTCATGAATTAATTAATTGAAAAATCTAAAAAATTATAAAAATCTTCAAAATAAATTAAACCACTTCAGTTAATGTCTAGGATCCTTAAAAAAATGATATGATCTTCAGAAACTTAATAAACTTAAAATAAACACTTAGAGTTATGATTTAATAAATTAAAGAATTAATTAAAACCAAACTCATATTAATTTAAATGTTAAATCAAAAATCAGAAATAACATAACACTTAAATGGTTGTTATCATACCTCAAATCAAAAAAATATCACATAATCTTTAAATGAAATTAAATTAAACATAAATTTAAACCTAATTAAAGTAATGAAACTCAATTAAATGATTAAATTTTAAATTAAACTCAATTAAATGATTACATTTTAAATTAAACTCATAACTAAACAAATCATTGAAACTTTAATCTCCAATCAAATTATTTAATCCTTGAACTAAGATAGATCCTTAACTAAACTCATAATGAAATGTCATATTAAGTTAATTACTTAAAACAAAACTAAATTAAATTAAAGAAATCAAGAAAAGACTTAAAGAAAAGTAAACCCAATTTGGATAAATAATTCAAATAAAGTAAACCAAGATAATCAAAAACCAAACTTTTAATTACATAAGTTCACATTTCCATCCATAAATAATCAACTTAGTTAACAATATAAATCAAATTAATCTAATTAAACCTATATTGAGCATTAAATCTTAACCATATAAAACCACATAATAACTTAAAGTAACTGAAAATCAAATTGATTAGAAATCCAATTCATCCTTATCATTTAATATTAATCAAATTCATCCAAATAAAATTAAGGTAAACTTAATCAAATTATTATATAACTAAATGAGATCTAATTCAATCCATTTGGAATATTATGACTAATTAATCATTAAATATAAACCTAATAACTAAATTAAACATAAACTCATAATTAAAGTATTAAATAAAATCAATGAACATAATAAATGAATGAAATCAAATAAAACTCTAATTATATATAATCAAGCTTAATTGAAATAAAAATAAATAATTAATTCACTTAATCTAATCAAACAACAATAATAATATTCATTTAGTCAATCGAATTTAGGTAAAATGTTTAATTAAATCTCTTAAATCAAATCACTCACATGTGGGCAATTAAGTCATTAATTTCTAATTAAATAAATCTTTAATTAATCTAATGATATAAAATTGAATTATCCTTAATAAAATCTGATCAATTAAACATCTAATTAATGCAAACTTAATAAATTAACCCATCATTTTAATAAACCAAATTGATTTAAATAAATCACATCAAAACAAATTCTTAAATCAAACTTAAATAAAACATTTAATTAAATTTATTATCAAGATTTCATCAACATGATAATAATTAATCAAATCTTTAATTAATTTAATCAAATATATTAATTAAGCTAATTATTTAATTAAGTTAATCATATTAAACCTAAGCTTAATCAAACATAAATTTGAACTTAATTAAATTGCAATTAAGTGTCAATTTAATCCTAAATTAAACCAACTTGGTAAATCTAAATCATCAAATCTTTAATTGCATCATTAATCTAAACAAACATAAAATCAAATTAAAAGTTTCTGCAAACCAACAACCTAAATCAAATCAAATTCTACTGAAGTTGATGAAAAGATTAATCAACCTATCATTAAATCTTAGTTAAGTTAATCAAATAAATTAATCAGTCAAATCAATTAAATAAAGATTAAATTAAATTAAAAAATTGCATCAAACTAAAAGAATGATCAATATATAAGCTAAATAACTAGCTTAAGAAATCAAATCCTTAATTGGAATTCAATTAAAAGAGTAGATTAAACTCCAATTAAACCATAAGTTAATTGGAATGCATTCACTAAACTAAACCAAACTTAAATGAAATATTAGAATCAATGAATCTAAATAACATCGAAATGATATTAATCATACGAAATTAAAATCTTAAATTAAAACCCAAGAGAAAGGAACTAGATATTAATTTAAAGGATATTAAATTATCAAAATTTAATTAAATCAAAACATTTAATCTAAAATTAATCAATCAAAATACATGAAGATTAAACAAACTCAAATTTTAAAATCGAAATCAAATCAAATCAAATAAATTACACAAATTTAAATGGGCTAATTAAAATATTTAAGGAGGTTAGTTAGACTTTTTAGGATGAAGATTTAGGAGTTAGGATGTAGAATAGGGTGAGTTTCATTCAAAAATGGAATTCATCCTACTCTTCATTCTTCAAAACCTAAACATCACTTTGAACAAAAAAAAGTGAAATTAAAATGAAAAATAAATCATTAAATCATTTGAATTGTAACCACCCAAAGGTAACATTTAAACAAATTCAAACTCCAAATTGAAACTTAAACTAAAGAAGCATAGTAAAGTCTTGTTACACAAGTCCTCTTTTCACACACTAGAATACTAGGTCACTGACCTTAGAATTAGGTTAGGTCGATGTGTTAATGGTATGATTGATGTTGTGTTTTGTTTTGTGATGTAATATTTTAGACTGGATGTTAGGAATGTGGATCATAGATTGAATGTTAGGCCATTGATAGTCTAATATTATTTTTTATAGGGGATTGTGCTTAAGGGGCAGCTGTAAAAATAAATATAAATATTTTGCTTGCAAGTTGCTTATGCTCCTAAGCATAACCCAAATTAGGACAGGTAGACTTGGTTACCCATGTGCAGGGTGCTAAGTCAAAATTATAAATATAACTATTTGGGATTGAATGTATGCTTAGCTAACCTCTGTTTTGTAGGTGTAGTTAGATTTACTTTTTCATATAAAATATAATTTTGTAACTTAAATTAGGATTAGTGCTATAGGGGATTAAGATGAGTAGTGGATAGAAGGCTTAGTCCCTAGGGTGCCCTATGATGCCTTTAGAGCAAATCAAATAAAAAGGAAGAAAATGAGGACATGGAGAGATAAAGAAAAGAAGACCCCCATAATATGTATTATTTTGTAATAGAGGTTGTATAAGGGTAGAGCTCGGCTACCCATCTTTTCTCTTTTCGGGGTGTACGGCAGAACCCGACCGCACCGACCTTTTATTCTTTTATAAAATTTATGCATGTTTGATTGATGTTGTGTTCAGATTGTGTATTAGAAGAACATGCTTTTCATAGTTTCTTAATGTTTGATATTTGAATGTGTGGCCTAGATACAGTAGGCTCTTAGGATAAACATTAATTTTTCTACCTAACTAATCACTCATAATTAAATTTTAATCAACTCACAACCTCATCATAGCCTAGGTTTTAAATAAGATAATTAAAATATTTAGCAACCCCTTCGTTGTATGTTGTATGTCCCACATCACACATATCATATTCCTTCTACCTTGAATATGGGGGATCTCCATCCTTGCATGATACGAGAATCTTTGACATGTGAGGGCATCTCTTGTGGTGGAGAACACCCTCTTTTCGCTGATTTATCCAATAACCTTATTTTATCATGCATTTAGGCATAAAGAAATCCCAAACCTTTGTTAAAATGAATGAGTCAAAAGTAATAAAATTTGAAAAGATTTGCATTTTAGATTAAATCATATACTCATACCACTCATGCTTTAGTCTCTTAGGGAGTGAGTTTAGGACCAGACTATATGGTTTTGAATCATAAGAGATGTTAGCTGGCGGCCACTCCAAGTGGTTGTAAGTCTAGAAGTCGAGTAGTTTACCCTCTCTTGTGGAGGTAAACCTTATGCCCATCTTTGCTTAGATTTAGGTCATGCTTTAGCTTATGCTAAAGCTCCCTAGTTTAGGATTTGAGGTAGCTATTTCCTTTAGGATACAAGTATAAATTCTCACCTCTTAGGCATTTCCACAATCTTGTGTTGATTGCTTATAAGCCCTATCAAACTAATAAAATTTCAACTCAAACAAAATAACTCTCCCCACCTTCAAATATATAAAGCCCAGCTATAGAGTAGATTGAAATGCTCACTAGGTTTCCTAGTATCATGAGTATTATCTACTTATCTTCCTTTAGATTCTAAAATCAGTCTTTCTAATTGAACAATTCCATTTGATTTTTCAAATATAACTAATTTGTTAATAGTCTAGCCTTAAAATATTTAGAGACCCTAATTACCTACTTTAATCGAGAGTATTCTTAAGAAATCTCATTTCCTAGGATGTAATTAACTATGGAGGCTTACCTCTATAGGAAACTTAAGAATCTGGCTTAAAATAAACCATACTTTACTTTTCCATGTAAAGTAGGGGAAAGATCTCTGGTATATTCGAAGACCCATCATGCTTTAAGAGTCTTTATTAGGTGATTAGGTCCATTGTAGGGTGATATTTCTATCTTTTGAGATAGTACATCATACTTTAATGTCATACCCGATCACTTCAATAAGTACCCCCTAAAATTTATGTGGCGTCCCACATCCAAAAATAAACACCACACTCACCCTATCATAACAAGGCTTCCGACTGGATCCTTACAACCAAAACACATTATCTGCTATTTACCTCACTTTTGGAGTGAGGATTGGTCACTACAATCCTAGGTCTAGGATTCTTCTAAACACTTGGAATTTCTTAGTACTAGGGAACTTCTAGTGATTAAGGGAATACTAAACCTAGGCCTAGAGACTTACAGAGCGTAACATTAGGTCTAGAATTACCTTAGGAAGAGGTGAAATCTCACATACCCTAAGACTCAACCAAAACCCATGATTAACTAACTAATCTAATCCAAACCAAATGGTTGCAATCCAAGCTCCAAGCCAACTTAGGTCTTAACTCAAATTAACCCATTTGAACTTCATAAGACCAAAATCCTATCCACCTTGAGTCAAGCCAACCAAACCTTACCTAAACCTCTTAATAATTCCAAACACTCAATTGGGCTTTAAAACCTACCCTGATCAATTCAATCAAACCAATCAACCCAATTAAATCAAGTTGACCCATTTGGCCTAAAGGGTTCAAATGAGTCAAAATCCAATCTAACTCAATTTAATTGTAATCAAGGCCATCAATCAACTTCAAATTCATCATTGTACATATTCTAACCTTTATATAATTTCAATCGAACCCAAATCCATTTAATCACCCAAGTTAGCCTAAATGGCCCAATTAGGCCAAACTTCAATCAAACCCACACTGGATCAAAACAAGTTATCCAATCTTTTCATTGATGATTATAGGTCACTATTGAACACTCCAGGACCTAACCAAGCTAATTTGGCCCCTTAACCCAAGTTGGCCCAAAGTGACCTAAAAGGCCAAATTAGGTCAAATCATGTTCTGAGCCAAATTGATTGCAACCAATGATTCTTATCAACCACAAATTGAATATTAAACATAACTCAACCACCAATTGAAGCCAACTGAACCTAACCAAGCCAATTTGGCATCTTGACCCAAGTTAAACCAATTTGACTTTAGGTTAAATTGTGCCAAATCAAATCATAAACTAAATTAATTGGAAACCAATAATTCTAACCAATCACCAATTGAATATTAGACATAATCCAACCTTCAATTGGACCTAATTTGGTCAATCCAACCTAATTGGCCTACTTAGCCCAATTTGACCTAAAGGGTCAAATTAAACCAAATGAGTCCATAATCCAAATCAATTCAAATCAACTCTTCCAATCAATCACCAAAGACCAATTGAACATAAACCTAACCCATGCTTAAGCCAATTTGGCCAATTTAGTCAAATTGGCCAACATGACCCATTTGAAACAAACTAAACTATATGAAGCAAATCCAAATCTAGCACAAATTGAATCAAACCAATTGCACCTATTCATTTCAAACAACCAATTAAACTTAACCAAACTCCAACTTTGACCCAATTTGATCAAAATGGTCAACTTAGCCCAATTGAGCACATTTGACTTACATGAGTCAAATTGAGCCAAACCTAACTAAACTAAGTCCAAACCCAACCAAACTTGACATAACTCATCCTTGGGTCACCATGGGCCTGCTTAAGTGGGTCCAACCCATGGTGAACCTTGGTTGAGTCAAACCCATTGAATCAAGCTCTCCAAATATGATAAAATTCACATTTGGATGGGTTCTCCAACTCCCCACCCTTTGACAGCCACCTTTGGCCTTTCTTAGATAGAGGACTACCGACCCAACCTAACCCAAGGCTGTTTGGCTTAGCCTTTGGCCAAAAGAGGGTGAGCTCACCCATGGGCAACCATTGGTCTACTTAAGGAGGGGTGAGCTCACTGGAGCATTCCCCGAGCTCCTCGTGCACCTCATTGCTACGAGACCAAGCTCTCTTCAAACCCGAGAGCCTCATCCCTCTAACCTCACCAAACTTTCATCAAAGTCAAATTAACTTTCCCCACACCTTCACCACACTCCGGCAACCCAAAATGAATCGATTCTCTATCTATTCGACCACCGGAAGGCATCCATAGACCAACTCAGTGACTTCTATAATAGCGTTTGGTCCACAGATTGATCAGTGGGGAGGCAGCTTGAGATCTTCTCAACAGGGCTTCATCTCTTCAAGACAAAGATACTTTTGTTGGAAGATTGCTAGTCTTTAGCTCCGGCAAGGTAAAAATCTATCAATTATAGATTTGGTCCTTATGTGTTAGTATTTTTTGAAACAAATTTTGTTTCATGTGATTTCCACCATAAGATCTTCTTAGATATCTTTTTTGATCATTTTGGAGTCAATTTTTCCATTAAACAAGCTCCGATGAGCTTGAATCGAGGAGCGGAAGGTGGATGGTGTCCGTTTTCTACCGTTCGCAGGATGATGGATCACCAGCCATCTGTTCCATGTGATTAGAACATATGTACATGATTAATCATGCTAGAAATCTTGATTTAATCCTTTCGTAATCATGGGTGGATTAGACAGTCGAGGAGAAACACTATCCGTCTCGCATTGGATGTTTTAAAAAATCAATACCGTGGTGCCACATGGAAAACGCTATCACGTCAGTGTCCACGTGGTGCCAATGATTTAAAATGATTAATTAGCCTTAAAAATTTAATTTAATTAGCTAGAACTTCAAAAAGTCACATCTAATTGTAAAAAAATAACAAAATGCAAATAATCCCTTTTTGGAAAGCTTAGACAGAGGAGAATTTAATAAAAATAAAATTCCTAATTAATGTCTAATGAACAGTGCTTAATTAATTAAAGCTTAGGCTAATTACCTTTATTAAGGCCAAATTACTTGGTTAATTAATTCTAAATTTTGTACATTGATTCTATGAGATGTCCTCTACCTCCCATATTTTTTTTTGGAATTATTTACCATGTCGTTTGGAAAATTCCATAATTTTAATCTTAATTACCCCTTTTAAGTGATTTAATAATTATTAAAATTAATGAATAGTAAAATTGAGTAATTAGGAATAATTAATCAATGAAAATAGGGAGGATAACATGAGAGTTAATGAGGACCTGCTCTTTTATGTAATCGTAAATGTATTCCCTTAATGAATTTAGTTAACATGTTTTGTAATTAGGGATAAATTAAGGAAATTAATAATAAAAGTTAAATGAAATTAAGTTAAAGAGCTCAAGTGTCAATCCATTAATTTTTTTATGTGTTTAATAACATAAAGTCATTAAAGAAATTATGATTCTCCCATTGGTGTGGGGAAAGCATAAAGAGTATTTTGCTTGAATATTTTTCTTCTTTAATTTAAAAAACTCTTAAGCATGAATTTAATTGTATTAGATCTATTGAGGTGCATTACCAATTTTATTTTTCCAAAGCATATCATTGAAGGCTCATGCTTAAGTGATTAATTAAATTAAAGAAGTTTGGAAAGTGTGATCAACGTGACATAATTAATGGATTGAACCTAATTAATTCATAAAATCTATTTAATATCTTTCATTCAACATATTAAACAATTAATGTGGGGTGGAGTGAATTCCAAGTATCATTTTTCCTCTTTAGGTTTTAATAACTTGAATATTAAAATTAAACCATAAAGAAGTGTTGACTAAGCTTAATGAATATTTATTTAACTTGATTGTCGGTAGGGTTTAATGAAATCAAGTGTGCTGTGTGGTGTTATTTAATTACTTCCATTTAATTATCATAAATGTGTATGTCATGTACTTCATACATTCATTTTTTAAATTAAAAGAATATGATTGCATTCAAATTGGATGAGTTGGACAAATACTATTATATGGTGTGGCTATTATCACTAGTAAATCCCAAACTATTTTGAAATTATATGTTAATTATGGATCAAATGATTTGAAACTTAAATCAATACTCATTATAAATAATTAATGAAGTGTTCATTTATTTGTAATTAAAGGATGGCAAGTGATGGTTTATCCCCATGATCTATGCTTATGCTTACATATATTTGAATTAAGAAGTATATAGTCTAAACATCTAGGAAATGCGAGGCTTTAAGTAGCCCCAATTAGGTCTTAGATAATCTCGCTTCCCTACTTTAATAACGACATGTACTTGCTTAATTTTATTTGTGTGTTTACTTCTGTTAGAATATAAAGTGAAACCCCTTTCTTTATGCCATTTAGCTTTATATAAATATAGGATATTAATACACAACCTTTTCATGATTTTATTTTTATGCTTATGTATATGTTTATGTATATTTAGATTAGCAAGTATATAGTCTAGACATTCTGAGAATATGAGGGTTTAAGTAGCCTCAAGGAGGTCTTAGATAATCAAACTTTCTTGGTTTAACGACATATACTTGCTTAAATTCTTAATACATCTTTACATATGCTTAAATATGAGATGAAATCTTCCTTTTCTATCAAATTCATACATTAACATTCCCCGAGCTCCTCGTGCACCTCATCACTGTGAGACCAAGCTTCATTCGAATCCGAGAGCCTTGTCCATCCAACCTCACCAAACTTTAACCAAAGTCAAATTAACTTTCCCCACACCTTCACCACACTCCCGCTACCCAAAATAAATCCATTATCTATCGATTCAACCATTGGAAGCATCCCTAGACCAACTCCGGTGACTTCTATAATAGCGTTTGTTCCATAGATAGGTGGGGAGGTAGCTTGAGATCTTCTCAACAGGGCTTCATCTCTTCAAGATGAAGCTAATTTTGTTGGTGGACCGCCAGTTTTTAGCTCCGACGCGATAAAAATCTGTCAACCATAGATTTGGCCCTTATGTGTTAGTATTTTTTGAAACAAATTTTGTTTCATGCAATTTCCATCATAGGATCTTCTTAGATATTTTTTTGATCATTTTGGAGTCGATTTTGCCGCTAAACGAGCTCCAACAAGCTCGAATAGAGCAGCGAAAGGCAGACGGTGTCTGCCTTCTGTCGTTCACAAAATGATGGATCACCAGCCATCTGTTCCACGTGATTAGAACAGATGGGCATGATTAATCATGAAAGAAATCTTGATTTAATCCTTTTATAATCATGGGAGGATCGGACAGTCGGGAAGAAACGATGTCTATCGTCGCTAAGTCAGTAGCCGCGTCGGACGTTTTAAAAAATCAATACTACTGTGACACGTGGAAAGCGCTACTACGTTAGTGTCCACGTGGCACCAATGATTTAAAACAATTAATTAGCCTTAAAAATTCAATTTAAATAGCTAAAAATTAAAAAAAAATTATAATAAATTATAGAAAAATAAAAAATTGCAAATAAACCCATTTTGGAAAGCTCATACAGAGCATAATTTAATAAAAATAAAATTCTCAATTAATGTCTAATAAACAATGCTTAATTAAAGTTTAAAGCTTAGGCTAATTACCTTTATTAAGGCCAAACTACTTGGTTAGTTAATTTTAAATTTAGCACGTTGATTCTATGGGAT
Source organism: Cymbidium sinense (assembly GCA_021442155.1). Lineage (NCBI taxonomy): Eukaryota > Viridiplantae > Streptophyta > Magnoliopsida > Asparagales > Orchidaceae > Cymbidium > Cymbidium sinense. Next base: position 46,837,658 of record CM038223.1, read on the forward strand.
ATCCTCTACCTCCCATATTTTTCTTGGAATTATTTGCCATGTAATTTGGAAAATTCCAAAATTTTATTCTTTATTACCCTTTTTATGTGATTTAATAATTATTAAAATTAATGAATAGTAAAACTAAGTAATTAGGGATAATTAATCAAAGAAAATAGGGAGGATAACATGGGAGTTAATGAGGACCCTCTCTTCTAATTAATCCCAAATGTATTCCCTTAATGAATTTAGTTAACATGTTTTGTAATTAGGGATAAATTAAGGAAATTAATAATAAAATTTAAATGAAATTAAGTTGAAGAACTCAAGTGTCAACCCATAATTTTTTTATGTGTTTAATAACACAAAGTCATTAAAGAAATTATGATTCTCCCATTAGTGTGGGAAAATCATAAGAGTATTTTGCTTGAATATATTTCTTCTTTAATTTAATAAACTCTTAAGCATGAATTTAATTGTATTAGATCTATCTAGGTGCATTACCAATTTTATTTTTCCAAAGCAATCATTGAAGGCTCATGCTTAAGTGATTAATTAAATTAAAGAAGTTTGGAAAGTGTAATCAAGTTGATATAATTAATGGATTGAACCTAATTAATTCATAAAATGTATTTAATATCTTTCCTTCAGCATATTAAACAACCAATATGGGTTGGAGTGAATTCTATGTATCATTTATTTGCTTTAGGTTTTAATAAGTTGAATATTAAAACTAAACCATAAAGAAGCTTTGATTAAGCTTAATGGATGTTTATTTAACTTGATTGTCCATAGAGTTTAATGAAATCAAGTATGTTGTGTGGTGATATTTAATTACTTCCATTCAATTATCATAAATGTGTATGTCATGTACTTCATACATTCATGTTTTAAAATTAAAAGAATATGATTGCATTCAAATTGCATGAGTTGGACAAATGCTATTATATGGTGTGGCTATTATCACTAGTAAATCCCAAATTATTTGAAATTATATGTTAATGATGGATCAAATGATTTGAAACTTAAATCAATACTCATTATAAATAAATAATGAAGTGTTCATTTATTTGTAATTAAAAGATGGCAAGTGATGGTTTTATCCCCATGTTCTATGCTTATGCTTACATGTATTTAAATTATAAAGTATAAAGTCTAAACATCTGGGGAATGCGAGGCTTTAAGTAGCCCCAAGGAGGACTTAGATAATCTCACTTTCCTACTTTAACAACAGCACATACTTGCTTAATTTCATTTGTGTGTTTACTAATGTTAGAATATAAAGTGAAACCCTTTCTTTATGCCATTTAGCTTTATATAAATATAGGATATTTATACACAACCTTTTCATGATTTTGTTTTTATGCTTATTTATATGTTTATGTATATTTGGATTAGCAGTATATAGTCTAGACATTTTAAGAATATGAGGCTTTAAGTAGCCTCAAGGAGGTCTTAGATAATCAAACTTTCTTGGTTTAACAATGACATATACTTGCTTAAATTCTTAATACATATATAAATATGCTTAAATATGAGATGAAATCATCCTTTTCTATCAAATTCATGCATCAACATTCATTGAGTGTGCAAAATATGGGTATATTGCCTGTATAAGTATATACTAAATAAAATATTAATAAAAATTTTAAAAAAAAGGAAAGAATGTGGATATTATCAATAATGAAAGGAAGTAGTGGGATATTACTCATGTGATGGTGACTTAATTTTATTGATTAAGATGCTTTTCATGTTCGAATAAGACTCATTAAGACTAATATAAACTTAGGCTAAATAAAATTGATTGGTGGTTCATCAAGAGAATTAAAGCCATAATAATTTATCTTTAGAAGTCAACTTAGGCTAGGGATGAAAGAGTTAAGCCTCTTTCTTCTGTTTATTATGATAGATCTTAAGTATAGATATATATAAGTATATATAATATATATATATATATATATATATATATATATATATATATATATATATATATATATATATAAGTTATAATCCAATCAAGCCACTAAAAGCCTTAAAAATGAAACCATCCTTTAAGGATAATTTAAACAATCCTAAGACTTTAGAAAATCATAATGCTAAAGATAAATCAAGACACACCACACTAAGCCTTAGCACACATATTAGAATACTAAGTCATCGACCTTAGTATTAGGCTAGGTCGGTGTATATTATGATGATATATTTTGTCTTGTGATGCAATATTTTAGACTGGATGTTAGGATTATTTATGTGTAGATTGGATATTAGGTCGTTATTAGCTTAATGATGTCATATGCAGGGGATTGTGCTTGTGGGGCAGTTGTAATAATAAAAAAATGTAAATGTTCTCGCTTATAGGTGCTACTTATGCTTTGAAGCATAATCCAATTAGGACAGGTGAGCTTGGTTACCCAAGTGCAGGGTGTTAAGCCCAAATATGTGAAATATAATTATTTGTCTTGTATGTTTATTTAGCTAACATCTATTTTATAGGTATAGTTAGATTTCATTTTTCATGAAAGTGTAATTTTTATAATAGGATTAGGATTTGTGCTATGGGGTTTAGGATGAGTAGTGGCTAGAAGACAAAGACGTGAGATGCCCTATGAAGCCTAAAGCAAACTAATCCAAAGAAGGGAAGAAGAAGAGGGATTGAAGACCCCCATAACATTTATTTCAATTATAATGATTAATTATAATCCTGGTTGTATAAGGGTAGAGCTCGGCTATCCAACTTTCTCTTTTTCGGGGTGTACAACGGAACCTAGCCGCCTCGGCCTTTTATTATTTTATGAAATTTAAATGCTTAATTATTGTGTTTAGTTTGTGCACTAGAAATGACATGTTTTTCTTAGGTTTCTTAAAGTTTGATGATTTGATGTGTGGCTTAGATGTCGTAGGCTCTTTAAAATAAAATTAAATTTGTACCCACACTAAATAACTCATAACTAAGTTGTAATGCAATTCATAGCATCATCTTAAAGTCTAGGCTCTTAATCAATATAATAAAAGATCTAGCAATCTCTTAGTTGAATGATTGTATGCTATAACAACATGCATTTGATATCATCTCATCTTTGAATAAAGAGGATCTCCACTCTTGCACGATAAGAGATATGCTTGACCTTTGAGAGCGATCTCTTATAGTGGAGAACACCTCTTCCCACTGATTTAGCCCATAACTTAATTTCATCATGCATGTAAACATAATTATTTCGAGCCTTAGTCCAAAGTAAATGTGTCAAGATGATCCAAAAACTCATAAATATTTAACACTAGTCTAAGTCATATTTTCACACTAAATATTATCTAATATTCTATAAGTGAGTCTAGGATTTTAGCTTCTTTTATAATTAATAATATCCTAGCTATCTTGCATTTACATATGACTAGCCTACATGATCTTAAAAATACAGGAGGTGTTAGCTGACAGCCACTCTAGGCAGTTGTAAGTCTATAGGAGTCGAGATGTGTTCATTCTCTGTGGAGGTGAACCAGTATATCCCATTCCCCCAAGTAAAATTATGTCCAGCTCTTAGCTTGTGCTAGAGCACTCTAGATCTAGGTTCTGAGGTGGCTTGTTTCTCTTTTTCTATGAGTATAAGTTCTCACTTCTTAGGCATCTCTACAACCTTATGTTGTTGGGTTATAAGTCCTAGTACTCTAATAAATTTTAAACTCAAACAAAATAAATTGTCCCCTTCAAAAATATAAAGTCTCATTTTAGGGTAGGTTGGAGCATTTAGTTGGCCTCCTAGTATCTTAGGTGTTCCCTACTTATCTTCATGTGGAATCCAAAAATAAGTCTTTTCATTTGAACCTATCCCATTTGATTTCAAAAATAACTAGTTCTTTGATAGTCTAGCTTTGAAATCTCTGGATGCTTTTATTGACTATTTTAATTGAGAGTATTTTTAGGAAACTTCTATTTCCTAGGATGTAATTAATTATGGGGACTTTCCTCCATAGAAAACTAAAGAACTTGGTATAAAATAAACATCACTCTACTTTATCCATGTAAAATGGGGGAAATATCTCTAGTATATATGAAGACCTATCTGCCTTTGGAGTTCTTATTAGGTGATTAAGTCCATTGTAGGGCGATATTTCTATCTTTTGAGATAATACATTATACCTTAATATCACACTCAATCAATTCAATAAGTATCCCCTAAAATCTGTGTGGTGTCCCTATGACTCCAAATAAAAATAGCACATATGCTTACTCACTTCAGTCTAAACCACCGACTCCACTTTATATACTAAAGCTACTATTGAATAATGAATTCCTATGTTTGAAGAATTTGTTGCTCTTCGACCTCAAGGAACTTGGGTGTTAATTCATCCACTTGCATCTTAAAATGTCTTATGATGTAGATCATTGTATAAAAAAATTCAATTTGGTTGGCACAATTGCTAGACATAAAGCTCACCTTATAGCCCAAGGCGATAAACAAAAGTATGGCTTAGACTATCTTGACTTTAGCCCTATTGTAAAAATTTCAACAATTCATCTTTTTCTCATAGTTGCTAGGACATTCAAATGGAGTATCCTGCAATTATATATGTCAAGCACTTTTTTGCATGGTACTCTCATTAATATAGCTTATAGTCCATAACCACCTAGCTTCCATAATCCTAATTATCTTGACCGTGGTTTTTTGCTCAAAAAGTCTATTTATGACCTCAAATAATCCTCATGATAATGGTTTTTAACTTTTACATCACACTTATAGCAATTGGAATTTTAGTTGCACACTATTGATACACCATTCTTCTTCTACAAATAGTCTAATCTCATAATTTATATCTTGATCTATGTTGATGATATACTTCTCACTAAAAACAAAGATAGCTTTACACAACCACTGCTTACATATTTACACAATCAGTTTCAACTTCGTAAACTTGACAGTTTACATTATTTTTTTGGCATCCAAGTCAAGCACACTTCAAATGGTTTTTTTTTTACGCCAATCCAAATATGATACAAGCATATTACGAAAGTAGGTATGGTTGATTGCAAGTTTGTTTCTACTCCTACACCAACTCAAGCTTCTACTCCTCTTGATACTCACCAATATCGATAAATCATAAGATCATTGAAATATCTAATGATTCTTTTTTAGTTAACAAATAATGCAAATATATGCATGATCCTCAACATACTCATTATCAATTTCTCAAATGCCTCTTACTATATATCAAAGACACTCTCTTATATGGTTTATCTATATTACCTATTTCTTTAACTCTAAATGCGTATAGTGATGCTGCTTAGGTTGGTGACCTTGTGGACCGAAGATCTACAACTAGATTCAATATTATTTTGGCCACACATTTATCTCCTAGCAAGTTAAAAGTAGAAAATTATGGCTCGTTCTTCTATGGAGGTTGAATATCATGCATTAGATACCACTACTAGTGATATTATTTGGTTGTGACATCTTGCCCAAGAATTTGGTTTACCTACATATTCTCTAATATCATTCCATTGTGATAATATCTCAGTTCTTATTTTAGCAACCAATCCTATTTTCCACACTAGAACAAAACACATAGAAATCAATATTCATTTCATTCATGAGTGCATATAAAATCACACTATTTCAATTCATCATATTAATTCCAAGTATCATTTAGCTAATATTTTTTACCAAACCACTTTTGGCATCAAATTCTATTCAGCTTCAAAATAAGCTAATGATCATTGCTAGTTCCATTATCTTTAGGGGGGTTGATACGTAGTCCTGATAAGCGCTTTACCTATATTGATACTGGTACAAATCTGTGTCCTTTTCTAACATCTTACAATATGACCATAATAGAATTGATCCCAACCGTCTCTATATAACTAACTATCCTTATGTACCTTTATATAAACTGATGTGCACCATCTCCTAAGCTAAGTGGAATGATTTTATTGGTGTTATAGTTCCTTTGTTTGTTATTTTTCATCTTCTATTCTATGATTTCATAATTATTCTATGATCAACTATATGTAAGAATTTTACAATTCCATGGTGATTTGCTGAAGTGATATAGAAAAAAGTTTATTAAATAAGCTATATATGAGATAAATTTTAAAAATAAGTATCATTTAAAAATTAATTAGATGTTTATATATAAAAAATAAAAAAAATTAAGTTTAGATATGGTTGCCAATTTAATGGGTGCTTAGTGCACCATGTTAGTGTGTCACCCATTAAATGAGCAACTTGCATTTTTAAAAAAAAATTGAAGTAGCAAGTGCATTAGACTTGCCAAAAAGAAAGAAAAACTACTTCAAACATTCTAAAAACTCATCGTCTCATAAGTGCAATTACAATGAGGCTACAAGTCGAAAGATAATATTCAACATTAATGAAAGAAATTTAGAATATTAAAATATAATAATAAAAATAAAATTTCATATAAAGATAGGATAAAAAGTTTATCTTAAATTTATTAAGGGTAAAACTAATTTACATGATTGAAATAGTAGAAACTTGAAGTTTTAACCTACTTATAAATGCTTTCAGAATATCTTATGACATTATTAAATTATAAAAGAATGGATGGTTTTAATTTCTTAATTTAAAACAAAGACGCTCAACTCAAACAAAATACGATAAAACTTAAGCATGACAAAGAGATGTTAGACTTTGCAATGCATAAAAATAACAAAACATAACATTTTCGAAAACTAATGCCGACGATGACACCTACGTGAAATTGCATCACTATTAGGTGTGTAATGATTAGGTGCACATAGTAGATGATCACGTAGATGATGTTGGCCTTCCTTTTTGTTCTTGCTCAATCTTTCCTTGATGACCTCTTTCCTATCCTGAATATGGATGCAACAAATAAGGTGTAGCCTACTATATATATGATGTCACTCCCTAAGATTAACTAGAATAATTCTATGATTCGCCTTGTGGAATCCAAAAAGGAGGGGAAACAACATATGGTGAAGAGGTGACTATTTTATAGGGTTGGTGCTAGTGGTCATACTCAAATGTGGAAGGACCTAGATCAATGCATGAGATGGTCACATACCCATATCAAAAACATGCCTTGCTTGGGCTGAAACTTCTTCCTGAAATGTACCCTCTGCTGACATGAGTTGATAATAGGTTTCACTAATGTGCACGCACAACCTCATATACCAAGATAGCTTCTCGAACTTATTTACTTCCATTAGTAGTTCAGAATCTCATGTTTGCCTAAGTAAAGTTAGAAGATCTCCTTAGATGCTAAAAAGTACTTTTTGCATTAATCTAAAGAGTAAATGTCAACTCAATAGTTTAAAAGAAATAAATTATCAAACTATGATAATAAGTTACAAATGCTCACTGTTTAGGTGCTGTAGGATAATATGTGGTGTGAGGGTAAGGTGGGGTCTTTAATAAGTATAGTGATACCCATGATCTATACCATGATATATAGCTATTTATTGTATGCTCACTATCTTCCTCACCATCAATGATATTAACAATGTAATCTCATCTGCTCTGTTACATAGCTATGTGCACTTGATGATACACAACCAAATCAACATCTGCTTTTCTATGCCCATCAACCCTCTTGAAACTAAGATACATTGATGTCACATTTATACATGATAAATGTTTGAATTGTCTAAGAACTCTATCAAGGAGATGGTACTCCACCCACTTCTAACTGATAGAAGGAACATATGCTAACCAAATCTCCTCACCTATCATGTAAATGTTTGACACATGTAGCCTAATTTGGTTGTTGTAGGGCTTCCAGATAACTTGAATATGGGACATGTAAAATGACATTACAATTTACAATTATAATAAACATTGTAGAAAGATACTTGAGATTTATATCTAACTCTATAGTAGGCCCTCCAGCTCATTTATGTACAGCTCAATATTTTTCACTAGCATTTTTCACACATATCCTTTGTTCCACTTACTCAATATAGTTAGCCAAAATATTTAAAATTTAATAATGATACATAAATTTCTTAAGCATGTTATGTTCTTACCTATAGCCAATACTCAGTCCATTAAGCTCTTGTGGATATGGTACATGCATTGCTGAGCTTCCAACATGAATATGTTCCCAAGAACAAATTTATAATAAATACAAGAATCCAACCATGTTAAACCACCTAGCTAGCCATTGGATGACTCCACCTCACAAGTTTCTAGCCATTTCAAGCTCTAACCATTATAGAACCACCTCCTTATGGTTGAACAAAGCCAAAATGGGGTTCACATATGGAGTGTGGTAGGATTTGAAATGGGGAAGCCTTAAGTACTCAAGACATTATCCTAACCTTCAAAAGAAGCCCCTAAAGCTCCCAAGCTTCCTTTGGCATCTTAACCCTAACCACCATCGACCTTTAAGGATGAATGCCTTAAAGATCATCACCCACAAAAACTCTTCAACCCTAAATTGAATCAACTCTTATATTCCCCACACCCCTAAGATCCAAAACTCAAGCCTTGCTTGATTTGAGCATGGGAAGGTAAAATAAGACTGAAGATCAATGACTGTTGCCAACACTTTGGTCTTGGGAGCAATCAGCGAGGAGGCAAGGAGAGATCTTCTTAATAAAGTGTAATCTCTCCAAGATAAAGTTACCTTTATTGGCGAAACCACTAGACATTATATCTAGTGGGGAAAATCTCCGAAATTATAAAAATCACTTAGGATTCTCAAGCTTTGTGAAGTGTTTAATTGATTCATTAGGTTTAAATTATAAAATTAAATTTCTATTCTCAATACTTTTGCATTAAATTTGGGTGAAAATTTAAGCTTAATCAACTCAAATTTGGCAGTGAAGGGCAAATGGTCTCCATCTATCGCTAGAGGTAGAAGACAACACTCACTATCCATAATCCGTTATTGGAATGGATGACTATGATCTTATCATATTGTATATTTGATATAATCCCTTTAAGATCATGGATTTGATCTAAGCTATTTGATCTTTGATCAAACGACTGAGATCAAAATCACATTAGTTGCCAGCCATGCCAGTGCCATGCAGGATGAGTTTAATAACTAATCCGACTATACCATATATAAAACATGGTTGAATGTTGACTTCACTTTTAGAGTGAGGTTGATTGCCATCATCTTAGGCCCAGGATTCTTCTAGACACTAAGATTTCCTTAGTGCTAGGAAACTTCTAGTGACCAAGAGGACACCAAGCCCAAGCTTAGAAGACCCATAGAGTACAACCCTAGGATTAGAGCTTAGTTTAGGATAAGAAGAACCTCATTGATCCTAAGGCCCAACCAAATCCCATGCCTAGTAAATTACTCAAACCTAAATGTAATTATTACAAACCAAGCTCCAAGCTAAATACCAATTTGACATAAGCTTAGTTTGATCCATCTTAGTTCTACTTGGCTAAGCTAGTTAAACTTAACCTATTTGGACTCAAGATGGGAAAACTCAAGACCAAATCAACATTATTATTATCTAACCCATCCAAATTCATTTAAAATCTAATTAGATATGATTGAGCCTTGGCTTCAATTTAATTGAATCAAACCAAGTCAACTTAGGCCTTAACCCAAGTTGACCCACTTGAACCCTAGAGAGCCAAAACCCTATTCAACTTGATTAAAGCCAATAAAGCCTAATCCAAGCCTCATAATTGTTTTAAATTTCCAATTAAATATCATGAACCATTCTAATTTATGCAATCAAGCCATTCAACCTAGTTGACCTAATTAACCCAAGTTGACCCATTTGACTTAAAGGGTTCAAATGAGTCAAAAATCAACTTAACCTGAATTGAATGCAATCAAAGTCACCAATCCACTTCAAAATCATCATTGAAACTATCTCAGCCTTCATATACCTCTAATTGAACCAAATCAAGCCAATTGGCCCACTTGACTCAATTTGGCCTAAATTACTAAATTGAGTCAAATCCTAATTCAATCAAAATTGGACAAAATCAATTCATTCAATCCATTCCAAAGTGATTATTATTCACCATTGACCACCTAATTGCAATCAATTAAGTAATTAAGTCAATTAACCTAATTAACCAAAGTTGACCCAATTTGACCTAAAGGGCCAAATTGGACCAAATCTCATTTTACTTCAAATTAATGGCAACCAATGGATCTAATCAATCACTAATTAAGTAATGAACACACTTCAATCACCAAATGAAGCCAATTTGATCAAGCCAACCCAATTGACCCATTTGACCCAATTTGACCTAAAGGGTCAAATTGAACTAAAACTCAATCTAATCCAAATCTTTTCAAACCAACACCTACAATTAATCATAAATGATCAATAAAACATATGCCAACCCTTCAATCAACCCAATTTTACCAATTTGACCAAATTATCCAACTTGACTCATTTGGTTTTAATAAACCTATGTGAGTCAAATTCAAATCCAATTCAAATTGGACCAAACCATTTACACCAATGCATTCCAAATATCCAATCAAACATAATCCAATAGCCTTATTGACCCAATTTGGTCAATTGGTCAACCTAGCCCAAATAAATCCCAATTGATCTATATGAGTCAACTTGAGCCAAACCCAACCAAACCAAGTCCAAACCCAACCAAACTTGGCATGACTCATCCTTAGGTCCCCATTGACCTGCCCAAGTGAACCCAACCCATGGTGAGCCCAGTTTGGGTCAAATGAAGTACATCAAGGGTTTCAAATAAGATAAAATCCCCATTCAGAAGGCTTACCCACCTCCTCTACCCATGGTAGCCAACTTTAACCCTCTTTGGACATAGGTCCACTAACCCAACCTAACCCAAAGCTATTGGGTGCATCCCTTGACCAAAAGGAGGACCTCCTCCCCTTGGCTGGCCTTTGATCCACCTCAAAATAGGTGTACACCCCATGGAAGGCACTAAACTGCCTTAACCACTCAAGCACCTCCGCATCATCAATCCCCTACCACCTCTAGCCACTTGCGTTGGTCAAACGGCTGCCAAAGGCTGAACTAATCTCATGCCTTGGTTCACTTGGGGAGGAGGGTATACTCCTCACCCATTCAAACTTCATAGGATCCATCACCATAGCAACCCGAGCAGTCCCCAAGTATCCCTAGAGCTCCCCATGCCTTCAGTATTTGGAAAAACCAAACCCTATCCAAACCCGAGTTCTCATTTCATCTAACATCACCCAAACTTCACTAAACTTAAATTAACTCTCCCAACACCTTCCTCTAGCTCTAGCGAGCAAAAATGAATCGATTCTTGATTGATTCGAGCACCAGAAGACATCCCAAGACCAACTCCAGGGAGCTTTATGGCAGTGTTTTGTCTAGAGAGCAACTTGCAGGGAGGCAAGTTGTGGTCTTCCAAACAGAGCTTTGTCTCTTTAAGATGAAGCTACCTCAGTAGGTGGATTGCTAGTCTTTAGCTCCAATGACATTATTTTCTGGTAAACCGTAGTTTGGTCATTAATTTTTGGTCTTTTTTGAAGAAAATCATCATTTCCTGTGAATCCCATCATATGATCCCCTTAGAATCACCATTGATTATTTTGGAATTGAATCCACTATCTAACAAGCTCCAGTGAGCTAGAATTGAGTGGAGAAATGTTGATGGTGTTCATTTTCTACCACGAGAATATTATGGATCATCGGTCGTCCATTCCGCATGATTTGGATAGATGGTTGTGATTAATCATGTTAGATTTTCTTGATTTTTTCTATTAGAACTATGGGATTAATCTCTACCATCTAATCCATGATCAAACGACTAGGACTAAAGTGAATCCACTGCCGTTGACTTAGCAGTCACATCTAATGATTTATATAACTAATCTTGCGGCACCACGCGAAAAGCATTGCCTTATCAACGTCCATGTGGCATCGACTATGTAAATTGATTAATTAGGGCTTAAATTATATTTTAAATAGGAAAAACTTCAAAAATATTATAACTTATTATCGAAAAATAAAAATATGAAAATAAACCCATTTTGAAAAGCCCAGAGAGAGGAGAATCCAAGAAAAATAAAATCCCCAAGTGTTATTGAGTGAACAATAATTAATTAGGGTTTAAAGTTTTAATTAATAATATTAATTAAGCTCTAATATCTTTGTTAATTAACTTGAGATTTGGCATGTTTAATATATGGGATGACCTTTGCCTTTCATAATTTTCTTTGGTTGATTTCTCAAATGGATTAGAAGAATCAAATTTCTAAGCTCTAATTTCCTCTTTTATGTATTTAATAATTATTAAAAATTAAAAAAATTATGAAATTAATTAAATAAGGTTAATTAATCACTAAGACAATAAGAATGATCATGAGTAGTAATTAGAATTCCTCATTCTAATTATTTTCCAAAATTCTTCTTAGTGACCATAATTAATTAATTAATTAAATGATTAAAATGAAATTCATAATTATGAAATAATCATAATCAATTTAATTAATTTAGATGCCTAATTGAATCTTCCTCATGTGCTTAATTAATGTAAGGATCTTCAATGAAATCATGATTCCCCATGGATGTGGAAAATCATGAAAGCAATTAGCTTAATTCTTTTAAGCATAGGCCTAATTGCATTAAAACCCTTAAGACATTACAAATTTTAATTTCCAAGCATATCATGATTCATGGTCTCTTGCTTAATAAGTAATCAAATTAATGAATTTTCCTTTGGGAGGGTAATTAAATGGATTATTAATAGTCCAAACTTAGTTAATTTATAAAAGACACTTAATTTTCCTTTAAATTTATTGATAAATAAATATGGAGATGGGTTTAACAATAATTTTCACTTCTCCTCTTTAGGGTTAAATAACTCATAATCATAAGAATTAAAAAAAAAAATCTTAAAATGCTTTGGTTAGGCTTATGGTATGTTTATTTAACTGATTGTCCTTATGTTTCAATGAAGCCAAATATATTATTTGATAATGTATAATTATTTTGCTTCAATTATCATAAATTTTCATGCCATGTGATCCATACACTCATGTTTTAAAATTAGAAAGAATATGTTGCATCTAAGTACATGTTGTAGAAAGGTGTAAATATATGGAGTGACTATTATCATTAATAAATCTCAAATGATTTTTTTCTCTCTAATCAATAATCATATGCTAATTATTAATTAGATAATTTAAATTTAAGCTTTATATTTGTAGGTTTTAATTATAAATGACAAAATAAAGTAAAGTTTATTTATCTTTCATGTTTAAAAGGATAATAACTTGTGACTTTTCATGGGTTTATCTTTGCATTTTTATATATGCATGTTTGTATTTGGGCTAATATGTATATAGTTTGAATATCCAAAGAACACGAGACTTTAAGTAGCTCCAAGGAGGTCATAAATAACCTCACTTTTTTGGTTAACAAAAGCACACACTTGTATAGTCTCTTATACATTTATGCATGTGTGTAGATATGAAGTGAAGCTCTTTTTGCTATAAAATTCATGTACATTCATATTTCAAGTGTGTTCAAATATGTGTGTGTGTGTGTATATATATATAATAGTAATTTATATTGATAATGACGCTAAGATAACAAAACATTGCTCATTTGCTTATGATTTGACTTCATTGATCTTAAGATGCATTTTATGTTTAAATAAGGTTCATTAAGTCAAATTAAAAAATATGTCTAATTAAAATTTATAAATATTTCATTAAAAGGCTTAAAAGTCATAAAGATTCACTCCTTAGATTCAACCTAAGGTAGGGATTAAAGAGAATCAACTTCTTTTCTTCTCTTTATAATGTTAAATTATAATTAAAAATAAATAATAATAAGAATATAATTGAAAATCTCATCTAAACTTTAAATAAACTTAAGGAGTAACAACCTATAAGGGATTTAAACATTCCATCATTAGTTAATCCTAACACCGAAGTCCAATTAAGACATACCAAACTTGGCCTTTACACACACATTAGAATACTAAGTCGCTAGTCTTAGTGTTAGGTTAGGTCGGTGAATGTTATGATGATGTGATATTTTATTTTGTCATGTATTATTTTATACTGGATGTTAGAATTGTTTGTTCATAATCTGGATGTTAGGGTGATGTTAGATTAATGATGTTTTTTTGCAGGGGATCGTGCTTAAGGGTCTGCTATAATAGTGAAAATATAAATACTTCTTACTTGTAGGTGTTGTTAAGTCCTTAAGCATGATGAAATAGGATAGGTGGGCTTGGTTATTCAAGGTAGGGTGCTAAGTCCAAAATATGTGCAATACAGCTGCTTGGTTTGAATGTGTGTTATATTAATCTCTATTTTGCAGGTGTAGTTAGATTTAATTTTTCATAAAAATGTAATTTTCATGATAGGATTAGGATTAGGGCTATGAGGTTTTATTGACCTCACTTTTGGAGTAAGGATTGATCACTCCCATCATAGATCTAGGAGTCTTCTAGACACTTAGATTTCCTTAGTGCACACTTCTAGTGGTTAAGGGAACACTAAACCTAAGCCTAGAGACTTATAGGGCATAACCTTAAGCTTAGAGTTTGCCTTAGGACAAGTAGGCTTCACCTACCCTAAGGAATAAACCAAGACTCATGCCTATCAACTCATCCAAACTTAAGTTCATGTGATTGGAGCCAAGCCAATTCAAACTTTTTTAATTGATCTTAATTGAATTTGGTTTTTCAATCCAAACTCCAAGACGAATTAACTTGGACCTTAACCCAAGTTAACCCATCGCAATCCTATAACTCCATTCAAGAAAACTACACCCGATTTAATTTTTTCAATCACTCCAACTATTCAATAGATCATTTCAAACTACTCCAACACTTTCAATCAAGCCAATTGAATCAAGTGAATTTGGTCAACCCAAGTTAGCCCATTTGACCTAAAAGGTTCAAATGAGCCTAATCAAGCCCAAATCAATTGTATTCAAAGCCACCAACCAACTTCAAATTCATCATTAAACATATCCCAACCATCCATAACTCTAATTGGTCCAAGTTGACTTGACCAAGCCACTTGACCTAAAGTGACTTAAAAGGCCTAATTAAGCCAAACTCCAATCAAACTCTCCTTGGATCAAACCAAGCCATCCAATCTCTTTCTTGATGATTCTAGGCCATTATTAAACACTCCGCTATAAGCAATTAAACATAATCAAGCCAATTTGGTATTTTGACTTAACTTGACCCAATTTAAACTAAATGGTCAAATTGAACTAAATCAAATCCTAGACCAAGTTAATTGAAACTAATGCTTCCAATTAATCACCAATTGAATATTAAACACGATCTAACCTTCAATTGGACCTAATTTACCTACTTAGCCCAATTTGACATGAAAGGTCATATTGAACCAAATCATTCTCTAATCCAAATCAATTAAAACCAACTTTCCAATCAATCACTAATGATAAATTGAACATAAACCTAACCCATAGTCAAGCCAATTTGATCAAATTGGTCAACATGACCCATTTGACACAAATTAAACCATATGAACCAAATCCAAACCTAATCCAAATTGAATCAAACTAATTATACTCACTCATCCCAAATGACCAATTAAACTTACCCAAACCCTCACTTTGACCCAATTTGTTCAAAGTGGTCAACTTAGCCTAACATGACCCATTTGACTTACATGGATCAAATTGAGCCAAATCCAAATAAACTAAGCCCAAATATAACCAAACTTGGTATGACTCATCCTTAGGTCACCATGGGCCTACCGAGTGGGCCCAACCCATGGTGAACCCAGTTTGGTTCAAATCCAATGAACCAAGCCCTCCAAATAGGATAAAATTCCTATTTAGAAGGGTTCTCGAACTCCCAACCTCTTAGCAGCCACCTTTGGCTTTTCTTGGAAAAAGGACCAATGACCAAACCTAACTCAAAGCAGTTGGGTTCAGCTTTTGGCCAAGAGAGAGTTCACCTGTGGGAAACCATTGGTCCACCTAAGGAGGAGTGTACACCTAATGACAGCCCAACCTTCAACCTATCATACTCATCCACCTCAACAATCCCCTACCACCTCTGGCCGAATGTCTAGCAAAGGGTGAACCAATCTCAGCCCTTGGTTCAACTGGGGAGGAGAGTATACTCCTCTCTATTCATTCAAACTCAATAGAGAGCTTCCTTAGAGCATTACACATAGTCCCATACTCTCTCCCAAGCTTCCTGTGCACCCTAACACCAGCGAGACCAGCTCTTGCTCAAACGAGAGAAATCCATCTATCCAAACAACCCA
Organism: Cymbidium sinense; assembly: GCA_021442155.1. NCBI lineage: Eukaryota > Viridiplantae > Streptophyta > Magnoliopsida > Asparagales > Orchidaceae > Cymbidium > Cymbidium sinense. Next base: position 46,853,825 of record CM038223.1, read on the forward strand.
AACCTAGACTAAAATCAAATTAAGTCTTTCCACACCTTCACCTCACTATGGTGAATCAAAATAAATCATTTCTTAAGTGATTTGACCATCATAAGATGTCCCTAGACCAACTCCAGCAAGCTTTATGGTGGCATTTGGTCCACAGATCGATCAACGGGGAGGTAGTTCGAGGTCTTCACAACAAAACTTCATCTATTCAAGGAAAAGCTACCTCAGTCATTGGACCACCGATCTATAGCTCCGATGAAGTAAAAATCTGGCAACTCTTGGCCATTAGGTGTTGGTCTTTTTTTTAAAGTAAATCATGTTTTTGTGCGATCTCCATCGTAGAATCTCCTGATTTATTCTTTGATCATTTTGGAGTCAATTCTATCATTGAACGAGCTTTGGTGAGCTCAGATCGAGTAGTGGAAGGTGAACGATGTCCATCTTCAAGCGTTCGTAGGATGATAGATCACCGACCGTCCGTTCCTCGTGATTAGAATGGATGACCATGAGTAAACACATTTGAAATCTCAATTTAATCACTTCAAAATCATGGGATTAATCTCGACCATCTAATCCAAGATCGGATGACTGAGACAAAATCTCTTGGATTAGACAACTGAGACGAAACTGCGTCTGCCACCGTTTAGTCAGCTATAGTGTTGGATGATTTAAGTAGTCAATACTACTACGTATGGAACGCATCGTCCCGCTTCACGTTTCGATGATTTAATAAGATTAATTAAGGTTTAAAATTTAATTTAATAGCCATAACTTTAAAAAATCATGACTATTTGTAGAAAAAGTCCAAAAATCCAAATAAACCCATTTTAGAAAAGTTTAGACAGAGGAAAATTTAACAAAAATAAAATCACTAATTAACACCTAATGAATAGTATTAAATTAAAGTTTGAAGCACCGGATAATTACTTTAATTATGGAAAAATTACTTGGCTAATTAATTTTAAATTTGGTAAGATGATTCTATTGGATGTCCCTTGTCTCCCATAATTTTCTTAGAATTATTTGTCATGTGGTTTGAAGAATTTAGAATTTTAACCCTAATTATTCTCTTTAATTAATTAAATATTTATTAAAATTAATGAACAATAAAAATTAAGCAATTGGTGTTAATTAATCAATGCAAATAGTGGGTGTGATGAGGCAAATAATTAGGACCCTTTCCTAATTGTTTTCCCAAGTGTACTTCATTATGAAGATTTAATTAATGTGTTTAATAATTAAGGAATAATTAAGAAAAATCAAGGATAAAATAAAATTTGAAATTAATTTAGATAACTCAAGTGCAACCAATTAATTCCTTTATGTATTTAATGGTATAAAGTCATTAAAGAAATTATGATTATCCCATTGGTGTGGGGAAATCATATGACTATTTAACTTAAATATTTTTTCTACTTTAATTTAATTAACTCTTAGGCATGAGCCTAATTGCATTAGACTCCTTTAGGTGCATTGCTAATTTTACTTTCCCAAAGCATATCATTGAAGGCTCATGATCAAGTGGTTAATTAAATTAAAGAAGTTTGGGGAAGGGTAATCAAATTAATGTGATTAATGGTTTGAACATAATCAACTCATAAAACATATTTAATTTTCTTCCTTAAATATGTTAAATAAGCAACATGGGATGGTGTGAATCCTAAGTATCATTTCTCCTCTTTAGGTTTTAATAACTAAAACATTAAAATTAAATCTTACAAAAATTTTGGTTAGTGTTAAGGAATATTTATTTGGCTTGATTATCCTTAAGATTCAATGAAATTGAGTATGTTATGTGGTGACATTTAATTACTTCCTTTCAATTATCGTAAATGTGCATGTCATTTGTTTCATGTGTTCATGTTTTCAAAAAGAAAATTAAAAAAAATGATTGCATTTAAATTGCATGAGCTAATATATGGTGTGACTATTACCACTAATAAATATTAAATTATTTTGAAATTAGAAACTAATTATAAATAAAATTGTATAAGATTTAAATTAGTGTTTGCTGTAAGTACTTAATGAAGTTTCTACTTAGTTGTAACTTAAAGATAGTAATAAATTATTTTATCTTTATATTTTCTGTGTATGTTTACATGTATTTGAATTAGCAAGTATATAGTATGGACATCCCAGAAACACGAGGCTTTAAGTAGCCCCAAGGAGGTCTTAGATAATCTCACTTTTCTGGTTTAACAACAGCACACACTTTCTTAATTTCATTTATGTGTATACATGCACTAGAATATAAGATAAAACTTTTATCTTAATGCCATTAGATCTTATATAAATAAAAGATTTTTTTATAACCTTTGTATGGTTTTGTTTCTATGCTTATGTATATGTTTACATGTATTTGAATAAGCAAGTATATAGTCTAGACATCCCAACAACATGAGGCTTAAAGTAGCCCCAAGAAGATCATAGATAATCTCACTTCTTTGGTTTAACAACGACACATAGTTGCTTAAATTTCTAATACATATTTGCATATGCTTAGCTATGAGAAGAAATCTTTATTTTCTTTTAAATACATGCATTAATATTCATTGAGTGTGCAAAAATATGAGTATATTGCATGTATATGTGTTAAATCAAATATTAAGAAGATTAAAGATGAAAGAATGTGAACGTTATTGATAATGAAAAGAAGTAGTGGAATATTACTCATGATGTTGACTTAATTTCATTTATCCTAACATGTATTTTTTGTTTGAATAAGATTCCCTGAAACTAATCTAAACTTAAGCTCAATAAAAATTCATAAGCGACTCATTAAGAAAATCAAAGCTATAAATTTGTCTTTAGAAAATAACTTAGGGTAGAGATGAAGGGGGTTAAGCCTCTTTCTTCCTTTTATAATAGTTGGATGATAAGTAAGTATTAATTAAAATGAGAACATGCAAGTTAAAATCAATCAATATACTAAAAGACTTGACATGATACCATCCCTAACGATCAATTTAAACAATTTTAAAACTTTAGACAACCATACTTTCAAAGCTTAACGAAGACATGCCATACTAAACCTTAGCACACACATTAGAATATTAAATCACTAACTATAGTATTAAGTTAGGCCGCTCTATGTTATGATGATATATTTTATTTTATAATGTAATATTTTAGACTAGATGTTAAGATTATTTGTGCATAGACTGGATGTTAGGTAGTTAGTAAGATTATGATTAAAGCTAGGTTTATAAATGAATATAGATGTTCTTGCTTCTAATTATATAATATCCCAAGTGGGTGCTAAGTCCAAATATGTGAAATATAAATATGTTTGTTTATCTAATATATATTTGTAGTTAGACTTTATTTTCATGAATATGTAATATAATAGATTAAGATTTAAGATTAAGATGGGGTTTAAGATGGGAGAAGGCAAAGACTTGGGAGGCAAACTAATCAAAAGAAGGAAAGAACAACAAGAATTGAAGACCGCCATATTATTTATTTTATTTAAAATTTAATTATAATCTGGGCTGTATAAGGGTGGAGCTCGGCTATCCAATATTTTCTCTTTTTCGGGGTGTACGGCAATACCCCGTCACATTGACCGCTCATTTTTTTTTTTACAAAATTCAAATGTTTGATCATTATGTTTTGTTTGTGCAATAGAAATGACATGCTTTCATAAGTTTCTTAAAGTATAATGATTTGATGTGTGGCCTGGATGTAGTAGGCTCTTAAGAATAAAAATTAAAATTTATACCCTCACTAAGTAACTCATAACTAAATCTTAATTTAACTCACAACCTCATGTTAAAGCCCAGGCTTTTAATCAAGATAATAAAATATTTGACAACCTTTTAGCTAAATGATTGTATACTACAAAAACATGCATAACATATTGTGTCACTCTTGAATATAGAGGATCTCCACTCTTGCATGATAGGGGATATGCTTGACCCTTGAGGGTGATTCCTTATAGTGGAGAACTCCTCTTCTAGTTGATTTAGCCCATAACTTAATTTCATCAAGCATGTAGGTGTAATTGTCCCAAACCTTGATCTAAAAAAAAATGTGTTAAATGATTTTAATAACTTGTAAATTTTCAACATTAGTTTAGGATATGTTTGCATGGCAAACATTATTTAGTCTCTTAAGGAGTCAGTTTAGAATTCTAGCTTCCTTCATAATTAAATAACAACTTAGCTATTTGCATCTACATAAGATCGACCTACATGTTTTTAAAGCATATGAGATATTAGCTGGCAGCCACTCCAAGCAGTTGCAAATCTAGGAGAGTCAAGAAGTATTCATTCTCACTTGTGGAGGTGAGCCGCTATATCCCATTTTCCTGGAGTAAAGTTAGGTCGAGCTCTTAGCTTGTGCTAGAGCACTCTAGATTTAGGTTTTGAGGTGGCTCATTTCTATTTTGCTATGAATATAAGTCCTCTCCTCTTAGGTATTTTTATAATCTTGTGTTGCAGGAATCTAGGTCCTAGCATTTCAAGGAAATTTCAACTCAAATAAATAATTTTCTCTCTTTCAAAATGTAAAGCCATGCTATAGAGTAGATTGAAGCACTCACTAGGCTTCCTAGTATCATGGGTGCTTCCTACTTATTCTTCTTTAAAATCTATGAAGAAGTCTGTTTATTCAAGCAATCCCATTTGATTTCTATTAACACCCAATTCTTTGATAGTCTAGCATTGAAATCATTGGAGACACTCATTAACTACTTCATTCAAGAGTATTCTTAAGAAATTCTCATTTCCTATGATGTAATTAACTATGGAAGCTTGCTTCCATAAGGAACTTAAGAACCCAGCATAAAATAAACCATACTTTACTTATCCATATAAAGTAAGGGAAAGATCTTTGGTATATACGAAGACCCATCTATCTTAAGAGTCTTTATTAGGTGATTGAGTCTATTATATGGTGATATTTCTATCTTTCGAGATAGTACATCATACTTTAATGTCGCACTCAATCAATTCAATAAGTACCCCTCTAATATATGTGTGGTATCCCTATGACTCTAAATTAAAATACCACAGGTTTTGGATAAGCAGTGGTTAGAAGACCTAAACCTGGGATGCCCTGTGAAGCCTGGATCATTCGAACCCAAGAAGTGAAGATGAAGAAGAATTGAATACCCCTATATATTTTTCTTTTATTATAATTCTAATTATAATCCAGAATGTATAAGGGTAGATCTTAGCTATTCAATTTCTTTTTTTTTAGGGTGTATGGAGGTACCCGACCGCACCGCCCTTTTATTATTTTACAATATTCAAATGTTTGATTATTGTGTTTACATTATGAAATAGAAGTGACATACTTTTCATAGGTTTCTTAAAGTGTGCATGTTTGATGTGTGGCCTGGATACATTAACCTCTTTAGGATAAAATTAAATTTTCTACCTTCATTAATAACTTTAATCAACTCATAACCTCATCTTAAAGCCTAGGCTTTTAATCAAGATAACAAAAGATTTAGCAACCCCTTAGTTGGATGTTGTATGTTATAACATCATATATATGCATATTATCTCACTCTTAAAGATAGGCGATCTCCACTCTTGCATAATAGGGGACAAGCTTGACCTATGAGGGTAGTCCCTTGTTGAACACCCCTTCTATCTTATTTAGCACATAATCTATTTTCATCATGTATTTAGGCATGAACCCTCTCAAGCTTGAGTCCAAATGGTGAGTCAAAAGTGGAATAAAAATATGTAAATTTTTTTGCATTAGAATGTCATAATTTGCACAACAATCATGATATAGTCTATTAGGAAGTGAGTTTAGGATTTTATACTCTTTCTTAAATAACAACAACCTAGCTATTTTTCATTTACGTATGACTAACCCACATGATTTTAAAATTATAGAGGTGTTAGTTGACAGCCACTTTAGGCACTTGTAAGTCTAAAAGAGATGGGATCTCTCCACTTTTCCTAGTGGAAGTAAACCAATATATCTCATTCCCCTGAGTAGAATTAGGTTGAGCTCTTAGCTATGCTACAACACTCTAGATATAGGCTCAAATGCTTCTTGTTTCTTTTTTGCAATAAGTATAAGTTTTCACCTCTTAGGCATTTTCATAATCCTACATTATTGGAATCTAAGTTATAACATTCTAATAATATTTCAACTCAAATAAATAAATTTCTTTCATTCAAAAAAAGTAATGCCTCACTATAAGGTAGATTGAAGCACTCACTAGACTTCCTAGTATCATACATGCTTTCTACTTATTCTCCTTTAGAATCCTCTAAGAACTCTTATTATTTGAGCTCTTCCTGATTACTTTCCAAAATGACCAATTCTTTGATTATTTGCCTTTGAAATTTTTGGAGACATTAGTTGACTAATTTAATCGTGAGTGTTCTTATGAAATTATCATTTTCTAAGATGTAATTAACTACGAAAGCTTACTTCCATAGGAAACTAAAGAACCTGGCATAAAATAAACCCTACTTTACTTATCCATGTAAAGTAGGAGAAAGATCTTTAGTATATATGAAGACCAATCTACCTTAGGAGTCCTTATTAGATGATCGAGTCCATTGTAGATGACATTTCTATCTTTCAAGATAGTACATTATTCTTTAGATTTCACACTTGATCATTTCAATAGGTACCTCCCTATGATCTACATGGTGTCCCTACGACTCCAAATTAAAGCAAGGTTAAGTTAGCACCGTGTTTGTAAATATGATTAACTAAAGTATAAATGTGTTTCAATTAATCAAAGTTTTAAAAACTCATAACTAATTATAGAAATAAATCATAAAAATGCAAGTAAAAAAAATCTCTGGATTCAATGAAGAGAATAGGATCAATGAAAAACATAATGGCCCTAATTTTTATTGAATAGATAGAGAGTAATTAGAGTTTATTTAAAATGCTTAATTATAAAATTAATCTTAAAATACTAACCCAAATGACTTTAAATTTTCAAGAAACATGCCTAGAAATGTTCTTTGTCCTTCATTAATATTTTATGTAATTTTGGTGGGTTGATTAGGAGTTGTGTATTTAAGCCCTTAATGACATAATTAACTAAATAACTATAATAAGAAACTATAGAAATTATCAAATTTATATTTTGATGTCTAAATATGCTTATTTAACATGAAAACATTCAAGAAAAATTACTAAGACCTCTCAATGTCACTAAATCATTAAAGGGGTTAGTTAGTAATTGATAATTCATTAAATCACTTAAAACATAAAATAATTTATAATTAAATACATAAAATTATAATAAATGCAAATAACCTGTCTTGTACTCAACTAACAGATAAGTGTTTAATGAAATCAAAACCCTCAATTAGTTTTAGGTTTTTTAAGAGTAATTGCTTAATTATTAGAAACCTAATTAGTGTAATTAGTCATAAATTATAAGCCCAAATGCCTTGAAACTTTTATGGTAGATTTTGTTTGTCATTTTACATCTTCTTGATTTTTTTTCAAAATTATTGAGCTTATGTTTTATGACTTGATAGGGTTTTATGGTTAATTCAAGAGATTATTGGATTAATTAATTAAAAAATTATAAAAATCATAGAATTACATCATAGGACCTTAAATCACTTAATGAACATATTAGATCATAAGAAATTGTCAAACACTTGTAATTGTCTCTCATTATATTAATCACTTTAATTAGGCTAAGTTACACTTAATTAATTGATCCCTTCATTATGATTTTCTTAGGTACTTATTATTATTATTATTATTATTATTATTATTATTACTATACCACTAGTACGAGGTAGCAAGACCTCATTCGGACTAGTAGCCTTACAACCTTGCGTTTCCAGACTATATACCTCTTAAATTATAGTTTACACATATAGGATTTTAAATTTAACGTTTAAATATTCATATTGATCTACATTTAGATTAATAAATATATTATTTTTTTAATTAATTGGGAAAATAATTTAAGATTTATTAGTAATAATAGCAATACTATTTAATTCAAAGCATGCAATTAAATGAAACCTTTTTATTTACTTTTAAAATATGAATGATGAGACATATGAAAGACAAATTTTTGAATGGACGAAGCAAAGCAATTAAATATCATCAAATGGCCTATTTGGAGTTATTAATTCCTAAGATTTTTCACATGAAGACAAGCACTATTAAGTTTAATCAAATTCATTAAGGGTTGATTTTGAAATTGAAATCATTTAATCCTAACGAGGAGAGAAAATTATTAAAATTATCCCTCGGCCCATTTCTATTTTTTATTGATTCAAAAGTGGTTTAAATGATTTGTATGAGTTAATTAAAGTTAATTAATTATTTAATCAATTAAGTCTAAAAGAGCCCATAAATTCAATTATGCTTTAAGTATAGCCCAAAAATTATGAGAAATTTATAAAAAACACATATACATGAAATAAATATGTTTAAAAAATCTTAATGCAATTAAGAATTAATTATATAAATGGGAAAAACTCATAATCATCAATTACACTGAAAATATCCCAAACTAATTAGGGACTTTAATTTCATTGAAAAACCTCTTTGTTAGTTGAGCACAAAGTGGGATTGGTCAAAATTTTTGGAGGTCTACACTAATTATTATAAATTTTCTAAGTTCTATGGTAACTAATAATTTAATTAATTAAATGAAAGCCCTTTTGAGTGATTTTAAGAAATAATCAAGACTAAAGGTCCTAATTAATTTATTTGATCACCCTTACTCTTTTAATATATAATTAGGCTTTCATAATTAATTTTATAATTTTCTTAATTTTATTTATTTATTAAATGAATAAAATGACTAATTTAGGTTTGAAAATTTGGATCTCCCAAATTACTGAGTAAATTAACTTGAAATAATTATGGTAGGTAGAGGTCATCCCATAAGACTATCACACTAAATTTAAGTTAATTTGGCAAGCGATTAAAGCTTAATTATATTGATTAAGTAAAACTTCAAACCATAATTAATCACTATACTCTTGATAAAATTTAAGGCTTTTATTTTTTGTAGATTCTCCTCTGTCTAAGCTTTTCATAGAGAGTTTATTTATATATTTTTAGATTTTTTTAATTAGTTATGCTTTTTTAAGTTTTGCATAATTAAAGTAATTAATTAATGCTTAATTAAACCCTAATTTAATTATTTTTATGATATAGTGTGATCTAGAGGGTCTAATTAATTATTTAAGATCTTTAATGTTATTAAAGTGATTTGAATTATTTTGATAAATTTTCATAATTTGTATAAATTTAATTAATTATTTATTCAAAATTAGCTCATTGATTTCAAAAATTTATAAGTCTTAAACTAAAAGGATATTTAACTTGAAATTTTTATAATATGTAGGACATAACAATAAGCTTTTTTCTTGAAATGTTTAACTTGATTTGTTTAGTATTTTAAGAGTAATTAAGGAAATATAGTTTTTATTAAAATTCAAATTACTCTCAAAATATACAACCAAATTTAGAGATTTTGGGTTCATTGGTAAATCCATAGAGACCTTATTTGCATTTTTTTGGTTTCGTATTTTAATTTTTATAATTTTTGAAGTTTAGGTTAGATCTAATGGAATAAATCAAAATGAGATCTAATCATGGTCGTCCATTCTATCCAAGTAAGATGGACGGCCTGGAGGTTGTCTTCCTCATGGGAGGCAAACAAAAAAAGTTAGATGGATGCGATACAAACATCACCTAATCTCGATCTTCTGGCGATCTTAGCTGAAGTTGCTTTATTTTGCATGAGGGAAGGTCAAAATGAAAAGTGCAACGTGGGTCTAAAGAAAAAAAATCCTATAATCACATCACTTTTGAACATACATAAAGATCTATGGATTCCCTAAAAGTGTTCTTAGAGATTACCTCACTCAAGCCAATGTTGAGTGGATTTTTTATGTCGAATTCAGTCCTTGCCTTAAGTCGAAGTTCCCACATGATTCTCCTCTTTTGCCTACTCTTAGATTGTCCTTGCCGCTGACCACCACTGTATTTTACTAGAGTATACTTGATTTGGTATTTTTTGAGTGGAAAAGGTGGGGGATGGGTTGGTCTTAATTCTTGGGATGTCGAGAAGGTGTTGGATGCCAAAAAAGGAGCTCTTTTGCCTCTTTTCTCTCCATTCTCCCTATATGGATGAAAATAAAAATGAAAAAAGTGATAGGAGGGCATGGATATTAATGGAGTGGCAGCTAGCATTCATTATGAAGAGTGGTTGGATGATTCAAAAATCACTCCAAGCCAAAAAGTGGAGTAATAAGATGGGATGTGACGTGGCTGAAAATTTTGGAGCTTTGCATTTTATTCTCTATTTCTAATCCCCCACTCTTGAATTTTAATTTTCCTTCACATGGGCTAAGCTCTCAGCTCATGTGTAATGAGATTTGCTAGGGTTTAATGGGTTTGTTTGGGTTTGGGTTGACTTGAATCCGTCTTGACTCAATTTAACTTAAACGAGTTAGGTTGGATCCATTAGGTTGGTTTGGCAAATTTGAGTTTAAATTAGGCTTCAATAATATTTATTGAGTTATTTAAAGTGATTAAGTTTGATTTATTTTGATTAATTTGAATTTATTTTGGATTCGAGCCGAATTGGCCTAATTGGGTCAATTTGGGTTCACTTGGGTCTATAGGCCAATTTGACCAAATTAAATAAATTGTACCCCAATGAAGGTTAAATTGAGTTTAATTAACTTTTTAATGATTTTAAGTGATTAATTTGACTTAATTTTAATTTATTTTGATTATGGCTTGATAGGTTCATATAGGTTAAATTGGGTAAATTTGGCTCCAGTTAACCAATTAACCAAATTGGCTAAATTTGGTGCAATTGAGAGTTGAGTCATGTTCAATAATTAACTTAAGAATGATTATAGGCATTGATTTGGTTTAATTTGGGTTGAGTTGAGTTTTGATTTAAACCCATTTTGGACTCAAATTAGGCTTAATAGGTCAAATTAGGTTCACTTGGGTCAAACGACCATTTTGATCTAAATTAAAGTATATTTGAGCTTTAATTATGTTTGATTGAGTATTTTAAATGATTTAGAGAAATTGATTTTAATTAATTTGAATTTAATTTTGATTTTGACCTATTTTGGACTAAATTAGGCTTAATTGGTCAAATTATGTTCAATTGGGCCAAATGATAATTTGGTCAAATAAAGCCCAAAAAAGATCAAATTATGTTCAAATATGATTCTAAAGTATTTTTGAAAATTTAATTTGAATTAATTTGAATTTATTTGGAGTTTAGGTTCAATAGGGTCTATTTAGGTTCAAATATGTAGCCTGATTAAGCTATTAGAGCATCATTGAATTTAGATTTATTTAGTTTTGTATTCTATTATATTAATTTGATAAATTACGTATTTAAGATGACATAAATTGATCTTATTTTGATTAGTTTGACTTTAAACTTAGAGGGGCCCATATGGGTCAACTCTAGGTCGAATGACGTGATTGATCACTTTGGACCTCATCTAGATTTATTTTTGAGTTCAATTAAATTTATGCATCAATTTTGTTCTTTTGGTTTGGCTTGATTTGATTTAATTTTGATTTCATATGATTTTTCTCGATTTAGATGATTCTTAGCTCGAAAAGGTTAATTGAGTTAACCAAACCTAATCACCTCAATCTGGGTTCAGTTGAATTTAGATTTCAATTCAAATATGTTTGATTTATACTTTTATTGAGTTCTATTAGATTTTAGTTTCATCTAATCTAGTTGGGTTAGGTCAGGCCTACAAAACTACCATAGATTTTTTTCTTAATGTGTTGGCCTTTTTATTTAAGTTTTAATTTCATATTTTTTATTTTCATTTTTGATTTAATTTAGGTTGTACACTTAGTTACTAATTGCAGTATCCTAAGTGCCTAATTAAGGAAGCTCTCGATCTAAGGTTGGCGATCCTAATTATTAAGATTAGGGTGATTGTCAACCTCACTTGAGATTAACAGAACCTTAGTGCCTAGATCAAGTTATAAGTCTAAGAGCAGGGTTGTCAACCTCCCCAAAAGTGAGGTCAACATAAATAAATTATTATAAATTTTATGAAATCCAATTAAGCTCCAAATGGCATGAAAATTTTATGGGAGAGTTATGACTACATTTCTAATGTTTCTATAGAATTCCACGATTTTATGAGCTTTATTTTAATTAAAATATTTTTTAGATCATATAATCAAATAATAATTCAAGAAAAATCAAGTTAATTCAAATTAATACATAAAATTTTATGAAATCTTATTTTAAGTTCCAAACTTCAAAAAACATTGATTTAATTATTTTGCATAAATTTTTTATGTTAATTTGAAATTTCCTCTCTTATGTCATTAGTATATATAATATTAAGTTTAATAATTTAAATTTTACCAAAAATATCATGAAATACTTCTTAAGGTATCTCCCTAACTTAAGGGCTTATTTCATGACATTATTAAATTATTTGAACTTGATCTCAATTTATAACTTAAATAAAATTTAGTGATTTTAACTAAAATAGTTGAAATCCATAAAACTCATCTTACTTTAGAATTTATCATGAGTAGGATGTGGAGAAGAGTGGGTTTCACCTAAAGTGGGGCACATCATTCTTTACAGTCTTTAAAATATTAAACTTAATTCAAATATAAATCACAACTATAATTTAAAATATACCTTTTCATCACTAATCACTTAAATTGAAATTACTTATTGGTGATAAATTAAACTTAGTTTTTAGGTGATAACTTAAATATTAAAAGCCTAGCTTTGTCTTACCATACTAGCCTTTGCACCCACATTATATTGATAGGTCATTGGCTCTTGACTAAGTTAGGCTGATGCTTTGTTATGTTGTAATGATATTTCTGTTTTAAGATGTAATATTTTAGATCAGATGTTAGGAATATACTCGTAGACTAAATGTTAGGGTGATATTTATTAGGCTAATACTATTTATATAGAAGAATGCACTCAATAATGTTAACAAGTTTTCTTGTAGGTGCTGCTTGCTATTGCCCCTTAGCACCTGCTAGTGTTAATCCCCATTATATGGAAGTATTTTAAATAGGATTCATGGCTAGAGCAAGAGAGAAAATTCCATGAATACTTCGGCCAAGAGAGGTCCATGGAATATAAATAAATGAGGAGATTTTGAATGAAATAATTACTTAGAAAATAATCAAAAGAAATTTGGCCAAGGGAGTTTCCATAAATAGAAAATTCTCAAATTAATGCAATGAATCAATTAGGATCCAAGATGATTATATTATATACTTTTAAAATGTTTAAATAATATTTAAATTAATTTAAATTATAATTGAAGTGGCTTGCCCCCAAACAATTTCTTAAGAAGGGTTTAATTAAAAAGGAATTATTTTGAATAAGGGTTGATTTAAAATAAAATTTAAAATGACTTGTAATATTTTAATTAAACTATAAATAATCAAAGTAATTCATGCTTGGGAAGTTCAAAATATTCCATAAATGTTTAGATTTAATTTAGCAAGGATAAGTCATGAATGAAGAAATTTAAATTCAAAATAATTCAAAAGAATTCAAACTCAAAAATTCAAATTAATAAGTTTTTTTAATATAAAAATTGAGGGAATAATATATAGAAATATTTTTAATGAATTTCACATAGTTTATTAGACAAAATATAATTAAAAATTTGGCCAACATAAGGTGGAGATGATAATGATAATAGGAGAGAGAAGAAAGAATAACAGGAAAGAGAAACTAGAATAAAAGGATAGTTTTAGAATAATTAAATTTTCATGCAATAAAAATATGAATACAAATAACGATTAGCATGCAAATGATTTAATAAAGTTTATAATTAATTTACCTTGTTTGAACACACATTTAATGGAAGTTATCTCATACATTTAGTTCATATTATCAATAATGGATAAATTAATGAATAATTGCAATTTTAAGATATAAAAAATGTAAATAAATGACTCATTTAATTTATTTTAGTGAGTTTTTCATTTCCTTAATATAGTAATTCCTAGAAAAATTTCTATCCAGTTCAAGTACATCGGTTTTTGCTTTTCAAATTGATTAAAGAATCTAGGGTTGAAGAATTCTGCACACTTGAATTTAAACTGATTAGTAGCATTTGAATATATGTTTATTATCATCAAAATCAATCTCATATGAGACTGGGCTCATGAAGTCAACATAAACAGTTGCAAAGAATTTTGTAGGTGAAAAGTGCTACAATAACCTAAAAAATTTGATGCTATAGATGTTATTTCATGTAGTGCTACCAAACACTTTTATGGCAACTAACATATGAGTATCACTTCTATAAGAAATTAATTTCATTGAAATATTTTTAATACCAAGGATTATTATAACAAAATATTGACCGTTGTGAGCATAAGTCCAATAAGATTGAGATCAAGTTGATAAAATAACTAATTGCATATGTGATTATCTTGTGGGAGATGCAAAAATCCCATGAGAGAAGCACAATGCATAATATGTATAGTGCTAGATTTTAGTTTTTTATTTGATAGAAATCCCCCCAGCATTAGTTTGCCAGATGCTAATCGATATACATTGTGTTTGTTCACCAACTGCTAGATTTTGTTTTAGAGTGTTTTCCTTTTTTTTTTTTTTTTTGCATTTTCCACAATTCATCAAACTCATTTTAGTTCACATTGTTTATTATTTATATGAAGATATAATCATTATAATTGAAATTTCTTAAGATGAAAATTTATGTAAATTGTAATTACATCAAAGAAGTAGAATGAAAAAATAAATAAATTTTGTCATGTCATACAAATAATCAAAATGACCCATATTTCTTGAACTACTTACAAAAAGAACAAAAAAAAGTCTCAAATAAAAATACATTGAGGATATGAGATATTCAGCCGAAATAATAAGATATTTTATATGGATTAAAATATAGATTGAGTTTCTTAAAAAAAAATAATTTCACGATAAATATCTTATAATTTATGAAACAAATATTATTATTATTATATTTTTATATAAAATAATTGTAGTTCATTATTTCCATTTTCTTTGCTACTAATAACTTCCATTCACAAGTAGGGCTATTAATGAGTCAATTTCGAGTGGATCCAAGGCTGGCTCGAAATCGGGTTGTAGCTTGATTGACTCGATTTTGAGCCAACTCAAATTGATCTAAAATCCATTTTGAACTAGCTCGTTTTGAGTTCGAGCCAGCTTGAATTGAAAAAAATTTTAAGCTTAAAATTGATTTGACCTAGTTAATTTTAATCGAGCTATGAAAAAATAATAGTACAAACCAACATGAATGTAATGTCCAACATTTTTTTTTTCAAATAAACTGATCATGTCATAACCATAATAAATAATAGCACAGACCAATATGCATGCAATATCAAATATTAATCTTTTAAATCAAAGATACAAAGAACAGAGATCAAGATACTTAACTTTATTGCTTAAAGCTCTAAGCACTGTGAAAGAAGACAAGAGGCGAGATAAGGCTGCCACAAAAGGAAACTCATTTAGAGATGAGGGTTTAGGCAAAGGAGAATCAAGGCCGAGAGCCACTCAGCTAGCGAAAATATTTAAGCATTTGATCAATCTCGTCCATAGTAGATCGAATGGTCCATATTAATTGTAAAAGTGAGAAGTGAGATAAGCGATAAACTATAGGGTCATTCAAGCCAATTTCGAGCATAATAGAACTGAGCTATGGTTGGCTCGAAAAAAAATCAATCCAAACATTCAGATCATAGTTTGGCTCAAATTGCTCCATTCAATTCAAAAATATTTTAATTTTGGAGCAATCTTTTTTTTTTTTTTCGAGATGTCCTAATCCCATTTGTGGCGTATGACTTTTCGTGTAATCATAAGCGCGAATGATAATGCAGTCCCCCCGTTCTTTTCATGCCAAAGGTAGACCACGAAGAGAATCGAATGAGGGTAGAGTCCACAGCTCTTCAATTTTCAATCAAACTATCAGCCCTACTCCAAATCTACTGACAAGTGAATAGAAATAGCCAAACAGGGAAACAACAACAAATGGTCGGAAAGAGAAAATGTTTCCTGATACAATGACACTAGTCTATTAATAGTGGGCTTTATTTGAGTACATGATATAATCATCTGCCCATGAATTTCATTTTTGTTGTTGTTGACTTCCCTACACCTCTTTGTTTTTGTTTTCGTTGGGTGAAAAGAATCTGATTGAAATTATTATTTTCGAAATTTTGTCTAGAATATGACATCTTTTTTTGCAAGGAAATTCACGGTTTACCAAGCACATTTTTGATATTGCAAAAATAATTATTTATAATTGTTTTATTTACTATCGTATAAAAACATATTTATAAATCCTAAGAGAATTGATAATATTTCGATTAAATATATCTTGAAGAAATGTAGAATATATAAAATGATATATTTTTACTCAATTATAATCTCTTGCGAAAGTAAATATGCGGCTATATACAACTAAGAAGAAAGGCTAATAAAAAGCACAATAAGAAAATATCCTTCAAAATGATAATTAATTATTATAACAAATACTGAATATTTATATTTTGAATAATTATTATATGTGATAATTTATATACAACAATATTCCCTTGCAAACTTAAATGATATAAAAAATTGTCAACTTGTCTGAAAAAAGCACAACTAGAAATAAGTGTGTGGGCTACGAAAATTTGCCACCGATCTCTCGACAATATTGAATTGAAGAGAGTATGATTTAAGTGTCGGTGTAATTTTCAGAAGGCAGATGGAATAGTAGATAAGATACTACCTAGAGATTTCACCCTCATTTGGTGAGGACTTCAGATCTGGTTCCAGGTTTCCTATAGGCACAACCCCCTATAGTTAATTATCCCTCTCAATAAGTGAGAGAGAACTTTCGATTAAGGCTAGTCGTTAGGTCGCTTAATGCGTAGCGTATAGTAGCAACATATGTTGTTTTAGAATTTAAAATTATGAAATTCATCATTTCAGCTTAAACTTGATGGTCGGGGGGAATGATAATGTGCCCGATTTAGATCCCATAGTTCTATCATCCCAGATTATCGTGATCCCTAGTCTACCTAGTTAGAGGAGGTAGTCAACCCAACCTGACCGAAGGATCTTTATCAGCAACACGTGTTACGTTGTCCAAGAAATCCTTGTAGACCTGAGGTGATGTTTGTCTAAGGAGACATGCTTAAGTCTACTTTAGCTAACATAGGGTCGTTTGCCCTATCAAGTATACCTTATGATTCACAACCCAAAGGGCAGAATCATTAGGGAGCATACGGGCTACGGTCGTGATCATAATATAATGGAGTCTGACTGGCCAAACCACCCGGTCGGAGGACTCAGTCATCTTCATTCGTAGTCATTGGAGCTACGTATGAAGGACATGACCGTCTTACTAGCAAGAGATTGATTGAGAGTAAACATAGCCGAATACTTGATTTGATATTGAATCCTTTGTGAGCTAGAGTTTTCTTAATTTGTCGCATCCGACAAACAATTACAGAAGGTGAATAGATTGCGTTTGTTTTAATCTTTTAAGGATTGAATTACATTTAATCAGTTTCAAATTGCTACTTAATTTGAATTGAAAATTTGAGTAGTTTGGATACATTTAAGAGCTTTAGATCATGTAAGCTTTTGTTTAGCTCTTATCATCTATATAAATCCCGGACATTTTAATTTGAACTCATTATAATAGATTTTTAAAAATTTTGTTACACGTCTAAGACTAAATCGAAAAACAACCCACATAACATCCTCTAACATATGAATTTAAACATTCAACACAATGTTGGGGCCCATGTGGGTGTATTTAAGAATGCCTTAACTAATACATTCTGTTTGCTTGTACAAAGTGTTGTGAATGCGGTGACATGGAAGACATTATAAATTGATCTAATATCTTATTAGATATTTTCAGATTAATATTTAATAGATTCCAATTTAGCCTATGTAGCCTTTTCAGACATTAAAATTTGCACTTTAAATTTCTATGTTTGAGCACATGCAAGTGTTTTATAACTTAGATAATTTTATTTAATTAATGAAACCATTGGCATTAAAAACTATAATTAGAATGAAATTTCTTTTATTTTTGATTGAAGGAAGCCCTATGATTTTTATAGAATTTGATTTAATATCGCCATGCCTTGTACATAGAATTGCGATCCGCTTATTTGAAAATTTATGTGCTTTGAATAAAAATATATTCATTTTAGATATGTGTAATGAATTTATTTTCATTCAAGCATTTATATGTATTTTAGAATATTTCACCCAAAGGAGTGACCGCTATAAGATGTGTGCGAGGTCATACTTCATGCAGTTGTATTCATACAAGTTTATATGTACGAAGTTCACCCAAAGAAAGCTTCAAGCCTCTCTAATTTTATCATCTAAGGACTTTTCACATTTTCTACAATAAGAGTTGTTAGACCCAATTTAGATTCATTTTTAACTTCATATCAAATTCCCCATTTATTTAAAAATTAAACTTCAAATTTATTGCAAGTTTGTTATGAGTTTAGTATTAACTTCCTTAAGTTTCACTTGCATTCGTTTTGATAACAAATATAGAACAAGGTTGTTATGATATGTTTTACATATGTTGTTAGTTTAATTATAAGTGAGTCCCACAAAGATAGCTTTCCTTTCCTATAAATAAGGCTAGTGGGGGAGTTTTATTTTTCACATTATTTACTTGAAGAGAAAACTTTATAGCCTTTAAGGATTTTGAAGAAAGGAAGTGAACTTATTTCCATTTAAAGTAAGTAGTTTACTTTAGTATTATGTTTCCTCTTTATTTTGTTTAATTTTCTTTAAGCATTCTCCACTTTATTTTAATATTTATTTTCATTTTTATCGTGTATTTTTTATTTGATTTAAGTTTATATGATTTCCATTTAAATTTTCTTAAGTCTCAAATTTAATCCAAAATGAGGCATAACTTTGGCGCCTCAAAATCATCGTGGGGGGCTTCATCGAGTATTTTGGCTATCGCCTCATGAGTGTAGAGTGGTGTATTCGCACCACGTCTTCATACCCACTATGTTTTAATGGGCATTAGCGGGGTCTTAAAACCTGTAGAAAGAAATACAATGCATGTGTATTCATTTTATTTTTTTTCTAAGTCTAGAATTTATTCAAAATTTCGGCTAGGAGGAGCGACATCTACCGGATATTGGCTTACTCGGTATGCTCTCATGAGTGTAGCGGTGTCTTGACACGGATTTTCATCGTTGTATATATGGCTAAACCTGAAATATAAGCATGTATATACCCACATTCACACATTGTTCTTACATGTTTTGACTGGTTCTTTCTGCGCATTGCAATGATCAACAAGGAAACAGAGTTGGGTATGCCGAAAACAAAGAGAAGAACCACCTCATGATGGTTTTTTTCTTCGGTTACGGTGAAGAGAAGGGTCGGAAAGGGGACGAAAATGGGAGACGTCAAAAACTAAGAGAAGAACCTGCCTCATGATGGTGTTCTTCTCCGGTTGCGAAATGAAATAGGAAGGGTAATGCAAGAAGAGCGATGCCGGAAACCGAAAGAAGAACCCGCCTCATGATGGTGTTCCTCCCCGGTTGCGGCAAAAAGAAAGGGAAGAGATTTTCGGCTAAAAGAAATTGAAGGAAATGGGGAGAGATTTTCGGCCAAGAAGAATGAGGGAGAAGATGTTGATGAGGCTGTCTGTTTGCTCACAGCTGGTGTAATTTTTCGAGACATTCGCTTGGTAGGAACAAGCATATTTTCATAGTCTTCTTCATTAAATACAGATACATCTTCATAGTCTTCAACCTCCTTGAATACTGGACGAACATAAGCATTTAGAAGATAGCCTTTCAAGTCTAGGTTAGGTTCTCTTATGCGTTCCAGTATATCTTTCATCTTTGCTTCCTGTAATGGGTATTTCCTGAAAGCAGACTCAAAGCTATTCTTACAGAAATTATGAAACCAAAATGTTAATACTGGAAGAGCAATGAGGAAAGGTGTTGAGTTAGCAGCCTTTTTGTGCTTAATAATCCGAGAAGAACTACTTGAGATACGACCATTGCAGTGATTATACGACCATGAACGTTCGGCCAAAACGCTGCTGCGCTCTCATATTGTTGATTATAGACATTTATGATTCACTAATTGACTGATGAATGAAAGTATCGATTTGCTGGAATGCAGTCCCTGTAATTATATTCCCAAGGAATACATTCACAAACAAAAATATATAATATTTTGTTGCTACTCTCCTCTCAAGAGTTGATAAAGATATGTATCCTTCAAACTTGACCATGATCATCAGTATCATTGGCAGAAAGATAAGAAAAATCTTTAGAACAATTCCAGGAAGAAAACCTTGGATGAATGACTTAATAAAGGGCCTTGCCTTTTCGGTTTGGAGTTTGTGGCTGGTGACTTCCTTGCGGTTGAGGGAGTCGGACCAAGAGGGAGAAAGGGGATCGTCTCCTTGCGGTTCCTCCACCGAACGAACCAGAGCCGAGCGAGGGAGGGAAGGTCTTGCCAAGCTGAATCAGGGGCGGAACAGTTAAGAGCCTCGACAGAAGAGGGAGGAGGCGGGAGTGGTTCTTTGGCTAGGAGGGAACGGTTGAGAGGAGATCGTTCGTGGAGAGGGGAGATCCGAGCATGAAGCTCGTGTGGAGCTCATGTGGATCAAAGAGGAAATAGGGTCGGTCGGTTAGAGCTTTAGGCATAAAGAAGCTTAATTGATTTGATTTTTTTTTCTAAATATTTAATTAACCTCAATTATGAATTTTATGCCAAATGACTTATATATATATATCAATTTAAAATTATTTCATATGAATGACATATATTTTGTAATCGTAGTTTGGTTGAGTCGGCGTGAGTGGGTCAATTTCAACTCAAAATGCACGTCACCGCTTTCGACCACTTGACATTCATGCAGACTCATTTGAATTAAGTGAAAATGATCTTACTTGATAGATTTCAACATTTTGCAATGAACGACTCATCAATTTCACGAACGGAGGTAGTTTGGTTTGTGTCGGTGCCTCGTGACCACGATATACGTGCAGGTGCGTTGACAACTCAATCACTTGATTGGTTGATCATCAAGTTGTGCAATATTTATATTCTGACCAATTTTGACATTCTGAATGTGATGACGAAGTCCGTTCGTCGATTGGAGGTCATTTGGGTTTATTTTGGTAATGTGTTGTGTATTTACTTTCTGTTTTACATTTGTTTTATCATTTGCTTGCGGACTGTCCGAATTCGAGCGGACGATTTTCTTTGATATTTTAAAATAGCGACATAATCAATTTTATGAGCGGAGTTCATTCGACATCGTCGTAACTTCCATTGACGCTATTGATATCGATCAGTGATTGGTTGATCGTTAAATTGTGCAATATTTATATTTCGATCAATTTTGACATCCTGAACACGACGACAAAGTCTGTTCATCGATTGGAGGTTTTGTTGACTATTTTTGGTGACATCAAATTTTTGAGCGATTTACGCCTGTCGTTTAGAAGTCCATTTGACTTGTAGGGACTTACTTACATATGTGAAGGTCAACAAAACAATAAATATTGGCTTTTCACATCAACAGATTAATATGATGGTTGGTGAAAAGCTTTCTACTGCTATGGCATAGCAATTCTCTTTGACAAAGGGCGTGTGATCAAAGATCTAGTTCTTGAAAGAAGCTTCATTGGTAAGGTAGTTCATGTAGCTGATCAAGGTTGGGATATTGAGATTAGTAGGTTGTCTTGTAGTGAGAACTAGTTTAGTTAGAGTTGATAAAAGATATGAAGCAGTTATATCTGAGAACATATAGTGGCAGAGAGATTATCTAATAGAATTTAGTTAGTGTTGACATGTGGTTATGGATTATACCAGCCAGAATGTAGTATGTGGATTGGAAGGAAGATTGCTAAATGAAGAATACGTTAATTTCATGGCTAGAACAATTTATTTTGGCACAGCAAAAGTGCAGAGTTGTAACATGTTTAAGAAGGACCAAGGAGAGGTGCAAATATAAATGCACTGGACGTTCTTGGGGGAGTCATTGGGATCAGGGGCGGATCTAGGCATTGTTTAGGGTGGGCAATTGCCCACCCTGTCTTATGGTAATTTTTTCCCCTCTCATTAACTTCATTTGTTCAAAATTGAAGGAACAAAACACAAAGCATCCAAGCCTTAATCAATCTCATCTATTTGTCCACCATCAAAAAGGTGGTTGGTTCTACCCCTTAGTGGGATGGATTGTTAATGTTAATATCGTTAAGGAAGTTGGTCACCTTAGTGGACTTTAATCAAGGAGTTATGCTTAGAAATCATTGTGAAAGCTATAGTGCAGGAGAGAGTGATGGAGTGGTGGTTGTTAAGATGTTTACAAGATTGATGGAAAGTCGTGGATAGGTTATGTGTAATGGAAAACTAGAAAAATGGCGACTAGTTGTACTACAATATAATTTAGGACCAAAATATTGTTGTTATACATGAGCGAGTTTTATTTTAATGCAAGGGTGAAGCCCTAGATCGAAACTTTGTGGTGTTAATGAAATAATAGAAAATATTTTGAAAGGTGGTTTATTATTAGGTTTTCTTTATAAGTGGTGGATGATCGCTAGAAATTTGCCAAGTATTAATGATGGTTCTATTAAAGAGACAAAGGTGTTTTGAAATGGAATAGTTGACAATAGTTGTAGGTTTGGTTATGAATAATAGTTCTATAGATAAATAGGGCTGTTAATGAGCCGATTTTGTGCCGATTCGAGGCTAGCTAATTTGAAATATCCAAAGATAAAAGCTCAAACTATTCAATTTCGAGCCAGCTCATTTTCAATTTTAGCTTCGTTTGATTCGAGCCATTCAATTAAACATTTTCAACTTTTTTTGGCTCGAATTCAAGTTGGCTCATTTTGATCGAGTAGCTTGAATTAAATAAAA
Organism: Cymbidium sinense; assembly: GCA_021442155.1. Classification (NCBI taxonomy): domain Eukaryota; kingdom Viridiplantae; phylum Streptophyta; class Magnoliopsida; order Asparagales; family Orchidaceae; genus Cymbidium; species Cymbidium sinense. The sequence continues at coordinate 46,876,710 of CM038223.1, forward strand.
ATGACTATTAATTTTTTTTTTAAAAAAATTGAATTTAGTGCGTGAAATAAAAAATATATGATTTTCAAAGAAATAATGTTTATACTTATAAATACATTATATTTATTTTAAAAGATTAGAAGTTATAACTTTATACAGTTAATTTTAAGAATAATTTTATTGTTAAGAATAATTTTATTGTTAGAAGTACTATATATAATTTAAAATTTTTAATAATAAATAAATTCTATCCGATCTTTTGGTTCGATCCGATGCATGGCTCAAAAAAAAGTTCGATTCTGAATCTTTGGCTCATAGCTTGGCTCAATGTAATCGATTCGATCTAAATTTTGATTCGATTTTCGAGCGATCCTCGATTTTTGAGCTAAACTAACAACCTTATAGATAAAAGGTGTGAGTTAGTTATAGCTTGATGGGCATTAGGATAAAATTATGATTATTGCTTTGGAGGATGAGTGTGTCATAATAAAGTTGGTTTAAGAGGCTGACAAAAGTGTGTCATTGCATGGAGGTTAGCTACGATTGTAAGTGGAGGTTGGCGGATGTGGCTTGATTGAAGGTTATGTTTGCATATAAAGAAATGAAATAAAATAAATGAATAATAATAAAATTTATACATCCCATCATTGGGGCACCAAGGAGTTGTAATTGCAGGCGCTGTTCAACCTTAAAAAAAAATTAAAAGCTCAAATTGCCCCCCGACAGTTCCCAGATTTCAATGGTATAGCGCCACAATGCTGTGATACCAACTGAGGTGCTGTCATGAATCCTTAGCTTTTTTTTTTAAATCAAGAAAGTCACCGTCCCCTCCCTAGCAATAATAACTGCCTAAGGGGTAGCGGGGAGAATGGTTACAACAGCAAAAAATCACCCCTGGGAGAGAATAGCCTATAAAAAAGGGAGAGCATCCCCCGTAAAAGCTCTCTCTCTCTCTCTCTCTCTCTCTCTTCTCACTCACTCTCTCTAGTTTCTTGCTGCGTTCTTGATTCAAGTGATATGTGCTTTCAAAAGGCGTGCTCTCTACGACTACAAGAATGATTTCCTATCTACTCCAAGTAAATCATTTATGGAATAATATTTCTTTCAGGTGCTTTTCTCCTTGAAATTTAAATTTAACTAAAATTTCACCATCGATCTTGGATTCGATGAGAAATAAAAGAGTGCATCTACGTCGATCTTAGATCAAGAGTAAAAAATACTACTCTTTAAGGCTTAAAATATTTTAAAATCTTGAATGTTGAATGTTGAAAACCTCCACTGTTGAACTTGGTCCGACGTGAGTATCCCTTCCATCAATATTGGATCAGAAACAAGAGCGAAGAGTACATTTACACTGAAATATGTACAAATTTAGCACTCCTGAGGAATTATGCTATCGAACTTCTATAAAACCCCATTAAAGTCTTCAAGAATTCAATTCAATATAGATATTTTCATCCCGCAGCGCCGCGATGCCAAGGCCCAACACCGAAGTACTAACCTCTCTGGAATGAAATCTTGAACGCCCTGTCTAGAACATCGAGACGCGATAAATCAAGTGCCACAACGCTAAGCTATCAGGCATAGTGCAATTTTATTAGCATTGAGACGCTATCATTCAGTGTTGCTGCACTAAGTTTTTGGGTCTCGTTATTTCTAATGCGGCATCGAGGCGCTGTAGCTTCCACCGTTAATCTTGGTTTTGATGTGAAATGAAACCATCCCTCCGTGGATCTTGGATCTGGAACAAGTGAGAAGAGTGCTTTGCATTAAATATGTAAAAACCTAGCACTACTAAAGTGTTATGCTATCAAAATTTTGAATTTTAGATATTTGTAAAGCAGTGCCGCAATGCTATAGGCTCAGCGCCAAGGCGTTATGTTCTTAGAAAAATTAAGCTTAAGCCACATTTCACAATGCCATGGTACTGATATCCCAATGCCGAGGTGTTGTACTCTTAGAATTGTATCTTAGTGACAATGCTAAGAATTTTCATATGATGATTCAAGTTATACCCATAAGCACAATAATTATAGCATCGATGTGCTAAGTCCTCGGGAAATTATAGCATCTCATAGCATCGTGGCATATGTATCCAAGCACCGAGGTGTTGTATTTCGACACACAAATAATAATATTATGATATTGACAGCGTAATTCAAATTATACCCTACAGAGCCATGGCACTATAAATATAGTGCCTAGGCGTTAAGCCCTATTGTTGAGCAGAAAATTTTCATTTTTTAAAAAATTTAAATCTTGAACCATTATAGAGTGATAAATACCAGGGAATAAAAATTAAGAAAATACATCTTTATTAAATTAGAAATTTATTACAAAAAAATTATTGCAATAAAAATAAAAAAGAGAAAAGAGAAAAATATATAAATAAAAATAAAAAAGGGAAAACTAATAATCATAATCATCCTCCTCTTTCTCTATTTATGGCTATGGTGCGGTAGCACATAAAAGAGATATTGAGACACTATCGAAAAAGAAGCTTGGCCTAAAATCCCAAAATCACAAATTTCAAACATATAGACTAGTGCCAAATTGAATAGGCCATATAAGAAATTTGTTTTTGATGTTGATCTATAAGATAATCAAAATTCTTTTCTAATGCTCGTTGCCTACGACTACTCTCACCTACCTCTTTCCTTAAATCTAAGACTTGCTTGTTTAAGGGTTGAGAAGATTGGGGTTGTGGTTGTGGGGCACATGATCTCTCTCCACTTCAAATCTCGAGCCAAACCCCTCAATAGGCCTTTTTATTAGCGGAGCCTTCTGAATAAGAACTTTTTCATCAGGTACCCCTAATGCACCCACCATAGTGCACAATCCATAGATAAGAGAGGGATGACCATACCCTATTGTAGTAGTACTCCTAAGCATATTACAAATAGAATTATAAATTATCTTCCCTATAGCAATTATAAAGCCCTTTTGAAAATTTAAAATGACCGTATCCTTAGTTACCTCACTGATATTACTAGTGGGCATCAGCTTGATAGAAATGAAATAACGCAAAGTTTTTGATTTTACTGTGAGGTTGTCAGCAAGAAAGTTAATAATTCTTTCTTCTTGCCATTTCCACTAGACGTTGACATTTCTACTAGTGAGAAAAATCAAGAATTTCATCAAAATTTGGGTTCTTGATATTGTACATAAGCCATCTTTGGAAATTCGTAATATGCATTTATGACATTGCAATTGAAACTCATCAGTTTCCCCCGATTGAAAACGTCATAAGAACTCTCGCACCACAGGGATGGCATAAGAGCTACTTTCGTAGGCCAGCTTAGTCCAGCCACATTTATTAATCAACCCTTTTACTCTCCCACCTAGGATGTAGAAGCTATTTTTTTGGGATGAAATGCTTGTGAGTGAGAGCATGTTGATACCTCTCTTCAGCCTCTATGCTAATGAATCTGCTCGACTTGCTTGAAGTTTCCCTCCTCTTATTGACAAGCTTCTTGAGCAGCATGAATACTTTCTTAGAAGGAGAGAAAGCTCTAATAAATAAAAATGAAGAATAAAAAATGAGCAACCCTAAGGGGTCTATTTATAAACCTACCCTAGCCCCATGGTGTTATAATGTCAGCAGCGAGATGCTAACCTCTTAGGTTCTGAAACTATAATATATCGCTATAATGCTCACATGCAGCACCTCAATGTTGGTCATCTAGTCAAGTTGGTTATTGTGCCAGTCAAAAAGAACATTCATTATCATTAATTCAATAACAAAAAAATGTCATACATTGATGTAACACCATAATGCTCTGACGCAGTGCCACATCGTTAGTAAAAAGTTTATCCTTTCCATTTAAATCATTGTCCATCTGCTAGCTTTTCTGAACCAACCATTGACTTGTGCCACGATGCAATATGATCAATTTCTAGGCACTAGTTAGTTGGTCAACATGAATACTTTCCCTAAAATGCTATAATAATAAGAACTCGATGCCATGATGCCAACTTGATAGTGCCACATCACTATCAAGCACCGAGGAACTACCCTAATAAACATTTTTAATGTTGTGGAACTTAATAAAAATGGACCTAAATCACCCGCATGTACTCCAACACATGTATAAAAATCTAGATTAAAATTTTTGAGAATGTTGCACGGGCTAATTTCCCAATTAGGTCTTATGACAAGGTCTGGATAAACAAAATCTAATCTGCCCTATTGTTGATTGTAAAATTCATCCTGAGGGGATATGTTTAAGTTTAATAAAATTTATGATTCAAAATAACTTAAAAGCAAATAATCATCCACCCAACCGTCATTATTTATCAATGATGATAAGTTAAGAAAACTTTTACTCACAAATAGCTAATGTCAAATTAAATATATCTATGTTCATACTCAAATACTCTCATGCTAATAAGGATGTGGCATGTGTCCTCTATCTACATGGGTTTACCATCAAATGACACCACATGGAATACAAATACGATAAGAACCCTTTGATTGGGTGGCTTGGCTTCTATATAACTCAACTATATTTTGGTCACAGTAATGGCCCGTATGTTCCCTAATGGCTTTGCTCCTTGAGCCATAAATAATAAAATATATTTAATAGGCATAAAGTTTTTTATTATTTAAGGTTGAATTAAATTTATAAACTTAGCCAAATATCACTCAAGGTCTACAAGGATACTTTGAATGACGCAACCCATGGTTACTAACAAAGATTCTTCGGTCAAGAACTATTTCTCCTAGCTAAGTAAACTAGGGACCACGATAGCCCAAGATAACGGAACCATGGGATCTTGATTAGGCACATCATCATGACCCCTAGTATACACTTTAAGTTAAATGACAGTCATTTATGCCATAATAGACACTGCTAGACACTAATTCATATCAGCTAAGATATGTTTATTTTTAACCTTAATTGAGAGTGCTCTCTTAAAGTGGTAAGAGGGGTAATTAACTATGAAGGCTTGCATTTTAAAGAAGTGGGAATAAATATGGTTGGATATATATCAATCTACCTCACAAAAATATACTCCTACTCATGTCAATAAAGATTACGGAGATCATCCTCAAAGGTGTTTTTTAAGCAGATATCCGATGACTCCATTGGGGATAACTTCTCTTCATCTCAGGTTGGAGAAGATTAAAATATGGTGTCATCATAGACTTAAATAAAGTGTTATAATCTTTTAAAAATCTTAAGATCTATAATGAGGTTCATTAAATGTCAAACATCAAGAATAGGATGACTGTCAAGCTCAGTGAGGGATCCACGGTGAAAATCCCTTAAGCATAATCAACACTGGTTCCATTGGAGCTACTCTCCAGCTCAGAATAATTTATGAGATTATTTAGTTTTTACCCGCTGGACCTATCACTAAGCCTCTCATCAAGTCCTCTAGAATGCTAAAAGCATTCAATAAGGGAAAGAGGCTGAACATGATCATTTCGAATGAGCCCAACACTAACCTCCAAGAAAGGTTCCATCTTTGATAGTCTTTTAAAGAAAATACCAACTATCTTTATTGAGAATAAGGTGACTAAAAAACCTAAGTTCAAATCCATTATTGCCAATCCACTCAGTAGTATATTAGGGGACTATACTACCATTCAACATGACACCTTTACTCCGGGCAATCATGACCATGAAGCTTCTTCTTTGGCACTAAAATGTCCAAAAGGACTCACAGGAAATATAATGTTGGTCGCAGAGCCGTCGGATTGTCTGTTCACGTCGAACAACAACACAATCCACTAGTGGAGGCAAATATACCCAACAACAATAACTTCAATTTGCTCTGATGGATCAAAAGGAATAGCTCAGGAGGAGCTATAAAGAAATCATTTCGTGATAGACGTACACATCCTATTCCATAAAATCAATCACAAAAGGAGGAGACCATCTCCTCCAAAATCTATAAAATTCTGAAGGCCATTAAAATTAGAAATCTTTAGAGAAGAATAAAAAAATTGGTGAGCTAAGTTGCCAAAACAACAAATGCCAACCTTAAAAGAGGTGGGAATATTCAAAAATACCGTGCCAATTTGTAGCAAGACTTAAAATCTACGAGCACTATAGTTGGTGAGCACCAACAATGAGCCCTTAGATAAGAAGATACTAAGTGGCCAGTTGTTGGAAGGTCTTAGCAATCCCCACAAAAAAGAGGATATCATTCATTCGGTGAACACTGGGGTGTGAAATCTAGGATGTGTTGTTAGAGATCTACTACTGGAAGGTTTCGATTGATTTGGGTACAAAAAAAATCCCAAATCATCAATGATGAAGAAAGTTAGGATAAGCCAAATCCACGGTATGATGAAGGAACGGAGTCCCCTATCATCAACTAGAAAAACCAGTCTAAAAAAAAGTCAGCCAACCGATAATGAGGAAGATAATCAACTCTCCTGGGAAGATGAAGATTCCTAAAATAATGAAGAACAATCAATCCCAGATCTCCACCATTATGATGATATCAATCATATGGAAGTTGAAATGGTTCGTATAGTCGATATACATTTAAGAAATAAAAATGTGGTACCCGAACAACAAAATGAGGAGGGACACTAAGAGAACCCAAATCATTAATAACTTGGAATTGAAACACAAGTGGAGGTCGAGGTAACTAAAGAATCAGCTAACGTTGCAATAAGATTACGACAACAAATGGGTTCTCAGTTCCAAAAAAGATACCAAAAAATTAGCCAGCTCAACAATCACCTTAATAAAATGAGCAGGCTGATGAAAGAGCTATTTGGTGAGCTTAATTTGATAGTAATTACAACATAGAAAATACCTTCGGGAAATCCTCCAAAGATAGTCAATCTAACAGTTGAAATTGGGAGTATGCAAAATGTTACGACCAACTTTCCAATAACTTCAACACAAAGGCAAGAAACTCCATGAGGAGCTACACCAAATGCCTTTTAAGAGGCTAAGGTTATCGCTAAATCTCAAATAGAAGATCTCATCCCAGCTTGAAAGTCAAAGCAGTTATTGCTTTAAAAGTAGCTGAACAACTAGTTAAAAAAGGCCAACCATACCCGACTGAATATGACCAAGTATAGTATCTTAAAAGAAACATTTTTTTTTGAAATTCAACACTTTTTTAAGTACAAAAAATCCATGACAATATTTAGCCCAATTCAAAGCCATGTGTAGAAACACAAAAGGAAATGATGCTTTGTTGTTATAATAATTCATTAGCAGTCTGACCAACATGACCTTTAAATGGTATGCTGAGTTACCTATCAACTCAGTAAAAACTTTCACTGAATTAGAAACACTCTTTGTTAAGAGATTTGTAGGACCAACCAAAAAAGTAATGATAACATATCTCACCTTAGAAAAGAGGAGAAAAGATGAGATTGAAATAAAATACATTACAAGATGAAGAAATCTATGCATGAAGTGTGACTAGTAACTCACAAAAAATATGTAGTAGAACTCCTCATGGGGAATATCACTGATCAAATGGCTCCATATCTAGCCATGGGTACAATTAATACATTCTAAGAACTATTAGATCGTATAGACAAATTTGAAAGGCTGCCGAAGCAGTAAGACCTCAGTAATAACTACAATAAGAATCCCTTTAAAAAGGAAAGCAACTGAAATCACACGTTGCAAAAAAGTGAATGCAACATTCACCTTCATGATTGATGAGAAAGAGAAATAAAGGCGTGTCAACCTCAAAACCAGCAACAACTTCACGGCTGATGATAAAACTAATAGAAGATAAGAAAAAGGGTCAACCCTCTAAGAGAAGATGTCTAAACAATACTCATTTAAAAGAGAATGTACTGCTAAAATCTTTAGACATGCCCTAAAATTGGGATTACAATTGTCAATGCCAAGGTGACTAAACCAACTAGATAAGATTGATGATGCCAACTATTGTCCATACCACAAGCTCATAAGTCATCCAATTGAAGATTATTTTATCTTCAAGGAATGGGTAGACAAAAACTATCAAAATAAGGAACTCACCTTATTAGACACTATACTGGTACACCCTAAGAAGGAAAAGGTGAAGTTTATTACAACACCTAATCTAAGAGACAAAAGATAAAAATATTAAGCTATATGGAACTATAAACATAAATGAGGATAAGGGAAAAGCTTCGCAACCTCAAGAAGAAGAAGGTGGTTAGGAGACTTTCATTTCAAAAAAGATTTAAAGGATGATTAAGATTCATTTAGCCATAGAAGGTATCTAGTGGATTAATTCCTTAGAGCTCGAAATAGATCCAAAAAGATTTTCCCCTAACATGAGGCAATTTTAATATAATGCAAAGAAGTAGATGAAGAACAATCAGTCTTCTTCGTCAAGCCTCATAAATCAAAGATGAAGAGGAAATCTAGAAAACCAAGATTTGAAACACAAAAAATGATTGACTCTTTAGTGGGATACGAGCAACCTCTTCGAGGACTAGTTAAGCTAGAAGAATACATGGACCATTTGAAACTTGACACAAAATTTTTTGAAGCTGAAGTTCTGATATAAATATTTTGTGTTATAAATGTGGTTGCAACTTCAGGAAGAACTATGCTTTCCCAAAGAAACGCCTACTAAATGGAAAGTCAAGTCAGACTCGAAGAAATTATGTCCTAAATTGGGTAGTAATTCTAAGAGTACTAAAAACTTTGAAAACTTTGAAGAAACATAGAATTCAAAGACTTCTTCTAATAGAGGACATCAGACAAAAGAAGTGACCCATGTTCAATTAAGGAGTGAAAAAAGAATCTCTCCACCTCCATAATGGAAAGTCAATGATAAAGACAAAGAATTTCAAATTAATGAAAATGCCTTACCCCAATCACTGACTAAATATCAAAAGTCTACCAAAATAGGAGTATATTATAATGTTCTAACACATTTACAAAAGCTCCTTGCTTTGCTAAGTATCTATGATGCTCTCATGTTATCCAAAGATATACGTGAGACATTAATCAAAGCCTTATAAAACCCAGAACAATATGAAATATTTTTCACTGAAGAAAAAAATGAAAGAGAACTTAACCTCCTAAAATTCAATAACCATCCAATTCAATAAGAATGACCTACTATTAAGGATGACCAAACATAATGACCCCTTTATATTACAACTAAATGCAATACTATTTGAATAAAAAGGACATTGATTGATCTAGGTGCTTTGGTCAACCTTATCATAATTAAAATGCTATGAGCACTAGCTTTAGATGCTCGATACTTGGATAAAAGTATAATATTCCTATTAGGATTTAATGAATTAGGATAACAAACCTTGCGGTCTATTTTTCTACCCATATGCTTCAGGAAACTATACCTAGAAGCTAAATTTCATGTGATTGAAGCTCAAGTTGCTTACAAAGCACTCCTTGGTAGGCCGTGGATTCATGAATACTACATTGTGCCTTTAACTCTTTATCAATGTATGAAGTATATTCAAAATGGTAAAGAGCATTGAATTGATGGTGACATGAATCCATTCCTATATGATGATGCCGAGTAATTCAGGTTAAAAAAGGTAGAGGAAGCCAAAGCTCAAAAATAAGTGGCTCCACCTATCAAACTAATGCTGAAAGGTGATAGTTCAAAGAATAAAAGTACCAATGATACCAATGATTCAAAGCAACTTAAGATAATTCACCACTTTGGCAATAATATTGAGGATGGTGAAGAAGACTTAATACTTTATCAACCCAAGAAAGTTCGAGCTAACCAAAAGATAGAAGAAGCTAGTATTAGTAAAGTAACAAAGAAATTCGAGGAAACTCATGTTTCTCTAATAAGGGTAGTTAAATCTCAAATCTCGAACAAGGTTATAAAAATAACCACAGTGCCAAAGGTACACATAAAAGCCTTAATAGTTAAAAGGAATGAAGAAATAGAAAAACTAAAAACTTTCTATGCTCCTCCTAAAAAAGGCCATAATGAACATGGGATTCTCTTATATAAGACAGAAAAGCGAACCTCAAATCCTACACAAATGTTGTTGGAAGATGAAGATTTTGAGGAAGAAGATATTTAAGTAATAATCCCTCAATACTACTCCTCAGCTCTAAAGAACCTGATTAAAATAACATTTAGCTTATACAATCAAGCATTTTTATTTAAATTAGGATTTAGTGTGGTATGTCTTGATTGAGCTTTAGAATTTGGATTTCTTAAAGTTTATGATTATTTAAATTACCCATTAAGGGTGGTTTCACTTTAATTCTTTTAGTAGCTTGATTGAGTTTTAACTTATGCATTTTTATTTCTTTCACTTCTTACTTAAGATCTAATCATTATGAAGAGAAGAAAGAAACTTAACTCTTTCATCCTTAGCCTAAGTTGATTTCCAAAGATAGATCATCATTGCTTTAACCTTCTTAATAGACCATTTTGTAATATTATTTTAGCCTAAATTTAGATTAGTCTTAATGAATCTTATCCAAACATGAAAGACACCTTAAGAACAATAAAATTAAGTCACCATCACATGAATAATACTCCACTACTTCTTTTCCTTATCAATAACATCCACATTCATTTTTTTTAGTTTCTTTATATATATATATATATATATATATATATATATATATATATATATACATGCAATGTACCTATATTTTTGCATGCTTAATGAATATTGATGCAAGAATTTGATAGAAAAAGGGATTTTATCTCATATTTAAGCATATGTAAAAATGTATAAGAAATTTAAGTAAGTATGTGCCATTGTTAAACCACAGAAGTGAGATTGTCTATGACCTCCTTGAGACTACTTAAAGCCTCGTGTTCCGAAGATGTCCATACTATATACTTGCAATTCAAATACACATAAGCATATGCATAAACATAGAAATAAAATCATGAAAATGTTGTGTACAAAAATATTTTTTACTTATGTAAAGTTTAATGGCAAGAAAATGGGTTTCACTTTGTATTCTAATATACACATACACATAAAAGAAGTTAACTAAGTATGTGGTATTGTTAAACCAGAGAAGTGAGATTATTTAAGATTTTCTTGGGGCTACTTAAAGTCTCGTAATCTTAGGATGTCCAGACTATATACTTGCCAATTCAAATACATGAATACATAAGTATGAACATAAGGATAAAATCATCAATTGCCATCTTTTGATTACAAGTTAATAAACATTTTATTTTCACATAATTAATTTTTTTATAATAAGCATTGATTTAAGCTTTAAATTATTTAATTCATGATTAACATATAGTTTTAAAAATTTTTGAGATTAACTAATGATAATAGTCACACCATATAATAATGCTTGTCTAGCTAATGCAATTTAAATGCAATCATATTCTTCTGACTTTAAAACATGAATACATGAAGTTTATGTCATGTAAGTTTATGATAATTGAAAGAAAGTATTTGAATATCGCCACACCACATACTTGATTTCATTAGAACGTAAGGACAATCAAGTTAGATAAGCATCCTTTAAATCTAATCAAAGTTTCTTTAATTTTTAATTTTAATATTCTAGTTGTTGAAATGTAAAGAGGAGAATAGTACTTAGGATTCACCCCATCCCATGTTGGTTATTTAATATGTTAAAGGAAGGAAATTTAAATATATTTTATGAATTAACTAAGTTCAATGTATTAATTATATCAATTTGATCACCCTTCCCAAGCTTCTTTAATTTAATTAATCATCTAAACATGAGCCTTCAATGATATGCTTTGAAAAAAATAAAATTTGCAATGCACCTAAATATATCTAATGTAATTAGGCTCATGCTTAATAATTAATTAAGTTAGAGAATGAAAAGATTTAAGATAAATACTCTTATGATTTTCCCACACCAATTGGAAAATCATAATTTCTTTAACAACTTAATGTTATTAAACACATAAAGGGATTAATGGATTGCACTTGAGTTACTTAAATTGGTTTCATTTGAATTTCATTATTAATTTTTCTTAATTTACCCTTAATTATTAAACATTAATTAAACCCTTTAAAAGAATACATTTGGAAACCATTGGGAGAGGGGTCCTAATTAATTTTCATGTTATCCGCACTATTTTCATTAATTACTTAAATTTATTGTTAATTAATTTTAATAATTATTAAATCATTTAAAAGGCTAATTAAGATTAAAAATTTAGAATTTTTTAAACCACATGACAAATAATTCCATGAAAAAAATGGGAGGCACAAGACATCACATAGAATCAACTTACTGAATTTGGAATTAATTAACCAAGTAATTTGGTCTTAATTATATTAATTAGTCTAGACTTCAAACCTTAATCAATCACTATTCATTAGATATTAATTATGGATTTTATTTTTATTAAATTCTCCTTTGTCTAAGTTTTCCAAAATGGGTTTATTTGCATTTTTTAAATTTTTCTGCAATTAGTTATATTTTTTTGAAGTTCTTGTGATTTAGTTATATTTTCAAATCTAATCAAATCATTTTAAACCATCGGTGCCATGTGGGTGCTGACGGAGCAACACTTTCTTTATGGCACGTAGTATTGGTTATTTAAAACATCCGACATGACTACAGACTTAGCGACGGTAGACGTAGTTTCATCTTGGCCATCTGATCTCGGATAAAATGGTTGAGATTAATCTCATGATTATGAAGAGATTGAATCAAAATTTCTAATATGATTAATCACGTATGTCCATTCTAATCACATGGAATGGATGATCGGTGATCCGTCGTCCCACTAATGCTGGAAGATGGACAACGTCTACCTTTCACTGCTCAATTCAAGCTCGTTGAAGCTCGTTTGATGGTGGAATCAAATCCAAAATGACCAGGGAAGAGATCTAAGGAGACCCTACGATGGAAATTGAGTAAAACCACAACTCGTTTTGAAAAAGACTAACACCTAATGGCCAAATCTACAATTGCCAATTTTTTACCCACTGAAACTAATGATCGAGGGTCTATCAATAGAGATGACTTTGTCTAAAAGAGACGAAGCCCTGTTGAAAAGATCTCAAGCTTCCTCCCTACCGATCAGTCTGTGGGCCAAGCATATCCATGGAAGTCATGGGAGTTGGTCGAGGGATGCCTTCTGGTGGTCAAATCGATCAAAAATTGATTCATTTTCATTCACCAAAGCATAGGGAACATGTGGGAAGAGTTATTTGAGTTTCATGGAGTTTTGATGAGGTTGGATGGGCAGATCTCTTGGGTTTGGGTGGAGCTTGGTCTCACCGGCACTAGGGTGCACGGGGAGCTTGGGAAATGCTTGGGGATTGCTTGAAATCCTCTAGAGAAGGTCTGTGGTCAGCTTGAATGGATGGGGAGGAGTATACTCTACTCCCCAATAAAACCAAGGGTTGAGATTAGCTCAACCTTTGGCAGTCATCCAGCTAGAGTAGGTGGCTGGAGGTGGTAGGGGGCTGCTGAGGTGGATGTGTGTGAGAGGCTGAAGGAGTGTAGTGGGATGCCATGGAGTGTACACTCCTTCTTAGGTGGACCAATGGTTGTCCATGGGTGAACTCACTCTCTATTGGCCAAAGGCTGAACCCAACAACCTTGGATTAGGTTGGGTTAGTGGTCATTTGTCCCAAAAGGACCAAAGATGGCTTCCAAAAAGTGGGGAGGTAAAAACCCTTCTAAATGGGAATTTTATCTCATTTGGAGGGCTTTGTTCAATGAGTTTAACCCAACTTGAGTTCACCATAGGTTGGGCCCATTTGGGTAGGCCCATGGTGACCCAAGGATGAATCATGCCAGGTTTGGTTGGGTTTGGCTCAATTTGGTTAATGTAGGTCAAATGGGTTCAATTGGGTTAAGTTGACCTTTTTGACCAAATTAAGTTAGAGTGAGAGTTTGGTTAAGTTTAATTGGTCATTTTGAATGAGTTGGTGCAATTAGTTTGATTCAATTTGGAATAGATTTAGATTTGGTTCATATGGTTTAGTTTGGGTCAAATGGGTCATGTTGACTTATTTGACCAAATTGTCCAAGTTGGCTTGAGCATGGGTTAGGACCATGTTTAATTGATCATTAGTGATTGATTGGAAGAGTTGATTTGAATTGATTTAGATTACAGAGTGACATGATTTAATTTGACCTTTTGGGTAAAATTATGCTAAGTAGGTTTTTTTGGGTTGACCAAATTGGGTTCAATTGAAGGTTGGTTATGTCCAATATTCAATTAGTGATTAATTAGAAGAATTAGTTCTAATCAATTTGATTTAGGATTTGATTTGGCCCAATTTGGCCCTTTTGGTCAAATTGGGCCAACTTGGGTGAAAATGCCAAATTGGGTTAGTTAGGTTCAAATGGCTTCAATTGGTGATATGGTCATGCTCAATATCCAATTTTTAGTTGATGAGAATCTTTGATTGCAATTAATTTGTCTTAGAACATGATTTGGCCCAATTTGGTCCTTCAGGTCACTTTTGGTCAACCTGGGTTAAGTAGCTAAATTAGCTTGGTTAGGTCTAATTGATTGTAGTGAAGTGTTCAATAGTGACCTACAATCATCAATGAAGAGATTGGATAGTTTGGTTTGATCTAATGGGAGTTTGATTGAAGTTTTGCCTAATTGGGCCTTTTAGGTCACTTTGGGTTAAGTTGTTTGGTCAAATCAATTTGGACCAATTGAGGCTATGGATGGTTGGAATATATTCAATGATGAATTTAAAGTTGATTAATGGATTTGACTATAATTGATTTGAGTTAGATTGAGTTTTGGTTCATTTGAACTTTTTAGGTCAAATGGACTAACTTGGGTTAATTAAGTTTAATTGATTTAATTAACTTGATTACAAGTATTGAAATAGTTTAAAATGATCCATTGGATAGTTATAATGATTGAGAGAATTAAATTGAGATTAGTTTGCTTGAATTGGTTTGAATGGGGTTATAAAATTAAAGTGGGTTAACTTGGATTAAGATTCAAGTTAATTTTGCTGGAGCTTGGATTGGAAATAAAATTTAATCAAGGATAATTGATTGGCTTGGGGATGAGATTTTAATCATTTGGTTTAGGTTTAAAATAATTGATGGGTATGAGTGTTAGTTTAGACCCTAGGGTAGGTGAATCTCACTTGTCCTAAGGTAAGCTCTGGGCTTAGGGTTATGCTCTACAAGTCTTTAGGCCTAGGTCTAGTGTTCCTTTAATCACTAGAAGTGTCCTGACACTAAAACAACTTAGATGTCTAGAGAAATCCTAGACTTAGGATGGGAGTGATGAATCCTCACTCCAAAAAAGAGGTAAATAAGATAGTTGACCACTTCTTCATAGACCCCAACCTCATGTACTTAAAATGGCTGTAGATTTTTTTAACACAATATTCATTACCATTCGTAATGAACTTGATGCACTGATGGAGTGAAGATGGAACCATATTATTTTCATGAATCCAATGTCGCCCTGCAAAGCATTAAAGATGTATATGAATCAATAAAGTGAAACTTTGCCTCAAACTTCCAATCATCTATCTCCAAAAGTAGTATAATAAAGCCTAATGCCCTCTTGCCTTGTTCATTGAATCCTTTCAACCATATCTATTTATATTGAAGTTTAGAGATATCAATCCTCAAGAAGAAAGATTTCTCAGACTCATGATGTTAACTAATGCACCCAAATCCACAAGCACTTGGAAGAGTTTGGACTTGCCAGCCTCCACTGTGATGTAAAGAGGGCGGTTGTGTTCTATTATCCTATGAAGGAAGTTTTCATCTGAGAATGTAAATCCTAGGACCACTTTTGAAAAACATGCCTCTTCTTCAACAGACATGGTAGCAGCCAACTAAGCTAAACATATCTGAGGATCAAGCAAGGCTTTGATTAATGAATCCTTTATTTCTTTAGACAAAACAAGGGAAACATATATGCTTAGCTTAGTTGTCAACTTTTTGAGATATTCCAGGACATTATAGTTGACATTGGGTTGGTCATCCACAAGCATATCCATGGGTGGAACATTCTATGAAGGAGCTATCTGCTCTTTAGAACTAATGATCTATTTACCCTTATCTTAAGGTGCTGCATTAGGAAGTAGAACTTTGACATTACAAAGGTCAACTTCAATGACTTCTTTTAATGAGGGGCTTATGGTGATTTCTACCTACTCATCAGGCACACCAATAGCTTCTCCTAAAGAATCATCAAAGTTAGATGACTCCAAATCTATCTCAAGTGGTGAACCCTGAAGATTCAGAAAAAGAAAATCAACTTCTGAATCAGAGAGAAAGTAATCAGAATTATGTAGATTATTATTATTATGATGACTTGGAGAGCTATCGATGGGAATAAAATTGCTGAGTTCTTCAAAATTAGAGAGGATGTAAGCAAAATTTTTCTTCTTCATTGATTTACTTAATTTTGGGGGTACAAAATAGAAATCAAGTAAAGTAAGTAGCTTGAGTGACATGATACCCTTATCCATAGATACAATGCTCTTGGAGGTGGTGGTGCGAGCAAAGATGGCATCCGTAGGAATAGAGATGGCAATGCTAGACACGGACAGTGGTTGTGCTACTGAACTATCCCCGACATATGGTGGCTACTACTGCTGCTTGGCTTCCACTATCTCAAAGTTATCTTTCACAACTGTCAAACCTTTCAAGGTGTTGGAGGTTTGAGCTGAGTCAAGCACCTGCAAATAAAGTTTTTTTATTAAAAAATAATTTTCTTAGAGGTACAAGACAAGGAAATGTCCTAACCTTCTTTGGTCTTAAGAAGATTGAATAATTCCCCAGAGATTACCTTAATATAACTAAAGAATTGTTCTACTAGGTATTCCTTGGGTATCACTATAGCTCCTGACTTGTAACTACATTTCAGCTAGTCTTTAAAGATGAAGCAATCCTCTAAGACATATCCTATCATGTGGTGGCAATAGTTAGGATCATCACGCCAACCCACTTTCTCAAACAAAATCTTATACCAACTAGCCATGTAATTAAGATTTATTTGAGATAATTAATTAAAACTTGAAATCTTAATTAAACATTATTCACTGGCAAGATTAAGGGATTTTATTTTTCCTAGATTCTACTTTATTTAAGCTTTCCAAAATGGGTTTATTTACATTTTTTATTTTTCTATAATTAGTTATAATTTTTTGTAGTTATGGTTAATTAAATCATATTTTAAACCCTAATTAATCCATTTACATAGTCGGTGATGTGCGATGGCTAACCTAACAGTGCTTTCCATGTGGCACCATGGGGTTGGTTATTTAAATTGTCGACATGCTCACGACTCAATGGTGGCGATGTTTGTTCTCCATTCGATCATCGATCAAATGATGGAGATTAATCTACGATTTTAAAATGAAAAATTAAGAGAATCTAATGCAATTAACATGGCCATCTATTTTAATAATATGGAATGGATGGTTGATGATATGTCATCATATCACTATGAAAGATGAATACCGTCCACTTTCATTTCTTGATGGTGAAATCAACTCCAAAATGGTTAGGGGCACAATCTAAAGGGACGCTATGTGAGAATCTCATAAAAATCACATTCATTTCATAAATGACCAAAAATTTTATGGTTTTATGCAATTTGTTAGAATTTACCTCACTAGAGCTCACGATCAGTGGTTTGCTGACTAAGGTAGCTTCACCTTGAAGAGACGAAGTCTTGTTGAGAAGCTCGTGAGCTGCCTCCTAGTTGTTCATCCTTTGGACCAAGCACCGCCGCAAAACTCCCTAGAGATGGTGGAAATTGATGCTTTAGTGATTAAATTGACTGTGATTTAATTCATTTGGGTTTACTAGAGCTTGGGGAAGGTGTAAGTAGAGTTAATTAGATTTTGGTGGAGTTTAGGTGAGTTTGTATGTAGTGGGTGCTTAGGTTATAAGAGAAGCTAGTCTCACCGATGGTCAGATGCACAGGAGTTCTAGGGATGCTTGGGGACTAGTCGACCTTGTTTATGGAAGCTCTCTAATCATTTTGGATTTGAGAGGTGTATTCCTTCTCCCCCATGTGAACTAACCAAAGAGGTTGGCTCAAGTTGTAGCAGCTAGCCGACTAGTGGGGGTGGCCAGAAATGGCATAAGACTTATGAGGTGGAGGTCCTTTAGTGGTTGTGAGAGTTTGGTGGCCAGTAGTGAGAGGGGCAAGTCCCTTGGGCTCAACCAAGGGTCTACCAAGGTGAGAGAGACCTCACCTTGTTCAATGGTTGAGTCCCACAGCTTTGGGTCAGGTCCCATTAGCACGGGGCGGGGGTCAAGGCATGCTAAAGTGCTTGCCTAAGCAAAAAGGAGGGGTTGGACCTTCCTATTTTGGAATTTTATTTTATTTGGAACCATTAGTTCACTTGGTTTGGGCTAAACTAGGTTCACCTCAGGTTGGATCCACTTGGGCTAGCCAATGGAGGCCTAAGGATGAGTCATGCCATGTTTGGTTAGGTTTGACTCAATTTGACCTTATAGATCAATTTGGGTTCAATTTGATTAAGTTGACCAATTGAACAAATTGGTTCAGGAGGAAACTTGGGTTATGTTCAATTGGTCATTTCGAATTCATTGGTGTAATTGGTTTGATTCAATTTGGAGTAGATTTGGGTTTGGTTTATATGGGTTCATTTAGGCCAAATGGGTCAAGTTGACTAATTTGGTCAAATTGATAAAACTGGTTTGAATGAAGGGTTGATAGATATTGGGTTGATCATTTGGGAATGATTGTATATGTTAGTTTGAATTGATTTTGATTATAGTGAGTTTTGATTCAATTTGATCTTTTAGGTCAATCTGGGCTAAGTAGGTCAATTAGGTTGGCTTAGTCAAATTGGCTTCAATTGATGATTGCAGGGTGTTTAATAATCAATTTATGATTGATTAAAGGCATTAGCTATAATTAACTTGGATTGGAATGAAATTTGGCCTAATTTGGTCCTTTAGGTCAAATTGGGTCAACTTGGGTTAAGTGGCCAAATTGGTTGGTTTGACCCAATTGATTGCTATTGGGTAATCGAAGATGATCAGAAATCATTATGGAAGAGATTGGATGAGTTATCTAATCTAATTTGGGTTGGATTGAAGTTTGAATCAAGTTGGTCATTTAGGTCCAACTAGGTCAAGTGAACCAATTGGGTTACGTTTGTGTCAATTAAGTGTTGAGAGGGGTTCAATGATGGATTTATAGTTGGTTGGTGGCTTTGATTGCAATCAATTTGGGTTAGACTTGGTTATGGCCCATTTGACTTCTTTAGGTCAAATGGTCAACTTGAGTCAATTAGGTCAATTGTCTTGGCCCAATGGGTTGAAATGAATTGGAATGGTTGATTAGATGCTTTCGAGCAATCATAAAGTTTAGATCAACTTAATTTGTCTTGGACTAAGTTGAATCAAGTTTTGACCCTATGGAGTTCAAATGGGCTAAGTTGGGTCAAGGTCCAAGTTGATTTGGTTTTGGTCTAATTGGATTATAGTCAAGGCTTTCTAAAGCTCAATTAGGATTCAAATAAATTCAGATGAATGGGGTTTCAATTAGAGTTGAACTGATCTTAGGTTTGGCCCTCTCGAATCAAAGGAGCTAAGTTAATTTAGCTTGGTTTCCTAGACCAATTGAACCATGATAAATCATGTTGAGCATAAGTCAAATGGGGTTTCAATTTTGAGCTAAGTTTAATCTAGGATGTGGTTGGGTTCAAGGTAAGTGGTGTTCTACCTATCCTAAGCCGGGGTCTAGCCTTAAGGTTGAGTCTTATGAATCTCTAGTCATGGGGTGAGTGTTCTCCTAACTACTAAGAGTGTCTTAGTGCTAGGGAAGTCTTAGTGCCTATATGGATCTTAGGTCTAAGAAGAAGGTATTCAACCTTACTCCAAAAGTGAGGTCAACACATACAAGGCTTGAGTAAGAGTATTTATTTCATTTCAATCTTTTGAATCATTAGTGTTTATTAGTTTGATTTGGATTAAAAGTTTTATGTGCTTTACGGCTAAAGTTTTTCTATAATCTATTTTCATTCATCTTCAAGTGATTTAAATTATTTCTTTTTTTGTTTGATTGATTTGAAATAATCTCTTTAAAACTTCACATATTTATTGTCTTTCATAAATTTACATTAATGCAAGAAAATTTTCAAACCTAGATTGTTTAGTCAAATTTGGATAGCTAAAGCTGTTGGACTTAAACTGGTTGAGAACTTTCTAGGACTTATAATAATAAGATAAATAGGAGCTCAATAAAATAAAATTAATGATTTAATATTTTAAAATAATTTATTTAAATTCTTTCATGTTTTTCTACTTATCAAAATTGCATTATTCGTTGATTTATCCATTTTGAATAACATGAACTAAGTGCATAAATTTAAGTATCAATTGTTGTCCTTTCAAGTAAGATGAATTTATTTCATACTTTATTAAATCATTTCCATAATTAACTACATTATTTATCCATTTATTTCTAGCATGAGAATAAAATTATTCTAGAATTATTTTAATTATTATTTTATTTTCTCTCTCATACCATCATTATCATCCAAGTTGTGTTCAGCCGAATTTTCCATTGGTTTTTTTATTAATAAATTATGTGAGAATTATTTAAATTATTTCCATAATAATTCCCTCATTATTTAAATTTTAAACATTCATTCATTTGAATTTTTGAATTAAAATTATTTTAAATTTAATTTGAAGATTCATTGCCATATCAATCCAAAATTAATTTAACTATCTATAGAATGATTTGGCCGACCTTGGCATGATTTATGTTAGCTAATTGGAGTTTAATTTAATTATTTTAAGTTAATTCAAAATTGATTTTGAACGAGCCATGTATTTATTCACTTTCCTATTTTAATTTTATACTTTATGGAAATATATTGCCGACCCCACTTTTTATTTTATTTTATTTGGAGTAAATTGATTTGCTTGAATTAATTAAAATATTTTATAAATTGATCTCCCATAATTGATTCATGATCAAATGAATTGAATGGAGATTGAATCCATGTTTGGAAACTATGTGGCCGAAAATCTTTCTTGATTTTTTCTTGATTAATTTTATTATAAGTTGCCTTAATTCTTCCAAGAAATCTTAGTTAATTTAATTTATATTGATTGAATCCCTATTTGGAATCCATTCTTGGCCGTTCCTACATGTGATTGATTCAAATTCAAAATTAATTTGAATTAATTTCTTGTTTGATGACTTGGCCTATTTGGTTTGAGTTATTTATGCTAAGTGCATTTTTCTTTCCATCTCTTTTCCTTTGGCTGACAACTCATTAATTAAATTGAGCTAGATTCAAATTATTGTCATGTGATTAATTATTTGGACTCAAATTTCTTGCCAAAATAATGCTCACTCTCTTTTATTCATGCTTGGTTGTAAATCAATGGAATTTATTTTCTTGATTGTATTTGATAGAATTGATTAATTTCCTTCTCTCATATATCTTTCTCCTCTCTCTCTCTCTCTTGGCCGAAATTCAAATATCCTTATTTGAATTTATTTTGCATGTGTTCATTTGTTTGAAATCAAATATTTTCCTTATTAATTTTTCCCTCTCATTATTTCCCTCCTCTTCTCCATTGGCTTGGCCAAAATTCACTTGATCCTAGATCTATTTAAAGAGATGATCTCATGACTTAATTCCTCTTGACTCTCTCCACTAGGCTAACCCTTTGCAATTTGGTTTTGGAGACTCTTTTGGATTCTGAGTGTTAAAGCTCTCAACCATCTTCTATTCCTCTCTTTCTCTTTTGGCCAAAACCTTGTTTAAGGTTTTGATTGAAGCAAAGTGCAAATTGATTTAATTCTTGTTTGCTTCTTCTTTTGTCAAGACTATTGCTTGAAGAATCCTTGAAGGTTTGGTGATTAAGTCTAGGTCTTATCTTTTCAACATCATCTACATTCAAGAGGAGATCATATTCATAAGTTTAAAGTCTCTTTTAAGCCTTGGAAATTTCATGTCAAGTCAATTGATTTCATTGCTTACATATAAAGGCATGAGTAAGAGTATTTATTTTATTTCAATCTTTTGAATCGTTGGTTTTATTAGTTTGATTTGGATTAAATGATTTATGTTCTTTATGGTTAACATTTTTCTAGAATCTATTTTCATTCATCTCCAAGTGATTTAAAATATTCCTTTTTGATTTGATTGATTTGAAATAATCTTTTTAAAACTTCCCATATTTTTTGTCTTTCATAAATTTAATAATTGACATTTATATTTTGTTAACTAAAAAAAATTTGCTTTAACATTGGTAAAGATTTTCTATAATCCTTTTTAAATTCATCTTTCAAGAAACTTTCAAGTCATAGATATCTTTGCATACACATAAAGAACTTGAGTAAGAAAAGTTCTTTCATTTATTCACTTAAATATTTAAGTCCATTAGTTTGATTTGAATGAAAAGTTTTATGTGTTTTTTTTTTTTTTTTTTGAAACTTGCATATTGCATTTAATAATAGTAAACAAAGTAATACAAGAACTAGCAAAGGCTAGAGAATCTAAAACAAGAAGCTAAATAGAAGCAACATGCTTCTTATCATCCTCAAATGAAATAAAAATAGAAGGTAAAGTAGAAACATCTAAAGACAACCAAGTAAAGTCGCTTGCAGCGAGCACAAGAGGTCCCACCCGGTTGAAGTCCGGAAGCGTGAGAACAGAACTTGGTGGAATGCTAGAAGAAAGCCCAAGTCTGGAGCTTGCTGAGGGAGAGAAGACCAGAAAGTCTGCTGCATGGTCTTCCTAAGTAAATTGACAACACTAATGTTGTCCCCCTCCAATATGATTCCCTTGTACTCCTCATACATCCAAGGGTCAACAAGCTGCTTAACAGCAAGCATAGCCTGCATTTCTATGAAAGCACTATCCCAATGGAGAAACTGGATACCAGCAGCCTTGATGAAGTCACCGATCATCCACGAAAATAACTCCAATGCCGAAGCCGGAGGGGAGGAGAGTACCATCTACATTCACCTTTAGCCATCCAGGGAGGGGAGTCCAGGGGGAGGGAGTGCCTAAGCGGTGGAGCTATTGAATGAATAGAAAGGTAGATGCATTTGTAAAAGCCTCCAAAATAGTAGCGAATGACCTTTGGTGTCCCATGTTGGCTACCATGTGTCTTTGCATTCCGTGTCCTCCAAACTTGATATATCATCATTGCAATAAACTCTACCCCAAGCCATGTCTGACTTGGTGGTCCGTTCCAATGCATGAAACAGATCATGAGCATTAGAAAAAAGAGGGAGGTTAACTCCCCAAGAGGACAAAACCTGTATGATAGAGGAAGTAAGAGAGCAGGTAGTGAGGATATGATCCAGGTCTTCAATCTCCATGCAGCCCCAGGGGCAATGAGTCTCCTCAGCAAGACCTCGAGAGTGGAGCCAGTGGTAGGTTGGTAAGGCATTCTTCAGGGATGCCACCAAAAAACTTCTGGTGCAAGCGAACTTTTGTAGCCAAGAGTGGCTAGTGGGGAAGGGGAAGTGGGCATCAAAGGCCAGAGATTTCCCAATGGGAGGTGAAGAAGCTCGTCCGTCTTCATCTAAGTCCGAATGAAGCTCCACCTTGGTAATGTGCTTCACAAGATCCTCACCAAAATGTCTCAGTGTAATATCCCATGTCTGTCCATATGGATGAAGCGTGCCACAGATCCTCAAGGATACGCATCTAAGAAAGTTGGTCTCAGGAACAATCAGCTAACCATGTGTGATCCAAAATCTGAACTTTGCTGCCATCAGCGATCTTCCAGCGAATGAGAGGTTCAAGACTTTGAGCCCCACTAAGAATGACAGCCCAAGTCTTAGAGTCCCCCCTCTTCAAGCTTCCACTCCAAATATCTTCCCCATAGCGCTCCCGAATGCAGCGGTGAAGTAATGAAGTGGGCTTCTGAAGAAAATCCCAAGCCAACCTTGCCCTGAGAGGGCCAGCCCAAGCAGGGGTAGAGTGAAAACCAAGCCCCCCATGCTTAATAGGTAAGCAAACAGTACCCCAACTGACATAGTGAATGCCCCGAGTGGGACTCTTGTCCCATAGGAAGGACCTACATAACCGCTCAATCTCTCGCAACACATTCAGGGAATAGTTGTATGTGCGATAAACCGAACTGGTATAAGAGGAAATAAGGGTAGCAGCATAGGAGAGATGTCGAGTTCCCCAGGACATAATCTTCTCTTTGGCCCGCTGAATCAGGGAACTGAAATCATGCTTGTAAAGCTTCCTCATAGCCAACTTAAGGCCAAGATACTCCATCTCTTGGACCTTACTCAACCCAATAAGCCTAGCAATCCGATTAGTCCTCCATCTCTTAGATTTGCTAAAGAGAATGGGACTTAGCATGTGATCCGTTGGCCCACCACAATAATCAAGGATGGCTTTAATTTGCTTGGCATGGAATAGAGGCGAGAGGTAATCGAATGTCATCGACATATAGGAGATTAGAGATAGAGGTACCTCCTTCAGTCATACCGGGTTTGGCCCTCTCGCTTAAAAGCTTAAAGAAAGCAAAATGTAACATAGAATAAGCAGTAAGGTGAGAGTGGACAGTGTAAATCCACACTCTGCGTTAATCCGGGAGACCTTCTACCATTCAGTAAGATGGAGAATCTAGGGTGAGTGACACACTGTAGAATCCACTTACTGAATCTATCAGGGAACCCCATCAAAGTGAGCATCTTGCTCAATGTACGCCAGCTCATTTTATCATAGGCTTGCTCCATATCAACTTTAATTGCCATGAAACCAACCGGGAAGAGGAATCTTTGGAATTTGTTGATGATTTCTTGGGCAAGGAGAGCATGGTGAGAGATGTTCCTCTCGGGCACAAAAAAGCACCTTGTTCTTGAAACAAGGAGAGGTAGTAAATGCTTCAACTGTTCACCAAAATCTTGGCCACCACTTTATAGATCGCCGCAGGCTAATCCGAATTTGGAAGGAGTGCTAGCCCCAGTAACTTTGGGGATGAGAACAATAAGTGTCTCCTTCCATGAATCCTCCATATGATCAAGTTCAAAGAACTCCTGAACAGCAGCAACGACATCCTTCTTCACACAAGGCCAGAAATGCTTGTAAAAAGAGGTAGTGATCCCATCGAGTCCAGGTGAATGGTTACTCCCCATAGAATGAATTGCCTCCCAAATATCTTGATCCCACGGGGCTTCAAGGAGAGATTTGGCCGAGAGGAACCTGCCTCTATAGAATAGGCCAACCATCAAGGGAGACATCCCCTCAACCCATTTTGCACGAAGAAGGAAGTGAAAATTAGAAATCTCGAAGGGTTCTCAATCATACCTCCATCCACCGATTGCAATCAATCTGGTCGTGTCCGGTGAGGCAATATGGAAAAATGAGTGTTCCCATCTCCATCCTTGAGCCATCTAGCTTTAGCCCTTTGTCTCCACCAAGTCAGCCCGCCAATGTAGAGTTAAGCTCAATAACCTTAGAGCGGAGCTCCCCTTCTTGGGTAGGAGTGAGTCCATCATCAGAACAATCAAGAGTTTGGAGAGAGGTAATGTCCTTTTCCAAGTCAATCTGGAGAGAGTGGAGGTTCTTCAACATACTCTTACTCCAATGGAAGAGAGATCGTAGGGTACGACAACTCTTTCTATGGAGAATTGCAGCCTTTGAGCCAAAGTCTTCCTTCTGCCAGTTCTTCCAAACCAGCCTCCAACTCATGGGATAAGAGAGCCAAGTATCTTCAAACCTTAACCATCTCTGGGGGGCTTCAGCTATAGGCCCAGAAAGAGGAAGAAGAAGGGGAGCATGATCAGAAGTGATCCGAGGTAAGTGGCGAACCTTGGTATCCCCCAGTAATTGAGAAGCCATAGAGTTGATCAAGACCCGATCAAGCCGGACCTAGATCCTACAGCTCCCATCTTTATTGTTGGTCCAAGTGAACTTTGGGCCAACAAACTCCAACTCATGCAAATCACAAAGCCATACACTCCTCCATCTCGTGTTGCAAGTGTATAATGAAAGGGCCTCCCACCCTTCTTGTCACTTTGAGCCAAGATACAATTAAAGTCACCCCAATAGCCATGGGAGCTTGAAGATCCACATTGTCCTTGATGGTTTTCCGAGGTCCCTCAGAAGATAACTCTTGTTGGCATAGACCCAACCAATAGTCCACCTAATGCCATTGGGCAAGGAACAGTGCCCAAAACAAGTCGGTGGGAAATAACCAGGGGAGAAGTCCACAATATCCTTTCTCCAAAGGATGATAATGCCTCCGTAAAGCCCATTTGAGGGTTTACAAAGAACGCCAGTTGATCCCGCCATTTTGTCCACTTCATGTCTTGAGATGCACTCAATCCCGGTTTCAAGTAAGCCAATAATCGAGATCGTTACCACCAATAAGGTGGTGTGTGCCCGTAGTCTTCTTGCTGGCACCCCTACAATTCCAAAACAGAATCGATGACATTAAGTCACCATGGGGGATTTATCCCCGGGTGATTCGGTGTATCTTTTCCTCTTCTTTGAGTTGGCCTCAATTGGCCCCAAATTCTGCACCTCCCTCTCAAAGTGGGCCTGAGACATCCTAGACCTTGTGGTAGGTTGGGTGGTTGCCTTCTCCCTCACTGGCTTTATTGTCAAAATACTCACTTGTTCTCTTTTTATTCTTCTTTCAAAAGATTTGAAAGATATTCTCATTGCTTTGATTAAATTGAGTTTACAAATAAGAAATCAATATTAGATTGTTTGGTTGAAAGTATTTATTGCATAACTTATTTGAATTTCACCAAATGTTTTGATCATTCGTGTGAAGTGATTTCATGAAGCTCTTCAAGTTTTTTCATTTCAAGTCTTCATTTCTTCTAGAGTAAAATAATTTCTTTTAAGACCTGTTTACTTCAATTGCTTCATATAAAGTTCATTTTATTACTTTAACTTTAATTAAATAAAAAATTAATAACTTTCAAATCTATTTATTATTTTTCTTAAGATTGTGTTAGTTTGGTTGTGATTGCAAAATATTTTTAATTTAAGAGTTAAATCTTTGTATCTCTTCTCTTCTTTATTCTTATTCTTTGTTAGGGTTGTACTTGCCCATGTAACAAAGTATAGTGCTGGGTTGTACTTGCCCATGTAGAAAGTATGTGCTGGGGTTGTACTTGCCTGGAGAACCAGAGATTGGTTGTAATCTCTTTTGATTAGTGAATTCCTAGTTAGGGTGACTAGGTGTGGATGTAGGCCATTTTTTGGATTTAATCGAACCACATAAACATCCTTGTGTCTCTTGTCTCCTTACTTTTCTATATTTAGTTTGGTTGTTGCTTTAATCTTTCATTATAAATAACCTTATATATTTTATAACTAATTTTTATACAAAGTTTTAGAAACTAAGTTTAAATTTGATAATCTTTTTAAATACTTAATTCACCCTCCCCCTCTTGGGTGCCATAGTCTCTTAACACGCGGTGCTAAACTATCAGACATAGTGCAATTCTATTAGCATCACTGCACAAAGTTTTTGGGTCTCCTTATCTTTAATGTAGCATTGTAGGGCCATTCCATTCTTCCATCGTCAAACTTGGTTCCAGTGTGGAATGAAACATTCCATCTGTCGATCTAGGATCTGAAACAAGGGAGAAGAGTGCTTTGCACTAAAATATGTAAAAACCTAACACTACAAAAGCATTAAGCCTCCAAAATTTTGAATTTTAGATATCAGTAAAGTAGCATTGCGGCATTGTAGGCCTAGCGCCAAGGCGCTGTGTCCTTGAGAAAATTAAGCTTAAGCTGCCATCTCACAATCCATGGTGCTGATATCCCAGCATCGAGGCACTGTACTCTCAGAATTAAATCCAAGTTACAATGTTAAGGCTTTTTATATGATAATTCAAGTTATACCCATAGCGCCATGGTGCTATAATTAAAGCACCGAGACACTAAGTCCTTAGGAAATTAAACTTTGTCAGGCATCTCATAGCGCTGTGGTGTAAGTATCCTAACATCGAGGCACTGTGATTCCACATTCACATGATAATATTATGACATTCACACCGTAATTCAAATTATACCCCACAGCGCTATGGCCTTAAATCACCCGCCTGTGCCCTGATACATGTATACATATCTAAATTAAAATGTTAGAGGATGTTGTGCGAGTTAATTTCTTGGTTGGGTCTTATGATTGGGTCTAGGTCAACTAACCTAATCATGCCTTGATGTTTATTGTAAAATTCATTCGTAGGGGATATGTTTAAATTGAATAAAGTTCATTATTCAAAAAAACTTTAAGCAAACAATCATCCACCCATTCATCATTATTTGTCAAGGATGATAAGCTAAGAAAACCTTTGCTCACAAATAACTAATGTCAAATTAAATATATCTATATTCATACTCAAATAATCTCATGCTAGTAAGAATGTGGTTTGTTTCTTCTGTCTGAATATGACCAGAACCCTCTCATCTGGCGGCTTGGCATATATATAGCTCCACTATATTTTAATCACGATAATAGCCCATATGTTCTCTAATGACTTTTCTCCTTGAGCCATGAATTATAGAATATATTTAATAAGAAAATAGCCTTTTATTAGTTAAGGTTGACTTAAATTTATCACCTTAGACAAATATCATCCTAGGTCTACAAGAACACCTTGGACGATGCATCCCATGGTTGCGGACAAGGATTCTTCAATCAAGAACTATTTCCCCTAGCTAAAAAGACTAAGGATTGCGATAGTATGTGATGACGAAACCATAAGATTTTGATCAGGCCCATCGTCATCCCCCCCAATATACACTTTAAGTTATGACAATCATTTATGTCATAGTACGCACTGCTAAACACCAATTCATATCAAATAAGATATGTTTATTTTTCAACCTCAATCTAGGTACTCTCTTACTGCATCAAGAGGGGTAATTAACTATAATGGCTTGCATGCATAAGAAATCTAATTGAATATATATCAATCTGACTCACAAAAAATATATTCCTACTCATCTCTATAAAGCTAGTGGGGAGCATCCTCAAAGATATTTGTTTTGAGCGATCAGGTTAATGTAAAAAAACATGGTAGAAAAAGAGTAGATGTTATATACGATTTCTGAGATTACTATTTACTAGGTTGCATTGGTAGAACTTTAGATTTTGATGATGGTTGGTTAAAATATCGAGTTACTACAAAGTCATTTATAGGTAAGTTCTAAAGAGAGCTTGGTTTGGTTGAACTCGAGGTCCATAGGTGGCTAGTGTGGATGAATTATAGCAACACGATGATGAAATTGATGACTTAACAAGCCAAACTTTGTTAGATTAAGTTATTACTCGATGCAGCAATATAATCTATCACGTGGTAGCTATTGTCGTGTTAGTAGACGACATTGCCCTCTAAAAGGAGACATACTTATTTCTAAATTTGTATTTTTGTAGAATAAGGTAAATGACATATGGCTTAGTGGTTAGGGAATTGGTTTTATTAGAGAAAAATATGGATTCAAGTTTTTTTGTTTTTATCTTATTTTATGTTTAACTTAAATT
Organism: Cymbidium sinense; assembly: GCA_021442155.1. Classification (NCBI taxonomy): domain Eukaryota; kingdom Viridiplantae; phylum Streptophyta; class Magnoliopsida; order Asparagales; family Orchidaceae; genus Cymbidium; species Cymbidium sinense. The sequence goes on from CM038223.1 coordinate 46,906,064, forward strand.
TTTTTCTATATTTATAAAGTAATTATGTAATTATATTTATTAATGCTTAAGAACAAATTTTCATTTCTATATTTATTAATTAAAAATATTATTGAGATTAATTATATTTTTAGATTAATTTACTTATAATTTAATAGCTCCTATATTTACTTAAAACTAATTTAAATAAATAGAATTGATTGGAATCAAACTAAATCAAGTATATTTGTTACATGTTGATCAAATTTGAATTTTGTTCAAGTATTAACATTTTATTTACTTATCTATTTTGTCATTAAAATAGTCTATTTGAGATCACTTTTATTTTCTTATTTTACTTTATTATATTTATGTTCTAAGTCAAAGTAAATTTCTTTGGTAGCAATATTTATTTTTAAGATCACTCAAAACTACTAAAAATTATTTTGAATATTTTTAAAACAGATATTTTTATTTCTAAAAATAAGTCAAAATATATTAAATAAACATAGTTTTAAAAATAACATAAAAAACCAAAATAAAATCGATATGGAATAGGCCCTTTATAAAATTTGATGTTTTTTCTTTTTATATTTGCAATACCAAGATGAAAAAAAAGCTAACTTTTCCATCTAAAAGTTATTCTTAACTCTTCATTTTAAGGTGTTGGTCTAAATATTTTACATATAAACAAATAAAATATAAATTTTTATAACACTTATTTCTTCAACCAAATTGCTTAAAAATAGAAAATACATTATATATAAGCTATTTTGCATATTAAGTATACATGAATTTTATATGTATTTTCAAGCATTTTTAAAATACATGACTTAGTTTGTTTTCAAACTTATAATTTTTAGCATTTTTTAGAAAAAAACATATTTTGCAATTATTTTAATAAATTTGCTCTTGTGCCACTAGATTAAAGGACTATCTCATTACTCATAGTAAAAATAAAAATTTTAATCTGAAAAAAATAACAAAAAGAATATCTTTGATAATTATAAGATTATTACCATCTTAATAAATTTTAATTATTTTTACATATAATTATTGTATGTAGTAATTTTGATATGCAAATTGAAATATAAGTTAAATATCAAGAGAGCCATATGCACACTTAAGAAATGATGACACATCATATAAAATAACAAAAGTGAAAGAAACTACAAAGCTACTAAAATCTAATGATCCAATTAATGTTTACTCATTATACAAGTAAATAGGATATTTATATAAGATCATTAGTTTGAGCATTAAAAAATTTGAGGAGAGGTAGGAATCAACTCATTGATGGAATTCAATATAAATGATGTGTCATTAAAATCATTCGATCACACATGAATTTTGACTCAAGTATTTGAATTTTTTTTTATAATTGATGTTCAATCTCATTTTAACTCCAAATTTTGCAAACATATAGTCAAAATGAATATTTTGATAAGACAAATCCAACAATACCAAAAAAAAGTCATGATTAAAGTCCAAATTTCATTAAGCACTAAAAGGTATAGTTAGAAACTTTATAACATTATTTGATGGACCAAGTAAACTTGGAATCTTGCAAGCTTGCTATTACAAATGATGTCTTCATGAAAAAAGTCTTATAAGCTCAAGATTACTCAATTTTTATTAAAACACTTAAATATTTAAAATTATTAAAAGATGAAATGAGACATTTTATGTTTGGTCAATGAATATTTTTATGAATATAATTAAAATTTTCTAAAAGTTTACATAAAAAATTTATTAATAGACCATTATTCAACATATGAAGGAGACTTCGAATTGGAGAGAATTACTGATTTGAGGAATGCTAGAGCTCTACTCAATGATTTATGCTTATGAACACTACCATCAGTTGTGATCGATTGTCTGCCATCGCTTAATTGTTGTTTGCAAACTATTGTGAATAGGCTATCATTCCATAACATCATCACCATCTGCAAACTAATACATTTGCTTGATACTAATACTAATTTCAATGTTTGACATCTATACCAATGCTGATGTCCAACATTAATAATGATGTTAATGCCTACCATTGTAATAAGGTTGTCTCCCACAATCAATAGTGACACTGAAGCTTATTGATGCCAATAAGATTATTACCTGCCATCTTCAGTAAGATTAATGCCTCTCATCACCAATAAGGCTAGCTCATGCCATTAATATTGATGTGAACTTTTTCTGTAATAAGGTTGTCTCTCACAACCAATAGTGAGACCCCCACAATCTCCCATAATCACCAATCAAAATGATGCCTACTGACTTCAACAAACTCATCACTTAGTATCACCAACAACATCATCACTCACAGTCACCAACAAGTTTGTCAGCCACCATGGATACCAATGCCAACTACTATCAACAATGATAATATTATCACCCATTATTATTTATAATGCTAATAGGGTCATTATTTGTTGTCATCAATAATGACATTATTGTTTATCATTAACAAGGCAAATGCACATTGTCAATAATAACATAAATATCTTCCAACACTAATAGGGTCATCATTTGTCATTGTCATTAATGATATCAGTGTTAATGCTACTAAGATCATTGATTGATGTTGCAAGTATGTCAATGTCTTACATTGCTAATAAAGTTGACTCCCATTATTGCTAATAAAAATAATGCCAACTCTCGCCATCAACACTAAGGTTGATGCTTGCAATTGACAGGAAAGCCAATGTCCTCTATTGCCCCCTTCATTAATGCCCATCATCAATACTAATATAGACACTTGTGATTTTTATCAAATTTGACACTCATCTTCTTGGTCTCTAGTCTCTTCTTTTATAAGGAGAATGCTAAATAGATCTCTAATGATCACTCAAAGTTATTTGTAATGCCCGGAGGCTCAACCTACTTCTATCATATAAGTTTTTTTTTCTAAAGTTTATATCATCTCATTGTGTCCATGGCTTCTCCAAATACGGAAATATACACAAGTCACACTAATAGAATATTTTCAACTTGCTCAGACTCCATGCTTTTTCTCTTTATTGAATTTTTTTACATGAAAATCTCATGTCTCCTTTGAGCTACTGGCAATGTATTTTATCTTTGTGTGTGCAAATTTTTTATACAATGTTAAAATAATAAACACTCTATATTGATGTGAGGGCTCCAACAAGCAATTATAATAACATTTTTGAGAAATTTTGTGGATACGACCAACAAATATCATTAATACAAAAGATTGCAAAGCAACAAGTATATGACATTACTCCCAAAAAAAGGGAATTTATAAATCTAAGAAAAGCGACAAAGATAGAAATCTATCAGTCATAGTTCTTACCCTCAAGTAACTCAAAAAAAATAGGGCTCAAACTAACCATTTGCAAAAAAATCAGCATAATTATATGATATAGGTTTCTTCCATGGAAAGAAAGTGGAGCCAACATAGCATATCTGATGATAGTTGGCATTAATAGTCATAAAGGTATGAAAATCTGCCTCGTTGAACCATTGGCAGGGCCTCATCATTGCCTCAAAAAACATATAGATGAAAATGCATTGCCAGGTATAGAGAACAGATCATAGGGTGTTAAGCATTCCACAGAAACATATGAGAACTATCAGTATGCAACAACGTAGAATACAAATCGAGCAGATAAAAATATGAAGTAGCAGAGACATATCATCTACAACAATAAAAAGATCGGGTAAACAGGAAAATAAATTGAATTATAAGCTAAATATGTTGTCCAACTTTTATTTCTATTTCCTGCATTTTTTCAAATGGCAAGGTGAATCTTAGCAACCTAAGGTTTCAGCGTTGGCATTGGTATCTCAAAAAATGCTGTAATTTCTTTTAGCTCAGTGTGATGAACAATAACATGAGTAGTCAGAAGAAAGAATTCCATGTAATTTTACAAGGAATAGAAACATGAGAAATAATAATTTATAAATGCGAATTACACACACACACACACACACACACACACACACACACACACACACACATATATATATATATATATATATATATATATATATATATATATATATATATATATATATATATATATTGTTTGTTCTATTTATTTATTTTATTCTTTAAATTTTAAATAATTATTAAATTAGATTCTAAATTATACAATATTTAAAAAAGTTAATGTTAAAATTATAGTTTTTCCATGTAATTAGAATCATGAGAAAAAAAAAATGTTATTTATCTATTTAATTCGATGCTCAATTTATTAATCTGCGGCCAAGAAAAAGTTCAGTATTCGTTTTTATCACATTCAATAACTAATTAATGGAGAGAGAAACTTTCATTTGTTTTTAATGAGAACGAGAAGTAAATTTAATTTTCATAGATTTTAATTTCAAAATTTTAAGGATAGCTTTTAAAATGTTTAAAACCAGTTAAACTAATTGGTACTTCTATATTTCAAGCCCTTCACGTCAATATCATACGTTAGCCAAATTAAAGTTTATATCAGGAGAGTTAGCTCCTGATTAAATACAATAGATCTCATACAGGTATTGCGAAATATGGCTTTACGATTGGAAATATAAATACATCTTTGCATCATTTTTAAATCAGTGAGAGAAATAAAATATTGATTAAAGAAATACATATTTAAAACTGAAATCACCTTTATATTTGATGAGATGAATAAATAAAAATCATTCAAAATAAGAGAAGATGTGATTTCAATAAAAATATAATTTTTATCAAAAAAATGTATAAATTATGAGGTTAGGCAAATTCATGTATAGAATTGAGATAGCATTGCTAGGGTTTTGCCACTTCATTCTCCTTCATTGGTGTTTTGCAATCCTTCTTATTCGATGGTCTGCTTTACTCTAGGGTTTTGACCCTCATTCTCCTTTGTTGATGGTTTCCATCGTTGACACCAGCTATGTCAGAGAATCTCCTAGATCTAACTCAATTGTATGTTTATTTCATGGATGTGGCATTATGTCCTAATATTGTTGTTCCCTCTTCTTCTCCTTCGATCCTTAGCTTAGGGACTGCTAGTTAACGACAATCTCTTCCATCTATGAATTAGAAGAAGGTTTAAATTGCTCATATTCTAAGATCTTCCAATTTCTCTCTCAGCTACATCCCTAGCCATGAATAAAATGTTTCTTTCTTAAATGAAGAGGGGGATGAAGATTCTAAGTAGTGAGACCTTGCTCTAGTAGGTATGCCATTGGCAAATATATATTCTATTATAACCTATTGTAGGTCAAGGGTAAGCTATGGAAGTTAAATGGTACTCATGATTTCCATTCTCTTATTGACAATTTGTTTGTATTCAAATCTATTTGCATTGAAGATTTGGTATTGGAAAATACTAAAAATCCATGGTTTATTAATGATAAACCTTTTATTTTCAAAGAATGGTCCCTTGAGTGTTTTGCAATAAAGGGGGATTTAAAAGAAGTTCCATTTTGAGTTTAAAATTATCTGAACACCCACTATGCTACTAACTTGAAATTGTTATTTCAAAGATTACTAGCAAAATAAGTGCAGCCTTTGATGTTGACTCCCTCACTACATCTCAATCTAGACTAACTTATGGTAGGTCCAGTCTCCAAATATTGACAAAATTGGTCATTCCATATAATATAACAATCTAAGTGAAGGGAAATGATATCATTCAATCAGCCATTTATGAATTAAGACCCTCTCCTTGCTTAGAATTTGACACATTTGCACATATTCACTCCAACTTTTATAAGGATCCTCATTATCACCACCTTCTTCTTCATTTCTTCCAATAGGGGAAAAGCCAAGCATAAGTAGAGGAAAGAGCTTTAGGTATCCCTAAAACAATCTCTCTCTCCTCCCCTATGATTAGGGCTTCTATATTATCTCTAGATCTCAACATTCATCATCTAAATATGCTAATAGGACCAATGAACATCTTCTCCCTTGTCCTTGTCACTTATAAATGAAACATTCAATAATCCCTCTCTTCCTTAAGATAAAACAATGTATAAATGTTTAAGGTTACCATATATTAGTTTAGTTATTACTGTTAAGGATTCAAACCTATTGACAAAAAATACTTAGCCAAATGCATGGACCACCATTAGTATTAATGTGGATGTCAATTCTTTAACATTTAAGTTTGTTGACAACTATACTCAAAATGTTGTGCCTTCTTCCTACCACATAATTTACTTATTTTTTTCCAAACATTTTGTCTTGGAGCATGAAGGTTCTAAGTGGTAACGTAAAAGTAATTGATTGAAACAACTTAGGTAAAACTCATTAGATTGATCTTATTTTTATTATTGAGATTAAGATCTCTTTGATAACTCCATTTTAAGAAACTTCATGTTCTTTCATATAGAATATAGTTGTTGACCTCACTTTTAGTGATGTTGACATTCATCCTCTTACTCTTAGGATTAATTCTAGGCACTAGGATTTTTCTTACCTAGAATTAAGAAACTTTTATTGGTTAAGAGAGTATTAATGAAAACTTAGATTGCTTATAAGGTTCAACCCTAGGTTAAAACCTAACTTAGACTAGGTGAGACTCACCTCAATTTCATACCAAAACCCTACACGTAAAGCCAACGGATTTTAGGCCAATTCAAATCCCTAAATCTACCAAAATTAGATCTAATTGGTGCTCAATTTGGTCAATCAAATCATGTTGACCCAGCTTGCCTCATTTGAGGCTAAAGGGTTAAATCCAAAATTAACCCGAACCAATGAAAATTAAAGCTGCCCAAATTCCTTGAAACTTCAATTGAACTTGACTGAAAATGATCATGACTCAATTTGGCCAATTGGACCACCAAGCTTGAGTTGACTTAATTGCACTTTATAGGGTCAAATAAAATCCAACTTGATTCAAATCAAATTGGATCAATTCAAAACCTTACAATCACTCTAATGACATAATTGAACATTTCTTTTTATAAACTATAACCTAATTTAATCAATTAATCCACCGAACCCAACTTGGCCCAATTTGACCTAAAGAGCCAAATTGAGCTAAAAGTCAATTCCATTCAAATGAAACCAAAACAATCTCTGCAATCCCTTCCAAATGATTGATTGATCATAATACAATACCCAAGTGAAACCAAGTTGATTAATTTGGCCAATTGACCAACTTAACCCCATCTAACCTAATTTGACCTAAAAGGTCCAATTGAACTAAACTTTGATACAACTCAAATTAGACCAAACCAATCATTACAAGAAATTTCAAAATGATTATTGATCATGGTTCAACATTTAATTGAATCCAATTAACCCAATTGTCTAACTTAACCTCATTTGACCCAGTTTGACCTAAAATGCCAAATTGAATCAAAACCCATGCCAATACAAATTGGATTAAACCAAAGCTTAAGATCAACTCCAAATTGACCATCAAACATTACTCAACGTTTAATTGCACCTAATTTAGCTAATTTAATAAAATTGGCTAACTTAACCCATTTGACCCATATGAACCCATATGAGTGAAATTCAAATATACTTTAATTTGAATGAAATCAATTGCATCAATAGGTTTCAAATCAACATTTAAACTTAACCCAATAACATATTAAGCTCAATTTGGCCAACTAACTCAATTAAACCCAAATTGACATTTGAGAATCCAAATGAATCAAACCCAACCAAAATTGGTATGACTCATCCTCACACACACCTTGACCTGCCCAAGTGGACCAAACCATTGGTGAATTGGATTTAGCCAAAAATAAGTGAACTAAAAGTTCTAAATAAGATAAAATCTAAGAATTGCAAAGTCCAATCCCTCCCTTTCGCTAAGGCAGCATCCTTACCATGCCTTGAGCTCACCCATGCAGATCAAGCTTGACCCAAAGCTATTTTTTTAGCCATTGATCATGGAGAGGTCATCTTCATCATCGTCGATCCTTGGTTCAACCACCATGGATTGTCCCCTTCACCTCTACCCACCAACCTCCCTTAGCCATTGAGGGAGGTCCAGCATGTTAGTCCCATGCTACTTCCAACCACACCTATTGCTTGGATGACAATCATAGATTAAACCCACTATAGTTGTTTACATGGGGAAGCATGCATACACTTTCTCACCCATTTAAAATTAACACACACCTTCATTCCAACTTCAAAGAGAGTCCCTAAGCTTTCTAAAGCCTCTTGTGCATCCCATCACTGGCGATACCAAGATCCCCTTTAGTCTGAGCTCCTCCTAAGTCCAACCACACTAAACCTTCACCAAAACCTAATTAACTTTTCTCACACCTTCCTTACATCCCCATAAGTGAGAACGAATCAAAAACCACAATGGTGCATGGTCTTTGGAGCAAATGGCAAGGAGGCAAGAGGGGACTTTAATAGTAGGGCTTGGTCTCTATTAGAGGAAGCTACCTCAATCACTGGGCCACTGGTCTTGAGCTTCAATGAGGTAAACCATCTCAAACCGTAGAATGGTCTCTAGGCGTAGGTCCTTCATGTGGTGAATGTGTGTTCTAATTCGATCAAGATGTAGGGATCTATAGAATTTTCTTCCTTGATCAATTTTGAATCATTTTATTTTAAATTTGAGCCATGGTTAGATCAAATCAAGCAATGAGAAGGGATGGACTTCATCTCTCATTGGTGGTTGAAGATGAAGCATGGGTCATCCATCTTGCATGATTTAGAAGGATGGATGTGCTAAATCTAGCTAGATTTTTTGATTTAATCCTGTTTAAATCACAAGACTAATTAGTGCCATTCAATCTTTGATCAAATGGCTAGGGACGAGATTGAGTCCACCACCATTGAGTTGGTAGCCACGGAGGGTAGTTTAAATAACTAATCTCATGGTGATGCGTGTAAAGCGCGGCTAACTCAATAGTTGACTGTGTAATCTGATTAAATAGGGTATAAAATGTGTTTAAAGTAATAAAAACTTTAAAAAATTATAACTAATTATAAAAAAATAATAAAAATGCAAATGAGGGCTTGTTGGAGAGCTTAGACATAAGAGAACTTAATAAAAAAATATGCTCTAATTTTTATTAACTATATTTTTTAATATTATAATTAAGCCTTAATTACTAAATCAAATGACTTGAAATTTTGGATGAATATTTTATGGGATGACTTCTTTCTTTCACAATTATTCTAAGTCAATTGGTTAGGTGTATTGGAATATCCATATTTTCAAATCTTAATTAGCCATTTTGGCTATTTATTAAATCAAACTAATTATGAAAATTATAAAAATTATTTTGGGTGTCTAAATGTGTTTATTATGCTTAATGGTGACTAGGAAAAAAATATTGGGCCCTTAGATCCCAATTATTTCTTAAAATATTCATTAAAGGGGCTTTTATTAATTAAGTAATTCATTAATTGCTCTAGAATTAAGAAAAATTATAACTAATTGCATAAATCCCTAAGAATTACAAATGAACCTTCTTTGTGCTAAGCTAACCGAGAGTTAATTAATGAATTTAAAATCCTCAATTTTTTTTTGGGTATTTTAAGAATATTTACTTAATTAATTTTTTTAATTAATTAATCAATCATAAAATATTAGGCCAATTTCCTTGGAATTTTTATTGCTCATTACTTATGTTATTTTTCTTGATTACAAATTTTGTTATAATATTTGGGCTTACATATTTTGATTTTTTAATTTCAAAGATTTTTTAGGCATTAATTAAATTAAGAATTATAAAATTTAATTAATTCATAGAAAAACCATAATTTTACTTTTAAATTTAATTAAAGACTAGAGGGCATGTATGAGATATTTTATTTTGTTGTCTCTCCTCATATAAGTTTAATTCACTTAAATCCAAAAGATGATAAATATAAACATTTTATTAAGATTAAGTGATTTTAGGATCATATGATTTGCCTTATGATTAATTACTTGAGTAAGCTTTCTTATGACACTTATTCATTTTTCTCATCACTTTTTTGTATGTTGGTCATCAATCATGTGCCTCTTATATTTTTATAAAATCAATTTCCTAAGTTAACATTACCCAATGTTATTATAACTAATAAATCTCAAATTTAGTTTACCTTTATATTCAAAGCATATATGCATATGTACTTTCAGTTGCAATAGATAATAATAATTCAAATATATTAATCATATACATTATCTACACTCCTTTAAGATATATACTCTCGAAACACGGGGGCACAGGACTATAGATTAGAATGAGGTCATAGATATCTCATCTCCCTAGTCTAATAATGACACATACCTAAAAAATATGTAGAAAAGTGCATATAAAAATTAAATTATCTTTCTAATTTTATCATTTTAAAATTTATGATTTTATATATTCATGTATGTATTTGAACATGTACTCATTACGTAAATTTGAACTTTCCTTTATACATATATATATATATATATATATATATATATATATATATATATATATATATATATATATATATATATATATATATATATATATATATATATATATATATACACATTTATATGAACCCTTTAATTAATATTAGAGTAAAGCACACATATGTGTGACATTTTCAGAATGACATATGTAAATTAAATCCAATATTTTTCTAACCCAAAAAAGCATAACATTCATAGAGTGATCATTAAAGTGAATAACTATGTTGGGTAGATGCCATAAGTAAAATTTTAACTCTAGTCGTTAGTCTTGAGATTTCTTTCTAATGATCTTATTATTATTATTTAAGTTTGATTCAAATCAAAAGATAATAAAAATCTTGCTCCATTAAAAGAATATTAAATGTTATAAATCTACCTTTAGATTCAATTTAAGGTTAGGGTGTATGAGAAGAATGGATTCCACCTCAAGTAGATCCTATAATTTTTCTATACTCTTCAAAACTCTAATCTTAACTTAAGCCAAAATCAAACTCCATTATAAAACCCATATCCAAATTGATAATCATGTAAAGAGTAACTACCCCTTTGGTTAATAAATTAATTTTTAATCACCTAGTGCAAATTAAACCCTAAAGCCTAGCCTTTCATTGCCACATTAATCTTTGCAAATGCATTATATTGATAGGCCACCAATCTTAGACTTAGGTTTGGCCAGTATTTGATGGTGAGTATTGAGTTTCTTATTTTATGGTGAACTATTTTAGATTGGATAACTAGGATTTCTTATGCACTAATCTAGATGGAAAAACATTATCTGTTTGACTAAAAATATTTTTTTCTATAGGGGGCTATGCTAAATAACTTAGGAGGTCACCCTAATAATAAAAAAAATTAAATATTTTTGATTGTAGTTGCTGCTTGCCCCTTTAAGCATAGCCTATTAGGATAGGTTGGCTTGGCACTCACTGAAGCAAAAATAAATTAAAGTTTGGCTTGTAGGTGCTGCTTGCCTCTTTAAGCATATCCCATTAGAATAGATGGGCTTGGCACCTACTGGTGCTAAGTCAAATTATATGAAATATAATTATTTGGTGCGTATGAGTGTTATAGCTAACCTCTATTTTATAGATTTAGTTAAAATTTTTTTTTTGAAAATTTTAGATGTAAATTATGTAATAGAATTAAGATTAGAGCCATGGGGTTTAGAATGAGCAGCGTCTAGAAGGCATAGACCTAGGAGGTCTTATGATGCATTAAGGATCCAAGACTTTGAAAATCAAGAGTGGATAAATACCTCCATATGCAACTTCATTTGTTGTAACATTTTATTGTAATCCAGGCAATATAACGGTTGAGTTCGATAACCTACTTCTGTTTCTTTTTTTGGGTGTATAGCAGAACCAAGCCTCTTCATTATTCATTTAATTTGATTAATTGTTTGTTGTGTTTATGTTGTTTATGCAATAGAAATTATATATTTTTAGGTTCCTTTAAGTGTGGTGATTGTTATATGGCTTGAATTTTCATGGGTTCTTTAAGATTTAAATTTTCTACTCCAACTTAAATTCAATATAAATTAGTATTAAAACCTCATAATTCATAACCTCATTTTAAATTTTAGGAGTCAATCTTTTAAAATATTTAGAAACCATAGGTCTGTGTTGAATGTTTAATGACATTCATGCATATTGCTTTTTCTTATTTGAATATAGAGGAGCTTCACTTATTTTACGATAATGGGGAGTGCAAATTTGGCCCATAATCTTATTTTATCATTCATATAGACATACTTGTCCACCTAGCTTGAGTCAAATTTGAGTGTCTAAAATCTATAAAAGAAATAAGCTTTATTGTAGTAGTTAGAACATTGCTCATATCTGCCATGATCAAGAATCTAAGGAGTGAGTTTAGGCTCTTAGGTTTTCATTTCTAATAAATAATAATGTAGTCATCTTGTATTTTATATATGATTTTCCCACATGGATTTAAAGCTCCAAAGGTATTACCTAGCAGTCATTTGAGGTGGCTATTAGTCGAGAAGAGTTGGCATTGGTTCACACATTGGATATGGGTGTGCCACTATATCCAATTTCTTTAAGTAGAATTAGGTCAAGCTTTTAGCCTATGTTGAAGAATTATTATAAATAGGTTTGGAGGCTACTTGTTTCTCATTTTGTATGGGTATACGTCCTCACTTCTTAAGCATATTTATATTGTTATGTTGTGAGATTATAAGTCCTAGTATTCTAATACAATGTCAATTTAAACAATATTAACTCTCTATTTCAAAAATATAAAGCCTCACCATAGGATAAACTAAAGTGCTCACTAGGCTTCATAATATCATGAGCACTTCCTATTTATCATCCCTTGGACTCCTTTAAGAACTATTCTTAATAAAGTTCTCCCATATGATTTTTAAAAATTACTAATCTTTTGATTTATAAATTTAAAATTCATAGATATATTAGCTTATCACTTTAATCATGGGTATTTTTAAATGATTACTTCTCTTAAGATGTAATTAACTACTCAAGGGTAGGAGAAAAATCTCTAGTACACATAGATCCTTTGATTTTAAGAGTCTTTAATAGAAGGTTATGTCCATTGTAGGTGATATCTCTACCTTTCGAGGTAGTATATTATTCTTTGATGTCGAGCTTGATCATTTTTATAAGTACCCTTTAAATTCTGCATGGTGTCCTCACTATATTTCTAAACACCACAATAGTTATGATAAAATTTAGTTATCATGTTATGGTAATATTTGGATAAAATGGGACACTTTTAAAGTCTCTTTTTCTATGATTGACTCTCATCCTCTATACATTCAAGTTTGTTAACTTACTCTTCAATTATAAAATTTTAGGACTTTTGTCTCTTAATAAGGATAATGTATAAGAAAATAGTGCTTATAAAATTAATTACTAATTTAGCTTATATGTTTTTGTTTCTTTCCTTATTATAAGAGATTTTAATTGCATTAGATCTCTTAATGATAATAGTAATGGCAAAACTCATCTTTCATGCAAATTGGTTAATTTCAATAGTTATGTTTTCAACTCTAGTTTACTTCAACTTTATAGCATGAGCTTTCCCTTTAGTTGGTTCATTAATGAGTTTAATATTTCTATTAGATGTCAACTTTATAAATTTCTTTTTAATTATTATTGGATGAAAAGCTTTTCATTATCTTATTACAAGGTACTTGCTCTTCCCTCATATGATCACTAAGCTATTATGGTTTTTATTACCAAGAATTCAATTCTCAAAAAAAAAGTTTTTTTTTATAAAAATTATGTGAATAACTATCCTAATTTTCTTTAAATTATTAACAAGCATGGTGTATACTTTTCAAGGAAGATCCTATCTTTGCATTTGGTGATAGACAGATAAATGTCATACTAGCTCTTAAAAAAAGTCAAAATTATATTCTTTCTCTTAGTTAGTTTAGCACTATATTTAATCTCAAAGAAAAAAATTTAAGAAGTTTTCATGGGATGGAGAGGAACCACTCAATTCTTCCCTTTATTAGAGGCTTTTAATAATAAAAAGTCTCTTATGGAAGCTCGTATTTAAGAGAACAAATGGATAAAATAATATGCTAAATGCTCTTTTATTTCAAAAAGTGAGGATGATATTAAATTATCATACCCAAAATTAACAAATGGACAAAATCATTGCAATGTACTTTTAAATCTTTAAATTTACATAATGACATTACAACAAAAGTTATATTTTATTTTAAAATTTTCTTGATGGAGATGATCGAATCACCATTATATATGAATTTAATATCTAATTGTCTCTAGTAGTCCCACTTTTGAAGGTTGTAAAATGCTTATGGCTCCTTTTTTATGAGGACATTAAGATAGCCCTCTTGAACATTAATAGTGACAAAATGATGAGGCCTAATTATTTTACATAAAATTTCTTCAAAGATACTTGGAAAATTAAATGATTTTCTTTCATAAGGTATTGTAGTACTCAACTAAGCTCTCAAATAGGATTAAACATTTTTCTATTATATTGATTCTTAAAGATTCTCACACTAAAACTTTAAATGATCTTAAATTTATATCTCTATGTAATACCTTATATAAGATAATTTGCTATGCTCATGGTTTTAAAGCTTTTGTTTATGTAATTAAGCTTTTACTTTTATAGCTCATTCATTTAGATCTATTTGCTTTTATTTATGATAGAGACATTTATAATAATATAATTATTACCAAAAAACTATTGCATGGTTTTGACTTTTTAAACTCTCTTTAATATTTTTTCTCCAGGATTAGTATTAGAAAAGCATTTAGTAAGTTCAATAGGTGATTCCTTTATCATAGACTAAATATTTTGGAATTTTCTAAACGTTTTACTCAATAGGTAATTACATGTACCTCTAATGTCATCAAAATTTTGTATGGATTGTTTAGCTAATAATTAAGTGTTTAATTTTTGGCAACTAGGCTACTAGAAATATGGTTTCATAGATTTCCAATAAGCTAGTTGTTGGAAATCTCCATTGGATAATGATGCAAAAAAAATTTTGATGCCCTGCTTTCTAGTAATTTCCATTAGGCTGAAGTGGTGGAAATTTTTGTTGCATAAGCCACCAAAATTATTTTCCTAAAGAAACTTTTACCATTGATTATAAATTAAAACCACCATCTTAAACTTCATCCCCATTCAAACCCTCTATGTTGTCCGCAAGCTCTTTAGTTTCCAATGCATTGATATTTTTTGGTACATTGATTTTCAAATTCTTTATAGATTAAATGATAAATCTTCTTCTCAACCTTCAATTATTTTAAATTTAAAAGTTTGTCGCATGATTAACTCATTCATTTTTTGTGCTAACAGATAAGATTTATGATGGAGTTTGGATTATAAGGTTAAGTTCAATACATTTTTTAACTTGTTAACAACTTTGAGTTTGTTTATGTTTGAACCGATAGTTAATAAATAAAAAAGCAAGATCAAATATAGTTCATTCACCCTTATGATTTGGGAACTAATGTAAGATGAATTAATGAATTGATGAACTAATGTAGGCTTTCGGTACTTTCTTGTCAAGTTCAAGGTGTTGTAAGAGGGATTTGTAAGTTTAGTCACACATGTTTAGGAATGAAAAGTTGAACAAGAAAATGAAGAAGTTTAGAAGCTTATAATAATTACTAAATATGTTCATGTATAATGATATAATTGAATTATAATTTTGCTTATGTTGATCTTCAAGAAATAATTTGAGTCAAAACAAATTCTAGTATATATAATAATTATTGAATGTGAACTAATAAATTTTGAACATTAAATTAATATAATTGAATGTTGAGTTCCCTAAGTGTTAGGTGGTAAATTATAAATGTTTTATTTATGTTAACAATATCACAACTAATATAAATATCAATCCTTTCATTTTCCATCATTTTCAAGGACCTTTGAAGAGATGGAGAAAGAGAAGACTAAATTTTCATGCTGTTATTTGGATATGTTTATCCTAAATAAATTCATAATAAAATTTATAATATTATTTTGAAATGTCAAGCATAGTGCTGATTTGAGGTAATGACTGGTGTAAAAAGCTGTATGCAAATGCATGTCATTCAAGTAATATAATAATTAATAGAGTATCATTCTCATAATGATCTTTTATAAAAATTCTAAATTAAGTTAATCACTAATCTTTGACTAACCAAATTTTTATTCAACTAAGTAAAAATTGATGAAAATTAAAAGACTAAAAAATTATACAAGTTACTTTTGAAAATACGATTTTCTTAATTTTTAGAAAATGCACTCCAAATTTATGAAAATCTTGGTTAATTTTCGTACTTAGTGAATGTGAGCTTAAAAGTTATAGTTTTCAATCAGAAGCATCAATATCATATCATGTATGCCTAATCAATATAATTTAACTACTATAATTAATTTTTTATATACCTATAATCTAATTAAAATAAGTGATTTTATTAAAATTATCTCTCGTCATCATTTACAAATCCTTAAATATCCTTTTTCCTACATATTTTAAAAGATTTTTTGCTTTTCCTATTTGTTCTGCTAGGACTCTTATAATTTCTCTACTTTACACCAAATTTTAAAATTACAATTGAGCAAATTAAAAGGAAATGAAGCATATGAAAAGTAAAACAACTAAAACATTGAAGCACAAATAATTTTCTTATATATTAACTTATGTCATAAATACAACACAATATAATCATAAGCTCAGAGCATTATTATTTTAGAAGCTTATTATATAGAGTACAGAGAGCATTAGCATGACAAAAATTATGAGAACATCTAAGAAATATGAAAAAAAAAAGAATTGTGTAAT
The DNA here is from genome assembly GCA_021442155.1 of Cymbidium sinense. NCBI lineage: Eukaryota > Viridiplantae > Streptophyta > Magnoliopsida > Asparagales > Orchidaceae > Cymbidium > Cymbidium sinense. The sequence continues at coordinate 46,922,678 of CM038223.1, forward strand.
GTTTTCCAAGTTCCTCTTAATCAAATTCTTCTGCCTCTTAATACAGATTCCACAACTAATGGATCTCCTCCACCTTTAGTCTTCAACAAAAAACACTATATGAACAATCAACACAAAGAGTTGATTGCAAATGACACTTGGAGTCTCACACTCAAAGTGAGACACTACACACTCAATCTAGTATATAACACTACACACATTCACAAAAACATTTTCTCCAAGAAAATGCACTTCCATTTTTTAATAAGGCCCCATTAGCAGTTATTCCCATGTCCAACCAAGTAACTATTTTGATCCACTAACAACTCATTTAATTGACAGTTGAAACAACACTATTTAGCCATGATTATAGTACATAAATGTTGGCTGCTCTATCTTTGGCTTAATATTTAGGCCTTCTAGTACCACAATGCTGCTTCTCACAATTTTAGGCTCTTATATGCTGAATATTTTCAAAGTCTTTAGTGCTATGATGCTAACTTTTTAGCACCAAGTTGCTGGGCTAATTTCAGCAGAAATATGGTGTCATAACACTGGTCTTCCAGTGCAAAGGCATTGTGCTCTCTATCTTAGAACAAAGTTTAAGTTTCTATATGTTTTTTTAAGCATGGTGATGTTGTGAATGTAGTAGTATATAGGCTCCAAGCATTTGTTTATAGTATAATTTTTCTCCACTTGTAGCACTATCTTCCTAGTTCCTAGGCCCTATCCTCTGTCTTATCGCCTCTTTTTGCTTCTTTACAACAATGATGCACCAATCTTCAAAATTTGCATTTTTTACTCTTCACTTCAATTACGAATTTATTATCAAAGACATGAAAAATAAAATGAAGTTAACACATTACATAATATAAAAAAGAAAAATTTACTAACATTTTATGCTTATCAAACACCCCCAAACTCAACCTATAACTTTTCCTCAAGTAATTGGATGTATTTTATGAATCCTTGAAGTTCATGAATAACAAGAGTTTTGGAATTTAAAATTATTAAGTAATTGTTTTAATTAAAAAATTAGCTCACATATAAAGTTAATAAGTATGAAAATAATTAAATTATAATAGTCTAGATTCCTATTTAAACTAATATTTTCTTGAAGTTAAGTCTTTTTTGTGCTTAATAATAATATAGTTGAATCTTATGAATCTTAATGACCTGATTGCTATAAATCATTATCCATTATTATTAAAGTAATTACAATATGATTTTCTCTTTTGAATTCAACATATTTAATTCCTTTAATAAGTTTATTGATTTACTTAGATTGCTAAAGAAGTTCAATTACTATTATTATATAATACTCTCACACAAGTGTATTCTTCTTTCAACTTATTAATTTTTCTTTTCTTTTCATTTATTTTTTTATGAGTTTAAAAATGATTGTTGATGCTAAAATGATTAATATTATAAGTACTCATTCCTCTTAAATAGGTTTGGATGTATGCTCAAAAAAAGTTTTTTGGAATGACCTAGAAGAATTAATACAATGGATACCTCTTGAAGAAAGAGTATTTATTAGAGAAGATTTAAATGAATATATTGGTAGTGTGACAGAAGATTTTTAAAACATGCATGATGGCTATCATAATGGAGTGACTAATGAAAAAGGTAGTACATAGCTTATGATTTTATGATTGCTAATATTTTATTAAAGAAAAGAGAGAAGCATATTATTAGTTATAAGAATGGACTTAATAAAATATAGTTTGCTTTTATTTTATTATATGAAAAATATATCATTTACATTTTAAATATTGTAAGTTCAATCTAGGTGAAGGTTTATGCACCCAACATTGACTATTAGTTTTGGATTTGAGGATAAAAGGTCGGAAGATAAAACAAATAATTTAAAGCATTACCCTAGGATTATATGGGTGTATTTAAAGAACACTAAATAAATTATTTTAAGAGTAAGTTGAAAGATCTTAAGACTTGGGATATTTATAAGGCTATTATATCGTGTGGGAAAGGTAGCAAGTGAGATTACACAAGTTATAAAAATGTTCTTGAAGAATCAAAAGACAAAGGTTCTATTAATAAAATAATTGGTGGTGGAGTCAAAATGTGCAAGAAACAATAAAAAATACGAAGGTTTCCTATAAAATTAGTTTAAATGTAAAAGTTTGCTGAATTGAGAAAGATATAAAGTGGCCCATAGGGATGCTAAGAAAGCAATATGATGCAAAATATTCAATATTTAATGATTTATATAATAGATTAGATACTAAAGAGGGTGAAGAATGTATGTATAAGTTAGCTAAATAAAGAGATAGAAAATATAAAGATTTAGTTCAAGTGAAATACTTTAAGAATAAAGATCATAAAAGGCTTTTATTGGAAGAGGATATTCAACATAGGATGAAATATTTTGATAAAGTACTAATGTTATAAGAATATGATTGACTTTAGCAATCTTAGCACCTAAATAAAATTAATTTTTTTAATTTTTATTATCATATTAGTAAAACTAAAATTGGAAAGGACTCAAAGAAAATGAAGTGTAGAAGAGCAGTAGAACCTGATGTATTCCAATAAAACTATAGAAATACTTAGGAGATCAAGGAATTTTTTTTGCTTACAAATTTTTTAAATATTATTTTAAAAACTAAAAAGATGCCAAATGAGTGAAGAAAGAGTTTTTGTGGTCCCTATTTTTAAAAATAAAGGTAATTCATAAAAGTGTGTAAATTATAGAGGACTTAAGTTATTATGACATACATTAAAAATATAGGAGAGTGTAATTGAGCATAGATTAAGATGTGGTAAAAATGTTTCTCAAAATTAGTTTGGATTTATTCCAGTTAGGTCTACTATGGATGTTATATATTTGTTGAGAGGTTTGATGGAGAAGCATAGAGATAAAGGAGGACTCCATATGATATTTGTTGATTTAGAGGAAACATAAGACAAAGTTCTAAGAGAACTGCTTTGGGAAGTTCTAGGAAAGAAGGGGATTAATATTTCTTACATTAAAGTCATCAATAAGTTGTATAGTGGAAGTATCACTTGTGTTCAACACAAGGAGGATTGAACATGCATATTTCAATTTCAGTTGGATTAAAGAAAAGATTGGCTTTAATCCCATACCTTTTGGATTTAGTTATGGATTTTCTTACTAGACATTTACAATAGGATATACCTTAGCGTATGCTTTTTGCGAATGCTATTTTTTTGTTAATAAGATTAAAGAAGGAGCTCAAGAGAAACTTAAATTATGGAGGTCAACCTTAGAGTTTAAGGACTTTCATTTGTGTAGATCTAAAATAAAATACATGGAGTGTAATTTTAGTTTTACAAAATCTAGTGAGAGCGGTGATAATGGTTGATCAAGTTATTAAAAAGAGTGAATGTTTTAAATATCTTAAGACTATTGTTCAAAGTGATGGTGATATAGATGAGGATGTTATTAGTAGAATTCAAGTTGGATGGTTGAAGAGAAGGAATACATCGAGGCCTATTATGTTATAGACAAGTACCACTTATAGACTCAAGGGAAAATTTATAAGATAGTGGTGAGACCTACAATTTTTTTATGGCGTATAATATTGGCTAATAAAAAAGAAGTATAAAATTAAATTAAATGTCATAAAGATGAGGATGATAAGTTGGATGAGTGGCTTTGTAATTAAAGACAAAATGATAAACAAATATACATGATAAGATTGGAGTAGCTTCAGTGGAAATAAGATTAAAGAGAGTTTCCTTAGATGGTTTGGCCACATAAAATTCCCACTATAGTGGGATAAAGGCTTATCATTGTTGTTTATTTTTTTTATTTTAATAAGATAACCATATTGGCTAAGTGTCTTTTAGTTTTATTGGTTTTAATACTATTCCATCCTCTTAAAATATCTAATGTCAATTCAAATAAATTATTAATTTTCATTTAATGTACTAATTTTTAAATTTAAAGAACATTTAATTAAACTTGATTAAAAATTTTGTTTATCAAATAAACATCAAGTTCTAGAAAGTAACATTCAATTAAATAAGACAAGTAATAAGATAAAATCAAATTTTATTAAAAATGACAAAAAAATACCCAAAACAATAAAAAAACAAAACCAAAACAAAAAACTAACACCATGGCATTGTGTATTGAAAATGAAATTTTAACAAATTCAAACAAAAACTTAATTGTAACTCCCCCTGGTTCATTTTGTTACATACATATAAAACCAAAATAAAAGCTAATAAAAATAAATTTACAACAAACAAATATACTAAAATAAAAATAGAACTTCTTCCTCCTCCTCCTCCTCTTCTTATTCTGCTGTTGCTATCTAACTTACATAAGGCTAAAATTATGGCTCTTTAGGGAAAAAGACATGATTTGGACCCACATACAGCTAACAGTTTAAGAACATGAGAACTAAAGTAGAGTTGCACTAAACTATATATGGAACCTGCTGCTAGTGCTGGTCGATATAATAATCAATTTTATTTTTTCTTCTCTCTTACTAACACCTGCAACTCTCCTCAACCCTATGCTGCAGATCTATAACATACTCACTCATATCCTATAGTTACTTATTATCTTGATAGATGGGGTGGGGGTGTACTTTAGAGAGATGGTGTGCATGAACTTTGTATAAGTTCAAACCTAAAACATAGTGCCTTAACCTTCTTTTTGGTCAAGAAAACCATATGAACTAACTATTCATCCTATGACCCTCCTAAAATAAAAATTTGATAAACTAAAAAAAGAATGACCTTAACCTATAGTAGTACTAAAACTTCTCTTTATTATGATCTCCTAACACCATAGCTAAAACATAAAGATGATTGATCATAACTTATAATAGTGTTATCTTAAATCATATGAAAAATAGAATTATAATTTTTTTTTCTAACAAGATATAAAAACCTTTTTGAATAGCATAATTTAAAACAACCCAATCCTTAGTTGCCTCGCTAATATTCTCACTTACCATCAACTTGGCAGAAATAAATTATGCCAAGCCTTAGCCTCATTAGTCATCCAAAAGGTGGAAAAGTTGATGACTTTCTCTCTCTCTCTCTCTCTCCCCCTCCCCCTTCATCTATTAGGTATTTGATTTCTTATTCCCTAATAGTGAGATACCTAATGATTTCATCAAACTTTGGATGGTTATTGTAGTAGGAAATATATTCATTAAATTCTATATTGAGGAATTTGCAAATAGAATTAATGGCAGCACTATCAAACTAAACCCATTTGCCCTAACAAAAAATCAATCATCCATGAGCTCCTTGGCATTAGCAAATAACTCATTTACAATTAGCATTATCCTAGCTTAGTTATTGTAGGCTAAAGATTCATAACCCCTTTATATAGTAATAGTCTCTACCATCACCCTATAATTGAAAAACCATCTCTCAAAAATTATACTTCTATGTAGGAGTGTAGTGTGACACATTTCTTTCTCTTTCACACTAATGAATTTCCTAGAATTGAATTTTCCATCCTCCTTCCTCTTCACAACTTTCTTGATAGGCATGGTTCCTATGAAAAAGATTTCTTAGAGTGACAATTAAAGGAATATTGAGGGAAACTCTAAAGCTTAAGGGTAAGAATAAGAATGAACTTTATAATCAACCAATGAGTTTTATTTATAATTTTTTATTGTGCATAGACCAGAGCCTTTCTATCTCAATTTATAAAGGGTAGCATCATGATGCAACCTATGCAACACTTAAGCACTAGTTAACAGTCAAACCATCCAACTATAGATCAAAAATGCAAAATTACTTTTTTATAAAAATATAAACTAATTGGCATAATGATCACACCAAATTTTGTGTCAACCATTTAATGAACATATTAGAGCACATGGCGCTGGTCAATAGTTCCTAAGCACTACAATTATTTACATTCTTTTCTTAATTATGATAGATATTGGTATGCCAAAGCTGACCTGACTATTGGTTGGCACCGCTAGTCAACCTAGCGCCTAGGCACTATAACCTAGTCAAAGACACCTGTTAGTATTTTTATGAAATACACTAAATATAGCACAATTATAATAACTTTGCCCCAACACTATAAAATTATTTTTTTACTAAAATTTAAAAAAAAACATAAAGAACATAAATAAAAAGATAAATGACACAATGATACACCTTGGATTGCCTCCCAAGAAGCACTTCACTTATAGTCTTCAACTTGACTTAGTCACAGCTCAATCATCCTTAATACAAATGAAGCTAATTAAATGTTTATGTCAATTTACTTAACCCACAAAATTGTGCTTAAATCTTTTGCTATTCACTTTAGAAACATTCTAAGTTTTTGAACCTTAAATGTCTACAACACCATAAAGATCGCAACTAAGATATGCTCTAACCATATATACTTCAATTTTCTTGGAAATAATTTTAACTTAAAATTAAATAATAAAACTTGTTGTCCATGCTTTAATTTGTTCTTAAGATGCGTTTTATTGCTCCAACTTTTAATTTCTTTTTTATAAATTTTTATATTTTTTATAAGCTCCTAATCTTATTTCATCCAAATCATTCAATTCTAAGAACCTTTTCTCACTTACATCCTTCATATCAAAATTTAACTTTTTAATCACCCAATATGCTTTATGTATAATTTTAATGGTAAATGATAAGATTTTTTAAATAATAGTCCATAGGAAGACATACCAATAGGTGTCTTAAATGTAGTCCTATAGGCTTATAATACATCATCAAATCTATTTGACTAAACTTCCCTATTTTAAAATTCTACCTAACCACTAGATTGAGGATAATAAGCAGTAGCTATCTTATATTTCAACCCATATTTTGTTAAAAAAAATTTAACATTTCTATTGCAAAAATGGGTGCCCTCATCACTAATAATAACTCTAGGTGTTCCAAATCTAGTGAAAATATTTTTCAATAAGAATTTTAAGATTGCCTTACCATTATTCCTAGAAGTTGTTATGGCCTCTATCCATTTGAAAGAATAATCAACAATGACTAAAATGTTTTCATTTCCAAAGGAACAAATGAAAGGTCCCATAAAATCAATCCCCCATACATCAACAAATTGTAGCTCAAGTATGTAATTTAAAAGCATTTTATGATGTTTTGAGATGTTTCCTACCCTTTGGCACCAATTGAAGTTTTTAATATACTCATAAGCATCTATAAATAGGGTATGGGAATAAAATCCATCTTGAATTAATTTTACTGCAATGCTAGTCCCTCCAAAATGCTCCTTATACTCAAAATCATGGCATAACCTATAGATTTAATTCATCTCATTTCAAGCACACATCTTCTCGTAATTTAGTTTGCACATTTCTTAAATAGAAATGGTTCATCAAAAAAGTAAAACCTCACATAATATACAAACAAATGTTCATCAAGGAATTCCTCTCTAATCTCTTCAATTGACATAAACTCTTCTCCCACTTCTAGTCTATAAACACTATTAGCTAACTGATTTTATATGCCACTCATATCTTTAATTTCTAAGTCAAATCTTAAAAAGAATAACCCATCTAATCAATCTAAGTTTTGCATCTTTCTTCTCTATAAGATATTTTATTTTTGCATGATTAATATTATACAATGTCTTTAGATCCAATGAGGTAAGATCCAAACTTATTAAAGGTAAGTACTACTATTAATAACTCTTTTTTAGATGTAAAAAATTCAATTGATTTTCATTTAGAGTTTTGTTATTAGTATATAACATGAAAAATCTTGTTTCTTCTTTCCTCTAACACTACACTTATGGCATAATCACTTACATCGGATATAAGCTAAAATAGAACATTCAATGAGGTGTAACAGCAATAGGTGAAGAAATAAATTTACTTTTCAACAAATTAAATGCCTCAAAATAGTTGGGAGTAAAAACAAATCCTTTTTAAGTTACATAGGAGTGCAAAATTTTTAAAAATTCTTTAATAAATCTTTTATAAAAACCTGCATGTCTTAAAAAACTCTTATTCCCTTTCACATTCACTAAAGATGACAATTTTTCTATGATTTGAATTTTGGTCTTATCTATTTTTAATCTTGACATAAATATCCTATGGCCTAGCACTATAACTTCCCTCACCATAAAATGACACTTATCTAAATTCAACACTAAGTTTTTCTCCTCACATCTCTTTATGATCATTTCTAAGTTTTCTAAATAATGTTCAAATGTCATACCAAATACAATAAACATCTATAAGCACTTCTATACAAATTTTAATTAGATAAGAGAATATAACTTTCATACAACTTCAAAAAGTACTAGGAACATTACATAAACTGAAGATCATTTTTCTAAATGCAAAAGTACTATATGGATAGTAAAAGTGGTATTCACTTGATCCTCAAGTGTTATGTATATGTGAATATATCCTGAATACCCATCTGAGAAGCAATAAAATAGATTCCCTAGTCTATTTAAATCGATGAAAAGTAATCAAAAATGATATTTTTTGTGGCCTTATTTAATTTCATATAGTCTATACAAAATTTAAAACCGATAACTATTCTAATGTGTATGATTTCATTATTTTTATTTTTTACTATTATCATCCCACTCTTCTTAGGAACATAACAAGCTAGACTAACCCAAGAATTATCAAAGATAGGATAAATAATTCCTATATCTAACCACTTCAATATCTACTTCTTCACTATTTCTATCATAATTGGATTAAATCTTCTTTAATTATCTACAAATGGCTTATAATGTTTTTTTGTTAGAAATCTATGTATACATTTAAATGGGTTGATTCTTTTGATATCTGCTATAATTTAATCAAAAGCCTTCTTATGTTCTCTAAGTACACAAATCGACTTATATCAAAAGCCTTCTTAAGTTATCTATGTTATCAAATGACTTATAATTTTTTTCATTAGAATTTTATGCATACATCTAAATTTGCAAACATAATCATTAATAAAATTGATGATATTTCAAAGCATGCATATTTCAAATGACTATGCAAAATCTTCATTTCTAACTCTGGTTCTTCTAAGTTAGACAACTTAAGACTATATGCATTTGTGGATATTTCTAAGGGAACACAAATTTTATTAAATTCCATAAGTGTAGGTCTAAGGAATAAAATATTTTTATTTTATTCACCATCTTCTAGTAAGTCTTGTTCTAAATGATTGACACTCTTCATTTCTATAATCATGGAATTTATAGGAATTAAATACATAAATATAATCTTTTGATCTTGAACTCTCATAGTTAACTGTCTTTTTTGTACATTTGTTATAGTTCTCCCTATTGCTAAAATGGTCTACCATAAATGGGAGATATCTTCTTATCTTCTTTTATATCTAACACAAAGAAATCTGTAGGGAATACGAACTTGGCAACCTTAAATAACAAGTATTCAATAAGGATAATTCAAATATCTATTTACTAATTGCAAGGTCACACAAGTTTACTACACTTTACATAATACGAATTTCCTAAACTTCTTAGTGACGTAATGTCTTCCTAAAGAATTTCACTTATAATGCATGGTATAGTAAAACTACTTAGATCTTAAGTTTTCTAGATAATTTTCTTTGAATTATGGCACTACATTCCTTAATTAATACTAACATTTTATCTTCTCTTAGCTATCATCTTCAATATTTTATCTTCAAATGGAATGATTATGGACAACTTCCTAAAACATCTAAAAATTTTGAAAATTATTTATCGAAATTTTATTTTTGAAGTCTTTGAGGAAAGGAGGGTGATAGTCTCTCTCGCTCATTTTCCTAAGAGCTTCTCTCTTATCTTCTTCTTTATTAAAGATTATAATTTAAAATGATTAGGTTGAATTATAGGTCTAGCTATGCTTTGATGCACTCCATTAACTTAAGGTGTAACATAATCTCTATGTGTTCTATGATGGTTTACTTTTCCTTATTGATTAGCCCTTTTTTTATTCTTAGGCTGATTTTTTTCTTTCTTACTCTTCTTATAAAGTCTTTCAATCTTTAAGTTTAACAATATTATTTCTACACTTTTATCACTATGCATGCAACACTTAAACACATGTTTAATAAAAGTGAAATAATAATAATAATAATAATAATAATTATTATTATAATAATAATACTAATAATTATAATAATAATAATAATAATAATAATAATAATAATAATAATAATAATAATAATAATAATAATAAATTCAAACACAAGTTCACTAAACTAAGTTAACATAAAATAGAAAAATTAAAAAATAGTTTAGTTAGACTAATATTAACTTTATTTTAAATTAGCACTAGATCATCCACAATGGCGCCAAAAATTTGACTTGTCTAAAATGATCAACATAAGTGCATGTGCCGTTTAAGTAATACATGATGAATAAAATATCATTCTGATATGAATCTTTTGCAAAATTTTCAATTAAGTTAACTAATAATCTTTGACTAACTTAATTTTTATCCAATTTAATCAAATTTGTAAATAAATTAAAGGACTTTATAGTAGTTATTTTTGAAAATATGGGTTTTCTAAAAATTTTAATATGTACAATAAATCTATGGAAATCTTGGTTAATTTTATATACCTAGTGAATTAGTGTTTAAAATATATATCAAATAGGAGCATGATTATCATATTTTCTATGCCTAAATCAATAAAACCAAATCATTATAATTAATTAGTTATATGCCTATAATCAAATTCAAATAAGTCTTTCTTATTTAATTGTAAATCTTTAAATATCAAATGCCTACATATATTTATCAGATTTATTTGCTTTTCTTATTTATTCTACTAAGACTCTTTTGGATATCTCTAAATCACACTAGATTTTAATATTGTAATTGGCTAGGGCACAAGTAAATGAAGCATGGGAAAAAATTAAATAAAAGATTGAAGCACAAATAATTTTTTATATGCTAACTCATATCACAAATAGTACACAAATCAACACAAAATCATCATAAACTCAGTGCACTATTATTTTAGTTGCTCATTATGCAAAATAGAGAGAACATTTTCATGGAAAATTGTGTAAGAACATCTAAGAAATATCAAAAGAAAGAAAAGAAAGAACAGATTAAAGTCTTATAGGTTTCTCTCTAATTCTTCTTTCTCCCTCTATGTGTTTTCCATTTAGTGGATCTCCTTCCTCTTTAATCTTCAACATGAACACCACACAAACAATCAACATGAACACAATATTGGACACAACACTTGGAGTCTCAGTCTCCAAGTGACACACTACATAATCACTTTAGTACCTAGCACTACACACATTGGAAAGAAAATTTCTCCAAGCAAATGCACTTCATTTTATAAAAGTACCCTTTAGTAGTTGTTTCCATATCCTACTAAGTAACTCTCTTGAACCGCTCTGGTAACTCTTTGAATTGATAGGTAAAACTGCACAAAATTGCCCTATTAGGTCATAACGTTGCAACGTCGTAGTTGCAATGCTAGGAGCTAGTTGCTCTATCTTTGGCTTAATATTAAACCTTCTAGTTCCATAGCACCACTCCTTTAGTACCTTGGCACTTTTCCCACTATCTATGGGTCTTTTATGCTTAATTTTTTTTAAGTTCCTAGGAATATGGTGTTAACTTTCTATCTCTAAAGCACTGTGCTCTTTGTCTCTAGGCTAATTTTTGAGGCAATATGGTGTCGCAACACTAATCTTCCAATGCCAAGACACTCTATTCTTTGTCTTAGAGAAAAATTTAGCCTTCTTTAAGCTCTTTTGTGCAACAAATTGCCATAAATGTCACGCCTAGGTGTTAGGCTTTCTATCTATAATATACTTTTTCTCCACTTATAGCACAGTGGTTCTAGCTTTCTAAAGCCTAAGTGTTTTCTTGTCTTTCTCCACACCATTTTTTGCCATGTTATAGTGTTGTGGTGCTATCTTGTGTAGTGCAAAGGTGTCAGTCTTCAAAATTTATATTTTTCTCTTTTTCACTTCAATTAGAAATTTCCTATGAAAAAAATTTAAAAAAAATAAAAATAACGCATTCTAACATTAAGCATAAAATACATAATGTAAACACAAAAAAAATTCATTAAAATTTTATTCTTATTAGGTTACTTGTGCAATGTAGGTGAATATGTTAATGATTTTTTTATTCTATCTTGCTTACTTTTATTTAAATATTGGGATTTAATTGTTTCTTTAGATAGGACTCACCATACACTAAAGTTTTTATCTTCATAGGGTAATTTTCTAGGCTCATTGTTTCTAGAAGAACTACTTGCATTATTAAATGTAGATCTTGTTACAAAGGCAAGAATTTATATTCTAAGGCAAGACCTTTTTGCTTTTGCCAAAGAGCTTGGTGACTATATAAATTACCATAAATTCAGCTAGATTACTTACCAATTTGGAGAGATTTCACCTAGCCATATGTAAGAAAATGTTGAAGACAAATTTGGGAACTTCTCTATTCATACTCCCCCTCTATTTTTTTAAGATCTTGGAGGTCCTTGAGGAAAAAAAATTCAAAAACTATTTCATGTTCTTTGGAGAAGCCATTAGGAGAGATTTCAAGGGTAAGGAGATAATCAAAAAGATATTTTCATAGTTTTTCCCCTGAGTTTTTTTTTTCATCTCTCCCTTTTCTATTATTGTATCAAGATTGATGCTTAAGATTTCCTTTTTTTTTCATCCTGAACTAAGCTGTCCTTCTAGGGTTGGGATGTAACCATGTTAGAGTTTTAGTTTTGATAAAAGTTTGGAGTTTTTTTTTTTATAACACATTTTTTTGTCAATGCCTTCTTTGCATATTCAATGACTAATCACTATCAATAGTTTAGGAGGTTTATTTAAATCAAGAGGCAGAGAAAGAACTCATCATAGATAAAATACCATAATGATTGGTCATAGGTAAAAAATAATTATGATGAAGTTATGTAGTTTATGTTATGATCTAAAGAGCCATTTATTTTCCTTGCATTAAATCTATTATTATAAAGTATGTAGGTTCTTCATGAAAAATAATAACTTTAGACTTTCGAGAGAAAGGTCATAGCAAGCTTGATTTGACTTCAATAAAATCAATTAATTAAAATCATAACAATATAAAATTCATCGATGTAACCCAATCCCTAGGTTAATTCATATTGATATCTCTTATAATAATTAGTACCTCTATTAATTAGCTAGATTTTTGGTATATTAAGGTGTAAATTTTCGTTTTACTTTGGCACCTTAATTTTACAATCCTATTAATAAAGAATTAACTAAATTTTAGTAATTTACATGCAATTCTTATGTAAATGATACTCTTCTCATGATTTATTACTAGAAGTGACCACTCTTCCACACAAAAATAATCATAACCCATTAAGTTCTGGGCATTGATGCTAGAGATAGCAACACTAATATCAATTCCAAGTTGCATTTAAAGTTTTTTTGATTAATTTTATTAATAATTTTACTCTATTTTGTAGGTTGATCATTATTTATGCACCATTCTAGTGGTGAGCCACTATTTCTTAGCAATCTTGAAATTGAGCAAAATCTTTTGTGAAGGCTCAAGGAGAAAAGGGAAACAAACTAAACAAAAGTGGTAAAGATACCAACCTAGAGGACGAAACTTCTTATAATGCATGACATCCAATGAAACATAGTCAAGTTATGTGTGTACACTAACAACTTTGATATCAAGCTAGCCACATGGTGATGATTTAGAGCTTTCAATTTGGGGTGTGGGTGGTGTTTAACAACTATAGATCCAAACACCCATATTAAAAAAATTTTAAAATATTTTTATACCTTCAAATATAATGGAGTTTTCATTTACTTAATTTGACTAAGATTATACCCTTATCTTTGGGAGGTTGGGACAAATGTTGGTTTAACTTGTTACTTAACAATTCTATCTTCAACTAATATTAGTTAGCATAGAAGTTCATGTCTAAGTACTTTTTAACATCCTAGAGAGCATGGATGAGGATAGAGATCTCTAACTTTATTTAGATGGAAGGAGAGACTCTCTGTGACTAGTGGGAGAAGTTCAAAGTTCTCTTAATGGAATGCTTTAATCACGACATTTCCAAATGGATGTAGGTTTAGAGTTTCTTTAACAAATTAGTTAGGCCAACAAGAACTTTAATTGATGCTACATTTGGTCTCATTTTCATGAGCATGACCTAAGAAGCAACATACAACTTATTAAAGAGTATGGCTATGAATGATTACTAACGGTAGATTAAGCAGATCATATTGAAGATCTTAGTGGCTGTTATCTAAGATGTAGATTTTATTGCAACCCTCTTTCAATACATGTAATTCACACTTCAATCTTTTATCATGACCATTATGGAGGAGTGTTGACATAAAAAATATTAGCAAGACTTTAAAAAATTTCCTTCCTCAAATATCAAGCCTTTGTCATCTTAACTCTTTGGATTAGATTGGACTTAGTAAAGCCTTAAGAGAAACCACTATAGGAGGTTCATTTATCTAGATTTCTCATATAATATGTTTGACTCTAGATTTCCTTATGTTTGATCTTCTTCACTACTTGAGTTCAACTATTCCCTAGTGAATTTAAAAGTTGGATTTATGTAATTGATATATCTCACTAATTTAACTATTTTTTATATTTGATCATGAGACTCTAAGGGTTGGCTTGACCCTCAAAATTAATTTAGAGAATTTGATCCTTGGTTGAGTCAATAGTACTCACTTATCCTTGCCCTACTTATGCTCTTAACTAGATGACTATCATACCTAGCTAAGTTAGTCAATCACCCTTCATGGCCATGAGTTAAATGATCACAAGACCCAAGTAGCACATATTAGTTGATTAAAAGTTATGAAAAGTCATATCTAGTTCAATATGGATTAGTCCCCAAGTTAAATTAGATAATAAATTTGTTCATATGTTATAAATATTCTAAGGTATACATGAAGCCCATTAATTAGGTCAATTGAATATAACTTAAATAATTTAACCTAATTAGTGCAATGTAACCAAATTGGACATAACCATCTAAATAGTTGGATTAATTAGACATGTAAACTCTTTCAAGTGTCCTAAACATAGTCCAAGGAGGGTGGTGTTCTTTCTTTTGGTGAGATTAAGAGAATTAAATAGTTATGGATCTTTAGATTAATATCTAAAGATATATTTTGAAGTTTCGGTGAGATAATGATGAGCGTAGGATAATATGATAGTGGGATGACCTAAACTAGTCTAATTTGGACTAAATTAGCTTGGTTTAAAATGTAGCTATAAGGAATAAGATTTAAGCTAGTTAAATGGCTAAAAATACTTGTGGAGGTATAGGTTAAAATATGTATTTATGATATGGAGTAGTTGATTGAGAATTATAGGGATTAAGTGATTAATATAGTTTAAGGACTAAGGTTAGGTCGTAATCAATGAACTACAGTTATTATTGAGTGGAAGGAAGGTGTTGGCTTATGGAAGAGAGTAGAAGGCTTAGTGTATGTTTAGAGATGATGTTAAGTGGTATGTGAAAGATAAAAATAAATTGACTTGGGTATTGGAGGTGAGGAAATAAAGATATATTAGATAACTAGCACTCCCACCAAAGGTTACCAAGGTTAGGCCACCAAGCTTTGAAACCACATGAACAACTCAAATAATTTGTAATTGCTAAAATATCTCCTTCATTCCAGCACAGGAGGTTATTTATACCTACTATAATTATCTTTCCAAAGAAAAAAAAATTCAAGAATATGGTGAAAGATTAGATCTTTTGCAACCTCCCTATGTTGTAGCAGCTTTTTCTAGATTGCAGAATCATTTAGTTTGCCATTCATAGTCATTGGGTTTGAGGCTTTGCAGTATTTACACATCATATAATTAGACCAAAGTAATTTATTTTCTCTTAACTTTATCCAGAGCTTGTAGGTATTGTATTTTATGTTTTCCTCTATGGTTTTGAAAGCCTAGCCCTCCTTTATTGGTCGGTTTGCACAATATCTTCCAGCTAGTCCAATGAATGGACTTGTGGTTGTGGTTCCAAATGAATATGTTTAGCATTCTTTAAATCCTCAATTGGATCATTTTTGGGATGTGTTGTACTTGAGTAGCATATAATGGGATTGAATTAAGGATGCTTTTGACTATGGTTATTCTCCCACCAAAAGAGAGGAAAGAGTTCTCCCATGTCCTGATCTTATATTGAATTTTGGCAATGAGCTCATATAAAAGAGAGGATGTGATCTTCCCCATGTAAATTTTGATTCCAAGGTAGGGGAGGGGGATTTTTGAATGAGTAAATCTTATTTTATTAATGATCCATCTAATTTTTGATTTATTGATTTTCTTTCATGTGATAAAAAGACATTTGTTAGTGTTTAAAGACATGCTAGATAGGTTCATGAAGTTCATGATGATTTCCATATTAGTATTGATAGCACTCTTCTTTCCATTATTGAAAAGGAGAAGGTCATTAGCAAAAGCCAAGTGAGTAATGTTGGTGTTCCCAGTGGAGTGGAAGTTGATAATCTCTTTTGAGTTTGAGCTTCTATTCAATTTCCTAGAGAGGATGTCCAATGCTAGAATGAAAAGAGTGGGTGAGAGTGGATCACCTTATTTCACTCCCATATTAGCTTGAAAAATCCCACTAGTTTGTTCATTGAGTAAGAGTTTGTAATAGTTGTTAGAAAGAAGAGTTTCCACCATATTACAAAATTTTTAAGAGAAACCTCTTTCATTTAGAGAACCGAGTAAGAACTTCTAGCTAAGAGTGTCAAATGTTTTTTATATCAATCTTCATTATTACATTTTCCCTTTTACCTTTTTTTGTCAATGTTTTTAACCAAATCTTGGCCTAGTAAGATGTTATCCACAATGTTCCTACCCTTTATGAATGTTGTTTGGTTGGGAGAGATGAGATCTGGGAGGATCTTTTGGAGTCTAGTGGTTTTGATTTTGCTAATAGTCTTGTTAATAACAAGGGTTTAATAGTTAGGTCTAAATTTGTCCAAGGTATGAAAATTTTTGTCTTTGGGGAATAGGATTATGGCTGAAGTGGTGAAGTAATTGTGACAATTGAAGTCTATAAAGAAGGATTGAATGGTGGACCTTGATGAGATCCCAAACTTTCTGGTAGAAGAGGGTTGTGAATCCATCAGGCCCAGCTATTTTATATCTATCTATTGAATTAAGAGCATTCCAAATCTCCTCCTCCTTAGGGATTGAGGTAAGATGATCATTGTTTATAAGAGCTTTTTTAAAATCAAAGAAGTCTTTGGTATGGTAGGAAGTTCTATTGTGATTCTAGAATTGGCATAAGATATTGGTGAAGTAGTTAGCGCAACCTCCATAATGCCTTCTTGTTGAATGATCCAATTTCTATGAGTATCTTTTATTTTATTAATCCACTTTTCTTCTCTCTTCTTTCTTATGCAAGCATGAAAAAAATTTGGAGTTTCTATCACCATGTAAGAAGTTATGCATAGCTGATTTTTGTCTAAGGAAGTCCTCTTCTCTATTAATGAAGTTTTAGAGGTCCTGTTGAAGAGTATCTAGTTGGACTTCAAGGAGAGAAGTATCATCATTTGTCATGTGAGCCAATTCTTGTACCAGGTTGTCAACTACTTGGTGATGTATGTTGCCAAATACCAATTTATTCCATTTTTTTAATCATTGAGTAGTGTTTTTGTAAAGTACCCATGACTTAATCCAAGGGTTATCATGATCAGCACTTTGCCATAACCTTGTAATGCAGCTGATAAAGTCAAGATGGGATGTCCACATATTGAGGAACCTAAAAGGATTGTGCTTTGGTTTAGTAGTGTGGTTGAAGTTGACCAACAAAGGGGAATGATCTGAAGCAATTCTGGCTATATGGTGAACCTCCAAAGTGCAGAAGAAATTATGCCATTCCAGCTTTGTCAGGATTCGGTCTGATCTTTTCCATGTTTTTCCCCTCTTCCAAGTGAATGGTTTTCCTTTAAAATCAACATCAAATAAGTTAGCTCCTTCTATACATTCAACAAATTTAGAAATAGTGGAAAGATTGGGTTTTCTTCCTCCAATTCTTTCAATTGGGCTTGAAATCATATTGAGATATCCTTCTACCAACCAAGGTCTTGATGTGTGCAAACTGATCTATTTCATATCATTCCATAGTTCCAATCTCTCATAACGGTTACATGAATCATATATAATAGTGGAAAAGATGCTGAAGTGAGTATGTTATAGTTGAAAGAGAAAGAATTAGTTAGAGTCAATAAGGATTTAGATTTGGAATTTTTTTCATGTAGAAAAGCCATATCTCGTTGTTGATATTTGCTATGATATTAAATCTAGGGAACCTTCTATTGATTCTCTGAAGATTTTGGGTTTGGACAAGAGGTTCAAGGCTGGTAAAAATTTTAACGGAGTGTGATCTCACATGGATTTTAAGTCTATTAGAGGCATTGGCCTCGTCAATGTCCCTAATGTTCCAAATCAAGGTATTAGTCATTTTGATGTGGAGTTACTTCTAATGGGTCTTCAAAACGTGGCTTCCTCCCATGAGTTGGTTCTTTCAATATGAATTTTGTTAGCTAATAACTGTTTGAGCTCCCCTTCATCCTCTTTGCATATGTTTTCTATTTTTAATTATGTATCATTCATCCATAGCTGTGTTTAGGATGTCTTCATAGTGTATCTCCTCATGTGGGTTGGCTTGAGTGTGAGGATCAGTTTCTTGTTCTTGGCCTTAATCAAGTACTACTTGCTAATCTGGGAAGCAACCATGATCAAGTGGTTCAATGGCTACATTCAGTCTTTCAGAGGTAGTGGCTTCCATGTTCAAATATTTGGTTATACCTTCAACAGGGAGTGTGTGGCCAGATCATCGATCAAGGTAAGGTTACATATTTTCTTGAGTGGGGATGATAGCTCTATTCCATTTGCATCAGCCATTACACTAATTTTTCTTGGACAATCTCTGATTAAATTAATTTCAAGTTCTACAGCAACTTATTGCATATCAAGGATACCTTCCTGAAAATGATGTGATTTTTCTATGTTTGTCAGTCCAAAAGAATGAAGGTCTGTGTTATGAGTTTTTCTGATATGTGTTTGGACAACATATAAGTTATCTTTGGTGGGAGTATCCAAAGGTTGCTTGCTCTTAATAGCTTTGTCATTTTTCAATTATGGGTGAGTAATAAAACATTTTTCCAAGCTATGTCCAAACATTCTACATTTTCCATGATATAAAGTCTTTTGTTCAATTTCCACTCTTTGCGAATACCCATTTGAATAAGTTCCAATCCAAATTTCCTCATTGAATGGCTCTATTATGTCCATTTCCATCAAGATCCTTGTTGCTGAAGGCCTTGTGACATTGAATGTCGAGGTATCTAGTTTTAAAGGTCTTCCATAAATAACAAAAATATAGTAGAGAATCTATTTGTTAAAGAGGTGTAGCTTGAGTCCATGTAACTTAATCTAAATGGAGCAATGGAAGGCTCAGTGCTATAATCAAACGAGGGAGTCCATTTTAGAAACTTGACTGGAACATTCTCAATATGGTAAAGCTTTTTTGAAAAAAGTCTAGCATAATCCTCTTCCTTAGAGAGTTTGATCATGATATGCCTTCCATCAAGTAGTCCAATCTTTCATTCCCCAACTAGTTTCAGGTCATTAAAATGGTTCTTAATGGTATCCATCTTTGGGTGCCTATAAGTGAATTTACCAACCAGTGTAAATTTGAAAGGCTCCACTATGTTCTAGGTTTCAGATTCAGAGAGTAGGAGAGCTAGTTTTCCATTTTTCCTTACAGCCTTTCTTAAAAGAGATGAGCTGGAGCCTTCTGAGAAAGAGTCGGATAGGAGCAAGTTTGGGTTGAAAGGAGTGCTTTAAACTAGGGAGCCGCCACCCAACATGTGAGCATAGAATGGGGTTCTCCATGAATGAAGTGAAGAAGGAAGAAGAACCTCAGAAGAGCTAGGAAGCGGAAAATCAATGGAACAAGAGATTCAGGGGGGAGAAGACGTGCAGTGTCCATCCCCTAAATCTTGCCTTCTATACTGTGTGTTGTTTACTTAGCATAATCTATTATGATGTAACTAAATATAGTAGGTATTTTAATGTAATTGAATATGATATGTACTGTGAATGATTGATTATAGAGTAAAAAATTTTAAAAAATTCTCTTATAGGCTTTGGAAAGAACTTATATAAAATATTGAAAATTTTCATTGAATGACAAATTATATAGTAGAAAAGTCCATCAAAATTGTGTAAATTTTTGGTGGCGTTGATGCTAGAAATTTCAAAAAACATGAATGAAGAGAAGAAGGAAGAAGAACTAGTAGAGAAGAGCTAGGAACTAGGAAAATCAATGGAATAGTAGACTAGATCGGGGAGAAGATGTACCAGGTCACGACGCCATCCCCTAAATCTTGCCTTATATATTGTGTGCTGTTTACTTAGCATAATTTATTATGATGTAATTGAATATAGTAGCTATTGTAATGTAATTGAATATGATATGTACTATGAATGATTGATTATAGAGTAAAACTTTTAAAAAAATTCTTTTATAGGCTTTGGAAAGAACTTCAATAAAATAATGAAAATTTTCATTCAATGACAAAATATATAGTAGAAAAGTCCATCAAAATTATTTAAAATTTTGGTGGAATTGATGCTAGAAATTTCCAAAAACATTTCCATTGATAAATCCATCTAAAATCTTAGGTGATCATGTCCGTCTTAAAATTTAGTCCAATGGATATTTTCACTATAGTTGTTCTATCGTAATCTTTCATCTGCAATTTGCAACTTGTCCATTAAAAATCATCAAAAATAATTCCCAATTAAAGAATATTGTCATCAAAAGCTATTTTTGACACAAGTTTTTATTATATACTAAAATCCATCGAAAATCCATAAATACTATTTTGGATTGACAACTTCTACATTTTTTTATTAGTTTTTTTAGTAGGGATTAAACATTTTTATAATGTTTTCCTCCATTTTTGATTACTAATGGTGAGCTCAGAGGGTATTTCTCATCATCATCTAAACTTCATTAAGTGTGCCCTTTCTCTCCATTTCTCTTTACTTTTATTATGGATTATTTTTCTAAGATCTTGGATGGATATTTTTCTACATTAACCTTTAAGGATATCAAGGGCAATAATTCTCCCACTCTTTCTTAATTTATGCTAATGATTTACTATTTTTGGTAAAGCTAACATCAACACTACAATATGTGTCCAATCCATCCTTAAGATCTTTAAAAATACCATAGAACTCAATCTATAAATAAATAAATCAACTATATGCTTTTCTAAACTTATTACCACAAATACTAAAGAGAAAATTTGTGAGATTTTTTAGGGCTTCTTGTGGAACCATCTTAGCATAAAAATTTAATCTTTGAAGCTCAAAGCCACTAATTTTCCTAAAGTCATAGAAAGTCTCCAAATTTGGTTAAATGGTTGGAAGCAAATGTACTTTCATTTGCTAATATAATTCAACTTAGTAGATTTATGATTTAAAATTACATACATTATTGGCTCTAATTTCCACTTTGTCAAAGGGTTTAAGGTAAACAAACTTTACCTTAATATGTAATTTCTTATATAATAATATTGTTAGCAACAAATTTCATATAATATTATTGAATACAACTACTTTATCATTAGAGAGATGGAGGTTAGGCCTTCCCTCTCTTGACTATTTACATGTTTTGAGCATGAATAAATTAATTTGAAGGCTCTTTGATTTTATTACATTCCTTGCTCTTGGAGTTTTGACAACTATGGCACCATATAGGCTAAACCACCTAAAAAAATCTCCTCCTAGAAATTAAAGAATGAAATTAGCTCCCTTTTCAAGTATGTAATGACAACTATCTATTTTTTATATGACCTTCACTTCTATAAAAATTTATTAATTAACACTTTGGTGATTCTAATTTATCTTAGTTTAACTTTAACCATTTAGAAAATGAAAAGACTTTTTTTTTTTTTTTTTTCTGATGGTGCTTGGATTTTTTTTCGTTTGTATTACACTGTAATGCCTTAACATATATATCCAACAAATTAAAAATGTTAATATTTTCAAACTCTCTAAATGTTGTAGTTTTCTTAGTAATTTATTTTCTCTTATAGGGTGGAATATTCACTCTAATTCTCCCATGTGACAAAGATTAATTGAAGAAAATTAGTATGGTTTAAAAATTGTACAATTAAAAATGCTATGTTTGCTTGAAAAATCATTGTGGTTGGACTATAACCAACAAATGCCTTTGATTTAAGTGGTATAATTGTTAATCAAATACATGTTGTTGACCTCATTTTTGAATGAGGTAAATATCATTATGAAATCAATAATTAGGATGTCCTAATCTCAAATAGGAATCTCCTAATTCAATGCTTAGGGAATTATACTTAGTGACTTAGGGCATCATCTTTGGGTTTGATCTATCCTAATTGGCTTAGGTGGAATCAACCAAACCTTCCAATTTAGATTAAACCAAAATAAATCCAAATAAACCAAATTTAAATCAAATTATAACAAAGAAATCAAATCAAATGCAAAACTAGTCAACTCATTTGGCATAAATTTGACTTAGGTGGGTCCTATTGGGTATGAACCCAAATTAAATTGAAATAAATTCAATTTGATTTTTCAAAATAATTTAGACATGACCCTTAAACATAATCCAACCCACCATTGGGTCTAACTTTGTCAAATTGGTCATTTGACCCAAATGAAGCCCAAGTTTAACCCATTAAGCCCACTTTGGGTCAAATGAGTTCAAATTAAAATATAATTAAAATTAAATAAAATTAATCACTCTCAATCATCTCACACATGTGATCAAGCATGATTGGAGTCCAAATCCAATCCAAAAGAGTCTAATTGGTAATTTGAACTCAATTGGAACCAAACTTAACCCAATTAGGCTAAATGGGACAGAATGAAATGAAATTCAAAATTGAATAAATTAATTAAATCAAAACTCAATTGATCAACAATTGAAGATGATTGAACCAAAAATTACAAGAATTAAATTAAAATCCAAACATTTTAAATCAAAGTACTTGATTTGGATCAATTTTCCAATTCAAGTTAAATTGGGTCTAAACTTGAACTCCAATTCATTTGAGTTTGATATGGGCAGCCATCTATTAGTCCAAAGAATTTAATGGTGATGCCATCAACCAAAAAAATGTGGTAGAATTATGAGAAGATAGGATTTCAAAATTCATAAAAAATTAAAAAAATAAAACAAGTCCCACTTCCCCTCTTAAACAAGCCTCATCCCAACTCTTGTCCAAGAGAGATTAGATGACAGACATCAATTCAAGGCCACAAAGCCGAAAGAAAAAAGAGAACTTTGCTTTCTCCAAGCTAAGAAGCTAAGGAGAAGGAGAAGAAAGAAGAAGTTAGAAGAAGAAAAGGGGGTTTGTCCAAAGGAGAAAACAAATCTAAAGCCATCCTCTCTGCCCAATTCATATCCAAGCTTGCTCATAAGGCTAAGGAGGATTAAATCCACCCTTTGGTCAGCCATGCTGCCATCGGTGGCCAGATTCAGGCCACCAAGAAACAAAAAATGGCTCTCGACCAAATATAGAAAGAGGTGAGGGGGGAGCCTATTCCCTCCTCCTTTTCAGTCCAAAATGTCCACCAGGGCAAGAGATGAGGAAGGGGATCATTCCCTCAGCCTCTCAATGCCAGCATGCTTGCAAATAGATAGAAACCAAGATCCAATCATGGTTAAATCTAAGGGAATGGTTTTCTCATCAAATTGAAGGTTTTAATGTGTTATAGAGGTCGAGGCAACCTCATACGAATTGCCACCATGACCCCTTGCCATCGGTGAGCCGAAAAATGGTTGAGACCGCCAGAAAACTGAATTGGTGTTGGTCAAGGGATAAATCCAATGGGGAGGCAAGCTGTCAAACTTCACCCACACCTTCGTTAAGTCAAAACAAAGTTAATGGAGTCTATCTTATCGCTAGTGATTGCCAAAATTAAGGTACGCTCCCTCGCCACCTCCATAGGTGGTCAATTTTGGTTTTTTTTTGAAAGAAATTTGATCCCCAAGTAGTTCAAATTGTATAGATGAGTCCTAAATTAATCTCTGATTGATTTGCAATTGAAATCATGATGAAAATTATTGGTGATCACCAGAGATTAAGTGAAAAAGATGGACGACACCTGTCTCTCACCGGAGAAATGCGGGATTGAATCGGAACCATCCGATCCTTCCATTCAGAATGGATGACCTTGATTTAGTTGTACAGATCAATTTAAACCTCTTAAGGAACCATAAAATAGATCGAGATCTTCCGATCTTTGATTGGACGGTCGAGGATCATCTCATGGGCACCACTTTTGATGTGGATGCCAGACAGGATTCACGTGGCCCAATCGTGCCGCTCCACATGGTGGAGGCACCATGGCGACAACCACGTCTGCCCTCCATGAGAAAGTAGCTAATTCCTTTTTAAATTAAATAAAAAGCACATAAGTTTAAAAATTCATAGAAAAGTAAATATAAATCTAAAAAATTAAAACTAGGGCTCTATAGATTTATTTTGATGAGAGGAATCCATTAAAATTAAAATCCCCAATTAATTATAGATATTTTAGCCCTAATTTGGGTTTAATTAAAATTATTTAAACATTAATTAATCTCAAACCATTAATCCAATTACAATGAAACTTTGGGGAATTGACATTGATGTTAAAACACACCTTAGGAAACCTTTTCATGAATTATTATAGTGTATTTCATGAGAAATGAAATTTCAAATCCTAAACCTCCATTTTAATTAAATAAAATATTTAATAAAAATGATACAAATCACCCTAGATCAACTTAATGAACCTTAATGAACATTAAAAAACTAATGAAACTCATCCAAACTTAATAAATCACAAATTGACCTAATTAAGCAATTAAATGAATTAAATAATTCAAATAATTAATCAAAAATTAATTAAATCATAATAAATAAATCAAATGTCTAAAATTATGAATGAACCCTCTTTGGAAACATCTTTTAGAGAGGAATCAATGATAAATAAAACCTCTAAATGATTTTCATTAAATTAGGCTTAATTTATGTTTTAATAAAATAATTAAAACCTTAATTACACCCTGATTATGAATATAATCCTAATAAAACTTTGGAAATATGAAATTGGCACGTAACCCCACTTGTAATAAATATTTCATATACAATTGACTTTTGGATCGGGAATTGTTGATTTTCCAAATCTCTAGGTGAATATTAATCAAATAATAAATAAAGAAAATTCATTAATCTATTAAATCATGAAACAACTCGAACTAATTTCAATCAAACATTAGAAACTCTTAGGATAGTTTCCCAATATCCTAAGTTAAAGAATTTAATCATTTCCATACTTAAAGTTTAATGAAATTAATATGTCATATTAAGAGTAATTTAACCTTAAGTTAATAAATTCATAATCAAGAACTTAATGAACCCTCAAATATACAATCTAATTAACCTAAGAATGAATCCAAATCTTAACCTAAATGCCTTAGGTTAATATAAATTAAAATCAAATAACTCAAAATAGCAAGTCAAACTAAATCAAATGAAATAAATTAAATGAGATGAATCGATTTAAATAAAATCAAATGACATGATTCAATAAAATCAAATTATAATCAAATGGAAAACAAATCAAATCTAAATTTCAAAGAAAAAAAAAGAAACATCAATCCAAATTCAAATAAAATAAATGAAATCAAAAGGATTAATTAAGATACTCAAGGATCATAGTTTGACCTTTGATGGATTTTCATCTTAGGATGAAGATTGCATTTCATTAGGAGTTAAGATGTAGAATAGGGTGAGTTCCATCCAAAAATGGAATCCATTATACTCTCCATTCTTGAAAACTTGAACATCACTTTAATCAAAAAAAGTGGAAATAAGAATGGAAAATAAATCACTAAAGTATTTGAATTGAAATCATCAAAATGTAAAATTCAAACAAAACTACAACTTGAAATTTAAAATAAAAAGGGCTAGCAAAGTCTGTTGCACAAGCCTATTATCTTCACACACTAGATCATTAGGTCACGGACCCTAGACTCAGGTTAGGTCGATCTGTGATTCTTTATGATTCCTTGTGATGTGTTTTGACAAGATGTGCTTCACATGTCTTTGTGGTGTACTATGTTAGATTACATGTCTAGGATTGTTTGCCTGCTAGACTTGGTGATAGGATGCTCTTTTTAGATCTAGAATTGTCTTCTACAAGGGACTATGCTAGAAAGGATTACTATCATAATAAAATTAAAAATGTTGTTTTTTGTAGGTATGCCTAAATCCTTAAGCATAGCCCATAGGACAGGTGGGCTTGGTAAGCAACTAATGCTAAGCATTTATGTTTGTGAAATATAACTGTTGTGTGTTGTTTCTATTTCTTTTCTAACATTTATTTTGTAGGGCTTAAGAATTAATTTTGAAATCAAAATGTAAATTTGACCATGAAATTATGTTAGGATCTATAGGGTCTAAGATTAGTAGGAGCTGGCCTTACTAGAAGATAGGTGTAGTGGTCCTTTATGAAGCCCAATGGATGTCCTTGAGGATGGAAACTATCCTGGAAAGAAGACCCATAGATCTAGACTTGTAGTTCTAGGCCGGGCTATATAAGGGAAGAGCTCAGTTGCCCATTTGCCTTTTCTTCAAGGGTGTATAGTGGTACCCAGCCATATTGGCCTTTTTCTTAAATTAAATTGGATTGATTTATTTTGGGCATGCAATAGAATGAACCTATTTTTCTAAGTTTCTTTCTGTGTTGTGCTTTCCTATGAATGAATGCCTAGATGATTAGGCTCATAGAAAAAAATTAAATTTTATACCCAACTTAAATCTAAACAACTAAAACAACACTAAATAAAATTTAAAACTTTATAAACTAAATCCATAGGCAAAACATAAAATCAATTAAAAATAATCAGGTTTTGAAACCATGAAATCATATTGCTCCAATCCTTAAATTGGACAGATTCTCCCATTGCATATAAGGGGCATCTATCCTATGAAGATGACCACCTTCTTGAGGAAGCCTATCTTCTATTATTGATTTATCCCATAACCATTTCTAATTACATGGCATTAGGTATAAAAAATGTATACCCAAGATCTTAAATGAATCTTGAATCAAGATATTTAAAAATCTAAAAAATGTGCATTAGTTAGATGCATTTCATACCATACATGATTCTAGGGATTAAGGAGTGAGTCTAAGTTCATAGATTCATTTCCTAAAAAATGAAATAGCCCAACCATCTTACATTCATAAGACTTAGCATCATGAATTTAAAATGTGCTTAGGTGGTGTTAGTTGGCAGCCCTCTCTAGGCGAGTTGTAAGTCCAGAAAAGTTAAGGATAGGTTAATTCCCTCAAGCGAGAGGTTTGACCGATAATTTCTAAAAATAAAATTAGGTCGAGCATTTGACAAGTGTCAGAAGCACATGAAAACTAGGTTCTGAAGCATCCTTTTCTGGAATAAGTCTTCAACCCTAGGCATTTCTGCAATCTTGTGTTGCTAGAATCTAAGTCCTAGTCTTCTAAGAAAATGATAACTCAAAATATAAATTAAATTCTAAAATTTAATGCCTAATTATTGGATAGTTGAAATGCCTACTAGGCTTCTGAGTATCAATAGGCATTTCTCACTCTTTCCCGTTTGGCCTCCAAAATATCTCTCTCCAATTTGAACCGCTCCCATTTAAAATTCTAAAATTCAATCCTTCAAAAACCAACTTTGAAATCCTTAGAAATAACAACACGTTTATCTAATCGAGAGTATTCTTAGGAACACTCTTCTTAAAATATAACTAACTATAGGGGCTTGCCTCTATAAGGAACCATGAACCCAGTTTAAATTAAACCCTGTTTTACCTTCCATGTAGTTCAGGTAAAAAATCTCTAGTGTACGAAAGACCCATTAGCCTAGGAATCTTTTATTAAATGATCGAATTCATTATAGGAAAACATGTTTATCTTCTGAGATAATATGTTACTTCCATAATGGTGCATTTGATCATCAAAATAAGAAATTCCTAAACTCAATGTGGTGTCAAAAATTTTGCCCACACATGTCTTCTCCAATTACATATAATGAATCTCATTCCCATTTACTCTTTGACAAATGTAAATCTTTATATGCTTTAAATAAATGTATTAAAGAGGGTGATTTTTTTCATATTAGATGCAATCTCATAAAAATCATTAATCACGTTGAGTACATACATTACAAAGTTTCAAGGAAGTTATTCTTACTTGTTACTTATATCACATCATATCATGTATTGGTTGAAAGAAGATATAGAATTTATAATAATGCCAGCTCTCAGATTAATCTTCATATTCAATTATACATTTTGCTATATGCCAAAACACCAAAAAAAAAAAAATTAAAATTTAAGGTGAATTTGCCAAATAGCTTTTGTTCCCTTTATTATAGATAATATGCAATTATTTTACTTTCTAATTCTTAGATTTTTTGAATGATACATACTTAGATTGCTATTTCTACTTATATCTACTATAAGAGATGTTTTTTGCCTACATTGCAACTACTTTTTTTTTTCTTTCTCTAGATGATATTATTTGTGTTGCTAGGTTGTTCCTATTTTATCATTGGGACAATAATATATGTGGATTGCTTTTCAATTCCTGTAGTTGGGATTATGTGTTGCTGGGCCATTTGCCATCTTGATTGTCAAGAGGATGTAATATATGGATGACTAGGTTATTATATGGGTTAATTGTTCTACCTAGATTCTCTTCATTTTTGTTGATTGTATTCATTAGTGAATCTCTCTAGTATTTCTATATGTCATTTTTGGCTACTGTTATATATATTGGGCTGAGGAAAATGGCTTTAATGGAAAAATTTTTTAGTATACCCTGATTCTCTAGTATTTCTTCCTCATGCTTTTTTTGGTTGATATATGTTATGTTAGTCTTCACAAGAGATATGTTTTAGTTCTATTTGAATGAGTTGTGATGAGAGCCCTTTTTTTAAATAAATGTTTTGACCTAACAATTTTTGTAATGTTTCATCTATAAATTTCCTTTTGAGAACTAATCCATAAAAATATTTATTATTTTTGAACTAAATCCTTACAAATGCATCGTCGCTCAAGCTTAGAGTATTCTATGAGCAATACTTTTGCTTCATTTAATCTAGTTTATAGGAATTTTTAACTTTTGACTTTTATTTGTTTAAATGATAATAAGCTTTTAGTTAGTGCTTTCTCAAGTAATCAATTGTGGCAATTTTTTATTAATGAAATTAGATAAATGTGCCCATTAACCATCCCAAATAGAATATAATTTAGTTAATAACCAACTATAAATGTAGTGCACTAATTATTAAAATATTTTACTCCATAAAAATTATATAATAGGTCATATAAAAAAATATTGAATGAGATTAATTATTGACTTTTTTAATGAGAAATTTAGTTTTGTTATTCGAAGTTCTGACCATTACATAATACCAACTTCATCAATTTATATCAAGATCATGAGTAGTGTGTGTGTGTGTGTGTTACACTAATCCTCATCTTCATATAAATTTATGAAGTTGGTAGAAAATAATGGTCAAAACTTCGGATAATAAAGCTACATTTAAATACACACACACACACACGCTACTCCTGATCTACATATTAATTTATGAAACTTGGTAAAAAATAATGATAAGAACTTTAGATAACAAACTAAATCTCTCAACAATTGTATGATACGAGATGCTCAACTTCTTCTTATCCTTCATTAATTTTTCTAGATCCAATTATTATAATTAAAAATAATTAGCCTATTATGCTATAAAAATTAAATCAACCTTTAAAGTCTTTGAATTCTATTACTACAAAAATAACAATCAAGGAAAAATAATAAATGACAGATTTGCATCTATGATGCATAAAAATGGACATGATGACATGGATGCAACACGACACAGATAGGGGAAACATCTATTATTGAAACTATAGGGCATGGACATGCATTGGATATGATATTATAAATTTTACATATTACAAATTATAAATAAAAGTTAAAAAATGTTAAGACATTTAAGTCTAATATGAAGTTTCAAAAGATAAAAAGTCCATAGGTGATAAAAAAATATTAAGGAAAGAGTACCGAGAGGTGTGATAAGGAAACTTGTGCTGATAATTGATCATGCTCTATGATCACATGAGAAACTTAACCACACCTCTCAAAGAAGATAGGTCAGAGACTTGGACATGAGAGCTAAGAGATGTTCACATCCATAGGGCATAAGTTATAAGTTTAAAAATAAGTTATAAATTTATAAATTTTCTTCAAATAGCTTTAATTTTAATTTTAATTTAGTGACATACATTTTTGATAGGTGTGTCAAATTTTTTAAAATTATTATTTTAATTGAACATGCTAAGAAGTGTTTGACATGTGTCAGTATTTGATATATGTTGGATACTACATGACACTATTTCTAGAAGTATCAGTGCATCGTAGCCTTGTATTTGGAGTAAACATGTGAAAGTGGACGCCATTATGATGCCTTTTGGTAATTAATTTGCTGAAGAAATGTTAGGTCTTAATCCAATGCGATGAGGACTTCAAGATAGGTATTGAAACTACTCACTTAAACAAGTTATGAATCATTAATTTCATTTCATGAGGAAATAAACAACCTTGATAAATAATTGAATATTTATTTATTTAAATAAATTTTTAAAAGCTCATCATACAAATAAATGAATTTCAACATAACTCATTTATTCATTTATATTTCTGATTTACTCATTTGTTGTATAATAAGTAGCTTGATAAGAACATCATAAAATGCTCATTTATTGATAGCTATCTATTTTTATATGTTGGCTTAGGTTTATTTACTATATAAGGATGAGTCCTTATAGCCTCAAACTCAAAAAAACTTGAAAAAGAAGATAGAAGGACCACAAGTTGAGTTTGTGTATCGCTAGGTTTAGCAAGGCTAAACAAGGTAGAGCTCAGCTATTATTTTCTTTTTTTGTATAAATATCTTTTATGGACCTGGTTATACTAATATTTATTATTTTTTATAATTTATTTACAAGTAATTTATGCTTGATATGTGTTTACTTTACATGCACATTAAATTGAACGAAATGTTTTATCTAGTGCTTCTATGATCTGTGATTGTAATACTTGCCTAAATGAGCCACATTAGATTTAGGAATAAAATTTTTCTATTTGGAACTAAAATTAGTAAATGACAAAAGAATAAAATCTAGTGGGAAACCCTAGGCTATGTCATCATAATTGCATTCATATATTCCTCCTAGGGTGCTTTATATCCATTATACAAAATGGGGCCACTTGACCTTTAACGGTGACAATCACATAAAGGAGATAGGAGCTTGCTAGGTAGGGTCAAATAAAGATGTAGCATTCAATTACATATTGGAGTTTTGTCAAATCAATAAACTTAAATTAAAATTCTATTGCATTTAGCTTAGAAATATTATATACCCAACATACTTAGCTATAGTGGTTAGGACTATAATTCTTCTTAATAAACAACAACCTTACCTATCTTGCATATGAATGTGACTAGATTTCATATTTTTAAATTGATTAAGAGTGTTAGCTAATTGTCCTTCTAGGAAAGATTATAAGCCTAGTACAATTGGGCTTATTATAACTTTAGGTGAAGTTAAAATTTATAATTCCTATTGCAGATAGTTAGATTTAGTTCTAGTAACAATTTGACAATTATTCTCAATTTAGTTTAGGTTTTAAGGTTGATAATTTTTTTTGGGCTACATCATAAGTCCTCACCTCCTAAGAAAATTCACAACATTATGATAATAAACTATTGGTCCTAAATTTTTAATAAAATGATCAAACTCAAAACATAAATAAATTTAAATATTGAAAATATAAAGCCAACTATAGGATAGCTTAGATTTTTATAAAAATTTTGAAAACTATGTGGTTCTTAATTTTCATCTTTTGGTTTCTTAAAAATACTTTTTCTTGCATTTTACTCTATCCCATTTGAAATTCTAAATTTTCAATTCATGATATAAAATTTTGAGAAATTATAAAATTCTTCACCACTACATTAATCATGAGTGTTCTCAGGAGTTCATGTTCTTAAGATGCAATTAACTATAGAGGCTTGACTCTATAAAAAACTTGTACTCCATAATCAACATTATAAGAGAAGCAACTATAATCAACTTAATTTTTTATGAACTAATTCGTGATAAATAACTGAAGGAATTATTGGTGGATTATAGTTCAAAAAACTTTTTGACTCTATAAAAAACTTGTACTCCATAATCAACACTATAAGAAAAGCAGCTATAATTTGTATATTTTTGGATGTACTAATCCGTGATAAATAACTGAAGGAATTATTGGTGGATTATCATTCAAATTACTTCTTGATAGAATTTTTTATGAAAAATGTTAGTTCAAAGTTTACTTGTCTTCGACAAAATTTTTTGCTTAAAATCTATTAGAAAATTTTGACAATTTTTTTTTCAAAAAATTTGTCGGTGACCTATTTATATGGAAATTGATGCCCAATCCTCCTCCAGTTTCTTTCTTCTTTCTTTTGGTTCATCTTGAGTGGAAGACATAATGTCGTGCCCTAGCGCTCCAAATCTCCATGAAATGCTTCAAT
Source organism: Cymbidium sinense (assembly GCA_021442155.1). NCBI lineage: Eukaryota > Viridiplantae > Streptophyta > Magnoliopsida > Asparagales > Orchidaceae > Cymbidium > Cymbidium sinense. The sequence continues at coordinate 46,955,270 of CM038223.1, forward strand.
TTCTTTTATTTGTCTATTGAAACAAAGTTAAAGCTCTTCATCTAGCTTTTAAAACTATTTATTTGTGATTTCATCCATTTATTTTTGTGCTATGTGAATACAAAATTTCAAAAATAATTTTAATTTATAATTAAAATTTTTTTTTTGTTTTGAAACTTATGTATCTCACACTATCTTTATTGTTGGAAGTTGGATTTAAGGTTATTTGGCTTAGGATTTAGTAGTCCATGTATGTGTGTGTGTGTGTATAATTTTAGGGATAATAGGGCATTTAAAACTAGCTAGTATATTTTCTACTTTTTTTCATATTTTAATCAGATTTATTATGCTTTTCAGGATATTCAAATTTAATAATCCATTTATATTTGATTTAAAATAAGTAAACTATAAATTTTAGCTAGTTAATTATATATTATATTTATTTCATAATAAATTCATTTTAATTAAATTTGAATAAACCTATCTTGAGAAAAAAATGAAATAGATGGATGTTATAAATCACTTACCTTTTTAGTATTCAAGCAATATTTGTCATCTTGATATTATTATTTTGTGTATTAAACGTCAAATGAATTGCTTTATACATGTATGCTTATGTGACTTTCCATTGAAGAGCTAAAAGAAAATAAATATAATTATTTAGCTTAAGGTTTAGGAATTCATCTCTCTCTCTCTCTCTCTCTCTCTCTCTCTTTCATTCTCATATAAAGTTTTCCTCTAATGAGAATTATTTAATTGAATTTTATAGAAGGATCTATGCACGTGAGCTACATGTAAGCTTAATATTTTATATTGAATATTTATAAGTAAAAAAAAATTATAAACCTAGACACTTATGCCATATTATGGATTGATTATTTAGTCATTGTTAATTTTATAATTTATATAACATAAAAATCTATTTCTCATAATTTATAAATTTATACTTCATATGTATACCACAATAAATAATATAATAAGTTACATCCAAGTAGAAAAAAAAACTAATAAATTCTTAAATAGTATTGAGCACTTTATGCATGTGACATCTCAACTTCCTATTTATCATTTAAAAACATAGTTTTGATGTCCATGTGCGAGACACAAGAATCAGGTATACTTAATACTAGATGAAGTTTGATTGAAATTGTATCACATGTCGTTCTAACCAAATTATTAGGTTTTGACTTTACATGGTGAGTATGAGTGATATATCAATGTTGACACTTGTGTTTCACTGAGCTCGACCTTGAATGATATGAAGAAATGATGTTTGATATAATGAGAGCTCAATTTGTCGAAGTGATGGAGGTAGAACCATCAAACATAGAAGCTTAAAAGTTCTATGCGCTATTGATTGTAGCATCACAACCATTGTGGAAAGATTGCATAAACCATCATGAACTATTTCTGGTTGTAAAAATATTGATCAACAAAACTGAATACAATATGCTATGAGAATATTTTGATTAATTTCAAGGGCTGTTTAAAGAGACTAATCAAGGAAAATTTTTGTCCAAGAGGAATTATTCATAACAAAGAAATTATTGTCCAAATTAGGTTTGAGCTCACAAAAAACTAATTATATTGTTAATAGTTACATGTTGTACTACAAAGATAATGCAATGGAGATTGAATGTAAGCTTTGTGGAGCACCTAGATTCAAGTCACAAAGCAAAATAAAATTAAAATAAGAAAGTTTCATACAAGCATTTGTTTTACTTATCACTTATTCCATGTCTTTAAAGACTATACATATTTATGCTTTCTGCTAAGCATATGAGATGACACCATGAAAGAGTAAGTGAATCAAAATTTTTGAGTCATTCATCAAATGGAGAAGCATAAAAGCATTTCAACTCTACTTGTTTTGAATTTTCAGCTGAGGCATGTAAAGTCAGACTTGGTTTATGTACTTATAGTTTCATGTCATATAGATAGTCAACATTGTTTTATTCATATTGGCATGTGGCCTGTGATAGTTACACCTTTTAATCTACATTCAGAGATGTGCATGACCACACCATTTTTTTTTCACATACTAATTATACCTAGAGCATATCCTAAAGAAAAAATTGATGGGTATTTGTAGCCTTTGATAGATGAGCCAAAACTTTTATGGGATTATGGTATATTTACATATGATATCATTGTAAAGAAAAACTTTCAGATAAAGGCAGTACTTATATGAATAATCAATGAATTTTCTATGTATAAAATTTTATCAGGGTGGATCACTTTTAGAAAGTTAGTCTGTCCATGTTGCATGGATTTATCAAAGACATTTACTTCACAAAATAATAAAAAGTATATGGTTTAATTATCATTGTATGTTCTCACCTCTTCCATTCATCAGAAATAAGAATGTATTCACCAAGATTAATTGAGGATGAGTTATTACAAATTATTGCTTTATTTCCAAAAATAATTTATTCGCTAGTATTATTTAATAGTAGTCTTTCAAGAATGGTGGAAATCATAATAGGATAAAAGGAGTATTTTTGTAGGATCTACCATAGTGTAAGAGCAATTTAATTAGACATAATCTTGATGTTATGCATATAAAAAAATTTCTTTGATAATCTATTCAACATTGTGATGGATGCCAAGTGGAAAAATAAAGATAATGTGCACACTAGATTAAACCTAAAGGAATACTATAAAAGAAAAGAGTTAAAGCTCAAAGAAACTCAAGGTGGTAAAGTTTTGAAACCTAAAGTCAAATACTACCTCATCTTAGATCAATGAAAAATAATTTATGAATTAGTACAATCATTGAAGTTTCTAAATATGTATGCATTTAATTTGAGTAGATTCGTTGACTTAAGGAAAAAAAAATATTTGGAATAAAAAGTCATGATTATTATATTTCTTTGCAATACTTATTATCATTTGCATTTAGTGTTTTGCCTAATCAAATAACTACATCCTTTAATTAATCTTATTTAATTTTTAAGGAATTGTATTTAGCTTAATTAAATGGTGATGCTCTAAGGCATCTCGAAATGAACATTATACTTATATTATGGAAGTTGGAAGGATATTTTTTCTACCACCTGCCAATATATCTTCCCTATGAAGTTATGATTAGAGATGCAATATAGTATCATTGGATGAATATATTTGAGAGGTAATGATAGGTAATGTTCAATAGTATGATATCATTTTATTTTTAGTCATACTTAATTCTGTTACTTAGCTATAGCACCCAAGAGGGGGGTGAATTGGGTTTTAAAAATAAATTTCAAAAAACTTAATTTTAACTTTTATAAAGAAACTTAATTACTTAATAATAATACTTTTGTTAAATGAAACAACAAAAAAGCAATAGCAGAAAAGTAAAGTGCATAAATATAAAGAAAGAAAACACATATATTTTTATGTGGTTCGACCAAACCCCAAAATCAGCCTACTTCCATATCTAGCCACTAAGGCTAGGAATTCACTAAAATAAAGTTGAGATTACAACAAATCTCTCATACTCTCCTTCACGGGCAAGTACAACCCATCACATACACTCCTTAATGGGAAAGTAAAACCCAACACATACTTTCCTTAATGGGCAAGTACAACCCAATGAGAGAACAAGAAAGAGGAATATGAAAGTATCTAACTCTCAATTTTAAAATAATTTTGCTCTAAAAATCCAACTACAATAATATTAAGGCAAGTGAATACAAAAAAGTTACAAAGATAGCTCACTTTAATTGATGATTAAATTTAAATGCAATGATTAAGCTTGAAATTATTTATGATGTGAAATAAACTTTAAAATGATTTGAAAAGAAAGTAATAAATTGAAATGAAAGTGATTTAATTAAGGATTTAAAATGTAGCATAATGTTGATTTGAAAACTTTACAAATCAAATGATTACAAAGAGACTTAGTTTAGGAGGTATCACTTGTATATGCGAAGTGAAAGCACATAAACTCAAATGAATTCTTTTTTTAAGGAAATTATTATTTAAGCAAAAGATGAGATGATTTAGAAGTGTTTATGAATGAAAGCACCATATTAATTTTTTGGTCACAAGGAAATTCACCAAACCTCTAAGCACTTTTGTGCAAACTTGAAAACATTCACTTGAAGGAAGGAAGAAGAAGAATGTTGAAGAGGTTAGCACTTGATTCATCAAGAGAAATCTCCAAGGGAAAAAATTTCAAGGGTTTCACCACTAGAGAAAAATCCAAAAAGAAGAAAAACCTAGTATAAAGAACATATATAAGATCAGAAGTCAATAGGGGTCTGCCAAGTTGAGTAAATAGGAGGGAAAATATATATGAAATTAATTAAACACAAATCAATTAAAAATAAAAATAATTTGCATGATAAAGGATTCAACCAAGACAAAAAGAAGAGGGAAATCCTATTTGGTAAGAAAAGTTGATTTGAGTTAATCAATTTGAATTTCAATTTGCATGAGAGGGATTTCAGCCAAGTCAAGGAAGATGAAAAATATACATGGTAAGTGATTAAAATTTAATCAATTGAATTCAAATCTATTTCTTTTTGCAAGATGAAAAGTTCGCCAAGGCTTCAGGGAGGGGAAAAATAATTTGGAAAGAGATGTAAATTGAATCAATTCATCATATGACCTGATCTCTAATGTAATTAAGAAGTTAATGCTTATGTGGGTCGACCAAGAGAGAAAGAGGAGAGATGACTTTGCATTATTAGCAAACAAGTCATGACATAATTAATTTTCCAAGTGAAAAAGGGAATAATTCAAATTTTGATTAATTAAATTAAACATGATATATGTTCACCCAAAAGGAAGTTTCTATGATGTGATTCAATTAGTATTTAATGAAATATCATAGAATATTCAACCAATTCATCTTTATTGAATGAAGGATGGAAATATATAATTCTAGAATATTTTAAATTAAATCTAAAGGAATTATTAAAATTTAGCTAAGTTACTTTCCTAAAATAGATTAGATTTATTTTAATGTACTTAACTCAAATTAAATGATGATGGATCAGATATTAGGAGAGTGTAAATTAACTTTCATTAAGAGATTAGTTTGAATTTGAATAAAGATATAGTTGGCCAAAGGAGGTTTCTAAAAATAAACTTTATATAAATAGAAAGAAGATAATTTCATGGCTTAATTGAATTTGAATTAACTCAAAATTCAAATTAATTCAAATTATAACAACTAGATTAGCATATGATTGGCCACATAAAATTTCATAAAGAGAGGAGTTCAAATTTGCATATGTAATCAAAGAAAATTTCAATTTTGATTTCAAAAATAATTCAATCTAAAGATTCAAATAAATGAATTTTATAATTTAGAAAATATGGTATAATTATGGAAATGATTTGAATAACTCTCACATAATTTATTTAGCAAATAATCATAAAAAATTTGGCCAACAAGGTTTAGGATGAAAAATAAGATAGGAGAGAGAAAACTAGGATAATTGGAGAGAGGAAAATAATATAAAGAATAATTTCAGGATAATTGGATTTTATGCATGTAATAAATGGATAATGAATATATTTTAGCATAGAAATAATTTAATGGGATGTGAACTTAATTTAACTTGCATTGGAGCACAATAAATGTAACATGGTTTATACATTTAGTTCACACTATCTAAAAATGAATAATTTTATAGAATAATTATAAATATAAAATATAGTATTTATGAATAATATAAAATAGATTGTATTAAAATAAATGAATGATATATTTTATTTTAGTGAGAATTTAATTTTTCTTAATATTGTTATTCCTAGAAAAATTCCCACCTAGTCTATGTCCAAAAGCTTTAGCATTTTAATATAATTAAAGAACTAAGAGCTGAAGAATTTTTCCTGCACACTTGAATTTAACTTGATTAGTAGCATTTGAACATGTGTTTATTATTATCAAAATTAATCTAATATGATATGGGGCTCATGAAGTCAACAAATTCTTGAAGCTATTATAATTTTTTTAATAAATTCAAGAGGACTGTGAAGAATAATAAAACATGATGTAAAGGCTCAATACATGACGCTTATTTGGATTAAGAGACTACAAATTTCAACTCTTATTACTTCAAGCCACATGAATAAAATGTTGATATTGAAGATTACAAAGTTCATAAAATGTTCTTTTTATTTTTTGATAATAAAAAAAGAAATAAGTAGAAGCACTTTTAAATATTTGAATGATAAAGAGCCCATAGTAGTAACAATCAATAATATTTTTGAGTAAGATGGTATACCTGTTATTTGATAAGTTTTTTTATTACTCAGATATATAGTTTATCTAATTGTGTAAATTTCAATAGTAAATTTAGGATATTTTTAAATTGTTTAGAGTTTGAAGATATTAATACTTTTAATAGAAAGATTGAAGATTAATTCTAAACATTATTTAGGTTGCATGCAGTATCTTATAACTTTGCATATATTTATTTGTTAAATTTACTAACTACATTTCTTATATAGCCTTACTTATTAGGTTCATGATCAGATTAATGTTGTGGAGAACTAGATCTTTAAGACTGTGCTTGGGAAGTCATATGAGTTGTTACTATGGGGCCAATTTTTGATGTGAATGGTTATAAATTCATACTAGTTGTTATTCTAAAAAAAGAAAGATAAATCTCACGTGGGTCTATTCGAGATAACACACATTTAGATTATGACATAGATTATTATTAAGTTTTTAAAAGATTATGCAATTATAATATTCTGATTCAAAAGAGAGAAATATTTTTTTATTCAACTATAATTGATTTGATCTTATTCTTAATTGCAAAATAAAAATACATAAGACATAGTATCACTAAAGTTAAAATGATCAAAAAAATATGCAAATTTGATCCCTTCATTTTTGCACATCATGCAAGTCAATTGTATTATATTAGATATTTTGGAAGAATGAAAAAAAATGATTAGATAGTTATAATTAAAATTAAACTTAGAGCAAGAGTTAAAGTTAAAAATATTATTGATCTTGATCATCAATAAAAAGAAATGTTAGATTTCAAACTTTGATCAACAAGAAGAAGAAATATTAAATTTTAGACTTTTAAATGAAGTTGTTCATCTAGTGATAAGCTTATAAGATATAAATGATGATTATAAACAAAGTTATTTAGTATGCTAATGAGCAATATGATGATGATGAAGATGAGATTTTAAAATAAACTTCTATTAATTCATTTGAGGAAGCTATATGACATGTGAAAAAGTCAAATTATTTTTTTATTTTACTATATATAAGTACTATATTTATGCATTTTTTTTCATGTTTAAAACTTAAAATATGCTTTTTTACTTTGTGATGTTTTAATTTGGAGACATAGGGACACCACGTAGATCTTAGGGGGTACTAATTGAAGTGATCAGGTATGACTTTAAGGCATGTACCATCTCAAAAGATAGAAACATCACCCTACAATAAACCTAATGATCTAATAAGGACTCCTAAGATAGATGGGTCTACATATATACTAGAGATCTTTCCCCTACTTAACATGGAGAAGTAAATAAGGGTTTTTTTATGTCGGGATCTTTAATTCTCTATGAAAATAAGCTTCAATATTTAATTACATCTTAGAAAATAAGAATTTCCTAAGAATGCTCTTGATTAAACTAGTCAATAAGTATCTCCAAAGATTTCAAAGTTAGACTATCAAAGGATTATGCATTCATGGAAATCAAATGGGAGAGTTTAAATAGAAAGACTTATTTGTGGATTCCAAAGGAGGATAAGTAGGGAGCACCCATGATATTAAAAAACTTAGCGAGTGCTCCAATCTACCATATAGTGAGGCTATACAAATTTGAAAGAGAGAATTTACTTTTTTGTTTAAGTTGGAATCTTATTAGAATGCTAGGGTCTTATATCCCATCAGCACAAGATTATGGAAATTCTTATGAGGTGAGGACTTATGCTCATAGCTCAAAGGAAATAAGTATCCTTGAAATCTAAATCTAAGATGCTTTAGCACAAGCTAAAAGCATGACATAAGTCTAATCGAAAGAATAGGACACAATGGTTTACCTCCACAAGAGAGGATCGACCATCCCAACTCTTCTAGATTTACAACTGCCTAGAGTGGTTACCAGCTAACACCTCCTACACTTTAAAATCATGTAGGCTAGTCTTATGTAGATGCAAGATAGCTAGGCTATTATTTAATTAGGAAGGAAGCTATAATCCTAAACTCACACCCTAAGAGACTAGATCATGGCTGACATGAAAACATGACTTAGACTAATGCAAAAAAATTAACAATCTTTTACATCATTTTGACACATTCATATGGACTAAGGCTTGGAATAATTATGTCTATATGCATGATGAAATAGAGTTATGGGCTAAAGCAGCGGGAGGAAGTGTTCTCCACTACAATGGACCACCCTCAAAGGTCAAGCGTATCCCTTATCATGCAAGATTGGTATAATATGAGATGCATGGTGTGATAACATATATCATCAAGTTAAGGGGTTACTAATGAGTCTGCTTAGGAAAAGTTGGAGTTTCTCTAGTGGCAGATAAGATTAGAGAGAGTCGACTTAGGTGGTTTGGCCACATAAAGCATCGGTCGTCCAATGACCCAGTTAGGAGAGTAGATTCTTAGATTTGCCTTATGTTAAGAAAGGTAGAGGTAGACCTAAAAAGATATGGTTAAGATGTATAAAAAATAACCATTGTATACTTGAATTAAATGAGAACTTGACACATAATATGACACAATGGAGATGAAGGATTCATGTAGCTGACCCCACCTAGTGGGATAAAGGCTTATTATTATTATTGTTGTTGATTATGAACCTAGGATTTAAGATGAGGTTATGAGTCATACTAAAATTTAGTTATGAGTTATTTACTGAGGGTAGAAAATTTAATTTTGACCTAAAAAGCCTACTGCATCCTGGCCACACATCAAATCATCACACTTTAAGAAACCTATGAAAAATATGTCATTTCTATTGCATAAACTAAATAGAATAATCAAACATATGAATTTTGTAAAAGTATAAAAGGCTGGTACGACCAGGTACCACTATACACCCTAAAAAAAAAGAAATTGGGTAGCCAAGCTTTACCTTTATACAACCCAGATTATAATAAAATATTACAATTATAATGAATGCTAGGGGTTGGTCTTCATTCTTTGTCTTTCTTTTATTCTTTTGGATTGGTTTGTTCCAGGCTCCCTAGGTCTTGCCTTTTAGCCACTATTCATCCTAAATCTCATTGCACTAATCCTAATTCCTATTATAAAAATTACATATTTTTGAAAAATAAAATCTATCTACACCTATAAAATAGATATTAGCTCAAAAAACATGCAAGTCAAGCAATTATATTTCATATATTTAGACTTAGCACCCTACTCATGGGTAACCAAAACCACATGTCCTAATTGTGTTTTGCTTAGGGGCATAAGTAACCTACAAACAAGAACATATATATTTACTTATTATTACAATAGCCCCTTTAGCATAATCTCCTCCAGAAAATATCATTATACTATTAACAACCTAACATTCAGTCTACACATAAAAAATCCTAACATCCAGTCTAAAATATTACATCATAAAATAAAACATAACACCACAACATACACTGGCTTAACTTAAAGGCTAGAATTAATGACTTAGTATTCTTATGCGCGTGCTAAGGTTTAGTGTGATATGTCTTAGCTAGGCTTTAGAAGTATAATTATCTAAAGTGTAGGATTTTTAAGTTAAACATTAGGGGAGGTTTCACTTCAAATCATTGGAAGGATTAGTTAATTTTAATTTACTTTTCTTTTGTTTCATTTGATGCCTATTTAACATCTAGTTATTATAAAGAGAGGAAAGATGTTTGACCCTCCTTCATCCCTATCCTAAGTTATTTTCTAAAGGTATGTTGTTATGACTTTGGTTTCTTTAGTGAATCATTTATTAAACATTTTTATTAAATTTAAGTTTGGGTTAGTCTTAAAGAATCTTATCAAAACATGAAAGGTAGGATTAGTAAAATTGAATCACTATCACATGGTATGTTGTTATGGCATTTCACCACCCCTCTTCATCATCAATAGCATGTACCATTGTTAAACTAGGAAAGTGAGATTATCTAAGACCTCCTTGGGGCTACTTAAAGCCTCAAGTTCCTAGGATGTCTAGAATATATACTTGATAACTTAAATACATGTAAACATATACATAAGCATGCGAATAAAAAGCATGCAAAAATTATATAATAATAAATCCTTTATTTATGTAAAGCAAAGTTCTATCCCAAATTCTAGCACATGTATACACATGAATGAAATTAAGCAAGTACATGCCATTATTAAACTAGGGAAGTGATATTATCTAAGACCTCCTTAGGGCTACATAAAGTCTCATGTTCCTGGGATGTCCAGACTATATACTTATTAACTCCAAACATATGTAAACATACACATGAATGATAAAATAGAACAATCCTTTACCATATTTTAATTATATGTAAATATAAATTTTACTGAATATTTATAGCCAACATTAACTTAGATTTTATCATTAGCTTATAACTTTAAAAATAATTTGAGATTTATTAGTGATAGTAGCCACACCATATAATAATATTTATCAAATACATGCAACTTAGATATAACCATATTCTCTTGATTCTTTTGAAAACATGAATATATGGCATAAATGGCATGCAAATTTATGATGATTGAGAAGGAATGAATAAATGTTGCCACATAATACATTCAATTACATTAAATTCTAAGGATGATCAAGTCAAATAAATATTCTTTAATATCAACCAAAGTTTTTATGAATTTGATTTTGGTGTTTGAATTATTAAAACCTAAAGAGAAGAAATGACGCTTATTGTTTGCCACATCCCACATTAGTGACTTAATATATTTAAGGAAAGTGAGAAAGTAGGTTTTATGGATTGATTAAGTTCAAGTTATTAAGAAATAAATTTAATTATCCTTCCCTAAGCTTCTTTAATTTAATTAAATACTTAATCATATGCCTCTAATGATATGCTTTTAAGAAATTAAAATTTGCAAACCTAGAGGGATCTAATGCAATTAGGCTAATGCTTAAGAGTTAATTGGATTAAAAAGGAAAGAATTTAAGTTAAGTACTCTTATCATTTTTTCACACCAATGGGTTAACCATAAATTCCTTAGTGACTTTACGTATTAAACACATTAAGAGAAACAAATGAATTATATTTGAATTATCTCCAATCATTAATTTAGTTTGATTTTTATCTTATCATTAATTTTCTCTAATTAATCCCTAATTATTACATGTGTAAATGCATTTAGAAAAATAACTAGAAAGAGGTCCTAATTATTCTCCCTCACAATTCCCACTATTTACAATGATTAATTATCATTAATTATTTAATTTTCATTGGTTAGTAATTTTAACAAATATTAAATTAATTAATGAGGGTAATTAAGATTAAAATTTTAAATTCCTTATATTACATGGCCAATAATTCCAAGACAATTATGGGAGACAATGGACATCCTATGAAATCATCTAACCAAATTTGAGATCAATCAGTCAAGTAATGAAGCTTTAATTAAGGTAATTAGCCTAAGATTCAAATTTTAATTAAGCATTGTTCAATGAACACAAATTAAGGTTTTTATTTTTCTTAGATTCTCCTCTATCTAATCTTTCTAGAATGGGTTTATTTGTATTTTTTAGATTTTTTCATAATTAGTTATATATTTTTGAAGTTTTGGCCCTTAATTACATTTTTAATGCCTAATTAATCACTTAAACCACCGGTGCCATGAGGACACTAACGTGGCAGTGCTTTCCATGTGGTGCCATATTATTGGTTATCTAAATCAACGCAATGCGACTCAGAGCGATTTCATCCTAGTCCCGATCTCGAATTGTCCGAGATTAATCTCGTGATTTTGAAAGGATTAAATCAAAAATTCTAGCATAATAAATCATGACCATCCATCCTAATCATGCAAAAGTGACGGTCGATGATTTATCATCTCTTGAGCGTCGAAAGACAAACACCTTCTGCCTTCCAGTACTCGATCCAAGCATGCCGGAGCTCCTTCGATGACAAAATTGACTCCAAAATGATGAGGGATAGAATCTAAAGGGAGCCTATGGTGGAAATCACACATTACTTCAAAAAAAAATCAACACCTAGGGGGAGAAACTACGGTTGTTGGATTTTTACCTCACTTAAGCTAGAGACTGGGGTCCATAGATAAAGATAGCATCATCTTGAAGAGATGAAGCCTTGTTGAGAAGATCACGAGCTACCTCTACATCGATTTCTCTATGGACCAAACACCATTGGAGAGCTCATCAGAGTTGGTCTAGGGATGCCTTTCGGTGAACAAATTGCTTGAGAAATGATTCATTTCGACTAACTGGAGTGAGGTGAAGGTGTGGAAAGAGTTAATTTAGATTTGGTGGAGATTTTGGAAGCTTGAACGGATGGGGCTCTTGGGTTTGCTCGGAGGTTAGTCTTATCAGTGGTGGAATGCATGAGGTGCTCAGGAAAGGGTCTCGGACTGTGCAAGATGCTCTGTGGAAGGTCTCTATGAAGTTTGAATCCTTGGGGAGAGGTATACCCTTCTCCCCAACTGAACCAAGGGCTGAGATTGGTTCAACCTTTGGTAGCCATCCGGTCGGGGTAGGTGGCCGGAGGTGGTAGAGGACTATTGAGGTGGCTGAGGGTGAGAGGTCGAGGGAGTAGATTAGGTTGACATGGGGTGTATAACCTTCCTTAGGTGGACCAATGGATTATAAGGGGTGAACTCACCCTCTCATGGCCAAAGGCTGAGCCCAATAGCCTTGGATTAAGTTTGGTTAGTGGTTCTCTTGTCCAAGATGAGCCAAAGATGGCTGCCAAGGGATAAGGGGGTGGAGAACCCACCCAAATGGGGATTTTGTCCCATTTGGAGGGCTTAGTTTAATGGGTGACCCAAACCAAGTTTGCCATGGGTTGGATCCACTTGGGCAGGCCCATGGTGGCCTAAGGAAGAGTCATGCCATGTTTGGTTGGGTTTGGCTCAATTTACCATATGAGTTAATTTGGGTTCAATTGGCTTAAGTTGATTAATTGGTCAAATTGGGTCAAACCAATGATTTGGGTGAGTTTAATTAGTCATTTGGAATGTATTGGTGCAATTGGTTTGACTTAATTCGAAGTTGATTTGGGTTCATTTAGGTCTAATGGGTTAAGTTGACCAATTTGATCAAATTGGTTTGAATGGAGGGTTGGTTTATGTTTAATTGATCAATTGGGAATGATTATAGGTGTTGGTTTGAATTAATTTGGATTAGTGAATGATTTAGTTCAATTAGACCCTTTTAGGTTAATTTGGGCTAAGTAGGTCAACGGGGTTAGGTTGACCAAATTGGGTTTTATTGATGATTTGTGTTCAATAGTAAATTTAAGATTGGTTAGAAGCATTGGTTTCAATCAATCTAGTTTAGGATTTGATTTGGTTCATTTTAACCCTTTAGGCCAAATTGGGTCAACTTGGATCAAAAGGTCTAATTAGCTTGATTTGACCCAATTGATTGAAATTGGGTAATCAAAGATGATCAACAATCATTATGGAAGGGATTGGATGAGTTAATTCAATCCAATTTAGGTTGGATTGAAGTTTGAATCAAATTGGTCATTTAGGTGACAATGGGTCAAGTGAACCAACTGGGTTGATTGGGTTGAATCGGTGTCAATTAGGTGTTGAGAGGAGTTTAATGATGATTTAGAGTTGATTAGTGGTCTTTATTGCAATTGATTTGGGCTTGATTGGGTTTTGGCTCATTTGAACTATTTGGGTCAAATGGGCTAACTTGGGTTGATAAAATCGTTTGATTTGATTGGTTTGATTGCAAGTGTTGGAGGAGTTTGAAATGATCTATTGAATGGTCAGAGTGATTGAGAAAATCAAATTGGATTTAGTTTGCTTGAATGGATTTTGGGTTGGATCATAGGATCACGATGGAGTTAACTTAGGTTAAGGTCTAAGTCAATTTGGCTTGGAGCTTAGATTAGAAAATAAATTCAAGTGAGGTTAATTAAATAGGCTTGAGGTTGGTTGTGTCTCATTTATATATGTTTTGGTTTGGATTAGTGGACTGGCATGGGTTTAGTTTAGGCCATAAGAGGCATTATTTTTATTTTATTTCATATTATATTTAAAACTTATTTGTTCTAATGCATATCTTGGGTTTAGGGTATGCTTCTTATGTCTCTAGGCTTGGGTTTAGTGTTCCCTTAGTCACTAGAAGTGTCTTATCACTAATAAAATCCAATTTTCTAGAAGGTTCCTAAGTTTAAGATGAGAAAGATTAATCCTCACTCCAAAAGTGAGGTCAACATCTTATTCATAATATTATAAGTATGTACTATTCTTTGTTTAAGTTTAATACCTAGAAATTTTTTTATTTGTAATTCTTTTAGATAATGTAATTATGCACTAGTTTTTTTAAAGTTTAATACCTAAAATATTTTTTTCTTCTTTCAAATACTATAATTATGCTTTTTTCCTTATAAGTTTAAACTCTACAATAATTTTTTTATCTTAATACTCTAATCATTAAATTTCTCTTTATTACAAATACAATCAAGTGGTGGTGATGATGTCCCTCATTGATAGATCATAAATATTATTAGAAGATAGAAGGATATTTTTCTCATGTTACCATTCAAACTAGTGTCACAATCATTATCATCATCACAATCTTTTCATTAATCTCACTGCCCTATACCACTTTACCTACACAAAGACCAACCTATTATTGCCCATATCTACCTAACAACACTCAATTTTACTATTTTCAACCCCATATAGGATATAGGCAACTTAATTATCTCCATCCACTACCACCTTCACCACTCGCATATTAGGCTGGTCCATCCACTCCAAATGAGCATGGTGGAGTTAGAACATACAATACACACACCTATGTTGAGTCTAATGGAGATACATAAGTTTGTATGTTTTATTTTTTCACCTTCTTTTTTATTTGGTACTAAGTAAAGTTTTTTTTTTTTATATTTTCAATCTATCTAGACAAGCAATACATTAAGTTAGAGACATAATAAAGAACAAATATGATGCTCCATATGCATCCTGGAAGAAGATACCAATAAAGGTATGTGACAAGTTGCTTAGAGAATTTAAGGTATTTGGAATGCTCTCAATACTTGTATAATATATGATGATCTAGCTCTAATGATTCTCATTAATATGTTTTATGTTATAAAATGAATTTTGGTGGCAGCTAAACAACAACAAAGATATCTGAAGAAACTTTGAGATCAGAGGCTTTGTTCATTTATGTAATATGTTTAAAAACATATGCAAGTCTCGGTAGAGGTCTCTCAAAATTAGAGAGGACATGTGATATGGGCTATATAGAGCATGAGCTTCTCTTAATGATTTTTACAAAAGGAACTAGATAAAACAAATTTGAGCATCTAATTGTGGGGGAATGAGCAACTCTCTACACATCGGGGGCTAAGTTTCTTACACTTAGTATAGGAGAAGACTAATAAGTTATAAGTAATGTATATTAAAAAAATTTATAACTACCATTTACTAACTTCATAAATATGTTTACAAAAAATAAGTGCTTGGAAGAGAACCAGTAGCTACAAAGCTACATAGTAGAATATATCAACACCATGTCAACCAACAATCAGTTGACATCAAATCACAAAGAGCTTATGTAAGTAAAATAATTATTTCTTAATCATAATCTAGTTAATATTATAATATCTAACACGAGTACATAAGGTTGAAGGTGTAGAGTTAAGTTCTATATGTGCAGGAAGTTCAAGTGGGCTATATAAGTAGTCAAAATTTAATATATGGACAGAAGCTATTGAAGCAAAAAAGAAAAGAAAAGTAAACAACTTAGGTTTGTAGGATTTGGTGTATGTGCATGCCATTTTTTCTCTAGACCAAGCAGTGATTCAATTGATGATGTAGTTAAAAAACGTATTGTTGCATTAGCTAAGGACATTGAGACTCGGTTGATTGCTCAGATGGAAGCTTGAATGATTACTATGGAAGTTAAAATGAAAAAGATTAACCTAGATAGATGGAGGGACAATGAGCTAGTGATGGAGGAGCAGGTGGAGGAGGACAAGGAGGAGATTGATGAGGATTAGTTCCCTTTTGTAACAATTTTATTTTTGATTTGTTGTCAAGATTATTAATCTATCATTTGCGATGTTGAACTTTTTGAAACAATTACATGTTATGTTTGTTCAAAATTTTCTTTTTTTATACATTAGTTTATTATCATTAGTGTGTTTGTTGTGATTAAAGTTAAACAACATGTCATTTTGTGAGAATTATCAATATTAAATGTGTGATTGTAGACGTAAAAATTGCAAATGTATAAGAAGCCTCTTTTATGTATAGATTTCTGATGGATTGTCGATGAATTTTCTATTAGTTAGATCGATATAAAGAGCATTGCAATGGAAGTCATGTGAAAAACTTTACGGCAAAATTTCCCATGGATTTTTGGTGAATTTTCCGAAAATTATTTGGTGAAAAATTTAGCTGGAAATCTGCAATTTTTTTGTTGTAAAGTTTTCTAGCTGAATTTCTAATTTTAATAGTTTTTCCCATAGCTTTTCAGTTAGTAATTTAACATAAATTACCAATGAAAAATATGTTTGAAAACAGTCAGAAAATATTTTTTGATGAATTTTTTGCTCGGAATGTATTTCCAACTAAGGATTTACCCGTCGACTATTTTTGATCGGCAAATGAGAGATTTTTAACAAAAAGGCCTTATTTTCAATGGAGTTTTCTACGGAAAATTATGTGTTTAGTATAGTGTAAAATAAAATTGAAATCTAAACTATGTCACATTTATATATAGTAATAGGAAAATCTTATTTATTTTAGTCTTTGGATTCATTCCAAAAATCTTCTAAGATGATATTTATTCTTGATGCCATATTGACTGCTACAATAAAATTTATTTAAGAAGTTTTTGAATTTTTTTCCACGAACACCCATATAATCATTTTATAAGCAAAATTTAATTAATGAAATAAGATAAGCATGGCCCTAAACCTTCCCAAAAATTATCACGTAGTCAATCAACAGTTATAAATGCAATGCATTAATTAATAAAAATTACAGAAAAACTCAAATCATAAAAATATTTGATGAGATAAATTTTTTATTTTTAAAATTATATATATATATATATATATATATATATATAGATACTTCATAGAGATAAAGGTTTGGACTTCGGATGGCAAATCTCAAATTCTGACAGTTTTGCGGTAAAAGAGGCTCAATCTCTTCTTATCATTCATTAATTGTTCTAAATCGAATTATTATAATCAGAAAATAATTAGTTAAAATAATATATTATGCTATGAAAATTAAATTAACTTTTAGAAGTCTCCGAATTCTATCTCTACAGGAAAAATAAACTTTTAAAAAACTACACCTCTTCTAATTTCTAATTTTATGCTATATCTCCGAACTCTCTCTCTCCGAATTAAAAGGAAAAAAGGACAAAGCATTGCTTTTGGAGTTAACATGTGAAAGTGGACGCTGTTATGAAGGCTTTCGATAATTAATGCGCTGATCAAATGATAGGACTGAATCCAATGCGACTTCCAGATGGACATGCAGATTGCTCGCTTGAACTAGTTATTAATCCTTAATTTATTATTATTAGGAATATAAAAAAATAAATATCCTTAATAAATAATATAATTTTTATTTATATAATAAATAGGTTTAAATAAAAAAATTAAAGCTTATTATATAAATAAATAAATTTGAACACTAACGGATTTGTTCATTTATATTTTTGAATAGGTTCATTTGTTGTGTATTAAATAACTTAATAAGATACAATAAAATATTTAGTTAATGATAGCTTATTTTTTATTCAATGGCTTAATTTTTTGTAATATGTCAAATATTTTTTTATTCGTATTCCTTAAAACTTACATATATTATTAGATGTAAATTCTAGTGTATTGAGGTAGGGGTGTAAACAAGTTCAGTCGAGTTCGAGCCATACTAAACATGAGCTAGAGTTTGATTAATTTATTGAGTTTGAGCTTGAGCTTTATTTTATGAGTTTGAGTTGGCTCACCAGCTAGCTCATTTAGTATAAAAGAGATAAAATAATTTTAATGCAAGTAATTATTATGATAAAAATAATAAAAATTAAGAAATTAGAAGAAAAACAACATGTAATTACTTGATATAACAAAATGAGGTGTAATTTTTAAATATTTTAAATAATTTTATACTTAAATTATTAAATTTTAATATATTTTAAGCATATTTTATAATAAAATTTATTAATCAAGCCGTCTCGTGAGTTAGCAAATCGAGTTAGTGTTGGCTTGAGCTTGGTTTGTTAGCTCACCGAGCTATTTATCGAGCCAAGCTTGAGCCATCTCACTAGTTGGCTTGACTTACTTACAACCCTAAGTTTGAGATTATCAAAGGATGACACTAATGGGACTAGCCTGGTGAGGTGGAAAGGAGGGTATTTAAATGTTTGGGAGAGTAGATATATATATATATATATATAAAGAGAGAGAGAGAGAGAGAGAGAGAGAGAGAGGTTCTATATAGGATCCTTTTCTATCGAGAAAGAACAAGAGCCTAAAACCAAAATGTCTTAAAATATGCCCATTAACCTTTTTATTTATATAAAGGATACATCGCAAATAAGAAAATAATTAATTCACAAGGTACTAAATGTGGACAACCCTTAATACAAATACATCTATAATAATATGACAAAGTGGTAAAGATGGACTTATGCTTAGATGACTTTCTAAGTCAAATGTAGGGGACGACACATTGAGTCAGGAGTAGATGACAAGTGCCTTGGGTGAGTCCTATCTTGTTGTAGCAAGCACAAATATTTAAGGTGAGTTTCTTGGTCAGATACCTTTAGTTAGTACCTTAGGTGAGTTCGCCTAGTGATTCATGGTAAGCTAAGTAATGAATGAGTGTGTTAGATGCTATAACAAGACTATGGCATGTTGTCTCTTAGTCATTGTATGACTGATTGAGTGAGATTAGTATACCTTGGGCATACAACTAGATAAGTAAATTTATATTTTTTTCATTTTAATATTTAAACTTCACCAAATAATTTAAGTAGCATGTAATAAATTATGCCAAGTTTTATTAATTTAATTACATTTTAGTTATTAAGCTATAATGTAAGTGATCAAATTATCTAAAAATAATAATTTTTTGAATTAAAAAATAATACAAATTAAATTTGGCAAAAATATTGTAAAAATCAAAATAATGAATAAGCATTTATTATTAATTTTGTTAGTTTTATTTGTTGTTTAATTTAATTTTTTAAAAAAATTCAATCTACGCTAAATTGACCTTCTTGTGCTGGGTAATAAACTCTGGTCTATTAATTTTTTTGAAACACTTGAAATAAAGAACTAGTAATTTTAAGTGAACAAATCCTCAAATTTATAATGATAGTCCTAAAGATTTATGTGAAAAAATGATCCTACAAATAAACTGTTAGTCTTCATTACATAAAATTTATTATCATCAAATCAGATGACGAGATACAAAGTGTATACTTAACCGATTGATTTGTAGTCGCAGTCCATGGATTATTAATACCAAATCCTTATTTTTTTAAAAAAATGATCTCCTAATTTTGTTTTTGTAAATGGGGAATATAAAGAAATTCTCATTTATGTTATAGGCTTGAAACTAATATTTCAAACATATCTAGCAAAATAGGTGTACACCTTGATGTTGACACCTGCACTACATGTTAATCAAGACTATCCTATGTTTGTGTTGGTGTCTAATTCTCAATAAAGTATGTCCATCCAAATAATATCATAATATAAGAAGGGGAAAAGATATCATTCAATCTATGATTTATGACTAGAGATGATCTCCTTGCTTAGAATGATACACTTTTGCACATGATCACCCAAAGTATTCTAAGGCACATAATTGTCAACCACCATCTTCTTTCTTTCTTCTCAATAGAGAAGAAGCCACAATAAAAGCAATAGAGAGAATCCTATGTTTAAGTATCTCAAAAATTGCTTCTTTCTCCTCCCTTTTCATTAAGACTTCCATATAAGTCCTAGATGTCAATATTCGAACCCCTATATTTGGTAATAGTCCTTGTGAATTCTCCTCCCCTTAGACCAAATCACTTCATATAAATTAAACTTTCAATGATTCCTTTTTTCCTCAAGATTAGATAATAAATGCATGTTTAAGATTATCATCCACTAATTTGGTTGTTAATACTAATGATGCAAACCTATGGAACAAAAGCATTTTTTTTCCAAATGACTTGACCACCATTAGTATTATGGGGATGCAAATTCTTTAACTTCTAAGTTTGTTAACAACTTGTTGACCTCGCTTTTGGAGTGAGCTCTTAACATCTTCTTAGACTTAGGAATCTTCTAGACACTAAGATTTTCTTAGTCATAAGACACATCTAGTGATTAGATTAACACCTAAACTTGAAGTGTTAATCATAAGATTAGGCTATGCCTTAGGGTTTAAGGAACCTATCCCATAGCCCAAACCTAATCTAGATACACTTTCTCAAATTAAATCCAGACTCAATTCTTAAATCAAATCTCAAATTCAAATTCAAATTCTAAATCTAATTTCAAAATTTGACTCCAAATGATTGAAATCTAAAGTCAAATCCAACCTCTAAAACCCCTTCCTAAGCCATACGAACCATATTCATAAGCTTAGCCAAAACTTTCCTTAAATCAAACCAAACTTTGTTGATCTCTTTATAAATCAATTATTCATTCATTTATATTCACAAATATAAATGAAATCCAAATTCAAATGACCAAAACTATATCGAAAATCAAATCCAAACTCAATCTAAACTCTTTAAGCCAATTCGTTGGACTTAGCCAAATTATATCCGGATCAAGTCAAAACTAATGAATTATCTTTTGAATCAATCATTCATTCAATTATCTACCCAAATATAAATGAAACCTACAATCATCTCAAATCGTCAAAACTAAATCAATTGACCCACTTAGGTGCACTTGACGTGATCTAAAGGATCCATTTGAGCCAACTTCTAATCCAACCCAAATTGGATTGAACCAAGTTCACCAAAATCTTCCACCATGATTTTTTGATCACCTAGGATGATCAATTGCAATCAATTGGGCCAAACCAAAGATTGGCCATTTGATCAAATTGACCCAAATTGGCCTAAAGAACCAAATCGGGTCAAATCATGATCTAAAATTGATTGCAACAAATGGCTCAATCTCATTCCAAATTGATTATTGAACTTGACCAAAGCAATAATTGAACTCAATTTGATCAATCGAGCCCAATCAGTCAACTTGACCCAACTTAGCCCAAATTGGCCTAAAGGGTCAATTTGGCCTAAATCAAAATTAAATCCAAATTAATTCAAACCAAAGACCACATTCATCTTCAATTAGTCAATTGAACATGAATCAACCCATAAACCAAGTTAATTTGGACAATTTTGGTCAAATGGGTCAATTTGGCCCAAAATGACCCATATGACCTAAATTAGGCCAAATCCCTTGAAACCAAGACAAAGCCCATTAGGGGCTGATCAAATCGACCCAAACTCATTTGGGATCAGCCCAAAATAAACCCAACCCATTTTAAATCTCTCATTAACCAACCCCACATAGGATTCCACCTAACCTCATTTAATTCCCCATCACATGCACTTAACCCCTCATCACATGGCACCAATATTCCAATTAAACAAATCTCATCATATGGCAAGAGGACTTTGGAGCAAAATCCAAAGTCCTCAATCAATCTAGATCTAGCCCCTAACCACCCCAACAAGATGACATTCAATTTGGAGCCTAATTCAAAAAAATTTGTATTTTCATCCATTATAAAGGAGGAGATGAGACTTGAACTCTCTTGCTCCCATCATACTCGACCCCAAAGCTCTCCAAAGCCAAAAGTAACCCATTCCCCACTTCGTTTAGCCACATTAAGCTCAAATCATAAGAATTTGCTCTTAGGCTGACGGTAAACATCGAGAAGGAGGCGTTGAAGAAGCGAGGGCTAAAGATTACTCTTAAGCTTCTTCACAGCTCCCCGGATCTTCACCGTAGAAATCATCCCGGTGAGGTAACTTTCGTCAAACCGTCGATTAGGATTTTGCATATTTTGTATTAAATTTTCCGTGATTCTAGGAATTTTCTTTAGAAAATCCAGCACTTTTATTTTAAATCATCCCAAATAGGAAATAGAATTTTTTTGTGCGAATCGGCGTGAAAACGGGTCCATTTAGACAAGTTTTGGCTTAGAAACTTTCATTTTTTCCAAAATACCCACGAAAATCGTTCACCGGCGACTCACGCCATTCGATCCCAGTTCCGGGATGGACGGCTCAGCGGCGGATCATGATGCCTTCCGGTCGCGATCGCGGGCCGTCGATCACCGATCGCGTCGGCACCGATCGCGTGATCGCGAGCGGCGATCCGAGCCGAACCGAGCGACACGGCCGTCGGCATTCGCAGCGCGTCGGCTAAGATCATCCGTCGCGCGCGATCCCGGCCTCGGATCACGTGATATCTAGACCGTCCGATCTGTGATTGACGGTCCAGAAGAAGGCGTTTTGTCTTTCCCAAACCATATATATAAAAAAATAATAATAATAATTTAAATCATCCGAAAATTCAAAAATTCATAAAAAATAAAATACTTAACCAAAAATTACAAACAAGGGCTCGTTGGATTCATCTATCCGAGGGGAATCAAAAAATTTAAAATACTCAAAATTTACTGATTATTATGAGCGTAATTTAAGTTTTAGTGAAAACTATATTTCATTAATTATGCTAAAAATATAAGTTAGATTAAGTTGAGATTTTCAGATATTGAAATAAATGTTATAATACACATACAAGAAAAATTTCAAGTTAAAATAACTACTAGATTGGGAGAAATTAAATTTTAAATTCAGATTATCAATTTTGATAAAATAAATTAAATAAAAATTCCAAAATTTACAAAAATCTTCAAGATGACCTAAATCACTTTAATTGACATCTAGGACTCTTAAGAAAAATGATTTGATCTTCTGAATCTTAAGAAACCCAAATAAACACTTAAGATTAAGGCTTAAATAATTAAAAAGTTAATTAAAATATAATCTAAAAATAACTCAAATATTAAATCAAAAAAATCAAAAATTGAATAGCATTCTTTAAATCATTAATCAAACTTTAAATCAGAAAAATATCATCTAAAAAAAAAATTTAAATTAAATATGATTAAATCTATTTAAGTTAATAAAACTCAATTAAATGATTAAATCTTAAATCAAACTCAAAATCCAACAAACTTAGAAAACTTTAATAATTTGATACTAATTAAACTAATTAAAATTAAAGCAAACTTAATTAACCTATGATTAAATCACATCCATTTGGAATGAGATAATTAAATAACCATTGAATATTTCAACCTAAACTAAATTGAACATGTTAATGAAACAAACATAATCAAATCAAGTAAAACCCTCATAAATAATCAAACTTAATTAGTCGAACATTTAATTAATAAAAATTTAATGAATTAATCCATCATCTTAATTAATCAAATTAATTTAAATAAGTCACATTAAAGCTAACTCTAAAATTATGCTTAAATTAAACCCATAATTAAATAATCATACCCCTTAAATAAATTAATTAAGTTAATTAAATTAATCATATGAAACCTAAACTTAATTAAAACATAATTAAGATGCCATTAAACTAATCAAAAAACTTAAATTAAACCTAAATCATTAAGTCATTAATCTCTAATTAAAACAAACCTAATTAATCTAATAATTTTAATTCCCATTAATCAAACTTAATTAATCAAACATCTAATTAATGCAAACTTAATAAATTAATCCATTATCTTAATGAACCAAATTTAACTTTATAAATCAGTTAAAGTTAATTCAAATTAAATACTTAATTCTACTAATTAATTTAATCACACCCATTAAATAAATTAATTAAGTAAATTACATTAATCATATTAAACTTAAGCAATCAAACATAAAATGCAATTAAATGATAATCAAACCCTAATTTAAACTTCAATCATTAATTCACCAATTACATTATTAAATCAAATAAACATGAAATCAAATTAAAGTTAAATAAATCTTTATTTAATTTAAATTACCTCTTAAACAAACTAATTAAGTTAATCAAATTAATTATATTAAACTTAATTAATTAAAATGAAATTAAATATTAATCAAAACACAATTAAATACTAATCAAAACATAAATCAAACCTAAACCATTAAACCATCAATTATATCATTTGTCTAAACAAATATGAAACTAAATAATAAAAAAAAAATTAAACAAACCTTTATAATTAACATAAACACACTTATTAATTAAATCACATAATCACATTGAACCTAAGCAAATCCATAAGACCAATAAAGCTAAGTAAATCAAGAAAGATTCTCATCAATTTAATATAGAATCAAATCAAATCTCATTCAACCTACTTAAATAAAATGAACTAATTAACTATCCAATATATGAAATCAAAAATGCAAACCAAACTTGATGAACATGACAAATGGATGTGATTAAAAATATGATCCCAATTACAAAGAATCAAACCCAATTAGAATCAAAAATAAAATCTTAATCTAATCCATCAAACTACAAATAAATGAACCACAATAAATTAAATAAACATAAAGTTAAATCACATAACCATGATCAAAGAAAAGAATTAAATATTTAAAAGGATATTAAATTATCAAGATTCAATTAAATCAAAACACATAATCTAAAATTAATCAACCAAAAACACATGAACTTAAACAAACTTAAACTCCCTTTAGACATTAAGGATGAATTATCAAGATGCAATTAAACTAAAACATCTAATAAAAAAAATCAATTAAATACTTAAATAAACTCAAATTTTAAATTCTAAATCAATGAATTACACAAATTCAAATGGGCTAATCAAGATACTTGGGACTTTAGTTAGATTCCTCAGAATTGGGATGTAGAATAGGGTGAATCCTCTATGGAATTCATCCTACTTTCTTGAGAACCTAAATATCATTTAAACCAAATAAAATTGAAATAAAAATAAAAAGCAAATCATTAAATCATTTAGATTGAAATCATCCAAAGGTAAAATTTAAATTCAAACTTCAAATTGGAATTCAAACTAAAGAAGCCTCAATAAAGTCTTGCCACATAAGTCTTAAGCACACACATTAGAATACTAAGTCACTACTTCTAGTGCTAAGTTAGGACGTTGTATGTATGATGTTGTGTTTTATTTTGTGATGTAATGTTTTAGACTGGATGTTAGAGTGTATGTTTCGTTGACTGGATGTTAGGCCGTTATTAGCCTAATCATAATTTTTTGTAGGGGGTTGTGCTTAAAGGGGGCCGTTATAATAAAAATATATACATGCTTTTGCTGTGCAGGTTGCTTAGCCCCTTAAGTGTAACCCATGTTAGGACAGGTGGACTTGGTTACCCATGTGTGGGTGCTAAGTCCAAATTATTCATATAATTGCTTGGATTGTATGGTGTGTTTAGCTAACATTTATTTTGCAGGTGTAGTTAGATTTACTTTTTCTATTTTTGATGTAATTTTGCATTAGGAATTAGGGTTAGTGCTATGGGGGATTAGGATGAGCAGTGGCCAGAAGGCTTAGTCCCTGGGGTGCCCTGTGATGCCTTTGGAGCAAATCAAATCAAAAGAAAGAAATGAAGAAATGAAGAAATGAAGAAAAGAAGACCCCATAGCATATATATTATTTTTTGTAATGGGTTGTATAAGGGTAGAGCTTCACCCATCTTTTCTTTTCTCTTTTGGTGTACAGTGAACCGACCATGCTTGCCTTTTATTCTTTTATGGTATTCTATAAAATTGTTTGATGTTGTGTTTAGATTAGCATTAGAACATCATGCTTTTCATAGTTTGTTTATGATTGATGCTTGAATGTGGCTGGATCGGTAGGCTCTTAGGATAAAATTAATTTTTTACCCCAATTAACAACTCATAACTAAAATTTTAAAATAACTCATAACGTCACATAAAAGACTAAGAATTAAATCAAGATAATAAAATTTTTAGTAACCCCTTTGGATGGATAAATCTATAATATCATGCATTCTTTCTCTCTTTAAGAGGGAGCTTCCATCTTTGGAGAATCAGGCTTAACCTATGAGAGCCTTTGGTGGAAGACACCCTTTCTCTCTTGATTTGGCCCATAATCAAATTCTCATGCATTTAGGCATACAAAATCCCATAGCACTGTCAAAACAAAAAGTCCAAAAGAATCAAATAAATTTGATAAAATTTGCATTAGATTAAGTCATGGATTCATACCACTCATACTCTAGTCTCTTAGGGAGTAAGTCTAAGGACTTAGTTTCCTTTCTAAATAAACAACAACCTAGCCATCTTGCAAAGCATAAGACTTGCCTACATGGATTTAAAGCGTAGGAGTTAGCTGGCTGCCACTCCAGGCGATAATAAGTCTAGCAGTCGGGTGGTTTATTCTCTCTTGTGGAGGTAAACCATATACCCATTTTGCCTTAGATTTAGGTTGTGCCTTTGTTTTGTACCAAGGCTCCTTAGTTTAGGAATCTGAGGTAGTTGTTTCCTTTGGCTACAAGCATAAATCCTCACCTCTTAGGCATTTTCATAATCTTATGTTGTGAAATTATAAGCCCTAGCAATCTAATAAAATGCCAACTCAAATAATTAACTCTCATCAATTTCAAAAATATAAAGCCTAACTATAGGGTAGATTGGAATGCTCACTAGGCTTCCTAGTATCATGAGCATTTCTTACTTTCTCCCTTTGGATTCCAAAAATAAGTCTTCTTCTTGATCTATCCCATTTGATTTTCTAAAATAGCCAATCCTTTGATAGTCTTAACCTTGAAATCTTTGGAGATCCTAATTGTCTACTTTAATCGAGAGTATTCTTAAGGAATTCTCATTCCTTAGGATGTAATTAACTATGGGGCTTGCCTTCATAGAACTTAACGAAGACTTAAAATAAACCCTACTTTACTTTTCATATAAAAGGGAAAGATCTCTGGTATATTCGAAGACCCATCATGCCTTAGGAGTCCTTATTAGGTGATTAGGTCCATTATAGGGTGGTGATTCCTATCTTTCGAGATAGTACATCATTCCTTAATGTCATACCCGATCATTTCAATAAGTATCCCCTAAGATCTGCGTGGTGTCCCACACCCCAAAAATAAACACCACACAACTATACTCAAAATATTATGCCATATTCCTCAAATAGTAGAAAGATTAGATAAAAGAAGGTGGTGCTACACCCATCCAATTTACTTAACTTTTTTCCAATCATTATGGCTTGGAATATCAAGGCCCTTAATGGTGATGTAATAATCATTGATTTGTAGGAACTTAGTTAAAGATCAAAGGACTGATCTTTATTGTATTATTGAGACTAAGATCTCTTCATTTTATCTATCTGATAACTCAATTCTAATTAAGTTTCAAGTTTTTTCCTATGGGTGATAGTTGTGATAATTTTTAGTTTTCCCCCTTATAATTATTTTTGGATAAAATGAAATAATTTTGTAGTTTCTTTTTCTTTGATTAACTCTTGTCCTTTTTTTGTTCATTTTTTGACTTACTCATTAGTTGTAAAATTTTTGATGACCTTTATCTACATTGAGAATGGCTCTATGGAAAGAAATTTCTTATGAAAACTAATTACTAATTTTGCCTCTATAATTTCTAAACCCTTGCTTGTTATGGAAGATTTTAATTGCATTAGATCTCTTAATAAAAAGATTGGGAAAATCAAAATTATTCTATGCAAAGTAGCTTGTTTCAATCAATTTTTTTTATTCTAGTTTACTTCAACTTTCTAACATGAGCCTTTTGTTTGGTTGGTTCAATAATAACATAGATAATCTTGATAGATTTTTTTATAATAATTATTGGATGGAATAATTTCCATCGTCTAACTATAAGGCACTTGTTCATCTCTCATATGATCACTAAACCTTTATTATTTATATTAGTAAGCATTCAACTTTCAAAAGAAATTTGATTATAAAAGCTATTGGGATCACTGTGATAAATATCTTTTAAGAAAGATCCTATTTTTATTTTTGTAGTAGTAAACTTACAGATGACAAACTAGCTTTAAAAAAAAAAAGGCAAATTGGTATTTTTCTCTCACTTAGCTCATGGCTCCTTTCTCTAATGAGAGTAATAGCATGACCATCTTCAACATTGACACTAACAAAATGCCTAAGCTTAATAAATTCTTCAAAGATATTAAAATGCCTAGTGGGTTGTACTCTCTCTTTTGAGGATTGTAATATGCTCATGGCTCCTTTCTCTTATGAGAGTAATAACATGACCATCTTCAACATTGACACTAAGAAAATGCTAAGCTTAATCATTTTAGATTAAAATTCTTCAAAGATACTTGATAAATCACATTATTTTCTATCATTGAGGTAATGTGTTTTTTTTTGTTCGACTAAGATCTTAGATAAGGTTAAGCATTCCACGATTATAATGATCTCAATAAATTCTCACATTAAAACTTTAAATGATTTTTGACCTATATATTTATGTAATATCTTATACATGATTATTGCTAAGTTTATTACTAGTAAAGTTATGCCTTTTCTTTTAAAGGTCGTTTAATAGGGTTAATCTACTTTTATTTATGATATAAACATTTCATATAACATAATTGTTATCAATAAACTATTGGGTGGTTTTAATTCTATAAATTCTCTTTAATATTTTTAGTCAAGGATTTAATTTGGAAAGCATTTAATATAATCAATAGGTGATTTACTTATCAAAGACTAAATATTCTAGAATGTCCTAAACTTTTAATGAATTATTACATGTATCTGTATTATTCCTCTCTATGTGATAATTAATGGAGAGCTTATATAGCACTTTTCATCATATTCATGACTACATAAAGGGCCCCTTCTATCTTCATTTCTTTTTTACATTCAATGTAGATTTCTTTTCTTTTCTTGTTTTTGTTTTTTGTTTTTAGGATCTTAGATGGATGTTCTACTATACTAAGTTTTAAGGGTAATAAAGCCAATAGTCCCATCATCTCTCATTTAATTTACATCAATGATTTACTATTTTAAGTACAGCTAACATTAACACTACATGTCTACAATACATCCTTATGAACTTTTAAAATTCCACAAGTCTCAAGTTAAAAGTTTATTGATCAACCAAATGCTTTTCAAAACCTATTAACACAAATATTAAAGAGCTATTTTATTAGATTTTGATGTTTAAATATAAAGTTTTTTAATGGGACCATCTTAGAATAGTAATTTATTTTATGAAGCTCATAACTATTGATTATCCTAAAATCTTAAAATAATTTTTAAATTTGTTAAGTTATTGAAAGTAAAAGCTACTTTCCTTTTATGGTAGATTTTAACTTGTTAAATTTACCATATGAAATTACATACATTTTTGGCTCTAATCCCTACTTTGCCAAATGAATGAAGGAATCTCAAGTTTATCGTGTAATTTCCTATATAACAATGTTGTTAAACAAAAATTTATATAATTTCATGAAACACAACCACTTCATCCTTCAAGAGAGGGGTTTAGGACTTCCTCTTAACTCTTTGCATGTTTTGATCGTGGCAAATTAAGTTGGACACTCTTTAATTTTAATACATATCTTGCCTCTTCACTTTTTGACAACTTTAATGATATATGGGCTAAACCTCTTAAATTGCCTTCTCTTATTAGAAAATTGTATATGATGTTGCTAGTAGAATATGAAATGGATTCTCTTTCAAAGTCTATAATGATAGCTATCTATTCTTCTTTCATGATCTCGAGTTATATTGTAAGTTAATTTATTAAAAAAATTTGTGATTTTATTTTATCTTAACTTTAATAATTTGGTAACAATGACTGACTTTCTAATGGTATTTGGAATATTCCTTCAGCATAATTGATCAATATTCCACAAATTACAAAAATTGCTATTTTAATTCATCTAATTATTGTAACTAGAGTGGTAACCTAATTTTTCTTTTAAGTTGGCATTGTCACTCAAATTCTCCCATGTGTCAAATGACAATTGAAGAAAATGGTAAGGCTTAAAATTGTGAAATTACATGTGTTATATTTGATTAAAAAATCATTGTGGGTTGGCTTAAAATAAAAAAAATGGCAGCTTTAAGAGGTATCATTATCAATCAAACATCTGCCTTCATTTATATGATAAAGCATGTTAAAATTTTTTCTTTGACTATCCTCAATCTTTGTATGTTTCAAAGAAATGCATTCAAGAGGGTGATTTGTTTCATATGAGATGCAACATTTAAAAAATATCACATCATACTAAATTCGTATAGTACAAAGTTTCAAAGAAATTCTTTTTGTTGTCGCAAAAATCACAACATATTATATTTGGGTTAAAAGAATTTGCACAACTTATAAAGATGATAGCTCTTATATTGGTTTTCTTATTCAAAAAATTAAATTTTTCTACAAGCCAAAATAGCAGAAAAATAAAAATTTAAGGTGGATTAGCCAAACATCATTTGTTCCTTACATTACAAGTAACATGTAGCTATTTTACTTTCTATTTCTTAGATATTTTGAGTTCTATTTGTTTAAACTAATAGTTTTATTTATCTCTCGTATAATGTAAGTTTTTGGCCTACATGTTAATTACAAAGTTTATTTTTCTAAATGATATGATTTGTAATGTGAGGGTTTTGCTTTTTGATTGTAAAGAGGATAATATGTGTGATTAGCTTCTGATTTTTGCATATGGGTTTATATGTGTTGATGGGCCATCTACCATCTTGATTATTAGGATAATTTTGCATATGAAATATTGGGCTACAATATGGGTTAAATGTATTGCTCTAATTATTTTCATTTTTACTTATTGTATTCATTGGGGAGCTTCACTACAATTTTTAGATGCCTTTTGTGACATTATTATATATATTTCATTGGTAGAACTAGCTCTACTAACTCAAACAATGAATTATTTTCTTCCCTTTGTGTTGGCTAATATCTATTATAATGGAATTCAAAATAAAATATTTTAGCTTTTTTGAATGAGTTAAGAAGAGAGCAACATGTTTTAATATATGATTCAATCTTCCTGTTTGTGTGTGCCTTCTATAAATTACATTTTAAGAATTAATTTATTAAAATGCATATACTACTTTTGAATGAAACCATACCATATGCTTTGTACCTCGAGTTTAGAGAATACTTTGAGCCCCACTTTTGCATCATTGAACCTATGTTTATAGGAATTTTTACTTTTGAAATATAAATATTTAATTATCGTAGGTTTTTTTTTTTTTTTTTCTTTCTTAAATCATTTTAGATTAATGAAATTAGATAACTGTGGCCTCAACATAAAATAACTTAATAATATGCTAAATAGTATAGGCTAAAATTTTATATTAGGCTTAATTAAAATATTAATTAGGTAATTAAGCACGAAAAAAAATTTAAAAATAGGCTTAGTCACCAGTTGAATGGGCGACTAGGCTTGTGCTAAATTTTTTTTAAAAAGTGTTGGCATAGTTGCAGTATTTTGCCCGTATAGTAATTATTTTCTATTTCTTAGATATTTGGAGTTCTATTTGTTTAAACTAATACTTTTATTTATCTCTCATATAATGTAAGTTTTTGGCCTACATGTTAATTGTGAAGTTTATTTTTCTAATTGATATGATTTGTAATGCTAGGGTTTTGCTTTTTGATTGTAAAAATGATAATATGTGTGATTAGTTTTTGATTTTTGTAGATGGGTTTATATGTGTTGATGGGCCATCTACCATCTTGATTATTGGGCTACAATATGGGTTAAATGTATTTCTCTAATTCTCTCCATTTTTACATATTGTATTCATTGGGGAGCTTCACTACTATTTTTAGATGCATTTTGTGACACTATTGAATATATTTCATTGGTAGAACTAGCTCTTCTTGCTCAAACAATGAATTATTTTCTTCCACTTGTGTTGGCTAATATCTGTTATAATGGAATTCAAAATAAAATATTTTAGATTTTTTTTGAATGAGTTAAGAAAAGAGCAACATGTTTTAATATATGATTCAATCTTCCTGTTTGTGTGTTGTGCCTTCTATAAATTACCTTTTAAGAATTAATTTATGAAAATGCATATAATACTTTTGAATGAAACCTTACCATATGCCTTGTACCTCAAGTTTAGAGAATACTTTGAGCCCCACTTTTGCATCATTGAACCTATGTGTATAGGAATTTTTACTTTTGAAATATAAATATTTAATTATCATAAGTTTTCCTATTTTTAAGAAGTTTTGAGTAACTTCTTTCCCATGCAATCATTTTGTAAGCAATTTTGATTAATGAAATTAGATAACTGTGGACTCAACTTTATAAAATAAACAAAAAATATAACTTAATCACCATATGCTAAATAGTAAAAAATTATAGGCTAAATTTTTATATTAGGCTTAATTAAAATTTTAATTAGGTAATTAATCATGAAAAAAAATTAAAAATAGGCTTAGTCGCCCGTTGAACATGCGACTAGGCTTGAGCTAAATTTTTTTAAAAAAGTTTTGGCACAGCTGTAGTAATTTTTAAAAAAAGTTTTGCCCATATCGAACTCATCCGGTGTTAGAGTCGAGCAAGCTTGATATTGTTGGAAACATAACAAAATTCCTCGCGACTTTCTTTTTGAAAAAAATCTGAGATTCCAGCCTGGTAAGCCGCAGCTTTTGCAAAAGCTAAAAAAAACTATGGTGCAGAGTTGAAAATTTTGGCACAGTCGCAGAACTTTGCCCGTATCGGACTCATCTGGTGTTGGAATTGAGTGAGTTTGGTATCGTTGGAAATGTAATAAAATTCTCTACGACTTTTATGTTGACAATAATCTGTGATTCTAGTTGGGTATGCCGTAGTTTTTGTAAACGCTCGCAAAAACTATGGTGCAGAATTGAAAGTTTTGGCACAGTCGTAAAATTTTGCCTGTATCGGACTCATCCCGTGTCGGAATAAAGCAAGCTTGTTATCGTTGGAAACTCTCCTTCAAAAGTTAATTGTTAATAAATGAGCTTTTATCTAAAGGCACAAAATCACATGAGGAGAAAAAGAGTATTAGTCAGCTCATAAGTCCATACTGCCCACCACCACATAGAAGAGTTAAACAAACACAAGAAATTAAATAATTGACAGCCTCTTTGAGACCTATATGTAACTGCATACATGTATAGGCATAAATGTAGCATAAGACAGTCTCTTTGAACCATAAAATCAATGCAGGGCGACACAATTGAGCCATGCAAACATGTTATCATCTCTTTGAACATATGTTACACAAAACACAGCTATCACCATATGTTGAAATCCATCAAAGGAGAACAGAAAGAAGCCTTCTCATCAATCTCTCTTTGAACAGGAAAAGTTACACAACATAGTTATCAACAAACTCTCAATACACAAACTTCAAGATCAAATATAGTGGCATTGATTACTAGAGGAGCTTCGACCCACCCTTAATGACTCATAATTGTGAGACTGGAAGAATCAGTCAGGGACAAGTTGCCCATTGTTAGCCATAATCATCACTGCTTCTCCATTCTCCATAAAAAATTACGTCAAATAGAAAAAGCTGAAGGAGCGAGTTTCATTAGAGAGATTATTAAAAAAACACTCAACACAACAATCGAGTGAGCTCTGCTTCTTCTACACCGTGGTTTTTTGTGAGTGTTTGAAAAAAATTGCAGTATATCAGGCTAGAATCTCAGATTTTGTCAACATGAAGTCATGAAAAATTTTGTTACGTTTTTAACGTTACCAAGCTCACTCAATTCCAACACCATGTGAGTTTGATACGGGAAAAATTATGTGATTGTGCTACAATTTTCAACTCTGTACAACAGTTTTTGCGAGCGTTTGCAAACATTGCGGCATACCGGGTTAGAATCTCAGATTTTTCTTAACATGAAAGTCATGGAGAATTTTATTACATTTCCAACGATTTTAAGCTCGCTCAATTCTGACACCGGATGAGTCCAATACAGGCAAAATTCTATGACTATGCCAAAATTTTCAACTCCATCCGCTTTTATTTGCAGAAACTTACATAGAATTGTAGATTTTGGTAACATGAAAGTAGTGTGAAATTTTGTTATATTTTCAATGATATCGATCTTGCTAGATTCCAACAGGATGAGATCGGGCAAATTGTATTTTGTTCACTCACCGATTTTTGGTATTTGCAAAAGCGGCTTCTTTGCAGATGATTTTTGTCAACATTAAAGTCTTTGGGAATTTCGTTACATTTTCAATGATTAAGGCTTCCTCGATTCCGATATTGGATGAGTCTGATAGGGACAAAACATTGCGGCTATGCCAAATTAAAAAAAAAAAAAAAGCTTAGGCTTAGTAAACGATCGAGCAGGATTCAGTGACAAGTTGGCATTCTAGACTTATTTAAATTATTTTTCATGCTTAATCACCTAAATAAAATTTTAATTAAGCCTAATATGAAAATTTAGCCAAAATTATGCTCTTTAGAAATTTACATAATAACTCATATCTAAAAAAATATTAGGTGATATTTTATTTAATTTTTTCAACAATAATAAATGATACTCTTTCTTTATATGGGGAAATTTTTAAATTATGCATAATTATAAGTTTAATTAGCTAATTAGGCATAAAAAAAACTAACAAAGTAGGCCTAGCCATGGAATGGACGGCAGCGTGGCATGCAGCCTTAGTCGTCCATTCAACCCTTCTAATTTTTTTTTTAAAATTGGCGGTAGCTGCAATATTTTGCTCATATCTACCTTATCTAGTGTCAGAATTGAGTGAGCTTAGTATCGTTGGAATCATAACAAAATTTTCCACAACTTTCATGTTGATCAAAAATTAAGATTGTGGCCCGATAAGCAGCAGTTTTTGCGAATGCGTGAAAAAACTGCGGCACCAACCTGAAATTTTTGAGCAACCGCCTTTATTTGTCTATATCGGACTCATCCGGTGTCGGAATCAAGTGAGCTTAGTATCGTTGGAATCGTAACAAAATTCTCCACAACTTTCATGTTGATCATAAATCACGATTGTAGCCCAGAAATTTAATAATTTAAGGTGTGTTTATAGCGTGTGTTCTTAGCTTGTTGTTATTATTTTGATGAATTACATGTCATGATAATTAGGCTGGATGGAAAAAAAAAGTAAATAAAATAAAATAATAAAATTAAATAAAATTTAAATAATTTTATTATTGTTGGTCTGTTGAATATATTATTTTTTAGAGAATGAGAATATTCTAAAAAAAATTTAATTATTATTATTTTTTTGTGTTAGTTTCATTGGCTTTGTTGATCGAGTTATCTGAAAGGTTGGTTTTGATGACTTTGATTGTTTCGATCTGTAGCTTATATTATTTTATGTGACTAAATATTTATTAAAATTTAATTTAATTTTTTATTAAATTTATTATTGTTTGCACTATTTTTAAATAATATTATTCTATTTAAGTCTATATTTTAGTATTGATATGACCCTGAAAATTTTTTTAGTCGAAGCACGAATCTTGATGCTAAAAGCAAGCTGATCCGAAGTTGAAATTGGTCGAGATCAAGCACTTAAAATATCCTTGGAAACCCTGGGATGTCAGTTAAATCGCTAAATAACTCTCAAACATGGAGTGTTTATAGTCAAATCGAGCGTCTTGGCGAGCCGGATCTAACGAGCCCAAGATCTCATAATTTTGACTTCATTTTAGCATTCAAATACACAAAATACATCATATGATCAAGGGAATCATCATGTCAGATGGGGAGGTGGTTCGATTTTGCATGTATTCTGAGGCATCACTCCTATCTATAAATAGCTCCTCATTCCTCATGAGGAGCCAAGCAAGAGAGAGAGAGAGCCCTAAAGCTTGAAGATCCTCCAAGCACAATCGTGCCTCGGCGTGTCGTCCCTGATCCACCAGACCTCGGGTCTCCATCAGCTTCATCATCGGTCGTCTGTTCATCATCATACTAGCATTACCATCTCAACGTAACTACATAATTGTTGTTCCTTTCTATACAATTTTGTAATCCGTTATCGGAAGATTTTGTACTCAGATATATAGAAGTTTTCTTGGGCTAGCTGATTTTCCCTCTTTTCAAGATTTTCCACGTGAAAATTTCTGGAGTTTTCTTGTTCACTCTTTAAATACCTGTGTGTGTGCTGGATTTCATAACAAGGTTAAGACGTAAACTTTTACTCTACTGCAATTGGTTTTCTAGCACGTAACAGTTTAGCTCCATCTATCGGAAACTAATTCCCATTATTTCATCTTGTATGATGACCAAGTTTTCCAACAAGATCAAAACCACCATCAAGGTGGAGCATTTCAAGCTTTTAAGGAGCGCAAGCGAAGAATGAAGATTCATCAAACTTAGTTCCTTTAGATTTTGTCGGAAACTGGGGGGCAACTCTTAATCTCAGAAGATCGCCCATGTTAAGCATCTAATCGATTACCATCCCAAAGAACAAGTCAAAGTGGGAGGATATTTCAACATTGAGAAGAGATATAGCTTTGCAAATTATGATTTTCCAATCATACTCATGGAAAAATAAGACCAAGGTTAAGGAGCAACTTTGGTTACAACTACAAACAAATGTTTTGATTCGACCTCTTCCATACAGGTTAATGTCATCGAGCAAAGACTTTGACAAACAACCTAGAATAGGTCAAAAGGTCCTTGGTGGACTTCCCACGGCCTCTTCTACACAGGTTAACGTCATCGAGTAACACCCTTACAAACAACCTCAGATAGGTCAAAATCTCGTATTCAATTGACCTCTTCCATGAGGTTAACGTCATCGGGTAACACCAAGCGACCTGGATAAGTTAAAATCTTTTGGCGGATTCAATTGACCAC
Source organism: Cymbidium sinense (assembly GCA_021442155.1). NCBI lineage: Eukaryota > Viridiplantae > Streptophyta > Magnoliopsida > Asparagales > Orchidaceae > Cymbidium > Cymbidium sinense. The sequence goes on from CM038223.1 coordinate 46,992,238, forward strand.
TTTCATACAGGTTAACGTCATCTGTAACAGTGACAAACAACCCGGATAGGTCAAAAAATTCAATTCAACCTCTTCCACATGTTAACGCGTCATTGAGCAAAGACTCTAACAACCTAGGATAGGTCAAAAGGTCCTTGGTGGACTTCCCACCTCTTCCACACGGTTAACGCCATCGCCGGGTAACACTCGACAAACAACCTCGAGATAGATCAAAATCCTCGGTGATTCAATTCAAACCTCTTCCACGCGAGGTTAACATCGGGTAACACCGAACAACCTCGATGGGTCAAAATTCGGATTCAATTCAACCTCTTCCACGGGTAACACTCGACACCGGATAGGTGAAAAATTCTGGATTCAATTCAACCTCTTCCATACAGGTTGCGTCATCGGTAACGACAAACAATCTCGGATAGGTCAAAATCTCGGTGATTCAACCTCTTCCACACAAGTTAACGTCCAGGGTTAGCGCCATCGAAGTCACAAACAACCGGATAGGTCAAAATCCTCACGCGCTGCCGGCGATGGTGCTTCTTATGGTCATCCCGCATTCGGCGTCGATCGCCATTATCGTCACCGTTGCCGACCACCCTCGTCGGTACCGTCGGTCACCTCTGGCCGTATCGCCGCATCATCCCTGCCATTCGCGTGCTATGCATTGCGTTGCCGATTGTATGACCACGTCGGTCTCCGCGCGGTCTGCCGCCGTACCGTACGGTCATTATTCGACCCTGGGAAAATCTTGCGGTCACCATCATCGGTCATCTGGTCATCGGTGGCCCATCGACTGTCGCCGGATTGGTAATTACCGACCTCTCGGTGCCAACTCACGTCGCCGGTCCGCTGCATTACGTCGGGTCACTGCCATCGGCGCAATCTTCGCGATCACCACCATCGTCACCCGGTCATCCCACCACGATGCCGATTAAGCGGTCGATGCGACGATTCTTGCATTGCGACCACCCGTTGCCCGAACCGTCATCGACTGTGCGGTCACCACCGCCAATATCGCGGCGTCTTTGTTATCCATGCGTCGGTCATTAGCTCGCTGTCGGTCGCGTCACCCGATTGTCGCCGGTTTACTGCACCACCCGTCGGTAACCCGCCACCACCGGTCACTGCGTAATCGCCGGCATTATTGCAGGTCAGATATGACCATCGCGGTACCATCCCGTGTCGCTGCAATCACCGATTCAGCTGCCGCCCGGTCTGCTCTACCATCGGTCGCGCTACCATTTTGGCAATCGCGGTCATCGTCATCCGGTCATCGGCATTTCAGCGGTCGCCACCCATTCGCCATGGCCGGTTCGTTTCACCCGTCGACCGACAACCACCATCATGGCGGTCGCGTATTGCCGTCGTAGGTCACCGACCATCGGCGACAATCTTCACGGTCACCACCATGGTGCCGGTCATCCATCGACTACGTCGATTGCCACGTCGTTCCAGCGGTTCTTCTGCCGACCACCCCGTCGGTTTGCCAACCTCGCCGATCTATCGTGAATATTCCGGTCACGCCGCCATCGGTAATCTGCGGTCCCCGCGTCGGCGATTCTCCTTGCCGACCGTCGCACCTCTGTCACGTATCATCGTTGAGCAGATCCGTCTCGATTATCGCGGTGGTCCGACGGTCCGAAGAGGTCGGTTGATGCCTCTTTCAAGGGAAAATTGGAACAACGACATAAGTACGCGGTTGATTGCCTCAAACTCAGGCGAGGCGTTCTTTACCTCTTTTGAGGGAAAATTGAAACAACAACGTATGTACCACGAGCCTTGATCGCCTCCAAATCTGGACGGTCCGACGAGGCCGATTGACGCCTCTTTCGAGGGAAAATAGGAACAACGACGTAAATGCAGGTGGCTTGATCGCCTCAAACGGGCCGAGGTAGGTTTCTCTTCGAGGGAAAATCGAACAACGATGTATGTACGCGCCTTGATCGCCTCAAACCCGGATGGTGGGCGGTTGATGTCTCTTTCAAGAAAATTGGAACAACGATGTACCGTGGGATCGCCTCAAACCCGGATGGTCGAGGCGGTTGGACGCCTCTTTGAGGGAAAATCGAACAACGGCGTAAAATCGTGGGCCTTAACTCCGAACAACCCTCACTCAAGAAGAAGAGAAGCACTAGAGCAATGAAGAAGTGTGCCTTCTCCCTTGGCCCTAGGAGGTTTTTATAGACCCCTTTTAGGAGAAAATGAGTAAAAAAGCATCCAAAACGGCCCAAAATCACCAAAATCATTCAAAACCGCTCAAAATGGGTCAAAACAGGTGAAAATGGGCCAAAACGGACATTTTGGTGGCATCGCGGCATCCTCGTGCCATGATGCCTACATCGTCTTGTAGCGTCATCGGCATTTATATTTCGTCGTCGCGGTTCGCGCTCCATCATTCGAGACGAACTTTGCTGCGGCGGCGGCCGATGAGCGTGGCCGTTCCGCGGCGTTACCGCTACATACCGGCATTTCAGCGACCAGCTCTGGGCAGCTCGGCCAGCGTCCCGACCAGGCGACCGTGTTCGCCACCGCCCGTTTGCGGTCCTCGCTACCCGTTTAATGGCCATGGCTGGCGATCCGTCTTTCCACGGCCAGAGGTCTATTCGACCCACCCAACCCACTCTTTGATCTTGTGCACCGCAAGCGCCCGAGTAAATAGCGCGTGGGTCCAGTAACCGAGAAATCTTGCGCTGGCGTGCAGCACTCATCTGCCCACATGCATACATCAGTCATAATATTGTGCTCAGACAGAGGTCACGTTCTCTAAAATGTGGTTAATGAGCAGCTCAATTTCATTGAAGAATTTCTTTATCTTCAAGTATTTGACATATATATATTTTTGAATGATTGAAATAATGATATCTAAAAATAGGAGGGCAACTGATATGACCTTGAAAATTCCTCTAGTCGAAGCATGAATCTAGATGCTAAAAGCAAGCTGATCCGAAGTTGAAATTGGTCAAGATCAAGCACTTAAAATATCCTTGGAAACTCTTGGATGTCAGTTAAATCCCTAAATAACTCTCAAACATGGAGTGTTTATAGTCAAATCAAGCGTCTCGGAGAACTGGATCTAACGAGTCCAAGATCTCATAATTCTGACTTCATTTTAACATTCAAATACACAAAATACATCATATGATCAAGGGAATCATCATGAGCCATCCGATGGGGAGGAGTGGTTTGGATTTTGCATGTATTCTGAGCACTCCCATCTATAAATAGCCTCGTTCCTCATGAGGGGAGCCAAGCAAGAGAGAGAGAGCCCTAAAGCTTGAAGATCCTCCAAAACGTCGTTCACTCGATGGTCATCAACCACCACCGCCGGCGTGCCGTGATCCTCCGGCGTCAACCTGGGTCTCCATCATGATGACCTTCATATGCCGATCATTGTTCTCGTTGTTCACCATCATCTGCACCATAGCTAATCTCAGCGTGACTACATAGTTATTGTTCCTTTCTCATATACAATTTTGTAATCTCATTATCGGGAAGATTTTGTACTCTGAAATAGATACATAGTGGAAGCTTTTCTTGGGCCAGTGATTTTTCCCTCTTTTTGAGGTTTTCCAAGTGAAAATTTCTGGAGTTTTCTTGTTCACTCTTTAAATAGCTGTGTGTGTGCTGGATTTCATAACAAGGCTAAGACGTAAACTTTTACTCCACCGCAACTAGTTTTCTAGCAAACAACAAGTATTATAATTAATTGTATTATTACAAATTTCTTAAAGAATAAAAAATACTCATTCAAGGTTTGAGAGTATATGATATATGTATGTATATGTATGTATGTATTATGTTTTAGTATTATAACAATTGTAGCTATGTATCGGGTCACAATCATAATTTTTTATCAACATGAAAGTTGTGAAAATTTTTTACAATTCCAACGATACCAAGCTCGCTTGATTCAGACACCGGATGAGTCTGATATAGACAAATAAAGGCGGTTGCTCAAAAATTTCGGTGTGCTTTTTTTTGTCAAAAAAGCTACTTATCGCCATAATTATTTTCAACATCAAAGTTGTGAGAAATTTTGTTACAATTCCAACGATGTAAAGCTCACTCAATTCGATACCGGATGAGGTAGATATGAGCAAAATACTATAGCTGCTCCCAATTTTTTTTAAAAAAAATTAAGGCGAGTCAGTTGTCCGTTTGTTCGTCTGTTGAACGGACGACTAGACCTATTTTATTAAAATTTTTTTCAGTGCCTAATTAGCTAATTAAACTTATAATTATATCTAATTTAAAAATTTCTCCTTCTTTGTATATATATATATACTAATTCTGAATAAAATAGTTGAAGTTGACATAGAAATAAAGTTGACCTTTGGATATCAAATCTCAAGTTCGTAACAGCTATATCCAAATATTATAATCTGAAAATAATTAATTAAAATAGCATATGATGCTATAAAATTTTTTTGGAGAATTTGAGGGCAGAGCCCAATTTCATTCCAAAGTAACAATTACAAGTATAAGTAATCTAAAGAGAAGAGATAATTTTTGGAGAACACAACTCCATCATAACAAAATGAAAAGAGCTAAAAGGGAAAAAAACCAGGTTCATTTGAACCAAGGGACTTAGAGCACCAAAACAGTAATTGCATGAAAAACAGCATGAAAAAACCTCGACGAGCTTCCGACGGTTTACCACAGTTGCCCTCCAGTGGATATGCCAACCTGAGCTAGAGAAAGGGAATCCCACAAGGAGAGGAAAACATATCCGGTTTGGATGAGGTTCCTCAAGCTCCCAAAACTTGTCTCATCATCGTCCCTTCAAATAAAAACCTCCCAAAAATATAGAAGTTGGATCGCTCAGTAATGCAACAAAGACCAACAGGCGGCAGACACAAGGGAATAGATTTTTCAGCCCGAGCCTCATAAAACCATTCAGCCAACACCAACATTCAGCAGAGGGGAAAGGCAACACCAACAGTGAGAAGCAGACCACCCCGAGGCAGTAACACACAACCAAAACCATAATCCAGCCAGAAAAAAGGAACCTGGGTAAGAAGAAACCGTATATACCAACCCTCCCCAGAAAAACTAAGCAGAGACAGCAGCACATGCGCCTCCCAGGTCCGAAGGCCCAGTTAACATCGCAGAAAAAACACAACCATCCAAAGTTCGAATCAGCAAGGGACTGGAGAATAACCCAACAGCGACCACAATAAATTATGCCATAATCCAAAATAATTTACCCAAGAGGAAGCAGAAAACAGAAAAGGAAAGGGATAGGAAAAACCACAACTCAGCCAGCACAGAAACTCCCAGATACAAACCAAAAGAACCAACAGCCTCAAGTGGAATTAACCGGCAAAGACAGGGTCTCATGAAAGTCAGAGGTCCCAAAGTTTAACCAATTTTCCATAGTCCTTTTCACATCAGGGGGCCAGGTATCCTTAAAAATCCACCGTCGAATTTTTGTAGCAACTTTAGATCTAATAGCACACCCTATGGTGTTCAGAGTGCTACTTTGATTAGAAAACAACCTTTTATTCCTCTCACACCAAATAGAATAAACAGAGGTAGCCACAATAAGTAAGTAAAGTCTCTTCAAGACTTTGTGATTCATAAGGGACGATGCAGAAAGAAATGAATGTAGTGTAGGGTGGAATAGAAAAAAGTTTCCATTAGGTAAGACATTCCTTATAATGTTCCAAGAGAACTGACACCCGAAAAAAAGGTGAGAATGAGATTCATTACCACTATTACATAGAGGACAAACCAAAGTAGAACCAAGTCCTCTCCTGTTTAGCACATCAGATGTTTTGAGCCCATTTAAAGCAGCCATCCAACAAAACACAACATAATTTATCGCCTTACCTTTAAACCATATATCATTGTGCCAATCCACTATCGACTGGGATTCAAATATGCTTTTAAGAATAAGGTTGTTATTAACACCAACTTCACCTTTCCAACTAATCGTATCTTGTCCAGCATGTAAAGTAATTTGCCTAATGGTATAAGCATAATCCAGAAATCTCAAACTAAAGCTTATAGGAATTTCCCAATTACCATTCCTTATCAGACCACTGAGGGTTGAATATTTAGGAAGGTTGATCAAGATGAAGCATTCAGTCCCACATAACTCAAAAATGGAATATCTCTTATACCATGGGTCAAAGAATAGAGAAAAATGACTGCCATCTCCAACCGAATAGCTAAGATCACCACAACCACTAGAGCTCCCTCCGAAGAGCGGAGGAATGCTGGATATTCTCCCAAATAGATCCATATTTATTATTATACCACTCAGCTAGGCAAGATGTCTGCTGAAGAATCTTCCATAGCACCTTCGTTTTACAAACAGTGTTGAGAGCAACAGTAGATACCAATCTAGTACCCCCCTTGTCTCTAGGGAGGGTCGTTTTGTACCACGATATAGGATGCATTTTTTTAACTACATCCCCATGATAAAAGAACTTTCTTTGTAATAGAGGTAATTTTTTCATGATACACTTAGGAATTACTATATGGCAGCCGATAAGTGAGGTAACTATTGATTGAGGAGTGAATGAGTTCAAGTCTCCCACCATAAGATAACCATTTTGATTTCCATCCATCCAGACAATTATATAACTTATCAAGGAGAGCAGAGAAATGAATTGATTTGAGGGGACCCGCCACTAGAGGAATTCCCAGGTATTTTAGGGGAAACTCCCCAGTTCCCATATTCAAGATATTGCTAACCTCAGAAACAGTTCCACAATCTTTTGAAAAACATAGGGTTGACTTGGTATGGTTCACCTCAAGACCCGTAATGGAGAAAAGGCATTCTAAAACATCATTAAGAGCTTCAGCAGAGGCAGCCTCAGCTGCACCCATAACTAAAATATCATCAACAAAAAGGAGATGGGAGATGATGCAATTACCTGCAGCAATCGGTTTGAAGGAAGTCTCTGCCACTTTCCTCTCAAGGAGGCAAGAGAAAATATCCATAATAATGGTGAAGAGGAAGGGAGAGAGAGGGAATCCCTACCTTAGACCATTTGATGATTGAAAGAACCCCTCCAATTTCCCATTCAGGACTATAGAGAAGGGAGTATCAGAGATGCAACCTTCTATCCATTCAACCAAAGATTTAGGAAAACCTTTCTGAATGAGTCTTTGAATCACAATTCCCCTATTGATACAGTCAAAGGCCTTATGAAGATCAATCTTAGCACAAGAAAAGTTTTGAGAGCGCTTACTGCCAAAATCCAAGCAAATCTCGTTAGCCAACGCAATATTTCAGCAATATCTCTACCTTTTATGAAGGTCGACTGAGCCGGATGGATAATAGAGTGAAGACAAGGCTTAAGCCTATTAGCAATGACTTTGGCTATCACTTTGTAGAAAGTATTGCATAGGGAGATTGGTCTATAATTAGATAGCGAGTTTGCATGTTTAGTTTTTGGAATTAAGGTGATTGCAGTATGTTTGAATGCCATAGGGAGCTTCGAGTTTTGAAGAAGTGTTGAGCTGCTAATAGGAATTGTTTGCCAATAATGTCCCAACAGTGAATAAAGAACTTGGATGTAAAACCATCTGGTCCCGGAGTCTTATCTTCATTTATATTATGTAGGGCCTTGATAATCTCCATATCAGTAATAGGATCTCCAAAATTATTAAGAGTAGAGTTATTTGAGTCCGAGCCAACCGGGATATCTAAGCAAGGTAATTCCTTTGGGGGATTTTTGTTGAAGAGGTTGGAGTAATATGAGCATATTTCAGTGGCCATTTCAGAGTGTGATGTAATGATTCCCCTATCCAATTTGAGAGAGTGCATATGATTGCTATTCCTCCTTTCCTTAATTGAGCAATAAAGGAACTTGAGATCGTCATCTGCATTAGAAAGCCAAGAGATTTTAGCCCTCTACTTCACCCAGAGACTTTCCTTTCTGACAGTCTCTTGGTATTTAGTATTTATTTCATGCAAGCTTTGAATGTAGTGCTCATTGGACGGCTCCTTTTCAAGTAACCCCAACATTAATTCCTGGTCTTCTTTAAGATTAAATAGCTGTTGTTCCAAAGGAGAATGCTCTTTTTTTTTAAAAGCTTCAAGGCCTCTTTAACCAATTTTAGCTTCTTGATGAGGACTATAATAGGATCTCCATAAACATATTTTGATCATGCTTCCTTAACCAAAGACTTGAAGTTGGAAAGATGAACCCAGTAATTCCTGAAGATGAATCTATGTATCCTGTTATGTTGATTGTTTAGTGAAGCGATCAAAGGAGAGAGTGAGGATAATGGGGAGGCACTATGATGATGTGGGATAGATGTCCAACCAGAAGGTGTTGTAAAGAACTCTATCAATCTTTGATTTAATTGGGTAGTCCACCCGAAGATTAGACCATGTGTAGAAGAGCCCCGAACTAGAGAGATCGGTTAACCCAGCATCATTGACACAATCGCGGAAGTCAGACATATGACTCGAGGGTGTGGGATTCCCTCCTATCTTCTCATGCGTGTATAGAATACAATTAAAATCCCCAAGAAGCAGCCAAGGGTCATTCATTGCGAAATATGTCCGATGGTTGTCCAAAGCTTCGGTTCTCTTTTTAGTTATGGGCATAAATCCAAGACACAAAGAAGGAAGAGATTCACTTTCCCATGGATAATTTGAGAGTTCATGATAATGGGAGTAAAGGAAAGTACATCTGAATTCCATTTCAGCCAGATTCGACCTCCTGAGGATTGGTCAAAGTTGTTACAACTCTCTTCAAAGGAGAACAGGTTTAGTCCCTTCATCGCTGCAGGGTTCAAAGAGTCAGAAGAAATCTTAGTTTCCAAGAGACAACACATATCAAGGTGAAATTCCTTGACAACACGATCCCGGATGCCTTGACCATCAAACCCCTCACATTCTAGCTTCCTAGTTTGGGGAGAGGCATAGAGCAATTTAATGATTTTTTCCTTTCTTCTTTGTCTTTTGGACAAGGAAGGAGGCATTATTTGGGGATTTGGAGTTATCATTCTCCATGGGGGTCTTCCCTGGGGTTTTAAGGGTGGTGTCTTGAGATCTAATAGGTAATGTTTTTTGAGGAAGAGAGCAGGTAATAATAGTATAAGTGGTGTTTTGGCTAGTCAAGTGAAGAGGATCAGATGGTTCCCCCTCCAAGACTGGGTTCGACTCTTCCAATTCTACTGACGGAGGAGACTGTGCCGATAATTGGTTTAGGTCATTTAATGATGTTTGTATGTGGGATGTAACCATTTCCTTGGATGTAGTTCACCAAGGGAGGAGATGCTCTTTTTCTGGCATCAAGTGGAGGAGGAGGAAGTGATAAGTGGATTGGTTTTCATAGGTATCCGGCGGATTAGGGGCTTCTTTTGCCCTTCTTGGGAGGGGCAGTGGGAGGCTTAAGGGCGTTCAGTATGATCATGAGAGAAGGTAGAACACTTTGAGCGGCATTTGGCTTCCGTCATAAATGATGGGTTGTTCAAACTTAACTCCATTTAAATTCAGCATCCGAGTCGTAGTGAGAGGAAGGTCGAACCAACACATATGCGGGCAAAAGTGAGTCTTGCTTTGGAAGCTGTGAGATTATCCACAGCAAGAGGAATCCCAACTTTGCTAGCCACTCTGGAGAACCCCTCATCATTCCAACAGCACAAAGGAAAATTGGGAAGCTTTATCCAAAGGGGTATTTCAGAATAATTTTCTTTACTTGGTCGAAAGTCCCATGACCATTTCCTGAAAATGAATGGTCTTCCATTTAGGAAGCACGGACCACTATCCCATACAGTGTTGAAGTCTTCCTTACAAGAGAATTTGAAAAGGAAGAAGTCCCCCTTCAAAGTAAGCAGGTCAAGATGCCCTTTAAAAGTCCATTTCCTTTTTATTGCAGTGAGTAGAGATCCATAAAATGGGCGTTTACCTATTGCGTGACCTACAAGTGAAAGCTCCCAATCCTTCTGTCCCTCTACAAGTTTTGCTTCAGAGAAAGAGATTTCCGATTCCATAGAGGGGATAAAAGTAAGAGAGACTTTATTAGCATTGTCCTGATGCGAGCTAAGTAAATCCTTCCAATTACACACACAAGGGGCGTTTATGGCAACACACTATTCAGCACACCATAGTCGAGCTTAGGTGGGGAAAGGAGGAGGAGGATGCTAAATCCATATCCAACAGATCGTCGAAGAAAAAACCTTTTAGGTTAAAAAAGAAAACCACCGGCTGGAGGAGAAAAGCGAAAGGAAACCAAACCACCGAGCGGAATCGATTTAAGAAGGGAGTTAGAAGGCCAAACCAGAAATCCATAGCTTCAAGAGGAAGAAACGAAGGTGAAAACCCTAGAGCCCAAGCGTTTCCCAGCCGACATTGCGCGTGTTACAATTCTGCATTGTAGTGGTTTTATGCGGGTTGTCGTCGTTAGTTAGAATTGAGCGGACTGATATTTTATTAAATTTTTTTTCGGTGCCTAATTAGCTAATTAAACTTATAATTATATCTAATTTAAAATTTTCTCCTTCTTTGTATATATATATATATACTAATTCTGAATAAAATAGTTGAAGTTGACATAGAAATAAAGTTGATCTTTGGATGTCAAATCTCAAGTTCGTAACAGCTATATCCAAATATTATAATCTGAAAATAATTAATTAAAATAGCATACGATGCTATAAAAATTAATTTAACTTTTGACATTAGGATTCAGCTGTCAAAAACATTAAAAATTTTGAAGTCACGAAATTCTATTTCTACACAGCTACCTTTCAAGGAAAAGTATCAACTAAAGATAAAGGGCTAGAGGACAAAACTTTGTTCACATGTGAAAGTTGACGACGGAGAGATGCCTTTTCGTAATTAATGCGTTGATCAAATGATAGGGCCAAATCCAATGCGATGCCTTCCGATAGTTATTATTATTTTTTTGAGGAAAAATCTTTTTGAAATTAAAATAACATATAATTTTTATAAAAAAAAACTAATAAGACCTACGATGATTTATGAAGTATAATATTAACCTATGAAAGAGAAGCATAAAATTAAGAGTTGCAGAGATAATGATGATCAAATATGCGAGTAATTTTATATTTAGAGGCAAATTTTAAAATAAAAATATACATAAAAATGTTAGAGTGGCTCTACTAATAGAGAGAGTTGTCTTAAATGATTTGATCACATAAAATATCGACTATCTGATGACCCAATTAAAAGAGTATATGTATTAGATTTAACATATGTTAAGAAAAATAGAAGTAGACCTAAGATGATATGATTATGTAATATAATAAATTATCTTATTTTATTATAATTAAATAAAAAATTGACACTTAATAGGACACAATGGAGACGTCCAGGGATAAATGCTTGTTATTGTTGGTATTGGTGATATATATATATATAAATTCTAAAAGAAAAAAAAAATCCAATGTGATAAGGACTTGACTTCAAGAAGGACATAGAGATTGCTTGGTTGAACAATTTACTAATCGTTAATTTTTGTTATCATTAGAATTATAAATAAATAAATACACTTATTGAACAATATTGAATAATATTTATTTCATTATATAATGAATAATTTTGAATAAAAATTTATAAGCTTATCTATAAATTAATACATTTTAATATTAACTCATTTGTTTATATATGTTATTGAATGTAATCATTTCCTCTATAACAAATGAATAAATAAAAATAATAATAAAATGCTTCTTCAATAACGATATATTTGTTTATTTGATGGCTTAATTTTATGTACTATGTCAAGTTTTTTAAATTTATATGCTTTAAAAATTATTTAATGATATATGTATACATATAATAAAAAACAAAGAAATAAATAGCTAGTATCTAACATAATAAAATAAAAAAATTATATCATATAACCTTATAGCTTAAAGAAATTTCAAAGAGCTGAATTTTCTCAAAAATAATAATACAACATAATCCATAGAAAATTGAAATTAAACAATGTATCTAAACAAATAGAAATGTCACTTATGAAAAATGTTTAATTTATTATGTCAAAAAATCAAAAGTTTTAAAAAATATTTATTTTAGCTAGAAGGCATGATAAAAAAATGAAGTGATATTAACTTAAGAAATTTGATAAAACAGCAAAAATAAAAGATTTCTTCTTTTGAAATTCGTTATTTGTTTGAATGCTCACAATAAATTGTGCTCTTATTATTATTTTGAAAATGTCCACACACTATTAAAATTATTAGTATGAATATATAAAGTAATAAAATAATAAAATATACTAATCGTGACATACTTATTTGTTATAATGCTGCATGCATTATTTAAATATAATTAATTTACTTAAATATTATAATAAAATCCTAATATATGAGGATTAATAAAATATATTTTTGTGTTTATCTTATTGAGTATTTATTCAATCATAGATTTATTTATTTTTATTTTTAATCTTATCATATATCTCATCCTCTATAACTCAAATCATAAAAGTCCTAAAACTATTATGTTTATTATTTTTATTTTTTTTGTATTTCTTGACTCGTTTCACTTAATTTTTTTTCTTATTAACTAATTAGAAATATGAAAGAATCATAATATTATAAAGCTATAATCTTTAAATTAAATGAAAAATTATAAACCTATAATTTATCTTCTAATATATTGTATTAATATCCTCTTCAAATTTCAATGACTCTCGTCAAATGATTTGAAAAAACTAGTGAAAATTTTTATCCAAAAAATTTAAAAAGAAATTATTTGATGAGATATTTTTCTTTCTATTTAAATTTTTATTTCTAAAAGAGTGAGATAACATCAATAAAAAATGGTGCATTCTTAAAGCACATTCAGTCTTCATTATCTCTCTCCTCAAGTTTCTCTTATATGCATTAGCTAGATATGTTAAGTTAATCTATTTGATAAAAATTAGTTGAATCCTTATAAGATATGTTAGTAAATAGTCCTAGAGAGATGAAATATTAATAATATTGAGTAAAATCTATAAGCCCATGAAGTGAACTAGTTAAAGTGAGTTTGATTAAATCTTTGGGCAAAGGATTAATCAATGAGTTTATATAACTTGAGAGAGAGAGAGAGAGAGAGAGAGAGAGAGAGGTGTATTTATTAGATGTACTACTCTAAATATGTGCTTGAAAATTGACCCCTTATTTATAAATAGGGGACGTAATTGATACTACAAAATGGTCAATACAAGTTTAAGATCAACATGAGGTTGGTTGGCTAATCAGTGTAATCAATTGTGTGACTAAATTTAAACTAAATTATCTTAGATGAGAACTATAAAAAATGATATATAATATTCTAAATCAAACATTTATCAAGCCTCCTTAGATGGGTATGACTTATTAGTACTAGCCATCTATGTATGACTTTAGGTATCACAAGTCATGTATCATTGATACATGTTTTTCATGCAATCCTTCATTTATGAACCTTTTCAAGTTTATTTTCATTGTTCTTGAACTTAACATAGATGAATCTTGCTAAATATGATGCATCCTAAGCCCAGCCTATAAGGATTTCTCCTCTTATTGACCTTTTCAAGCAAAACTAATCAATAGAGAATAAGAGAAGCAAATGATGAATTGATTGCATTACTCAATGCTCCATGCTATAGCTTAGGAAGCTCAAGTGACCAATCCTGAGCACAAGGCAAGAGGAAGTGATCAAATTTTACATTATTGAATTGAATTGGCTTGGAAATGATCTTGGAAGGTTTAGGAGTTTTCCACGAGCTCACTGCTATGTCGAATTGGATTGGTTCTCTTGAGTTTGATGGCTTGACCAAGCTCTGGTGAGCTTCATGCAATGGTTGATCTTGATATGGTTAGAGTGGCTAAAGATTCTGGGTAATGATTTGATTTGGTTTGTGAGAAATGTTTTTAACCTCTCCAATTGCTAAGATGAGGAATCTATTTATAAGCACAATCAAACTCATGCTCAACTAGGGTTGAGCTCAGTTTACTATAGATTTCTGGCAAGTCTCAGCCTTGTAAACTTGAAGGAGGTAAATTGGAATTAAAAGAAGAGATTAAGATGAATTGAAGAGGTTATTGATATCGGTTTCTATAGAATCAAATGGAAATTCCATTAACCAACCTACAACTTAGGTTAGGGTGACTCTCTTACCTATTGGAATGGCTAAATCAGCTAGTCTTGATCTTTTTGGGCTGAGTGTAATGAGAGAATTTGATAATTACTAGAATTTGGAAGGAATTTTTGAAAATTCTATGAGTTTGGGTCAGTTTGACAAATTAAGATCAAATTCAATTAGCATATGGATTTGACCATATGGCTTGGTTGAAGAGGGTTAGTGGGATAATTTGAACATTTGATGGCTCAATTTCATTCTCAAAGAGAGATATGTCCATTTGGGATTAATTTGGATAAATTGACACAGTTAATTAAATTGGCCCATTTGAAGTATTCACATTAGATTCAGTTCAACTAAGCAATTTCTTGGGACATCCTTGGCTATAATGATGACAAAGCCTTTAGTTAAAAATTGAGGTTTAGGTTAGTCTAATTGATGCCCTAAATGTAAATATTAATGGGATAAAGTACTTCCCATGACTATTTGGGCTTAAACACATGGGTAATTGGACTAAAAAGAGTATGAAAAGTGTATATGATGTTAGGAATCATACTTCAAATTATCCTCAATTTTCATTAGGTAATTTTGGATTAATTTGATTTTGAATGAAAATAATTAAACTCAAATTAACCCTAAACCACTATTCCATTTATATACACTTTAGGAAAATTTTTCATGATTTATTCAAAGTAAAAAAAAGATGTTGAATTTCAAACCTTAAACCCTAATTTTAATGATATAAATTAATCTAAAATTAAAAATATCATAAAAAATTATAAGATTACCTTAAATTATCACAATAAACTATAATGAATCTAAATAACCCATTGAAATCCTATGAAATTCAATAATCCATGAAATCACCTAATTTGGTAAGTAACTGAAGTAATTAATTCAATTAATCAAACTTAAATTAGGAAAATTATAGTAAATCAACCAAAAATAAAAAATTTTTAAATAAATCCTTTATGGATGCATCTTCCATAGAGGAATCTAAAAAAAATAAGACCCTTAAGTAATTTTACCTAAATTAGGCTTGAATTAGGTTTTAGTGAAATAATAAAATCTTAATTAATTTTAAAATACAGACCTAAATAAAATGAAACTTAAGAAAAAATCAAATCGGTAAGAAACTCCTATTGCCATAAAAAGTTCAAGGCAAATTGATATCTAGACTCGAAGTTATTAAATTTCCAAGTCTCGAGGGTAATTTACATGAAAAATTAAATCAAACAATTATATAAATTATAAAATTTCATGAAAAAAGCATGAAATATTTCAATTAATATCAGAACACTTAAAAGTTTTTTTTTTCTAGTCCTTTGAAATTAAGAAATTCAATTAATTATGCCTTAAAGCTTAATGAAACAATTAAGAACATGAAATTTGATCAAATCCTAAAAAATCAATTTAGAAAATCCATAATAAATTAATTAATCAATTAAAATCAGAACTAATTTATATCTATAATTCATATTTAAATGTGAAAGTCATTGGTATGAAAATTCCCTAAATTTATTTAAGTGAATATATCATATAATCCTAAAGCATAAATAAATTTAATAACACTTAAATCACTTAAACATATGAGTTAGGTTAAAATGGACACAATCTCATTTTATGAAATTAAATTTTAACATAAGATAACCTAACTAAAACCAAGAATAAAATAAGAGTTGAAATCAAGTAAGTTAATATAAGTTCATTAACATAATACTAATAACATTCAGAAAATGTGAATATAATTAAAATCACGTGAATTGAAATGACAATTTATTCTATACATTATGAAATTAAAATATAATAAATTAGTGTAATCAAACTTAAATTAGAATTAAGATCTTAATCTAATACACATGAGAAAATTTCTTAAGTTTATTTAAGTTAACGAATAAAATAATTCTAAATGCAAATAAAAGTGATTAACGAAATCATTTAAACTTAAAATAATTTAGGAACTTGAAATAACCTATGTTAGGATTGGTGCCAAAAAATAGCCTAAGTCCGTTAAGTTATAATAAACAAATCTTAATCCAAAGGTGTTGAACTAATCTTAACACATGGTGAAACCAACACCTAAATTAAATTAAGAATGAATCATAATACCAATTTAAATGAATTAAATTAGATTCAAATAAATTAAATGAACATAAACATTAATAGACATAAACTTTAACAAAATAATTAAATTAAACAAACCTAATCACTTGAATCAAATCAAAAGAAGAAAATGAATGAAATTAATTTAATAAAAATCAAACAAATAAAATAAAATATACACAATCAAATGAATAATGAACCAAATTAAAAAGATTGAACATAAATATTAAAATGAATGAATGAATCAATTTAAGTCAAGTAAATAAAATAATTAAAACATATGAAAATAAATAAGCATTAAATGAAAACAAAATAAATAAAAATTTAAATAATGAATCATTTAAACATTAATCAACATTAAGAAGAATGAATCTTAATTCAAATCCAAAATAAAAGTAAAATTTAAATCGAAGTAAATCCAACTTAATAGAACTTAAGAAGAAATTAATCAAGATACTTATGATCTTAGTTTGACCCTTAGAATGAATCTTCACTTCAGGGTAAAGACTTTATTCTACTAGGAATTACGATGTTGAATAGAATGGGTTCCACCCTAAGTGAAACTTATTATACTCTTCATTCTTGATAACTTTAAATTTCATTTTAAAATAAAATGGATCTAAAAATAAAAATAATATTGCAAATTATTAAATCATTTAAATTAAAACCACCTATAGTAAATTAAACCAATTTTCAAAAATTAAAAGAATAAATGCAAAATTTTTTTATAATTAGCAATATATGATATATAGTTTGGGCACCTGAGGTCGCAGGGCTACTGGTCTGAAGGAGGCCTTGATACCTTGAATCTCAAGTATAATAATGACACATACCTATGAAGTAAAATTATGAAAATTAAAAAGTCTTAAAATTAAATTAACTTAAATATTGGAAACTTAAATTGAAACTTGAACTTAATAAAGACCTAGTATAATCTTACTACACAAGCTTATTTTCATCACACACTAGAATATTAGGTCACTGATCCTAGATTTAGGTTAGGCCAATATGTGAGATCTGTGATGTGATGTGATGTGATATTTTAGTATTTTATGGTGTAATATTTTAGACTAGATGGCTAGGACTATTTTACTATTAGATTGGATTGCATGATGTTCTTCCTAGAACTAATGTTATCTTCTGTAGGGGTTATGCTAAAAAGGGACCACCATAATAAATTATATATAAATACTATTTTCTTATAGGTACACTTAAGTCCCTAAGCATAGCCCAATAAAACGGGTGGGCTTGGCAAGCAACTAATGTTAAGCCCATATGTTTGCAAATATAACTGCTAGTGTGTTATTTGCATTTCTTGACGTTTAATTTGCAGGGCATAGGAATTTTTTTTTTTGAATTTTAAATGTAGTATGAGCCTCAAATTATGTTAAAATATATGGGGTCTAGGAATAACAGGAGTTGACCCTACTAGCTGGTGGTCCCCTGTGAAGCCCAAAGGAAGTCCATGAAGAAGGAGACGATCCTAGAGGAAGACCCTTTGATTTAGACTTATAGTTCTCGACCAGACTATA
This sequence comes from Cymbidium sinense, assembly GCA_021442155.1. NCBI lineage: Eukaryota > Viridiplantae > Streptophyta > Magnoliopsida > Asparagales > Orchidaceae > Cymbidium > Cymbidium sinense. Next base: position 47,009,912 of record CM038223.1, read on the forward strand.
TAAGAGTAGAGCTTCGCTGCTCATTTTTCTCTTTCTTCTGGGGTGTACCACGGTACCTAGCCACATTGGCCTATTCTTTAATTTAAATTTGGCTTGATTTATTTTGGGTGCATAATAGAATCAACCTGCTTTTCTAGATTTCTTGTTGTGTTTTCTGTTATGAATGCCTGGACATTAGACTCTTGAAAAATTAAATTTTCTATTAAACCTAAATCTAAACAACTTAAACAAAAATAAAAAAATTCAAAACTTTTTCTAGATATTAAAGCCCTAGGAATAACTTTAAATCAACTAGAAACAACTAACTTTTGTGAATCATGCTAGCATATTGGTCTAAATTCTTGAATTGGGCACTTCACCCATTGCACATAAAAGGCATCTGACCTTTGAGGATGACCACTTTCCTAAGGAATTCTGCCTTTTATTTATGATTTAGCCCTATACATCTCATTGTAGGCATAAATCACATACCAGAAAAGCTTTAAATGAATTGTAAGTCAAAAAATAAAAGTTGAAATTTATTGCATTAGTTAGGTACATATCATACCCTACATGATCTTAAGGATTAAGGAGTGGGTCTAAATTCTCAGATTCCTTTCTAAAAATACAACAGTCTAAGCATCTTGCATTCATGAGACTTGACATCATGGATTTAAAATTTGCTTAGGTGGTGTTAATTGATAGCTCTTCCACGTAGATTATAAGTCCAGAAGAGTTAGTGATAGGTTTTCTTTCTCAAGTTAGACAAAGAGCCAATACTTATCAAAAGTAAAACTAGGTTAAGCCTCTGATTTATGTTAGAAGTAATTATAGACTTCAGATTTAAAGCATTCTACTAGAGTAAGTCTTCAACCCTAGGCATTTCTCTAATCTTGTGAAGCTAGAATATAACCACTATATCTCTAATAAAATTGAAACTCAAAATTTAATTTAAATTCTAAAATTTAAAGCCCAATAGTAGGACAGTTGAAATGTTTAGTGGGTATCCTAGTATCTATGGGTATTTCCTGCTCTATCCCATTTGGCTTCCAAAAGAACTCCTTCCACTTTGTAGTGTTCCCCTTTGAAATTCCAAATTATGATTTTCCTTTGGAACCAGCTTAAAAATCTATAAAAATAAATGTTTATTTCTTCAATCAAGAGTATTCTTAAAAAATTCTTAATCTTAAGATGTAATTAACTATAAGGGCTTGCCCTTATAACGAATCACAACCCCAGTATAAAATAAATCTTGTTTTATTTTTTCATGACTCATTAGCTATAGGACTCATTATTTAAGTGATTAAATTCATTATAGGATAACATGTTTATCTTTCAAGGTAATATGCTTATTTCTTAATGACAAATTTGATTACTTAAATAAGAAATTCCTAAATTCTATGTGGTGTCACAAATTTTTCCCACAATATGCACATCCTAAGGCTTGCTAGGCTAACTTAATGAGATACTTATATCTGTTGTGTTAGTCTTTTTGGAAGGATCTTAGATTTAGTTCTGTTGAAACTTTTATGTCAATAAAGGTGTATCTAAAAGATATGCCATAAATAATGGAAAATATTTTATTTCATTTTTTATGAATTTTATTGACTTGTGTGGTGTTTGTAATTGGAGTTCATTCAGACACCATATAGATCTTAAGAGGTACTTATTAAAATGATTGAGTATGGTATCAAGGGATAATGTACTACCTCAAAAGATAGAAATATCATCTTACAATGAAATCAGTCATTTAATAAGGTCTCTTAAGATAGATGGATCTACGTGTACCAGAGATCTTTCCCCTACTTTATATGGATGAAGTAAAGCAGCTTTTATTAAATGTTGAGTTCTTAAGTTCCTTATGGAGGCAAGCCTCCATAATTAATTTCATCCTAGAAAAATGGGGGATTTTCTAAGAATACTCTTGATTAAAGTAGACAATTAATATCTTAAATATTATAAACCTTGATAATCAAAGAATTAGTAATTATTGGAAAATCAAATGAGAAAGTCAAATGGAGAGAGTTCTTAATGGATTCTAAAGGAGGATAAGTAGGAAGCACTCATGAAACTATGAAACCTAATGATCACTTCAATCTATCCTATAATGAGACTTTATATTTTTAAAGATAAAATTTATATTTATTTGAGTTGGCATTTAATTAGAAGGCTAGGATAAAGATTCCAACAACACAAGATTGTAGAAATGCCTAAGAGGTGAGGACTTATGCTGGTAATAAATGAGAAAGAAGTAGCCTCCATATTTAAATCTAAAGTGCTTTAGCACAAAATAAGAGCTTGACCAAAATCTACACAAGAAAGTGAGACATATTAGTTATCTTTCATTAGAAAAAGTGAACTGATCCTTACTCTTCTAGACTTACAATCACCAGGAGTAGATGCCAACTAATACCTCCTGTGATTTGAAACTATATGGGCCAATCTTATGTAAATACAAGATAACTAAGCTATTATTTGTTCAGAATGAATCTGTAATCCTAAACTCACTCCCTAAGAGACTAGAGCATGCCTGGTATAAAAATTATATCTTAGACTAATGAAATAAAATTTACAAATTTTAATTCCATTTTTGACTTATTATGTTAGACTCAAGGCTTGAGAAGATTTATTCCTACATGCATGATGAAATATAGTATTGACTAAATCAAAGATAAGAGGTGTTCTCCACTATAAGGAATGCTCACAGGTCGAGCCTTGCCTCTTATCATGCAAGAATAAAAACCTCTTATTTGTAACGAAGAAAGCAACATGTATGCATGGTGTTATAACATATAATTATATAATTAATTGGTTACTAAAACTTTTATTTCTTTGATTAAATGCCTAGGCTTTAAAGTGAAGTTATGAGTTATTAAAATTTAATTTAAAGTTGATTAGTTGGAGTAGAAAAATTAAGTTCCTAAAGGGTCTACCGCATCCATGCCACAAAATAAACAAACAAACTTTAAGAAACCTATGAAAAGGATGCCATTTTTATTGCATCATCAAAGTAAACAAATGAAATAAATATTATCAATTAAGAGAATAAAAGGTTAGTGCGATCTAGTACTATTGTACACCTCGTTAAAGAAAAAAATGGTAGCTGAGCTCTACCCTTATACAGCTCAGATTATAATTAATTTACAAATGCAAATAAAGTTATGGGGGTCTTCAATCTTTATCTTATCTTTTCTTCATGGATTGGATACTTCAAGCATCATATGGCCTCCTAAGTTTGAGCCTTCTAGTTACTACTCATCTTAAACCCTATAGCACTAATCCTAAGCCTTTTACAAAAATTATATTTTATAAGACAAAAAAAATCTAACTACACCTACAAATAGAAGTTGGATCAACATACATACAGACCAAGTAGTTATATTTCATACATTGGAGCTTAGCACCCTACCTTGGGTCATCAAGTCCACCTATCCTAATATATTATGCTTAGGGATTCAAGCAGCACCGTGCGGAGCTCAAGACTAGCAAGCCAATGTCTAAGGTAGCTTCTCGTTAAAGAGGCAAAGCCCTACTGATGAAGTCATGAGCTACATGCCCACCGATCGCTCTGTGGATCAAGCACCATCACAAATCTCATTGAAGTTAGTTTTGGAGTGTCTTATGGCACTCAAATTGAGTGGCTTTTGATTCATTTCAATCGCTGGAGGTAAGGGAAGGTGTGAGAAGGTTTAATTTGGGTTGGGTGTCAATTTGGTGGAGTTTCATGTGAGGGGTACTCAAGCAAATGGAGGAGTTGGTCTAACCGATGGCTAAGTGCATGAGGTTGCTCTAAGGACTTGGGGAACTGGGTTTAGGGTTATGAGGAAGGTCTATGCTTGATTTGAAAAGGAGAGGAGGTGTATGCACACCTCCCCAAATGAACCAACTAAAATGGTTAATTGAAGTAGTAATAGCCATGTAGCCAGTGGGGGTGGACAAAAATGGCATGAGACTGGTGAAGTGGATGTCTCCTAGTAGCTAGTGAAGTATGGTGGCCAGAGGTAATAAAGATAAGGCTTGGTGGTCGAACCAAGGTTTGACCAAGGTGAGGCTTTTGGTTAGGACTAGTCTGCATAGGGAAGCTCAAGGCATGCTAAGTGGATGCCAAAGTCAAAGGGAGAGGTTGGACTTTAATATTTTAAGTTTTTGTCCTATCTTAGTTTTAACTGAACTGGGTTCATCGTGGGTTGGCTCCACTTGGATAGGTCAAGGAAGACCTAAAGATGAGTAATGCAACTTTGGTTGGGATTGGATTTGATTTGATTATGCTTGGCTCAATTGGACCCATATAGATTAATTTAAACTTAATTGGGTTAGGTTAACCAATTCACCAAATTGGGTCAAGAGGGCTATTGGGTTAGGTTCAAATGATGATTTAGAACTTATTAGTGCAATGGGTTTGATTTGATTTGGGTTAGATTTAAATTTGGCTCATATGGGTCAAATGGGAGGTTGAGTCATGTTTGATTGAACATTTAGAAGTGATTGGAGGATTTTATTTAAATTAATTTAGTTTAGAATGAGTATTAGTTCAATTTGGCCCCTTAGGTCAAATTATGCTAAATAGGTCAATTGGGTTGGGTTGACCTGATTTGCTTCAATTGATGATTAAAATATTATTAAATAATCACAATAGGAATGATTGTAAGCATTGGTTCAATCTAATTTTGCTTGGATCATTTTTGGTTCAATTTAACCTATTAGGTTAAACTGGGTCAACTTAGGTCAAAGGGTTAAATTGGTTTAATTGGGTTCAATTGGTTACAATTGGGTGATTAGTCATGATCAATAATCATTTTTGGATTGATTGGAAGAATTGATTTTAGTGCAATTTATGATGAATCAAGATTTTACTCAACTTGGCCTTCTTGGCCAAATTGAGTCAAGTGAGTTAATTGGATTATTGAGTAAATTAGGATCAATTGATGGTTGAGACATGATCAATTTGAAAGTGATTAGAGGCTTTGATTAGATTTAATTTAGTTTAAATTAAGTTTTGACTCAATTTAGACTTTTAAGCTAAATTGGGTGTTGAGTTAAGTGGATCAATTGATGAAATTGGATTGATTGGAGCCAATTGTAATGTTCAATTAAGTGAATGGAATGATTATGAGGATTGGATTAATTTAATTTGGCTTAAATCAAGTTGGTTTGGATTTTGGCCCTATAAGATTCAATTAGGTTAACTTAAATTGGTTCAATTTGGTTCAATTGGATCAAACTTAAACTTTATTCAAGTTCAATTGAGTTTCAAATTGAGTTTAGGTGAGTTCAAATTCAAATGGATTGGATTAATTTTGGATTTATCTTTTTAAGCTTAAATGGGTCATATTAGGTCAACTTAGACAATTGGCCAAATTGAACCCTAAAGGGTTAAGTTAGGTTTAAAAATCATTTGGTCTCAATTGAGGTTTGATTTGTAGCAAATTAGTTTGGTTTGGAGGAATGATTTTGTTATGGGGGTTGTTTTAGGTTTGGGATAGGTAGGACTTACTTATTCTAAGCCGGGGTCTAACCTTAGGGTTGAACCTTATGAGTCTTCTAGGCTTAAGATTAGTGTTCACCTAGCCACTAGAAGTGTCTTAGTTTTAGAAAATCCTTAGTGCCTAGATTGGGTCTTAGGTCAATGGAGATGATTGTCAACCTAACTCAAAGTGGGTCAATAACTGGACTTGACCAACACATTCTTAATTATGAACCTTTTAATTAGTAGAATGTCGAGGAGTTTCTTTCATCATGGACTCCTCGAGGTGATTCTTAACTAGGAGTCCTTTAGTGACTAGTAAATAACTTAATTAGATGATCATCTACATGAGATTAACTGTATCCCTGTGGTGGTTTAACCTAATGACTAGAGCTCCAATTTTTAACTTAGAAAGGCTCACATTTTCATCATCTAAGCATGATGACTCTATAAAAGGTGGTGTGGTGTTTTAGTTTAGAGTCGTAGGGACACCACATATATCTTAAGGGGTACTTATTGAAATGATCGAGCAAAATATTAAGGGATGATATACTATCTTGAAAGATAGAAACATCACCCTACAATAGACTCAATCACCTATTAAGAACTCATAAGGCAGATGGCTCTTCATATATACTAGAGATCTTTTCCTAGCTTTACATGGATAAGTAAAGTGAGGTTTATTTTTAAGCTGAGCTTTTTAGTTTCCTATGAAAGCAAGCTTCCATAGTTAATTACATCCCAGGAAATAGGAGTTTCTAAAGAACACTTTCAACTAAAGTAGTTAACTAATGTCTCTAAAGATTTCAAAGATAGATAATCAAACAATTGGTCATTTTGGAAAGCAATTGGGAAGAGCTCAAATAGGAAGAGTTCTTAGAGGATTCCAAAAAAGAATAACCAAAAATCACACATGATACTATGAAGCCCAGTGAATGCTTCAATATACTTTATAGTAAGGCTTTACATTTTTGAAAGAGAGAAACTTATTTATTTGTGTTAAAATTTGATTAGAATGCTTGGACTTAGATTCCAACAACACAAGATTATGAAAATGCCTCAGAGGTGAGAAATTATACTCGTAGTAAAGGGGAAACAAGATTCCTCTAAACCTATATCTAGAGTGCTCTAGCACAAGCTAAGAGCTAGACGTAATTCTAATTGGGGGAATGTGATATATTGGTTCACTTCCACTAGGGAGATTGGACCGATCCCAACTCTTCTGGACTTACAACTGCCTAGAGTGGCTTCCAGCTAACACCTCCTATGATTTTAAAACCATGTAGGCTAGTCATATGTAAATGCAAGATATGTATGCTATTATTAATTAGGAAGGAATATAGTCCTAAACTCACTTTATAAGAGACTAGATCATGATTTGTGTGCAAGTTATGGCCTAAACTAATGCAATAAATTTACATATTTTTATTTCATTTTTGATTCATCATTTTGGATTCAGGCTTAGGAGAGTTTATTACTAAATGTATGATGAAAATTGGTTATGTTCAAAATCAGAAGGAAATTGTGTTCTCCATAATAAGGGACTACTCTCACAAGTTAAGCCTATCCCTTATCATGTAAGAATAAAGATCCCTTATTTTCAAGAGTGAAATAATATGCATGCATGATGTTATAACATATAAACATTCAGCAAAAAGGGTTACTAAATCTTTTATTTATTAATTAATATCCTAAGCTTTAAACTGAGGTTATGAATTTCCTAAGTTTTGGTTAAAATTATTAAGTGTGGATAAAAAATTAATTTTCCTTAAAGACCTTAATGCAACCAGGCCACTCATCAAACAATCACACATTAAAAAACCTATGAAAAGCATGCCATTTATATTGCACAATCCAAGTAAACACAATAATCAAACATTCATCTTGTAAAAGAATAAAAGGCTGGTGGGCTGGATATCGCCATACACCATAAAAAAGAAAAAAAATTGGGTAGCTGAGCTCTACCCTTACTCAACCCAGATTACAATAAAAAATAAAAGGAGAAGCTATGGAGGTCTTCAATTCTTTTCATCTTCACTTATTGGATTTGAATACTCCAGGCTTCTAAGGGTCTCCTAAGTCTATGCCTTCTAGCTACCGCTCATCCTAAACCCCATAGATCTAATCTTAATCCTATTGTAAACATTACATTTTTATGAAAAATTAAATCTAACTACACCTACAAAATAAAGATTAATATAACACACATTCAAACCAAGTAGTTGTATTTCACATATTTGGACTTAGAACCATGCCTTAAGTAACTAAGTCCACCTATCCTATTAGACTATACTTTGGGACTTAAGCGACACTTGCAAGCAAAAATATTTGTATATTTTTTATTATAGCAGCTCCTTAGGCACAATCCCTTGGATAAAACATCATTAATCTAATATCCCCCTAACATCTAGACTATACATAAATAATCCTAACATCTAGTCTAAAATATTACTTCATAAAATAAAACATCACATCATAACATTCACCATCCTAACCTAGAACTATGATCAGTGACTTAGCATTTTAATGTGTGTGTTAGGTTTAGAGTGGTATGTCTCAATTGAGTGTTAGAGTTATAATTTTCTAATGTATGAATGTTCAAATCCTTTACTGAAAGTGGCCATGCTTTAAATTATTAGAGTTTTAATAAGATTTTTAATTATGTTTGTATTCTCCTTTTTTTATCAAGATTATAATTTTAAATTATAAAGAGAAGAAAGAGGGGTGATCCTCTCTAATCCTTGTCTTAGTTTAATTCTAAAAGATGAATTTTATGACATTTAATTTCTTTAAGTAGGGGATTCATATGTTTTAATTGATCCTATATTTGGATTTAACATAAAGAATTCTATTCAAACATGATAGACATCTTAAGATTAATGAAGCCAAATCATAATCAAATCAATAATATTTTCTTAACTTCATTACTAGTACTTATCATCATTTCTTATTTAATTTGACTTAATGTATGAATATACATATTACATTCTTATTACTACACACTTAATGCATGAGTGACCCTATATGTTATACTACATATATATACATGATGCATGAATTTTGTAGAAAAGGGAATTTCACTTTATACTCATATATACATATGTATGTAGAAAACTATACAAGTATGTGCCTTTGTTGAACCAGTGAAGTTGGGCAATCAAAAGGCTCCCTTGGGATTACTTAAGGTCTCACATTCTTGAGGTGTCCAAACAATACACTTGTTGATCCATATACACATATGTACATGTAAGTATAAACATGAATAAGAAAAGTTTTAGATTATTTTAAGGCATGAAAAATAAAAGTTTCACTTTGATATATCACTTATAATAAATCTTATATGTATAAAATTAGGATTTAGATTACTTAATTAATGATCATGTCATATTATTTTAAGAAAATAAATTGACATTGGTTAGTGATAATTGCCACACTATCTTTAATCCAGCACCATGGAATTAAATTCCAACCCTATTTTTTAAACTTTAAATTTGAAACACGAGTGCATTAAATAAATGAAATACACATTTATAAATAATTGAAGGATAGCAATTAAACATTATCAAATGCCTATTTGGCTTTATTAAGTCCTAAGGATAATCATGATAAATAAATATCCATTAAATAAAATCAAATTCCTTAAAGCTTAATTTCAAGATTTGAGTTATTTAACCCTAAAATGAAGAACAAATAATTAAGAATTAATCAACAAATCTTTGTTCATTAATTGATTTAACATTATCTTAAGTGATTTTTAATGAATTAATTTATTTTAATTAAACTCTTAATCAAGTTAAGCCCAAAAGAGGCTTATGAATTTAATTAACCCTTGTACATAAGCTTAGAAATCATGACAAAATTTGTAAAGATGCATAGAAATAAAATAAACTTGTCTTAAAGTTTATAATGTAATTAGGCTTATGATTAATAATTAATTAAATAAATAGGAAAAAATCCAAAAAAATTAATAATTACTTTGAAAATACCCTAAACCTAATAGGGATCTTGATTTCATTAAATTAATTTTTGCTCATTAAACACAAAAAGGAATTTATAGAAATTATTACTAATTTTAATTAATTATCATGAATATTTCTATTTTTTAATTTAATTAGTGATTTAATTAATTAATCAATAGCTAACTATAATGATTTAGAGAAAATAATTAAGTTTAGAAGTCATAGTTATTTCATTTGGTCATACTTACTATTTTCATGATTAATCAACCATGCATAATTAATTTCATAATTGTTTGATTTTTAATAAATATTAAATGCATAAAAGGAATAATTAAGCTTTGAAAATTTGAATTTCCTAAATCACTAAGCAAATAGGCTTGGGAAAATTATGGGGGGTAGAGGTCATCACATGGGTCAATCAACCCAAATTCCAAGCCATTTAGCAAAGTAATTAAGACTTAATTAAGCTAATTACTTAAAATTTCTAACCTTAATTATTTATTATTCATTAATCAAAACATGGAGATTTTATTTTTCTTTGATTCCCCTTTTTCTAACCTTTCCAAATATATTTATATATTTTAAATTTTTTCTATAATTAGTTATGATTTTTTGAAGTTCTAGTTAATTAAAACATTTTTTAAACCTAATTTATCCATTTACACAATCGAAACCATGCAGCGGCTGACGCGGTAGTGTTATCCACGTGGCGTCACAAGATTGGTTACTTAAATCATTCGACGTGATTGTTAACTCAAGGGTGGTAGACATGCTTTTATCTCAATTATCTGATCACGAATTAGATGCTGATTCTAAAGGGAATATTAAAATTCTACAATCATGGTCTCATTTTAATCATGAGCGAATGGCCGTCGTCTACCTGCGATAGAAGACAAACACCATATGTCAATTGCTGCTTGATTCAAGGTCATTGGAGCTAATGATCAGGGATAAAATCTAAGTGGGATCTTATGGTTAGATCCACATGGAACACCCATTTACTTCATAAAGCACAAAAAATATTACAAATTTTTACAGTTTGCTAGGAATTAGCTCGTTGAAGCTCAAGGTCAGAGCTCGAGACTGGTGGTCCAATGAATGAGGTAGCTTTTTCTTGAAGAGATGATGCCCTATTGGAAGATCGTGAGTTGCCTCCCCACTGATTTCTCTCTAAACCAAACACTGTCATAAAGCTCGTTGGAGTTGGTCTGTGGTCTTTAGATGCTTTTTAGTGCTTAAATAGATTGAGTATCAATTCATTTTGACTTTCTGAAGTGAGGGGATGATGTGGTAAGGTTTAATTTAAAATTGATGGAGGTTTGGTGAGGTTGGACGGAGTGGAGGTTGATTGGGCTATGGGTTTGGTCTCGCCAATGACTGGGTACACGGGGAGTTCCGGGGATGGCTAGGGGCTACTCAAAACTCTATGAGAATATCTCTGCTTGATTTTGTAGAGTAAGGAGGTGTATACTGTCCTCTCCATGTGAACCAACCAAAGAGGATGGTTCAGGTCGTGGCAGTCAGTCGGCCAACGTGGGTGGGTGGAAATGACATAGGACTGATGAGGTGGAGATCCCCTAGTGGTTGATGGAGTTTGTTGGCCAGTGGTGATGGGGACAAGCCCCTTGGGCTGAGCCAAGGGTTGGCTTAGGTGAGAGGGACCTCACCTTGGTCAATGGCTAAGCCCACCCACTTTAGGTCATGTCTAGTCATCATAGGGGAGCTCAAGGCATGCTAAAGTGGATGCCCAAAGCAAAGGGAGGGGTAGGACTTTCCAATTTTAGGTTTTTGTCCTATTTGAAACACTTAGTTTCACTTGGTTTGGGTTGAACCAGGTTCACCTTGGGTTGGGCCCACTTTGACTGGTCAATGGGGACCTAATGATGAGTCATGCTAAGTTTGGCTGGATTTGAACTTGATCTAATTGGGTTTGGCTCAATTTTACCCATATAAGTCAATTTGAGTTCAAATGAGTTAGGTTGACCCATTGATCAAATTGGGTCAAGAGAGCTATTGGGTTGTGCTTAAATGATCATTTGTAGTGTATTAGTGCAATTAGTTTGATCCAATTGGGAGTGGATTAGGATTTGGCTCATATGGGTTCATTTAGGCTAAATGGATTAAGTTGATCAATTTGGTCAAATTGGTCAAATTGTATTCATTGAGGGGTTGGTTTATGTTTGATTGATCAGTTGAGAATTATTGTAGGCTTTGATTTGGACTATAATAGGTTTTGGTTCAATTTGGCCCTTTAGGTCAAATTGGGTTAACTTGAGTTAAGTAGTTAAATTAGCTTAGTTAGGCTCAATTGATTGCAATTGGGTGATCAATGATGAATAATAAGTACTTTATATTGAGTTGAGTTAATTGATTCGGTCCAATTTGAGTTGGATTAAATTTTGACTTAATTTGGTCATTTAGGCCAAATTGGGTCAAATGAGTCAATTGGATTGATAAGGTTCAATTGAAGCTATGTGAAGGTTGGAACATATTTAATGATGGATTTAGAGTTGATAGGTAGCTTCAATTGTAATCAATTTGGGTTAGATTGGGTTTTGGTCATTTGAACCTTTTGGGTCAAATAGGTCAAGTTGGGTTAACTGGGCCAATTGATGAAAGTAAATGGGTTGGAGTGGATTAGAATATTCTTTCCTTATGTTAAGAAAGGTAGAGGTAGACCTAAAAAGACATGGTTAAGATGTATAAAAAATGACCTTAGTATACTTGAATTAAATGAGAATTTGACACATAATAGGTCATAATGGAGATGAAGGATTCATGTAGCCGACCCCACTTAGTGGGATAAAGGCTTCTTATTATTGTTGTTGTTGTTTTTGTTGGAGTGGATTAGAATATTCAATCAAGTGTTTAAGGTAATCATGAGGTCTTGGATTAAAATAATTTGGTTTGAATTCAGTTAAATTGAATTTTGGTTTTATAGGGCTCAAATGGGTCAATTTGGGCTAAAGACCAATTGGGTTGAATTACATTCAATTTGGTTCATTTACCATGTGAACATTCCTGCTTGGAATTTTACAAAAAATGTAAGTCCAATCTACTTGTTCGTCATGCTAACACCTCTATATTATGGATTTCCTATAAATGGAAATCTAGTCTATCTACCTATTCGCCATGCAAACAACCCTTACACTAAAACTCTAGTCTACTTGAGATATCTGTAATGAAGCAATCCATGGCTGCTAGTCAGACTCTTTGGACATTATGGCTAATAGCCCTCTGATATTGGTAGATTGGAATAATGACAATTCCGTGATGATGAAACCACTGGATCTTGATGAGGACTACCCTCTTATTTTCTTTAGATTTGCCATTCACTTTAAACCTTTAGAAACCAATTCATATCAGAGAGATATGTCTATTTCCAACCTTAGTTGAGAGTACTCTCTTATTACAATAAGAAGGATAAATAACTATGAATTCTTTCTTTCACAGGAAGTAAAATATAGATCTAAATAAACCCTAACATAATATTAGGAGAAATCTGGTTGAATATATGTCAATGTGCCTCATGAAGAACATACTCTTACTCATCCTAATAAAAGTGGTGGAGAGATTCTAAAAAGATGCTTCTCCTGACTGAACCACACTCAACAGACTTACTTAGGAGATTTTAATTTTTTTTTGGTAAAGCACTCAATAAACTTATATACCATATGTCACTTTTTCTTAGTAAAGCATTTGACAGCTAGTATAGAACTTTTTAAAAAAACATGACATGAATCATATAATACATTATGTTAATGCTAGGGCTTTCTCTGGGAGCGATGCATTATATTGCCTAAATATAATGAAAAGTGTACAAGGGCTGTTGTATTGATGCTCGGGTGTAGTGTTAAATAACGAAGTGTACCGACAGTATAGATGGATGCATACAAAAAAGTTAGTCCATGAAACTAAAATTTTGATATGACATTAATAGATATTATGGATTATAGAAAGATAAATATCTTATGTATTCAAAAAACTAAATGGGTTATAGATAAGGCTAAAAAATTCGATAGTTTAGTCTTTAAACTTTGTTACTTTGTAGGACTCATACTATAAATGGTATAGTTGTGATTATATGTAAGAGTTTGAAGGATAATGTTATAAAATTTAATAAGATTGGAGATATAATTATAACTTTAAAAGATTATTATTGATGCTAAGATTATTAATGTTATAAGTGTTTAAGCTCTTTAAGAAGAATTGGATTTATTCTCAAAATAAAATTTTTGGAATGACCTAGAGGGATTAATATAAAGGAAATCACTTCAAGAAAGAGTATTTATTAGATGAGATTTAATTGGGCATGTTGGTATAGTGGTAGAAGATTTTATCATTCATGATGGCTATAGGTTTAAAGTGAATAATGAAGAATGTATGGCCATATTAGATTTTGATTTAAATCATAAATCACTTATATGTAAAACACATATTGATTATTTTTATATGAAAAATAGATCATTTTAATTATAAGGATTGTAAGCTCTTTCTAAGATAATGTTTTAAGTACCCAACACTGATTACTAGTTTTGGATTTTAAGAAGATAAAGAGTTAGAAGTTATAAAATAAATTAAAACATTATCTCAAGATTAGATGTGGATTTTTAAAGATAGATAATAAATTTATATTTTAAAGTATGCTACAAGATTTTAGAATTTGGGTTGTTCATGTGGAAGCCAATGTTATGTAGAAAAATATAGCAAGTGAGATTAAATAAGTTACAAAAAATGTTCTTTTAAAAGGAAAATCTCTTTTTAATAAAAATAGTTGGCAGTGAATTTAAAATATGGAAGAAAAGTTAAAAAATATATAAAATTTTGTTATAAAAATTTGTTTAGTTGTAAAATCTCAAAGAATTAAGAAAGATATAAAGTGACCCATATGGATTATAAGAATGCAATATATGATACAAAGGATTTAGCTTTTAGTGATTTTTATAATAAATTGAATGCTAAAGAAGATGAATGACGTATATATCAGTTAGCCAAAATAAGAGATAGGAGAAGTAAATATCTAGTTCAAATAAAGTTCATTAAAGATGAAAATCATAAAGTACTTTTCTATAAGAGGATAATGAACATAAGTGGATGAAATATTTTGATAAACTTTCCAATTAAGGTTGTGAGAGTATTATTAACTTTAAGGACCATAGTAACTTAAATGAAAAAAGAAAATTTTATTTTTATCATTGTATTAGTAAAATCAAAGTTGAAGAGGCTTTAAAAAAATGAATGTGAAATCGAGTGATTTTTAGGCTTAGTAATATTTTTAATATCATTTTAAAGACTAAAAAGATGCTCGATGAGTGAAGATAGTGTTTGTTGATTCACATCTTTAAGAATAATGGTAATGCATAAGAGTGTGCAAATTATAGAAGAGTTATGTTAGTGTGCCATACATGAAAATTTTGGTAGAGAGTAATTGAATAAAGGTTATAATACGATGCAAAAGTTTCTCAAAATCAGTTTGGTCTACTGTCAGATAGGCCAATTATTGATGTTATACATTTGTTGAGAGGTTTGATGGAGAAGTATAAAGAGAGGAAGGAGGATCTACACATGATATTTGTTGATTTAGAGAAAGCATATGATAACATTCAAAGAGAAGTGCTTTGGAGAATTCTATAATGGAAATGAGTTAGTATTGCTTATTTTCAAGTCATTAAGGATATGTATACTAGAGCTGTTACTTGTGTACTAACACAAAGAGAATGGACCAAGTATTTTCTTATTTTAGTTGGATTACATCAAGGATTAGCTTTAAGAGTATATATTTTTGGCTTGAGTAATTGATGTGCTTACTAGAAATTTATAGGAAGATATACCTCGATGTATGCTTTTTATTGATGACATCCTCTTGTTGATAAGACTATAAAGAGAGTTCAAGATGAACATGAGTTATGGAGATCAACCCTAGAATCTAAAGGTTTTCATTTAAGTAGATCTAAAATCAATAATATGGAGTGTAATTTTAGTTATAAGAGATCTAGTGGTGGGGTTGATATTTGGTGATCAGGTGATTAAATAAATTGAATGTTTTAAATATCTTATGTTGATTATCCAAAATGATAGTGAAATACATGGGAATGCTATTAGTAGAAATCAAGTTGGATGGTCGAAGTGGAGGAATGCATCTGGCTTGTTGTGTGATAAAAAATTACTACTTAGAATTACAAAAAAAAAATTCTAAGATGGTGGTAAGACCTACAATGATTCTTGGAGGAGAATGTGGGGCAATAAAATAGAAGCATAAAATAAAGGAATGTAGAGATAAGAATGCTCAAGTGGATGAGTGGCTTTACACTTAGAGACAAAATGCAAAATGAATATATACATGAAAAGGTTAGAGTTGCTCCAGTGCCACATACGATTCAAGAGAGTCACCATAGATGGTTTCGTCTCATAAAACATCAGCCATTTGTTGACCTAATTAAAAGATTATATGTGTTAGATGTGACTTATATTAAGAATGGTAGAGATTGACCTAAGAAGACTTGGTTATGTAGTATAAAAAATGATCATATTTTATTAGAATTAAATGAGAGTTTGACACTTAATTAAACATAATGGAGAAGAAGGATTCTTGTAGCTAACCCCACATCATGGGATAAAGGCTTATTATCATTGTTGTTGTTGTTGTAAGGCATTCAATGAACTTTGTATAGCATGGCTTTGTCATACAAAATAAGCATCAGTCTAAAATGCTTCAGTAAGAAAATTTTTGCTCAACCTATGAGCTAAGCGTCATTATGGTAGAAGCCATCTAATCAATTTGCACTTGAAGTTTTTTCTATCAAGAGTTGTTTTCTTTATCATGCTCAAGTGCTAAGACATTTGCTTACCTTTAGTATCAAACACTTTTTCTTCTCACTTTTGAATAATTTCTAAGATATGTCCTCGAGAAGTCTCTCCTTTATAAAGAAGTGGCCTTTAACATTTATCAATCATCATAACATAGGCTATAAGAAGTTTTTCATTGTCTTGTAAGGCTTTTTCCATAGAGAAGTTATCCCGCTCATTTGATTTTTTTTTTTTTACCATTATTATTGATAAGTACAATAGTTTGTGTTTATAGTGGAGAGGAAATAGTATTAGGCTTTTTAAAAGTTATTTTTCTTTACTAATTGTTAGAAGGAACTTTGTTGTATGTAGATCCCATGATCATTATAAACGCAAGCTCTTGAAAGATGATATAATATTTCTTTTTATTGGATATTTTCATTGGTAGTTTGTAAAGAGAAGAAAAGAAGAAAGCTAAACTTTCTCTATTTCTTTCTAGCAATAGGCATTGTATGTTCAATAGATTTATTTATAGGAAAATACATAGTTGAGTCATCTTTGATTGATCTAGTATGTAAATAATAGCTATCACAAAGGTTTATCGTCACTAAAAACTTCAAATTTATTTAGAGAGATAGTGATTCCAGTAACAGTAGTATATTTTTGTTTCCTTTGCAAATTTTTATTCTTTTGATAATTTTGTGAGGTATAATATGTAGAGAGTCAATCTTTTAAATATCTTCATAAGATTAATGAGTAAATATAAATGAACTAGATACTCTCGTAAAAATAGAAGGTTCAATTCTCAAAGAGATGCTCGATATCAGTCTCTTTTCAAGAGGTAAATTAAGAAGTGTTAGGTCATCGATAGTGAGCTTTGTTTGTTAATATGAATCATTGAAACTACAAGCACCACTTCCAATTTGGATAGCTATTTGGGGAAAAACAATACTAGCCCCAGTAGATGATTCTATGGTGATGATCCTATTAATCATCTATGAAGAAACAATTAAATATTTTCTTATAAATAATAAATATTCAAAATATTTTAATTTTTTATTTCAATTTACATAAAATATAGTTTTTGTTTTAATAGGATAAAATAACTAATATAATTCGTATTTCTAAGTTAAAAATCTAAAGTAAAAAAGGATAAGGTTTGGTTACTATTAAAATTTAATTTAATCCCCTTAAAATGGAGAGATAGATTGAGTCCATCATGCTCACCATATTATCAGGGGTGTAACTATATAACTAAGTGATATAATTTATAAATATGATATTTTCACAAGAATGAGATAATAGATAATATCTACGTTAACTAATTATACTTACTAACACCTTAAGAAACTCTCGATTAATGAAGTCATAAATATTAACTTTGGTATAATTATTTTGAGATGTTTCTATTATTATGATACACCTTATGTGTAAAGTATATGATTTTTTTTTAATTACTTTGCATTTAAAATAGAAGAAAATTAAAATTTTGAAATTATAATAAACTTGATTATTCTAGTTTGATATTTTTAATATGTTTTATGTTTTAAAAGGTGTCTATCCTAAACATTTCAAGCCATGATACAAAGTAGATAACATAAAGCAAAAATTGAACATAAAACCTAATATTTAAACATGGTTAAATTGGGACCATAGGATTTAAATAAATCAAATCCAATGGTATAGTGGTCATCTTCATCATGGAGATGGTCTAGAACCTTCGACTCACGAGTTAGGCTCAAGGTAGCCTGACCTGAGACAAATTCTTCTCATCTAAGACCTCTCAAGCTAATTCACTCAATAAGATGCAAGAAATGGAGGAGTAATCTATCACATGGCTTAAAGTGCTTGGATGAACACACTTGAGAACAAGACAAGTAGAGATAAGAAAATTCTCACCTTCTTGGGCAAAATAGAGAGGGGGGGCACTAAGACAAATTCTTCTCATCTAAGACCTCTTAAGCTAATTCAGTCAATAAGATGCAAGAAATGGAGGAGAGTAATCTATCTCATGGCTCATCGAGCCATAACATGGCTTAAAGCGCTCGGGTGAACACACTTGAGAACAAGATAAGTAGAGAAAACAAAATTCTCACCTTCTTGGGAACAAGGTGGGTGGGGGGTGTTCAATTTTCTTCGGAGCTCATATGGAAAGCTTCACCTTGCTCAAAAGAACTTGCCTACATGTTTGCTCAAGGTTCCTCCCACTAAATTAATTGTTGGGTGAACCAAGGTCTAGTGAACTTAACGCTATATCTTGGTCTTAGGATTTATTGGGTTGACAAGATGTCCATGGAGGTCTCATTTTGACTCATGGGATTGAGACGATGCTAGATAACTTCTTAATTAAGGCAATTAAATGTCTATTTAAAGGCCATGGTAGACTTGAGCTAAAATCATGGTTACGCTTAATTTACTATTGACTAGAGCTGGATCTAGTGAAGAGAATGCAAGGGAGGTATTGCAAAACTAAGTAGGAGGATAAGCATTGGTGAATCAAGATCCATGAAGTATTTCCCATTTTGTAGACCTCGTCTAGTGAGGATAGAATAGTTTTGATGAGTTACAAACCCAAATTAACTCAATGGGAAATGGGATCAAGTTTCTTCAAGTTAAGGTAATAAAATAAATTTTCTCTCTTGATGAAAGGAAAATAAATTTTGGTGAATTTTAATTAATGGATGCTATTATAACCTATCTCTTTGATTTATTTATTTCACCCATAAACATTGGCCAAACTAATTAAAATATTATTGTGGACATTATCCTTTAGCTCTATGTCAAACAACATAAATGGATTTTATCATTTGGATGGCCATTTTTTATTTAAGAAATCGAGGCATGCTCTTTTGGGTTGAAATTTGACACATTAACCTATAATATTTAATTGACCTACTTGTAATGTTCAAATCAATTTGGGCTCAATCTAGATAATTATTTAGGAAATATTTAGCTACAATGATGCCTAAGGGTTTAATTTATTATGGAAGATATGATGGCCAAAATGAATCCCAAAATAGCACATGAGAATTAATGGGTTAACACCATTCTTAAGACTCTTCGGGCTTTTATGAGATAATAAGAGGAGTGGTTTGATTCAATTTGGGCCAATAAATTTAATTTTTAGGCTTATTTAGGAGTTATTAGCACTAGTTTGGTCAATCAGGTTAAAGAAAGTTAGTTAATTTAACATAATAGAATTGAACCCACCAATGAACACTAAAGTGTCTACTTAATTTTGAATGAAGTCCTTAAAATGTTTAATGGTCATTGGAAATATTTATCAATGTCAACTCAAATTAGATATAAGGTTGCCCTAAGTTTGACCAAAGTTTGGCTTTATGATCGTTATCTCTTTTAATCATTGAAGAATTTATGGGAATATTACTAGAATTAGAACTAACAATTATGATTCATAGGCTTGATAGAGGAAGGAACCTCTTATAAATTTGAGTATAGGGTGAAGCTCAATGGGCTCCGTTGAGTCAGCCATAGATCAAATCCATCAAAATATATTTGAGGTTCACTAAGCCAAACCTCATATACTTATGATCAATTACATGAGCAATTGAATCAATGAGATGAGTTAGATTGCTTGGATTCAACATTTACATTCCCGAAGGAAAGGTTCAACCTAGGCTATAATGGATGTCTACCTTATCACTAGTTAGAGTTAGACCTATAGTGTAGGAAAGATTCAACAAAAGATCTCATACATAAGCTCCTCCTAAGGCTTGCTAGGATAATATAATGAGATAGGTTTTACATGTTGGTTTCTTTGGAAAAATCTTAAACTAAGCACTATTAACATTTCTGATGTCAAAAGAAAGATTGACAAGTGACCCTCCAATATGGGCTCCTCATAAGGCTTATTAGGTATAACCTAATGGGATGTTCAAGTTCAAGGTATTAGTTGCTTAAAGAGGATTTGAAAATTTTCCTTGTTGACATTTTTGATGTCAACCTAGTAGATTCATGATTTTTGATAATTTTAAATTTTATGTTTAAAAATATTTTTTGTTAAAATTTTTAAAAGGAAAATTCCACTAGAAATCATTAAATATCAAATTTGAGAAGTATTTGAGTTTTATAATTTATTTGTGAATCTTAAAGTTGACCTAAGCTACACTATATTTGACTAAGTATTTCCATAAATATTAATTTTTTTTAGCTTACATGTTTTAGCTTTAGGAGTTGTGGGAAAGATGATCATTTGAAATGCCTATTATGTCTTTTAGTTTTCATTTTTGCTTTAGAAGGAGTGGACTTAAGCTCATTTTATCAACCCGAAAATTTTATAATGAGATATTATGTTATTTTACTCTCTTTTCATTTTGTTCATTTTTTATGTCTAAGAAGAAATGTCTAAATTCAAAGTTACACTAGTGAGCTTGTAACTTGCTTGAAAACAACAATGTTAGTTTTGTAAGGAAGGTCCATAGATGCTCATAAATGTTCTTTAAAGTTCCACTAGTAAGGTCCATCATTACCAAAAAAAATTTCATTTTTGTTCTCCATTTTTATATATTTTTACTTTCATTTTTTAAAGCTTTTTTTTTTTGCATATTTGGTAGTTTTATGAATGATTTTTAAGCTTTATTCATTTTCATAATCCATAAGTTCAGTAACATAATGTTGTGAAAAATATTACTATTCATCCAAAATTTTGAAAGCCTTAACTTTATATTAAAAGGTAATGGAATATTCCCAAGCTTATTGACCATTATACCAAGAATAAGAAAATTATAGGCCCTTTAAGTGGTTGTATCCTCAACACATAAGTAATTATGCTTAAAATTGATAATAAATGTTCTTGTTCTTATCAGTTGGTTAAGTTTAGTTGAATGTGATTCCTAATATAGTCGTGTACATAAATAACTATTATATTGAGATGTGTCCAACAAGAACTTTGCCAAGCCATCTTCAAACATCAATGAACTTATGGTATGACACTATGACTTCACAAAATTGGAAATTTCATTTTAAAATGTGTGTACATCTCGACCTCATGTATTTCCCACCTAAAAAATTGATCAATTGAATAAAAGTAGACACCTGAATTTACAAAAAGATTTAATGGAGATCATTAAAGAGAGGTGGTTGGGAAATAAAGTAAACTTCCATGGTGTTACAATTCCATAGTTGTGCCATTGATAGATTTATTGTGGTATTCAGGCTGAGAAACAAGCAACCCGCTTTGATACAACTTATACGAATTAGCACTCCTAGGAAAAGATAAATCAAATATTTATTAATTAGTGAGAGAGATATATAATAGAATAAAAATAACAATCTAAACACAAAGAAAAGAGCAGTACTAAAACAAAATAAAAAAAGAAAGAGAAGCACAAAGATTTATAATGGTTTAGCTTAACAAACCTACATCCATTCTCAAGATCTTCACCAAAAATCTACTAACTTTCTTTTAGCATAACAACCAGAGGTATAGATGCTTCTCTCCTTGATAAGTAATGGAGAAACTATACCCACTCAACTTTTCTTTCAAGAAACTATGGATAACACTCCCTCTCCAAGGTACAAAGAGAACTTCTTACAATAAAATCTTAGACTAATTTCCAAATAAAATAAAATCCCAAGTTAATTCACAAGACTCAAAGGCAAGAACAACCAAAATAAAAGTACAATCTTACCAACATAAGATTTTTAAGGGAAAATAAGAACAAGTAAATCTCTCCATATTTCTCTTAAGTTAATCACTCTTCCCTAAGCCTCATATAAAATTTTCACGTTCAAGCATCTAATTTCTAGGGAGAGAGTTGAAAAAAATTAGAAAAATTAAATTAAAAAAATTGATCCAATCATATTATATAATCCATTCATCTTGTATGATCCTTTTTAAAATACAAAAAAATTAAAAAATATTTCTCAAAAATAGAATCCCAAAAATTCAAGATTAAAATCAAGTAATTACCAAATAAATTAATTGACTTAATCCAATCATCTAAAGTAACTAATAAAAATTTATAATTATTTAGAACGATTAAGATCATACAATACAATTAATTTCCATCTTAAGTTCCCCATCTCAAACTTGCTCACCCTCTATCAATTTTTACTCCAGATTCATGCACGACAGTGGTGGCCCTATCTCATTTTGTTTTTCGCATATCAACTCACACATGTTGTAATAGCCACACCTATGAATATTTACTTAGTCTAGGATAGGGTATAGTTAGGATTTTTTTTATTATGCGACTATTCTGCTTTTGCTTTGCTTGTGTTGGCCATACATTTTATATTTTTATGTAATGTTTACTTGGTGTGATGCTTGCGCATTAGATTAAAAATATATGCATTCTTCTATAGGAGGTAATGTCTAAGGTGGAGGAGATATAATAATTGTGTTTATAATAATAGTTTTTTTTATAGGTGGTTGCTAGCTTATGCTTCTTGTCGAGTATGATATGTTTTACATTGCATGCTATGTTATACATGTGAATGCTAACTTTATTATTTTTTTGTAAGGAATTGAGCAAAATTATCTTTTTATGTAATTTTAAAGTCTAGAAAGAGTTTGTATTAAAGTTAAAGTATGAGTGTGAGTCTCTAATGACCAAAGTTAGGATTATGTGGAGGCAAGGATTAGAAGCAACTATAGTGTGATCACAACAAGTCATAGTGGAGGAAAAAAGAAGGAGTGCTCTAGATCTTCCACTCACCAAAGTGAAAGGGATGCGAGACATTATATTACCAAAGTAGAAAGGTAAAATGAGATCACTAAATCCCCTAGATTGCGGGCCACTAACTTCCAACCTAAAAGTTTTCACTCATTGTTTCTTAGAAATGGTCCAAAAGTATTTCATTATGTTAAAATAAACATTTATATATGTTACAAGACTCCAAAGGGTGTGTCCCTTTAGCATAATTATCAAAAATGTGATATAGAATTAGAACCCATCATCTCCCGGAGCCTAAGCACCATAGGCCAGTACCTAGGTGTCAGCTTTTCTGCTTTTTCACAACATAAGTTATTGATTGTAGCATCGTAGCGCAAGAAAATAGCCAAAGTGTCAAAAGATTATACATTTTAACACTTAAATACTTAATTATTTTGACTAAAATTCTCATACAACACTTAAAACATGACTAAATACATCATTTATAACATAACAAAACACATAGGATATAATTATAAAATACCACAACACATAAAATCTAACATAAGTTTCATAGGCTTTGTCTTTTGGATTAGGACCTTATAATGGATCATTTCCTCCCTTGATGTGCTACATCAATTCCTTCAGACTCCAAGGAACTATTCTCCAAAGAGTTAGAATTTTGAAGGTCTTAAGATGTTCTAGGATAATGCTCTATAACTCATCCAAAATCACCCCAAGTATTCTCACTTGGAGATTTATCTTTCCACTAATTAAGAACATCTCATTAGTGTTATCATCTAATGGTACTTTAGTTATGTTGACATCCTCCACATTAAAAAATATTGGCTGGATAAGTACCTATAAATAATTTCTATCTCCTCCTACAGCAGTATCATCTTGTAAATTTGGAGGTTGGGTAAGTCCTTTAAAAAATATTAGATCTTCCACATTAAAAATATGATTAATGAACATGTGAGGGGAAATTCAAGAACATAAGCATTAGTACCAAATTTTCCAATAATTTTAAATGGCCCATAAGCTCTTACTTGTAACTTTTTATACTTTGTGGAAGAAAATCTCTCAGAACAAATACATACCAATACATAATTACCTATCTCATTTCCTTAAAAAATTATTTTTATCTTTTTTTCAACATACTTAGTATTTTGAACATCCAATTATTTTTTATTTCTTTATGAAGGCCATGAAATTCACATGCAAATGTATATTTTGAATTAGAAAATGCATGAGTAGGTATGCTAGTTAGGTCAATAGGCATCTTAGGATTATACTTGTAAACTATTTCAAAAGGTGATTTGTGGGTTAATCGAGAAATGGTACTATTATAAGCAAATTTAGACGTAGGTAAAAATAAATATCAATTTCTTAAGTTCTTCTCAACTAAACATTTTACTAAGTTTCCTAATATCTTATTAATGACTTCTATTTATCCATCGATCTATGGATGCAATGCAAGGAAGATTCTTAATCAAGTTCCTGTTAGTTTTCATAGAGTTTTCCAAAAAAAAAGATAAATTTAACATTATATTAAAAACTATAGTGGACGGAATCCAACGTAGTCTTACAAGTCTTAAAATTTTTTTAAAAAATAATCTTGCTATATAAGACGCATCATTTAATTTTGAACAAAGTAAGAAAAGTGTCATTTTAAATAACCTATCCACAACTACAAAAATACTATCATGTCTATAAGGTGTTCTAGGCAACCGTAACATAAAGTCCATTGATAGGATTTCCCATGATCAAGAAGGAATAAGAAACAATGTGTAATGACCTACTTTTGAATTAATAATTTTAGTTGAAAATAAGTATAATTCTATATTATGACACATTCAACATCTCTTCAGAAAGTAAAATAGTAAAATTAGTGTTCAATAATATCTTGGGATATTGATTTACCAAAATGTTGAGCTAAACCTCTTGAATGAAGTTTAGAGATAAGGAAGTCTCTTATGGACGCTCGAGGGATGCATAATATATTGCCTTTTCAAAGATACCCATCGATGATAATAAAAGGACTATGAAAAGTCAAGGGTTTAGACTTGTGCTCCAGATAAATGAAATGAAAATCAAGGCAAATTTTATAGTCTTCCTTTAGAGCATCAATTCCAAGGATTTAAAAT
Source organism: Cymbidium sinense (assembly GCA_021442155.1). NCBI lineage: Eukaryota > Viridiplantae > Streptophyta > Magnoliopsida > Asparagales > Orchidaceae > Cymbidium > Cymbidium sinense. The sequence goes on from CM038223.1 coordinate 47,034,864, forward strand.
TCAAAAGACGAGATGACTAGAAAAACCTTATATAAAGCATTTGGTGGTTTATTTCCTACTCTAGGCTTGTGTTAAAGTATGAAGGAAAATTCTTGAATGTTTTCACTCAACTTAGCATGCCTACAATTTAATTTCTTTTAGAAGTTGATGAATTTTAGGGTATGATGATTCGTATTTAGATAAAATGCTTTGTATAATAGATAATGCCATCAATGCTTAAGAGTTTAAAATGATAGCATAAAACTCTCAATCATAAGTAGAGTATTTTTATTTATTATCATTCAACTTCTCACTGAAAAGAGCAATATAGTGATTTTCTTGACTTATTACTCCACCAATTCAAAAAAATAAGGAGTCATAAGTTACTTCAATTATTTTACTAAAATCAAGAGGTTTTAATACATGTGAAGAAGTCACTAAGGACGTTGATATGTCCCATAAACTTTTCAACATATATAGTCTAAGTAAATTTATCTCTCTTTAAGATATCAATGATAAGAGCTACAACGGTGTTGAAGTTCTTAATAAATCTCTTATAAAAATTGATTATTCTATAGAAACTCGTAACATCTATAACAGATTTTAGCATAGGCAAATCTATTGGTTTTCACAGGGTTTGCTTTTAGTCCATCACCAGATACATTGAATCCTAAGAAGATATCCTTAGGTTGACAAAGGTTGAAAAGGAGCTATTACTAGTTCTCCCGTGAACATTGTGATTGGGATTATACATATCCCTATAAACTCTTCTTCAATGGATGAGCTGCTGATTGTTCTGCATGATTCTAAATCTTTGACTAGCTTGCTATATAGAACAACTTCAACCCATTCTTCCAACACATGGGGAAATTACATTTGGCATAAATTCTATAAGCCCACCATCTCTTTCTTATGTTGGAGGATTTTCAACCAGGCTTTGCCCATGGAGAATAATATTAAGCTGAAGGGCATCCACTTGCTAACAAAGTGTCAGCACTGCCAAAATGAAGAGACTATTGAGCATATCTTTTTGCACTATCATAAAGCTCATGCTGTTTGAAATAAATTATTTGATTTATAGAACACTTTGTAAAATTCTTATGATACTTCCCAAATTATTTTATCCTGGTTCAACTCAGGAAACAACATATCTAACAAGCAGGTTCATAATTTTGCTCTTATTCTCACTTTTTAGTACCTTTAGCTTGACAGGAATGAAGCCAAGCATAAACACATTGCCAAGAGTTATGAAGCCATCATACAGTAGGTTCTATGTTACATTCAAGTTCAATTATATGATTTTTTTGAAAAAAATAGAATTAAGAAGAGGGGAAGTACACACTCAACCAGTGAATTTAGAAGCAAGCTTGTCCACTAGATTAAACCAAAACATCATTGGATCAAGATTAATATGGACTACTCCTTCAACCCCAATAGTTGAATGGATAGATTTGGTGGAATTCTCAAGGATTGGTACAAGAAAATCATTTGCATTTTCCATAAAAAATGCCACACTAATTAGCTCCTTGTATGCTAAAGCATATGGCCTTCTCTTTATACTCAAGATCTCTCAAGCATTTCTTAATAATCTTATTTTGTAGTTGTGGTGTTTTAGTTTGGAGTCATTGAGACACCACATAGATCTTAGGGGGTACTTATTAAAGTGAGTGGGTATAAAATTAAGGTATGATGTACCATCTTGAAAGATGGAAACATCACCCTACAATGGACATAATCACATAATAAGCACTTTTAAGGATGATGGTTCTTTGTATATTCTAGAGATCTTTCCCCTATTGTACATGAAAAAATAAAGCAGGGTTTATTTTATGCTGGGTTCTTTAGTTCCTTAGAAAAATAAGCTTCCATATTTAATTACATCCTAAGAAAAAGTGATTTCTTAAGAAAACTCTTGATTAAAGTAATCAATAGATATCTCCAAAGATTTCAAGATTAGACTGTCAAAGAATTAGGTATTTTTGAAAACCAAGTGGGAAGAGTTCAATTTGGAAAGACTTATTTTGGATTCTAAGGGAAGATAAGTAGGGAGCACTCATGATACTAGGAAGCCTAGTGAGTGCTTCAATCTATCTTATAGTGAGGCTTTATATGTTTGAGAGAGAGATTTTATTTTTATTTAAGCTAAAATTTTATTAGAATGTTAGGGCTTATAGTCCATCAATACAAGATTATGAAGATGTCTAAGAGGTGAGGACTTATACTCGTAGCCTAAAGGAAATAAGTAGCCTCGGATCCTAAATCTAAGATGTTTTAGCACAAGCTAAAAATATGACTTAAGTCTAATAAAAAAATTGGTCTATAGTGGTTTACCTCCACAAGAGAGGATAAATTCATTCCAACTCTTCTGGACATAGAGCCTCCTGGAGTGGTCGCCAACTAACACCTCCTACACTTTAAAATCATGTAGGCCAGTCTTATGTAAGTGCAAGATAGCTAAGCTATTATTTAATTAGGAAAGAAACTATAGTCTTAAACTCACTCCTTAAGAGACTAGATTATGACTGGCATGAAAACTTGACATAGACTAATACAAAATTTTACAATATTTTATAACATTTGACACATTCATTTGGACTACGACTAAGGAAAATTATGCCTAAATGCATGATAAAGTTTGATTATTGGCTAAATCAATGGGAGGAGGTGTTCTCCACTACAAGGGATGTCCTCATAGTTCAAGCATTCCCCTATCAAGTAAGAGTGGATACCCTCCCTATTCAAGAGCGAAACCAGATGATATGCATGATTGTTGTAACCTTCAACATTTAGCTAATGGGTTGCTAGATCTTTTAATTATCTTAATTATACCCTAGACATTAAAGTGAGGTTATGAATTATATTTAAAATTTAATTATGAGTTATTTAATGGGGGCAAAAAAATTTATTTGACCCTAAAGAGCCTATCGCATTCAGATCATACATTCAATCATCAAGCTTAAGAAACCTGTGAAAAATATACCATTTTTATTGCACAAGCTAAACATGACAATCAAACATTTATAAATTTCATGAAAGAATCAAAGGCTGGTGGGGCCGAGTACCATCGTATACCCTAAAAAATAAAAGAAGTTGGGTAGCTGAGCTCTACCCTCATACAACCCAGATTACAAAAGAATACTATAATTACAATTGAATAGATGCAACAAATGCTCGAGATTTCCTCTATTCCATTTTTTCCATCTTCTTGTTGTTGGATATCTCATTTGTATACATCTTCTCTTTATTTCCCAAGCCTCTAGTGAGTTACAGAAAGAGTTAGAAAAGATCAAATCTTTGATGATTCCATCATACCTGATGGAATCTCAAAATGCTATGGCGTTCTTCATTCTTTGCTTTTCTTTCATTCTTCTTCCTTTGGTTTGATTTACTCCAAGGCTTCATAGGGCCTCCTAGGTCTTCTCCTTCTAGCCACTGCTCATCTTAAACCCATAGTGCTAAGCCTAATTTCTATTATAAAATTACATGTTTATGGAAAATGAAATCGAACAACACCTTGAAAATAAATGTTAGCTAAACAAACATACTAACCGAGCTATTTATATTTTATAAAATTGGACTAGTGTCCTGTACTTGGTTAACCAAGCCCACCTATCCTAATATGGATTATGCAAAGGGGGATAAGCAACCCGCAAGTAAAAGCATTTATATTTATTTATTATTTAGTGGCCCCCTTAACATAATCCATTGTAGAAAACATCATTAGGCTAATAGCGGCATAACATCTAGTCCATGCATAAATAATCTTAATATCCAATTTATAACATTACATCACAACATACACCATCCTAACTTAGAGCTAGAAGTGGTGATTTAGTATTCTAATGTATGTGCTAAGGTTTGGTGTGGTATGTCTTAGATAAGTTTTTAAATTATGATTATCTAAAAGTTTGGAATTACTTAAGTTAGACATGAGAGGAGGTTTCACTTTAAGTTATTAAAAGAATTAATGGATTCTAATTTATATTTTCCTTTTTTTCACTTAGTAATTACTTAGCATCTAATCATTATAAAGAAAGGAAAGAGGTTTGACCCTCTTGATCCCTACCCTAAGTTAATTTCTAAAAGCATGTAGTTATGATTTTTTTGGTTTCTTAAGTGAATGATTTATTGAATAATTTTATTAACCATAAGTTTGGGTTAATCTCAAAAAATCCTATTCAAACATGAAAGGCATCTTAAGACTAATGAGATTGAATTACTATCACATGGATAATATTACACCATTCCTTTTCATCATCAATAGCATGCATATGATATTGAACTTAACATACCCATACATGCAATGTACATATGTGTATTTTTGGCAAACTTGAATGATTTTTAATGCATATATTTTTGATAGAAAAGAGGGATTCCATTCTTTAACTAAGTATGCATACACATGTATTAGAGATTTAAGCAAATATGTGTCATTGTTAAACCAAGAAAGTGAGGTAATCTAAGACCTCCTTAGGGCTATTTAAAGCCTCATGTTCTAGGAATGTCCAAACTATATACTTGCTTTCTCAAATACATATAAATGTATACATAAGTATAAGAGTGAAAACCATGAAAAAAAAATTTATATTAAGAAATTATTTACCCATGTAAAGTAAAGCTATATCCAAATTCTAATACATGTATACATATGAATGAAATTAAGCGAGTATGTGCCGTTGTTAAACTAGGGAAGTGAGGTAATCTCAGACTTCCTTGGGGATACTTAAAGCCTCATGTTCTCGGGATGTCCAGACTATATATTTATTAACATTCAAACCCATGTAAACATACACATGAATTATAAAAATAGAACAATACTAACATGTTTAAACTATAAGTGAATGTAAATTATATAGAATATTCATAGCTAATGTTAATTTTAATTTTCATCATTATTTTGCATTTTTGAAAATAATTCTGGATTTATTAGTGATAATAATCATGCCATATAATAGGAACAATTCAACACATGCAACTTATACATAACTATGTTCATTTGATTTTTTTTATTTGAAAACATGCATACATGATACATGTGGCATACAAATTTATAATGATTAAAAAGGAATAATTAAACATTGCCAAATGATACATTCAATTACATTAATTTTTAAGGACAATAAAGTCAAATAAAATTCTTTAATATTAACCATAGTTATTTATAGAGTTTGATTTTGGATTTGAATTATTAAAACCTAAGGAGGAGAAATGATATTTGTTGTTTTGCTCTATCCCATGGGAGTGTCTTAATGTATTTAAGAAAAAATAATTAAGTAAATTTCATGGATTCATTAAGTTCAAATCATTAAGCAATTAATTTAATTTTCCTTTCCTATGCTTATTAAATTTAATCAACCACTTAATCATGAGCCTCCAATGATATGCCAATGAGAAATTAAAATTTTCAATGCTCATAAAGGGACTTATTGCAATTGAGCACATGTTTAAGAGTTAATTTGATTAAGGAAGAACTAAATTAAGTACTTATATGATTTTTCCACACCCATGGGTTAACCAAGAGTTCCTTAAAGGTCTTTATGTTTTTATTAAACTCATACGGAGAACCCATGAATTGAATTTGAATTATCCAAAATAATTATCATTTTAATTTTATTTATCATCCCATTAATTACTTAATTAATCTTTAATTAACATATACATTAATTAACCCTCCTATGAAAATATAATTAGGGAAATAACTATGAAAGAGGTCCTAATTATTTTTTCTCATCATTCCCATAGTTTATGGTGATTAACCATCATTAACCATTTAAATTTTACTATTCAACATTTTTAATAATCATAAACTTGATTAAGGAGGGCGATTAAGAATAGGGTTTCAAATTCTCCAAATTCTGTGACCAATAAATCCCAAGAAAATAATAGGAGGTAGAGGACATCCCATAGGATCAACCTATCAAATTTGAGATCCATTGGTCAAGTAATTAAGCCTTAATTAGGATAATTAGTCTACACTTTAAACCCTAATTAAATTCTATTCACTATTAAAAAATTAGGGATTTTAATTTTATTAAATTCTTCTTACTTTACCCTTGCCAAAATGGGTTTACTCATATTTTTTAGATTTTTTATAATTACTTATGAATTTTAAGTTTTCTCGATATTTAATGACATTTTAATCACCTAATTAGTCTCCTAAACCATCAACACCACGCTGAAGTTGAAGCAGCATTGCTTTTCACTTGGCACCATAGGATAGGTTATTTAAAACATTTGATGTCGAGGTTGAGTCAACGGCGGTGGATGCAGTTTTGTCTTCACCGTCAAATCTCAGTTCAGACGGTGGAGATTAACCTCATCCTTCTTAATGAATTAAATCAAATTATCTAATAGATTAAATCATGGTCATCCATTCTAATCATGTAAAATGGACGTCCGATGATCCGTCGCATCCCGAATGCTAGAAGATAGACACTGTCCACCTTTTGCCTCTTGATCCGAGCTTGCCAGAGCTCATGGAACATCAGGATCGACTCCAAAACATGTGGGGAAAAGATCTAAGAAGATAGTGGAAATTTCATGTAATCACACTTTACTTGACAAAATATCAACACCTTGGGGATTTTCTATGGTTTGCTAGAGTTTTACCTTACTAGAGCTAGAGACTAGCAGTCCGTCGACTAAGGTAGCTTCATCTTAAAGAGCTCGTGGGACGTTAGGATTGACTCCAAAATATGTGGGGAGAAGATCTAAGAAGATCCTATAGTGGAAATTGCATGTAATCACACTTTACTTGAACAAATATCAACACCTAGGGGATTTTCTACAGTTTGCTAGAGTTTTACCTTACCAGAGCTAGAGACCAGCAGTCCATCGACTAAGGTAGCTTCATCTTAAAGAGACGAAACCTTATTAATCTCGAGCTGCATCCCCGTTGATGCTTTTATGGACCAAGCTCTGCCACTAAGCTCGCTTGAGTTGGTCTTGGAGTTCCTTCTGGTGATCAAATTGATCGAGATCAATTCATTTCAACTCATCAGAGTGAGGGGAAGGTGTAGGAAGAGTTAATTTTAGTTTGGTAGAGATTAGGTGAGATTGGATGGATGGGACTCTCCATATTGAATGATGGCTAGTCTCACTGGCGATAGAGAGCATGAGGGATTTGGGGAAAGGTCTAGAACTACTCAAAATGCATTGAAGAAACTCTCAATGAAGTTTGAATCAATGGGGAGGAGTAAACTCTCCTTCCCAAGTGAACCAAAGGCTAAGATTGGCTTAACCTTTGGCAGTTGTCTGGCTAGGGTAGGTGACCCGAGATGGTAGTGGACTACTGAGGTGGAGGAGCTTGAGAGGCTGAGGTAATGGAATGGGCTGGCATGGGGTGGACCTCCTCCTCCAAGTGAGCTAATGGAAGGCTGAGGGTGATTTACCCTTTCATGATCTAAAGCTGAAATAGCCTTGGGTCAAGTTGGGTCAGTGGTCATAGTGTCCAAGAAGAGCTAAGGGTGGTTGCTAAGGCATGGGGAGTGAGTGAGAGCATCCAAATGGGAATTTGTCCTATTTGGGTGACTTGGTTCAAGGGTTTTGATGAAAATTGGGTTCACGATGGGTTGGGCCCATTTAGGTAGACCTATGGTGACCCAAGGATGACTCATGCCTAGTTTGGTTGGGTTTGGCTCAATTTGACCCATATGGGTCAAATGAGGTTCAAATGGGCCAAGTTGACCGATTTGTCAAATCAGATCAATAAAAGGGTTTGGAAATGTTCAAATGGTCATTTGGAATGTATTGGTGCCATTGGTTTGATTTAATTTGGAGTGGATTTGATTTTGGCTCATATGGGTTCATTTGGGTCAAATGAGTTAAGTTGACCAATTTGGACAAATTGGCCAAATTGGCTTGGGTGGAGGGTAGGTTTTAAGTTCAATTGATCATTTGAGAATAATTCTAGGTGTTGGTTTGAACTAATTTGGTTTAGGGAATGAATTGGTTCAATTTAACCCTTTAGGTCAAATTGAGCTAAGTAGGTCAATTGGGTTCAATTAAAGGTTAGGTTATATTTGATAATCATTTTATGATTGATTAGAGGCATTGGTTTTAATAAATTTGATTTAGGATTTGATTTGACTCAATTTGGCACTTTAGATCAAATAGGGTCAACTCAGGTTAAGGGACCAAATTGGCTTGGTTGGGTTCAATTTTTAGTTGAGCCATGTTCAATACTCAATTAATGATTGATGGGAGTTATTGATTGCAAACAATTAGATTTGGAATAAGATTTAGTTCATTTTAGTCTATAGGGATTAATTGGGCCAACTTGGATCAAGTGATCAAATTGCTTTGGTTTGATCCATTTGATAATGATTGGTCAATCAAGGATGATCAACAATCATCATAGAGGAGATTGGATGGGTTGATTCAACCCAATTTTGTTTGGATTGAAGTTTGAATTAATTTGATCAGTTATGCCACTTTGGGTCAAGTGGACCAAATTGGTTGATTATGTTGAATTGGTGGAATTGGGTGTTGAGAAGAGTTCAATAATGGATTTAAAGGCCTTGATTGCAATTGATTTGGGTTTTATTTGATTTTGGCTCATTTAGACCTTTAGGTTCAAATGAGATAGCTTGGGTTAATTAGACTCATTTAGTTCAACTGGTTTGATTGTAAGTATTGGAAGGGTTTGAAATAGAATATTGAATGGTTGGGATACGTTTGTAAAAATTAAGTTGGGTTGGGTTCAATTGAATGAGCTTGGGTCATGGGATCATGGTGGAATGAACTTAGGTTATGTTGAACTCACTTTTGGAGTGAGGATTCAATCTTCCTGTCATAGGTCTAGGAGTCTTCTAGACACTAAGAACTCCCTAGTCATAGGACACTTCTAATGGCTAAGTGAACACTTAACTTAAGCCTAGAGGCTTAGGGAGCCATAGGGTTTAGATCATGCCTTAGGGGTTAGAATAACCTACCTACCCTATAGCCTAAACCTAACTTATGGCTACCTCCTTAGCCTTAGCCAAACCTCAAATTCAATTCATCCAAATTCAATCCAATCTCAAATCCACATAACTAAACTCCAATCGGATCTCAAATCAAATCAACATTTCGTAAGCCCCATGATTCAATTATATGGAATTAGCCAAAATTCTTTTAATCCAAGCCAAGCACAATTGATTTTCTCAAAACCAATTCAACCATTCAATCAACATACCAAGATCAACAATCGAATTCAATCCTCCAAATCAATTTCAAGTCAAATCCATAACCCAAATCTTTCTTATGACTATGATTTAATTTTGTGGACTTCGCCAAATTTCTTCAAATCAAACTCAATTGATTTCCCTCATCAATCAATTCAATCCTTCAATCATCATTCCAAACCACACCTAAATCTACAATCAAGAGAAGCCAATCTCCAAACAAAAATCAATTCAATCAAACCGAACCTAAGCTTATGATTCAAACCCATGGACTTAGCCAAATCTCTTCAATTCAAATTCAATTAATTTTCTCTCAAATTAATTTAATTCTTCAATCATCATTCCAAACCACATCTAAATCTACAATCAAACCAATCAAGCCAAAATCAATTTAGTCAAATCTAACCTATCCCATTTGACTTGAAATATCCAAATGATCCAAAATCCATTCAAACTCAAATCAATTGCAACCAAAACTATAAACTAATCTCAAATCAATATGCAAACTCAACTCAATTTAATTCAACCCAAAATCAAGTTAGTTTAACCCAATTGGTCCACTTGACCCAAAGTGATCAATTTGATCTATTTGAACAAAATATGAATCCAACCCAAATTGGATTGAGCCAAACCCTCCAAAACCTCCTATGATGATTGTTGATCATCCATGATTGATCAATTGTAAATCAATTGGGTCAAACCAAGTTAATTTGATCATTTGACCAAGTCAACCCACTAAACCTACATGAGCCAAATGATCCAAATTTCACCCTAAGATAAATCAATGAAACCAATGATTCATATCAACCTAAGATTAACCCTTGAACATGACTTGACCATCAATTGCAACAAACCTAGCCCAATTGGCCCTTTGACCCAATTTGACCCAATTTGGCCTAAAAAACCAAATTGGGTTAAATCAAAATCCAACCAAATTGATTGCAACTGATGGCTCAAGTTCATTTCAAATTGATCATTGAACATGATCAAAGCCTTGATTGAATCCAATTTGACCAATTGAACCTAATTAGCCTACTTAGCCTAAATTGACCTAAAGGGTCAATTTGGCCTAAATCATTTCCAAATCCAAATTGATTCAAACAAAAGTCCACAATAACCTTAAATTGACCAATTGAACATGAACTAATGCCTAACCCAAGCTAATTTAGCCAATTTGGCTGAATTACTCAATTTGACCCATTTAACCCATTTGAACCTAAATGGGTCAATCCAAATCTAAGCTAAAAAACCTAAACCAATTACACCAAATACTCATTTGAACCTGACTCAACCTTTAGTTTGACCCAATTTGACCGATTGATCAACTTGACCCAATCTAGCTCAATTTCACCTACATGGGTTAAATTAAGCCAAACCTAATGAAACATAGCATGACCCCTCCTTAGCTCACCTCAGCCCAAATCAAACTCAACTTGAATTGACACAAAATCAATTGGGTTTGGGCCACCACATAGGATAAATAGCCCATTTGAATGGTCAAACCCACTCCCTATCCACTTAGCAGCCTCCTAGACCTCCTAGACCAACTCTATTGAGTTCTACGGTGGTGCTTGGTCCATAGAGAAAATGGTGGGAAGGCATCAGGTGAGCTTCTCAATAGAGCTTCACCTTGTTAAGGCGAAGCTACCTTTGTCAGTTCGCAGCCCGTCTAGAGCTCCGGTGAGGTATTATTCCATTAAATTGAGATTTTCTAGTGTTTTTGGCATTTTTGAAGGAAATGTGAATGACATGCGAATCCAACCATAGAATCATTTGTAGATCACTTCCCTGAAGGTGTGGGGATCAATCCCGATACAATCTGAGCTTCAGCGAGCTCAAATTGGGCATAGGAAGGTGGACGATGTCCGTCTTCCATTGCGTGGGAGAGGGTAGATCATCTGCCATCCATTCCAAGTGATTGGAACGGATGACCATGATCTTACTATTAGATTTAATCTAATTTAATCCTTAAGAATCGTGAGATTAATCTCTACCGCTTGGTCTTTGATCGGACGGTGGAGACAAAAGTGCATCCACCGCCAGCCACGTAGGCATTGTGTTAGACAGGTTTAAAAACCAATCCTAGATGCCATGTGAAAGCATGCCACACACTCCACATGGTGATGGCGGGATTAGGCTTAATTAGGCGTAATTAATTTATTATCATGGCTAAAACTTTGGAAAATAATAACAAATTATAGAAAAATAAAAAATACAAATAAATACTCATTTTAAAGATAATTCAGAGGAGAATTAATTAAAATTATTTCCATTTGATTTTGAATAGTAATTAAAGCTTAATTAGAGTATAATTATAAATTTAGTTAGCTTAATTAAGCCTTAATTACTTGGACAAATGATTTCAAACTATGTGTCCACTCAATGGGATGACTTCTACCTCCCATAATTTTATTGGAAGTTATTACCTAATAATTAGGAGAAATTAATGATTCAAACCTTAATTATCCTATTTAATTAATTAGGTGGTTAATTAACATTTAAAATACTAAGAATTAATTAATTAAGGGTTATTAAGCATTTTAATAGTGAATGGATGAGGGAATGGGATTAGGACCCCTTTTCTAGTTCTTTTCCCAAGTCCATTTCATTTTAAAAGGATTAATTAAGGTGGAAACTATTTATATGATTAATTGGTTAATTAAATGGTCAAATTAAATCAAATTAAAATGGAAGTCATATCAATCAATTAACAATGAAATTAAGGGTTCCTCTTTATGTGTTTAATAGCATAAAGATCCTTAAGGAAATTATGATTAACCCATAAGCTTGGGAAAATCATAAGAGCACTTAATTAGATTCTTTAACATATTTATTCTTTGATTATGAGCCAATTGCATTAGGTCTTTAGGAGCATTGCAATTTTATTTTTCTCACATGTTCATATCATTTGGTGGCTCATAATTAAGTGATTAATCAAGTTAAATAAGCATAGGAAAGGGTAACTAAATGACTTAATCAATAGTTCCAACTTAATCAATCCTTAAAATTTAACAAATTGACTTTCCCTAAATCAATTAAGTTTACCAACATGGGAATGAGATTAAAACAGCAAGTAATCTCTCCTCTTCAAATCAACTCAAATCCAAAAACCAAATTAATAGGAAGCTTTGGTTTTCCTTAAATGATTTTATTTAACATGATTATCTTTAGGAATTAATTTAGTTGAATGAATCACATGCTTATGTTTGGTTATTCCTTTCCAATTACTTTAAATATTGTATGTCATGTGATCTTATGCATTCATTCTTTCAAAATTAATTGAATCATGAAGGTTATTTATGTAAGCTTTCATGTGTTGATTTAACTTAATTATATGTGTGGCTATTATCACTAATAAATCTAAATATATCTTTTAAAGTTTATAATTTGATAATAATATGTGGAGTGATAGTAGTTATAAATACATATAGGACTTGCATGTGTTTATAACTTAGTCATATGATTGTGAATCTTTCTTTCTAGATTCATATATAGATTTACATAAGTTTGAATGTTAATAAGTATATAATCTGGACATCCATGAAATACAGGGCTTTAAGCAGCCCCAAGGAGGTCATTTGATTATCTCACTTCCCTGGTTAACAATGACACATACTTATTTGATTATGTTCCTATGTATTTTGGTATTAGAATTTGGATAGAGCTTTAATCCATATGTATAAATGATTCACTAAAGAAAATACAATCTTTGCATGACTTTCATCCTTATGCTTGTGTATACATTTATATGTATGTAAGATAGCAAGTGTTTAGTCTGGACATCTCAGGAACACAAAGCTTTAAGTAGCCCCAAGGAGGTCATTTGATTACCTGACTTTCCTGGATAATAATGGCACGTACTTGCCTACATCTTTTATACATGTGTATGTATGCTTAATTAAAAGATGAAAAATCCCCTTTTGTTTTTAAAAATACTTACATCCATAATTATTTTAAATCATTGACATACATTACATATAAGTTAGAGCTCCCTTTCTTTTGATTCATATATAGATTTACTTAAGTTTGAATGTTAGTAAGTATATAGTCTAGACATCCCAAGAATATGAGGCTTTAAGTAGCCCCAAGGAGGTCATTTGAATACCTCACTTCCCTGGTTAATAATGACACATACTTATTTGATTTCATCCCTATGTATTTTGGTTTTAGAATTTGGATATGTATTTGATCTATATGTATGCATAATTCAATTAAATAAAATATAAATTCCTAACATTGGAATTCATCATCATTTAAGTGTGCCAATATATATTGCATGTATAGATACATTAAGGTTTGAGTCATATGCATGCCATAAATAATGGAAAGGAATAGTTCAACATGTGCTATGTGATGGTAATTCAATCATGTTAATCATAAGATGCTTTTCACATTGAATAGAATTGTCTAAGGTTCACCTAAACTTAGGATTAATTAAAAAATGCTTAATAATCCATTCACTAAAGAAAACTAAATCATAAAAACATGTTTTAAAAATTTCTTAGGATAGGGATGAAAGAGGGTAATCCTCTTTCTTCTCTTTATAATACTTAGATGTCAAGTGTAAATCAAATGAAACTAAGTAAAACATAAACTAAAATTTGCAAACCACTTAAAAAACTTGAAATGAAATCAACCTTCATGGTTAACTTAAAACAATTTCTAAAACTTAAAAAAATCACAACTCTAATTCTTAGTGAGATATACTACACAAAGCTTACACACATTAGAACTAAGTCACCACTTCTAGTCCTAAGTTAGGAAGCTTTATGTTATGATGTATGTTTTATTTTGTAATGTAATATTTTAGACTGGATGTTATGGTGTATGCCTCATAGACCTGATGTTAGGTCGCTCTCAATCTAAACATGTTTTCTACAGGGGATCGTGCTTAAGGGGTTGTTCAAAAATAAATATAAATATTTTGCTTGCAGGTTGCTTAACCCCTTAAGCTTAATCAAGTTAGGACAGGTGGGCTCGGTTGCCCATATGCAGGGTGCTAAGTCTAAATTACAAAGTTAATTTTTTGGGATTGTATGTATGTGCAGCTAACCTCTGCTTTGTAGGTGTAGTTAGTTTTACTTTTCCCATAAAAATATAATTTTAGCAATAGAAATTAAGATTAGTGCTATGGGTGATTAGGATGAGCAGTGGCTAGAAGGCTTAATCATGTGGTGCCCTATCATGCCTTTGGAGTGGATCAAATCAAGAAAATGAAGGAAGGAGATAGAAGAATAAAGAAGTGAAGACCCCCATAGCATGTATTCATTTATAATTTTAATTATTCTTTTATGTTCCAAGATGTATAAGGGTAGAGCTCGACTACCTAATTTTTTTTCTCATTTCCAAGGTGTACGATGATACCCAGCTGCATCAGCCTTTTATTCTTTTGCATCAATTTGTAAAGTTATTTGATGTTATATTTAAATTGTGCAATAGGATTGGCTCCTTTTCATAATTTCTTAATGTTTTGATGCTTTAATGTGTGGCCTGGATTGGGTAGGCTCTTAGGATAAAATAAATTTTCTATCCAACTAATAACTCATAACCAAGTTTTAAAATAATTAATAACCTCACCATAAAGCCTAGGATTTAAATAAGATAAAGTGCAAGATTTAGCAACCCGTTAGCTGAATGGTTGTATGTCTCACATCATGCATGCATATTTCTTCTTCCTTGAATATGGGGAATCTCCATCATTGCACAATAGGGGAATGCTTGACTTGTGAGGGCATCCCTTGTGGTGGAGAACACCCTCTTCTCATTGATTTATCCAATAATGCATTTCATCATGCATTTAAGCAATAAAATTCCCAATCCTTTATCCAAAATATTATGTCAAAATAAAATAAAATTTGTAAAGATTTTGCATTTATATATTAAGTCATATGCTCATACCACTCATACTCTAGTCTCTTAGGCAGTGGGTTTAGGACTTTTGTCTCTTTTGAATTAAATAACTACCCTAGCTATCTTGCAATTACATAAGACTAGACCACATGGTTTTGAATGGTAGGAGGTGTTAGCTGGCGGCCACTCCAGGCGGTTATAAGTCCAGAGGTTGGATGGTTTATCCTCTCTTATGTAGGTAAACCATTATGTCCATCTTTCACTTAAATTTAGGTTGTGCTTTAATTTGTGGTAAAGCTCCCTAGATTTAGGATTCGAGGTAGCTATTTCCTTCGGGCTATAAGCATAAGTCCTCACTTTTTAGGCATTTTCAAAACCTTGTGTTGGTGGATCATAATCCCTAACAATCTAATAAAAATACATCTCAAATAAATAAATCTCTTCACTTTCAAATGTATAAAGCCCTACCATAGAATAGGTTGGAATGCTCACTAGGTTTCTTAGTATTATGAGAATTTCCTACTTTTCCTTTTGGCTTCTAAAAATAAGTCTTCCACTTGGTCTCTCCCACTTGATTTTCCTAACATAACCAATCCTTTGATAGTTTAACCTTGAAATCTTTGGAGATAATAATTGTCAACTTTAATCAAGAGTACTCTTAGGGAATTTCATTTCTTAATTTGTAAATAACTATGGAGGCTTTCCTCCATAGGGAACTTAAGAACCCAGCTTAATATAAATCCTGCTTTATTTTTTTATATGAAGTAGGGGAAAAATCTCTGGTATATTCGAAAGCCAATCATGCCTTGGGAGTCCTTATTTGGTGATTAAGTCCATTATTGGGTGAAGCCTCTATCCTTCGAGATAGTACATCATACCTTAATGTCGTACTCAATCAATTCAATAAGTACCCTCTAAGTGGTATTCCCCCCTCCCCCACACACATACAAAAATAAACACCACAGGTTAGGACTTAAGTCAATTTGGCTTGGAGCTTGGATAGAAATCAAAATTCAATTGAGGTTATTTGTATTGGCTTGAGATTGATTTTGGATGAGTGGATAAGTAAGGGATGTGGTTTGGTCCATAGGATAGGTTAGACCTATTTTTTCTATGGCATGCCATAAGCTTAGGATATGTCTTCATAAGTCTCTAGACTTGCATTTAGTGTTCCCTTAATCGCTAGAAGTGCCTTATCACTAAGGAGATCCTAGTGCTTAAAAGGTTCCTAAGCATAAGATGAGGAAGGTCCATCCTCACTCCAAAAGTGAGGTCAACATTATTGAGACAAATTATATTAACTTGATCAGCATCTTCAACAAAGTTAATGAACCTCCTTGGAAGCTTGTTTACATTCTATAAGACATTTGGAAACTTAGCAAACTTAAAGTGATGACATTATCTCGTATATATAAGGAAGGCAATCAACAAAGCTTATGGCTAAACAAGGTGAGGCTTTACAAACCACCTACACTTCTTTTGTAATTCAAATAGTATCCAACATATTTTGGTGATAATCTTAACTTACCCTACATCAAAGGTAAGTTTTTGTAATCATTCTTTCGATCAATGAAATTGGAACTTTTATAGAAAAAAAAGGTTCAGTTGATAGAAAAAACACTTCATAAGATTGACATATAATTTTGATAAGGATAATATCAAAATATATCACAAGAAAATGACCAATAAAAGCTTTTATAATAATGTTCATCAATCTCATGAATGTAATGGTGCATTTGAAAGTCTAAATGACATAACTTGCTATTCATAAAGACCAACAGGAGTTTTGAAAGTTATTTTTCATCTTTCACTTGGTCTAATCTTTATCGGGTGATATCCACTTTCCAAATCAATCTTAGAGAATAAAGATGAGCCAAAAATAACAATTAATATCTCATCTAGTCTTGGTATACGAAATTTATATTTTATCATAATTTTATTTACTGCTTCACTGTCAACACACATTCTCCAAGTTTCATCTTCCTTAGGGGTTTGAAAGACTAGTAATGCACAAGGACTTAGACTTTCTTGAATTAAACACTTTAAAAGTTCATCTACTTATCATTTTAATTCTACATGCTCGTTTATGTTTATCCTATAATGTGGAAAATTAGGTATCTATAAACTAAAAAAATATGTAGCATGTTGGATATCTCTTAATGGTAGAAACTTATTGGAAAAATCTTTAGGAGTCAGATCAGAGAATTCAGATAATAGAACTAAGATTAGAGTAGGTATATAGTGTTCCTTGGTTTCAAAGAAAATTTCACAAAGGTAAAGGATAAATAAAAAAATAGGATCAGTGAATTCTTTAACTAAGCATTTAAACCCTAAGGTTATGGTTTGAATTTCAAGAGATCTACACATATCAAAATGTAGATTAGAAATATAATTCTCATAGCTAGATGGTGATATCATGATTAGTGGAAGTTTTGCATTTTTTTTAGTGTGTTTGGATTATGGTTTAGAATTGGGCTTAAGTATAAGTGTAGTAAGAATTCTATGTAGAGTGTAATCGGCTTATTTTTTATGAGTTTTATGATAAACAACCTAATGGTCCTTTTGATATTCTTGAAGACATAAGTGATATCTTGATGTAGCACATAAAAGGATGAAAGGACCTTTCACAAGGTCCAAACCAAATCTTAAACTCAGAAGGACTTTTAGTAGACTTTCGGTTGAGGATTTATGTTTCATGTATTGTATTATGTGCTTATGATTGAATTTCATCATGTTTAAGTGTTGTATATGTGTTATGAATGAAAACATCTGAGTTTATATGTTAATTTGCATAAGTACTATCCTGACACCTAGGCACTACATTTTTTAGGTTTTAATGTTTGAGGACCAAGAAGCTAGCA
Source organism: Cymbidium sinense (assembly GCA_021442155.1). Taxonomy (NCBI): domain Eukaryota; kingdom Viridiplantae; phylum Streptophyta; class Magnoliopsida; order Asparagales; family Orchidaceae; genus Cymbidium; species Cymbidium sinense. The sequence goes on from CM038223.1 coordinate 47,052,718, forward strand.
CTTAACCCTAGAATATGGCACCTCAGCATTGGATTATGGCACTGTGCCATTAGTTCATGGTTTCTTGATGCAATGAAACTAAGGTTCTGACTTTTTTTTCCAGAATTTTAGTAGTTTTCTCCCCCAATGAATGCATTCTTTAGAGTATTGTACTTATTTAAACACTATTTCAAGCCAAATGATAAAATTTTGGCTTTTATGTGTGAAATTAGAGTGAAAACACTTTTGGTTGGAGCTTGGTGGCCAGCCATTCTAGGGATTCAAAGATCCTTCACTGTAGTTTTACTTAGATGAGTAGGACTTCTTCGTATCCCTTCCACTTTAGTAAGTGGAAGATCTTCATTTCTCTTCCACTTTGATAAGTGAAAGTTCAGTGGAATATCTCTTTCTCCACATCCACTGTGACAACTTACTCTCTGAGACCCCCAATCCCTATCAATTTTAGTATCAAAGCCCAAGGTTTGGAGGCATAGAAAAAGTGCTTGTAAAAAATTCATATAAAATCAAAGCAAGGTTATTTCTATATTTTATAATTTGAGTAATTTCCTTTATAGAGTTAGTGATTTTTCTTAGAAAGGCATGCTAAATTTATGTGGTGGGCAATCCTATGAATATTTGTACTACTACCAACAAGTTGTCTCCACTTATAAAGTCTAGCCTTTCCCTACATAACCTCACCATAAACCATCATACTTGAGTGATAACTTGAGTAAGAGAGAGTTCACTAAATAGCCTAACCTAGATACAAGCCATACTTAAAAATTAAAATCATATCTTTAAAGATCTTAAGTTTATTTCTCTTCAAGTTTGCTTAATATTTTGTAGTGTCCACAAGTTACTTTATGTTTATTGAAGGCTAGTTATTTTTAAAATTTATGCATATCATTTGTGTTAAGTTTAGTTCACTTATTACATATTTAAAACTTTCATTGGGAGTTCCACACTTGCAATTTGTTAAATATCATGCCACCTAAGTCTTTTAGTTTGGACAAACTATAGGACGTAATTAGAAGAGTGGATGAGATTTTAATAAAATGTAAGAGAAATTCACTAGGGTAGAAGACCTATCATGAACCTCAATGCACAAATTCAAACATTGAGTATTAGGATTCAAATTCCACCAACTATTCCACGTCCATATGACTTAGAACCAATTGGAGGGGAAAACCTCAACCTTCCTAGAGATGAATATCCTACGAGAAGGCCAAACCTAATGAATACTTTTAGACAAGACCATCTTAGGGTCCAAGAATATTACATGAACCTATGAAACAAGTTAATATAAAAACCCTAATATATGATGGTGTTCATGACCCTAATTGATTTTTAGATTGGTTAACCCAAATGGATGACTTCTTTGATTAGTATCTTATGAATGATAACCAATAGACAACATTTGCTAAAATAAAATTAGTAGATCATGCAAAAATCTATTGGAATAATATTCTAACTAAAGAAGAGAGATTCGATAGAAGCCTCATGACATGGGTAGAAATGAAAATTTTCTTAAGGGCTAAATATTATTCTAGAAATCATGATAAAAAGCTCCATGAATAATTGACTACTCTTATATAAAAGACTATATCAGTAGTGAAATAAATTAATACATTTGATGACTAAATAGCTAAAACTAAATACACTGATCAAGTGTGCCAAATAGCTAGAAAATTTGTCATTGGATTAAGAGAAGATATTAAGAATGAAGTAGAGCTTTTTGATCCCTAGACCCTAAAGAATGACTTTCACTATGCTTTACTCCTAGAAAAGTACAAGAAAAGTTGTATCCACATCTAAGATGAAAGCTCGAGTATCTTCTAAATATCTGCCTATATCTCAATCTCAAGAGCTTATAATTAGACTTAATTCTTCTACATCTAACAACCCCTCTAAAGCAAACCCTAATGAAACTACTTCTAAAAATATGAAAGAAATAATTTGCTTTAAATTTCATAATAAGGTGCATATGAAATATCAATGTAGAATGAAAATCATGTTCTTGCATGAATAAGAAATTTAAAAGGAGAAGAGGATATTGAAGAGATGCATGATGATACACCAGTATCTAATGAAGAACTATATCTAAATATAGATAATATGATGTTAGTTATGAGGTGTATGACTTCTTTTAGGGAAGAAGAAGATTGTAAAAAGAGGAATATTTTTTGATATATATTCAATGTAAGAAGAAGAGGTGTCAAATAATAATTGATCAAGATAGTGCTATGAATGTTATATCAAACCATGCTATCACTAGAGCTACTCATTCAACTAAACATCACCCAGACCATTCCAATTCAGTTAAGTAAATCACACATCCCTAGCTATCACTAACAAATATTTTATTCTAATTAAAATATGTAGCTATAATGATCAAATTTGGTGTGATATTGTTCTAATAAAAATAACTCATATCCTATTAGGATGGCCAAGGCTTTATGACTTGAAAGTAATTCATTATGGGCATAAAAATAATTATGTTTTCAAATGTAATTAGAAAATAATCAAATTATTCTCCATAAAGCCTAATAAAAAGAGATCGATTACACCCCAATCTAGAATTCTTCATGCACCTTCTTACAAACCAAATTCTGAACTACAACTCAAATCCAATTAAGGGAAGAATGCAAAACTCTAGTTAATAGTAATATTGCCATCTAGCAATAAAGAGGGTACTTCTAATATACATTTTAATACATGTTAATCCCTTTGGTTTCAAATTACAACCTTATGGTTTAGATGCTTAACTATAGAGTTAAGTGACCCCACTTCTTTATTTATCTTGCACCTTCAAGAAATCTCTGTTGATGTTAAAGATCACCATATATTTTCCATAGTCTTAGATCTATTATTTAAATTTAATGATTTGGTCCTCGATGACTTCCGTAATGAGTTACCTCCATTAAGAGATATACATTATGCTATAGATTTTATTCCTGCTTTGCAAAAACTTAATTTACTCTATTATAGAATGAATCTAATAGAGCATGCAGAGTTACAATGATAAGTAGATAAACTCTTGAAAAAGGGCTTTATCAAGGAAAGTTTTAGTCCTTTATTGTATCTCCTCTTTTAACTCCTAAGAAAGATGAAACTTGGAGGTTGTGTACTAATATTAGTGTAGTAAATAAGATCACAGTAAAATATAAGTTGTCTATACCTAAGTTTGATGACAAGTTAGGTTTTATTTCAGGATCAAATTTATTCTCTAAAATTGATTTGAGAAGTTGATACCATCACATAAGGATTATAATAGGTTATGAATGGAAGACAATGTTCAAAACTCTTGATGATCTTTATGAATAGTTAATCATGCCATTTGGTCAAATGCACTTAGTACATTCATGAGACTAATGAACACTATAGTGAAATCTTTTATTGGTCAATTCCTTGTAGTCTATTTCGACAATATTTCTATCTATAACCTAGATGAAAAGTCACATCTACATCACTTAAAAATAGTCTTAAGAAAATTAAGAGTAATAAAATTATATATAAACCTTACGAAATATTTTTTCTACCAAAGTGAAGTCATTTCCTTAGGTTTCATTGTATTTATTGATGAATTAAAGGCTGACCCATCAAAAATCAAGTTTATTTTAGATTGACCAACCCCAAAATCTTTTACATGTTAGAAGTTTTCATGGATTAGCAACTTTTTATTGGAGATTTATAAGAAATTTTAGCACTATTGTAGCTCATATCACTGATGTCTTAAAAAGAGATAAATTTACATGGACCGTAGATGTTGAAAGAACAATGCAATGAATTAAAACTCTTATGATTTTCTCACTTATCTTAAGACTTCCTGATTTCAATGAAGTATTTGAAGTGACTTGTGATACATCAATATTTAGAATGGATAGAATATTTAGTCAAGAAAATCATTCAATTACTTTCTTTAGTGAAAAATTAAATGATGCTAGACAAAAATATTCTACCTAAGATCAATAATTTTATGCGATTTTTCTAACTCTTAAGCACTTGAGGCATTACCTGTTACATAAAAATTTTATTTTGAATATTGATTATCGAGCTCTAAAGTTTATTAACTCCAAAAATAAACTAAACCATGAACATGCTAAGTGAGTAGAATACCTTTAAGACTTTTTCTTTGGGCTTAAACACAAAGCTTGGATAAAAAAAACCAGTAGCTCTTATGATTTTATCTTTCAAATCCATAGATTTAAAACTTTGAAGGAAGTCTATTAAATTTTCCTGGATTTTCATTTGATATACTTAGAATATGAATCTTAGCCCTTAACTTTTGATAGCTCATTTATCATTTTAGATGGATATCTTTATAAAAGTAGGCAATTATGTCTTCCTAAAACATCTCTCAAGGAATTTTTTATCTCTGAATTACATTCAGGAGGTGTATTAGGACATTTCAATCAATTAAAGACTCAAATATTAGTTGATCAAAGATTTTATTGGTCATCTCTACGAAAAGATATTGAGCATATAAACCCAATATTACACTTATCATCAAGCTAAAGCTGTCAAATAAAGGCAGGTCATTACCCTTCATTACTTATTCCATCTAGACCTTGTGAAGACATATCCATAAATCTCACATTAGGTTAACCTAGAATTCCTCATGGTACCTTGTGAAGACATATCCATAGATCTCACATTAGGTTAACCTAGAATTCCTCATGGTCATGATAGTATATTTTTCATTGTAGAAAAATTTTATAAGTTCATACATTTTATACCTTGCTCAAAATCAAATGATGTATCTCACACAGTAAGATTATTCTTTAAAGAAATTATCAAGTTGCATGTAGTCCTATCTACTATAATTTCTGATATAAATGTTAAATTTATATCTTATTATGACAAAACACTTTGAAAACTAATGGGAATATAACTAAAATTCTTCTCAACATTCCACCCTCAAACTGATAGACAAATAGAAGTACTCAATATGACATTAGAAAATTTACTAAGGTGTTTAGTTTAAAAGATTTTAAAAATTGAGATTTAACATTACCTACATCTAAATTTACATATAATAATTTCATTATTAAAACAACCCACAAATCACCTTTCAAGATAGATTATGGATATAATCCAAAAATGTTTATTAACTTAGCTAATACACCTACTCATGCATTTTTTTTATTTAAAATATACATTTGCATGTGATTTTTATAGCCTTCATGAAGACATAAGGAAAAAAATTAGAAATACCAAATACTAAGTATGCTAAACAAAAGGATAAAGTTAAAAAAATTTAAAGAGATATGAGGTTGGTGATTGTGTGTTAGTTTGTATCCATCCTGAGAGATTTCCTTCCACAAAATATAAAATATTACAAGTGAGAGTATGTGGGCCATTCAAAATTATTAAGAAACTTAGTACTAATGTTTGTATTCTTGAATCGTCCCCTCACATGTTAATTGCACTTGTTTCCAATGTTGAAGATTTAATATCTTTTAAATGATTTACCCAACCTCCAAATTTGTATGATGATACTTTTGTGGAAGGAGATAGAAATTATTTGTAGGTACCTATCCAGCTAATATTCATTGAGGTGGAGAGCATCATCATAGCTAAGGCACCCATAGATGATAGTATTAATTAGAGATTCTTAGTAAGGTGGAAAGACAAGCCACCAAGTGAGGATACATAGAAGACTTCCCACCCCAAACTTCTTGAAACCTTCAAAATCCTAACTCTTTAGAGAAGAGTTCTTTGAGGCTTGAGGGAGTTGATGTAGCATATCAAAAGAGGAAAGGACCTATCACATGGTCCCAAACCCAAACTTGAACTCAGAAGAACTTTTAGTAGACTTTTTATTATGGATTTATATTTCATACGATGTATTATGTGCTTATGATTGTATTTAATAATGTCTAAGTATTATATAGGTATTATGATTGCAAACATGTGAGTTCATGTGTTAATTTACATAGGTGTAGTCTTGCCACCTAGATGCTACATTTTGTACGTTCAATGTTTTGTGGACCAAGAAGATAGTACTTTGGTGCTGGGATATGGCATCTCAGCATTGGACTATGGCACTATGGTGCTAGTTCATGATGCTTCGATGCTGTGAAATGAAGGCTCTAACTTTTTTTCAGTAATTTGGTGTTTAGGGATATGAGTTTGATACGAGTTTGATTATTATGGTGCTGGTTCATGATCCGTAAACACCATTTCTAACTTAATGAAGAACTTTAAGCTTTTGTGTATGAAATTGGAGTGAAAACTCTTTTGATTGGAGCTTAGTGGTCGGCCATCTAAGGGAGTTCAATGCTTTCCTCCTCAATGGGTTCATCGATGGAGTTTTAATCTAAGTACTCAAGTTTTAAACTTGGGTGATAATGTTCATAATAAGGTCCTCTACCTTAGTGGGTTTATCCTTACTTTCCATAGTGATCTCATCTACCCTCCTTATGAAGTCTTTCTAATCGATTCAAGCTAGCAGACTTGGATGACATGATTTAAGCAAAGCACATGCAATTATGTCACTTCAAATGAAGTTTTAAATATATGTTATGTAAACTAATTTTGGCACAATGAATTGCATAAATTTTTAAAATGATTTAGCCTTCAATATGCACAATTTAACTTTTGGATAATACCAACCATCAAGTAAACATGCAAATAATTTCAAAGTCTTTAAGGATATGAGTTTGATTTTTATGTAAGATTTATATACTAGTTTGGCTATTTTTTTGTGATCTCTCCCTTACTCAAGTGGTCACTCAAGTACCATGGTTTATAGATAGGCTTTAAGTAGGGAAATGCTAGGTTTTATTTTAATGGAGACAACTTGTCAGTAGTAAAATAAATGCTCATAGAATTGCCTATCACGTGAAGCTAGTATGAGTTTACAAGTGAAATCACTAAAATCCATAAAGGGAATTACAAAATAAAAAAATATAGAACTAACATTGCTTAGATTTGATATAAAACACTTATAAATACTTTCTCCATGCCTCCAAACCTTTGATATCAAACATGGAGTGGTCATGAAGAGTCATAGTAGAGGGAGGAAGAAGGAGTGCTTTGGATCTCCCACTCACCAACGTGGAAGGGATGTGAGAAACTTTGTATCTCCCACTCACCAAAGTGGAAGGGATGTGAGAAATTCTACTCACCAAAGTAGAAAGGTGATAAGAGATTACCAAATCCCCTAGATTACTGGCTACTAAGCTCCAACTTAAGAGTTTTCATTTAATTTTACATACAAGCAGTTCAAAAGTCTTTTATTATGCTAAAATAAATGTTTAAATAGGTTACAAGACTCCAAAGGGTGTGTCCCTTCGGGATAACTACTAAAAAGCTGACATAAAATTAGAACTCATCATTTCATGGCAGGCTCGACTTGCTTTTCCAATTTTATAAAGTATCACTGTAGGGTCAGTAGGCCAAAAAAACCAGCCTAGGTGCTAGAATATTGATACATTTTAACACTTAAACACTTAGTGATTTTGACTATAACTGTCATACAACACTTAAACATAATTGAATATATCATTTACCATAAAATACAACACATAGACACAACTATAAAATACCACTGCACATAAAATATAACATAAGCTTCATTGACTTTGTCTTTTGGATTGGGACCTTGTAACAAGTCATTTCTTCGCTTGATGTCTTACTTCAAGTTAGCTCATTTCTCCTACATAGGTTCAAAATTCTCATTATTGAATAAATTAAAGGTCAAAATCATATTTATATAGTAGTTTGATTGCTTCTTTTTCTTTTTTACAAGAGTGTTGCATAACCTAGCTGCAATTGGCCATTATCTATGTTTTTTTTCTTTCATGTGATGTGTTTATTTTACATATGCATGTGTGTTGATTTGTATACTTTATTTCTATATTATGAATGGCTGGGCTCTTTTCTATGCTAAACTTTTAAGTAAAAATCATGTTATTTAAATGGTAATGATTTATAAGATAAGTAAAGCTTTAGGAAAAAAATAGTCTAGATTTTTATAATAAATATACCCACCTCTTTAAAATAGTTACATGCCATGGCATTAACCCCTTGCATAATTTATAAAGACTGTACATTAGGGATAAATAATATTACATCATTACATGTCCTTAGAAATTATACCTGCTCCCCTCCACTTGAATAGACTCATGATATATATTCACTTAGTTGGCTATTTAGAAAGTTGTAAGGCGTCATTAGCTGTTCTGACCCTAACAAGATTGTAAGTCCATGTCAATTTGTTTTGTTCTGATGGTCATATTACTCATTCATCATTCTCTTTCCATAAGCATTCCACTAGATTTAGAGGGAAGTAAGCCTAATTTATACTCTTCTTCCATCTAGACATCATAGGATTCTAGGTCAATCTCTTACTTTGGATTTGAGTTTATAAAATTTCCTTTGATGGCACAATTCATGGATTGTTGACACAAGATTCTTAGCTATCTTGGGTCAACTTCCTTCATGGATAAATAAACTTAAAGTCTGATAACTTGTGACAAATCCATGAAATCTTAAAAGAGCTATGTCTATTGATTTTAGAAATTTCTTACTTATCATTTAAAAATGTCTTGATCCTATTATATTCATTGATATACCTTTTGATGTCATTTTGCAGGCCTTTATTATTGAGAGACCACTGCTATTGGGTTATATTGATTCATCCTCTACTTTGTGGTCCTTATTAAAATGATAATAATTTATTTTGATAGTCATATGACGATGTATAGAACATAATTAAGACTCCATCAATTGAGAGTATCTGTAGGTATCTCCCAAGATGTAATTAATCAAGTGGGGCACATCCCATTAGGATTTGTTCTTGACCTTAGAACAAAATAAAAATTAATTCTTTGGTCATATGTGGAGGGTCTACATAGGTTCTTTTCATAGATATGTTCAAATCATTATAGTCTAATTTTCTTTAGACTTCTATTCATTAACTTAAAAAAAATTATCTTGTAGAGACCCTTCACTCTCTTTTTATTTATTTGTCTCCCTTAATTTTTATGGTTTTTTTTCTTTTACTTTAGCTCTTCCCATCATCATCCTCACCCTTTCATCATCTCACAAAGGCAATGCAGTGATCTTGGTAAAGAGGCTATTTGAGAAGAGGGTAGATTTAAAATAAATATAATAGATGTTCAAGAAGGAGGCAAACACACTATACCATATGACTAACTTTTATTCATAATTACTAAGAGCTACTATTATATATTAATTATTTCTACACAAAAACCAACCATTAAAGTTTTTTAAATCCTTGAATGTAGTTGCTCTATTTTGGAGGTAGTTGTATACAATCAAATTGATTGTAGATATGTATCTTAATTATAATATAGTTTGATCAAGCAAACTAGTTGAGTGCTTGTATATTTTCATTAAGCCTTCTACTATGATTGTTGACCTCACTTTTGGAGTGAGGACCCAATCTTCTCATCTTAGATCTAAGAGTCTTCTATACACTAAGATCTCCTTAGATATAAGACACTTCTAGTGACTATGAGAATACTTAGTCAGAACCTAGAGAATTTAGGAGGATTAGTCTTAGGTTATGTTATGGCTTAGGACCTAGGGAGACCCACCTAGCCTATAGCCTAACCAAACCCATGTCTATCTCCTTGGTCAAAATTTGACCTCAAATCAAACCAATATCAATTGAATCCTAACTCAAATCCAAACTCTAAGCTAAAATCAAATTTATAATAACCCAAACCTAAGCTCTATGATTCAATCTTATTGACTTAGCCAAAATTCCCTCAATCAAAACCTAACTCAACAGATTTTTTTCATAAATCAATCAATCCTTTAATCATCATTTCAAACCTACCCAAAATCAATTCAATCAATCTAACCTAACCCATTTGACTTAAAGGGTCTAAGTGAGCCAAAAATCAAATTAAACCCAAACCAATTGCGATCAAAACTATCAATCAATTCCAAATCAATTATCAAACTCAATTCCACTCAAATCAAACCTAATCCAACTCAATTATCCTGATTGATCCACTTGACCCAAAGTGACCAATTTAATCAAATTGAACCAAACTTTAATCCAACCCAAATTGGATTGGACCAACCCTTCAAATCTTCTCCATGATGATTGTTGATCATCTTGGGTAGCCTAATTGCAATCAATTCAATCCAATCAAGCCAATTGACCCATTAGGCTCACTTGACCCAAAGTGACCTAAAGGACCCTTTTGAACCAAACCTCAATCCAACCCATATTGGATTGAACCAAACCATTCAAAACCTCTTACAATGATTGTTGATCATCCTTGATTGATCAATTATAATCAATTGGGACAAACCAAGTTAATATGGTCATTGGACCAAATTTACCTACATAGGCCAAATGAACCAAATCTCATCTATTCCAAATCAATTGAAACCAATGATTGATACCAACCTAAAATCTATCCTTGAACATGACTTGACAATCAATTGAGCCCAACCAAACCCAATTGGCTTCTTGACCCAATTTAATTTAAAGGACTAAATTGGGTCAAATCAAAATCTAATCCAAATTGGTTAGAACCAATGACTCAAATTCATTCCAAAGTAAATAATGAACTTGATCAAAGCCTTGATTGAACCCAACTTGATCAATTAAACCCAATTGACCCATTTAGCCCAAATTGATCTAAAGGGTCAAATTGGCCTAAATCATTTCTAAATCCAGATTAATTAAAATCAAAGCCTACAATCATTTTAGAATAATTAATTGAACATAAACCAACAACTAACCCAAGCCAATTTGGCCAATTTGGCCAATTTGGCCAAATTGGTCAACTAAGCCCATTTGACCCATATGAATCCAAATGGGTCAAAATCAAATTCAAGCTAAATTAAGCCAAACCAATTGAACAAAAACATTTCAAATACTCATTTCGACTTGATGCAATTTGACCAATTGGTCAACTTGACCCAAACTAGCCCAATTTGACCTAGATTGGTCAAATTAAGCCAAACACATTCAAACCAAGCCCAAACCCTTTGAAACTTAGCATGACCCAACCTTGACTCACCTTACATTAGCCAAAATCCAACCTAAGCCAAATTGAACTCAAATTGACCCATTACCCAATGGGTAAAGCCTCTAAAATGAGACAAAACCCATATTTTGTTGGTCAAACCCATTCTCCTCCCTCTGGTAGCCACCCTAAGCTCCAAATGGACATAAGGATCACTAGCTAACCTGACCCAAAGCTATTTGGGTCAGCCATAAGCCAAGTGGAGGTGAGCTAACCCATGGAGCCCCATTGAAACATATGGAAAACCAAACTGAGCCACGTTAGCCAAGGATGACCACCTCTCCTCCCTTGGCCACTCAAACTGAGCCACTTCTACCTCCTCATGCTGCCCATGGCTATATACAACAATTGAATGCTTACAAAAGGTAAAAAGGATCACAACAGTCTGATTGGAGGAGGGGAGGGGTATACTCTCCTCAGTCTCATTTGAATCGAGACATTGGGAATCCTCTGAGCTTTAACACCTTGATACAAACTCCCCCAAGCATTTTCAGAGCTTCCAAGGCCTCCCCATCACTAGCGATGATGAAATTGAGCCTATTAAAGTAGGACAAGGTCTAACTCCATCCAACTCCACCAAATCTCTATGGTTTTTAAATTAACTCCACCCACACGTTCACCAAGCTCCAGCATGGTGAAATGAATCTTCTCCCGAGCGATTCAAGCACAGGAGACCACTCTAAGCTTAACTCTGATGAGTTTTACTATGAAAGTTGGTCCATAGAGCTGCTGGCAAGGAGTCAAGGCACCATCTTCTCAATAAAGCTTGATCTCTTCAAGGTGAAGCTACCTCAGTTGGTTAGCCTCTAGTCCTGAGCTCCGTCGAGATAAATTCTGGCAAGCTGACATTTTTTAAATTTTTGTTTGGGTTTTTTGAAAGAAATACTAACGTCATGCAAAATCTATTGTTAGATCCCCTTAGATCCTCTACGTGAAGCTTTTGGGATCGATTTTGATGTTTCATGAGCTCCGACAAGCTTAGATCGAGCGAATGAAGGCCGACGATGTCTGTCTTTCATTGCTCAGGGGGCGATGGATCATTCGCCATCTGTTTCATGTGATTGGAATGAATGACCATGATTATTCTCTAGATTAAATTCAATTTAATTCTCTTAGGAAATGCTAGTTTGATACCCACCATGCGATCTTAAATCAGATGGCAGGGATGAAAGCGCGTCCGTCATTGCCACATCAGTTTAAGTGGCCAATCCCATAATGCCACATGGAAAGTGCTGCCACATCAGCAGTCCATGTGTCGTTGATAGGATTATGGGTTAATTAAACTTAATAATTTATTTTAATCATTAAAACTTCATAAATTCATAACTAATTATAAAGAAATCTAAAAAATACAAATAATACTCATTGGAAAGGAAAAACATAGGAGATTTTATTAAAAAAAATTTTCCATTTAATTTTGAACAGCAATTAAGACAAAATTAGGGTTTGAATTTTTACTTAATTAGCTTAATTAAGCTCTAATTACTTGGGCAATTAATACCAAACATGGTATGTGGATATAGTGGGATGACCTTTGGTTCCCATGATTTTCTTGAAATTTATTGCCTAGGTAATTAGGGGAATTGGTAATTCAAATCTCAATTACCCCTTTAATCAATTTAATGAATAATTGAAAATATAAATAATAAAAATTAATTAATTTAGCCCTATTAATCACTAATTAATAATGAGGTAATGAGGGAGAGTGATTAGGACCTCTTTACTAATTACTTTACCAAATTCATTTTATTAAAAAGAGTTAATTAATGTTAGATTTAATTAAGGGATTAATTAATCAATAAATTAACTAAATCAAATCAAATTAAAATATTAATCACCTTAGATAATTAGCAGCCAAACTAAGGGTTCCTCTTTATGTGTTTAATAACATAAGGATCCTAAAAAAAATTATGATTAACCCATAAGTGTGGGAAACCATAAAAGTACTTAATTAGATTTCTTTAGCTTAATTAATCTTTAATCATGAGCCAATTTCATTAAGTCCTTTAAGAGCATTGCAATTTTAATTTCATCCATGTTCATATCATTTGTGGCTCATGATTAAATGATTAATTAAATTAAAGAAGCATAGGAAAGGGTAATTAAGTGATTTGATTAATGATCTAACTTAATTAATTTATAAATACATCTAATTATCTTTCCTTAAGCCAATATGATTACCAACTTGGGAATGGGATTAAAATAGCAAAAGATAATCTCTCTTCTTTAATTTCAATCCAAATCCAAAGTATAAAATTTAAAAGAAGTTTTTATAAGTGGTTTTATTTAATGTGATTGCCCTTAGGAATTAGTGTGGTTGAATGAATCATGTGTTTATGTTTGGCTATTTCTTTCCACTCACTTTAAATGTTATATGTCAGGTAACCTAATGCATTCATCATTTCAAATCTAAATGAATCAAATATAATTTATTTATGTAAGCTTGCAGGTGTTGACTTAATTTATTTATATGTGTGGCTATTATCATTAATAAAACCAAATTTATTTTCCAAAGTTTATAAATTGATAATAATGTTTGAAATGATAATAGTTATGAATACATATAAGAATTTCTTGTGCTTATAGCTTAGTCAAGTGAAGCTCTCTTTCTTAGATTTATATATATAAATCTACATATGTTTGAATAATAATAAATATATAGGTTAGACATCTCGGGTATACGAGGATTTAAGTAGCCCCAAAGAGGTCATTTGATTATCTCACTTTTCTAGTTAATAAAGACAGATACTTATTTAATTTTATTCCTATATATTTTTGTATCAGAATTTGGATAGAGCTTTAACTCACATGCATAAATAATTCAATTAAATAAAATACAATCTTTGCACTATTTTCATTCCACCAATTATGTATACACTTATATGTATTTAAGATAGTAAGTATATAGTCTGGACATCTCAAGAATATGTGGCTTTAAGTAGCCCCAAGGAGGTCATTTGATTATCTCACTTCACTAGCTAACTTATATATTTTATACATGTGTATGTGTATGTGTATGTGATTAAGAAATAAAAATCCTCTTCCCTATTGAAAAATACATGCATTCATGATTACCCAAGCCACTAAAATGTATAACATGTGCATGTAAAGCTTTCTTCCTATGCTCATGTATATAAATCTACATATATTTGAATGATAATAAGTATATAGTCTGAACATCCCAAGAATATGAGGCTTTAAGTTGCCCCAAGGAGGTCATTTGATTATCTCACTTCTCTAGTTAACAATAACACTTACTTTTTTAATTTCATTCCTATGTATTTTTATATTAGAATTTGGATAGAGCTTTAATTTACATATATAGACAATTCAACTAAGTAAAATATAATCTCTTGCATTACTTTCATCCTTATAATTGTATATATATTTATATGTACTTAAGATAGCAAGTATATAGTTTGGACATCCTGAGAATATGAGGCTTTAAGTAGCCCCAAGAAAATTATTTTATTATCTTACTTCCCTAGTTAACAATGACATGTATTTACTCACATTTTTTATACATATGTATGTGTATTTGATTAGAGAATGAAAATCTCCTTCTTTTTATTAAGATATATGCATTCATGATCATTTAAGCGTGCCAAAATGTATTGTATGCATAGGTATAGTAAGTGTTAAGTCATATGCATGTTATAGGTAATGGAAAAGAAGGACTTAGCATATGCCATGTGATAGTAATTCAACCATATTAATCTTAAGATTCCTTTCATGTTGAATAGGATTATTTAAGGTTAACCAAAACTTAGAATTAATAAAATGTTTAATAAGCTATTCACTATAAGAAACCAAATCATAACAATATGCTTTAGAAAACTATGTAAGGTAGGGATGGAGGAGGTTAAGCTTCCTTCTTCTCTTTACAACACTTAGATACTAAGTGTAAATCAAATGAAACAAAACAAAATACAAATTAAAAGTCTTAAATTAACTAAACAACTTAAAATGAAACCCACCATCATGTTAACTTAAATAATTTCCAAACTTAGAGAATTATAACTTTAATGCTTAGTTAAGACATACCACAAAAAGCCATAGCACACACATTAGAATCAAGCCACCACTTCTAGTCCTAATTTAGGACGGTGTATGTGTGATGTTATGTTTTATTTTATGATGTAATATTTTAGACTGTATGTTAGGGGGAATGACTCATAGACTGGATGTTAGGCCATTGTTAGCCTAATATTATTTCTTGTAGGGGATTATACTTAAGGGACTGTACAAAAATAAATAGAAAGATTCTCTTAGTAGGTTGCTTATGCCCCTAAGCATAATCCAAGTTAGGAAAGGTGAACTTGGTTACCCATGTGCAGGATTCTAAGTCCAATTTATGAAATATAACTGTTTGAGATTTTATGTATGTTTAGCTAATCTCTATTTTACCGGGGTAGTTAGATTTACTTTTTCCAAAAATATAATTTTGTAATAGGAATTATAATTAGTGCTATGGGGATTAGGATGAGCAGTGGCTAGAAGTCTTATTCCTGGAGTGCCCTTTGATGCCTTAGAGTAAATAAAATAAAAGGAAGAAAGAAGAAATGAAGAATGAAGACCCCCATAGCATGTATTCAATTTTAATTGTAATATTATTTTATAATTTTGGGTTATATAAGGGTAGAGCTCGACTGTCCATTTTCTCTCTTTTCGGGGTGTACGGTGGTACTTGGCCGCACTGCCCTTTTATTCTTTTGTAGTAGTCTATAAAAATGATTGATGTTATGTTTAGAATGTGTAATAAAATTGCCTCTTTTTATAGTTTCTTTATGATTAATGTTTGAATGTGTGGCCTAGATGCGGTAGGCTCTTAGGAGAAAATTAATTTTTTTGCCACCACTAATAACTCATAATTAAATTTTAAACAACTCACAATCTCATCATAAAGCTTAGGCTATAATCAAGATAATTAAAATATTTAGAAATTCCTTAGTTGTATGTTATATGTTTCACATCATGCATATCATATTGAATCACTCTTGCAAAATGAGAGCCTCCACTCTTGTACTTTTGGGACTGCTTGACCTATGAGAGCAACCCCTCATGGTGGAGATTCACCCTCTTTCTCTTTTGATTTGGCCAACAACCAAATTTCATCATGCATCTAGGCATAAATAATCCTAAAGCCTTTGTCCAAAATATTGGGTCAAAATATTATAAAATTTGAAAATATTTTCGCACTCATACCACTCATGCTCTAGTCTCTTAGGGAGTGATTTAGGACTCTAGTTTCTTTCCAAATTAAATAATAGGTTAAACCATCTTGCAACTCTATCAGACCAGCCCTACATGGATTTAAAATGTATGAGGTGTTAGCTGGCGGTCACTCCAAATAGTTGTAAGTCTAGAAGAGTCGGATGGGTCTCTCTTCCCTTATGGAATGGACCCTTATATCCCCTTTACGCTCAGATTTAGGTCATGCTTAAACTTGTGTTAAGGCTCCCTAGATTTAGGATCTAAGATTGCTTATTTTCTTTCATCTATGAGCATAAATCTTCACCTTTTAGGCATTTCCACAATCTTGTGTTGATGGATTGTAAGCCCTAACAATCTTATAAAATTTCAACTCAAATAAAATAAATCCTCTCACTTTCAAAAATATAAAGCCTCACCATAGGATAGGCTGGAGTGCTCACTAGGCTTTCTAGTATCATAAACATTTCCTACTTATTCTTCTTCAGATCCCAAAATAAGTCTTTCGAACTGAACATTCCCAATTGATTTCTTAAAATAACCAATCCTTTGGTAGTCTTAACCTTGAAATATTTGGAGACAATAATTGACTACTTTAATTAAGAGTATTTTTAAGAAATCTCATTTCCTATGTTGTAATCAACTTTGGAGGCTTACCTCCATAGAGAACTTAAGAACTCGACATAAAATAAACCCCGCTTTAGTTTTCCATGTAATGTAGGGAAAGAATCTGGTATATACGAAGACCCATCATGCCTGAGGAGTCCCTATTAGGTGATTAGGTCCATTATAGGATGATGTCTCTATCTTTTGAGATAATACATCATACCTTATTATCGCACCTGATCACTTCAATCAGTACCCCTACGATTTGCGTGGTGGCTACATGAACCATCTGAAAATAAACACCACAATGATATATATCAATATTATAATGTTGGCATATCCATCATCACATCCACATAATTGTACTTGAGATATATTCATTATGAATATTTAATCATTGAACATAGAACCTAAAAAGAATTATTAATAGAATTTAAATTGCGAAGTACATGTTTGGGAATACTTTAAAACCTTCAAAATGACAAATTCTTAAATAACATGAAAACTATAATAATAAGTACAAGTTGGAATGTAACCAAGACTTTAATAAGAAGTTACATGTCTTCAAAATCTCATAAAAATGTGCTTAAATGATATTCTATTTTCATTGTTTATGTCAAATAAGGTATATCCATCTAAATTAGTTGTAATCATATTTTAATTAAATTTTGAAACATTTATAGTATTTTATTTTGTGGTTATCCCTTTTATAACAAGCATACACCATACAATATAAATTGCACTCACAATAAATTTTACAAAGTCAAATGCCCTTCAAAGATGAAGACTAACTTGAAATTATCTTTGATAGTATGATCATGTTGAACAGTAATTATGATGTGCATAGACTTAAAAACTTAAGAAAATTATATTTTCTTACATGATTTTAAGAATCTAAATATATTAAATTTATGTGAACTATTACTACCTCAAAAAAATGAGTTTTAAACACACAGATGTAATCAAATAAGCGAGAGCCTCTTTGAAGCAGTTGCATACATATAAGTGTATGTGATGCTAGAGAGATACTCTTTGAGATAGAAAATTATCATAATAATAGTGTTATTATCAACATTTGTCTAACAGGTAAATACATCCAAATAATACTACTATGAAGATGGGAACACAAAGTCAAGCATACATACATCACAACACCTTATCACTTCTTCGAATAGAAAACTAACACAACACATAATAATCACATGTTGAAATTCAAAAAAATAATGTTGACAGAAAAATATGATATTTGGATAAAACATTCTTAAGTGATGCTTATTATATACCACTAAAAAACATTTACATTGAGTAGAATGTATTATAAGTTACATATCATGGTTGTTGCAATCCCAATTGTGTCATAGCTCGCATGCACTTAAATCTTATAGTAAACTTTTCTAATGAATAGCCACAAGATAAAAAATATTACACAACCATGTAGCATCCAATATATCTAATTCACTTGCCAAAATATTCTTCTACATAACTCAAGTGTTTTTTTTTTTTTTTTCTTTTGAATAAGCTAATTGATGATGAAACATTGAATCACGTAGTAATAAGAAAACCTAGTGTTATTGGACAAGCTATCAATTCCTAACCGCAAAATTTAATGAAATAGCATGAATTACTAAAGGAGAGGTTTAACTCACCCTTAGGCATGGTATCAATTGTTAAGCATAATCATCACTATGTCTCCATCCTCTTTAAAAAATTTTATTAATAATTAGAAGAAAAGAAACAGCTTAATTCCCAAAAAATAATAAAAAGTATCAAGCATTAATAGCTAATAGATAGTAATAACCACAACGCTAAAGGTTTTAGGAGAGTATTTCATTAGAGCAATTATTAGGGAAATCAACACACCCATTATCCATTCCATTTAACTTAAAACCAAGAATTGCATACAATTAAATCTTATTATTGCAACATAGAAGCATGTAGTTAAATGACTATCTGAAATAGAAGTGGTTAAGTATTGATTAGGTTAACTCATTAGAATGAAACTAGTGGTGAGGCATGCAGTGTTGGAAAATGGGAAGCATCCATTGAAGTTGATGAAGGACCAAAAGCAAGTTAGTTTGTGAAGAAAAAACACATGGGTACCTTCAGCTAGAGCCAACGAAGCAAGAAACAAATGGTTTCTACATTATTTTTAGATGGACAAACAAAATAAAAGAAAATAAAAGTCCAAATTTGATGTTTCTAAAGGTTTTAGATGTTACATATATGTAAATAACAAAAATTGGGTGTAGGATATGTAAGTACTTAAGTTTTAAGTGTTATGTATGTAAACACCCCTAAAAATATATACCAAAAAAGGTAAAACTTATTCTTAAATCAATGATAACTACCTATATATCTTCAACTAAAAGGATAAGTAATTCTAGGAACATATGAAAGCATACATGAAATGTTAAGACCTATACAACTAACGATATTATAAAGAATAATGAAATTAAGATTAAACCCAATGAAAATTAATTTAATTCCAATATGCAATTTGGTGCAAATAATCTTATGAAGAACTTTATATAAGTAGACCTATAAAAAGTAAATAATTTTATAAAATTTACTGAATAACAAACTAAAGACGCCAACATAACATCTTATAAATTGATTTACTAGAGTTATTTTGACATACACTTTAAAGGCTAAAAAAATAACTTTATTAGGAGAGGAGAGAATTCCTTAGATTGCTAATCTTAAGAACCTTAGACAAGACATTTGAAAGATACATAAGTTAGTAATCCTGCACCAAAATAATAAAATAGTTGGCATAAATTTTAAGCACTATAATTAACATACTTAACTAGTAAGATTACTATTAAGAAACCTTGTAATATATCCATTATATTTTTTAAAAACAAAAATCTCCATGCTAAAAATTAATACATAAGAATATGAAATTAGCCATAAAACTTTATATGAATATAGCACATATTATCAAACTTAAGGTTGTATAGAAATACCACGAAATATAACAATTTTCAACAAATTATTTCATATGAATAAGTAAAGCAATAAATATCAATATCCAACTACATAGTTTGCCAAGTCAAGAAGTTTATTTTATATTTAACCTTCATTTCCTATCATTTTAACTATTACTGCTTAATAATTTGTATAATAATAGAAAATTATTCTAAAAAAATCCAACCTTAAATAATTCATATAAGAATAATAAGCTAATCTATGATAAAAAAAATGCATTAGATGAAACTTTAAGAACTATAATAAAGGAATAAAGTAGAATAAAAAAATATACTTAAGCATAAATATAAAACCCAAAACATAACCTTCAACCATGTCCATAACCTTCTTACACTACTTCACACCATCTTCAAGTTACACTTCTTTATTTCAAAAATAAGGAATATCTTGATTGCCCATAATATTGTTCTTTTCCTTCATTTTTTTCTCACTTATCATGTCATCACTAATGATAACAATAATATTATTTAATCACCCTTAATCACATCTTTTATCATCTTAGATTATCTCATCCATATCTAGCTCATGGCCTTCTCCTATTCTTTCTCATTTATCATGTGGTTGACATATTATCCTTACTATCCTTGCTCTTCAACCATTCTATATTTATAGAAAGAAGATATTTTTGACTACACATCAACACTTACATGATCCTCTTACAATGCATTACTTTTCACCTCACTATATTTTTAATT
The DNA here is from genome assembly GCA_021442155.1 of Cymbidium sinense. Classification (NCBI taxonomy): domain Eukaryota; kingdom Viridiplantae; phylum Streptophyta; class Magnoliopsida; order Asparagales; family Orchidaceae; genus Cymbidium; species Cymbidium sinense. Next base: position 47,073,215 of record CM038223.1, read on the forward strand.
TTACCTCTATAAAAAAATACTAACCAAATTAGCCTTTAACAATCATGATCTTTCTACATAGCTTCCATCTAACATCTTTAGGTTTTTCCACCTTTACCTCCATACGGTACACACCATGCTTGCCACTATTAAGACCTCTATTCATTTCTTATGGCACTTTATCTACTTTCTTTAAGTCATGACATCTTTATCTTATAGGAATCAAACTATTATTCATCTTTAGTAATCTCAATAAGCTTTTACCATCACCATATTTGACTCCTTCAAGTTATATTATATTTTAAAGGAGGATTGACTTGATCATCTTCATTAGCTATTATTGACCCTATGAGACTAGAACATGATTGGTATGCACATATGACTTAATCTACAAATGCAAAAAAAAATTTCAAGTTTTATTTCATTTTTGATATATCATTTTGACAAAGGCTTTGGAATTTTTATATGCCTAAATGCATAATGAAGTAGATTATTGGCAAAATCAAGAAATAGAGAGTGAAGCTCCATTGATAGGGGTTGCTCTCACAGTTCAAGCGGTCCCTATTCATGTAAGGATGAATGCCCTCATTTTACAAGAGAGATTCAAGATGATATGTATGATGTGAGACATACAACCATACAGCTAAGGGGTTACTAAATTTTTTAATTATCTTGATTTATGTCCTAGGCTTTATGGTGAGGTTATGAGTTGTTTAAAATTTAGGTATGAGTGATTAATTGGGTAGAAAATTTATTTTTATCCTAAGAGACCAACACATCCAGGACATACATTAAAGCATCAAACATGAAGAAACTATAAAGAGCATGTCATCCTAATGTGCAATTTTAACAAATCATCAATCAATATTTATAAACTACCATAAAATAATAAAAGACCGGTGCGGTTGGGCTCTATCGTACAACCCGAAAAAGAAAATATGGTTAGCCGAGCTTTACCCTTTTACAACCCATAATATGAAAGAATAATTATAATTAGAAATGAATACATGCTATGGGGGGTCTTCTATCTTCTTCCTTCCTTGATTTGGTTTGCTCCTTCCTTGGTTTGGATGTGCTTACTTCAAAGGCATCACATGGCACCCCAATACAAAGCCTTCTGGCCACTGTTCATCCTAATCCCCCATAGCACTAATCCTAAGTCCTATTACAAAATTACATTCATATAGAAAAAAGTGAATCTAACTACTCCTGCAAAATAGAGGTTAGCTAAACACACATACAATCCCAAATAGTTATATGTATAATTTGGACTTAGCACCTTACACATGGGTAACCAAGCCCATCTGTCCTAACTTGGATTATACTTAGGGGTTTAAGAAACTTACATAGAAAGCATTTATATTTATTTTTAAGCAACCCTTTAAGCACAATCCCTTATAGAAAACATGACTTAGCTAAGAACGACCTAACATTCAGTATACGAAGCATACACCCTAACATCCAGTCTAAAATATTACATCACAAAATAAAATATACATCACATCATCATCATCCTAACATATAGCTAGAAGTTGTGACTTAATTCTAATATGTATGTTAAGGCCTTGTGTGATATGTCTTAACTAAGCATTAGACTTATATTTCTTTAAGTTTAAAAAACGTTCAAGTTAACATGAAGGTTGGTTTCACTTTAAATTATTTAAGTGTTTTGCAAATTTTAGTTTATAATTTATTTTGTTTCATGTAATTTACACTTAGCAACTAAGTGTTGTAAAGAGAAGAAAGAGGATTACACTCTTCCATCCCTACCTTAAGCCACTTCTAAAGCATATTAATTTGATTTGATTCTCTTTAGTGAATGGATTATTAAATGATTTTTAGTTAATCCTAAGTTTAGGCTAACTTTAAATGACCTTATTTAATATGAAAGGCTCCTTAGGATTAATCTAATTGACTTACTACCACATTATATATATATATATATATATATATATATATATATATATATATATATATATATATATATATATATATATATATATATATATATATATATATATATAATCATTCCTTTCCATCACACGTAACTTGCACATGATTTTAATACTAAGTGCATCTATACATACAACATATTCTAGCACACTTGAATGATGAATGTGAGTGTATGTTTGAAGTTTATACTTTCATTTTGATTGGATTATATGAACATAAAAATTAAAGCTCTATCCAAATTCTAATAACAAAATACATAGAGATGAAATCACATAAGTATGTGTTATTGTTAACTAGGAAACTAAGGTAATCAAATGACCTCCTTGGGCTAGCTAATGCCTCATATTCCTGCGATGTCCAGACCATATACTTATTAACATTCCAAATATATGTAAATCTATACATGAATAAGGAAAAGAGAGCATTAATTTATACATATCACATGTGCTAATGACTTAGGTGAATGTAAATGCACATATTTTTGGTAACAAAAGTGGATCTTCATCCTTTAATTAAGCATACCTACACATGTATAAAAGATGTAACAAGTACATGTTGTTGTTAAACCAGGGAAGTGAGGTAATCAAATGACCTCCTTGGGGATAACTAAAGCTTTGTATTCCTAGGATGTCCAAACACTTCCTATTTTAAATACATATGAATCTATATGCAACTAGAAAGATGAAAATTATGCAAAGATTGTATTTTTTTTCCTAATTAAATTATTTAAGCATATGAATTAATGCTCTATCAAAATTCTAATATCAAAATACATAAGAATAAAACCAAATGAGTATGTGTCATTATTAAACTAGGGAAGTGAGGTAATTAAATGACCTCCTTAGGTCAAACTAAATCCTGATATTCTCGGAATGTCTAGACTATATACCCATTATTATTCAAACTCATGTAAATCTATATATGAATTATAAGAAAGAGATCCTCATTTAATATACTTAAGCTATAAAATGCATGTAAATCCTATATGTATTCATAACGACTAATATTCTAAGTATTATGATTGATTTATAAACTTTGGAAAATAGTTTTGAATTTATTAAGTGATAATAGACACACATATATTTAAATAAACCAACACATGCAAGCTTACATGAAGGAAATTCATTTGATTTATTAAATTTCAAAGTATGGATGCTTGAAATCAATTGACACACAACATTTAATATGCTTGGAAAGAAATAATTAAATGTAAACACATGATTCATTCAATTAAACTAATTTCTAAGGACAATCACATTAAATGAACTCATTTAAAGAAAACCAAAGTTCCTTTATCAATTTAGTTTTGAATATTTGATTTGATTTAGAGAGGAGGAAGAAGATTCATTTATTGTTTTAATCCCATTCCCACATTGGTAATTTGATTTGGTTTAAAAATCTAATTAGGTGAATTTATTAATTAATTAACTTGGATCTTTAATTAAACTAATTAATCACCCTAAGCTATATTGCCTTAATGTTATTAACTAAATAATTATGAGCCAACATGATATGCCTATGAATGGAAAGTAAATTTATAATGATCCTAGAGAATAAAGGGGCTTAATGCAATTGGCTCGCAATTGATAGTTAATTAGATTAAGGAACTTAATTAATTCTTTTATGGTTTCCCCACACATGTGGGTTAATCATAATTTACCTAAGCACCTTTAGGTTATTAAACACCTAAAGATCTACCCATGATTTAATTAATTCAGATCTAATATTATTATTATTTTAAATTGATTAATTAAACCATCCAATTAATTAATTAAACTTTAATTAATCTTATTTAAATCAATTTTCTTTCAAATGGAATGGACTTGGGAAAAAGCTTGGGAAGGGGGTCCTCATCCCATTTCCTTTTCCCAATCATTGTTCAACAGTGATTAACAATCTTAATAAATTGATTTGTTGCTTGATTAGGGGTTTAGTTAATCATTTATTTAATTAAGAGAGCAATTAAAATTTAAATGAGCAATTTTCCTAATTACCTAAGAAATAAATCCAAAGAAAATTATGGAAGATAGAGGTCATCCCATTAAATGACCACAACAAGTTTGGAATTAATTACTTGAGTAATTAGGAGTACTTAAGCTAATTAATTTTTAAATTAAACTTAAATTAAGCCTTAATTACTATTAAAATTAATTAGGGTTAATTTTAGATGATTCTCCTCTAAAATACCTTTAAAATGAATATTTATTTGTATTTTTTTTTATTTTTCTATAATTTTTTTTGAATTTTGGAAGTTTCAGTCATTAAATACATTAATTAAGCCCTAAATTAATCCAAATCTTGTAGGTGCCATGTAGTCCACTAACGTGGCACACTTTCCACATGGCACCACAGGATTGGTCACTTAAACACGTCCGACTCAACACTGACATGGCACACTTTCCACATGGCACACTTTCCACATGGCACCACAGGATTGGTCACTTAAGCGCGTTCAACTCAGTGCTGAAGTGGTTGGCAGTAGGCACGCTTTAATCTCCATTGTCTGATCTAAGATCAAATGACGTAGATCAAACTCATGGTTCCTTAAGGGATAAAATCATAAAAAGCAAATAGATTAATCACGACTGTTTATTTCAATCATGTAGAATAGATGGTGGGTGATCAATCATCCCCCAAGTGACAGGAGATGGACACCGTCCACCTTTCGTTGCTCAATCCGAGCTCAGCCAAGCTTGGATCGATCGGAGATTGATCCCACACCTTCGCACGAAGGATCTGAAGGGATCCAATGGCTAAGATCATGCAAAATGAAACTCTTCTTCAAAAATCTCCAACCAATTTTTTCTACGAGGTCAGTTTCATGGAATTACCTTGCCGGAGCTCAACACTGGTGGAAAATTTGATTGAGGAAGCTTCGTCTAGTGGAGATGAAGCCCTGTTGAATAGCACGCATGCCAATTTCTTTGTGTTCACTTGGTGGACCACGAACCATCACTATGGAGGTCAGTGTTGATCAAACTCATAATTTTGGTGGCTGGGAAGCTTAGGAGGTGATTCATTCTTGCTCGACGAGGTCTGAGGAAGGTGTGGGTGAAAAGAATTTAGATTTGGTTGAGTCTAGGGGAGTTGGGTCGAAGGCGAGATTGCCCTATTTTGGTTTCAAGCTTTTCGGCAATGGGGAGGCTCGGGATGCTTGAATAGGGCTCTGAGGGTTTCATTTCGGGCTTTAAGGAGTCTCTGAGGGTGTGTGTGTTGAACTTGGATTGAAATAAGGGGGGCATATCCCTCACCCATGGATCAGACAAATAGACTTGGCTCCTAATTTTCAGCCGGTCAGCTGCCATTAGGGTTCCAGAGTGGTTGGTGTCACCTCCACATGGCTCAATTTGGTTGGTGGGAGGCTTGGCTGGTGGCTCAAGGTGGATACCCTCCTCTTTGGGACCAATGGAATTGGATAGTGTGGGGAGGTGAGTTAACTCACTCCCCCTTGGTCCATGGACAACCTAGCCCACTTGGGTCAGGCTAGGTGGGTAGGTCAAAGCCCATTTGGGGTATGTGATGGCTGCCAAGGGAAAAGAGGGGAGTGGGCTTTGCCAATTTAGGCAAAATCCCATGTGGGGAGGAGAATCCAAGGGAGATTGTCTTGGTTTGAGCCCAAATTGAGTTTGGTTAGGTTTTGGGCTGACCCAAGGTGGGTTTAGGATGGGTTGGGTCATGTTTCAATGGGCTTTGGCTTAGTTCAAATGGGTTTGACTCAATTTGTAACCCTTATAGGTCAAATTGGGCTAGGTTTGGTTAGGTAGACTAATTGGTCAAATTGGGTCAAACCAAGGCATGAGTCAAGTTCAAATGATGACTTGAAGTGCTCTAGTTCAATTGGTTTGTGTTAATTTGGCTTAAGTTTAATTTTGGCTCATTTGGATTCATGTTGGTCAAATGGGTCAAGTTGACCAATTTGGCCAAATTGGCTTGGGTTATGGGTTGATTCATGTTCAATTAGTTAATTAAAGATGATTGTAGGCTTTAGTTTGAATCAATTTGGATTTTGTTTGGATTTAAGCCAATTTGACTCTTTAGGTCAATTTGGGCTAAATGGGTTCAATTATGACTTTGGTCAAGTTGAATAATCAATTTGGAATAAACTTGAGCCATTGATTGCAATCAATTTGGGTTAGATCATGATTTGACCTAATTTGGTCTTTTAGGTCAAATTGGGTCAACTTAGCTCAAAGGGCCAGTTGGGTTAGGTTTGGCTCAATTGATGGTCAAGTCATGTTCAATCATTGATCATAGGATGGTGTGAATCAATGGTTTCAATCAATTTGGCTTGGGTTGAGATTTAACTAGTTTGGTTAAGGGTGTTGACTTGGTCAAATGGCCAAGTTGAGTTGGTTTGACCAAATTTATGGCAATTGATCAACCTAGGGTGATCAACAATCATGATAGAAGGTTTTGGTAGGCTTGGTTCAATCCAATTTGGCTTGGATTGTATTTTGGCTCAAGTAGGTCTTTTAAGTCACTTTGGATCAAGTGAGCCTATTGTGTTTAGTTGGGTTAATTTTGGGTGGTTTGAGTTTAGTTAAATTTATATATGAATTTGGGATTGATATATAGCTTTGATTAAAATTGGTTTGGGTTCAAATGGGTTTCAATTCATTTGAATATCTCAAGTTAAAGGGGTTAGGTCAGGTTTGACTTGGCTTGATTTTGGTTTGGCTTGATGATTGTAAGTTTGATTTATATCTAGGATAGTGACTAAAGATATAACTGATTCATGAGAAAATAAATTGAATTTGGCTTGATTTAGATTAAAATTTAACGAAGTCCATTGGATTGGTTTATATGGCTTTAGAAGGATTTTGATTTGAATTGTATTATGGCTTGGTTGATTGAGTGTGATTGTGTTTGATTGTAGATTTGATTGGATTTGATTTATATTTAGGATGAGGGTTGAAGATATAATTGATTCAAGAGAAAATCAATTGAATTTGGCATGATTTGGATAAAGATTTGGCTAAGTCCATGGAATAAATCATGTGGCTTAGGTTTTTATTTTTGACTTTTGATTTGATTATAGATTTCAATCATTTGGTTTGGATTTGGATTTGGTTTTGATATGAATTAAATTTTGTTATGGCTTAAGAAAGTGAGCATAGGTTGGGTTTAAGTCATGGGGTTGGTAGGTCATCCTAATCTCTTAGGCATAATCTAATCCTATGGTTAACCCTTTTAAGTCTCTGGGTTTAGGTTATGTGTTCACCTAATTGCTAGAAGTATCTTATGACTAAGAAATTCTTAGTGTCTAGAAGACTCCTAAATATAAGATGATGTGGATTGAATCCTCACTCTAAAAGTGAGGTCAACAAAAAGGCCCCTAATAGGTGTGGTGTAACTAACAAGGCACACCACACATATTAGCATTGACCAAGATGATCAACCATGTCCAAAAGATTGCAAGTGCTAATGGGGACCATCTAAACCTAAACCTGAGAGGTAGGCAGAATCACGATCATAGTGCAATGCACCTCACCTCATGTTAAGGGTATTAGGGTGCCAGGAGGATTTGATGGGAACTTCATGTCAAGGACATGAAGAGAGGTCCACTAGGGGATCACACATGCATTGGATATGACATGTGAGGGGTTTATGCTGATGGCCGAGAAGAAGAAAATATGTTGGGGATATAAGTTTAAATTTGATTTGATTTGCTTTATGTTTATTTCAGTGTCATATCTACTGGGGATATAAGCTTGAACCCATTGGGGATCAAGGCTGGATTTGATGGATGTAATTTATGTAAATGTGGTATATATCTGCTAGGGAATATCGGTTTGAATCCACCAGGGATCAAGATTGAGTTTCATTTGTTTTAATTTGTTATGGCTCCACTAGAGAGGTCGATTTTGAATTTAATTTATTTGTTTGATTTGTTATATGATTTAGGCTCCACTAGGGAGAAGGGTGTGATTTAACTCCACTAAGGAGAATCAAGTTGGGTTCACTTTGATTTGATTAAACTTATGGACCTTATCAGTCTGTGATGGATCCACTAAGAAGGAGCCACGAGGGCCTTGGCCTATCTTAAATTTACAATTCTAAGGGCTAGTCTACTGGCTGTGGGGTAGGACTATCCAACCTAAAGGTTGCCTTCCGGTGTGCAACGAGTGTGCTAGGAAGAAAGCATAGCAGACTTACATCTTCCAAAGCATGGAAAAACCACTAGGATTATCTGTTGGATGTGCAACAAATCGAACCCAACCTAAGGCGACTACTGAGTGAGTGCTGCTAGGGGCTTATGTCAACTCAAGAGTAGTCAAAGTCAGATTTATCTTAATTTCATTTGATTTGATATGGTTTGTGTGAATTAGATTTAGTTTGTTTTAATTCATGGATCTGGTCGGTGTGTGATAGACCCACTGGGCTAGATCGGGCTTAACCTATCTCAAGTTTACAAATCCAAAAGGGTAGTCTACTGGCCATGGGGTAGAGCTAACCAACCTAAGGGTTTCCTTTTGGTGTCTGATGGCCCCACTGAGAAGGGGCTAGATCGCCTAGCCTCATCCATGCAATCTATGATTATCAATAACCAGTAGTATCCTAGTCTCTTGATCTTGGCTTTCATCTTTGGAGCAGATTGGCGAGTTCCACATAATCCTGAGTGCACCTCGGTCACGATCTTACAGACTTCATGCTTGTCTAAACAACATAACCACATATGATCGAAGGATTGCTGGTATAAGACACCATCCACAAGGGTGTGGGAAAGTTCCATTTGCTTCATTGAGCTTATAACTTCTCTTGAGGGAGTTTTCCTTTATTTAGATAATCCATGATTGGTTTCCTACAATCTACCTCCTTGTCCTTTTTGACAACAGCAACCTCTCCTTCAAGAGAGTACTTTTCGATGAGTTCAATATCAATAAGGGATAAGACTTGTCTATTTTGGACCTTTATTGATATGGACTCATCTTCCGGGCATGCCAACTCCTTGGCAAGCTTGGCTAAAGCATCCGCTATAGTATTTTCTCCTTTAGGGATCTTATATATGATAACCTCTAGGATTTGGTCCAATAATTCAATAGTATACTTATGATAGTGATGGAGCCTAGGCTTTAAAACTTTATCAAACCCAATAATTTGGTTGATGACTAGCTGAGTATCCTAAAAGATGTTGATGTTCTGGATTCTTAGTATAATAGCTAACTCCAGACTGGCAATCAAAGCCTCATATTCATCTTCATTGTTGGTGCAAGGATTAGATAGATGATATAAGAATTCATCATATTACGGTTCAGAGTTAGGAGAACTATTCCTACCCCTGGCTTTCCTGAAAGAGTAGATCATGGTTCTTCTCCTCTTTGAGAGGAAGCCTGTGGTGAAAACATTTCTATATATGGTTGCCTTCCATCCTGGTGGGTGAAAAGGCAAGAATATAAAAATTCATCTTTTTGGGACACCACGCAGATCCGTTGATGTGCTTATTCAGGTGATCAGGTATGTCATCAAGGAATAGTGTAGTATCTCGAAAGATAGAAGTCACTATCCTTTAATAGACCTAATCACCTCAATAAGGACTCTTAAGGACAATGGGTCTACATATGTACCAAGATTCTTTCCCTACTTTACATGGAAAAGTAAACCAGGGTTTATTTTAATTCGGGTTCGTTAAGTTCCCTATAGGGGCAAGCCCCGATATTTAATTCTATCCTAAGGGACGAGATCCCTCAGGAATACTCTCGATTAAGGTAAATGATTGTTGTCTTTAAAGATTTCAATAGGAAAGGACTATCAATCGATTGGTTCAACTTTTAAAGATCAAATGGGATTTTCAAAGAGAGGGAGTTATTATCAAAGCCAAAAGGAAGATAAGTAGGAGATGCTCATGATGCTAAGAAACCTAGCGAGCATCTCAAACTATCCTATGGTTGGGCTTTACATTTTTTAAATTAATTTAATTTATTTGAGTTGAATTTTTTATTAGAAATTTAGGGCTCATGATTCCATAACACAAGATTATAAAAATACCTAAGAGGTGAGGAATTATGCTTATGGCCCATAAAGGAGAAAATCAATCTCATAACATAAATCTAGAGAGCTTTGGCGAGGGCCAGAAGCACAACCTAAATCTAAGGTGAAAATGGGTATTTGGTTTGCCGCCACAAGAGAGGACAAATCATCTGACTGCTTGGACTTACAACCACCTAGGGGTGGCTGCCAACGAACTCCTCATATGATTTTAAATTCATGTAGGTAAGTCTTATACTTTATGCAAGATAGTTAGGCTTTTATTTATTTAGAAAGAGACTAAGTCCTTAAACTCACTCCCTAAAGAGACTAGATCACAGAAGGACATGCTTCAAATGACCTAAATCTAATGCAATTCATATTTCATTTTATTTGTAATTTTGAGCAAATATTTTGACTCAGGCTAATAGAATTAATATGCCTAATGCATGAGAAATAAAGTTATTGACCAAAATCAGCGAGAAAGGAGGAGGTGTATTTCCACCATGGCTCTCAAAGGTCAAGCCAAGTTTCTCTGGCAAAGGTGAAAGCCCTCCAATCAAGAGTGAAGAAAGATTGATTTGTGCATGATATTATAAAAGAAATACTCATCCAGTTAAGGGTTGCTAATTCTTTTATCTTGATTTTTAAACCTAAGCTTTATGTGAGATTTTAAATTCTTTATTTTTATTTTTGTGTTGTTAATTTTGGTAAAAGATATATTTTTTTCTAAGAGCCTAATCCACATCTATGCCATACATAAAATAAGAAAGAAACTAGGAAACTGATGCAACTTAAATGCACAAGCTAAATAAATCATCAATAAATTTATAAAGCTAATCGCAAAAGAATAAGAGGCCATTATGGTCGGGTACCATCTCACAAACCCAAAAACAAATTGAGCCGTGCTCTACCCTTAAACAACCTATATTACAAATGAATTAAATATAATTAAACAAGGAATTCATTGTTATGGGGGTATTCAAGCTTCATTTCTTCATTCTTCTTTTCTTCTTTCTTCTTTCTTCTTCTTTTCTTTTTTCTTCTTTGGTTCCTTCTTTTGGATGGTTGGAAGGTGGATGCTCCAAGGCTTCACATGATGCATAAGATAAGATCTTATGACCAATGCTCATCCTAATCCCCATAACAATCATTCTGAAATCCTAATTGCAAAGTTTACATGAAAAGGAAAAGTAAATCTTGCTAACACCTACAAAATAAAAGTTAGCTAAACAAACTACCAAATCCCAAGCATGTATATCAGACTTATTACCCCACACATGGGTGACTAAGTCCACCTAGCCTATTGGATTATGCTTAGGGGTATAGGCACCTACATTGCAAAACATTTATATTTTTATTTATTACAGCGCCCCTTAAGCACAATCCCCTAGAGAAGACAATGGTTAGACTAAGACTGCCTTACCATTCATTCTATGCATATACATCCTAACATCCAATCTAAAACATATATCATAAAACAAAAAGAAAGCATCAAACCATGCACCGCCCTAACCTAAAGCTAGAAGTGGTGACTTAGCCTAATGTGTATGCTTTAGAGGTTTGTGTGGTATGCTTTGCTATGGCTTTAAGTTAGAATTTCCTAAGTGTGAATCATGCTCAACTTAGAGGAGGGTTTCATTTAAGTGATTTAATTATTTTGGATTGATTTTATTTCATGTTTTGATTAGGTTCAAGTGAATCCTACAATTAATTACTAAGTTATAAAGAGAGGGAAAGAGAAGAGAACTTCTCTTTTCTTCCCTAACCTAAGCAATTTCTAAAGTAGATTCATGTTTTAGTTTTGTTTAGTTAATGTTTTGGTTAAGTGTTTTAATTAATCTTAAGTTTATATGAACTCTAAACAAACTTATTCAAAAATAAAGGCATTTTAAGATTAAACAAAATGAACCAAATTAACAAAATATACATCACTTCATTTCTTTCCCAACATGTATAACATGCATATGGATGAGTCCTAAGGATATCTATACACACAAATGAGAATGTTTAATCACACTTTATGATGCATGATAAGCAATTCATTTAAAGAAATTTGGAAGTTTATAATGCATGATTTTCATTAAGTAGAAAAGGGATTTCTTATCCAATTTTCATATGCACACATGAAAGTAAGAAAGGAATAAGTGAGTACAACGCCATTGTTGACCAGAGGTGTAAGGTACAAGACCAACATAGGGCTACTTAAAGCCTCGCAACCTCGGGGTTGTCCAGACTAATATATCACTTTCCTTAAATACAAACATGTGTACAAAATAAATGAATGGAAAAGAAAGAATGCATAATTTTGTATTTGTTGATTTATTTTGTTTATGCAATTTATATGTGCAAGCATAGGTATCCTTCTTAAGTAATAGTATAGGAATGAATAGGATATGGAATTAGACAAGTGTCAGGTTCTTTTCAAATGAACCATACATCTTACCAAATCCTATTCAAAACCATACTAAAAGACAAGAGAATGGAAACCTATACTAAGAACATCATTATATCTTACTCACATGCAAGCTTATAATTAAAATATAAGTAGCACACTTTCAATTTTGATAATTGATTCATATATTTTGAAAATAATTTGCATTTAATAGTGATAATAGCCATTCATATTTCTACTTTAGCCAACACATGCAAATTTGACATAAAGTAAACATTTTCATTTTAAATTTGAATTTTGAAAAGTATGAATGCATGAAACCACATGACACACATATTTAGCATGTTGGGGAAAGAACTAAAGTAATGAGATCATGTAAAAACATTCACTTTAATTTGATCCTAAAGACAATCTTATGAAATAAGAAAGCTTAAAATAAATCAAAGTTTATTTAAGATGATTTTAGTTTGACTTAGAATTTGATTTCATTTTGAAAATGTGAGTTGAGTTTGTTGTTCCTAACCTATTCCCACATGTGTTTGATATTTTTGTTTAATTTTTAGATGATTAGATTCATTTTAGATTTTTGGTTAGGTTAAAGTATGAATTAAACAAGTTAATTAACCCTTACCTACATCACCTTAGCATAGTTAACCAAATAATTATGAGCCAATGAGAGGACATAAAATCTCACAAGGAATTTAAATTTGTAATGCACCTAGGAAGAAAGGGACTAATGCAATTTTGCTCATGATTAATGGTTAATTAAGCTAAGGGGTTTAGCTTAAGTAATTTCAAAACACCCCTCACACATGTGAGTTAAGTTTTGATTTCCATAATTGAACTTAGGTTCTTGAACACCTAAGCATATACCCAAATTAGATTAATTAAGTTCTGGAAAATTATTTAGAATTTTAAAAAATTAATTAAGATGGTAATTAATGAATTTAAACTTTAATTAAGAGAGGATTAAGGAAAGAAAAGGGGATTTTGGGAATAGCTTAGGGGAAATACCCCAAAATTATTCCCTAAAAAACTATTCTTAATTACATTAAGGGAGTAATTAGGAAATGCATTTGCAATACTCCCAGTTAAATCTTCAATAAATCCCAAGAAAATTAGGGGAGGCAGAGATCATCCCCTAAAATATACCCAAGAATTTTGGGATTAATCAGAGGATTAATTAAGGAGTAATTAGCAAATTAATATTTCTATTAAAAGGAAAAATCAAATAAAGATAAAATTCAAAATCTATTAAAACCAATTTTAGAATATTCTAGATTAAATTTTCTTTCTGAAGAAATTTACCTCATATTTTTTTTTCATTTTTATTTAGGGAGATATGAATTTTTAAAACTTAGAGGATTAATTATAATTAATCCCCTTAGCCCCACAGTACCATGGTGGCGGCGGTCAATGCACTTTACACGTGATGCGCTGTGAGCGGGTCACTTAAACGCCCCCACACGGCGGTGACGGGACGTGGTTTGATACTCATCGTTCGATCAATGATCGAATGGCTAGGGATCACCCCATGGTTTTTAAAAGGATAAATGGATTATAAAACATGAATTTAATCCATCCAAAATGTGTGGAAGGACGGCTGGGACCACCCCTATTCTTCCCTGAGGATCATAGGAACTGTCCATGATCAAAGAGAAGATCCGAGCTCGATCAACCTCGGATTGGAATGAAAACTTGCACACAACATCTAATCCTAATTACAAGCATATCCAATGGTTGAATTCTAATGCCATGACACTTTCTTTCACAAAGGACCAACACCTCTTTAATCTAATGGTCAAAAAATTCCATAACTCGCCAAAGGTGATCACTGACGCTCGATTCCCTTGGAGAAGCTTCGTCTGGTTGAGACAAAGCTGTGGCGAAAGAATTATCTCTTGAGGTTATGTAGATTGCTCTATGGACCAACACCTCCTCCTCTCCTTTGTGGCTTTGATCAAATTGAACTTCTCCTTGCCTTGGGAACTTAAGGGAGAGCTTAGACAAGCTCAATTTGGTCCCCTGAGGGAGTGTGCAAAGGTAATTGAAGTGATTTGGAGTATAGAGGAAATTTGGAAAAGAGTGAAGCTCCCCTATTTTCTCTTGAAGAAAACTGAGATGGCTCTTTCTAAATCCCTCTAAGAAGCTTAGGATTGCTCTCTGATGGCTCCTAACACTCTCTAGCACTCAATCAATAATGAGCATGTGTTAATTGAATTGAATTAGGGGGAGTATATCTCCCCCTATGGCAATCGAACGGTCGAAGCATGATTTGTCATTTTGATCTAATTGTCCATATGTAAAGGGTTGTTTGGGTTGTTTGAAGTTGGAACATGGTCAGTTTGAGCCAAGGAGTGGATTAGTAACCTTGCATGTGCTTCAAATCAAGTGGAAGGAGGTTTTCAAATTGGTTAATTTGAGCTAGGGGTCGATTTTGTCTTGGGTCTATTTGGGCTAGCCCAAACCCATTGGGTTGGGTGCACCACCCTCCATAGGGTCCACTTGACCTATTAGGAAGGTATCAAGTTTATATGAAGAGGGCTTGACCAAATTCCCCATGGATTTGACCAAAATTTGTTCTATTCCATAGGGGTAGAATGGTCATTTGGATAATTTTTGAATTTGAATATGTTGGGTATGTGGAGAAAATAGGTTTGGCCAAGTTTCATTGGATTTGGAATTCATTTGATATGGTTTTCCTCATGTTGACCCATTTAGGTCAAAATGGGTTAACTTGGGTCAAGTTGACCAATTGGTCGAATTGGGTCAAACCAAGGGTTGGGTCAAGTTCCTATGCCATTTGGAATGTTTTGGAGGCTTTTATTTGATTAAATTTGGTTTATTTTTGAGTTTGGCTCATATGGCTTCATTTAGGTCAAATGGGTGAAGTTGACCAATTTGACCCATTTGATCTATTTAAGCTAGGTCATGGGTAGGTTTAGGTTTGGTTAGTCATATGAAGTGGATTGTATCTTTGTTTCCAATCAATTTTGGTTAAGTTTGAATTTGGCTCAACATGATCCCTTTAGGTCAAGTTGGGTTCAAGGACAATTAATAGTTAGGTAGTTGGCCAATTGAGGCTTTGGTCAAGTTCAACAAGTGATTTGGAATGAACTTGACCTATTAGTTTCAATCAATTTGGCTTAGATCAAGTTTTGATACAATTTGACTTTTTAAGTCAAGTTGGGTCAACTTAGGTCAAGTGGCCATTGGGCTAGGTTAGGCTCAAATGTTGACTTGGTCAAGTTCAAACATAGGTCATGAATGAACTTAGAACAATGATTTCAATCAATTTGGCTTATGGTAGATTTTGGCTATGTTAGGTTTCATTTTGGCTAAGTGTTGACTTGGTTTGACCCAATTTGGTTGATTGATCATCCCATGAGGATTGTTGATCATGATGAGAGGTATCAGTGAGTTTGATTCAATCCAATTTGATTAGGATTAGAATTTGGCTCATAAGGGTACTTTAGGTCACTTTGGGTCAAGTGAGTCTAAGTGGGTCAAATGGCTTGGTCAAAGCTTGATTTGAGTTTGATTGAACTTGTATATGGACTTATGATTGAAATATAAATCCAATTGCAAGTGATTTGAAGTCAAATGAGTTCTGATTCATTTGACAATTTCATATTCAAAGGAAAATTTTTGAATTGGATTTTGATTAAGTGATTGAAGTTTGTATTTATATTTGGATTGATGATTGTAGGGTTGATTGAAGCATAAAGGAAAATCAAGAGTTTGGCTTGATTTGAAGTTGATTTAGCTAAGTTCAAGATTTTGACTTGAAAGGCCTAGGTTGGATTTTGAGTGGATTTGAGTTTGATTTTTGGAATTGGTTTTGATTGTTTGAATTTATATTTTATTTATATATGTGAATATAAATGAGAATATAAATGGATCATGAGAAAATTCCATGAATTTGAATGGATTTGGTCATGATCTAGACTAAGTCCATTAAAAGGGAAATTAAAGGACTTAGGAATTTTAAATTTGGAATTTACTTTTCAGATTTGGTTTAATTGATTTGTATTTATATTTCATTTATATATGTTAATATAAATGAGAATATAAATGAGTTATGAGAAAATCCCAAGAATTTGAATTGATTGGTTATGATTTAGGCTAAATCCTTAAGAGGGAAATTAAGGACTTAGGAAATTTTGTGAATTGATTTTGATCTTTGAGTTCAGTTTGATTAGTTTGAATTTATATTTCATTTATATATGTGAATATAAATGATAATATAAATGAATTATAAGAAAATCCCATGAATTTGAATTGATTTGAACATGATTTAGGCTAAGTCCTTAAGAGGAGAATTAAGGATTTAAGAAGGATTTTAAATTTAGAATTTAATTCTTGGATTTGCTTTGATTGATTTGTATTTATATTTAATTTATATATGTGAATATAAATGATAATATAAATGAGTTATGAGAAAATCTCATGAATTTGAATTGATTTGATCATGATTTAGGTTAAGTCCATGAAAAAAAATTTAAAGGACTTAGGAAATTTCATGAATTGATTTTGAATTTTGAGTTTAGTTTGATTGGTTTGAATTTATATTTCATTTATATATGTGAATATAAATGAGAATATAAATGAATTATGAGAAAATCTCATGAGTTTGATTTGGTTTGATCGTGATTTTGGATAAGTCCTTAAGAGAAGATTAAGGACTTAAGAAAGATTTGGACTTAGGAATTACATTCATGGGTTTTGATCATGGATTTCAATCATGTAGCATTGATTTGAGTTTGGAGGAAATCAAATAAGATTGATTTGGAGTTTTACTTGAAGGAAGGAAGGTGAGGAATGATTCAAGCTAAGGGTAGGAAAATTTTCCTAACACTCCTAAGGCATGACCTATTCTTATGGCTAACTCTTCTAAGTCTCTAGGGCTAGGTTAAGTGTCCACCTAATAACTAGATGTGTCTTAAGACTAAGGAACTCTTAAAGTTTAAAAGAAATCATATGCCTAAGATGGAGGGGTTGAGAGCTCATTCTAAAAAAGAGGTCAACAAAGCCGCATCATCAAAGTACATCTCCCAGAGGTGAATGCTGGTGTCCCATAAGTTTATGATTTGTTCATCGGGGAGATCATCACTAAGCAGAGAATCAATAGAAAGTGGATGTGCTGCTAAGAAATCTACATGTGCTTGTCCTTTAACTACATGGAGGGGTATGAAAGTGATATCAAACTGTGATAGAATCATGGACCAATGTGCCAACCATCTGGATAACGCGTTGTGTCATAAGATATTACAGTGGATTGATCCTACAGATCAAGTTCACTTAATAAGAAAGCATGTAATATCGTAGCTTTTGGGATACAAAGATTAAAGCTAGGCAATGCTTCTCAATACGTGGATAATTGGCCTCAACAGGGATTAGACTATGGCTAAAGTAGTAGAGTGCATTTTCCTTCCCTTTATCATTGGTTTGAGCCAACAAAGTGCCAAGGGAGTCATCAAATGCAATAGTGTAGAGTATCAAAGGCTTGCTCAGGATAGGGGCTGTTAGAACTGGTGGTGTCATCAAGTAGTGCTTGATGTCTTTGAAGGCATGCTGGCACTTATCATCCCCCTTGAACTTGGCATCCTTTTTTATAAGTGCTGAAAATGGCTGGCACCTTCTTGATACATTGGATATAAAGCATCTCAGATATGCTAACCACCCTTGGAATGATCTGAGTTGAGTTAAACTCTTAGGGGGTGGCATTTCTAATATCATTTTGATCTTCTCTAGATTGATTTTGATTCCTTAATGTCAAACAATAAACCCAAGGAATTTCCCTAAAGCTACTCCGAATGCACACTTCAGGGGGTTCATTTTGAGATTAAATTATCATAACCATTTAAAAACTACTCTCAAGTCAAAGAGATGGTCTTCCTTTTTTACATATGACTATGAGATCATCAACGTAGCATTCGACTTGATGATGAATGAGTTCATCGAAGATTCGAGTCATGGCCTACTAGTATGTAGCACCAGCATTTTTAAGGCCTAAAGGCAAGACCTTATAGCAAAAAATTTTGATCGGGGTTCTAAAGGCAGTGTTTCTTTCATCTTCGGAGGCCATCTTTATTTGGTTGTATCCATATAAGCCATCCATGAAAGAGAAGATTGCATGAGATGAGGCAATGTCCACCATCAGTTTTGGGATTGGTAGTGGAAATTCGTCTTTTAGACATGCCTTATTTAGATCCTTAAAATCGATGCATTTGCATATTTGGCCATTCTTTTTCTTAACTGGGATGACACTAGCCAATCACGTGGGGTATTTCTCCTCTCGGATGAAACCAGTATTGATCAATTTCTTGACTTCAGAAATGACATGTTGTTTAATGTTTAATCGCATGCGACTAAGAGCTTGCTTGATAGGGTTAGCACTAGGCTCTTTTACTACTTTATGGACCACTACATTAGGAGCCAATCCAGACATCTCTTCCTAACTCCATGCAAAGAAGTCCTTAAACTCAATGAGTAGCTTAACTAAGTCATTGGTTTTAATTTCATTCAACAAGGAACTGATGTATGTCGGATATGGATTGTCTTCAGTCCCTAGGTTGATTTCTTTGAGCTCATCGATGGTTGACTTTATCACCTCTTTGAACTCTGATGGTGCATCTTTGACTTCAAAATCATCTGGATCATTCAAAGTTTCTAAGCACACCTCCTCGTATGAGTTGATGTATTTTGAAAAGAACATATCAGATTCAAAATGATTGGTGATGACTATGTAGTAACTGTCATCATCGATTAGACCCATTATACCGAATCCTAGTTTTGATCTTGATTGAGATTTCTTGCATTTGTTGTTCCATATTCTTTCGAAGTAGTCTAACTTGTGTCTAGACCAAGTATGTAGGATTAACCCTTTCTTTGCCAAATTTAGAAAATAAGGTGAGTACCAATCAAAATTCTATTAAATTTTTATATGAATAATCCTCAAGTTCTACATCAACTTTTGACTTGAGGATGATGCTCCCAGAAAGAACCTTTGAGTCTTCACATCTATGGATGACTTAGGGGCTTCCTTAACTCCCAAACCCTCAACTTTTTATGAGGAAAGTAGGGTTAGAGCTAAGGTTCCCAACTGATGCATAACTATTTCACATAAAGACTTGGATACACTTATGCTTTGCTTTGAATCTTGGTCTTCATCATTGACTGGCTCAAATGTCACCTCTAAAGGAGTTTGCTGCTGAAAAGAGCTTGATGTGTGCAAACCATAAAAGACTCATCCTCTGAACTAGATTTTAAGTCTATATGGATAGCAAGTGTACTTCTGATAGCTGGGATATAAAAAGGTCTTCCACCACTGGGACTTCCTTTAGACTGGCCTCTTCCTCATCCTGGTGGAGATCAGGTCATCCTACCCACTTGTTCGAATGGAGTATCAAACTGTTGGTGGAATCTAATCTCAGGCCCAACATCCTCCCCTGAGTCTGCTTCTTGCTCACTTTTATTTTTTTTTTTTTTCTTTTCCTTTCTTTTTTTTTTTTTTTCTTTTTCTTTTCTTTGTTTTTGTCCTATATGGGGATTTTGACTAAGTTTGTGAGAATAGAATTTTTGATTTTGGGGGAGGTAGTAGGCTACATCCTCATATATCCTGACCTTATGAATTATAAACTGTTTGAGATCTCCTTTGACACAGTATTTGATCCCAGCCCTCACAAACTTCATGCACTGATGAACAGAGGATGGAACCATGTTGTTCTTGTGTATCCACGATCTCCCAAGCAAAGCATTGAAAGATGTATATGAGTCTATAATGTGAAACTTGGCTTCATTCTTCTAATCATCTATCTCTAGTGGCAACTCTATGGAGCCTAAGGCCCTCTCACCTTATTCATTGAATCCTCTCAACATCATCCTCTCCTTTTATAGTTTAGAGATGTTGATCCTCAAGTAGGCAATGGTTCTTAGACTCATAATGTTGACTGATGCACCCGGGTCAACCAAAATTCTAGATAGCATGTATCTTCCAACATCCATTATAATGTAAAGAGGATGGTTATGCTTGATCATCCCTAAGAGTAAGTCTTAATAACTGAATGTAACTCTTAAGATGTCCTTTGAGTGGTCTCCACCTCTCCAATAGCATTCAGTTGAGCTAAGCATATCTCTAGATTTAGTGAGGCATTGATTAGAGATTTTATCATCTCTTTGGATAAGACAAGGGCATCGTATATGCTTAACTTAGCTGATAACTTTCTAAGATGAGCTAAGATGATGTAATCGACTCTTGCTTGGTCCTCCATAAGCATATCCATAGGTGGAGCATTCTGTGGAGGGGTTATCTGCTCACTAGAACTAATGACTTGCTTACCCTTATCCTGAGGTGCTACCCTAGGTGGTAGAACTTTCCCACTATATAGGTTGACTTCAGTGATTTCTTAGAATGATGAGCTTGTGGGAAGTTCTACTTTCTCATCTGGTATACCTACAACTTCTCTTATGGGAACCTCAGAGTTGGATCACTCCATGTCAAACTCAAGAGGTGAACCCGATTAATTTAGAGAAGGAAAATCTGACCTGAATTAGAAAGGAATGGATCAAAACTACTAGTGATATTATTATTTAGACTCGGAGGGCTTTCTATAAGAATAAAAGCATAAACATCAAAAGTAGACAAGATGTAAGTAGAATCAGCCTTCTTCATTAATTTCTTTAATTTGGGTGGAGGTACATGATAGAAATCAAGTAAAGCAAGCAGAGTTAGGGATTTGGGGCCCTTATCCACAGATACAATGCTCCTACTGATAGAAGAAGATCTACCAGAAGAAGTACTAATTGCAATGGTGGAGGGAGTGCTAGACTTGGATGGTAGTTGCACTATTGGAATATCCTGAGCAAGTTGGGTAAGCTACTGTTGCTACTGGGCTATCACCCTCCCCAAGTTATTCTTTGAAACTGGCAAACTTTCATTGGTTTTGGAGGTTTGAGCTGCTTCAGGCACCTGCAAGGAAAGTTTCTTGATCTTAACAATGATCTTTTTAAAGGTATGGGATAAGGAGATTTCCAAAGCTTCTTTGGTCTTAAAAGGATCACAAGTATCCCCAAGGATTACTCTAATAGAACTGGATGGTTATTTTAGTAAGTATTCTTTAGGGATAACTATGGTTCCCGATTTGTAGCTATGCTCAAGCCAGTCCTTAAAAGTGATCTAATCCTCTAAGACATGGCCTTACATGTGGTGGTAGGGGAAATAGCTAAGATCATCGCTCTTGCCAACTTCCTCCAGCCTCTTAGGCTCTGGGAATTGAATGTCAGGTTTCTTCAAGTGGTTCTTGAATATTTTCTTAACTACCTCCTTGGGGTGTTTATTTTTGGATGTATGGGGGGACACCATGCAGATCGTAGAG
The DNA here is from genome assembly GCA_021442155.1 of Cymbidium sinense. Taxonomy (NCBI): domain Eukaryota; kingdom Viridiplantae; phylum Streptophyta; class Magnoliopsida; order Asparagales; family Orchidaceae; genus Cymbidium; species Cymbidium sinense. Next base: position 47,094,884 of record CM038223.1, read on the forward strand.
GATACTTATTGAAGTTGCCGGGTATGACATTGAGGTATCATGTACTTTCTGAAAGATAAAGACATCACCCTTCAATGGACATAATCACCTAATAAGGACTCCTAAAGCATGATGGGTCATCGAATATACCTGAGATTTTTCCCCTGCTTTACAGGGATGAATAAAGTAGAGTTTATATTAAATCGGGTCCTTAAGTTCTCTATGAAGGAAAGCTTCCATACTTGATGACATCCTAGGAAATGAAATTCCCTAAGAATACTCTCGATTAAAGTAAACAATTATCATCTCCAAAGATTTTAAGGTTAGACTATCAAAGGATTAGTTATGTTTGGAAAATCAATTGGGAATGTTCATGGGGAAGACTTATTTTTTGAATCCAAAGAAAGGAAGTAGGAAATGCTCATGATACTATGAGGCCTAGTTGGCATTCTAATCTATCATATGGTTGAGTTTTATATGTTTGAAATTGAAGAGAATTATTTTTTTGAGTTGAAATTTTATTTGATTACTAGGACTTATAATCCATTAACACGAGGTCACAAAAATGTCTAAGAGGTGAGAATTTATGCTTGTAGCCCGAAGGAAATATGTACCTTTGATCCTGAATCTAGGGAGCTTTAATACGAGCTAAAGTATGACCTAAATTTCACCAAATAGGTGGACATAAAGGTTCACCTCCACAAGAGATAATGAACCTTCTGACTTTTGGACTTATAACTGCCTGGAGTGGCTGCCAGCTAACTCCTATAATTTTAAAACCATGTAGTCTATTCTTATGAATTGCAAGATGGCTAGGGTCGTTATTTAATATGAAAGAAACTAGCCCTAAACCCACTCCATAAGAGACTAGAGCATGAGTGGTATGAGCATATGACTTAATCTACAAATGTAAAATCTTTTCAATTTTATTTCATTTTGACACATCATTTAGACAAAGGCTTCAGAATTTTTATATGCCTGAATGCATGATGAAGTATATTATTGGCCAAATCAAATGAGAGAGGGTGAAGCTCCATCAGTAGTGGTTGCTCTCACAGGTCAAGCAGCCCCTATGCGTGTAAGCACAGCGACCCTCATTTTGCAAGAGTGATTCAAGATGATATGCATGATGTGAGATATACAACCATACAGCTAAGGGGTTGTTAAATCTTTAATTATCTTGATTTATGTCCTAGGCTTTATGGTGTGGTTATGAGTTATTTAAAATTATCTTATGAGTGATTAATTAGATCAAAATTTTTTTTTTATCTTAAGAGCCTAACGTATCCAAGTCACACTCTAAAGTGTCAAACATAAAGAAACTATGAAAAAGATGCAATCCTAATGCACAATTTAAACAAATCAACAATCAATTTTATAAACTACCAGTGCGGTCGGGTAAGATCGGTAGCTGAGCTCTACCATTATAAAACCCAATATATGAAAGAATAATTATAATTTTATTAAATGCTATGGGGGGTCTTCATTCTTCACTCCTTCTTTGATTTGGTTATGCTTACTTCAAAGGAATCATAGGGCACCCTAGGACAATGCCTTTTAGCCATTGCTCATCCTAATCCCCCATTGTACTAATCTTAATTCCAATTACAAAATTACATTAAGAATAAAAAAAGTAAATCTAATTACACCTACAAAATAGAGGTTAGTGAAACATACATATAATCCCAAGTAATTATATATATATATATATATAATTTGGACTTAACACCCTGCACATCGGTAACCAAGCATGTCTATCCTAACTTGGATTATCTTAGGGGGTTTAAGCAACCTGTAAAGAGAGCATTTATATTTATTTTTAAACATCTCTTAAGTATAATCCCCTATAGAAAATATGATTAGGCTAAGAGCGGCCTAATATTCAGTCTATGAAGTATACACCCTAACATTCAGTTTAAAATAATACATCACAAAACAAAATATACATCACATCATACAATGCCCTAACATAGAGCTAGAAGTGGTGACTTAATTTTAATGTGTGTGTTAAGGCTCTATGTGGTTTATCTTAACTAAGCATTAGAATTGTATTTCTCTAAGTTTGAAAATTATTCAAGTTAACATGATGGTGAGTTTCATTTAAAGTTGTTTAATTGATTTGTAAATTTTAATATATATTTTATTTTGTTTCATTTAACCTACACTTAGAAACTAATTGTTATAAAGAGAGAAAAGAGGATTGCCCTTTTTCATCCCTACTTTAAGCCACTTTCTAAGGCACATTAATTTGATTTAGTTCTCTTTAATGAATGACATATTGCGTATTTTTTATTAATCCAAATTTTAGGCTAACTTTAAATGACCTTATTCAATATGAAAGGCTTCTTGAGATTAATCTAATTGAATTACTATCACATGAGATATATTGAATCATTCCTTTCCAGCACATGTAACATGCATATGATTTAATACTTAGCATATCTATACATACATTATGTTTTGGCACACATAAATGATAATGAATGTGTATGTTTGGAATTTATTTTCATGGAATTATATAAATATATAAATCAAAGTGCTATCCAAATTCAAATACCAAAATACATAAGGATGGAATCACATAAGTACATGTCATTGTTAACCAAGGAAGTGAGATAATCAATGTCCTCATTAGGGCTAGCTAAAATCTCGTATTCTCAGAATGTCCAGACTATATACTTATCAACATTCAAAATCTATGTATATCTAATATGAAAAAGAGAACATTAATTTATACATATCGCATGTGCTAGTGACTTAGGTGAATGTAAATGCATGTATTTTTGGTAACAAAAGAGGGTTCTTCTTAATTAAGCATACCTACACATGTGTAAAAGATGTAAGTAAGTACGTGTTATTATTAAACTAGGGAAGTGATAAAATCAAATGACCTCCATAGGGCTAAATAAATCCTCGTATTTCGGGGATGTCAGACTAAATACTTGTTATCTTAAATACATATGAATGTATATACAACTATAAAGATAAAAATCATGCAAAGATTGTACTTTCTTTAATTAAATCATTTAGGCATATGAATTAAAGCTCTATCTAAATTCTAATATCAAAATACATAAGAATGAAACCAAATGAGTACGTGCCATTGTTAAACTCAGGGAAGTGAGGTAATTAAATGACCACCTTGGGGCTACTTAAAGCCTCATATTTCCAAGATGCCCATACTATATACCCATTGTTGTTCAAACTCATGTAAATTTATATATAAATTATAAGAAAGAGAGATTTATTTAATATGCTTAAGCTATAAACACATGAAAATTCTATGAGTATTTATAACTATCAACACTCTAAGAATTATAATTGATTTATAAGCTTTAGAAAATAGTTTTGAATTTATTAGTGATAATAGCCACACATACCAACACATGTAAGCTTACATAAAGGTGATTGATTTGATTTATTTAAATTTGAAAGTATTAATGCATAAAATCAAATGACATAGATCACTTAATGTGCTTGGAAAGGAACAATTGAATATAAACACATGATTCATTTAATTAAATTAATTCCTAAGGAACAATTCCAAAGAAAATTAGGGGAGGTAGAGGTCATCCCCTTTAATGAACCCATAAAGTTTGGGGTTAATTTCCTTAGTGATTAAGGAGTAATTAAGCTAATTAAATTTTTTAATGAAACTTAAATTAAGCCTTAATTATTGTTCAAAATCACTTAGAATTAATTTTAAATGATTCTCTCTTGAAATACTGTTAAAATTAGTATTTATATGCATTTTTTAGGATTTTCTATAATTTGTTATAGATTTTTCAAATTTTAGCCATTAAAACTAATTAATTAAGCATAATTAAGCCTAATTAAGCCTACTCCATTTGGCGCCATGTGGTCCACTGACGTGGTGCACTTTTCATGTGGCATCGAGGGATTTGCCACTTAAACACATCCAACTCAGCACTAATGTGGCTGGCGACGGACGGACTTTCATCTCTGACGTTCGATCCGGATCGGATGGCACAGATCAAACCCATGGTTCCTTAAGGGGTTAAATCAAGATTTAATTAGTGAATAATCATGATCGTCTATTCCAATCACATGGAACGGACGGTGTGTGATCGATTGTCCCTCGAGTGATGAGAGACGGAGGCCATCAACCATTCCTCTCTCGATCTGAGCTCACCCAAGCTCGGAATGACTCTAAATGGATCCCACACCTTCGCACGAATGATCCGAAGGGATCCATGATCAAGATTGCAAGGCATGTGATTTTACTTCATAAAGCACCAACCAAAATCATCCAAAGCTTAGTTTTAATGGAGTTACCTCATCGAAGCTCAAGACTAGCGGAGAATCTGATTAAGGAAGCTTCGTCTAGTGGAGACGAAGCCCTGTTGGGCAGCAATTGGATCAATTCCTCATCATTCACTCAAAAGGCCATGAACCTATGATTTGGAGGTCGATGTTAATCGAAGTCCCACGTCTGGAGATTGGAGGGCTCAAGAGGCAATTTGTTCTTGCTCAATGAGGTGTGGTGATGGTGTGTGTGAAGTTAATTTGGGTTTGATGAAGAAATGGGGAAGTCAGACTAAGTGAGGCCTTTTCATATTTCAGGTTGAGGGAAATCAGCAATGGGGAAGCTCAGGAAGCTTGGAAATGTTTCTCGGTAGTTTGTCTCTACCTGTTAGGGCTCTCTAAGGGTCGAATGATTCAGTTTGGATTGAATTGGAGGGGTATACCCCTCTGCCCTTGGATCAAATGGGGTGGATTCATTTGGCTTCTAATGGACATCTAGCTACCGGTGGTGGCTGTGGGTGGCAAAGAATCATCTAGGTGGCTCGGTTTGAGTGGCCAAGGCCAAGGGAGTGGCTGCCAAGGTGGGATGGTGGCTATCCTTGGATTTCAAATGTTCCAATGGGAGAGGTGAGGTGAGTTCACCTCCCCATGGGTCATGGCTGACCCAACCACCCCTTAAGTCAAGTGGGGCAGTATCCTAGGTGCCTAGGTGGACCAATGGGAGGTTGCCAAGTGGTCAAGGAGAAGAAATGACCACTTGAAAGGGTGATTTGTCTCATGTGATACCTTTATGGTCATTTGGCATTGAATTTCATTTGGGCTAGTTCAAAATGAGTCTAATGTGGGTCAACCCAAGTTTTAAGTGATTTGGAATTGATTTTATTCGATTTGACTCAATTTGACTCATGTAGGTCAAACTGGGTCAATTTAGGCCAAACTAGGGGTTAGGTTAAGTTCATATGGTCCTTTAGAATTTTTTTGGTTCAATTGGTTTGATTTAGTTTAACTTAGATTTGATTTTGGCTCATTTGAGTTCATTTGGGTCAAATGGGTCAAGTTGACCAATTTGACCAAATTTGCCAAATTAGCTCAGGTTAGGTGTTGGTTTGGGTTTGATTGACCAATTGAAGATGATTGTAGGCTTTGGTTTGAATTAATTTAGATTTGGTTAAGGCGTAGACCAAATTGACACTTTAGGTCAATTTGGGCTAAATAGGTCAATTAGGTTAATTGGTCAAATTGGGTTCAATTGGGGCTTTGTTCAAGTTCAACAATCAATTTGGAATGAACTTGAGCCATTTGTTTCAATCAATTTGCTTTATATTTTGATTTGACCTAAATTTAGCCTTTTAGGTCAATTTGGGTCAACTTGGGTCAAGAGGGCTAATTAGTTTTAATTTGGCTCAATTGAAGCTCAAGTGATGTTCAAATATTGATTTTGAGTTGGTATGAATCATTGGTTTTAAGGGATTTGGCTTAGATTACAATTTGGCTAGTTTGGGTTCATATGGGTTAAGAGAGTTGACTTGGTTTGACCCAATTTATGATAATTGATCAACCTAGGGTGATCAACAATCATGATAGGATGTTTTGATCGGCTTGGTTCAATCTAATTTGGGTTGAATTGAAGCTTGGCTCAAATGGGTCCTTTAGGTCAATTTGGGTCAAGTGAACCTAAGTGGGTTTAGTTGGCTTGATTTTGGGTTGAGTTGAGCTTAGTTGAGTTTATATATGGATTTGGGATTGATATATAAATTCAATTGCAATTGATTTAGGTTTGGATGAGTTTTGGTTCATTTGGATATTTCAAGTCAACATGGCTAAGTTGGGTTTGACTTGGGTTGATTTTGGTTTTGTTTGATTTAGCTTTTATCAAGGTTAATGGAATGTGGATTTGATTTATATTTGAGAAGATAATTGAGAAAATAATTGATCTATGAGAAAATTAAATTACTTGGGTTTGATTTGAACAGAGATTTGGCTAAGTTCATGGAATTAGATCACATGGCTCAGGAAAGATTTGTTTGGATTTGATATTTAGTTTTAGTATAATTGTAGATTTTGTCAAAGTGATTTGATTGTAGAATTGATTTAGGGGAAAATCAGTTGAGTTTGGATTAATTTGATTATAAGTTTCAATCATTTTATTTAGATTTGGATTTGGGTTTAATTTTGTATAAATTGAATTTGATTCTGGTTTAAGAAAGTGAACATAGGTTGGGCTTATGTCATGGGATAGGTAGATCAACCTAATCCCTAAAGCATAACCTAGTCCTAAGATTAACCCTTATAAGTCTCTAGGCTTAGGTTAAGTGCTCACCTAATTGCTAGAAGTGTCTTATGATTAAGGAAGTCTTAGTATCTAGAAGACTCCTTAAATCTAAAATGGAAGATTAAGAACTCACTCCAAAAGTGATGTCAACAAAAGGACCCCCAATAGGTGCGGTGTAACTAACAAGGCACACCACACATATTGTCATTGATTAAAATGATCAATAATGTCCAAAAGATTGCAAGTGCTAATAGAAATGATATGTATACCTAAACTCGAGAGGTAGATGAAATCACAATCTTAGTGCAGTGCAACTCAACTCATGTCAAGGGCATAAGAGAGCTAGAAGGATTTGATGAGAATTCCATGTTAAGGACATGGAGAGAGATCCGTTAAGGCCACACATGCATCAGAGATGACATGTAAGAGGTTTATGCCAAGGGCATAGGAGGAGGAAATCAATTGGGGATTGGGTATATGAACCTTCTACTAGGGAAGCAGGTTTGAGCTATCCACTAGGAATATAGATTTGAGTTTGATTTCATTGATTTATTTGGGGGTGTATCTGCTGGGGAATACAAGGATTTGAATTTGATTTTAAATATGATTGTTTGATTATTTATTTTATTGTGGGCTCCACTAGGGGAGGAAAGTGATTTGGCTCCACTTAAAGGTGTATCCATTGGGGATAGGAGTTTGATTGAATTTCTTTGATTTGTTTGATTAGCTCCGCTAGGGAGAGATGGGTTTGGATTGTTTCAATTTAGACTCGAGTGGGAAAGTTGGTTTAATTTGTTTAAATTTTAAGATGGACCATGTTGGTGTATAATGGACCTATTGAGAAGGGGCTATATTGGCCTTGACCTATCTCAAATTTACAAGTCCAAAAGGGTAATCTACTGGCTATGGGTAGAGCTATCCAACCTAAAGGTTTCCTTTCGGTGTGCAAAGGCTGTGCTAAGAAGAAAGTATAGTAGACTTACATCTTTCAAAGTGAGGAACCACCTTTGGAGTGATCTATTAGACGCACAATAAATCAAATTTGACCTAGGGAGACTACTGAGTGAGTGTCACTAGGGACTTATGTCAACTCAAAAGTAGTTAGAGTTAATTTTATCTTAATTTCATTTGATTTGATATGGTTTGTGTGAATTGGATTTAGTTTGATTTAATTTATGGTCAGTGTGTGATGGTTCCACTAAGAAGGGGCTATATCAGCCTTGGCTTATCTCATATTTATAAATCCAAAGGGATAGTCTACCGGTACCCGGGTAGAGCTAACCAACCTAAAGGTTGCCTTTCAGTGTGTAATGGCTGTGCTAGGAAGAAAGCATATCAGACTTACATCTTCCAAAGTGAGGAACAACTAATAGGGTGATTTGTTGGATACATAACAAATTGAACCCGACCTAGGGTGACTACTGAGTGAATGCCACTATGACTTATGTCAACTCAAAAGTTGTCAGGCGATTCCTATAGGGAGTCTTGCTGGTGCTACCCTAAAGATAAGATGTCTGGCTTGGGAAAAGGTACTGCTAAGGGTGTCCTTCTGATCCATAAGCAAATATATATTTTGTTTATATGTTTGCATAGATCCTATTAGTGTGTGAGTGACCTCACTGAAAAGGGGCTATATAGGCCTCGACATATCTCAGATTTACTGGACCAAGGGAGAATCTGCACATCTGCAGGATAGCTTCTCCAACCACAAGGGTGGTTACTAAGAAAGGGGAACTGTCCAGTCTGATAATAACCTGGGTAATGTCTAAATGGGGTAGCAAGGACATGATCTAGATAGAGTGCCCACATGGGAGGTGCCACTAGGGGCATTATCTTGGACCCTAAAAAGAAAGCCAACAGATATACGATGGCAAGGAGAAAGCATAGCAGACTTACATCTATCATGAGTGGTGTATCCACCGGGTGGGTCGCTATCAGCATAGCGAGGATCAACCAACATAAGGTGCTCATTGGTGTGCAATGACAAATCTAAGAAGAAGGTGTAGTAGACTTACATCTTCGCATATGAAAATGAACATCAGGATAGTCTATCGTCGGCTTGACAGATGTTATCCAACCTAGGGCGACGATTAAGCGAGGTGTCCCAAAAAAGAATTAGACCTAGACTTGAAGTAATCATGAGGAAAGGGGCTGCTAGGGGACTTATCCTATTCCTCACATTAACTCAACCCAGTCGATGCATGAATGCTAATTCAAGAAGAAAGCATAGCAAACATACATCCTCTTAAACTAATCCATCTTGAGGTAGCTTACCGGACGCAATAAGCCTTACTATACTAATAAGGTGCTCATCGGTGTGCAGTGACTAAGTAAAGAAGGAAAGAGTAGCAGGCTTACATCTTCCAAAGTAAGAAGATTACTCGGGTGACACACTAGTAAGGTAGCATGTTAGCCCGACCTAGAGCAGCTTCTGAGTGAGAGCAGTTGGGGGTGTTATCTCAACTCGAAGTAGCCAGAGATAAAGGATATGTGTTTGATTTATGTGTTTGTGTGTAGTTTATATTTTTGTTGTGTTGATGAAGATAAGATGTTGCTTGGGTTCCCTCACACCTAATCATATATGTGTTATGGCAGATTTGCAAACAAGAATACTTTCAACATAAAAGAGATTGAATTTGAAATGGAATTTTTTATATATTGATGATAAAGATTTTCAAACATGAATTTAAGGATAATATTTTTTTGAAGAAGAGCCCATTGATTGGAAGCATTAGATGCTCTCCTTTATGATTAATAAGCTGATAAGATCCTTCTTAGTAGGCCTTCTCTATGACAAAAGGAGGTTCCCAAGTGGGTTCAAACTTTCCTCCTATCTTGGGATGGGCAACAATTGATTTCCTTAAAACTAAAACAAGCTCCCCTACTTTAAAAGCTCTAGGACAAACCAACTTGTTATGAGCTAGAATCATTTTGGCTTTGTACAACTCGATGATTTAGCATGCCCGTAGGGGTCTCTCCTCTAAACCATTGAGCTCTTCTAACCGTAACTTGGCATTCTGCTCCATTATGATCTTGCTACCCACAGCTATCCTTAGTGATGGGAGTTAGACTTCTAATGGTAGAACGGCTTCGGGCCCATACACTAAGGAAAATGGAGTAAACTGAGTTGAAGTTATGTATATGGTGCGATAAGCCCACAAGGCTTCAACTAACTGCTCATGCCACTATCGTTTGTTGTTGACGAGTGTCTTCTTCAGTATTTGGATGAGAGTTCTAATGAAGACTTCTACCAAGCCATTTTCCCTTTGGGTAGTAGATGGTAGAATATCTCCAATCTATGTTGTGTCTCCGGGCAAAGCTTTTGATTTTGGTGCTCTTGAATGTAGTACCCTTATCAAATATAATTTGGGGTGACACCCCAAATCTATATACAATATGATTCCTGAAAAACTAGATTACATGCTGAGCTGTGACCTCTCTGTGCAGGATCACCTCTACTTATTTGTAATATTAATCGGTGGCAGCTAGGATGAACCGATGACACTTGGAAGAACGAGGATCAATCAGACCCACTATATCAGTATCCCACCATTCGAATGGCCATGAGGCCAATGTTGAATGTAGAATATTGGGTGGTTGGTGTAGGACCACACTGTGTACTTGACATTCATGGCATTGCCTAGCTATGCCCATGCAGTCTGTAATCATCGACGACCAGTAAAATCTTAGTCTCTTGATCTTGGCTTTCATCTTTGAACTGGATTGATGAGCTCCACATAGTCCCAAGTGCACCTCGGTCACGATCTTATGGGCTTCATGTTTGTCTAAATAAAGTAACAACATATGATCTTAGGACCGCTGGTACAAGACACCATCTACGAGGGCACAAGAAAGTGCCCTTTATTTCATCTGATGAGCTTGTGACTTCTCTTGAGGTAGTTTACCTTTACTTAGGTAATCCATGAATGGTTGCCTCTAATCCAACTCCTCGTCCTTTTTGGCGACAACCTTCCCTTCAAGAGAGTACTTTTCAATGAGCTTAATATCAATAATGGATAAGACTTATTTCTTTTGAACCTTTATTGATATGAACTCATCTTCCAGACATGTCAACTCATTGACAAGCTTAGCTAAAGCATCCACTACGGCATTTTCTCCTCAAGAAATCTTATAAATGGTAACCTTTGGGATTTGGGTCCATAACTCCATAGTATACTCGTGGTAGTGATGGAGTTTAGCCTTGAGGACTTTATAGGACCCAACGATTTGATTGATGACTAGCTGAGAATCCCCGAAGATGTTGATGTTTTATATGCTTAGAGTAATGACTAATTCCAAACCAGCAATCAGAGTCTCATATTTGGCTTCATTATTGGTGCAGGGATTGGATAGATAGTATGAGAATCTTATCACAACACGGTCTAGATTTAGAATGACTATTCATGCTACTGCCTTTCCTGAAAGAGTAGATTGTGGTTCTTCTCTCCTTTGAAAGAAAGTCGCACCATCAAAGTACATCTCCTAGTGGTGGATACTAGTATCCCCTAAGTTTATGTTTTATTCATCGGGGAGGTCATCACTAAGCAGAGAGCCAGCAGGAAGTGGTGTGCTGCTAAGAAATTCACAAATTCTTATCCTTTCACTGTATGGAAGGGCACAAAAGCGATATCAAACTATGATAGAATCGTGGAACAACATTCCAACCATCTGGATAGTATCATTTGTGTCATGAGATATTGTAGTGGGTTAATTCTAGAGATCAAGTTCACCTTATGAGGAAGTAGAGCACATTTTTCTTCTCTTTGTCATTGGTTTGAGTCAACAAAGCGCCAAGGGAGCCATCTAATGCAGTAGTATATAGTATAAGCAGCTTGCCCGGGATAGGGGGAGTTAGAACTGGCAGTATCAGCAGGTAATGCTTGATGTATTAAAAGGCATGCTGTCACTTATCATCTTACTTGAACTTGACATCCTTTTTGACAAGTGCTAAGAATGGCTGGCATCTTCTTAATAGGTTGGATATAAAGTGTCTTAGATATGCCAACCACCCTTGGAATGATCTGAGCTGAGTTAAACATTTAGGAGGTGGCATTCCTAATATTGCTTTGATCTTCTCTAGATCGATTTCGATTCCTCGGTGTCGGACAACAAACTGAAGGAATTTCCCTGATGTTACTCCGAATGCACACTTCAGGGGGTTCATTTTGAGGTTATATTATCTTAGCCATTTAAAAACTACTCTCAAGTCAAAGAAATGGTCTTCCTGTTATTTATTTTTGACCACGAGATCATCGACATAACATTCAACTTGATGATGAATGAGTTCATCGAAGATTCGAGTCATGACCTGTTGGTAGGTAGCACCAATATTTTCAAGGCTGAAAGGCATGACCTTATAGCAATAGGTTCCAATCAAGGTTCTAAAAGTAGCGTTTCTTTCATCTTCAGGGGCCATCTTTATTTAGTTATATCCAGATGAGTCATCCATGAAAGAAAAGACTTCATGAGATGAGGCAATGTTCACCATCAGCTCCGGGATTGATAATGGAAATTTGGCTTTTGAACATGCCATATTTAAATCCATAAAATCGATGCATATACAAATTTGGCCATTCTTTATCTAAATTAGGATGATGCTGGCTAACCAGGTAGGGTATTTTTCTTCCCGGATAAAATCAGCATCGATCAGTTTCTTGACTTCAGAAAGGACCAGTTATTCAATATCTAATCACATGCGTCTAGGGGCTTGCTTGATAGGGTTAGTACTAGGATCTATTGCTAGTTTATGGACAACTACGTTAAGAGCTAATCCAAGCATCTCTTCATAACTCCATGCAAAGTAGTCCTTAAACTCAATGACTAGCCTAACTAAGTCATGGGTTTCAGTTTCATTCAACCAGAAATTGATGTATATCGGATGTGGAATGTCTTCAGTCCCCAGGTTAATTTTTTTGAGCTCATTGATGCTTGAATTTATCTCTTCTTTGAACTCTGGTGGTGCATCTTTGACTTCAAAATTATCTAAATCATCTGAAGTTTTTAAGCACACCTCCCCATATGAGTTAATGTGATTTAAAAAGAACATATCAGATTCTAAATGATTGGTGATAACTAAGCAGTAATCATCATCATCGACTGGACCCACTATACCAAATCCTAGTCCTAGTCTTGATTGAGAGTTCTTACATTTATTGTCCCATATTCTTTTGAACTAGTCTGACCTATGATTGGACCAAGTATGTGGGATTAACCCTTTCTTTACTAAATTATGAACACATGGCGAGTACAAATGAAATAGTAATTATATTAAATCTTTATATGAATCATCCACAAGTTCTACAATAACTTCTTGACTTTAGAATAATTTTCCCAAAAATAACCTCTGAGTCTTCACATCTGTGGATGACTTAGGGGCTTCCTTAACTACCAAACCCTCAAATTTTTTAGAGGAAAGTGGGGTTAGACCTAAGGTTCCCAGCTGATGCCTACTAGTTTCATATAAAGACTTTGAAACACTTATGCTTTACTTTGGAGCCCAATCTTCATCGCTGTTTGGCTCAAGTATCACTTCTAAAAGAATCATCTACGGAGAAGAGCTGGCCGATGTGCTAACCATATAGGACTCATCCTCTAAACTAGATTCTAAGTCTATATAGATAACATGTGTACTCTTTGTAGCTAGGACATATCTTCTATTGGATGGCCAATAAGGAGGTCTTCCACCCCTAGGACTGCCTCTTGATTGGCCTCTTCCTCCGCTTGGTGGAGGTTGGGTCATCCTACCCATGTGTTCAAATGGAGTAATGAACTATGGGTGGAATATAATCTCAGGCTTTACATTCTCCCCTGAGTTTGTTTCTCGCTCCCTTTTCTTTTCTTTTCTTTTTTTTTCATTTTCTTTTTCTTGTTCTTTTCTATTATGACTAAGTTTGTGAGAATAGACTTTTTGATTTTGGGGGAGGTAGTAGGCTGCATCCTCATATATCCCAACCTCATGAACTGTAAATAGTTTGAGATCTCCTTTGACACAGTATTCGATCCCATCTCTCATAAACTTCATGCACGAGGATAAAACCGTGTTGTTCTCCTGTATCCATGGTCTCCCAAGCAAAGCATTGAAAGATGTATCTGAGTCTATAATGTGAAACTTGGCTTCAGTATCCTAATCTTCTATCTCCAATGGCAACATTATAGAGCCTAAGGCCCATTTTCCTTGTTCAATCAATCCTCTTAACATCATCCTCTCCTTTTGGAGTTTAGAGATGTCAATCTTCAAGTAAGTAAGGGTTCTTAGACTTATAATATTGATTGATGCACTAGGTCAACTAGAACTTTGGATAGCCTGTATCTTCCAACATCCACTATAATGTAAAGAGGACGATTATACTCAGTCATCCCTAGAAGTAAGTCTTCATCACTGAAAGTATCTTCTAAGATGTCCCTTGAGTTGTGTACCTCTTCTTTAGTAGCGATCAACTGAGCTAAGCACATCTCTAGATCAAGTAAGGCCTTGATTATAGATTCACTCATCTCTTTGAATAAGATAAGGGTGTCATATATGCTTAACTTAGCTGGCAACTTTCTAAGATGAGCTAGGATATTGTAATTAACTCTGGGTTGGTCCTCCATAAGCATATTAATAGGTGGAGCATCCTGTGGAGGGTCATCTCGTCACTAGAACCAATGAATTGCCTACCCTTATCCTAAGGTGCTATCCGAGAGGTAGAACTTTGCCACTACGTAGGTTGACTTCAGTGACTTCTTAGAATGATGAGCTTGTGGAAAGTTCTACCTCCTCATTGGGCATACTTACAGCTTCTCCTATGGGATCCTCGAAGTCAGTTAACTCCAAGTCAATCTCAAGAGGTGAACCTGATTGATTCAAAGAAGGAAAGTCCAACTCTGAATCAAAAAAGAAAGGATCAGAATTACTAGAGCTATTATTATTTAGAGTCGGAGAGCTTTCTATAGGAATAACATCTGAAGTAGCCAAGATATAATTAGAATCGGCTTTCATTATTGATTTCTTTTTGGGTGGAGGTACATGATAGAAATCAAGTAAAGTAAGCAAAGTAAGGGATTTAGTGCCCTTATCTACATATAAAATGCTTCTGCTGGTAAAAGAGGAGCTAGCAGAAGAGGTGGTAGATGTAATGGTGGAGGGAGTGTTGGACTCGGACGGTGGTTGCACTACTAGAATATCCCGGTAAAGTGTGCTAAGCTGCTACTGCTTTTGGGTTGTCATCCTCCCTGAGTTTTCATTTGCAACTAGCAAACCTTCCTTGGTATTGGAGGTTTGAGTTACTTCAGGCACCTGCAAGGAAAGTATCTTGATCTTAGTAATAATCCTTTTAAAGGTACGAGATAAGGAGATATCCCAACCTTCTTTGGTCTTAAAAGGATCTCAATTATCCCCATGGATTACTTTAATAGAACTGGACGGTTGATCTAATAAGTATTCTTTAAGGATGACTATGTCTCTCAACTTTTAGATATGCTCAAGCTAGTCCTTAAAAGTGATTCAATCCTCTAAGATATGGCCTAATATGCGATGGTAGGGTAATAGCTAGGATCATTGCTCTTGCCCACTTCCTCTAGAATCTTAGACTCTGGTAACTAAAAGTCAGGCTTCTTCAAGAGATTCTTGAAGATTTTCCTACCTACCTCCTTCTTGAATGAATAAGGCTTATTCAATCTATCGACAAGAGTAGGTGGAAAGAAACTACCTGACGATGGATATGAATACCACTGCTGGGTAGGCTGTTGTGGTGGGGGTAGTGGTCATTGTGGTGGGTACAGTGGCTGGTATGATGGCTGAGGTGATGGAACACGAGGTGGCAAAGGAGGCTGCTGAGCTTGTGGTCTCTCATATTGAACTCTAGCTGACTGCTTCCCTCTGTCCACTAACCCAACTATCCCCGACCTCTTCTCAAATGCTTTTCTTGCGCCTAGATGATTGGTCAATAAAAGGGCAATTGTTTGGCTTTCTCCTGTAAGCTAGCCACCTTGTTGATTAATTTCTTGATTGTTTTGATGGTAAACCCCTCAAGCATGAAGGTGACTGAGCCATGGATATTCTTGAGAAGAATCTCAATTGCATGTTGTTCAAATAGTTGTGATTTTCATTTCATGCTCAGGTTGAACCACTTGAGAATGTAATTTATAAGGGACTCATTAGGTTTCTGTTTCTCTACCATGAGGCACCCACAGTCACCCTCTGCTGAGCTCCAGCAAACCTTTTTATGAAGAGATGCTCCAACTCAGCAAAAGTCTTAACCGAACTATTGGACAATTTGGCATACCAATCATATGTGACCCCCTACTAAACTGTTGATGAAAAGTCTGAATAAGAGTGCATCACTACCACCGACATTACAAAAACTAGCTCTAAAATGTGCAATGTGTTGTCGTGGGTTCTCACAGCCATTAAAAATCTTGAAGGATGGTGGCACAAAATTATTGAACTACATTGAATTCCTTTGGGGATGATCTACCCTTTGGAATGGATGAGCTCCCCTAGCTTGCACCAATGCCTCCTCACCTGTTGTTCCACCATATGCTTGATGTTCTTCTCACGCATGGAGGTGCTATCTGTGACCCTCCTATGCAAACTACCAGTTTCATCATCTGTAGGAGTGGTCCTAGGATGATCTAAAGTATGTACCAACTCTGGTTGGTCAGCTACTATAGGAGAAGGCTGTGAGACTAGAGCCGAGTTCTACAATGCTAAGATCACTGCCATCAACTTCTCTACCCTCTTCTCCATCTTATCTATCTAATCACCCTTCTTCTTGAGCTGGTAGAGGAGGTGCTGAGTTGACTGAGAAGTGTTGCCTTCCTTGACCACAACACCTTCCTGACTATGCTGATCTCGTTGAAAGGATCCTCGAGTGTCAACCATGTGGACCTCAACTGTGTCATCCAACATATCATCTTCATCAGGATTAAAGCTAACTCTACCCTCCTCCTTATCACTGCCAATAATCTACTTGACTGCAGCACGATAGTCCTCTATGATGTAATCTAAAGATCATTCATCTATTTTGCTTGGCTCTACTAGAACATAGACTGGCTCTCGACTGGCCATTAGATTGTGCTCTACATAATGTTTGCACTATACTGACTACGTTGGTGGGGTGCACTCCCTAACTGGCTCAACTTCCATAGGGACTATGTCAGTGTCCCCTCCCCTCTCTCCCTCTGACTGATGTGGAGGTGGCATGACCACGACGCTCTTGGGTCGCCACTCCCTCCTAACTACAGTTGAGGTGGAAGGTCGAGCAGGGGAGCATGATCTCACATTAACTGGTGGAATGGATGGAGAGGGATCCTTAGGCCATAGCCGGATCACTAGTGGAGATGGTCTTTCCCCAGATGGGGGATTCTCAAGCTTGGCGGGGATGGTAGATGCTGAAAGCTGGATGGGTGATGGTGGACAGCGAGTGAAGCGGTGCGATGGTAAGGACATTGACTAACTCTTGACCAGAGATCTCCTCCTACGTCGAATGATGTTGCCTAAATGATCAGCTCTAACATGGCATCGATTAGGAAAGCCTAACAAAGCGGAGGCCGACGATAGTCTGGCGTACCTCCTCCTCTCTCGTTTGTCCGATTGGGTAATGACTCTAGCCTCCATGACTCTCTCTCTCTCTCTCTCTCTCTCTCTCTCTCTCTCTCTCTCTCTCTCTCTCTCTCTCTCTCTCTCTATGAATTTGACCTCTAACGCTCCTAGGGATCAAACTCCTCAAATAAAGTAAAAAAGCTGAACTATGAGCAACCATGGGCTATTTCGACCTTATGTAGAATGGACCATAGACTAGCATATGGCTTTCTTTTGCCCTTAGCCACTGTCTCAAACTATGCTGGTGGTGGAGGCAATGCAGCAATCCTCTTATAATCTTCTTCTCTGCCCAAAGCTGAGAGGGGGTGAAACCTACTAACACACAAGAGTGGAGAGGTCTCATGAGGGGAACCCTGCTCAGCTACATGAGAGGCATCATCAATCACTACTCATGCTCGCTTAACCTTTGATTCTTGACATTACGTCACAGTAGCAGAGAGGAGGCGGGGAGCTAGAACCTACCTCAAAGGTTGGGGAGACTATCTCGGAGGCCAACATAGCCTTCCCTATCATAATGGGGGAAACCAATGAGGATGTGCTAGTCATTGTGGGGACTGTAGTGGGGGCAACTGACTGAGCATGTACTGAAATAATTGGCACTAGCATTGATGCTACTAGCACTAGCACTGATACTGATCAGGGTGTGAGAACCACATCAGCTTTTCTCTTTAGTGAAGGAAACTTAGAATCTGACGGGATGTCAAAGCAGAGGAGTGGCTTCTGTCCTTCCAACTCCTCCCTACTAGCGATTGTGAGGCCTGGCCTCTCACAGGTGACTCTAACAGCCTCGAAGCCATGCCCAAATTGAATCGTGTGCAAGGTGGTAGCGGTGACTATGGCCTGATCCAAGGCCAGATCCACACCATATGAGAATGAGAAGATCATCTTGTCGATAGACATGGCTGAAGACTGATCACATAAGGGACGAAGAAATTGACTGATATCTCTGCATTTGAATTAGAGCTAAATCAGACCCTTGTTTTGATAACTACCTTCAATTATTGACTTCTTGATTTGACTTAAAATTTGAATCCACACTTAACAAATTTAGGTATGCTAAGTGGGGTTCATTGAATTAGAGAGATTTTGGTATTTGAGAGAGAGACTTTGCCATAGGATTTTGATTTAAAACCCTCATTTAACAAATTTAGGTATGTTGAGTGGGGTTCAAAAATTTTGGAGAGACCTTTGGAAATATATGTGTTGTATATTTTGTTTGAAATTTGATTTTGAAAATTCTTTACTTAGCAAATTTAAGTATGTTGAAGGGTTTCAATTATGTGTTTGAAAGCATTATGACTTAATGGTTTGTGATTTGTTGTTCGTTGGTATATGTTGATTTGATATGAATTGGAGAACTCTCATTTAATAAATTTAAGTATGTTAAATGGAGTTCAAATTATGTTTGATAATTGCTTGATTTAGTTTTTGATAAAGGGAAACTCTTATTTGACAAATTTAGGTATGTCAAATAGAGTTCAAATATATGTTTGATGTTTGTTGTTTGATATTATTTTGGAGGTGAGACTCACACTTAATAAATTTAGATATCTTAAATGGAGCTCATTAGTATGTTTTATTATTTATTGATATATGGGTTTATTTTGATTTTGGATATTGAATTCTCATTTAACCAATATGGGTATGTTAAATGGAATTCAAAAAATATGTGTTTGATATTTTGATTTGGGAACTCCCATTTAACAAAAATGGGCATATTAAATGGAGTTCAAATTATATATTGTTTTGAATTTTGAAAAGGGGGACCTTCACTTAATAAATTTTGGTATGTTAAATGAAGTCCATTTTGTATATTGATTGTTTTAATTTTGGTTTGAAAGATGGAACTCTCATTTAACAATTATGGATGTGTTAAATAGAGTTGGTCATTTGATCTTGAAAATGTGCTTTGAAAATTCTGAAAAGGGATTTGTTGTTGTATGTTTGATTTTGATTTTAAAGAGAACCCTCATTTAACAAATTTGGGTATGCTAAGTGAGAGTTAATTATTTTTTCATCTTTGAAAAGAGGTTTGAAGATTTTCTTTTTATATTTTACAAATTTGTTTATGTGAAGTTTAGTTCCAAAAATGATTTTGTTTTGAAAAAGTTCTTTAAAATTTTTTTGCAAAAGACTTGTTTTACTTTGAATTTTATTTAGACTTTCTTAAATATGGGATGAACTTTACATCACTAAGCTAGTGGTAAAGAGGTTATAAATTTAGTTATCTCCTTCTTTGAGTTTATTTATTTATACTTATTGGGGGACCCAATAGGGGTTTGAAGACCTACATAGAGTGAGGTCCTAAAACCTAAAGGTTGTTGGCTAGCTTTGCTTAAGGATAAAATAAGCTAAGTGTCAATAGAAAGAAAGATAGTATCGAGATTACATAAAATATAAGTCCACTATCAATGCTTGGAGGCCTACTAAAGATGGAGAGAGGAACACTCCCCAATGGAGTAGCCAGAAAAATCTATCGTGTTTATTTTTTGGATGTATGGGGCACTTTTGTAGGGTGATTATTGAAGTGATCAGATACGACATTGAGGTATGATATACTATCTTAAAAGATAAAGGCATCACCCTTCAGTGGACCTAATCACCTAATAAGGACTCCTAAGGCATGATGGGTCTTCAAATATACAAGAGATTTTTTCTCTACTTTACATGAATGAATAAAGTAGGGTTAGTATTAAATTGGGTCCTTAAGTTCTCTGTGGAGGGAAGCCTCCATAGTTAATTACGTCTTAGGGAATGAATTTTCCTTAGAATACTCTTGATTGAAGTTTATCATCTCCAAAGATTTCAAAGTTAGACTATCAAAGGATTAGTTATGTCTGGAAAATCAATTGGAAAAGTTCAAGAAGAATACTTATTTTTGGAATCCAAAGGGAGGAAGTAGGAAATGCTAATGATGCTAGAAGGCTTTGTGAGGATTCCAATCTATCCTATGGTTGGGCTTTATATGTTTGAAATTGAAGAGAATTAATCGTTTGAGTTAAAATTTTATTAGATTGCTTGGGCATATAATCCATCAACATGAGGTTATAAAAATGCCTAAGAGATGAGAATTTATGCTTGTAGCCCAAAAAAAATAGCTACCTCAGATCCTAAATCTAGTGAACTTTAGTGCAAGCTAAAGCACGACCTAAATTTAAGCAATAGGTGGACATAAAGGTTCACCTCAACAGGAGAGGATGAACCATCCTACATCTGGACTTATAACTGTCTAGTGTGGTCGTCAGCTAACTCTTCTTATGATTTTAAAACCATGTAGTCCAGTCTTATGAATTGCAAGATGGCTAGGGTAGTTATTTAATCTAAAAAAATAAGTCCTAAACCCACTCCTTAAGAGATTAGAGCTTGAGTGGTATGAGCATATGACTTAATCTATAAATGCAAAATCTTTTTAAATTTTATTTCATTTTTGACACATTAGTTAGATAAAGGATTTAGGATTTTTATATGCCTAAATGCATGATGAAGCAGATTATTGCCCAAATCAAAAAAGGGAGGGTGAAGCTCTATCAATAAGGGTTGCTCTTACAGGTCAAGCAGTCCCTATGAGTGTAAAGGCAGAGACCCTCATTTTCCAAGAGTCATTCAAGGTGATATGCATGATGTGAGATATACAACCATACAACTAAGGGGTTGCTAAATCTTTTAATTATCTTAATTTATGTCCTAGGCTTTATGGTGAGGTTATGAGTTATTTAAAATTTAATTATGAGTGATTAATTAGATAGAAAATTTATTTTTTATCTTAAGAGCCTAACACATCCAGGTCACACATTAAAGCATCAAACATAAAGAAACTATGAAGAAGATGCAACCCTAATGCAAAATTTAAACAAATCATCAATCAATTTTATAAACTATCGTAAAAGAATAAGAGGTAGGTGTGGTTCGGTACTGTCATACAACCTAAAAAAGAAAAGATGGGTAGCCGAGATCTACCATCATACAACTCGGTATATGAAAGAATAATTATAATTTTATTAAACACTATGAGGGTTCTTCATTCTTTACTCCTTCTTTGATTTGGATGTGCTTGCTTCAAAGACATCACAGGGCACCTCAGGACAAAACCTTCTAGCCACTGCTCATCCTAAGCCCCCATAGCACTAATCCTAATTCCTATTGTAAAATTACATTAAGAATATGAAAAATAAATCTAACTACATCTGCAAAATAGTGGTTAGCTGAACATGCATACAATCCCAAATGATATATATATAATTTGGACTTATCATCTGCACATAGGTAACCAAGCCTGCCTATCCTAACTTGGATTATGTTAGAAGGTTTAAGCAACCTGGAAAGAGAACATTTATATTTATTTTTAAGCATCCCTTAAGCATAATTCTCTACAAAAAATATGATTAGGCTAAGATAACAACTAAACATACACTAACATCGTCTAAAATAATACATCATAAAATAAAATATACATCACATCATACACCGTCCTAACATAGAGCTAGAAGTGGTGACTTAATTATAATGTGTGTCTTAAGGCTCTATGTGGTATGTTTTAACTAAGCATTAGAGTTGTATTTCTCAAAGTTTGGAAATTATTCAAGTTAACATGATGGTGGGTTTCATTTGAAGTTGTTTAATTGATTTGTGATTTTTAATTTATATTTTATTTTATTTCATTTAACCTACACTTAACAACTAAGTATTATAAAGAGAGGAAAGAGGATTGCCCTCTTTCATCCCTACCTTAAGCCACTTTCTAAAGCACATTAATTGATTTAGTTCTCTTTAATGAATGGCTTATTACAAATTTTTAATTAATCCTAAGTTTAGGCTAGCTTTAAATGACCTTATTCAATATTAAAGGCTTCTTAAGATTAATCTAATTGAATTACTATCACATGAGATATATTAAATCATTCCTTTCCATCACATGTGACTTGCATATGATTTAATACTTAGCGTATCTATACATACATTATGTTTTGGCACACTTAAATGATAATGAATGTGTATGTTTGGAATTTATTTTCATTGAATTATATGAATATATAAATTGAAGCTTTTTCCAAATATAAATACCAAAATACATAAGGATGAAATCACATAAGTACATGTCATTGTTAACCAAGGAAGTGAGATAATCAAATGACCTCATTAGGGCTAGCTAAAGCCTCATATTTCTGAGATGTCCAGACTATATACTTATAAACATTTCAAATCTATGTAAATCCATACATGAATAAGGAAAAGAGAACATTAATTTAAACATATCACATGTGCTAGTGACTTAGGTGAATATAAATGCATGTATTTTTGGTAACAAAAGGGGATCTTTATCCTTTAATTAAGCATACCTACACATGTGTAAAAGATGTAAGCAAGTATGTGCTGTTGTTAAACTAGAAAAGTGAGGTAATCAAATGACCTCTTTGGGGCTAAATAAAGCCTCATATTCCCTGGATGTCCAGACTAAACACTTGCTATCTTAAATACATATGAATGTATACATAACTATAAAGATGAGAATCTTGCAAAGATTGTATTTTCTTTAATTAAATCATTTAGGCATATTAATTAAAGCTCTATCTAAATTCTAATATCAAAATACATAAGAATGAAACCAAATGAGTATGTGTTATTGTTAAACCAGGGAAGTGAGGTAATCAAATGACTTCCTTGGGGCTATATAAAGCCTCGTATTCCTAGGATGTCCAGACTATATACCCATTGTTGTTCAAACTCATCTAAATTTATATATGAATTATAAGAAAGAGAGCTCTATTTAATATGCTTAAGCTATAAACACATGCAAATCTTATGTGTATTCATAACTATCGACACTCTAAGTATTATAATTAATTCATAAGCTTTAAAAATTAGTTTTGAATTTATTAGTGATAATAGCCACACATATATTTAATTAAGCCAACACATGCAAGCTTACATAAAGGAAATTCATTTGATTTATTTAAATTTGAAAGTATGTATGCATAAAATCAAATGACATAAAACATTTAATGTGCTTGGAAAGGAACAATTGAATATAAACACGTGATTCATTCAATTAAACTAATTCCTAAGGACAATCACATTAAATAAACCCATTTAAAGAAAACCAAAGTTCCAATATTAATTTTTATTTTCTTTAGATTAAACTTAAAGAGGAAGATAACTCATCATTTGCTACTATAGACCCCACCCCACATTGGTGATTTGATTTGGTTTAATAACAGGTAATTAGGTTGACTTTATGAGTTAATTAGGTTGTGGTATGCATTAAATACATTAATTAACCCTTTCCTATGTTACCTTAATATAATTATGAAAATAATTATGAGCCAACATGATACGCATATGAATTGAAAAAATTAAATTTGCAATGGTCCTAAGGACTAAAAGGGCCTAATGTAATTGGCTCACAATTAATGGTTAATTAAGTTAAGGAACTTAATTAAGTACTCTTATGGTTTTCCCACACATATGGATTAACCATAATTTTCCTAGACAACTTTAGGTTATTAAACACCTAAATGATTTGATTAATTAAGATCTGAAATGATTTGGATTTTAATTTGATTAATTAAATCATAATTATTGAAGTAATTTGATTAATCTTTAATACTGATTAAGTTCCTTCCAAATGAAATGAACTTAAGAAAAATGATTATAAGGGAGACCCAACCATTTCCTTTTCATCATTCATTGTTGGTCAATGATATTTGACTTTTAAAATTGATTAATGATATTGTTCAATGAATTAATTAATTAATTAATCATATTAGAAGGTAATTAAGCTAATTAAAGTTGATTACCCTAATTACCCAAGCAACAATCCCCAAGAAAATTAGATGAGGTGGAGATCATCTCCTTTAATGAACCCACAAAATTTGGAGTTAATTTCCTAAGTAATTAAGAAGTAATTAAGCTAATTAAATTTTTAATTAAGCCTTGATTACTATTCAAAATCACTTAGAATTAATTTTAAATGATTCTCCTTTGAAATGCCTTTATAATGAGTATTTATATGCATTTTTTAGATTTTTTTACAATTTGTTATAAATTTTTTTAAGTTTCAGCCATTAAAACCAATTTATTAAACCTAATTAAGCCTAATCTCATCAGCACTATATAGGCCGCTGACGTGGCGTGCTTTCCACGTGGAGCCACGGGATTGGTCACTTAAATGGCGGCTGTGGCGTACGCTTTCATCTGTCGTCCAATCCGGATGGTAGCATATCGAAACTTAATTCTTTATGGAATTAAATTGAGATTTAACTAGTGAATAATCATGACCGTCCATTCTAATCACATGAAAGGCTCCCTTACTATTTGACCAAATTGCATTGTTAACACTTATCATACTAGTAATAGCCTACTTTATCATGCATTGTATTGATAATATTTTTGAGAAAGTTACTTTAACTTTGATAGGGAAAATGTATTTTTTTAATTGTTATATAATAAATATTATGTTCTTCCCCTACTTTATTTGAATTATCATTTATATCTCTCTCTCTCTCTCTCTCTCTCTCTCTCTCTTGACTAGTACACAATAATTATAATATAAGTCATATCAAGTCAAATATAATTGAACAATTTAGGTTTTTATCATTTTATGCTAGAAATTATTTTTGACCGACTTGATGTAAGATAACAAAAAATGTTAGGTTACTACCATATTAAATCCTTCTTCCTTAAAAATATTTCTTTAAAGGTTTGGTTCCATACATTTTTAAATAATCCTTCACTTAGTGTTAGAAAGCTTAATGAGAGAAAAAAAAAAACTCAAGAGCATAATTATTGCTCACATATCAACTTAATTCATTATAAAGATGTATGAATAAAATTCAAGAAAAAGTGCAAATCAAGAGGAAATGAATGGGCAATTAGCTATTTTATGAGGAAAAGATGAATTGTTGCTTTGTGGCTTTTAAAGAAGCTACGGAGAGCTTTAAGGTCATTCATGAAAGTTGTAAGAATAGTATATAGAGGCTATTTAATTAGATGTATTTAAAATGTATTCTTTTTACTAACACACAATACTTAGGAAGTGGTACAAAGCAATAATGCGCGATTGCAGGTCCCAAGTAATTCTGAAGGCAAGCGGCAACCTATGAGAATTAGAAGCAGTTGTAATTATAGGTTTAAATA
The DNA here is from genome assembly GCA_021442155.1 of Cymbidium sinense. Taxonomy (NCBI): domain Eukaryota; kingdom Viridiplantae; phylum Streptophyta; class Magnoliopsida; order Asparagales; family Orchidaceae; genus Cymbidium; species Cymbidium sinense. The sequence continues at coordinate 47,120,116 of CM038223.1, forward strand.
TTATTTGAATTGAGTTATTTTCAAACACGAAAGAAATAATTTGCATAAAATGTATTATGTCTCTTAAATTTTATTTTTTATTTTAAATATAATATTAAAAAATTAAAATATAAAAATATAATATATTTCTAATATTTTTAATCAAAACTAAGTATAATTTAAGCAAGGAAAAAAATTTTATTTAGAATTAAAATGAGAAGATTAGATAACAATTTTAAAATTATTTAATAAATTAAATAATGATTATGAGAAGATATTGAGATCATGCGGGTTTGGACAGGCAATTAATGGTAAAAGTAGTGCATTACACGTGCTGCGTCGCACGTCATGGCTCTTCCAGTTTCAACGCAATTATACAAATTATTTTTTCATTATTATTATTTTTTTATTTGAAAATTTTGAGGATGAAGCTCAATTTCATTCTAAAGTATAATATAACAAATTATAAGTATAAGGTAAAACCAGGAGTCGAAAGAAAAACTGTAACAAGTTAGCAAAAAAAATAACAAGCAGAGCAACAGCTCAATGTACTCAGAGACCAAAAAATATAAGAGGACAATAGCAAACACGAGTCAATTAACCTCAAAAAGAGCTACCAACGGTTGACGGCATCTGCCCGCCAATGGAACTGGAATCCAACCAGAAGAAAAAGAGAATCCGTGGGGTAAAGAGAGTTGTTCCAAGTTGCAGATGCAGTCCATCCAGGAGGGGCACCAAAAGGCTGCAAAAGATCAAGGTATAGAATTGAGCAGCGCTCATCTCATCATCGTCCATTCAAAAAAACCAACCACCCAGCATTCATAGGAACCAATAAGCACCAGCTAACACCGATCAACATTTCCAGAACACAAAGCATAGCAGAAAAAATAGCCCGAAACAACAGTGGCCTAGCAGACATGTAAGCTAGATCAAAGACACAAGCAAAGAATGTTTTCCTGTAGTCCATACAAGAACTCAGCACAACAAGTAAGCACAGAAAACTGTAGCAAGCACATAGGAAAGAACTGGCCCAAAAACAGCAAGACACCACAAAAGCATCAACAGAAAGATGCCCGAAACATTGGCCCAGCAGACGCGTAAGCAAGATCAAACCCAGCAAGGAATGTCTTCCTGTAGTCCATACACTCCCAGCACAATAAGTATTCACAGAAAGCTGTAGCAAGCTCATTGGAAAAACCAGCCAAAACAGTAAGACACCACAAAGGCATCAACAGAAAGACCAAAATCAAAAAAGCAGAACTCCGAAAAAACACCCCAACTATGGGGGATGATCAAGAATAACAGAGTTCCCGATGTTTGTCCAATTCTCTAGCATTCTTCTAACCTCAAGAGGCCAAGAGTCTTTAATAGGCCAACGATAAATTTTTGCTGCTACTTTAACTTTAACTGCATGAGATATGGAATTTAGAGAGTAATATTGGTTAGCAAACAACCTTTTATTCCTCTCACACCAAATAGTGTAGACCGACACCACCATAATTAACAAGTAAAGTCTCTTCAAGACTTTATGATCCATTAGGGAAGCAGTTGATAGAACAGTATGAAGTGTTAGGTAGAAAAGAAAGAAACTACCCTTAGGCAAGAGAGACCTGATAATGCTTAGAGAGTAGGGGCAGCTAAAGAATAGGTTAGCATGTGATTCCTTTTCAGAATTACATAGGGTGCAATCCAAGATAGAGCTAAGGCCTCTTCGACAAATTCAGTCTCGCCATTCTAATAAATAGTGTCTTGCCCTGAATGTAAGGTAGTTTGCCTAATGATTTGTGCACAGTCAGAAGTTTTGAGTCTATTTTGAATGGCCATCCAGCAAAAAATAGCAAAGTTTATAACATATCCTTTAAACTAAATATCATTTGACCAATCCATCGACGACTGAGAATCATAAATATTTCTCAGGACAAATTTATTCCCAAATCCATTCTTGCCATTCCAATGAATAGTGTCTTGCCCTGAATGTAAGGTAGTTTGCCTAATGATTTGTGCACTGTCCGAAAAACCCTTGTAGAATAAGTCAGGTATTGCCCAAGCACCATTTCTGATCAGCCCACTAAGACTAGAGTCCTTAGGAAGGCTGATCAGGACTCTACTCTTAGGAGGCTGATCAGAGAGAAACATTTAGCCCCACACATCTCAAATATAGATTTACCCTTACACCAGGGATCGAAGAAGAGGGGGAAGTGGCTACCATCACCAACAGAGTAAAGTAAATTCCTTTTAAATATTGTGGCACAAAGATGGAGCTCTCTCCATAGTGCTGAGGAGGGCTGTGTTTTTTCCCAAATAAACTCATATTTGTTCCTGTTCCATTCAACTAATGAAGAAGAATGTTGGAACAATTTCCACAAGATCTTAGTTTTACATAAGACATTAAGGGTGTTGATAGAAACCAACCTAATGCCACCCTTGTCTCTAGGTAAGGTTGTCCTAAACCATGAGATAGGATGCATCTTTATTACCACATCCCCATGATAAAAGAATTTGACAGTAAGAGAGGTAATTTTTTTGATAATACACTTAGGAATCGCAAGAGCCCAGAGCTAGTAGGTAAGATAGCTATTTATGGTGGAGCGAATGAGTTAGAGTCTACCCCCATAAGAAAGCCATTTTGATTTCCAACTTGTTAGCCGATTTGTTAGCTTATCAAGAAGAGCAGAAAAGTGGATAGATTTGAGAGGACCCCCAACAAGGGAAAGACCAAGATATTTAAGGGGGAAGTTCCCCGTCTTCATATTCAGGATATTACATATATTACTTGAAATACCATATGAATTAGAAAAATATTTTTGAGATTTGGCGTGGTTCACGTTGAGACCCGTTAAGGAAGAAAGGCACCCAAAGACTTTATTGAGTGCCTCAGCAGAGGAAGGCTCAGCTTCACCAACAACTAAAATATCATCAGCAAAAAGAAGATGAGAGATGAAGCAGTTACCTATAGCGATCAGTTTGAAGGAGGAATCCGTCACTTTCTTCTCCAGAAGACAGGAGAAGATATCCATTACAATAGAAAATAGAAAAGGGGAAAGAGGACATCCCTGCCTTAAACCATTATAAGATTTAAAGAATCTCTCTAATTGACCATTCAAGATGATAGAAAAAGGAATGTCTGAAATACAACCTTCAATCCAGTCCACAAACACCTTGGGGAACCCCTTCTGAAGTAGCCTCTGGATGACAATCCTCTATTAACACTTTCAAAGGCCTTGTGAAGGTCAATCTTAGCACAGAAGTGATTGTGAGACAGTCTATTATCGAAGTTAGAGCAAATTTCATGGGCCACCATAGTATTATCAGCAATATCTCTTCCTTTAATGAAAGTAGACTGGGTAGGGTGAATAATAGAGGGGAGGAAAGGATTGAGCCTATTAGCAATGACTTTGGCAATCACTTTGTAAAATGTATTGCAAAGAGAGATTAGTCTATAGTCTACTAATGTGTTTGAATGTTTAATTTTTGGAATTAAGGTAATAATACTATGCTTGAAAGCCTCAAACAGTTTTCAAGTACTGAAAAAGTGAGGAGCAGCTAACAAGAATTGCTTGACAATGATATCCCAACAATGAATAAAAAAACTTGGAAGTAAAATCATCAAGGCCGGGTGTTTTGTCTTCATTTATACTATGAAGAGCTTTAATAATCTCCATGTCAGCAATAGGGCCACCTATTTCATCCAAATGGGAGGGGTTAATGGTAGAGCCAGCCGAGATGTCCGAGCAAGACAAATCATCAGGGTAATGTTTATTGAAGATGTTTGAATAGTAGAGACAAATTTCAGTTGTCATTTCAGAAGGCATGGAGATTGTACCCCTCCCTACAAGAAGGGAGTTAATCTGATTGGTATTCCTCCTTTACTTAATAGAGCAGTAAAGAAACTTGAGATCATCATCTGCATGAGAAAGCCACAATATTTTAGCTCTCTGCTTCACCCAAAGACTCTCCATTCTAACTGCCTCTTGGTATTTAGAATAAATTTCATTCATGTTATGGATATAGTAGGCATTAGTGGCCTCACTTTCTAGGAGCTTCAGCTACACCTCTTGGTCACCCTTTAGATTCAAAATTTGCTGCTCAAGAGGAGAGGAATCCAACTTTTGATTTTTGAGAGCCTCTTTAACCAATTGTAACATTTTGAGTAGAACCATAATAGGATCCTCATAAATGAATTTTGACCAAGCCGCCTTTACCACAGTCTGAAAATTAGGGAGATGGACCCAATAATTCTGAAAGATAAAATAGTGTTTCCTTGGATACTGATTGCAAAGAGATATGATCAGCGGAGAGTGATCCGAGGATAAGGGAGGTGGCACCTTGTAAGAGGAGGAAGGATAAGTATCCAACTAGAAGGAATTACATATAGCTCTATCTATCTTTGTCTTTATTGGATTGTCCACCTGAAGATTAGACCATGTGAAGAAAAGTCCAGAGCTAGTGAGATCCATTAACCCATCATCGTTAACACAATATTTAAAATCAGATAGTCAGTTAGGGGGAATAGAATTACCACCCACCTTCTCATGAGAATAAAGAATATAGTTGAAGTCTCCAAGGATCAGCCAAGGTTCATTCATTGTGGCAAAAATATGGCGGAGAGTAGTCCAGAGCTCTAGTCTTTCACTAGCGGCATTATGAGCATAAATCCATGTAACAAAGAAGTTCTGGCTGGAGGGAAGACATACTTCTCCATGAATGAGTTGAGAATTAATGATGGTAGGGGTAAAGGAGAGGACATCCGGGATCCATTTTAGCCAAATTCAACCACCAGAACTCTGATCAAAGTTGTCACAGCTATCTTCTGAAGAGAATAGGGTAAGTTTCTTCTTAAAGGCTGGATTGACAAGGGAATCTGAATTTATCTTGGTTTCCAAGAGACATAACATATCAAGGTGAAAATCCTTGATAATACGTGCGCAGTCGCAGATCCGGCCTTCCACCAACAAACCCCTCACATTCTAGCATCCTAGTTTGGGGAGAGACATGTAAACCAATTAATGATTTTTGTCTTTCTTCTTTGTCTTTTGTACAAGTAAGGATGCATTGTTAGGGGATTTGGGAATATCTTTTTCCAAAGGAAGCTTCCCTGGAGTTTGAAATAGATTCTTGAGATCTTATGGATGAGAATTTGGGGGGAGAGGCAACTGCCGAGCGGGTGGTTATTATATAAGTAGAGTTAAGAATAGATGAGGTGTGAGACTCAGTCATCTCCTCAATTAGGGCAGGGTTGGGCTCATCCAGATCTAAAGTGGGGGGAGATTGTGTCAGAAGTTGGTTAAGGTCATTTAGCGAGGTCTGTATGTGTAGAGGAATGAACTCAGGGGGAGTTATAGCCACCAAGGAAGAGGGGTCCTCGTTTGGAATGGTTTGGGCCGAGGGAGGTGTGGTAGCAACTATGGGAATGGTAGAGGCAGCACCCATGGGTGGTTGGGAGGGAGGTTTGAGGTCTTTTACTTTTACTGCGACCCCTCGCAGAAGGACAAGGCGAGGGATTTAGTGGACAGATCGAAGAGTCATGGGAAAAGGTTGAGCACTTGGGACAAGCGCTAGGTTTCCAATCATAAACAACAGGTTGCTCATACTTCACCCCATTCATATTCAAAAGCATAAACTCATGAAGCGTGGAGGAAGATCGAACCTGGACGCAAATACGTGCAAATGTAAATCTAGATTTGGATGTCCTGAGGTTGTTTATCGCGAGAGGAATCTTCACTTTGCTGGCAACTTTGGAGAATCCCTCGTCATTCCAGAAGCACAACAGAAGATTTGGAAGCTTAATCCACAGTGGAATTTCTAAAAAATTTTCCTTGCTCGGCCTGAAATTCCAAGACCATTTCCTAAAAATGAACGGCCTCCCATTGAGGAAACAAGGGCCACTATCCCACACAAGATCAAAGTCCTCCTTACATGAGAAACGGAAGAGAAATAAATCCGCCTCAAGAGTAAGCAAATCAAGATTCCCTTTGAAAGACCACTTCCGTTTAATTGCAGCCAAAAGAGAACTATAATAGGGACGTTTGCCAATCGCATGCCCCACTAATGAGAGCTCTCATTCTTTCTGACCCTCCACAAGTTCGGCCTCAGAGAAAGATACTTCAGGATCCGAAGAGGGGATATAGGCTAAAGAGACAGTGTTTGAATTTTCCTAGTGTGAACTCAACAGTGCCTTCCAGTTGCACGAAAAAGGGACAGTCGATTGGAGTGAGAATGCGGGTTAGCCCTGGAGTGAGAGCCCAGGGCAGGAAAGAGATGCGGGAAGCAGGAAGTGGAAGCGAGATCCATGACAAAAAGAACAAATACGCCCAACAAAAAAGCTAGGGCATAAAAACCACGGAGCAAAGCCTCCAGCCGAAGCCCGAGACGGGGAAACTAGAGCGAGCAAGACAATCCACCAGAATAAACCACTAAATTGAAGCATAAAATAAGAAATCAAACTAGAAATCCATTCAGTACCGACAAGAAGAGAAAAACCCTAAAATCATGGCAGCCTCTTTTGATTTATTTTTATTTTTTCTAAACACCGAATATTCGAGAAGTTTGTTGTGGACTCACCGCTCATAGAGGTTGCAAACGACAAGCTGAACCTTTTTCCCATGCTCGTGGTGGCGACCGCCACTTTTTCGAGCTGCTTGCATTCACATCTAACCGTAACTTACTCCAGAAGATTGGATATCCGTTTTTGAATTATTTATTATTATGGTCCCGCTATTTTAATTTGTATGACGTTTCTTTGACTAGTGAACAAATTTTGTTTATTTAGATTTGAAAATTGTACATATATATTATATAATTTTTATGTATTTATATATTTAATATTTAAAATTAGATATTTATTTATATAATATTTTAATATATTTAAAAAAATATTTAATTTTTAAAAAGTAAATGATGATAATATTTTGATGTGATATTAAAAATTAGAATATTATATATATAAAAATTAATATTTAGATAATTGATATTTAAATACATAATAATTATGTGATATATATATGCAAATCTCTCTTAAGATTTTTAAGATCGGAAAAAGGATAACTCTTTAGATTAGAAAAAGTGTGAGGGAGTGTTAGCTCCTTTTATTGTGAATTTTTCCCAAAAATATTTTACTGTGGTTTTTGAATACTTGCTTTTTTTTAAAGTAATATTCGACTATTTAAGGATAATATACATATAGTTACAAATTATTTATTATTATAAAAATACTCAAATAATTACTTATAATAAACATATTAATATTTTTTAGGAAGATTTGCATATTGTCATATAATTCTTATGCACTTACATATCTAACACCTAAAGTTTGATATTTATAAATATAACTCTTTTCTATGTATGAAAATATGCATTTCACTTTAAAAGGTTAATGATTATGCTCTTTTATATAATATTAAAGATTTGAGTGTCATTTAAATAAATATTAAAGTTTAGGTGCTAGGTATGTAAATATGTAAGAATTACATACTATATATATATAAATACCCATAATTTTTAATAGTTATTTTAAAATATGTAAGTTTAAATAAATTTGTAATTATTATGTGTTAAAAAATGTTTGCTGACAAAGAGAGATTTTCAAATGATTTTTCATAAATAACAAAAAAGTAAATTGAACCACATATGATAAATGGATTTTTTTTTCATTTCATTAGTCTTAAAGCAAAAAAAAAAAAAAAAAAAAAAAGGTCTTTTTTAATGCTAAAAAATCATGAGATGTCACCTAGTTAGCATAAATTTCACTAGATATAAGACTATAGTTATAGATAAATCTTTTGTCAAGATAGTAAGAAGAACTATAATTGATTTACCCATTATGATCCAAAGCTATAGATAAAGTGCTTATAAAGAATTGATAATTGTGGTTGATCAATTGTCCTATTATCTAATCAAAGTAGCAATGATAATATATGCAATCATAGACTTTATGAAGGCATAAGGAAGCTGTTCACATGCATAATGAAGGATATGAGAAGAGTAAGTTTTTTAAATTAATTTGGGTTAGCTCAACTTATGTTCATTTATGCTCAAATTTAAATAACTTTGGCTTTAGAATGCTTACAAAGAAATAATCATTTTGACTATAATTTTACATAATTTATAGTTTATTTGGTACATAAAATAAATTTTGAAGACATATTTTCATTTTTTTTTAAACTTTTTGAAGGCCTTGATGATGCATCATAAGGTGATTTGGACTTATTACAAAGAATCAAATCAAGAAGAATATTGGACTCATTTTCAGGAACATGAAGATGACTTTGCATTAGTTTATATACTTACGATTTGAGCATGTAATATATTATAATTATTAATTTTTTAAGATTTTATGTATATATATATATATATATATATTATTTTTTAAACTCTTGTGGATAAAACTTAAAATTTAAATTAATTAAAGATTAAATTAAAAAATTATGAGGAAAAATTATTAAATCATTAAGAAAAATAATTAATAATAAGTAATTAAGTAATTAATAATTACTTTTGATGATATTTGGGTCATCTAAGATTCATTAATCTAAAAATAAGGATGTTGCACCCCTCTCTTTGTCTTTTATTTCTTTTATATTTGACATTAAGGTTCATAACCTATTTATTTATTATGTTATGAAATCAAAGAAGATTATTTTTATTAAAAATTAAAATACAAGTTGTTCCAAAAGGTCTAGAGGCTTGGTGGCTAACTTATAGAAGAGGAAACTAGATAGTCTTTCTTAATTTACTACTTTAAAGAGTAATAGTTTATGTAATTTTACTAGCAATCTTTGAAACTATACTATAGAGTTTCAGACCTCATCTTCCTTTACCTCTTCATTAACTTTTTATAATTTCTCTCAACAAAACCTCATTTTTTTTCAATCCATGGGCCTCATTTCCAAAGTCAAATAGCATAGCTTACTCTACAGCAAAAAAATAGGTTCTACTACACTTAGTTTTGTTTTAAATTCTTAAAAATTCAAAAATCATAAAGTTTTTCAAGAAAAAAATTAAACATGTCCCTCAAAAAATTATAAGAAGTTTCAAGTCTTGATGTCACTTACATCAACCAAACAACCAACCTAAAATCAATATAGTGTTCTTAGGTAATGGCTCACATCTTGTTTGGCTAACTCACAACATAAACTTCTTCTTTAATATACTCCACCAAACCCTAACTTAATCCTCATACATAACATTTAACACCACTTGAAGCCTCCTAAAAAATATCAAGGCTTCAACTTTATGCCTCCCTCCATCATTATTAAAAATTAGGATATATGTTTGGACAAGATGTAATACTACAAGAAAAAGTTTTTTTTTCTGCTTTTGATATTTATTAAAAAAAAAATTCTTTATACCTTCTCTTTAATATGATGTATTTTTATTCTAAATCATAGGTTATATTTATTTATTTATAATTTAAATCTTGCATTATTTCTCTTGTTACTTCACTCCACTAAATTAACTCATTCATTTTTTATTTCCTAAGTTTAGATTTTGCATGAATTTCATAAATCTTTGAAATTAATCAAAATCATAAAACTTTAGTTTATTTATTGGATAAAATTACTTGAACTTCATGATTTCAATGTACTTATGTCAAATTTTGCTTATCTCTTCTCATTTCTATGTAAGGATAAAAATTCAATACTTTAAAGTTTCATATGTATATTATTTAAATTAAATGTATGTGTTGAATGGGGATATCTTTAAGAACCCAACAAAAAAGTCAGGATATAAACACCTACATTAGATGGAATCCATGTTCCCAAAAATTTCTTGATTAGCTTAGCCAAATAGATGAGTTTGCTCATTGATACCAAATTAATGATTATTAGAGTTTAACCTTTACCTAAATAAAGCTTAAGGGTTATGCCAAAATTTATTATTTAAATATTTTGGCTAAAGACGATAGACTAGGCATGGTAGTCCTTACTTGGGTAGAAGTAACATATATTTAAAGGTTTAAATACTATCTTAGATATTATGATAAAAAAGCATCATGCAGAGTTAATGACTATTACAAAAGGGAACATGATAGCCACTAAGTGCTTAAACACATTAAAAAATTTAGTTGCTAGAATCTAATGTAACGATGATGACTGCAACTTGGCATAAAGTTCATCATAGATTTTAAGATGGATATCATAAATAAAGTAGAGTTCTTTGAAGAAGAATTCCACTATGCCTTATTTATTATGAATCACAAGATGTCATCCATCTCTAGGACTATGTTACAATTCAATTTTATTCTACCTAAAAGTCAACTCTTAAACCTAATCCTACACCATATAGTACCCTCAACACTATAGCTCAAATGGAATTAACCTCTAAGAATAAGAAATTGATCATTTATTTTAGATGCCACAACTATGGGCACCAAAAGCACTAATGTAGAGCCAAGATTACATATTTAGAGTAGGATCATGAGTTCATGGATGATGGAATATAAGAAAGTTTTGTTGAAACACCCTTATGTGATGATGATTTGGGAGACTTAATTAAACACTCTATGGGTGTCAAGAGAGGTCTATTTATGGAAATACATAAATATGAGGTTTAAAAGAGAATAAACACTTGTAGTAGATATGTCATATATAATGATAAAAGAAGTAAGATATATGTTATAAATAATGATAAAAATGTAAGCTAATGATTGATAAATGTAGTATCATGAATATAATCTCCATTAAAAACTAACAAGGGCCATCTTAATGACTAAGTCACATATAAAGTCCTTTCTTACGATTTTAGTGAGCTGCATATTTCTTTCAATTATTATTAAGTGCATAGGGCTATGAGGACTATATGTGGTTTAACATACTTCTTATAAACATAACACACATACTTTTAGAGAGACCTTGGATATTTGATACAAATGTCACCTAGTATAGAAAAGGAAATATATTTATATGTGTTTAAATTTAATAATAAAATAGCTAAACTTTATCTTGTGAAATGAACACAAACTCATAGTAGGCCTATAGCCTAAACATCACTATGGACATTTATGAGTTGAAATTGTAAGAAAGAACAAAAATTCCAAATGATCCTCAGAATATAAGTTAAAGACCAAAGAGGCTTCAAATCAACATTAAAGATTCTAATCACATTGAAGGAGTTTAATTCAATCCAGAATTTCATTACTTGAATTGCATTAGCTGCTCTAAAACATCTTTTTTGTAAACTCTCTGTCATCTTTTTAAGGATGGGTAAAAGTATGTTCTTCATGAGGCAGATTGATTTATATTCAACCAGATTTCCCCTAACATTATATTAAGGTTTATTTAGATCTAAGTTCTACTTCCTATGAACGCAAGAATTCATAGTCAATTATCCCTCTTACCATAGTAAGAGAGAACTCTCGATTATGATTGGAAATAAACATATATCTCTAATATGAATTAGTATCTAGTGTATGTGACATGGCATAGATGACTATCTAAAGGAAATAAGAGGGTAGTCCTGATCAAGATCCTATAGTTCCTCATTGCAGGACTATGTTTGATGTAGAACATCATGTGGATCAAAATATTAGAGCTCAAGGTCCATTTACGAGATCTCAAGCTAAAGCCCAGGAAAATTCAAAAAAGAAGAAGGCTTAGCCTAATAGCTTATTAAGGCCCATTTTATGATTTCATTTAGTTACGTAATTTTAAATTTTAATCTAAAAACTCTAGGTTTGAAATTTTGAATTTAAAAATTCAAAGCATGACATGTGAGGTGGTTGAATCCACATAAAATAATAGCATGTGAAATGGGTGGATGACATAAAATAATAAGGCAACTTAATGCTTCACATTAATGTGGCCACCCACCTTTCCCTCCATGTTTTGAACTCTTTTTTCTTTTGAAAGATGATTAGCCCCCCTTGCTAGAAGGAAAGGAGATATTTTAGAAATTATAAATTATTTGAGTTGTTCTTATGGTTTGAGAGCTTGGTGGCCAATCCTTGGCAATCCTTGGTGGGAGTGCTAGTTATCCAACATATCTTTCTTTCCTCACCTCCAATACCCAAGTTCTCTCAATCTCACCAAAAGAAAGAATGCTTACCTCCATCAAATTTAGTATTAGAGCAAAGCCTAGAATGAGCAAATTCAGTCAAAAGTTTGCTCCAACAAAGGGAACATCTCAAGTGGTGGACTTGTCTTCAAACTTGTGAGTTTTTCTTGGACTTGTGAGGTTAATTAATTTTCCTTTATATGATAGTTTAAATACCTATTAGTAGTTTGAAAGATATATATTGCTTGCAAGTTTATGATGATAACATAAAATTCTAATTAATAAGCTCCATTATATAATTTAGTCATTTTTTGATTGTGTGAACTTGCCACACCCAAAAAAAATAAAATTAAGAAGACACCTTAGTGACGTAGTGCTTAACCCTAAAAATAACTCTGTTATTAGTGCAAATCAAAATCTAATTGCTTTCTTAATTATCTTTATTATTTTTAATAATTAATTTTAAAAGTTTCTTCGATTAACTTATGATAACTTGCTTTCTTTAAAAAACTAAAGGCTTGATAAATTTGAGCATTTTTTTCATTGCATTTAAAAAAATAAAAAAATTGCATGCATAATAATATAAGTGTGTCAAACTTGGTGATTTTGGAAGCTAAATAGAACTTTGTCAAAAAGACTTAAACTATCTAAGAAGAGCTTGGGATTTAAGTGGTCTTGCACCCCATTCCTCACCTGGGAGCTCTCTTAGCCTAAAATTTTACTTTGATTGCACAATTATATTATACTTGTTTATTTTATTTCATTTTTTCTTTAATCCCTTTTTATATATCTTTTTTTATTTAAAAAAATCTCATTGCACCAAAATATATCTCTTAGGACCAAGTTAAAAATTTGACTAGATTAGTTAATGCCTTAGATCTTAGGATCCATGAAATGAATTAAAAACTCAACAAATACTAGAAGAAAGTAAAAAATAAAATGCAAGAACTTAAAGAATAAATGCAAACTCTTATAGCTCATCTATAATATAATAGAGAACCAACTCCTCCAATAATTACTTAAATTATGCCTATAGGGATAGACGAAGATGATTCATGTCTAAATTATAGAGAAAACCAGCCACTTAGAAGACCAGCAATCGCTATAAATGGTGGAAGGGGAGAAAATTACTTTAAGACTACAAAAGACTCTGATGATCCATCTCGAAGAGTTAAAGTAGAAGCCCAACTTATGATGGAGTACATGACTAAATAAATTTCTTGATTGGTTAGTTCGCATGGATGACTTCTTTGATTGGTATAAAATGGATGATTATCAAAGGTTTACTTTTGCTAAATTAAAATTGATAGGACATGCTAAAATTTATTGAACAAACACTTTAGCTAAAGAACAAAGATTAGGAAGGACAAACCTCACTTGAATAGAAATGAAAGAAATGTTAAGATCAAAGTGTTGTCCTAGGCATCCTGATAAGAAGCTACATAGTTAATTATTAACTTTGAGATAAGGTAATCATTTTGTAACTGATTACTTGAATACTTTTGAAGATCTAGTTTCTAAAACTAATTATGTTGATAATGATTGGAAATTACCCAATAAATTTGTTATTGGACTTAGAATGACATTAGAAATAAAGTTGAATTATTTGACCAACAATCTTTAGAGGAAACATTTCATTATGCCTTATTGATTGAACAATAAAAATAATCTACTTCCATCTCTAAAACTAAAAATCAAGTACCTTCCACTTCATCTCATAGGTCCATTATTATACCTACCCATCTAAATGGCCCGACCCCTTTGCCTAAAACTTCTATTGAAGGGAGCTCTAAGAGCACTTGGGAAGTAATATATTTTAAATGCCATAAAAAGGGTCATATGAAAAATCAATGTAAAACTCAGATCTTATTTTTAGAAGAAGTTGAAAACCCAATAGTTGATAATCTAGAAGAAGTTTATGATGACTCCCCATTATCTGATGAATAATTAGAATTAGCTGATGACCCTCAGATTAATGTGATGAGTTATCTTACTGTAATTAAAAAATGTGATAGAAGACTAGAGGAGAAAAACATTTTTAGCATGTATATTTTATGTAATGGAAAGAGATGTAGGTTAGTTATTAATAGAGCAAGTGCTATGAATGTCATTTCAACACACACATTAACTCGAGCCAACCTAAAATCTGAATCTCACCTTAAACCATTGCATGTTAGCTAGGTAAATCACACATCTCTTCCCATTACCAATTGATGTTTAGTTCTGTTGACCTCACTTTTAGAGTGAGGAGTCAATCTTCCCATCATAGATCTAGGAGTTTTCTAGACACTAAGAGCTACTTAGTCATAAGGCACTTCTAATGGGATTAGCCATAGGATTAGGCCATACCTGAAGACCTAGGGAAACCTACCTAACCTATAGCCTAACTAAACCCATGTATAGCTCCTTAGCCAAAATCCAACCTCAAATAAATACAACCAATATTAATTAAATCTCAGCTCAAATCCAAACTCCAAAACCAAAACCAAATCCAAATGATCTAAACCTAAACCCACGATTCAACCTTATGAACTTAGCCACAATTCCATTCAATCCAAGCCAAATTAAATTGATTTCTTCAAAATCAATTCAATCCTTCAATTATCATTCCAAACCATACCAAAATTCATAATCAAATCAATCAAACCAAAATAAATTCAATCAACCTAACCCATTTGACCCAAAATATTCAAATGACCTAAAATCTAATTAAACCCAAATCAACATCTAAACCCAACTCAACGCAAGTCAACCCAAAATAAATCCAATTAACCCATTTAGGTTCACTTGACCCAAAGTGACCGAAAGGACCCATGTGAACCAAACTCTAATCCAACCCAAATTCGATTGAACTAAATCATCCAAAATCTCCTATGATGATTATTGATCATTCTTGATTGATCAATTATCATCATTTGGTCAAACTAAGTCAATTCAGTTATTTGATCAAATTAACCCAATTAACCAACATGTGTCAAATCAATTAAAACTCATCCTAAGCCAAATCAGTTGAAACCAATGATTCATACCAACCTAAAATCAATCCTTGAATATGACTTGACCGTCAATTGAGCCAAACTAAATCCAATTGGCCCTCTAGACCCAATTTGACCCAATTTGACCTAAAGGGCCAAATTGGGTCAAATAAAACCTAACTCAAATTTTTTACAACTAATGACTCAAAACCAATTTCAAATTGATTATTGAACATGATCAAATCCTTAATTGAACCCAATTGACCTAATTAGCCCAAATTGACCTAAAGGGTCAATTTGATCTATATTATTCATAAATCCAAATAAATTAAAATCAAAGCCCATAATCATCTTCAAATGATCAATTGAACATGAACCAATGCTTAACCCAAGCCAAATTTGGTCAAATTGGTCAAGTTGACCTATTTTATCCATATGAACTCAACTGAGTCAAATCCAAATCTAAGCTAAATTAAATCCAACCAATTGAACCAAAACATTCCAAATACTCATTTGAACTTGACTCAACTCTTGGTTTGACCCAATTTGACCAATTGGTTAACTTGACCCAACTTAGCCTAATTTGACCTACATGGGTCAAATTGAGCCAACCCCATTGAAATTTAGCATGACCCATCCTTGGGTCAAGTTAGTTTAGCCCAAATAAAACCCAACCCAATTTGGACTTGAATTGACCCATTACCCAATGGGTAAAGCCTCCCCATATAGAACAAAATTCAAATTTAAGTGGTCAACAACCATCCTTTGCACTTGGCAGCCACCCAAAGCTCAAAATAAACCCCTAGCTATGTGGCTAACTTGACCCAAAGGGGTTAGGTCAGCCCTTGGTCAAGGGGAGGTGTGTTAACCCACCTCCCCTCATTGGCTTAACTAAAGGAGATGGAGACAAACCAAGGCAGCCAACTTAGACCTTTATTCACTCAAATCGAGCCACCTAAGCTCCCTCCTGCCACATCTGACCGCCTACGGCAGTCAGACAACTGAAAAGGGCCCACCCAATGCCCCCACCCCCTGCAATTCAATCCAATTCGACACACTAAGCATTCGCAAAGCCCTAACAACTTGAGATGAGCTGTTAGAGTGTTTTCTTGAGCTTCCCAAGCCTTCCCCTCGCCGAAAAACACCAACCTGAAATAAGACAAGACTCAGCTCTATCCAACTTCATCAAATCTCAACCAATCTCAAATTAACTTCAGCCACACATTCACTAAGCTCTGGCGAGGCAAAACGAATCTTCTCCCAAGCAATTTGAGCATCTAAGACCACTCCAAACCTAACTCTGATGAGTTTTCTAGTGGTGGGTGATCCATAGAGCCACCGATGAGGAGATAAGGCACCATCTTCTCAGCAGAGCTTCGCCTCTTCAAGGAAAACCTACCTCGGTCAGTTTGAAGCTCCGATAAGGTAAATTCTATAAAACTGAGCTTTTTACTAATTTTGTTTGCCCTTTTTAAAGAAAAGTGTAATGTCGTGCAAAATTCACCATTAGATCCCCTTGGATTTCCCTTGTGAACATTTTGGATCGATCCCGAGCCTCCCTTACCTCCAACAAGCTCAAATTTAGTTGAGGAAGGCAGACGGTGTCCGTCTTCCATCGCTCAGGAAATGAAGGATCATCCACCATCTATTTCACATGATTGAAATGGATAGCCGTGATCTTCTGATTAGATTTAATCTCGATTTAATCCTTAGAAACTACGGGTTTGATCCCCACCATCCAATCAACCTTCATGTTGGCTGTTGAAGCCATGTCAGCATCACGTCGAATGGGTTTAAAAAACCAATCTCTCAATGCCACGTCAGTGCCTCATCACATCAGCGGTCCGCATGGTGCCGATAGGATTAAGCTTAATTAAGGGTTAATAATTCATTTCAATGGTTGAAACTTTGAAAAATCATAACTAATTGTACACAAATAAATAAAATGCAAATAAATACTCATTGGAAAGGTAAAATAAAGGAAAATTTAATAAAAATAAATTCATTTGATTTTGAATAGTGATTAAGGCTTAATTAAGGTTTAAATACTCACCTAATTAGCTTAATTAAACCCTAGTTACTTGGCCAATTAATTCCAAACATGGCTTGGTTGTTTAATGGGATGACCTCTACCTCCCATGATTTTATTGGGATTTATTAGCTAGGGATTAGGGGAATTGATAATTTAAATCTTAATCACTCTCTTACTCAAATAATGATTAATTAATGTTCTAAATAGTACAAATTAATTAATTAATTAAAGCTCATTAATCATTAATTAATAGTGAGATGATGAGGGAGAGTGATTAGGACCTCCTTCCTACTCATTTTCCTAAACTCATTTCATTAAAGAGAATTAATTAATATGAGAATTGTTTAAGTTCTTAATTAATCAATTAAATGGATAAATTAAATCAAATTAAAACCATAATCACTTTAGATAATTATCAGTAAAACTAAGGGTTCCTTTTTATGTGTTTAATAATATAAAGACCTTTTAAAGAAATTATGATTAACCCATAAGGGTGGGAGAATCATAAAAGTATTTAATTATATTCTTTAGCTTAATTAATTTTTAATTTTGATCCAATTGCATTAAGTCCTTTAGGAGCATTGAAAATTTTTTTCCTAACATGTTCATATCATTTGTGGATCATGATTAAATGATTAATCAAATTAAAGAAGCATAGGGAAGGGTAATTAAGTGATTTAATTTATAATCCAACTTAGTTAATTCATAAAATCTACCTAATTATCTTTTCTTAAACCAATTATGATTACCAACTTGGGAATGGGATTAAAATAATAAATGATGACCTCTCTTCTTTATGTTCAATCCAAATCCAAAAATAAAATTAATAAGAAGCTTTGGTTTTCTTTAAGTAATTTTATTTGATGAGATTGTCCTTAGAAATTAGTATGGTTGAAAGAATCACATGTTTATGTTTGGTTATTACTTTCCAACCACTTTAAATGTTGATTGTTATGTGGTTTCATGAATTCATCTTTTCAAATCTAAATGAATCAAATAGAATGTATTTATGTTAGCTTGCACGTGTTGGCTAAACTTATTATATGTGTGGCTATTATCACTATTAAATTCATAGAAAAATGTATTTTCTAAAGTTTATAAATTGATAATAATGTTTAGAGTGATGGTAGTTATAAATATATAGGACTTGCATGTGTTTATAGCTTAAGTACATTAATGAAAAGCACTCTTTCTTATATTCATGTATGAATTTACATAGGTTTGAATGATAATGGGTATATAGTTTGGACATCTCAGAAATACGAGGCTTTAAGTAGCCCCAAGGAGGTCATTTGATTACCTCACTTCCCTGGTTAACAAAGGCACGTGTTGATTTGGTTAATAAAGCTCTCTTTCTCTTTATAATATTTAGATGTTAAGTGAAAATCAAATGAAACAAAATAAAGCATAAATCAAAATTGACAAATCATCTAAATAACTTGAAGTGGAACCAACCTTCATGTTAAATCAATTAATTCCAAATTAAGAAAATCATTACTCTAACGCTTAATAAGACATACCACACAAAGCCTTAGCACACATATTAGAATTAAGTCACCACTTCTAATGCTAAGTTAGGATGATATATGTGATGCATGTTTTATTTTGTGATGTAATATTTTAGACTGGATGTTAGGGTGTATGACTCGTATACTGGATGTTAGGCTGTTATTAGCTTAATCTTATTTTATGCAAGGAATTATGCTTAAAGGGTTGCTCATAAATAAATAAAAATATTCTCTTTACAGTTTGCTTAAACCCCTAAGCATAATCCAGGTTAGGACAAGTGGGCTTGGTTACCCATGTACATGATGCTAAGTCCAAGTTATAAATATAACTACTTGAGATTGTGTGTATGTTTAGCTAACCTCTATTTTGTAGGTGTAGTTATATTTACTTCTCCTATAAAAATATAATCTTGTAATACAAATTAGGATTAGTGCAATGAGGATTAGGATGAGCGGTAGCTAGAAGGCTTAGTCCTAGGGCGCCCTGTGATGCCTTTGGAGCATAATTAAATCTAAAGGAGGACAAGAAGAAATGAAGAATGGAAAACCCACATGTATTCATTTCTAATTGTATTATTATTTTGTAATTCTAGGTTGCATAAGGGTAGAGCTCGACTACCCAATTTTCTCTTTTCTAGGGTGTACGGTGGTACCCGGTCGCATCGGCCTTTTATTCTTTTGTAGTAGTCTATAAAAAATTATTGATATTATGTTTGATTAAGCAATAGAATTGCATCATTTTCATAGTTTCTTCATTGTTTGATGTTTTAATGTGTGACTTGGATGCGGTAAGTTCTTAAGATAAAATTAATTTTTTTATCCAACTAATACCTCATAACCAAATTTTAAAATAACTTACAACCTCATCATAAAGCTTAGGCTCTAATCAAGATAATTAAAAGATTTAGCAACCCCTTAGTTGTATGTTGTATGTTAAACATCATGCATACCATCTTGAATCACTCTTGCTAAATGAGGGCTTCCATTCTTACACTATAGAGACCACTTGAGTTATGAGAGAAACCCCTCATGATGGAGCTTCACCTTCTTTCTCTCTTGATTTGGCCAATAACCAACTTTTTTCATGCACTTAGGCATAAATATCCCAATGCCTTTGTCCAAATGAATGTGTCAAAAAGAAATAAAAATTGGAAAGTTTTGCATTTTTATATTAAGTCATGTGCTCATACCACTCATTCTCTAGTCTCTTAGGGAGTGTGTTTAGGACTTTAGTCTCTTTCCAATTAAATAACAAGCCTAACCATCTTAAAAATTCATAAGACCAACTTACATGGATTAAAAGTGTAGGAGGTGTTAGCTAGCGGTTACCCTAGGCAGTTGTAAGTCCATAAGAGTCGGATGGGTCTATCTTCTCTTGTGGAATAGACCCGTATGTTTACCTTTCGCTTAGATTTAGGTCGTGCTTTAGCTTGTGCTAAAGTTTCCTAGATTTAGGATCTGAGCTTGCATATTTTCTTCGGGCTATAAGCATAAATTCTCATCTCTTATACATTTTTATAATCTTGTGTTGGTTGATTATAAGCCCTAGCAATCTAATAAAATATCAATTCAAACAAATAAATTCTCTTACTTTCAAACATATAATGCCTCACCATAGGATAGGTTGAAGTGCATACTAAGTTTCCTAGTATCATGAGCACTTCCTACTTAATCTCTTTTGGATTCTAAAATAAGTCTTTATAGTTGAACAATCCCACTTGATTTTCCAAAATAGCCAATTTATTGATAGTCTTAACCTTGAAATCTTTGGAGACAATAATTGCCTACTTTAATTGAGAGTATTCTTAGAAAATCTCATTTTCTAGGACATAATTAACTATGGAAGCTTGCCTCCATAGGGAATTAAAGAACCCGACATAAAATAAACCCTACTTTACCTTTCCATGTAAAGTAGAGGAAATATCTCTAGTATATACGAAGACTCATCATGCTTTAAGAGTCCTTATTAAGTGATTAGGTCCATTATAGGGTGATGTCTCTATCTTTTGAGTTAATACATCATACCTTAATTTTGTATCTAATCACTTCAATAAGTACCCCTTACAATCTGTGTGGTGCCCACACGACCATCCAAAAATAAACACCATAAGTTCTAATTAAAATAAGAAGCAATGAGGATCAAATTTGGTGTGATGTTCTCCTTATGGACATTGCTCATATTTTCTTAGGACGACCTTGGTTCTATGATATGAATGTTATTCACTATGGTAGAGAAAATACTTATATTTTTAAACATAATAATAAGATTATTAAACTCTTACTTATAAAGCCAGTAGAAAAAACACCCTCCATTGCACCACACAAAATAACTTCTAACTTGCAACCTAAGCCTCTATTGAAGAAAAATGCCAAACTTCAATTAATTATCATAGAAAATCCTACTATGAGTGTTAATACAACCATTTCTGATTCTTGCTTTAAAACATCTATTCTTCCTTCTTTAACCTAAAAGATAAAAAAATAAGTTTTGGAGCCTTACGAAAAATTTTTTAATCCATTTCTCCTTCACTTATTACATGTAAAAGAAGTCATACTATACTATAATGAACTCACATACCTGTTGTGGAATCTTCCCTTCTTTCTAATTTTAAAGATATTGCACCCAATGAGCTTCCTGATGAGTTACCACCTTTAAGAGACATTCAACATGCTATTGAGTTCTTACCCAATTCTAAACTTCCTAAATTTTCACATTATAGGATGAATCCTACCAAGCATGTTGAGATTAAAAGATAAGTTGAGGAATTACTAAAAAAAAAAGGATTTTATTCAAGAGATTCTTAGCCCTTGTGCAATCCCAGCTTTATTAACTCCAAAGAAAAATGGAATATTGTGAATGTGTGTTGATAGCCGGACAATAAATAAAATTACTATGAAGTATAGGTTTCCTATTCCCCGATTAGATGATATGTTTGATTTAATCTCAAGAGAAATTTTTTTTTCAAAGATTGATCTAAAAAATGTATATCATCAAATTTGGATTAGATTAGGAGATGAATGAAAGAAAGTTTTTAAGTCCCCTGATGGACTTTATGAATGGCTTGTCATGCCCTTTGGACTTTCAAATGCTCCTATCAGATTTATGAGATTAATGCATACTATTCTTAAACCATATATAGGTAAATTTTTAGTAGTGTATTTTGACGCTATTTTGATTTTTAGTCCAAGTGAAAATGAACATCTACAACACCTACAAAAAGTCTTTGAAATACTTAGATAAGAGAAATTACACAGTAATTTCGAAAAGTGTTTCATTTTGTAAGCTAAGGTAATCTTTTTAGGCTTTATTATATCCACTACTAGACTTAAATCTGATCCTTCTAAAGTGAAAGTAATCTTAGATTGGCCATCACCTAAAAGTTTTACTGAAGTTAGAAGCTTCCATGGTTTAGCCACTTTTTTTATCAAAGATTTATCTTGAATTATAATACCATTGTTGCTCCGATAACTAATATACTAAAATTAGATAAATTTTGGTGGACTCCTACTACACAAAGTGCCTTAGAGAAAATTAAAGTTTTTCTCACTTCTGCACCAATCCTTAGGCTTCCTAATTTTTCTAAAGCCTTTTTAAGTGGCATGCGATGTTTAAGGAATTGAGATAGGTAGAATTTTAAGTCAAGAAAATCATCCTATAACATTCTTTAGTGAAAAGTAAAATGAAGCCAAACAATGATATTGTACTTATGATAGGGAGTTTTATGTTTTAATTCAATCATTAAGACATTAGCGACATTATCTCTTACATAGAAAATTTATACTTAATTATGATCATCATGCCTTAAAATTTATTAATACTCAAAGAAAATTAAGTCATGGGCATGCAAAATGGGTTGAATTTTTACAAGAATACACTTTTGTTCTAACGTATAAGCTTGGAATTGAAAATAAACCTGCTGATACTTTATCTAGGGTAAACCTAATGATTTCTTCTTTAGAATTGAGAATCCTAGGATTTGATTGAATTAAAGATGATTATATTGTGTGCCCTTACTTTCACCTAATTTATCTTGAATACCTAGATAAACCAATAACTTTATAGGGAACATTCTTGATAATAAATGGATATTTATATAAAGGAAAATAACTATGTATTACTCGATCTTTTTTTAGAGAATTCTTTATCACTGAGCTACATGTTGGAAGTGTAGATGGTCACTTCAAAAAGGATAAAACCATATGTTTATTATAAAATATATTTTATTGTCCTTTATTAAAATGAGATGTTCAAAAATTAGTGGCCCAATGCTTAATTTACAAATATGCTAAAACTACCTAACAAAGGTCTAGACAATATACTACCTGACATGTCCCTTATAAGCCTTGGAAAAAGCTTTCAATGGATTTTATTCTAATATTACCTAAGACAATTTGAGGACATGATAACATTTTTGTTTTAGTGGATATGTTCTCAAAATGGCTCATTTTTTGTCTTGTTCAAAAATAAATGATGCTTCTTATATAACTAAATTATTTTTTTAAAGAAATAGTGCGACTCCATGGTCTCCCTTTAACCAATATTTTTGATAAAGATGTTAGGTTTGTCTCATATTTTTGGAAAATATTATGGAAATTATTAGGTACCAAATTAAAATTTTCTTCTGCCTTTCACCCATAAATTGATGGAAAAACTGAAGTGCTCAATCATACATTAGGAAACTTGCTTAGATGCTTGGTAGATAAAAGTTTAGGAAATTGGGATTTCTATTTACCAACCTCAGAATTTGCTTATAATAGCAGTGTCTCTAAAACTACAAATAAATCACAATTTGATATAATCTATGGTCAAAATCCAAGACGACCAATAGATATAACAAACCCACCATCTCATGCATTTTCTAATACAATATTTTCATTTGCTAATAACTTTCAAAGCCTCCATTAAGATATAAGAAAGAAAATTACTATAAGTAATAAAAAAATATGCTTCTAAGGCAAATCAAAATCATTCAATGAAAGAATATAAAGAAGATGATTATGTATTGATTCACATTCAGCCTAAGCATTATCAAACCACTAAATATAAGAAATTATATACACGGGCTTGTGATCCTTTTAAAATTATTAAGAAAATTATAAATAATGCTTATCACCTTTATTTTTCTACTGATATGCTCATTCATCCAGTTATTAATATTGAAGATATGCTGTCACATGAAGGAATTAGCATACCTCCACTCAGTCTAACTCTTTAGCAGGAGATATAGCACCGCACTTATAGAAGCCCTATTTCTTTGAAGTTAACTATATTATCATTGAGGAAGCACCCATTAATCAAGCTTCTGGATATCATTTTATAATTCATTGGAAGAATAAGCCACCAGCTGAAGACACATAGTTGACCCATACTAATTAAGAGACTCTAGCCCCACAATTAGTAGAAGACTTCTTAGATTTCAACTCTACAAAGCATAGTTCAATTGAGCCCATGGGAGTTGATGGAGAACATCATGTGGATCAAAATATTAGAGCTCAAGGTCCATTTACAAGAACTCAAGCTAAAGCCTAAGAAATTTAAAGAAAGAAGAAGGCTTAGCCCATTAGCCTGCTAAGGCCCATTTTATGATTTCATTTAATTATGTAATTTTTAATTTTCTTCTAGAAACTCCAGGTTAGAAATTTTAAATTTAAAAATTCAAAGCATGTCATATGAGGTGGTTGAATCCACATAAAATAATAGCATGTGAAATGGGTGGATGGCATAAAATAATATGGTAACTTAATGCTTCACATTAATGTGGCCACCCACCTATCCCTCTATGTTTTGAATTTTTTTTCTTTTGAAAGATGATTGTAATGTCTATAAATAGCCACCCTTACTGGACTGAAATAAGATCTTTTGGCAATTACAAATTATTTGAGTTGTTCTTGCGGTTTAAAAGCTTAGTGGTTAAACCTTAGCAATCCTTAGTGGGAGCACTAGTTATCCAACATATCTTTCTTTCTTCACCTTCAATTCCCAAGTTCTCTCAATCTCACTAAAAGAAAGAATGCCCACCTCCATCAATGTTGTTTCAGTCTACCGACATCAAAGGGGATATTATCTGTAATATCTAGGGAGTCTAATTAGCAGTCATGGGCTGCCTCATTTTAGATATCCTAAGTAGACTAGAGTTTTAGTGTAGGAGTGTTCACATGGCAAAGATATAGATTATGGTGTTGGGGTATTTGCATGGAAAACTGATAAATTGGACTTACATCTCTTTGAAATGCCAAGGTAAGGGGTGTTCGCATGGTGAACAAATAGATCAGGCTTACAACCCTTTAGAATGTTATAATATAGGGTGTTTACATGGAGAACAATATAGATTGCTAATGTGTAGTGTATAATAGTAGTAAGTAGAGTTATCATTTAACTTAAATCATATGTTGGGGGAAATGATGATGCGCCCATTCAAGATCTCCCAATTTTATCATCCTAAGCTATCATAGTCTCTAGTCTACTTAGTTAGAGGAGATAGTCGACCAACCTGACTTAAGGATCCTTGTCAGCAATAATAGGTTGCATCATCCAAGGTGTTCTTGTAGACCTAGTGTGG
Source organism: Cymbidium sinense (assembly GCA_021442155.1). Lineage (NCBI taxonomy): Eukaryota > Viridiplantae > Streptophyta > Magnoliopsida > Asparagales > Orchidaceae > Cymbidium > Cymbidium sinense. Next base: position 47,145,161 of record CM038223.1, read on the forward strand.
AGTTTATCTAAGGAGATAAATATAAGTCAATCCTAGCTAATAAAAAATTTTTATCCCTATCAAATATGTTTTATGATTTATCATTCAAAGGGCTGAGCCATTGAGGATCATATAAGCTATTATTGTGATCATAATATAGTTGAGCCATTTAAGGGTCAAGCCATCCTATTAGAGGATTTTAGTCATAACCACATTCATGTGGTGCCATTGGGAAGGAAAATCATGCCAATAGAGGACACATGCCACATCCCTGCTAGCATATAATTATTTGAGTGTGAACATAGTGATATATTTAATTTGATATTTAGCTTTTTTGTGAGCTAGAAGTCTTTTATTCTTATCACCCTCGATAAATGATAGTCGATGAGCGGATCAATTGTTTTCTTTAAATTATTTATAATAATAAACTCCATTTAACTTGAAAATATCCCCACTAGTTGAAATCTATAATCAACACGACCATCATCGTGGATAACCTTATCAAGTCTATGTATTTGCTTGCAAAGGATTGGGTCTATGATTTGCATTTATGAATTTAAATTTGAAATTATATAACATTAATATTTTAAAAAAATTTAGGGATCGTATCAAATTGAATAAATTATAATAATATTATTAGGTTTTGTTAACCTGGACCTAGTCATAAGATCCAATCAAAAAATCAAATCATGCAGCATCCTGAGACGCTATTTTAAATATGTGTCAAAGCACATGCAAGTATTTTTATAATTTTAAAAAATCTTCTGTTGAATTTAAAAGATTGATTTTACATTTTAATTTAACATTCGAATTTAGCCTACGCAGCCTATTCAAACATAAGGATTGTATCCTGAATTTTTAAGTCCGAGAACATGCAGGCAATTCAAATTTATTTTATGTTAACCCATGAAGCATCATGAGGCACTGAACTTAGATAATTATCACTATGTCGAGGGCCATGCGGGATATATTCTTCATTTATCAAATTTATTATTATTAGGATATTTTAGGAGTTAAAATTAAGATTTAATGAAATAATAATTTTCAACTCAAAATTAGTAATGTCTGGAGAATAGTATCTTATCACCAGAGCATCAACATTGCGGTGCTAGGAGGCTAGCATAATGGCACCATAAGATAAGGGCTTTTGATTTTTATAACAAGAGTAGGCAGCATTATGGCACTATATATGAATCACTGCAATGCTATAAGATAGAGATGTTTGGCTTATTACCTGAGAAGTTAGTGGGTGTTAGATATGCAATGCTACAACATTATAAAATAAAGATCATTTATCTTATAACCCGATAGGGCAGCATAATAGCGCCTTATGGGTAGCATTAAGGCACTATAAGTTATAAGACTTTAAAATTTTGAATTTAGAGAAGTCAATGTTTAGCCGCCAGAAATAGGGTTACAAAATTAATGCAGTGCCTCGACACTTCAAATATAGCACTGTGACACTATATATAGAAATTCAATCCCTACAAAACTCAAGAGAGCAGCGCTTCGGTGCTTGAGATTCAATATTGAGGCATAGGGTTTAGTACCTTGGTGCCACATAGGATGCTACGATGCCATAAAGTGGGACATCGTCAATTCAAATTCCTGAGAGCTCAGCGTTGTCTCAGCATTGAGGTGCAATACCTTAGCACCGAGGCACCATGAGTCAGAAGACTCTATTCTTGGGTAATTTCTTAGAGGATTTGATAATTTTTATGAAAATTTGACAGTATAGCTACTTAGAAATATTAAATTTTGTAATTTCTTAGTGCAAAAGTACACCATCTCTCTTATTCTAGATCAAAGCTTAACGAAGGGAGAATTTTTATCTCATGCTATAACCAAGTTCAATGGGGAAGCCTTCAGGATTTCAAGATTCTTGAGATTCAAGCACTTAAAATATTTTTTAATTAAATTGGGTTCTTCTCCCTTGTTTCAGATACAATATCAATGGAGGGTGGCTTTTCATTTTACACTAGATCTAAGATAAACGATAAAAGTCTTCAGGATTTTCTTTGGGAGAGAAAAATTTTATAAAAAAATTCATTTAAGAAATCTTTTATCAGGAATTAGTGATAGTCGGGCTTTGATCTTGTCTTGTGTGAGGAGAAGAACCCTTTTATAGCAGGGAGAATGCACTGTGGAGAGAAGAGACTATTCAAGGATGCTTAGAAGAGTGTGTCGTGAAGAGTGTAAGTGATTCTCCCCAAAGAGTGAGTAGGTAGACCCCCTTTTTATAAGGAATAACTCCCCTGACTGCTCCCGCTCTCATAACCATTCTCGCTCCTCCTTTGAGTAGTTATCTGATAGGAAATAATTGATGGCAGGCCGCTCACTCCTTGAGCAATTATTGTTAATAGGGAGGAATATTTAGTGGTTAGTGTTTCTAGAATCTATAAAGAGACGACAACAGCGTCGTGGCACTCTTGGCCAAAAAATTCTTTGTTTCCCTTCTCTTTTCCTCTTTTTTTTTGGGTATGCAAATAACCCCCCAATCCAGCAATGTTGTCTTGCTTAAAGAATGAATTGTTAATATTGATTTTAATCCATGATTGGGTTGGTTTAATATGCTCAATGAAAGTCCATTGAGTCTGTATTACAAACATAAAGGACCTAACTAATCTAGCTTTGGAACCCCCTTCAACTCAACCTCTTTAGCAAGCCAAAAGAAATTTCCTTTCTGAGATAAGAGTGAATAAGGAACACTATTTGATTTAAGTAAGATGGGCATGCTTTGTTAATTTAGCTTGTGTCCGGTCAAACTAAATAAACCAAAATGTTAAGATACAGGTTAGAGTATATATATATATATATATATATATATATATAGCAAGAGGAGACAATGTTTCTAGATTCTTTCCAAACTAATAGGAGGTGACAAGGATCATTGTTTCCATATTTGAGTACATTAATATCAAATTGATGTTCAACAATGTTCCAGTAGCTAATAATTTTCTAATAATGTAGGAATAGATGATTGGACAATTCAGAGCTATTGTAATTCTAACATTTAGAGGGCTAACAAATTCCTCTTTTGTAAATGTTGTCATCCATTGGGAGTAGATTTTTAAAAAGCCTCCAACAAAAGAAGGATATGGATGGTTTGAAGCACTTATGCCAAATGAATTTTCCCCAAGTGCAATGTGTGGTAGGGCTTCTAATATTATGGAAGACCTTAGGAAGAGTTTTACTATGCAATTGAATAGCAAGTAATTGTTTGTCTAGTTGATTACAATTTGACCATTTGTTGCTTGGGAGTCTTAATGTAATGTTTATTACTGTGCAACTTTTACCATTATTACTACTTGAAGCCATTTTTTAGAGTGTTGAATTAAAGAGTTTTTGTAGAGAGTTTTATGACATATTCACCCTTCTTATTCTTCATCTCAAGTATATTACATCTGATCTTATAGAGTCTAAAATACCTTCACTTGTCTTTAAAATTTTAATTGAGTAATTAGATGTATGTCTCTAGGACTTATAGGATGAGCTTTCACATTTACAGAATACATAGTATAATATAGATTAATTTAAGTTCATAACTAAATAAACTCTTATAAGAATGAACCTATTTTAGCATGAGCTAAGTTAGTAGGTTGGGAAGTTGCTTAAGAAATTCTTCAGTCAGTAAAGTATTAGTTCTATGCTTAAGCATGATGATATGCTTGATCGGATCTCTGAAGTCACTTATTTTTAAAGATAAATCTCAGGAATGATTAGCATTATATTAGAATTTAATTAGGGGATGAGTGAGAGATAGCCTTTTAAAACCTTTGATAGATTGTATAAATTTCTTATGATGACCCTTGATTTATTTAGTAAAGCAAGCACATTCATGAGGATCCTTATTGAAATAATTTATGAGCTCTTTTCTAATGATTTATTTAGATTCTCTCTTTATATTGAGTGCAAAAAAAGATTAATATCTCCATCATCTTCAATTAGTTTTGGGTAAGCATATGGTATAGAAGCCTTATATTAATCTAAGTGTCTTGTTATGAGTCAAGAAGTCACATATGTTGGCTTTGTAGTTATTACTTTTGTATTTAAGCTTATTCCTCAAAAGTTCAAGCCATCATAGATTGTCCAACTCCAAAATTCTTCACTAGTGTTAAGTGTTTTCATGATTTGGCTATATTTTATAAGAACCATCATAAATTGCTCCACTCACTAACATCGTAAAGAAACATATTTTTAAATGGACAACTAGTCTCAAGAGGATATTCATCGAATTAAAATTTTTATCACTACTTCACCCATTCTTAGATTACTTGGTTTCTCTAATTCATTTAAAGTAGTATGTTATGTCTCAGAAATAGGCTTTGGGGAGTATTAAGTTAAGAAATCTAGCTTAGAGCCTATAGTAATGAGATTTAATAATATTAGAAAAATATTTCACTTATGATAAAGAATTCTAAATAATTGTCTCAAAAATTAAAGATCCTACCTACTGCACAAAGAGTTTATACTTTACACAGATATTATATTTTTAGTTTTTTAACACTTAAATGAAGGCCAGTCATAGTCATGCAAAGTAGATAAATTTTTTGTAAAATTATAATTTTTTATAAACAAAAAATGGGTGTTAAACTTATGCCTACATAAGCTTTATCTAGAGTAGTAATGGTCATTATTTTCTCATTGCTTCATATTCTTAATTTTGAAAGACTTAACAATGTTTATTTTCAATACCTTAACTTGATTTAATGAAATTTATCATAAGCATACAAATATGCTTTTATTCTTATTGAGCTTTTTTGCAATCATTGATAGGTATCTATAAATGAATAAATAGACATGCTCTTCTTTAAAGCAAATGGGTACCTATAAAGGAATATACAATCATGCATCTTTAAGACATTCCTTGAAAACCTCTTAATTTTAGAGCTAAATTTAGGATAGATTATTAAACACTTAGAAAAGTACTAGAAAATTAGTTTTCTTAATAATATATTTTATTATCTTTCTATTAAAATATATATTAGTAAGATTATATTGGATGTTGCACTTGCAAGCATGCTAAATTAACTAAATAAGAGTTAGAAAGTAATTTTGCTTTTTTGTATGTACCTTATACATGTGAAGAAATATTTAAAACATTTGTGTTAAGATTGCTTAGGACTCCTCAAGGAGTTGATAACATTTCTATGATGGTAAACAAGTTCTCCAAAATGGTACATTTCTACCGTCTAATAAAATCAATGATACATCTCATATTATAACGATAGTTTTTAAGAAGATTGCTGGATTGCATGGACTATCTAATCACATAGTATCGAATAAAGGTTCATATTTTTGAAAGATATTATGAAAGTTGATGATGACTAAGCTCAAATTTACTTTAATTTTTTAACCTAACTTAATGGGTAGACTAGTGATTTGGGAACCTATTATGGTGTTTAGTAAAAAGAATAAAAAATTGGTATTTGCATTTAGCCAGTTTTGAATTTGCTTATAAAAGTAATATTTCAAAAATAAAAAAATAAATTCCATTTGAGAAAACATATAGTTTCATTCCTAAAGTCCTATTGATTTAGAAAATGTTTCTACTTATATATTCAGAATCTATAGTTGCATTTATAAAATATGTTATGGATAATATGAAATTATAAAGACATAAATTGAATAGGGTAACGTAAAATATGATGGACCTTTGAATAAAATATTAGCTAAGAATAAATATAAAAAAAATGTCTACCTGATGATCCATATCAAACTTGAAAAATACCTCTAAATTCAAAAAAAAAAAAAACTTTATAGAAGGACACATAGCATATTTAAAACACCTATGAAAATTAGACCCAATGCATTTTTTTTTTAATTTCCATATGACATGCATATGTCTTATATTTAAAGTTAAACATATACTAGTATTTAAAAAAATAAATTAAATTAAAATTTAGAGACTAACACCATTATAAATGAAGAAAAAAACCAAATGCAAGTAGATATTCAACAAAATATCTTTGTGGTGGAGCACATTATAATAAATGTGCCACTAGATAATGATAGTGGAGAGTATAGGTTCTTGGTGAGATCAAAGGATAAACTACCAAATGATTTTACTTCAAGAGCTAGTTTGAATAAGTTGTTACTTTATCTTGTGAGATGTATCTTGACTTTAACCATTTAGAGAAGAGATTTTTAAGGCCAAAGAGTATTGATGTAGTATAGGGAGCTACTAGAACTACTTTAAGGAGTTAGACCAACAAAAATATTGGGTCCATCACTAAGAGCATGATGAAAACCTCACATTAGTTTATTTACTTAGATTTAACCATTTAATTTATTTACTTAAATTTAAGCATTTTTTATTTTGGAAGACTTTATGTACATGGTTTAATTTTTAATCTCTTATTAAAAATATTTAAATTTTAAAACTTATTAATATTTAAAATTATAAGTTATTATAGAAAATTATTAAATTATGAGAAAGAATAATTAATATTATTAATTTTATGATTTTTAATTATTTTTCAAGATAATTGGGTCACTCCAAAAAAAGAAATTCCTCGTTCAATTCAAAACCATGGGGCCAACCACCCCACCTCTCCTCCTATTTTTGTATCTTTCCTATTTGGCATTTGGACTTGTGAAGGGCCCACTTATTCATATTTTCATATACAAAACAATAATATTACTATTAAAAATCAAAATTTTAAGTTTTTTTCAGAAGGGTTGGATGTTGGTTGCCAACTCATGCTAGATACCTAATGATCTTCCTCAATCTACAGTTAGAATAAGTGATAGTTTTATCTAATTTAGTTACGATCTTCTAAACTTATAGTAATAAGCTTTCTAATCTAATTTTAAGAAAAAAATCACTCTTTATATGTCAGCATAGTCATCCTTTCTTTGGTTGTAACATATACTATACAGAAGTTGTAACAAAATCATGAATGCATTTTTGCATGAAACTTTCATAAAAATGGAGGCATGCTTTTTTTAACTCAAAACTAATTTTCAAGGTCATTGATACTTGAAAAATTGGAAATAATGAATAGAAAACAAAATGAAAAACTAGTATTAAAGAGTCTAAAATAACCATGGGTTCATCCATCAATGCATTATTAGGTTTGAAAATACATTTGAATGATTTCTACAATGCTCTGAGGTCCACATGCTAAAAGCTAAATTTGATCACCCCTTGATCATAATATCCACTAATTATACCAATGATTTAGCTTCTTTTAGTAACTTATGTATTATAATGCTTAATGATTAAAATTTAAGAGGTTTGTTCAAAATTAAGAGGTGGGAGTAGACTTAATATGTCAGTTAGTAGGTGATGAGCCTACCAATCTAAGTGAGTTGAGTTACCAACCATCCCTAGAGATTACCATTGAGTGATAAAAGAAAAGGAGTTTACAATTGAGTGATAAAGCAGAGGTGGAGGCTTAAGTTAGCAATAAAGGATGATTATGAGGATGTAATGAGGTCATTAATCTTTTTTCTAATGTAGAGAAATATAAGATCAAATAATGTTTTGACATAATGATGTTGGCTGGATAGATTCATGCAAAACAAGGATGATCTCAGATTGCCATTCACGTATATGATGAATATAATCTTGTAAGTATAAAATACTAACATCTTCGCTAACAAAAAATTTTCTATTGAGAGATGCAAATGTTATAATTTAATATTAATGAATGAAAAATTTTTATGAATGATAGAAGTTTATAAAATTTATGGTTACCATGGTTGTTCATTAACAAAGGGGATATTAAAAATCATTGAACTAATAGAGTATGAGATTTCATTTAGCATAGGTAACTCCAAATTATTACATGTCAAAAATTTTGTGATAACAATGATTAAAGTTTATATCATAGCTTGCATAAATATCTTATATACATACAAAAAGTATAAAATTGAACATATAAGGGAAAATTTTTTTGTGAGAAAGTCAAAAAAAAAAAATATATAAAATCTAGCCCTATTGATAAGCTAAAAATTAAATGCTACTTGTGTATTTCTATATATAATTTTATATTATATTAAAATTAAGTTCTAATTTATTATTATTATTTTAACATTTTCAATAGGAACTTCTCATTTAAGATCAAAAAGAGAATCAAAAGTTCAAGGGTAGAGCCTAGTCATTGTGTAATGTATTGTCATAGTGCCAATGATGAACAAATTGGCTATAGAGAAAAGAATTCAATTCTATGACACTGAATGATCAATGTTGAGGTTCTAATTAACAAAAATTTGGACCTCGATATAATAAACCTAGTACCATGGTACTACTAGAGATGCACTACGACACTAAAAGAAGCTAGAAGAAGCCTAAAATGCATGAAGATAAAAAAGCAAGGTGTCTTTGTGTTAAAGGACTTGGGTGGTGGTGCTAAAGCCCTTCATTTTAAGAAAAATAAAAGAGAGTCCAATGATATGACACTATAATTAAGCGCCATAGCCACATCATGATAGATGCAGTTTCAAGTAGTTCTAGCAAGTAGTCTAGGGAGTTTCAAGGGTAATATTGGGAACCGCTTAGAAAGGACATGTGTAATAATTGAAAAAGGGATGTGGCATGTATAAATACACTATTATTTTCTATTGTGCTAAATTTTGGTGAGTGTTTTCACTATGTTAATATGTAAGAGTCTGCAAGTGCATATATGGACTTAGAGAAAGAGAGTAAATCCAAAAGGGAAAGAATCATGAAAAAAGGCAAGAGGGGCAAGGATAAAGAAGAGTGAATTATTTTTTTAATCTTACCTTACTCTTGATTATTTATGATTTACTTCAACAATTATGAAATATTAATGTTCTCTCTTTTTCAAATGAGTAGCTATGTATGTGGTACTCTAAATTTGTGGAATCTTGTATTCTTTTTAAAAGATGATATATTGTGAAGTTTGAAGTAAAGTTTTGTATTATAAATTATATTATTTTATTTTCTCCTTGTACTTAATTTAGTTATAATCTGACCAATTACAAACTTAAAATTAAATGTGATCTAGATATATTGGATGAGTCTTAGAAGAACAATTAAGGAGAAACCAACAAGTCTTTTTAAATATATATTAGCATATGATATTTGATGACTTGTAATCATATAAGGAGTTGATAATAAATCAACAATTTATTTTCATTAGCATACAAGAATATAACTAGTTAGTTATAGTGATTAGGTTGTTTTTCATCTCAATTAAGATAAGATGATAAAATTATTTCTAATCGATAGCAACAAAAAATAACTTTTCTAATTCAAAGTTAGTGGAAATAATCAAGCTATCATAAATTCATATTATATTTTTGATAATTATGTAAAACAAATCTTATTTTCAAAGTAGCATATATAATTTTTAGTTAATTTAACTTTTCTTAATTTTTATTATGTTGAATAATACTAAGGTTACCAATAAATTAGTACTAAACATAGTAAAATTTTCTAACTAATTTTTAAGAGAACAATACTCTACTCATTATTTTATTACTTGAGTGGCATGTGTACTTACATACACTATTTAAGCCCAATCATGTTTTTGGAGCTATTATTGGGGATCTAAAAATTCTTATTTAATTTAATATTAATCTTATTACCTTATTTCTAAGTCAACTTATTATTTGTACTAGTGTTTTTCAAGTGTTGTAAGTTGTTATAATTATAGTTATATTTTTAATTAAGTGTTTTAAACTTATTTATGTTTTGTAGTTGAAAGTTGGCTTTATAAAACTTATTTAAAATCTAATGTTATGTTTTATAAATTTAGTTTGTTTATATATTTGGTATGTGTATTGGATTTAGTGTAAAATGTGTGTCATTTAATCTTAAAATTGAAAGAACTTGTAAAAACTTGATAAATAAAAGAAAATTAAACTTAAAAATTAGAAAATGGATAATTAACTTGGAGAAGTAGAACATCTTAAACAACTTAGAGTCTATACTACACCATTAATAGATGGATTATATCAAATAATTAACAGACTAGTAATCCAAGCTAACAACGCTAAACTAAAACCTTCTATTATTCAATTGGTTCAAAATTCTTAGTTTGGAGGTTCACTAATAAAAGATCATAACATGCACATAACAAATTTCTTAAAAATTTATGTAATATTTAAGTATAATTGGGTTAGTGATGATATCATTAGACTTAAGTTGTTTCCATTCTCCTTAGAAGATAAAGCTATGAAGTGGTTGACATTATTTCCACAAGGAGCTATCACTACTTGGAATGATTTAACTCAAAAAAATTTAGTCAAGTGCTTTTCACCTTCTAAAACTGTTAAGCTTTTGAATAATATCACTGCTTTCATTTAAATGGATAATGAATCAGATTATGAGGCTTAGAAGAGATATAAAGATTTAATGAGAAAATGTCCTCATCATTCCTTATTTGATTGGCTGATTATTTGGTCATTCTATAATGGTCTAGTAGGATCACTTAGAACTATCATAGATACAGTAGCAAAAGTAATTTTATGTCCAAATTTTCTTAAGAAAATGTTTTAATTAAGGAACTATCAAATAATAATTTTCATTGGCCATTTGATAAACTAAACCCTAAAAAGGTTGCTTGTAGCATTATCTAAGAAGCTTGATAGCATAAGTATTACTCAAGGTTTTAATCTTAGTAATCCTATTGCTGAGAGTAGTGAAGCATTTTTGTCAGAGGAGTCTAACAATGAAGGTATTGAAATGCTTAATTGTATAGTCAATCGACCCAATGATCCCTTCTTAAACACTTGTAATGTTAGAAGAATCACTATAATTTCTAATGGAAAAATAATTCAAATCTTAATTAAAAGGGGAATATAAAAAATTAGAATAATATAAGTTTTAACAATAAAAATTATAGTAATATAATTCCACTAGGGTATCCTCTTCAAAACCATCATAAAGATAGGAAGCCTTCACTTGACGACTTAGTGATGCAAATGGGGACCTAATTCTTAAGTCAAGCTAATTCTATTAGAATTTTAAAATTTTAATTATGACAATTGGCTAACAATTTGACAAATAGACCTTATGGTAGTTTACATAGTAACACTAAAGTGAATATTAAATAAAATGATATAAAGATTAATGTACAATAATAAAATTATGAAGTGAAAAAGAGCTAGGAGAAGTCAAGATTGATGAGAAAAATTTTGAAAATAAAATTGAGGATTTAGAAGATGATTGATAAGAAGAAAATTGAGAGAAAACCCTTTAAGAAAAATCGAGACAGACCACCACCACCACCATTTTCTTGTAAAGTTAAAAAGAAAAGTCCTGATAAGCAATTATTAAATTTTTTGATGTGTTTAAGAAAATCAATATATATTCCATTTGCTAGAGTCTTAGAATATATGTCAATTTATACAAAATTCATAAAGGACATTCTTCTTAAAAGAAGAAAATTAAGAGAGAATGTGATTATGATATTAATTATGTAATGTAGTGTAATAATTCAAAGAAAATTAACATAAAATTAAGAAATTCTAGTAGTTTTACGATACCATGCATTATAAGAGATATTGTTTTTTTTTTTTTTTTTTTGAAAAAGCATTATGTGATGTTGAGCTAGTATTAATTTGATGACATTATTTATTTTTAAGAAGTTAGGATTAAAAGAAGTTCCAACTAGTGTGACCTTTAATCAGCAAATAGATCTTTAACTTATATTAAATGGATTAAATAGAATGTGTTATTTAAATTTAATAAATTTATATTCCTTGTAGATTTTATTACATTAGACATGAAGGAAGATAAAAAAAATTCTATCATTTTAGGAAGACCTATCTTAGCAATAAGGATGTCTATGATAGATGTGTAAAATGCAAAAAAGGCAATTAACATTGAGATTTCAAGATCATGAAGTTACTTTTAATATTTTTTATTTTAAAAATTTCTCACTAATAAAAATGAAGAATGAATAGTATTGGAAATAGTAATGAGAGTGTAGCTGGGGAATTAGAGATATCATTACTAGATGATTCATTAAAATAAGCCTTAGTCGAGGATAAGAAAGAAAATGAGTAGGTTTTATTTCATAAAGCTTAACTTAGAGAGATCATGGTGAAGCATAAGTTAATTGATATATGTTTAGTAATCATAGTCATAAGCCATCTATTTTAGAAGCACTATAGTTGAAATTGAAGTATGCTTACCTAAGAAAATCCCCATCTACTCTTTGTAAGTTCAATATATTTACAAAAGAACCAAGAGGATAAGTTGATAAGTGTGCTTAGAGACATAAGAGAGCATTTGATTAGACTAGTTGACATTAGGGGATTATCCCATCTATTTGTATGCATTAAATATTTATGGAAGAGAATTATAAGCCATTAGAAGATAATTAGTAGAGATTGAACCCTATCATGAAAGAAGTAGTGAAGAAGAAAATTTTGTAGTTAGATATAGATATTATATATTTTATTTTATTTTTTATTCATGGGTTTATGGGTTAATCATATTCATTATGTGCTTAAAAAGAGTTATTTGACTATTATAATAAATAAAATAATAAAAGCATACCCTCAAATATTATTATTGTTTGGAGAATTTGTATAGATGGGTACACACAATTGAATCAGGACACTAAGAAGATTCTTTTTATTTTTCTTTTTATTGATCAGATATTGGATAAGTTAACATGGCATCCAATTTATTATCTCTTAGATGGGTACAGACAATATAATCAAATAGTTATAGCACGTGAGGATCAAGAGAAAATCAATTTCACTTGCTCTTATGGTAATTTTACATCTAGAAAGATGTCTTTTGGATTATGCAATATTCCTATTTAATTTAAGTATTATATGATAGATATCTTCTCAAATTTGATTGAAAATTACATTGAGATTTATATGGATAATTTCTCTATATTTATAGTATTATTTAGAAAATCTTGAGTTGATCTTAAGAAGATGTGAGAACAAAAAAAATTATTATTGAATTGGGAGAAGTGTCATTTTATGATTAGAGAGGGAAATGTTCTTGGAGATATGCTATTTGAATTGAAATTAATAAGATCAAATTTCAATTCATAAAAGAAATGCCACCCCCAGTAATGTTAAAGGAATTAGGAGTTTTTATTTTTTATTTTTATTATTTTTTTTTGGAAATGCATCAATCTATAGGAAGTTCATTAAAAATTTTTCTAAGATTTTAAACCCATATGTAACCTAAAAAAAGAAAGATACACCAGTTGAGTTCACCCTTGTGTGTTTAGAGGTGTTCAATTTTATTAAAGGCTAAACTTATTTTTGTACTTTTTATTATGACATTTGATTGGAATAGTTTTTTTTTTTGAACTTATGTGTGATGCTAGTGGTTATGTTACAAGTGTAGTTCTTGGGAAAAAGATGAAAAAGATTTTTTATGTTATTTACTATGGTAATAAAATGCTTAATGAAACTCATCTAAATTACTCCACTATTGAAAAGAGTTACTAGTTGTATTTACTTTTATAAGTTTAGGTCTTATCTTGTTGGTGCTAAAGTCATTGTATATACAAATCATGCAGCTATAAAATATCTTCTTGAGAAGAAAGATGTTAAACTTAGATTGATTGGATGGGATCTTCTTTTACAAGAAATTGATTTAGAGATTAAGGATATGAGAGAGCTAAAAATCATATAGCTGATTATTTATGTTGGAGAAGAGTTTAAGTCTAGTGGAGTGATTAGAGAAGAATTTCTTGATGAGCATTTATTTGTATTTAAACATAACGTTATTCTTTAATATGTGGACATTGTGAATAATTTTATGAGTGAGATCTTATCTTATGGGTTATCATATCACCAAAAAAATAGGTTTTTGCATGATGTTAGATTTTGTATTTGTGATGAGCCATTTCTATAAAAGAAATGTTCAAGCCAAATTATGAGGAGATGTATTCCCGATGATGAGATAAATGAGATTTTGAGGTTATATTGTTATCATGAGTTTGATGGCATTTTAGAGGAAATAGGGCAACAACTGAAGTATTGCAAAGTGAATTTTTTTGGCCTGCCCTATTTGAAGATACCAATGAATATGTGAAGAACTATGATATGTGTCAAAAGATTGGGGACATCAAAACATTATGAAATTTATTTGAATTGCATTCTTGATGTTAAGATCTTTGATGTTTGGGGAATTGATTTTATGGGACATCTTATTCTTTCTTCTAAAAATAAATATATTTTGGTTGTTGTAGAGCTATCCTAAACTTTTTCGATAAAAAAGGTGTCTAAAAATATATGTAAAATTAATCATACTTTTATTCTTATCATGATCAAGGGTAGTACTATCTCATCTATTAGCTTTGCATTAAGGTTGGGGATTTAGGGAATCAAAATGAGGACCAGTTAGACCCTAAGGCTCTTCTAACTTTTGAAAGAATTTTTTCTTATGGACTGATGTTTGAGCCTAGAAAGAGTTCATGCACATCACCCTCTAGATCTCAAATCTCCAAAATCACGAGTGGGTAAGTGTTTGAATTGCAACATAGTGAATAGAACTCAGCCTTAGCATGCGTATTTCATAATTCTTAGTTGGATGTGAGTCTTGAATGTGTCTATTTCATTGCAACACCACAAGTTCAACCATATGTCATCCAAAGTCTAGCAATAGAAAACTAGAGGAAGAAGAAGATTGAGAAGTTTCATTTGTTTTGTTTTGTTAGTATATTCTTTGTTTATACCTTTGTTTATTTTGGTTAAAAAAGCACTAAAAGAAATGAGTTTAAGGGAGGTTTCAAAGTGTTTTTTATTTTATTTTGTTAAGTTTTTATTTTCTATGCACAACACCAAAGTGATACTATCTATTTTGTAAATTTTCAATCTTTAGTAAAATTTGTAACTTTTATTATTGCTTGTGTTTATTAATTATATGTCATTTTCCTAAACTTAAATTTATATTTGAGTTATGCAAAATTTTAGAATTAAAATTTGTTAAATATTATTTTAATTTAAAAAGGCATTGCATTTAATTTTAACTTATATTGAGTTACAAATTTTCATACACAGATCACACGTATATGATTCTTTATGGATTTATTTGATTATTATGTTATAAATTGATATCATTACTATTTTTATAACATAATTAGTATTAATTGGAGCTTAACACATATAATAAAAATTTATAATTCATTTGAATTAATATTAGACGCACAAAGAGAATGGAAGGTATGAAAATCAATAATATTAAAAAAGAACAGAAAGAAAAGAGGAAATTAAAAAAGAAGAAAGAGAAGAAAACACTTGATGATTCACAAATTGGAGTCTCATGGGACTAAAAATGATTTTAAAATTATTATCCAAGTTATGGCCCATAAAAAATTATGATACAATTCCATCATTTTAAGCCAAGTGTTCTTTCAAAGCTACCCAATGCTACAAAGGCTTGTGATTGTGTCTTGCAGGGTTCATAAAGGCTTCAAGAAGCTTTGAATTTTGAATCTTTTGTGAAATTCGGAGCATCTCTTCATGATCTTCATGATTATAAAGGGAGGATTGGACTGCTCTCTGCCTTTCCTTGTAGTGTTTAGCGTGCTAAGGGTCATAGACTATCATTGGTTATAGGTTGTGTGTAAGCTGTGCAACATAAAAGAGAGGGGCCAATCAACACTTGTAAATTGGCCAAACTAATTTGATTCAACTCAATTTACTATGTTACGTTTGCACAAAGGTCACAAATGTCACAAAGGTGCTCAAAGTCTTTTTGACCCTATTGGATTTTTCATTGAAATATTATTATCTTGACTTTCAATTTGTTGAAATTCGAGCGGATATGCTTTTTGAAATAATCTTCAAAAAAGTTAAATTTAATATTGGGCATTTCTATCTAAATATTTTGCCAATTTTTTTTTTTTTTTGAATGATGAGATGTCGCTCACGATCTCATTTTATGGCGTGTGACGACTAATCACGGCGAGTCCCGGCAAACAGCAGTGTCAACCTCCCATTTCTTTTCACCCGTAAAGATATTACACCCTGCTCTGAAAAGATTTTACGAAATTTCATTTGCAAATTTAACAAGAAAAAAAAAGGCACTCTTTTTTTTCTCGATTGGTAGATTGTGATAACGTTGAAGAGCGGTGGGTGGCAAAACGAGGCAATTTTATTAACAAATAATATTTTAGTTATCGCAATTAACGTCCAGCTAGGGTTTTTTTTTCCCGCCTGGGAGGGTGTGAACGTGTGGCCCCTGATGCAATTAAAACAATTCTCTACGTGATAATAATATATTTAAAAGATTAAAACATTAGAATTGGCCAAGGGTTGATCTCTAAAAATTTTCAAAGTAAAAATTTATGAGGCCTTCTCCAATTAAAATAGTTCCAATAAAGTATGTCAATAATTACAAAGGGGCGCCCTCCTTTGTAACTAGAGTGCTTAGTGCATTACAATATAATTAAACTCTTGGATTAGCAGTAAAAGAAGCTTAATGGTGTTTAAATTGATAATGTGACTATAACATTCAATAGAGAGGAAATGAATTAGGTGTTTTTAAAAATTATTTTAAATTAAAAATTTTAACTTTATGTTTGATAAAAAAGAATTTTAAATTGATAAAGTGTTGCCTTTTTACATGTACAAAATTTTAGTTGGGTTGATGTAATATTATTTATTTTACATTAGATTCTTAATATACTTGAGTATGAATGTAGCACCATTAGTTAGCTAAGTGGAGAGTTTAAATTTTGTTTATAAGCTTATAATGATTTTTTTTATTAATTTTAGATTTTTTTTTTATAAATTTTAATACTTTTATGTATTTTTTTTATATTAAGTTAGGATATTGCTACTTACATTAAAGAGGTATTTATAAAGGATATTTCTTGAAGGAAACTTAGCATATATGCATTATCTTATATATTTTTAGGTGTAAAGACTAATTAGATATTCACCATTTTTGAAACTAAAGGAAAAAAAAAATAAAGGAGTTAATGATAGTGGTAGCTTCTTATATAAGGTTTGGGCTTAAAATAGATTATTCATTGTTTAAAAATTTTCTAGCTATGATTTAATGTGAATTTTACATAATTAATTAGGGATGTTTAATAATGGATTTTTAGAGAGAATTGTATTAATAGGAATAATGGGTAGGATATTATCATTTGAGTGGATATAGTATTAATGTTAATGTCATTCTATCATCTTTAAGCCTGGACATTAGCCTTTTAACTTCTAAAAAATTCTTTTATAGTGTTGCTAAAATTTTTTGATGTTAGAAAGGTAATAGAACCCTAACATGTTTTATAAATTTTCAAGTATGCACCACCTTTCCAACAATATTTTAGGCTCATTAGATTGTCTAATTTTTGAAAATATAAATATATTTTAGCTTATTGGATCCAAGCTTTTTTACTTGTAGAGTTATGAGTGTATGGTCCTTTTATCTCTTCACCTTAGTTAATGAGAGAATTTATTGTCTATAAATTATTTTATTTCTAGCATATTAAAAGAATTTTAATGTGGTGGGAGATCAATTGAGCTATTAGACTTCATTCTCAAAACTTGGTAGTGAAGTGTTAATTTTATGAAACATTTATATGATAGATTAATAAATTATATAGAGACATTAAGTTTTGTTATACATTTATTTTTTATTTTAGATTTATTATTCAGCTTTTTATGATTAGTATGAATTTTATCTATTAATTAATAGTTGATAAGTGATTTTTTACCCTTATACACAAGTGCATGTGTCGAATTAAGTAATACATAATGAGTAGAGTATCATTCCTACGAGGACTAGAGTAAACTTAGATATTAATTTATATTAAGCTAAATACTAATCTTTTAAATTTTAGTTTTTATTCAATAAAATGCAAGTAATTAATTAAAGTTGCTATCTACTATTTCACAAAATATTAAAAAGATAACTTTTTTGTATTTATATATTTTTATAGAGAAGATATAGGTGTTTTTTTTTTAAAGAAGTACTCTGAATTTATGAAATCTTTTAGACTATGTATTATATTAAACTATTTGATGGAATAATTTTAAAACTTGTAGTATCAACTAGGAATAAAAGTGTTATACTCTCTATATCTGGACAAGTATAATCAAACCAATCTCTTTACCAAGTTTTATGCCTAGTGCCAAGTAAATGTTGATTGGTTGCTTTACCCATATTTCCTTTTAAGTGATAACAAATTCTAAAAATAATTGTATATTTAGTGGCTATAGCTACATGGGCCTATATATCACATTAATGATTATTTAGTACATTTATTTGCCTTTCTTTTCTACTTATTCTCGTAAGATTCCATCGATATCTCTATATCTACTTATTTTTAAATGTGTAATTAGACAGATTGCAAGTAAATGAAGCATGGAAATAAGTAAAATATATTTTCAAATAAAACACAAATAATTTTCTTATATTTATCAACAACAACATTTAATATAACACATCATCCCAAAAGTTCACATAAATTCAGAGTTAATACACTTAGTTCAACATTTTATAAAATAAAACACAAATATAATACATAAATATGTGGAGAAAATACTAAAAAATATAAAAAAAAGAAAAGAAAAGAGTGTACCGATAAATTCTCTCCTTTATTATGTATCTTCACCTTAATTTCCTGAGTGTGATCTCCTTAACACAATCCACACACTCTATTCACACACACACACACACACACACACACACACACACACACACACACACACACACATACACATGTAGCACATATCACTTTCACATACTCTCACTAAACACACTTACCAAAAAAAATCCTTTTACACTACTTAACTCCCCATATTTATAGCCTTTAATTCCTTCTAGTAGTTTTCACTGTCCCCATTCAAAATCGTTCAACTACTACTATCAAAACTACTCTGTCAAGTCATTGCACCTCGGTCTTTGGTTCTGCTTCAGGTGATTTGATTTCAAAATTCTAATTCTGGTGCTTTTATGTTGCAAATCTGGCAACATGGCATTGTCTTCTCTGTTTGTGCACAATTTTTTCCTTAGCATTTTTGGAATTTTCTACATTTTCTAGATTTTTTGAATTTCTTTTTTGCTTCAAAAAGATTTCCTA
This sequence comes from Cymbidium sinense, assembly GCA_021442155.1. Lineage (NCBI taxonomy): Eukaryota > Viridiplantae > Streptophyta > Magnoliopsida > Asparagales > Orchidaceae > Cymbidium > Cymbidium sinense. Next base: position 47,164,129 of record CM038223.1, read on the forward strand.
TCATAAACACTTAAAATTATGAAAATAAATCAAAAAAATAATAAATTTTTTACTTAAAAATACATGTTAAATTAACTAAAAATTTTCACTTATAGAACACCCCTAAACTTAAATCATTACTTGTCCTCAAGAAATTATATGTATTTTCATGAATCTTTATTATTTTTTTGTAGCAAAATACTTAGAATTTAAAATCATTTAACAACAATTTTAATTGAAGAATAAACTTACAAGAACCATTATTAAATATGAAAAATAACTTCACTACAATAGCGTAAATTCTTACAGAAATAATATTTCATCTGAGTTACGTCATTTCAGTGCTTTATTTGGTAGCAAAACATTTAAAATTTAAAATCATTAAATAACAATTTTAATTGAAGAATAAACTTACAATAACCATTATTAAATATGGAAAATAACTTAACTACAATAGCCTAAATTCTTACTCAAATTAATATTTCATTTGAGTTAAGTCATTTCAATGCTTAATATTAACATAGTTGATTCTTTTGAATTTTAGTTAAATGACTATTATAAATAGTTATCACTTAATATTTACATAATCATAACATGATTTTCTCTCTTGAATTTAGCATATTAATTACTTTACTAACTTCATTAACTTGGTTAGATAATTGAGAAAATTTCTAAATATTATTATTGTATGATACTCACCCTAAAGTGTTTTCTTCTCATCCTTTTTTTTATCTCTTCATTTTTTTATGAAAAGTTCACAATATTGGCTTAATAACCCATACTTTTATTGATTTTCATGTTTTTCTATTCTCCTTATATATCTAACACATTTCAAAAGAATTATCATTTTTCACTAAATGGGGTAATCTCCAATTAATGCTAATCAAAATTTTGTTATTGAAATACTGGTGACTTTTATTTATTTCAAGCCAATTATCACAATTCAATAAAAATCTCTTATGTGTGTTGTGTGTATGAAATTTCTACTTTTTAAAAGAAATATTAGTTATTAATAGCTTAAGTTATAATTCTTTATTTAATAATTTTAACGCATGCTCTATTTCTTTAAAACTAAAATATTACTTAATTGATTTCTATTTCAAAGTTTTGCTTTTAAATAACATTTCAAGTTTCAAAATAACACACAATTATCAAGAATAATTAATACATTTAAACTTTCACTACTATAATAAAACAAATATGATAATTTAAATACTACATTACATTAGTTCTACATAGGGAAACACTTCAACTTTGCATACTCATAGACTTTAATAACAAGAAAACTATCTCTCACACTCCCCCAAACTCATATATACAACTATAATAAAATAATGAAACACACATAAAACAAAGGACATGAACTTCTGATTCTTTAATCTTCTTCTTATTACTCTTTCTCTACCTCTTCAACTTATTTCTAGCAAATATTTAATATTAGAAATACTTTCAACAACACAAAATAACTTTTCAATAAAATTACACTTTCACACTAGATGCAATAATAACTCACAACACACAACTACAGATCACACCACTACACACTAAATCAAACCAACATTGGGTTGCCTCCCAAGCAGCGCTTACTTTATAGTCTTCAGCCTCACTATACCATGTTTTCCTACTTTTAGATGAATCAATCTAAAAGGTACTTTATGTCAACAAGTGTCCAATCCATAGCTTTTCTTATAATCGTCAAGATTTTCTTCCACTCTTTTTTTTACATCGTCAAAATTCTTAAAAATTAGGGTTAGTAAAGATGATGATTCACTCAAGAAGGCATACTTTAAATTACTAAGTAATAATTTTAACTCAAAATCTAGTGCCATTAAGATAGATGACTTAAGAGTAATAACAAACAGTTCTAAGAACTCACATTTTTCTTCAAACTCCCTAAGGGAAAATCTAAGAAATGGATCATCCTCATTCTCTTCCAAATTTTTAATTACGACTTGTTCTAATGAATTCTCAATCACTGATATTTCCAAATCCTCAATTACAATTTCTTCTTTAAGCTTGGAAGATTTAATGTCTAAATATTTTTGGATTCTTTGAGGAAAACGTGGAGGTGGTCTCTCTCTTATTTTCGTAAAAGCCTCTCTCTCTCTCTCTCTCTCTCTCTCTCTCTCTCTCAACTTCTTTTTCATCACTAATTTTATTTTCCTTTTATCTTTTCCTCAATAACATTTTCTAAACCTTGAATTTCGACTTCAAGTTTATCTTCATCACTCTTTATCTCTTTTAGATCTTTTTCACTTCTAAATTTTATCACATTATCTTGCTCTTTATCCATTTCCTTAGGATTAATTTATGTATCACAAGATAGACTATCTTAAGAGCTATTTACAAGAATATTAGCCAATTGTCCAAGTTGGAATTTTAAATTTTTAATAGAAGTAGATTGACTTTGTAATTTGATTCCCATTTGCAATATTGTCTTTAAGTTCACTTTGAGGAGGATACTCTAATGTAACTATAAGTGTATAATTGTTATCATTATCAAAAATACATATTACTCCAATTTTCTATATTCTCAAATTGATTAATTTGAATTATTATTATTCCATGAGAAGTTAGGATGATTCCTCCAACTTAGATTAATTTTATTATTAAAGTACATATTACTCCAATTTTCCATATTCTCAAATTGATTGATTTATGCATCACAAGATGTCCAAAGAGCTATTTACAAGATTATTAACCAATTGTCCAAGTTGGATTTCTAAATTTTTAATAGAAGCAATTTTAATTTGAAATTCGATTCCCATTTGCAATATTGTCTTTAAGTTCATTTTGAGGAGGATACTCTAATGGAATTATAAGTGTATAATTTTGATAATTAATAAAATACATATTACTCCAATTTTCCATATTCTCAAATTGATTAAAGTTTGAATTATTATTGTTCCATGAGATGTTGGATGATTCCTCCAACTTAGATTATATGTGTTAGAGAATAAATCATTGATTCTATTGGCTAAATAATTAAACATTTTTACACTTAAATCACTAGGGTCCTCTTTTTCCCTACAAAGTAGCTTGATTTTTTTAGTTTAATAGCACTATTTCTATAATTTTGTCTCTAGGCATACAATGTTTAGAATTCACAACTTTAGTTCAAAAATTCAAAGAATAATTTTACACTAACTAGTATAATGATATTTCACACTTAATACCTAATAAAAATACACAAAATAAAAATGTTGAATTAAAAATAATTCATCAAGACTAATAATAACTTAATACAAATTGCTATTTTACTTCCAATCACTGGCAACGATGCCAAAAATTTGTTTGATGATTTTTTACCCTTATACACAAGTGCACGTGTCTGATCAAGTAATACAAAATAAGTAGAGTATTGCTCCCATGAGGATTAGAATAAACTTATATATTATTTTATATTAAGTTAAAAACTAATCGTTTTAAACCTATGTTTTTCCAATAAAATGCAAGTACTTAATTAAAATTGCTATCTACTATTTTACAAACTATTAAAAAGAAATATTATTATATTTTTATATTTCAATAGAAAGTATATAGGTGTTTCTTAATTTTAAAAGTACTCTAAATTTATGGAATCTTTTAGAATATGTATTATTTTAAACCATTTGGTGGATTAATTTTAAAACTTTTATTGTCAACCAAGAGCAAAACCATTATACTTTCTATCTCTAGATAGGTATAACCAAATCAATCCCTTTACCTGATTTTCTACCTAGTGCCAAGTAAATTATGATTGGTTGCTTTACTCATATTTCCCTTTAAGTGATTACAAATCCTAAAAATAATCATATATTTAATGAATATTTTGCTACCCATTTGCTTTTTTCAACTTATTCTTCTAGGATTCAATCAATATCACCAGATCACACTTATTTTGAATATTGTAATTGGCCAGATTACAAGTTAATGAAGCATGAAAAGAAGCAAAATACATTTTTAAATAAAACATTAATAATTTTCTTATATTAAACCACAACAACATTTAATACAACTTAATATATCACAAGTTTACATAAATTCAGAGTTAACATACTTAATTTAACATTTTATAAAATAATGCACAAACTTATTTCATAAATATGTGGAGAAAATAATAGAAAATACATGAAAAAGAAAAGATGAAAAGGAAAGAGTGCACTAGTAAATTCTCTTCTTTTTTTGTGTATCTTCTCCTTGATTTTCTGATTGTGATCTTCTTCACACACTCCACACACACACACACACACACACACACACACACACACACACACACACACAAACACACACTCAGTACACATCACTTTCACACACTCTCACTAAACTCACTCACCAAAAAAAAAATCCTTTTACATTGCTTAACTCCCCTTATTTCTAGCATTTAAGTCCCTCTAGTAGTTTTCACTTCATTCCCCTTTGAAATAACTTCAAAAATCACTCCAATGGCTTTCTAGAACTACTAAAGTTACTCTGGTCGGGACATAGCACCTCGACACTAGTTCTGTAGCACCTAGGTGTTGTGGCCTCTAATTTTTTATTTTAAATTACTGATTTTAGAGCCTCGATGTTGTGCTGTAGCACCTTGACACTGTAATGTAGTGCCTTGGGCGCTAGGTCTAGCACCTCGACGTTGCAAATTTGGGGTTGTGGTGTTTTCTTCGCTATTTTTTCATTGCTTTTTCTTCTGCATTTTCTTCTTTTTTTGAAATTTTTTATAAGAGATTTCATATCATAAACACTTAAAATTATGATAACAAATTATAAAATAATAAAGTTTTTACTTAAAACACATATTAAATTAATTAAACTTTTTCACATTATTCACATCAAAAATTTTAATTTTTTTTTAACCACAGTGCCGTGACACTATGATCTTGGCACCGAGGCGTTATGACAATCCTTCTAGAAGGATAACTATTAATCTAGTTGGTGAGTCGATGGCATAGAGTCGCGGTGCTGCCATGACAGTGTCGCGATGTTGCTACGACAATCTACAGTTTAAAGAAGCAAAAAAAAAAATTGTCATTCCCGTCCCAAGAGCGCCAACTATCCAGGAGAGTGTGGAATAGTTATGGGATGAAAAACTATACCATAAGTGAAGGAATCTCTATAAAAGGGGGGAAAATTGCTCCCCGTTCTTTTTTTTTTTCTTCTCTCCACTTCTACTTCCCTGACACTCTAGATTTTGGTGCGTTCTTGCTTCCAAAAACTCGTTCTTTTTGTAGGCTCGACTCTTTCCATAAAAAAAGTAATCTCCCATGCACTCTAGGGAGATTTCATTATCTTATTATTGGAGCTTCTCAAATGACAAATAACAATACATATGCACAATAATACATAGATACAAGAAAGGAAAGATGTATTTATTAATATAAAAAAGGGTTACATTAATTGTACAAAAGAAAGAGGAAAGTAAAAAATAAATGAAAAGATGGAGAAACTAGTAGTCATAATCATTCTCCTCCTCTTCCTCTGACACCTCTAGGGTAGCTAAAAAAGAGGGATATTTAGGTGCTATAGGAAAAAAACTTTACTTGGATCCCCAAGCCCATAATTTTCGAACATATGGACCATTGTCGTAATAAACTGGGCCATATATGAATATTACTTTTATTATTAATCCATGTGATAATCAAATTTCTTTTGTAAAAAGCCTTTTGTCAATGGTTGCTCTCACCCACTTCTTTCATTAAGTCTAAGACTTGCTTGCTTAGGAATTTAAAGGTTTGGGGTCAAGGTCATGGGGTATGTTAGCTTTCCCCCACTTCAAACCTCGAACCAGAACCCCTAACAAGGCTCTTTATTAGAGGAACCTTTTGAATGAGAACTTTTTCATTAGACTCCCCTAACGCACCCAGCACAATGCACAAATCAAAAATGAGGGAGGGATGACCATAACTTACTATAGTATTGTCCCCAAGCATATTATAAATGGAATTGTAAATTTTCTTTCATATATCTATTATAAAACCCTTTTGAATTGTGAAATGAAAAATAACTCAATCCTTGGTCACCTTTCTAATGTTATCAGTGGGCATCAGCTTAGTAGAAATAAAATAGTGCCAAGCCTTAGACTCAGCAGTGAGATCGGTAGTAGGAAAATTGATGATCCTTTCCTCCTACTATTTCCACTGGATGTTGGCATTATAGCCAGAGAGAAATAAGAACCTAATCAAAATTAGGATGTTCTTTTAAATAGGAAAGATACTGGTCAAATGCCACTTTCGGCAACTCGTAATATGCATTAATGGTGATACTATCAAAGCTTACCAGTTTTCCCTAGACAAATGCTTGATTGTCCTGGTTCTCCTTCCCATTGTCATAGAACTCACATACCATAGGGATGACGCAGGAGCTGCTCTTGTAGGCTAGCTTTTCCTAGCCGCGATCAGTAATTATGCTCTCCACTTTCCACCCAAGTTGTAGAAGCTCCTCTCTTTGATGAGATGCTTGTGAGTGAGAGTGTGTTGATAGCATTCCTCTACTGCAAAGCTAACAAATATGTTAGCTTCTCCCAAGGAGGTGGCTCTCCTCTTGCCAATAATCCTATTGAGTGGCATGATTATCTTCTTAGTATGGGAGAAGAGCTAAAAGAACAAAAGGAGGACAGAAAACTCTAAACAAAGCTCTAAGGAATGCAGAATGAAAATTTTCACAGCCCAGGGGGTCTATTTATAAACGAGGCCTACATGCTGGTAATAGAAGACGCTAACCTCTCTGGAATAATAGTATCGACTGGCTCACATGCGGTTGAGGTGCTAGTCAACTAGTCAAGTCGATTATTGTGCCTGTCAAAAAGAGTATTTATTACCATTAAATTTTTAAGCTGAAAATATGCGTCACATTGTTGTAGCATTGCGGTGCCCAGACATAGCACCAAGGCACTGGTCAAAAAGTTTGTATTGCACCATTAAACTACTGCCGGGTTACCCCCGACTTTTGACTACTGGAATTACATGACTAGCCCTGTGTCACCATTCAAATGATCAACATGACCAATAATTGTAACACCATGGTGCCAACCATGCAACGCCAAGATGCAATGCATTGCATAAGACCCATTTTCTCAGTGTGGAGGTGTTAAGCATAATTATGGTGTTTTAATTTGGTGTCATAGGGACACCATGGAGACCTTAGGGGATACTTATTAAAATGATCAAGTGAGACATCTAAGGAATAATGTACTATCTCAAAAAAATAAAAATAAAAACCATTCTATAATGGACTCAATCACCTAATAAGGACTACTAAGGCAGATGGGTCTACATATATACTAGATATCTTTCCCCTACTTTATATGGATAAATAAAGTAGAGTTTTTTTTATGCCAGGTTCCTTATTTCATTATGGAAGCAAGCTTTCATAGTTAATTACATCCTAAGAAATGAGAATTTCTTAAGAACACTCTTGATTAAAGTAGTCAACTAGTATCTCGAAAGATTTCAAAAGTAGACAATCAAAGAATTAGCATTTTTGGATAGAAATCGAGAAGAGCTCAAATAAGAGGAGTTCTTAGTGGATTCCAAAGGAGAATAAGTATGAAACACACATGATACTAGAAACTTTAGTGAGTGCTTTAATCTACCCTATGGTAGGGCTTTACATTTTTAGAAGAGAGAAAATTGTTTATTTATGTTGAATTTTTTTTGGAATGTTTGGACTTAGATTCTGTGAAAATTTCTAAGAGGTGAGGATTTATACTTATAGTAGAGAAGAAACAAGAAACCTCTGAACCTATATCTAAAGTCCTTTAGCACAAGCTAAGACCTTGACCTAATTCTACTCAAGGGAATGGGATATATTTGTTCACTTCCACTAGGTAGAGTAGATCGAGCCCAACTCTTTTGGATATACAACCACTTAGAGTGGCCACCAACAAACACATCCTTTGATTTTAAAACCACATGGGCTAGTCATATGCAAATGCAAGATAAGTAGGTTATTTTGCATATTTTATTTCATTTTTTGACTCATCATTTTGGACTCAGGCTTAGGAGGGTTTATGACTAAATGTATGATGGGATAAATAAAAAAATAATGGTGTTCTCCACTATAAGGGACTACTCTCATAGGTCAAGCCTATACCATATCGTGCAGAAAAAGAGATTATTTATTTTCAAGAGAGAAATAATATGCATGCATGATATTGTAACATACAAACCATATAGCTAAAGGGTTGCTAAATATTTTATTTTCTTGATTAACATCCTAGGTGTTATGGTGAATTTATGAGTTGATTAACTTTTTATTGAAGTTATTAAATTGGGGCTGAAAAATTAATTTTTCCTAAAGAGTTTGCTGCATCCAGGCCACACATCGAACAATCAAACTTAAAGAAATCTATGAAAGTATGTCATTTCTATTGCGCAACCAAAGTAAACAAAATAGCCCAACAATTAATTTTGTAAGAGAAGAATTGTCCTACCATTACACCCAAAAAAAGAAATTGATTGAGTAGAGCTCTATCCTTATACAACCCTAGTTATAATTAAATTACAATAAAAAGAAAAGCTATGGGGGGTCTTCAATTCATCTTCATCTTCACTTCTTGGATTTGAATACTCTAGGCTTCACAGGTCATTTCAGGTCTTTCCCTTCTAGCTACTGCTCATCCTAAACCCCATAACACTAATCCTAGTCCTATTGTGAAAATTACATTTTATATAAATGAAAATCTAACTACACCTGCAAAACAGTAGCCAGCTTAACAACAATACAATCCATGTAGTTATATTTCATACATTTGAACTTTGTACCCTACCCTTGGGCAACCAAGCCCACATGTCCTAATAGATCATGCTTAGGGACTTAACATCACCTACAAGCAAGAAGCATTTTACATTTTTATTATTATTGTGATCCCTTAAGCATGATCTCCTATAAAAATATCATTAATCTAATGTCATCCTAACATCTAGACTTCGCACAAATAATCCTAACATTTAGTCTAAAATATTACATCATAAAACAAAACATCACACCACTACAATCATCGGCCTAACCTAGTACTAAGATTGGTGACTTAGTATTCTAATGTGTGTGCTAATGCCAAGTGTGGTATGTCTTAATTAGACTTTAGACTTGGATTTTCTAATGATTGAATGTTTAAATCCATTAATAAGAGTAGTTATTCTTTAGGTTGTTTAAAGTTTGAATAAGATTTCAAATTATGTGTTTTTTATTATTTGTTCCTTAATTATAATTTAACATCATAAAGAGAAGAAAGAGAATTGATTCTCCTTAATCCTTACTTTAGATTCATCCTAAAGAATGAACTTTTTATGAGTTTTAAGCCTTTTAATGAAACGTTCATAAATTTTAATTAGACCTATGTTTGGATTTGACTTAATAAATCTTATTTAAACATGAAAGGCATCTTAAGATTAATGAAGCTAAATCATAATCAAACAAGCAATGTTTTGTTATCTTAGCTTCATTATCAATATACATCACTATTTTATTTTATTCCATTTTTGATTGCATACATGTACATTCATCTTATATATATATATATATATATATATATATATATATATATATATATATATATATATATATATATATATATATACACACTTGAAGTATGAATATGCATGAATTTTATAACAAAAAGAGTTTGACTTCATATTTATACACATATATAATGACATAAGAAGCTATACAAGTATGTGCCTTTATTAAACTAGGGAAGTGAGGTTATCTTGGACCTCCTTGGGGCTACTTAAGGCTTAATGTTCCCGGAATGACTACATTATATATTTATTAGCCCAAATACATACATACACATATATAAAAATAGAGATGAAATCATGAGAAGTCACAATTTGTTATCCTTTTAAGCATGAAAGACAAGTAAACCTCACTTTATTTTATCATTTATAATTAAAATTTATAAATACAAAGCTTAGATTTAAGTTATTTAATTAATATCTAACATATAATTATTGATTAAAGAGAGAAAATACTTTGAGATTTATTAGTGATAATAGCCACTCCTTATATCTATATCTTTTCACATCTTGCAATTGAATGCAACATATTCTTTTTAAATTTAAAACATAAGTGTATGAAACATATGGCATGCAAATTTATGATAATTGAATTAAAATAATTACACGTAATCAAATAATATATTTGGCTTCATTAAAATCTAATAACAATCATGTTAAATAAACATACCTTAAGCCTAATCAAAGTCTTTTTTAAGATTTTAGTTTTATGGTTTAGAGTTATTTAATCCTAAAGAGGAGAAGTGAAAGTTAGCATTCAACCCATCTCCATGTTTATTTGTTAATAAATTTAAAGAGAATTTAAGTAGCTTTTATAAATTAATTAAGTTTGGCCCATTAATAATCAATTTAATTACCCTAAAAAAATCCCTTATTTTGATTAATTATTAAGAAACAGCCCATAAAACATGATGATATGCTTGGAAAATAAAATTTGCAATGACTTAAGGATTCTAATGTAATTGGACCCATGTTTAATATTTAATTAAGTTAAGAAATTTAACTAATTACTTTCATATTTCTCCACACCCATGGAGAATCATGATTTCATTAAAGATCCTTATACTAACTAAGCACATAAGGAGGATTCAATTAGGCATCTTGATTAATTAAATTGAATATGATGACTTTACATTTATGAATTTCATTTTAATTAATTATGGCCAATAAAAAGAATTTTGGAAATAATTAGAATGAGGGGTCCTAATTATTACTTCTGATCATTTTTACTGCCTAGTGATTAATTAACCTTCTCAAATCAATTTCATAATTTTCTTGATTTTAATAATTATTAAATACATAGAAGAGGTAATTAGGGTTTAAAATTTTGATTATCCTAATCCACTTGAGAATTTAACCCAAAAAATTATGGGAGGCAGTGGTCATCCTGTATATTCATCATTCCAAATCTTGAGTTAAATAACCAAGTGATTAAGGCTTAATTAAAATAATTAATTAAAACTTAATACCTTAATTAATTATTGTTCAATGGATAACATTTAAGGATTTTATTTTTCTTGAATTCTTCTTTATCTAAGCTTTCCAAATTGAGTTTATTTATATTTTTTAGATTTTTTATATTATGAATTTTTTAAGTTATGGCTAAGTAAAACACATTTTAAACTTTAGTTAATTAACCTACAAAGTCGGTGCCACGTAGACACGGACACGGCAATGCTTTTCACATAGCATCACGAGATTGGTTTTTTTAAATCATCTGACATTGTTGATGACTCAGCGGCAGTGAATGTACTTTTATCTCAGTCATCTGATTACAGATAGGATGACACAAATTGATCTCATGATTTTAATGAAAAAATCAAGAAAATCTAGCGTGATTAATCACGATCATTCGTTCTAATCACGCAAAATGGATGGTCAATGATCCATCATCTTCATGCGATGGAAGATGGACACCATCCACCTTTTGATGCTCAATCCAAGCTCACTGGAGCTCGTTTGATGGTAAAGTCGACTTCAAAATGATCAAAAGGTGATTCTAAGGGGACCCTATGTTGAGATTCACCGCGATAATTTCTTTCATAAAAGACTAAAAATCCTATGGTTGGCTAGAAATTACCTTGCCAGAGCTCAAGACGGCAGTCTGTCGACTGAGGTATCTTTGTCTTGAAGAGAAAAAGCCTTATTGAGAAGCTCGTAAGCTACCTCCCCATCTGTTGCTCTCTAGGCCAAGCACCATCGTAAAGCTCGCCAGAGTTGGTCTTGGAGTGGCTTCTGATGCTTGAATCAATGTAGAATCAATTCATTTTTACTTGCCAGAGAGAGGTGAAGGTGTGGGAAGAATTAATTTGGCTTTGGTGGAGATTTGGTGAGTTTGGACAGAATGGTCTCTCGGGTTTGAACAGGGCTCAGTCTAACTAGTGATTGGAGGCATAAGGGGCTCTAGGAATGCTTGGGGACTGCTTTAAATTCTCTAGGTATGGTCTATGTGAAGTTTGAATGGATGATGAGAAGTATATCCTCCTCCCCATGTGAACCAAGACATGGGATTGGTTCAACCTTTGACAAACGTTTGGCCAATGTAAGTGGTTGGAGGTGTCAGGGGACTAATGATGTGGAGGTGCTTGAGTGGCTAAGGGAGTTTAGTGGCTTGCCATGGGGTGTACACCTCTTTTGAGGTGGACTAATATCCGAGCAATGGGAGGAGGCCCTGCCCTTAGTCAAGGGCTACACCCAATAGCCTTAGGTTAGGTTAGGTCAGTGGGCCTATGACCAAAGAGGGCTAAAGTTGGCTATCATAGGAAGAGGAGGTGGGCAGTCCTTCCAAATGGAGATTTTATCTTATTTGGAACTCTTGGTTCACTTGTTTTAACTCAAAATTAGTTTACCATGGTTTGGGTTCACTTGAGCAGGTCAATGGAAACCAAAGGATGAGTCATGCCAAGTTTGGTTAGTTTGGATCTAGTTTAGTTGGGTTTAGCTCAACTTGACTCATATAGGTCAATTTGGGTTTATTTTGGCTAGGTTGACCAATTGACCAATTTGGGTATAAGAGGGCTATTGGATTATGTTTAATTGGATATTTAGAATGCATTGGTGTAATTGGTTTGATCCAATTTGAAGTGGGTTTGATTTTGGCTCATATAGGTTCATTCAGGCCAAATGGGTCAAGTTGACCAATTTGGTCAAATTGGCTTGAGTGAGGGGTTGATTTATGTTTGATTGATCATTTGGGAGTGATTGTAAGTGTTGGTTTTAATTGATTTGAATTATAATGAGATTTGGTTCAATTTGACCCTTTAGGTCAATTTGGGTCAAATGGGTCAATTAGGTTCATTTGATCAAATTGGCTTCAATTTCTGCTTGGATTATGTTCAATACACAATTGGTGATTGATTGAAGGCATTGTTTACCATCAATTTGGAATAGAATGGGATTTGGCCCAATTTGGCCCTTTAGTTCAATTTGGGTTTAATAGGTCAAGATGATCAAATTGGCTTGACTAGGTCCAATTGGATGGAATTGGATTATCAATGATGATCAACAATCATTTTAGGATGGATTAAATGAATTGCTTTAGCTCAATTGGTGTTTAATTGAAGTTTTGATCCAATTAGATCATTTTGGCCAATTTGGGTCAACTAGTCCAATTGGATTGATTGGTTTCAATTGGGGTCATATGAAGGTTGGAATGTGTTCAAGGATGAACTTAGAGTTAAATGAAGGCCTTGATTGCAATTGATTTGAGCTAAATTGAATTTTGGCCCATTTGAACCCTTTAGGTCAGATGGGTCAATTTGCATCAACCTGGGTTACTTTGGTTGATTGGTTTGATTGCATGAATTAGAATGGATTATGATATTCAATTGGGAATTTAGAATAATTATGGGGCTTGGATCAGGTTTTATTGGCTTGAATCAAGTTGAATAGGGTTTCAGCTCTATGGAGTTCAAATTAGTCAACTTAGGTTAAGGCATAAGTTGACTTAATTTGATTCAATTAAATTAAAGTCAAGCCTCAATCATATCTAAATGGAGTTTAAATGAGATTGAATGGGTTGGATTCCAATAATATTAATTTGACCTTAAGTTTGGTCATCTTGAGTCCAAATAGGTTAAGTTGGATCAATTTAGGCAAGTAGAACTAAGATGAATCAAATTGAGCCTAGGTCAAGTTGGTATTCGGCTTGAAGCTTGGATTACAATCATTTGATTTGAATTTGGTTAATTGGTTTGATATGGAATTTGGTTGGCCCTTAGGGTAGGTGATATTTCACTTATTCTAAGATAAGCTCTAACCTTAGGGTTATACCCTATAGGTCTCTAGTCTTGGGTTTGGTGTCCCCTTAATCACTAAAATTGCCCTAGCACTAATGAAGTTTTAGTGTAGAGAAGAATCCTAGGCCTACGATAAGGGTAATCAACCTCACTCTAAAAGTTAGGTCAACAATAATACAAAATGAATTGCCTACATGGGCCGTGGCATAATAATAATTGCTTAATTTTACTACCTAAGGATACTTCACAAGTTAATTCTTCATTAGGCTCCTCTAATGCACCAACCGTGGTGCATAAACTGTAAATGAGGGAGGAATGATCATAACCTGTAGTAGTACTGCTCCTAAGCATATTACAAATAGAATTGTAAATTATCTTTCTTATATGCCCTTTTGAATTGCAAAATTCAAAACTGATCGATCCATGATCACCTCACTGATATTACCAGTGGGCATCAGCTTGGTAGAAATGAAATAGTGCCAAGCCTTAGACTCAAAATGACTTACTTCCATGGGCCTCGACATAATAATAATTGCCTAATTTTACTATCTGAGGATGCTTTGCAGGTTAATTTCTCAATTGGGTCTCATGATTGGGTCTAGGTTACCAAAACCTAATCTATCTAAATGGTCATGCTAATTGTAAAATTCATTCGAAGGGGATATATATAAATTGAATGAAGTTCATCATTAAATATAACTTAGAGCAAATAATCATCTATCCATCCATCATTATTTGTCAAGATGATAAGCTAAGAAAATATTTGCTCATAAAAGAGCCTATGTCAAATAAATATATTTATGTTCATACTCAAATAATCTCATGCCAATAAGAATATAGCCTGTGTCATCTATCTATGTGATTTTGTCACCTAACGACACCACATGAAATGTGGATATGACCATAACCCTATGTCAAGGTGGCTTGGCATCTATACAGCTCCACTATTTTTCGATCACCATAATAGCCCATATGTTTCTTAATGGCTTTGCTCCTTAAGCTAAGAATCATGAAATATATTTAATAATAAAAAAAGTCTTATGTTAGCTAAGATTGACTTAAATATATCCCCTTAGATAAATACCATCCTAGGTCTACAAGAATACCTTAGATGATGCAACCCATGACTACTAACAAGGATTTTTCAGTTAAGAATAATTTTCTTGCCTAAGTAAACTAGAGACCACGATAGCCTGGGATGACGGAACCATAGGATCTTGATCGGACGTGTCATCATCCCTCCCAATATATGCTTTAAGTTAAATGATAACTTCACTCATTATTTGTCATTTTATATGCATTGGAAACTTGTATTTTTTGTTATGGGAATATTTAAGTTATATTCTACCTTTCCAAAGGGATGTAAGCCAAATCTCTTTATTAGCTATGTGAATTCTACATGACAATCATCTATGCCACACGTACCTTTAATATACCAAATGCATATTAAATAGATATGCCTGTTTCTAACCTTAATCGAGAGTGCTCCCTTACTGTGATAAGTGGGGTAATTAACTATGGAGGCTTGCATCCATAGAAAGTAAAACCTAGATCTAAATAAACCCTAATGTGAAGTTAGGTGAAATCTAATTGAACATATATACCAATTTGTCTCATGAAAAAACATGCTCCTACCTATATCAATAAAGATGGAAGAGAGCATCCCCGAAGGTATTTTTTCTGAATGATCAAACTTATCAGTAGGGTTGATAAATAAGCTTATTTGACCTTAGACTTATAATGGTACATGCATTAGCACATTTGATGGATTTGTTAATAAATGTTTTAAGCTAGTGAACTTTCAATTAGTGGGGCAATCACTTAATTTTATTGTGATCCTTAATTCATTTAAAAAGAAATTTTATGTGGATAGTAATCAATAACTTGTTTTGATAAGCTAGATAATTGTTATACTCCTTGGAGATTATTTACATAAGATTAACATTTAGAATTGATGAACTAGAAAAGTGGTCCATATGGGATTATTTATGTTTAGATTAGAAGGATTAACACTAATTAATATATCTCACTAGGCATTATATTTAATGTTATTTGTAAGCCTTTTTCATATAATCTATTAAAGATACAATAAATAAGGAGTTAGCTTGCTGGATATAATGGTCTCTAAAAGAATTTAAATTTGGAATTTTGCAAGTTTAAAAATAGGTGGGTTTAGAGTATACTTCATTGAGTGGAATCATGCTTCATTTGAGTGATGGTAACATTGAGGTTTAGTGGTGAATTAGTTGAATGTCTATGAATAGAGGGAACTATTTGGTCGCTTAGATGGTACTACATGATTAACAAAGAAGACATGTAGGTTGCAAAGGTGCAAGATACTTTATTGTTGAAGGGAGAATGACAACTTGTCAGTGAGACAATCTTCAAGGGTGCACAAAGAAAGATAAATAATGTGGTATACATAAATAAGAAAATATAGAAAGTGGTGACTAAAATTTTTTTTAAGGAAATGATGTTGATAATGGAGGGTTAGGCTTGCTTAGTTTAGAGAATAAGGTTGTAGGTTAAAAAATAGAAGGAAAAAAAGGCCCTAAGCTTAAATATAGTTATCATGCTAGCAGATATCAACAAGAAAAGGATGAAGAGAAGAAGAAGAAGAAGAAGAAGAAGAAGAAATGAGTTTTTTTTATAATCAACATAGAGAATTATTGTCTTAATGGGTCAAACATATTAAAAAAAAGATCCATATAAATGGTCTCCTACTCATTTTTGGAAGGAAGAATAAGACGTACTTATAATCACTATAGGAGCTAAGATAACATTGTTGTGGCTAGGGACAACATGGAAATGTGCTTAGAGCTATGGGATCCCCATCATTAGGTATGCAAGTACTATAAATATACATTTAATTATTTTAAGGAGGTTTATAGAGTTAACACTTCATCCACTAAAATTAAGATGTCCAAATCCATAATTGGTGACTTTACTAATATGGCTTGAATTTTGTTACACACATGATTGTCTAGAGAGCTTTGAATATATAATCTTACCAACCTAGTGAAATAAATAGTAAAAAAAATTTATTATTTGATATAGTAAATAAGGGTGCATCTCTCTCTTAAATTATGGGTAAAGAAAAGTAGGTTAACATTATTTTGACTATGACCAAATATTAATAAAAAGGTGGTTGAATTCATTATAATATCGAGATTAAATACATTAGATATTCTATTTGCTCATCTTAATATTATAGCTTCCTAACCCAATCAACTTAATGACGTGCTAGAACAAAGATGAAATTATCTTGACAAGCTTAGAAATAGTCCATATAATATGTATGCAACTTAGAAGGTGAATAAAGAGGATATTAAGTACTTACTAAAATCATAAGAACACTTATCTTAGAAGTGAGAAATTACTAGTTAAGAGTTTGTTCAAATCAAATGAAATAATTTATCATACCATTTTGAGAAAAAAAATAGATGAAAACACCATGGAAGTTGACTTGCATAGGTTTGATCAAAATCTAACTTAGAAGAATCTTTAATAAAGGCTTAGAGAGTTGAACTAGAAAATTAACATAGTGGCTCGAGTTTAAAAAGGCATCTAAGTGTCTAGATGGATTTATTAGTAAGGTAAATTCTTTAGGATGGGTGTGTTTGATTGTTGGAGAAAGATTTTGATTAGACCATTTTGTTGATAGTTGTTACTAATTTCTTTGTGGGAGGAGCCTACAAATGGAAAGCTTCTTTAGGGAAAATCAATAATGGTCAATGTATTCCTTAGTAAGGAATGATTATTATCAAGATATTTTTAAGGCATTAACTTATATTAATGATAATATATCAAGTTTGATGTGGTGTGCTTCCCTGATCAATTAGAGCAAAAATAATAAGTAAGTGTCATCTTTGATATGTTGTCAATTTATGTTAAGGTTAAACTATCTTTCTAATTAGTTCTTTTGCAATCCTCTTAAAGAGAAGTTCATATTTAAATATCCATAGCACCAAGTTCAACCAGGGTCAACCCAAGCAATTCAAGAAGACTAGAATGTCTAAGATAATGGACTCGCTAAAGATCACAAAGCACTTGCCCAGATTACAATGAACTCACCATAACCATTAATGACTCAAAATAATAATAAGCTAAAATATTGACTGGGCTAACTCATCTTATTTCAAATTTCAATCACTCGTGATCTATAACTACTTACTAGCTTTCAATTGAAATCAATGACTTCATCAATGATTTAATGACTACATTTATAGGAAAGGCAATTTCTTTTATAGACTTTCTTTGTATGTATATGAAAAAGTCTTATCTTGCACCTTTTGTTTATTCTTTAATAAGATAAATGGTAGCTTTTCTTATAGCCCCTCAAAGATTGTATTAATAAAGGGAGGGAGTATGTTTTTGGAAGATTATTAGCACAAATTATATTATCTCAAAATTTTCTCCTTCTAAAAAGGACCTCCCTTTATTCTTCTTCATCTTCATTTTATTCTTATTTGACCTCCATTTACTCTATATTATGTAGAGCCCAATAAGTCTTACAAGTGAAGTTCTAATATCACCCATATATAAATTTAGTTTTAATAAATTTTGTGGACATAAATAGAGTAAGAACATGCAAGAAGCTTTGACATAACCAAAAGTCAAATTTTCAAATTAAATTTAAGGATAATTAAGTCTATCCATAGGGTCTCATGATCAATTATACAAATAATTGAATCAATGAGATAAATGGATTACTTGAATTCAATACTTCTATCAAATAGAGAATGATTGAGCTCAAGTAGTGAAATAGGTCAACCATATGGCTAACTATAGTCAAACCTATAAAGTAAGGAAAATCTACAAGTGAACTTCTTATATTGGTTCCCCTTAGGGTATCACTAAGTCTAACATAATGATTATTCTAAGTTAGGCTTTGGTATTCATGGAGGACAAGAGTTTAAAATTGTTTTGACATTCTTTATGTCAATAAGGAGGTCTAACTAAAATCAAAAGGTTCAAAATAAATATCATGATAGTTTATAGATTGGAGATAATTGCATTAAAATTATTTAGTTCTTATGGATCACTTATGATATTTATTAATTTTTTTCATTGTAGTTATTGCTAAGAGATAGGAAGATTGCAAAACAAAATAATAGCCTTCAGCTTTAAGAAAAAGATAGGTTCCACTTTGATTGAATTATAACAAATCATTAGTTAACACTAAATTTTATTATAATCAAGCTGACAAAATCATCTTGGTGAAATACAACCTATAAACATAGCTAAAATGGTTACTACCATAGACCTTTCTTGATTTTATTAGGTTGTTTTTTTTTAATATTTTTATTTTAGTTTTAAAATTAAATCATCACTCTATTTTGAACATTCATATACCTAAAAATTAGTTCAATTTCGATATTTAATATTCTCAATATTCATGAGGCAATACTCTACTCACTAGTTAATTAGTTGTGCAACTGCATATTCCTATGTGTATGACAATTCTACAACATTATCCTAATATATGGATGTCTGAGAAGTCTGCCATGCTAATCCCTCTAAAAGACATTTATTATGTCAACATACCAAGAGATGAAGATCCTATAACTATACCTTTGTGATAAATATCCATGCCATTGTATGATTGGTACATGAATAATCCAACCACCATCTCTTTATGATGGACTCATGGAATCCTTTTGTCATCCATTTTTTATTAATTTTTTTTTCATCTAAGATGTTTGGTTTCTATTCCTTCATCTTTAAGTGTGTTTTAATCTTAATTGTTGTTATTTTATAAGAGTTGCTTATGGTATTTTGAGGAAATTTATTTTATAGGCTTAATAATGGTATTTTAAGGATACTCTCGTTATTCTATTGTCCTTTGCATTTTGGTAAGTATTAAACTAAACCTCTTTTTAATTATATTTCATTTCAATGGCTAACTAATTTTGCTCACTTTTCTTAGCTTCGTCATAAGCATATAGTAGTTCAACTATAACAAACTCTCAATTTTTTTGGTGGGATAGTTTATGAAGGAGAAATTATTAGTTGCAAAGTCCAGATGTAGCTCTATGTCCAAACTCCAATAGTGTTACACCATATGACGAGTATACAATATGTATATATAATCCAAATTATGTACACATGCTGCATACTCATCATATGGTGTAATACTATTAGAGTCCGAAAGCAAAGCTATATCCGAACTTTGCATGTAATAATGTCTCTATAAAGAAGGCATTTTTTTTATTATTATACATTCTTTAGCATCACTAGCTAGATTGATACCATTCATGTTATTTATTTTCTAGAGCTTTTCCTAGCTTGGAGACTTGAAGGCTGTTTTCTTGACACTTTCATATTTTTTTTATTCTTTTATCTTACCTTTGCTTTCCTTTTTGTGAGATTTTGGTCTTATTTATCTTGTAAGCAATAATTGTTTCCTTTGTTTAAAAAAATTAATCTTAACACATGACCATTCAATATATTATATAATAAGATGCAAAACGTCATGGAGTACAATACAAAAGACAGCACCATGAATCTGTATTCATAGCCAAAAAGTTCTCATCCCTTTCACTCCCATCCACGCATTTTTCACACTATTGTTTTAATATTCTCGGAAAATTATGTCGAACAATCGCTTTAATTTAAATTCTAGTCCGATCCTCTTCCGAAGTCTTGATAAAGGTATCAACTTTCCTCCGATCCGATCCGATCCAGCACAAACCAGAGTTAAAGAAAGACAGATGAAGCTACAGTGCGACGTATGTGGCGTGGCAACTGCCTCAGTTCTCTGCTACGCCGACGAGGCTGCGCTCTGCAGCGGCTGCGACGAGTGCGTCCACTCCGCCAATATGCTCGCCAGCAAGCACCGCCGGATTCCCCTTCTCTACCCTTCTTCAAATACCCTTCCACTGTGCGACATCTGCAAGGTTGATTAATTTACTCGTCGATTCAAATAGCAGAAAGAAAGTCGCATAAAAAACCCTTTTTTAAAATGGATATCGATACTTGCCCTTTACAGGAGAGAAGGGGCTTCGTGTTCTGCCAAGATGACAGAGCCATACTCTGCAATGACTGCGACTTGCCAATCCACTCGGCTAACACCAACACCAGGAAGCACATCAGGTTCCTCTTCAGCGGCATCAGACTCTCCACCACCCCAATCCCCTCCACCTCCTCTTCCTCCTCGCCACCCACTTCGGAGATAGGGATGGTCTCCAGCAGCTCTACTGCAAACAGCAGAGCGACCGAGGAAGACAGTGTGTTTAGCAGCGACAGTACCGCCACCGCAACGGTAATTGATACCAGCGGCGGAAGTACCATATCTGACTACTTGATGAACATGCTACCCGGATGGCGCGTCGATGATTTTCTTTTCGACGACGCCGGCACCACCGGGAACCTCGCTGGCTGCCCTCTGGTAGGCTCAACAAAATACTTTCTATAGAAAAGTTTCTTAATTAATTATGAGCAAATAGATAAAAAGGCTAACAAACACCTGAAATCTATTTATCGTTTAGATATCGGAGGAGGTGTTGGAGACCGAGACTGCCGGCAGCGGAGCATGGGAATGGCCGGGCGGTGCGGTAGCTAAGATGAAGGATATACCAGTCTGGGTGACGCCATTCCCTACTGCTCAGGCAACTGGTATGACTCAGGAGCCATTATATCCTCTGTCGTATTCCAAGGAGAGGGGTCCGACCGAGTGGAAGGAGGATGTTTCCATGGTTCCACAGTTCCAGTACCAGCGCACTAGTAAAAAGAGATCCATGGCATCCTTTTGGTCTTAGCTGCTTACAAAATTTGTCTCTTTTGATGATTGGAACGTTTTCTTTTTAGGTTTTTTCGCAATTTGGAGGATTTGTTGATCCATTTTGGATTAAAAATCTTCAGGTTGTTATGGAGTGAATTATCATCTGAGCTGTGATGTGTCGGACGAGATTCATACCGAAAATGCTAAAAATATTGAAGGGGAAAATTTTATCCATCGCCTTTAGCGTAGTTGGTGAGAGTTAACGTGATTGGGTATTCTTTGATTCGCATTCGATTTTTTTTCAGCGCAGCATCTATCTTAAGAAAAAAAAGCGCCTGCGGCGCCAGGTTGCGTCATATTACCATACCAAAATCATATGAATAATGAGTGAGATTAACATTCATTAAAAAAAAAAAAAAAAAGAACATTTTTTCCTGTCGGATGGGATTGTTCGAGGGTTTTTTTTTCAACTGAAGAAATTGTTAGATGTGAAGTCGGCACGAAACTATTTCAAAAAAAAAGTCAGCATATATCTGCACGTTTTTTTCGCATTTAATAATTCATTCCTCTAAATTTTCTGAAATTTACCGTACTTGCATGAGGCCGGCTTTTACTTTTTTAGCCGTTTGTACTTAAAATTTTTTTATTCAAATCTTTAGCTTTCTAAGCAAAGATTGACTTTTAATTTCAGGAGAGAGAAATAATTTAAGAAGATTAATAATGTTTATATATTTAATATTTCCTTTTCGATATATTTATTTATAATATCTTATTTATATATAAAAATATAATAATAATATTTTTGAGTGATGTTAAAAATTTAAATATAATGTACATAATTATCAAAAATTTGAAGTATTAAATATGTAAATATATAAAAATTATTAAATATTTATTCGAATACCTTAAAATTTTATCATTAGATTTTTGTATAGTGATGAAAAACAAATACAAATTGAAGGTAAATATTTATAAGTAAAATTATAAAGTGATAAATACGTAAAATGATTCAAGATCTTTTCTATTTTCATCAAATATCATTTATGGTTGAACATTATATGTTTTAATTTTAATTATTTATTTTTTTATTTGATATAAAAATTTATTGGAATATTATAATATAATTTTGCCTCAAAATTAAGTATTCCATTTTTCATAACAGATTTTGGTCTTTCCCTCTTAAATTTAGCTGCCAAAAAAATATTGGATAACTATTTTACGAGATGCTACTTCAAATTTACAATGCATTTATCAATAATGATTTAAAGTTTACTCTTATTTAAAAATTTTAATTAAGATATGCTAAGCAATTTTTCTCCCGCAGGCCGCAACATATGCAAAAGACTAGGCTTATATTGCGACGGTTAGTTTAGAAGTTAGGAATGTTAGATAGCATTGTAAGGATATTGTCTGTTGAAAAATTGTAAAAGTAGTTTGAGAATTTTTTTGTTTGGGCATTGTAGAAAGGTTCACATCTATAGAGACAAGTAAAATTCATAGAAGATGCTAGAAGTTTTATATGAATCTTTTAAGAAGAAAATAATAGGGCTTGGCTTTAAATAATCTATTATGCAAATAAAGATTATAAAAATCTATTTTTTTTTTAATTGGAGAAGATGAGTTTATAATATATAGAATACTAATTTGGCCTCTTATAGTTGTGTTGTGGGACAAAATATTTGTGATAGATGAGAGAAGTTATTTAAAGTTTTATTTTTGTTTGAAGATCTAATGCACATAAATATATGAAGATTTGTAAGACACAAGTGTTTTATGTGAAAACCCCTATAAGAGTAAAAACAATAGGTCTTGGCTAGTATCAATGGTTATAAATGATTCATATTACTATAATTAAGGATAGTGTTATTACAATATAAGTAACATAAACTGTAGATGATAGATTCCATTAGATATGACTCTATTATAGTATTGGAGTTGTCTTCAAGAAATTGTGTTAGGATTTGTTCAATCATTCTCTTCTAAAGAGTGGAGGCTAGAGAATATGTAGTTTAATATTTTTCTAGTGTTGATGTAGAAAATCAGAATTGGTATTGATAGCATGCATCAATATTATTAGCAATGATGTATGTTAATGTTGTGTATGATAATAAGTGACAAACTTAACAGGTGTTAGCTTTAATATTGATGACATGCATCAACTTCATAAGTGATAATATGCATCAATGGTACACATTGATATTATAAGCAATGACATGTATCAATATTATTAACCATAATAAGAGATAGGGTTAGTGAGCATTGACCTTAATATTGACAATGCACATAAGCCTTTTAGGCAATGGTGAACACCAATATTCTTTATAGTGGAGGATGCTAAAGTCCATGGTATTATGTTGCTATATCATAATAGATAGAAGATTTAAGTTAGGCTATATTAGCCAGGTTACCATAATCGAGTAATGATGATTTAGAAACTGTAATAAAGCAATAATGGTTGGACAACCATAGTTAGACAACAGTAGTCAAATAACCAAGGACAATCAATGAAGGCTAGGCAAACATAATTAATCAATAGAAGTTGGGAGGCTATAATTGATTAATGATGGTTAGTACTATTATATGGCGACAATCAAGAGATGGTTATTAAGCAATAATGGTTGAGTGACCATAATCACATGATAGTGGTCAAACTATAAAGAGGCTATGGTTAGGTGACCATAATCATAGAATATTGGCCACGTGATTATAGTTGGACAATAATGGTTAGGAGATCGAAGTGAGATGGCAAAGATCACACAATTATAGTAAGCCAATGATGGTTAGGAGACTATAATTGGATGGCAATTAGTTTATAGAGGTCGAAAGGTTCTAGTCAATTATTAATGGTCATGGATCATTATCATATGATGATAATCAATTAATAGCAGTTAGAGATGATAGTGGATAATGGTCAAGTGACCATAATCAACTAATCATAATGGGGCTACTATAGTTTGACAATGCTTATTTGAAGACTATAGTCATATAATGATGGTTGAATAACCATTATTGGGCAATAATAAATAGGAGGTATGATGATAACCATTGATTAATAGCTATTTGATTCTATTGTTCGATGGTGAAGGTTAGGCATAGTGATCAGAGAATAGTGGTATGATAATAAAGATTTGATGGCAATTATTGAGTGATGATGGTCTGATGGTGATTGGGTAACTGCAGTGTGATGGTGGTGGTTAGGTAGTGATGGTTTGACTGCAGTACTCAAACAGTGGACCAACTATAGTGCTCGCACAAAGGTGGTCTAATGATTACACAATAGCAACCTAGTGGTGGTAGTTATGCACTAGAGGTTTGATGATGGAGGATAAGCAGTTTCAATGATGGTGCAGTGCATATGTTTAGCAATAGAGGTTGGGATTGATAATAATGTTCACACAGAAATGGCTAGATGGATGTTATTAGGTTATGGTGGTTTGATTATGGAGGTGAAGCAACAATAATTCAATGGTAGTTATAAAATGATGGCAGTTTGGCAACTATAATTGAGCACGATAGTCTAATGAATGTTATCATGTAGTTGTAGTCTAATGATGTGGTTGCTAGTGGTTGCCTAACTATGGAGATTTGGTAAAACTCAAGGATCTTTTAAACCTTTAAGCTCCCTCCCTTCTCTAACTTCCAACTGGCCTCTCACCAAAAGTCTCTTTCATTAAGAGAATTTGGCATATTTTTAAATTTTGGGAATAACATCCATGATAAATATAGACAAAATCTAAAGCACTCCACTGAATTATCTAAAATGGCCTCATTGATCATGTGGTAAATTTTGAATGTTTTAGTATCTTAATGATATCAAAATTTCATGATCCTAAGCTTATTACATATAACTTATTAAGACACTCAATCTAACTTTGAGCATGTCAGATTCAATGATCATTTGATCTACTAATTAAAATTCTAAATTTTTTTATTACATTTCAAGAACTTGATTTGAGCTCATTTAGAGTTGAATTAGATCATTTTTGGTGTTATTAGTTTATCACATAAATATATTTTGTTTAGTTAAAAATTTGATGAAATTAGAGCTAAAATAGCCTTAAACTTATGCTTAAAAGTTTTAATGAAATTCATGCTTAATTAACTGAATTTTTTAATGGCGTATCAGCTGCCCCCACCCTAATTTTTGACATCAAAGTTTCTATCAACCCAAAATATATCTTATATCACTCAGAAATGCTACAATGCAAAGTTACAAGTTCAAACGTCCTCTCAAAAACCTAAACCAAGTAAAATCTTCTTTGTCCCTGAAGTTATCACATTTATTGGCCCAAAATTATCAATAAGTTTGCTTAACATTCTTTTTATTTTTCTAAAACCAATTATAGGGGCTTCATTGGGCTTCAAAAATTCTAAAATTGAGTTTAAAATTTCAAAAATGATTTTGAGGATACTAAAATTCCAAAAGGGTATGTTCATACTCATAATTATACTTGGTAAGTTCTCAACACTATTGATAACACTACAAACCTATATATTGGAACACACATAGGATTACTACAAACACACATGTGTAGCTATGTACATCCATTTGCATGAGCTATAATGATAAAAAAAAATTCCCCTATTTTGATTTATTTTCTTTTTCACTTTTTTTATAAAGAAAAAATATATGGTTTAAAGAATCTAATTTTTTTTTAAATGTTTAAAATTCTTTTTTATAGTTCTCCTTCCATCATTCTCTTAAATGGATCTATAAATACCCCTTTTTAGGGTTAGGAAAAGGTGTGATTCTCTTTCATAAGATTTATTTATTTTTCATTATAAGAGAAAAAATAAATTGATTTGTTTAAGTTTTAATAATCAAAGGTAATTGAGGCTTATAGGCCCAATAAAGAGGCTCTAATCTCCTCTTGAAAAACATGTTGACTGCCCTCATTAGAGAAACTGAATTTAGAGGCAAGTAAAGTTGTAATCTCTATAATGAAAAGTGTTGACTATCCTTGTCAGATGAATTGGATTAAAGGTGATCAAGATTGGCAATCATTATAATAAGGCTTCATTTTTCTTTTAAAAAGGGGTTTACTATAATTAAAAGGAAAACCAAATTTGGAGGAGATCAAGACTTATAGTCATTACGAGACTCCAATCTTCCCATGAAAATGTTGTTAACCATCCCCATTGAGTGAATCAAATTTGGAGATGATCAAGATATGTAGTCCCTACTACAAGACTTTGATCTTCCTTTGAAAAGGTGTTGGTTATCCTCATTGAATAAACTGAATTTTGAAGTGAGATTTTTTTCCTCATTTTAAGGCTCCAATTTTTCTTGTTATAGGAGATGATTGATCTAATAGTTTAGCAAAAAAAAGTTAAAGTAAATAACTGTTAGAAGGCGTAGTTATGGCCAATCATCATTGAACTAAGCAAAAGCACAAATGAAAATTCACTTTTTTAAAAAACCTATAAATTTTTTTGGTATGGTGATTTCCCATTTTGGAGGAATTTACTTTCTTATTTATGTTTTTTTTATCAAAATTGTAGTCTACTTTTTATTTGATCACCATGTGCATCTCCATGTTTCTACTGCAAAGTTTTAGTATAAGATTCCACTAATTTAATATTTAGAAGAATTTGGATCTTTAATTACCCTCATGATGGCATTATGATGGTTTTATCTTCAATGATTTTTATTTTTTATGTATCTGTTTGTATCTAAAACTAATAATAAATTAAACATTCTGACTTGGGGGACCACAACACTACAATCATAGTGCCTAGGTGTTGTCGCCACCTCAAGGAATCTAGAAACTCAAATCGACCCTGACGGTTGCTTACTTAAACAATACAATGTCGTGGCATTGTGATGCCAACGCCGAGTCACTTTCACGATGACCTTCAATTTTAAAAGCAAAAATACTACCGTTCTCTCCCTAGCAGCAATAATTGCCTAAGGGGGAGTAGGGGGAATGGTTATGAAGCGAAAAACTGCTCTAATGGTAGAAAATCCTCTATAAAATTGGGAGAAATGCACCCACTCTTCTTCTTCTTCCTTTTCCCTCACTCTCGCTCTAACTCACTTTCCCCATTCTTGCACGCGATCTCCTGCACTCTCAACAGTGTGCTTTCCACTGCCACACTAGAGCAATCTCCTCGTGCACAAGACAATATCTAAGCTTACTACCGTCGACTCTATGTACAAATTTGTAGAAATACTTTCTTTATACAATTTTATCTCTAAAAAAAACTTAAGAGATTTAATAGATTTCCACCGTCGATCTTAGATATGGTGAGAAATAAAGTGGCTTATCTCCATTAATCTTGGATCCAGACTAGAAAAGAACGCCTTAAAGACTAAAATTCTAGAATCTTGAAATCTGAAATCCTATACCGTTGAACTTGGTTCTAGCATGAGAAGAAAAATTCTCCTTCTATCAATCTTAGATTTGGAATAAAAGAGAAGATTATTTTTCGTACCAAATAAGTAAAAATCTAAACACTGTTAAAATATTATGCCGCCAAATTTTTATAAAAATTATCAAATTTTGCAAGAATCTGTTTCAAAAATAGAGTTCCCGCTCTACGTCGCCAAGGTCCAGCACCGATGCACTAAGCTCTCAAGAATGAAATCCTTGATACTCCATCTTGTAGTGTCGAGTCACCAAATATTTGGTATCATGATGCTAAGCTCTAGTGACACATACCTTATTTGTAGTGCTATAATGCTAAGTTGTTGAGTTTCACATCTTTAAAATAGCGTCATAGCGCTATCTTCCCAGTGCTGAGGTGCTACATCCTGAAATTCATTCCACCATCGAACTTATTTATGGTGTAAAATAAAACCCTCCCTCCGTTAATCTTGGATTTGGAACAACGAGGAAGTGCTAATACACTAAAAATCATGAAATCTAGCACTAATAAACTGTTATGCTACCAAAATTTCAAATTTTTCCAAAAACTTTTAAATCTAAGACACTAATGAAGAAGCGCCATGGTAATGTGCATCCAACATTGGGGAACTATGCTCTCAAGAAAATTAAGCTTAAGAGTGCATTCTAACAGCACCATGGCACTGATATCTCAATGTCGACGTGTTGTGCACTCAGAAAATTAAGTCTTAGACACTCAACTAATAGTGCCAAGGTGTTCATATCATATCTCAAATCATCTATAGCGCCACGACGCTACATTAGCAACACCGAGGTGCTAACCTCTCAAGTTCTAGAGTAAGGAATCAATGTTGTAACACTTCACATGCAGCGCCTAGGCGCCAGCCAGCTGGTCAAAATAGTTATTATGTCGATCAAAAGGATATCTTATTACCATTTATTACTATTAATTCTATAACTGACTAGAACTAAAAAGTGTGTCAGATATTGATGTAGTTCCACGATGCTCTAACTTAGAGTCGAGGTGCTGGTCAAAAGTTTATCCTATTTATTGAATACACTTGCCAACCTGTCAGCCCATTTAAATGATCTTTTGACTGGTACTAAGGCACTACATTATCAGTGCTTAGGCACTGGTCAATCTGCCAACATACTTTCAAACGTCTTTTATAGTAGCTATAGTATCATGGCACTAATTTTTTAGCATTGAGGCACCATCCTAATAATGCCCAGATGCCATGATCTACACCGCCAAGGCACTCCCCTTCATAGCGCCTATGCACCATACTTCCAGTGCCAAGGTGCCACCCCCCAAAGAAACCTATTAAAGTTGACAATGCAAACACCCTATAATTCACGAACCATGTGAATGCCCCTATAATCATGACATTCCAAAGGAATGTAAGCCCAATCTATCTGATCGCCATGCAAGCATTCCATAATGGCATTCTAAAAAGATGTAAGTTCAATCTGTCGGGTTTCTAATCGATGTAAGTCAGACCCATGCTTACACTGCAAGCATAAAACATTGCCAACATTTCAAAGGGATGTAGGTCCAATCTATACATTTGTCATGTGAACACCTTACTGGCATTCCAAAGGGATGTAAGTCCAATCTATCCATTTGTCATGCGAACACCTTACTAGTATTCCAAAGCATGTAAGTCCAACCCATACGTTTGTCATCCAAATACACATATGCTAAACTTCTGGTCTACTCGGGATATCTGAGATGAGGCAACCCATGGCTCCTAATTAGACTCTCTAGATATTATAGCTAGCCCTCTGCTGTTCCTAGACTAGGATAATGTAGCCCCATGATGACAGAACCATGGGATCTTGATCAAGAATATTCTCATATTTAGCTTAGATAGTTATGTATGTGATACCACACACACTATTAGATATTGATTCATATCAGAAAGATATGATTATTTCAAACCTTAATCGAGAGTGCCTCTTACTATAAAAAGAGGGGTAATTAACAATGAAGGCTTGCATTTATATAATGTAGAACTAAGATTAAAATAAACCCTAACATAATGTTAGGGGAAATCTGACTGAATATATCTCAATCTAACTCATGAAAAATATACTCCTACCCATCTCAATAAAGATGGTGAAGAGCATCCTCAAATTTTTTTTCTTAGCGATCAAATTTCTAGCGACCCAATTAGGAATTACGTCTCTCTCCATCTCTAATTAGAAAAATTAAAATATATGGTGTTATTGTAGACTTAAATATTAGGTTATAATCTCTTAAAAATTAAAGATCTATGACCAGGTTTGAAACCTTCAATGAAAAACTTCACAAATATGATGTCTATCAAGCTAGGAGAGGGGTCCACCGTTAGATCCTCAGGCCATAATCAATTCTAGTTTTATTGGAGCTACTCTCTAGTTCAAAATAATTTTTGAGGTCATCCTATTTCTACCTACTGGACCTATAACTAAGCCTCTCATTAAGGGCACTGGAATGCCAGAGGACATTCACAAAGGAAAGAAGCCAAATATGATCATTCCCAATGAGCCCAAGCCTAAATCCCTAACCTCTAAAAGGGCTTATAGCTTTGATAGGTTGTCAAAGGCAATGCATGCTAAGGATAAGATGGCTATCAAGCCCAAGTTGAAGTCTATCATCGTCAAAACACTTAGCGGTGCATCAGGGGAGCCTACTATCCCACAAGATGCCACTTTTACTCCAGGAAATAATGAGCATGAAACATCTTCCTCAGGCACTAAAATGTTCAAGAGGGCTAGGAGAAAGTAAAATGCCTCTCGCAAAACTATCAAAATACCCATTCATTCTAAATGGCAGTACGACCCACTGGTGGAAGCAAACATACCCACCAATAATAACTTCCAATGGTCAAGAGGAAAAGCTTTGGAGGAGCAATAAAGAAGTCTTTTTTGGGATTGTGGGCTTCAAAAATTTGCCACCAACCTCTCGACAAAATGAATTGAAGAGAGTGATTTAAAGCGTTAGTGTAATTTTCAAAAGATAGATGAGATTTTGCCCTCATTTGCTGAGGACTTTAGATCTAATTCCAGGTTTCCTATAGACGCAAGCCCCTATAGTTAATTACCCCTCTCAATAAGTGAGAGAGAACTTTTGATTAAGGCTAGTTGTTAAGTCTCTTAATGCGTAGCATATAGTAGCAGCATGTAGAGTTTCAAAATTAGATTTCTGAAATTCACCATTTAGCTTAAAGCGGATGGTTGGGGGAATGATGGCGTGCCCGATATAGATCCCATGGTTCCATCATCTCGGACTGTCGTGGTCCCTAGTCTACTTAGTCAGAGGAGGTAGTTGATCCAACCTGACCGAAGGATCCTTATCAACAACACATAGGTTACGTTGTCCAAGAAATCCTTGTAGACCTAGGATTGTGTTTGTCTAAGAAGACAGGCTTAAGTCTACCTTAGATGGCAGAGGGCTTTTTGTCCTATCAAGTACATCCTATTATTCACAACTCAAATGGTAGAATCATTGGGGAGCATACGGGCTACGATCATGACCAAAATATAATGGAGTCTGACTGGCCAAACCACCTAATCAACGGACTCTAATCATAACTGAATCATCAGTGGAGCCTTGTCCAAGCCACATAGTTAGAGGATACAGACCACATTCTTATTAGCATGAGATTGATTGAGAGTGAATATAGCAGAATACTTGATTTGACATTGGCTCTTTTATGAGCTGGAGTTTTCTTAATTTTTTACCCTCGATAAATAATTGTGGAAGGTGGATAGATTGAGTTTTACTTTAAGCTTTTAATAATTGAGTTTCATTTAAATAGTTTTTAGATTGATGCTTGATTTGAGTTAATTTGATTTGAGATTAGAATCATATTTTGATGGAAGTATCACCCCCTGGTTGAAATCATCATTCAACACAGCCATTATTAGGGTAGTTAATTGATTGAATCGAATATATTTGAGAACTTTAGATCCTGTCAACTCTGTTTAGCTCCTAACAGAGGATCAAATCTACTGTAACATGAAAGAATTAGCTTCTCAAATATTTTACTAAGTTAAAATTCTTATAATAGATTTTTAGATTGTGTTAATTGGGACCCAGTCTTAAGACTAAACAGGAAGCAACCCACGCAACATCCGTAGTGTCGGGGCCCATGCGGGTGTATTTGAGAATGCCTTAATTAATTCCTTATGTTCTCTTGTACAATGTGTTGTGAATCTAGTGGCGCTTTAATTTAAATTGTAATTTAGAATATTGCTCACAATTAGCTTACTTATTGGATTTTCCAATTCTCAAATATCATTTGGGTTGTAGTCTTTGCAACAGTTTGCTCGTCTTTAGTGAAAATCTCTTTTGAAATTCATTTGATTTTCACCTCAATTTGAAGATAGCACTCAACAAATTTCATATGTGCCAATTTTATGTTCAATGAAAGCCTTCTTTAGAAAGACATTTTAAATTAGACATTCCAATATATGAATTATATAAGAAGACTTGTTCTTTATGAATCTCACTTTAGGGTTTAAATTGAGCTCTATCTCATTTGAAAATTAACCTTCTAACTTCATGTAACCTCCTCATAAGTATAACATGAATTCAAAGTTATATTTGCATTTGGCTTATTCTATTCATTCATTTTCACACATGATAGAACATAAGCCACAAGATTCAATTAGTTCTTCCTAACTAATTAACCATTAACCCTTATAGTTTGCTATAGAATGTAAATGAATTATCAAGCTTCATCATCTTTTTCCAAGCTCAATTGTGCTAAATTTAGAATACTTTACATTTCTCTCACATGAAATGTAATGATTAAAAATCCACTGAATGAATCATTTTCAAATTTATGATGCATTATTAAGTCCTTTATAAATATCATTCCAAGTTTCCAAGTTTGATTTCTATACAAATTGATTTTAATTTTGGGACTTTGCACTTTCATATTGTTTCATTATTTATGTATTTTCTCCTATTTAATGACTTTTGATTCACCCTCCCCCCCCCCTTTTTCTAAGTTTAATGAAATTTTGACAACATTTCGGCTTTTGGGGGAGCAACATCTAACAGATGTTGGCTTACTTGGTACACCCTAATGAATGTAACGAGCAGTGTCTTGTGACACCATAGCTGATTTTTCATTTCGTCGAGCCCTAATGAACACGACGAGGCCTTCAAACATACAAAAAAATACAAGCACATATATATTTTCATATTCACACATGTTTTGACTTATTTCTTTTGCGCATTCTAATGATCAGCAAAAAGATGGAGTTGGAGATGCCAGAGATCAAGAGAGGAACCCGCCTAATGATAATGTTCCTCTTTGGTTACGGCAAGAGGAAAGGTCAAAAGGGGACAAAATGCCGAAGCTTTAAAAACCCTAATGATCGTTCTTCTCTAGTGAATTGTCGAAATATGGAAATGCCTAAAGAAGAACCTGTCTGATGATTGTGTTCTTCTTCGACTACGACAAAAGGAATTAGAAGGGTAATAGAAAGGGCAATGCTGAAAACCAAGAGAAGAACCCACCTAATGATGGTGTTCTTCTCCAGTTGTGGCAAAATGAAATTGGAAATTCAGATTGGGAGAAAATGAGAGAAAATGGAAGAGGAAATGCTGAGAATCGATAGAAGAACCCGCTTAATGATGATGTTCCTCTCCAGTTGCGTCAAAAAAAATAAAGGGAATTTTTGATTTTGTGGAAATGAGAGGAAAATGGGATTTTGATTTTGTGGAAATGAGGGAAGAAATGAAATGGAGAAGGAAGAAGAAGGAAAGAAAACCCTACCCTTGCTCGCATTTTGGAAAGAAGAGATAGGAGGAATTTTGATTTCCTTGCGGTTTGGAGGGAAAAATTAGACCGGAAGGAAGCTTCGTAGTTTGGAGAAAAAAAGGGCTATGTGAGGAGCTGTGCGCTTTTTTTGTTTGCTTGAAGAAGAGGAAGAAGGTAATGGTTGGAGGAGGGGGAATGGTTGCCGTTCGTGGAGTGCACATAAAGGGGAGGCCAAATGAAGGTCTTGCGGGTGCGTGTGGTTCCTCGACCGAACAAATGAGAGAGGAAGACACTCGTGCATGGGACTTGAAGCTCGATCCAGCTTGAGTCGATCGATCCATGCGAAAGGGGAAGAAGTCAGGTTATGAAGGAGATCAAGTTAGGGCTATGTGGTGAAATTTTAGAAGGAAATTTCTAAAAGAAAAGGAGTATACTTCCATCTTCACTCTATACGAGATAAAATGAAGATAGAAATATACTTCTTCTTTTTGTGCATTTTTGACACCATGTAGATCTGCAGATATTCTTAATGAGGGTGATCGGGTACGGCATTGAGGGGAGGTGTACTATCTCGAAAGATAGAAGTCACCACCCTACAATGGACCTAATTACCTCAACAAGGACTCCTAATGTGCACCAAAGATTCTTCCCGTACTTTACATGGAAAAGTAAAGTAGGGTTTATTTTAAACCGGGTTTGTTAAGTTCCCTACAGGGGCAAGTCCCCATAGTTAATTATATCTTAGGAAATGAGATCCCTTATGAACACTCTTGATTAAGTTAAATGATCATTGTCTCCAAAGATTTCAATAGGTTGGACTAAACCGATTTGTTTATTTTGGAAGATCAAATAGGGTTGATCAAAGAGAGAGATTTATTATTGAAGCTAAAGGAAGATAAGTAGGAGATGCTCATGATGCTAGGAAACCTAGTGAGCATCTCAAACTATCCTATGGTTAGGCTTTATGTTTCTGAAATTGAATTATTTATTTGAGTTGAATTTTTATTAGAAGGTTGGGGCTTATGATTCCACAATACAAGGTTGTGGAAATGCTTAAGAGGTAAGGATTTATGCTTATGGTCCATGGAAGGGAGAAGCAACCTTAAAAGCTAAATCTTGGGAGCTTTGGCGAGGGCCAAAAAGCATGACCTAAATCTAAGGTAAAAATGGGTATTTGGTTTGCCTCCATAAAAGAGGACAAACCACCCAACTGCTTAGACTTACAACCGCTTGGGGGTGGCCACCAACTAACTCCTCCTACGATTTTAAATTCATGTAGGCAAGTCATACGCTTTATGCAAGATATCTAGGCTATTATTTATTTAGAAAGAGACTAAGTCCTTAATCTCATTCCCTAAGATACTAGATCATGTAAGGGCATGAAAATGACCTAGATATAATGCAAAACATATTACATGTTATTTTTATTTTTGGATAATCATTTGACTCAGGCTTATAAGATTCATATGCCTAATGCATGAGAAGTAAAATTATTGGCCAAAATCAGCAAGAAGGTAGGAGGTGTGTTTCCACCATTGCTCTCAAAGGTCAAGCTAAGTTTCTCTGGTAAAAGTGGAAGCCCTCTAATCAAAAGTGTAACAATATGTTTTTATGCATGATGTTATAAAAGAAATACTAAACCAGCTAAGGGGTTGCTAATTCTTTTATCTTTATTTTAACTTAAGCTTTAAATGAGGTTATGAGTTATTTATTTTAATTTTGAGTTGATTAATTTGGTAGAAGAATTATTTTTCCCAAAGAGCCTAATTGTCATCCAGGCCATACATGAATGCAAGGAAGAAATTAGAAAAATATGTCATCTTAATGCACAAGCTAAACAAAACATCAAATATTTTATAAAGTTAACACAAAAGAATAAAAGGTCATTTGTGATCGGGCACCACCGCAAAAACTCAAAAACAAATTAGGTAGCCCAGCTCTACTCATATACAACCCGGATTGCAAATGAATTAATTTATAATTAAGCAATGAAATTCATGTTATGGGAGTCTTCTTTCTTCTTTTATTCTTTCTTCTTTTCTTCTTTCTTTTTTCTCCTTTCTTCTTTGGTTCCTTCTTTTGGATGGTTGGAATGTGGGTGCTCCAAAGGCTTCACATGGTGTATAAGATGAGATCTTATGATAAATGCTCATCCTAATCCCCCATAATATTCATTCCAAAATCCTAATTATAAAAATTACATGAAAAGAAAAAGTAAATTTAACTAACACCTGTAAAACAAAGATTAGCTAAGCAAATCATACAAATTCTAAGAATGTATATTAGACTTAACACCCCACACATAGGTAACCAAGTCCACCTGGCCTATTGGATTATGCTTAGGGGTATAAGCACCTAAACAATAAAAGCAGTTATATTTTTATTACAGCGTCCCTTAAGCACAATCCCTTGCAGAAATTAATGATTAGACTAAATCATCCTACCATTCATTCTACGCACATTCACCCTAACATCTAGACTAAAACAAAATATCATGAAACAAAAGCAAACATCAAGCCATGCACCGTCCTAAATTAAAGCTAGAAGTGGTGACTTAACTTAATGTGTGTGTTTTAAAAGGTTTGTGTGGTATGTTTAGCTAGGGCTTTAAAGTTTAGATTTCCTATGTATGAAGATGTCCAACTTAGAGGGTGGTTTTGTTTAAGTTGTTTAGTTGATTTGGGTTGATTTTATTTGATGTTTTGTTTAGGTTTGGATGAACCTACAATTAATTACTAAGTGTTGAAAAGAGAAGGAAAAGAGAAGAGAACTTCTCTTTTCTTCCCTACCTTAAGTAATTTCTAAAGTAGATTCATATTTAATTTTATTTAGTAAATGTTTTATTATGTGTTTTAATTAATCCTAGGTTTATAATTTCCCTAAACAAACCCATTCAAAAAGAAAGATATTTTAGGATTAAATAAAGTGAATTAACCTCACAAAACACACATCACTTCATTTTCTTTCCCAATATGTATAACATGCATATGAATGAATCCTTAGCATATCTATACCTGGAAATGGAAATGTTTAGCCTACTTTATGATGAATGCTAAGTGAGTTACTTAAAAAATTTTGAATGTTTTATGATGCATGATTTTCATTAAGTAGAAAAGAGGTTTTCCTAACCATTTTTCACATGCACACATGTATGTATGAAAGGCATAAGTGAGTATGGTGCCATTGTTAACTAGGGGTGTAAGGTATAAGACCTACTTAGGGCTACTTAAAGCCTCACAACCCCTAGGTTGTCCAGACTAATATACCACTTTTTTTAAATACAAGCATATGTATAAAAGAAATGAAGGGGAAAAAAATATGCAAAAAGTTTGTATTGGTTGATTTGTTTTGTTTATGCAATTTATATGTACAAGTGTAGCTATCCTTCCTAAATAATAGTATAGGAATGAATAGAAAGGGGGATAGGCAAGTGTTATATTCTTTTCGAATAAACTATACACTTTGCCAAATTATATTCAAAATCATACTAAAAGAAAAGAGAAGGAAGGCTACACTATGCATACCTTCATACTTATATCCACATGCAACCTCATAACTAATCATAAGTAGCACACTTTCAGTTTTAGATATTTGATTTATAGATTTTAAAAAATAGTTTTGAATTTAATAGTGATAATAGCCACTCATATTTTACTTTAGTCAAAACATGCAATTTGATATAAAAAAATATTTTCATTTTTGAATTTGATTTTTGAAAGCATGAATGCATGAAACTCATATGACATACACATTTAGCATGTTAGGAAAGAACTAAAGTGATGAAAGTATGTATACACATTCACCTTAATTAATTCCTAAAGATAATCTTATGAAATAAGAAAGCTTAAAGCAAATCAAATTATTTTTTAAGAAGGTTTAATTTTATTTTGAGGTTGATTTAATTTGAGAAATGTGAGGTGAGTTTGTTCTTCCTAACCCATTCCCACATATGTTTATTATTTTAGTTTAAATTTTAGGTGATTAGATCAATTTTATGCTTTGGTTAGGTTAATGTATGAATTAAATGTGTTAATTATCCCTTGCCTATACCACCTTAGCATACTTAATCAAATAATTATGAGCCAATGAGATGACATAAAACCACATAAGGAATTTAAATCAGTAATGCACCTAGGAAGAAAAGGGCCTAATGCATTTGGCTCATGATTAATGATTAATTAAACTAAGGGGTTTAATTTTAAATAATTTCATAACACCTCTCACACATGTGAGTTGAGTTTTGATTTCCTTAATATACTTAGGATCTTGAACACCTAAGTATCTACCCAAGATAGATTAATTGAGTTCTAGAAAGCTTTAGAATTTTATGAAATTAATTAAGTGAGTAATTAGTGAATTAACCCTTAATTAAGGTTAGATTAAGAAAGAATGGGCTTAAAGAATGTCTTAAGGAAAGCATCCCAAAATTATTCCCTAAGCCTCATATTCACTTAATCAAAACTTAATTGATTCAATCAGAGGGTTAAACACTAATTATGCCCTTAATTAAGCTTAATTACATTAAGGGAGTGATTAAGGAATGAACTAGCAATTCCCCTAATTAAGTCACCAATAAATCCCAAGAAAATTGGGGGAGGCAGAATCATCCTAATAATTAAGCATAAGAAATTTGGGAATAATCACTAGAGTAATTAGAGGGTAATTAGCAAAATAATATTTCCAATAAAACCCAAATTCAGAGAAA
Organism: Cymbidium sinense; assembly: GCA_021442155.1. Lineage (NCBI taxonomy): Eukaryota > Viridiplantae > Streptophyta > Magnoliopsida > Asparagales > Orchidaceae > Cymbidium > Cymbidium sinense. Next base: position 47,202,371 of record CM038223.1, read on the forward strand.
AATACTATTTAAAATTCATTGAAATTATTTTTAGAATATTCTATATTCAATTATATATCCAATGCAATTTATTTCATATTTTTTTTATTTTTCTAGGCTTAGATATGAATTTAGGAAGTTTCCATTATTAATTAGAATATTTAATAGCCTAATTAAGTATTTAATCCCGTCGGCTCCACGTGGACCGCTAACGTGGCATGCGCTTTCCACGTGGAACGGTGGGATTGGATCTTTAACTTATCACATCATAGTGCCGCATCAGCGACGACGCTATGAGCTTTCTCCTCAACCATCCGATTAAGGATCAGATGGCTGAGATTAAAGCTGCGATTCTAAAGGATAAATCTATGGATACTACGTGTTTTAATCATGGCCATCCATCCAAAATGCATTGATGGATGACCAGAGATTCATCCCTGTTCTTCCCTATGAAAGATGGACACCATCCATCTTCAAGGATATGATCCGAGCTCAATTGAGCTCGAATTGGATTGAAATTCAACCCACACCATCTAGGCACAATGGCAAGCACATCTAATAACTAGAATTCTATGGGATTAAAATTTCTTTCACAAAGCTCCAAACCACATTGAATTTAAGCTCAAAAAATTGGCTAACTTTGCCAGAGGTGATCACCGACGCTCGATTCCCTTAGAGAAGCTTCGTTTGGTGGAGACGAAGCTTTGCTGAGAGTTTGAGGTGTTGAAATTGGGTAGATACTTCTATGGACCAACTCCTCTTGCACTTGAGCTCAATTTTGATTGAAGTAGACCTTCACTTTCCTTAAGAGCTTGGATGAAGAATTGGGTGAGTTCGATCGAGCTCCCTGAGGGTGCTTGCAAAGGGAGTTGGGTTAATTTTGAGTGTGGTGTAAGTTTGGTTTTTGGTGGAGCTCCCCTATTTTCAAGTTGTGAAAACTGAGAAGATGAGATTTGAAACTCTATCTAGGAAGCTTGGGAAGACTAGCTAGGGCTTGCTCTGAGTTCCTATGCTTCAATCGAATTAGGGAGAGTGTGGATTGAATTGAATTAGGGGGAGTATGTCTCCCCCAATGGAAATCGGATGGCCGCAAGCCTCTTTGCCGTGTTGATCCAATTGACCCCCTTGAGTGGGTTTGTTAGGCCATTTAGGGTGTCCTTGCAATCGGTTTAGCTTGAGGAGTGGAATGGTGAAGCTCCCATATGCCTAAATCAAGTGGAGGAGGAATTCCATGTGGCCACTTTTAAGCACATGGTTAGTTTTAGGTTTGGGTTGGGTTTGGATGACCCAAATCCATTGGGTCATGTGCACTAAGTCCATTAGTGACCATTTGGTCCACTAAGAGGATGTCAAGTGTCCATGAAAAGGAATTGACAAAATTCCAAGTGATTTTGATTTTGGGTTACCCTATGGCATAGGGGTAAAATGGTAATTTAACCTTGATTTCAGTTTGGGCATGTTTGGTATGATGAGAAAATAGGTTTGGCCAAGTTTTATTGAATTTGGAGTTGGTTTGATATGATTTGGCTCAAGTTGACCCATTTAGGTCAAAATGGGTCAAGTTGACCAATTGGTCAAATTGGGTCAAACTAAGGGTTGGGTCAAGTTCATATGACCATTTGAAATATTTTGGTGGATTTGGTTTGATTCAATTTGGTTTAGGTTTGAACTTGGTTCGATTTAGTTCATTTAGGTCAAATGGGTCAAGTTGACCAATTTGACCCATTTGACCTATTTGGGTTAGGTCATGGGTTGGTTCATGTTCATTTGGCATATGAAATGGATTAGTATCTTTATTTCCAATCAATTTTGATTTAGTTTGAATTTGGCTCAATTTGACCTTTTAGGTCAAGTTGGGTTCAAGGTCAATTGGACTAGGTTAGGTCTAGTTGGCCAATTAAGGCTTTGGTCAAGTTTAATAATCATTTTGGAATGAACTTGATCCATTGGTTTCAATCAATTTGGCTTAAATCAAGTTTTGACACATTTTGACTTTTTAGGTCAAGTTGGGTCAACTTGGGTCAAGTGGCCAATTGGGCTAGATTAGACTCAAATGTTGACTTGGTCAAGTTCAAACATTGATCATGAATAAACTTAGGTCATTAGTTTCACTCAATTTGGCCTATGGTTAATTTTGGCTATGTTGGGTTTCATTTTGGCTAAGTGTTGACTTGGTCAACCCTTAGGTTTGACTTGGTTTGACCCAGGTTTAGGTGAGCTTAGTTCAATCCAATTTGGTTAGAATTAGAATTTGGCTTATAAGAGTATTTTAGGTCACTTTGGGTCAAGTGAACCTAAGCGGATCAAAATGGCTTGATCAAAGCTTGATTTGAGTTTGATTGAACTCACATATGGGCTTATGATTGAAATATAAATCCATTTGCAAGTGGTTTGAAGTCAATGAGTTTTGATTCATTTGATAATTTTAAGTTCAAAGGGTGAACATGAGTTTGATTTGGGTTTGATTTTTGAATTGAATTTTTGTTAAGTGATTGAAGTTTGTATTTATATTTGGATTCATGATTGAAGGATTGATTGAATCATGAAGAAAAATCAAGGGTTTGGGATGATTTGAAATTGATTTGGCTAAGTTTAAGATTTTGACTTGAAAGGCTTAGGTTGGATTTTGATTTAATTTGAGTTTGATTTTGGAGTTGGTTTTGTTGTTTAATTTATATTTCATTTATATATGAATATAAATGAGAATATAAAGGTTATGGAAAATTTCAAAGATTTGAAGTGATTTGAACATGATCTAGGCTAAGTCCTTAAGAGAAATATCAAAGTGACTTAAGAAAGATTTGTGATTTGAATTTGAATTTGGAATTTTATTTGATTGATTTAAATTTATATTTCATTTATATATGTGAATATAAATAAGAATATAAATGGGTTGTGAGAAAATTTCTTGAATTTGAGGTGGTTTAAATTTGATTTAAGCTAGGTCCTTAAGAGGGAATTAAGGACTTAGGAAATATTTTGAACTTGGAATTGAATTTTGGATTTAGTTTGATTGATTTGAATTTATATTTCATTTATATATGTGAATATAAATGAGAATATAAATGAGTTATGAGAAATTTTCATGAGTTTGAATTGATTGAATATGATTTAGGCTAAGTCCTTAAGAGGGGATTAAAAGACTTAGGCAAGATTTGAAATTTCAATCATGGGCTTCAATCATAAGTTTCAATCATGGGTTTCAATCATGTGGCATTGATTTGAGTTTGGAGAAAATCAATTAGCCTGGAATTGATTTAGGTTTGATGTTGATTTGATTTGGTGTTTTACTTGAAGGAAGGAAGTAAGGAATGTGGTTCAAGCTATAGGGTAGTCAAATTTTCCTAACACCCTTAAGGCATGACCTACTCCAATGGCTAACTCTTCTAAGTCTCTAAGGTTAGGTTGAGTGTCCACCTAATCACAAGATGTATCTAAAGACTAAGGATCTCTTAAAGTCTAAGAGGAGTTCTATGTCTAAGATGAAGTGGTTGAGAGCTCATCCTAAAAATGAGGTCAAGAGGCTATTAGGTTATAAATAGGTTGTGTTAGATTTTATAATATTTAATCAATCTTAATTATGATTTCTATGTTGATAGAATCATATAATTGATATATACATCAATCTTAGGTTATTCTGATATTCTGGACACAACGGCGCAGTCCGTTTCACGATCGGAGGCCATTTAGTTCAAGTCGACGTCAACTTGGGTCAATCACAAAATGCATTATCATTTCATGCTCAATTTTTAGCACTTGTCTTGAATGTGAAATCCTTACTTGATAAATTTTGACATTTTGAAACTAACAGTGCAATCAATTTCACGAACAGAGATCGTTTGATTTACATTGCCGCCTCTTGACCTAGATATACATGTGGGCGTATTGATGACTCGATTGCTTGATCGGTTGATCATCAAGTTGTACAATATTTATATCCTAACTATTTTTGATGTTCTGAATGCAATGGAAAAGTCTGTTCATCGATTTGAGATCATTTGGGCTGATTTTGGTGACGCATGCGTATTTCTTTTGTGAATCCACTCATCATTTGACATTTGCACAGACTCATCTGAATTGAGCATGGACAGTCTCATTTGGTAGTTTTTGACATTTTGAAGCTAACGACATAATCAATTTCATAAACAGAGTTCATTTGAACATCATCATAGCTTCTTGACTTTGATAGGTGCGTTAGCACATTGATAGCTCGATCAGTTGATCGGTTGATCTTTAGATTATGCAATATTTATATTCTGATTAATTTCAATTTTTTGAACACGACGGCAAAGTCTGTTCATTGATCGAAGGTCATTTCAATCATTTTCAATGATGTCCAGTTCATTTTGAGCCCCGATTTGCGCATTATCACTTTCGAAGTCTGTCGAATTCAACTTGCAGGCTTGACTCGACTTATGACACATATATGGAGGTCAATAAGGATGAACATATGCATCCCATGTCACATAATCTACCACAAAAGGAGGAAATTATCTCCTCCAAAATCTATAAAGTTTTGAAGGTTGTTAAAAATAGAAACCTTCATAAAAGAATTAAAAAGTTGGTGAGCCAAGTCTCCAACCCAACAAATTCCTATTGAAAGAGAGGTGGGAATATTGAAAAATACTATGCCCGCCTACAGCAGAACTTACTGCCTAAGCATATTAAATTCGATGAACACTAACAACGAGCCCTTATATACAAAGATACTAAGTGGCCAGTTGTTGGAAGGTTCCAACAACCACCTTGAAAAAAATATTATAATTCATCCGGTGAATACTAAGGTATGACATCTAGAATACATTCCCAGAGATCCACCACTGGAAGGTCCCGATCAGTTTGGGTACTTAAAGAATCCCAAGTCATCAATGATAAGACACTCAATATGAGCCATCCCCACCAGATGATAATGAAACTGAATCTCCTACCATCAACTAAATATGTTGTTATGAAAAGAGTTAGCCAGTGGGTGATGAGGTAGATAATCAACTCTTCTGGGAAGATGAAGACTTTCCATTCAATGAAGAGCAACCAATTCCTGACTTCCAAAATAATGAAGATATGGATTAAATAGAAGTTGAAGTTGTTCGTATGGTTGATAAACATTTATGAAATAAAAATGTGATACCCGAATAATAAAATAAGAAAGAATAGCAAGAAAACCCAAATCGTCAACAACTCAGAGGTGAAGTTCAAGTAGAAGTTGAAGTAATTGAAGAGCTAACTGACATTGTAATAAGGTTACAATGACAAATGGGTTCTCAACACCAAAGAAGAGACTAAGAAATTAGCCAACTCAATAACCACCTCAGTGAAATGAGCAAGTTGAAGAAAGAACTATTTGGTCAACTTAAGCTCATAGTAAATGCAACGCAATAAGTGCCTTCGAGAAATCCTCCAAAAATGGTCAATCCAATAGTTGAAACTAGAGGCTTACAAATTGCTACACCTAGCTTGCCAACAGCTTCAACACAAAGGTAAGAAGCCCCATGGAAAATTACATTAAATGCCCATTAAGAGGCTAATGTTATCATCAAATCTTAAGTGAAGATCTCATCAGCCAAAAAGTCAAAGTAGTCATCGCTTCAGAAGTAGCTACACAGCTAGTTGGAATAGGGCCCACCATACTCGACCGAATATGACCAAGTATAGTATCTTAAAGGATACATTGTGCCGAAATTCAACACCTTTTTAGGCACAAAAAATCCATGGTAGCATTTAACTCAGTTCAAAGCCACATGCAAAAATATCAAAGGAAATGATGTTATTCTATTACAAAAATTTTGTTAGTAATCTTACCAACATGGCCTTCGAATGGTATGTTGAGTTACCCAACGACTCAGTAAAAATATTTACCAATCTGCAAATACTCTTCTTTAAGGAATTTGTAGGTGCAACCAAAAAAGTAACACTAACAGATCTCGCCTTAGAAAAGAGAAGAAATGATAAGAGTGCTACAAAATACATTACAAGATGGAGAAATTTAAGCATGAAATGTGATCAGCAACTCACAAAAAATCATGCAGTATAACTCTTTATGGGGAATATCAATGATCAAATGGCATCATATCTAGCTATGGATACAATTAATATATTCCCAGAACTATTGGATCATGTAGAAAAATTTGAAAGATTACTCAAGCAAAAAGGCCTTAGTGTCAACTATAATAATAATCCCTTTGGAAAAAGAAAATAACCAAAATTATCCAATGCAAAGAAGAATGATGTGAATACAACATTCACTTTCATGGTTGACAAAAAAAGGAAATGAAGGTGCGGCAACCTCGTGACCAGTAGCAAAGCCGATAGAAGATAAGAAAAGAGCTAACTCTCCAAGAGAAGATGCTTAAGCAGTACTCATTCAAAAGAGAATGTACTGCTAAGATCTTTAGACACGCCTTAAAATTGAGATTATAATTACCAGAGCCACAATGGCCAGACCAAGTAAACAAAGATAATGATCTCAATTATTGTCCATCCATAGGATCATAAGTCATCCAATTGAAGATTATTTTGTCTTCATAGATTAGGTAGAAAAGCTAGCAAATTAAGGAACCCACCTTATCAAACATTGTACTGGTACATCCTAAAAAAAATGGTGAATGTCATGACAACACGCCCAATCTAGAATGCAAAAAAATAAAAATGTTGAGCCAGCTGGAATTCAAAATATAAATAATGATAGGAGCAATGTGCTCCCTAAACACAATAAAAAGAAGAAGTTGGTTGGGAGACCTTCATCTCAAAATATACCATACAGATGATTAACATTAGAAAGCATCTAAGGGAAGAATTCTTAAGAGCTTGAGATAGATCCAAGAAGGCTCTTGTCTAATAGGGGGTAATTTTTGTATAATATAAATAAGTAGACAAAATCAATCAATCTTCTTTGTCAAATCCTTGCAAATCAAAGATAAAGAGAAAATCTAGAAAACTAAAGTTAGAAACATAAAAAATGATTGACTCTTTAGAGTAGTATAAACAACCTCCTCAAAGGCTAGTTAAGTTGAAAGAATATATGGCCTACTTATAGCTTGACATGAAATTCTTGAAGAAGAGGTTCTAATAGAAATGTGTCATGTCATAAATGTGATTGAAACTTCAACTGACTCTGAGGAAGAACTATGCTTTCCTAGAGAAAGCTTATTAAATGAAAAGTCAAGTCAAGCTCAAAAAAATTATGTCCTAGACTAAGCAGTAATTTTGAGAATACTGAAAACTCTGAAAGCTCTGAAGCAACACAAAATTCAAAGACTTCTTCTGATAAAAGAAATCAGATAGAAAGCATAATTCAAGTCCAATTAAGAAGTGAGAAATGAATCTCTCCACCTCCGCAATAGAAAGTTCTTGATAAAGGCAAAGAAATTCAAATAAATAAAAAGGCTTTACCTCCATCACCAACTTAACAAAAAAAGTCTACCAAAATTGGAGTAGACTATATAGTTCTCACACATTTATGCAAGCTTCCTGCTTTATTAAGTATTTATGATACTCTCATATTGTCTAAAGATTTACTCGAGACATTAATCAAAGCATTGCAAAACTCAAAATAATATGAAGCATTTTTTATACAAAAAAAAAAGATGATAGAGGATTTAACCTCTCAGAAATCAGCAACCATCACATTCAATGATGATGATCTATTATTAGGGATGACCAAATATAATTGTCCCCTTTATGTCACAGCTAGAAGAAATTCTATTAGCATAACAAAGATATTGATCGATCCATGCACTTTGATCAATCTCTTAATAGCTAAAATGCTTCAAAGACTAGCCTTCAATGCTCGATATCTAAATAAAAGTATAGTATTCTTACAAGGATTCAATGAACAAGGACAATAAACTTTAGGATCTCTTATTCTACCTATATGCTTTGAGAAACTGTACACATAAGCTAAATTTCATGTGATCAAAGCCCAAGTTTCTTATAAAGTACTTCTTGGTAAGCCATGGATTCATGAATACAATATAATTTCTTGACCTCTTCATCAAAGTATGAAGTATATTCAAAATAGTGAAGAGCATTGAATTGATGGAGACATGAATCCATTCTTGATACATGAGATCAAGATCTATGATGATGCCCGGTACTTCATGCCTTCAAAAGTAGAGAAAGTTAATTCTCAAAAACAAGTGGCTCCACATATTAAACTAATGCATAAAGGTGAGAATTCAAAGGGAAAAAGTACCAATGAATCAAAGTAACCCAAGGTAATTCTCCACCTTGGCAGCAATACTGAGGAAGATGAAGAGGAATTAGTATTGTATCAACCCAAGAAAGCCTCACTTACCCAAAAGAAAAAAAGAAGCTAGTATTAGTAAAGTGACAAAGAAACTAGAGGAAACTCATGTTTCTCTAATAAGGGTACCTGAATCCTAAATATCTAATAAGGTTATGAAAATAACTATAGTGCCAAGGTCACATATAAAAGCTTTAATAGCTTCAATAAATGAGGAAATAAAATAGCTGAAAACTTTTTATATTCCTCTTAGAAGAGGCTACAATAAACGTGAGATCCTTTTCTTTAAGATATAAGAGTGAATTACAAATCTCACATAAATATTGTTGAAAGAGGATGAATTTGAGATAGAAGATATTTGAATAATGATTCCTCAATACTTCTCATCATCTTTAAAGAAGCTCGATAAAAATAATATTCAACTTATATAATCAAACATTCAAGCTTGGTTGTTCAAGAGACTTTGGTAAAGGGATAACACCCAAAATTCCATAAGATATGGGAAACTTAAGAAATTAACCCATGTAATGAAGAAGAACTTAGGCTGACCTTTATTAGTGCTAACCTCACATAAAAAAGATTACAAGAATTAAAAACACTACCATGTGAATACAAAGATTACTTTGCATGGAATTTTAGCGAAATGTCAGGCCTGTTGCCAAATGTGGCTCTACATAAATTTGCCATTAAACTTGATGTATTATATGTAAAACAAACATAAAGGCGAATGCAATTGAAAATCGAAGAGCAAGTAATCATTGAAATAAAAAGATAATTGAAGTAAGATTTATCCAGGAATGGAAATATGCTGTCTGGATTACCAATATTGTCCCATTAAAAAAGAAAAATGAACAAATTCATTTTTATATTAACTTTAGAGATTTAAACAAAGCATGCCCAAAAGATGAAGTCTTTCTACCTAATGCAAAACTCAGGGTAGACAACACATCAAATTCAGATATGTTCTCCTTCATGGATGGCTCATTGGGATATAACCAAATTAAAATGGCTCCAAAATATAAAAGCATACATCTTTTTGCACACCAATCAGTATATATTACTACAAATCGATGCCATTTGACTTTAAAAATGTGGGAGCTACATAATAAAGGGCAATGACCCATATCTTTGATGACCTTATACATAGATATGTGGAATGTTATGTCGATGATTTGGTTGTCAAGATCAAGAATCAAAGCAAGAATATAAGTGAACTAAAAGTCATATTCGATAGAATTTAAAGTTTCAACTTAAATATGAATCCATCAAAATGTGCTTTTTGTACAACTTATAAAAAATTCTTGGGCTTTATTGTGTGTCATAAAGGGATTGAAATAGATTCCACTAAAATAAAAGCAATAATAGAAATGTCATTGCCTAAGATCTTGAAGCAACGACATTCACTATAAGGCAAATTGGCTTACATTAGAAGGTTTATTTCTAATATTTTGGGGAGATGTCAAACTTTCACTCGATTGATGAAAATAGATGCACCTTTTATATGGGATGATGCTTGCCAAGAAATATTTGATAGCATAAAATAATATATGTTACATCCTCTAATTTTGGCAACACCAATAACAGGATAGCCATTGATTTGAATCTGGTGGCTTTATAAGAGTTGTTAGGAGCTTTATTAGCTCAGAACAATGAAGAAGGGAAGGAAAATGCCTTATATTATATAGGTTGTTGTTTGATAAGAGCCGAAATTAGATATTCTCCTATTGAGAAGCAATGTCTAGCATGATATTTGCTACTCAGGAGCTACAAAATTATTATTATCTCATAAAATAACTTTGATATCTAAAGTCGACTCTTAAATTCTTAATGACTAAACCTACCCAAATTGGCTGCTTAGCTAAATGGGCTATCATATTTCTTCAATTTAATATAACATATGTCCCACAAAAGGCTATAAAAAGGGAAAACTCTGGTTGATTTTCTAGCCGCTTATCTCTTACCAGGAAACTCTCTACTCAATGATGAATTGCCTAACAAACAAATCTTCAAAGTGGATGAAGCTCAATAATCATCAGAATGGGAGCTCTACTTTGATGGGGTCTCATCAATAAAGTCAGCTAAATTGCCTGATTTACCTACAGTACATGTTAGAATTGGCCTAATATTTGTGAGACCGCAAGGCAATATTCTTCAATATTCATATAGTCTAATAGGACCTCAAACTAAAAATGAGGCTAAATATGAAACATTAATTATAGGTCTAGATATAGCAATTAATATGAAAATTAAAAATCTTCATGTTTATGGAGATTCTCAACTTAGAATCTGATAAATAATTAGGACTTTTAAGATAAATAAGTCTGAATTGGTGCTTTATCATAAGCATGCCTTGGAGCTTTTGAAATAAATCCCTGAAGTGACAACTACAATGGTGTCACGTCGGGATAATGACAAAGCTGGCGCATTAGCAATTGGCTAAAAAAATGATAGACCCTTAGGGAGAACCAATTATAATAATAGTCCAAAGTAGGCTAACATTAGCACCAACTCTCTTTAAGCCTTTAAAACAAAAGAAAATTGAGAGATTTCAACAATAATAGAAGAAGATGACTGACAAGAATTGTTCATCATTTATCTTAAAGGCAGCAAATTGCCAAAAAATAAATAAAATGCTCATCAAATTTCATAAAGAGCACTACAATATGCTTTTATAAATAATATGTTATATCAATGCCCATCCGACCAAATGGAGTTGTAATGCTTAAGACTAGATGAAATATAGATGGTGATGGCTAAAGTCCATGAAGGGTTATACAGTGCAAACCAATCTAGTCCTAAAATAAAAATCAAAATCAGATGAATGGGATATTATTCACCCAGATGATTCAAGACTGTATTAAACATGCCAAAAGATGTTATTAGTGTCAAATATATGAAGACACATTGCATCGACCACCTAATAAATTACATTTAACAGTGGAGACTTGGCTATTTAAAAGTTGGGAAATTGATATAATAGGCCCAATAGATCCTTCATCATTTTAGAGACATCGTTTCATTTTAACAACCACTAATTACTTCTCCAAATGGGCAAGATTAATTCCATTAAAAGAAGTTAAAGAGGATAATATAGTAAAAACTTTTCAAGACCATATCATCTATTGATTCAGAGTACCTCAAAAAATTATATCTAATTATGGCATTGCCTTCAAGAATGTCATAATCTATTATTTCATTAAGAAATATAAGATAGATTGGCAGTATTCTTCAATACACAATCAAAAAGCTAATGGCCTCGCAGAAGTATTTAATAAAATATTGTTAAACTTCTTAAGAAAATTCTCTCTTAAAATAAAAGAGAATGACATGAAAAATTAATAGAAGTCTCGTGGTTATACCATACTACATATAAAACTGCTACACAAGCAACACCATATTATGTAGTCTTCCAATCAGAAGCAATACTTCATCTTGAAGCAGAACTACCATCACCCTGTATAATAATTCAAAATGAACTTATAACAGAAGAAAGTGTCTGAATATGACTCGAAGAGCTTGAAGCTCTAAATGAAACTCAATTATAGACTCAAAAAATCTAAAAATATATAGAGCAAGGATGACCCGAGCTCATGACCGCATGGTTCACCCAAGAAACTTCAAAAAAAGTGAATTAGTATTTCTATGTAGAAGGCATATCATTCCACATCAATGAACTAGTGGAAAGTTTGACCCAAATTTGGAAGGATCATATATTTTTAAAAAAGTATATGAAGGGAGAGCTTATCAGCTCATTGATGTAAAAGGCATAAGACTTATGCCTCTATAAATGGACAATATCTTGATAGATATTATGCATAACTATTAAAGGCATTATGCTTTACAAATACAAGATTTAAAATCAACTCTAAATTAATATCTGAAGGGATACTATTCAATTAAGTATGAGAAGAATGTACTCATCTCAAAAAAAAAAATTCCTATAAACAAAGGGCAATTTTATAAGTCATGCAAGGAAAATCCTTTATCAAATAGAAACTCTCTCCAATCAAAAACTATCTTGAATCAAGATCCACCATAGCCAAAAGGGCCAGATCCAACATGTCCATATGGTTAGGATTTAAGTCTAAATATAACCAAAATAGTAAAAAGGGCGAGTCTAAATATAAGTCTAGATTCGATATGTTCACTATGTCTATATGAATAGAATTTAAGTCTAAATATAGCTAACATACTAAAAGAGGTGGGCCTAAATATCAATCTAGATTCAATATGTTCAATTTAAACTCTGTTAAACTAAAGAAGACTAAATCAAAAGCTACAAGTGCATTTCATTTATAAATTTAGATATTATTATTTTTTTATAATTCCTATAAAATTTATATGCTTTTCTTGTTCAGATTTACTACAAATGGCTACAATGTTTATCTGAAAAGGGCCATATGATATGCCTCCTACTAAGCCCACTGAAGATCAGATATAGGCCACTATTGAAGCCCATGATCTACATTATTTAGTCAGATTACAGGATCAGCTATCATGGAATCAAGATATGTTGATAGGCAAAGATATTTTTGAGGATTCATTTGCTCGATCATCATGAAAGCACCTCTTAATTCAGAGCTTTCATTAAGTCATGATCCTATTGATTGGGTGTTCAAATTAAAGCTGAGACATAGACACTATGTTGCTTTAGACAGGATTGCAAATTGCTTTAGCTTTGGGGATCAGGATGTACTTCAACCAATTGTAGATACTCGTCCTTCTACAAGCATAATCAGACTTTTGGGTTATCGTATATTACATTATGAGGCAAAAGATTAGGACTGAATGTTTGTATTTGGCACGCCCTTGTCAGTCGTTAGTGACTACATATACTACACCCGTCATCATCTATAGATGCATGGTGACATCCTTAAGAGAGTTGGCATATATCACGTAGTCTATGCATCACTTTTTGACTACAACCTCCTTCCATTTACTTGGATTAGGAGCAAAGTAGAATATTGAGATAGGATCACCAATTCCTATTGGATTGGTCCACATAAGATGATGGTCACCTTAGCCTACAAGTAAGATATAGCATGTCAACTTATTATAGGCATTCCCTATGTGGAGTGTGTGCCTCCAGATCAAGAGTTCTTTAAGTGTCAGCTAGATGGCCAACATAGGAGAGGCAGTCATATATATTTCTCAGGTCTCCATCATGCTCTAGTTCACTATCAGAGATTATTCAGAGAGCAGAGATTAGTCTGCAGGCTACAGGGCATAATTACTCTAGACACATGGTCTAAGAATTTCATTGATTCAGTAGTATGTTCATCTCATTTCATATGATTGGATGATCTATTTAATATGGGATTTCATTCATCAAAGACATTCAGTGCCAGATTCAAGCTAGAAGAAAATTTTAGTTTTTAATGAATCTTAGCATGGGACATTGATGAGGAGCTATCTTTAGTGGATTTCATTACCACTTGACTGTGCTATTTTGTATTTCCAGTCACAACAAACTTTTTCATGCTTCTACTCTCTTGATGGCTATCTTGCTTGCTCGTGGTGAGAAGATAATACTAGTACCTACATCTTTAGTCTACCTATATCGTGGATTAGGTAGAGTGATCATATGATTGACTCGTGATCCTATGATATAGATACTCCTTGGCACTACTTACATGAATGGATTCATACACATATATCGAAGCTTTTAATTATTCTAAGATGTCATTCTATTTCAGAGATTCACATTTTCCTATAATCATGCAATTGAGAAAGGCTACAGTCACTTTAGACAAAGTTCAGATCTGAACCATCATGTTTGCTTCATCACGCATGATGGATCACTTTTAGACCATTCATAGATCATCTTTTCATAGCCTGCCTGCTTAGAGCTTGGGATAGAAATTCACATACTCTCTTAATGATAAAAGAACACTCTTACTATTATCAAGATTAGGATACAGATGCATAACATAATACTTTATTGGGCTGAGACCTGCTTGGCTTTGTTACTAGCATAATGAGTCTGTAATATTAGAGAGATACAACCCCAATAGAGTGGCTAGGTAGCATGACTTTACTTAGGCTACACCAGTATACAGACTACCATAGATATTGGATATAGTAAATAGAGGGATATTTCCACTGCCTATTTGTTTAGTACCAACTTCTACAACATGAACTTTCTTACTTTACCTAGGGACTGATTCAGTTTTCTATGTAGCTTCATAAGAGACTTACACAGAAGTTAATCACTTATGGTTACTATGGATCTACCATACATTCTCTTCCTTCTTTGAGTTTGGTTTTTGTATATATAGTCATAAATTAAGAAAAGCTAGATTAGCATGACATTTGCATTCCCCTTGACATGTGACTCATACACCTAAGAGATCATTAGATGAATGGGATAGCAGTAGGAAGTCATGATGAAAGGCTTTATCTTCTCAGGAAAGAGATGATAGAGATATTCACAGTCCCATGATAGCTGGTCATGGTATAGGAGTAGTGGGATAGATGATTCTACTTATATTCTTGTCCCACCAATAGCAGTTGAGCCACCAGTAGGACAGATGGAGAGTGATGTCACTTTAGTATTATCAACAAATACTTGTGCTGCTTCCCCAGTGTTTACTCAACCTATTAGTAGCAACCACATGCATATTGAAGAAGACCCATATACAGAGAAATTTGGCACTTTGATGACTAACCATGAGTCACTCTTATCAGATTTGACTTGGGTGATAGTGAGTGTCACGCAAGATGATTCCTCGATAAAGCCCAATTCTTATGCTTATAATCACCTCAATCATAATTTAAGGGATACATCTTAGAGGTAATTATCTGGTATAAAGATCTCATGCTTCATCTCTAAGATACATCCTAAACCTTTACATCCACTACATTGTGGGTATTCATATTCACATTACATCGCTTACTTTTGAGCATTGATCTGAAAGTCTTGCTTGTGCTTCCTAGCTTCCACATGAAGGTCAATTCTTTACTAAATTATACTGCCACCTTGAGTCTTGAAGTAAGAGAGCTATAGCTTTGGGAATCCTTATGTAGAGATGTTGAGTTTGAGATATTCTAATAATGCACTACTTATAAAGAGGTCTTATCAGATACACTCACTACTGTGAAAACCTCATGCAGTACTACTTCACATAAAGTCTCTCTAGTTCACCAAGATCTCAAGCACAATCTCAGAGCCTTAAGATTCTACTAGAGAGAGCTTCCAAGAGCATAGATTGAGCTCTTCAATATATCTGCTGAATTGAGTGAATTATAGTTAAGGACACAATATCTATTAGAAAGGAGATCTATAGTCAGACGGGCTACCACAACTATAAAAGAGGACTGCTCATAAACTGACACTCTGGTGATCAAACTTGAGCAGATTCTTTTCTCATTAGTCCATGACTAGGAAGTTCCCCTTTAGCATCTCCACTAAGCCTGACAGAGGTAGCCTACTATGGCCTATAGGGCTCATACAGCCTCTATCTATATTAGAGAAATTCAAGCTAATCATTTATAGCTATAACCTCTTTTATGTCACTATTTTATATGATATATGAAAGTGATTAGAGATTTTCAAAAGACTATGTTTTCTCTCTTCTTATTATATTGCAACATATAATGATAAATAAATAAAGCAACGAATGCATCATGTCCAATCGACATGACACATTTATTTGAGGGAAATTTTATTCACATCTAAAAATATTAATAAATTGAACATGTCGACTTGGGGCATCATGGCACTACAATCATAGTGCCTAAGCACTGTCACTGCCTCATAGAAGTTAGAAACTCAAATCACTCGACAGTTGCCTACTTAAATAATATAGCACTACAACATTATGATCCAAGCGTCGAGGGGTAGTCATGATGACCTTCAATTTTAAAAGCAAGAACACTACTATTCCTGCCCTAATAGTAATAACCACTCAAAGGGGAGTGGGAGAAATGGTTATTAAGTAGAAAGCCACCCCAATGGTGGGAAATCTACTATAAAAATGGGAGAATTATCCCCACTATTTGTCTTCTTTATTTTCCTTCATGCTCTCTCTAACTCACCTATCCCATTCTTGCTCTCAATCTTCTACACTATCAACAATGCACTTTTCACTGCTACACTAGAGTAATCTCCTCATGCATAAGACAAGATCGAAACCTACTTCCATCGACTCTACATAAAAATTTCTAGAAATGCTTTCTTTATACAATTTTATTTCTGAAAAAAAATTTCTAAGAGATTTAAGAAATTTCCACCATCGATCTTAGATACGGTGAGAAATAAAAAGGCTTATCTTCATCGATCTTGAATCCAAAGTAAAAAAGAATGCCCCCAAGTCTAAAATTCTAAAATCTTGTAATCTGAAATCCTGCATCATTGAACTTGGTTTTGGTGTGAGAAGAAAAACCCTCCTTCCATCAATCTTGGATTCAAAATAAGGGAGAAGAGTATTTTTGGCACTAAATAAGTTAAAATCTAAGCACTACTAAAATGTCATGCTGTCAATTTTTTATGAAAATTATCAAATTTTGTAAGAATCTGGTTCCAAAATAGAGTTCCCACTCTATGTCATTAAAGACCAGCACCAAGGCACTAAGCTCTCAGGAATGAAAACCCTAATGCTCTCCAAATAGGTACTTTATTTACAGTGTCGCGATGGTGTATCTCAATACCACATCACTAAGCTCTCAGATTTTGTATATTTAAAACAGCATTGTAGTGCTATATTCCTAGTGCCGAGGTGTTACATCCTGAAATTCATTCCACTACCGAACTTAATTCTAGTGCAAAATAAAATTCTCTCTCGTTGATCTTGAATTTGGAATAAGGGAGAAGAGTGCTAATGTACTAAAAATCATGAAATTTAGCACTACTAAGGTGTTATGCTGTCAAAATTTTAAATTTCTTTAAAAACTTTTAAATCTAAGTCACTAACGAAGAAGTGCCATGACATTGTGAATCCAACACCACAATGTTATGAGTCCAGCTCCACAGCATTGTGCTCTTGAGAAAATTAAGCCTCGGTGTGCATCCTAATAGTGATATGACACTAATATCTCAAGATGGAGTTGTAATGCTCTCGAGAAATTAAGTCTTATATAGCCAGATGATAGTGCCAAGACATTCATATAATAGCCCAAATCATCTATTGTGCTTCAATGCAACATTAGTAGCACTAAGGCACTAACCTCTCAAGTTCTATGACAAGGAATCAACTCCACAACACTTCACATGCAGCCCCTAGGCATTGACCAACTAGTCAAAATAATTACTATACTGATCAAAAAGAGATCTTATTACCATTTATTACTATTAATTCTGTAACTGACTGGAACTAAAAAGGATGTCAGATATTGATGTAGCATCACAGCATTCTAACTCAACGTTATAGTGTTGGTCAAAAGTTTGTCTTATCTATTGAATAAACTTACTAGCCTATCGAAACATTTAAATAATCTTTTACTGGTGCTAAAGTGCTACATAGTCAGTGCTTAGGCGCTAGTCAATATGCCAACATACTTTCAAACATCTTTGTAGCATATATAACACCATGGTGCTGATTTCCCATTACCAAGGTGTCATTCTAATAATGCCAAGGCGTCATGATCTATAGTGCCAAGGTGCTCCCCTTCATAGTGTCTAGGTTCCATACTTCTAGCATCGAAGCACCATCCCCCAAAGCAATCTATTAATGTTCATCATGCGAACACCCTATGATTCATTCACCATGTGAACACTCCTATAATCATGGCATTCCAAAGGGATGTAAGCCCAATCTATCTTTTTTCCATGAGAACATTCTAAAATGGCATTATAAAAAGATGTAAGTCCAATCTTCTGACTTTCTAATCGATATAAGTCTAACCCATACTTTCAATTGCAAGCTTAACACCTTGTTGACATTCCAATGAGATGTAAGTCTAATCTATATGTTTTTTCATATGAACACCTTGTTGTCATTCCAAAGTGATGTAAGTCCAATCTATTTATTCACCTTGTGAACACCTTATTAGCATTCCGTGGGATGTAAGTCCAACATATACGTTCATCATGTGAAAACCCCTACACTAGTCTACTTAAGATATCTGAGATGAAGCAACACATGGCTACTAATTAGACTCCTTGGACATTATGATTAGCCCTGTGATGTTGATAAACTAGAATAATGTAGCCCTAGGATGATGGAACCATGGGATCTTCATCAGGACTATTCTCTTATTTTCTTTAGACAGTCATCTATGTCATACCACACACACTATTAGACTCCATTTCATATCAGAAAGATATAATTATTTCCAACCTTTAAGATGGGTTATTAACTATGAAGACTTATGTTCATAAGAAGTAGAACCTAGATCTAAATAAACCCTAAAGTAATGTTAGGGGAAATCTGGTTGAATATATATCAATCTACTTAATGAAAAACATTCTCCTACCCATCTTAATAAAGATGGCAGAGAGGATCCTCAAAGGTGTTTTTTTTAAGTGATCAGTATTGTTAATGGTGAAGCTCAATTTTTAGTGTGATATTGATATTATATGTCATAAATAGTAATATCAAGTATTATAATGACTTTATTATTAATATAATAATTTGAGATGTGTTGTAGTTGAGGTAAAGGTTACTATAAGAAAAATTCTTAACACCACATAGAGGTTAGGAATATCTTATTTGGATGATCAAATGCATCATTAAGGAATAAACATATTATCTAGGAAGATAAACATATTTTACTATAATGGATTTGATCATTTAATGAAATACTCCTAAGACTAATGGGTCATTCATGTACCAAAGATTTTTCCCCTAAACTACACGGAAGGTAGAACAGGGTTTATTTTAAACTGGGTTCATGGTTCCCTATAAAGCTAAGCCCCTATAGTTAATTCCATCTTAAGAAGGGCCTCTTCCTAAGAATACTCTCAATTAAAGAAATGAATTATTATTTCTAAGGATTTCTAAGTTGGTTTTCAAAGGATTTATTTTTGAAATTTTAATTAGAATTAATTCAAATTGGAGAGAGTTCTTTTCTTTTCTTTTTTTTTTGAATCCAAATGGGATGAAGTAGGAAATGCCTATTGATACTGGGATGCATGGTAGGCATTTCAACTATCCTATCATTGAGCTTTAAATTTAAGAATTTTATTTAAGTTTTGAGTTGAAATTTTCTTACAAGTCAAGGACTTAGATTCTAGCACTACAAGACTGTAAAAATGCCTAGGGTTGAAGACTTATTCTGAGAAGGATGCTTCAGAACCTAGTTTACAGGTGCTTTTGACACATGTCAGATGCTCAACCTAGTTATATTTTAGGAATTATCGACTATTTCTATCGATTGAGAGAACTAACTCATCCTTAACTCTTCTGGACTTACAACCTGCCTGGAGAGGCTGCCAGCTAACACCACCTGAGCACATTTTAAATTCATGATGCTAAATTTGATGAATGTAAAATGGCTTGTCCGTTATATTTTTAAAAAAGGAATCTATAAACCTAGACTCACTCCCTAATCCCTAGGATCATGTAGGGTATGAAATGTATTTGACTAATGCACATTTTTTAGAGTTTTAAATGTTTTGATTCAAGATTTATTTGAAGTCTTGGGTATGCATTTTTATGCCTAATGCCATGCAATTAGAAATGGTTATGAGCTAAATCAATAATAGAAGGCAGACTTTTCCAAGAAGGTGGTCATCCTCAGAGGTCAGATGCCCCTTATATATAATGGGAGAAGTTGCCTAATTCAAGGATTAGAGTAATATAATTTCATGGTTTGAAGACCCAATTGGTTTCTAATTGATTTATGTTTTGCTTAAGACTTTAGTTTATGTAAATTTTGAAATTTTCTTTTATTTTAGTTTCAGTTGTTTAGATTTAAGTTGGATATAAAATTTAATTTTTCATATAAGTCTAATCATCTAGGCATTCAATCACTTGAAATCACAGCACAAAAATAAACTTAAAAAAGCACATTGATTCTATTGTGCAACCAAAATAAATCAAGCCAATTTAATTTATTAAAAAGGTTAATGCGATCGAGTACCTGTGTACACCCCAGAAGAAAGAGCAAACGGGTAGCTGAGCTCTACCTTTATACAGCCCAGCCTAGAACTACAAGTCTAGATCTATGGGTTTTCTTACTAGGATCATCTCCTTCCTCAGGGACATCCATTGGGCTTCATAGGGGACAACTGCACCTATCTTTTAATAGGGTCAGCTCCAACAAATCCTAAACCCCATAGATCCTGACCTAATTCTATGTTCAAATTTACATTTTAATTTCAAAATTAATTTATAAGCCCTGCAAAATAAATGTCAGTAAAATACAAATAGCACACAACAGTTATATTTCACAAACATACGGGCTTAGCATTAGCTACTTTCCAAGCCCACCTATCTTATGAGCTATGCTTAAGGGCTTAAGCATACCTGTAAGAAAATAATATTTTTAATTTCATTTATGATAACAGTCCTTTCTAGCATAGCCCCTACAAAAGATAATGTTAGATCTAAAAAGAACATCCTATCATCTAGTCTAATGGGCAAACAATCCTAGACATGTAGTCTAAAATAGTACACCACAAAGACATGTGAAGCACATCATATCACAATACATCACAGGGAATTATAAAAATTCACAGAATGGCCTAACCTTAGTCTAAGGTCTGTGATCTAATGATCTAGTGTGTAAAGTAAACAGGCTTGTGCAACAAGACTTTGCAAGGCCTCTTTAGTTCAAGTTTCAAATTGGAGTTTTTGAGTTTGTTTAAATTTTACCTTTAGGAGGTTTCAGTTCAAATGATTCAATGATTTATTTTCATTTTCATTTCACTTTTATTTGATTAAAGTGAAGTTTAGGTTTTCAAGAATGAATAGTAGAATAAATCCCACTTTTTGGTATAATCTATTCTATTCAACATCCTAACCCCTAATGGAATGAAACATTCATTCTAACATGAAGATCCATCCCAAAGGTATAACTAAGATCCTTAAGTATCTTAATTAATCCTTTTAGTTTTATTTAGATGATTTGATTTGAATTTAGTTTAGATTTTTGGATTATTTATTTTTTTTTTTGGAATTTGATTTTTCATTTCATTTCTTTTCATTTGATTTGATTTTCATTCTTATTTTAGTTTGTACTTTTAATTTAATTTGGTTTAAATTATTTCATTTGATTTTATTTATTTCATTTGATTTTATTTCATTTTTCATTTGGTTTGCCTTAGTGTTTTAGATTAAGTTATGTTGATCTTATTTGGTTTAATCTATGCTAACCTAAGGCATTTAGGTTAATTTTTGAATTCATTCTTAGGTTAGATTTATTGTAAATTGAAGGTTGCATTAAGTGTTTGTTTTGTTTTCTTGTCAATTTATTAACTTAAGATTTAATTACTCTTAACATGATTTATTAATTTCATTAGTCCTTAATTATGAAATTGATTAAATTCTTGGATTTAGGATGTTGAAAAACTATCATAAATATTTTTGATGTTTGATTAAGATTAGTTCAAATTATTTCATGATTTGATAATTTTATGAATTTTCTTAATTAATTATTTGATTCATATTGACTTACGAATTTGGAAATTCAATAATTCCAAATCCAAAGGTCATTTGGGTTTGACATTTTTATGGCAAGTGGGGTTCCATGCTAATTTTAAGTTTTCAAAGTATCATCTTGATTAGATTCATAATTAGGGTGTAAATAAGATTTTAATTATTTCATTAAAACCCAAATTAAGCCTAATTTAATGCAAATCATTTAATGATTCTATTTTTTATTGATTCCTCTCTAAAAAAAAGTTTTTAAAGGGGGTTCATTCATAATTTTTTGACATTTGGTTGATTTATTATATTTTAATTATGTTATGGTTAATTATTTGAATTATTTGATTCATTTAATTTCTTAATTAAGTCATTTTGGTGATTTACTGAGTTCCAATGAGTTTCATTACTGTTTTAAAGTTCATTGAGTTAATTTGAAGTTATTTAATTCATTTTCATGAGTTAATTCATTTTATAATAATTTATTTAATTAAAATTTAGGTTTAGGATTTGAAAATTCATTTATCACGGATTACATTGCAATAATGCATGATAAAGTTTCCTAGGGTGTGTTTTGACATCAATTTTATTTCTCCAAAGTTCCAATTGAATTAGATTAATGGTTTGTGATTAATTAATGTTTAATTGATTTCATTAAAAGTCAAATTAAGGCTAAAATATGCAAAATTATTTGGAGATTTTATTTTTAATGGATTTCTCTCATCAAGATGAATCATAGAGCCCAAGTTAACAATTATTGGATTTTTATTTATTTTTCTATGAATTTTTAAATTTTATGATTTTTAGTTAATTTTTAATTAATTTTAATTAATTTTCTCAATTTATAATGGTGGGCTGACGTGGCAACCATTATGGCGCCATCGCCACATAGCGAGGCATGATTTGGCCACGCGGATCCCACATGACATCTACATCAAAATCGGTGCCACGTGAGGGGATGAGATGGCAATTCATTTGAGGTCGGCCGACCTCTAAAACGTGTTGGAATGTTCAATTTGATGTAAGAACCTCTCCCTTGGATTTCACTATTAAAGGGGCTTGGATTCCGTCCATTCTCTAGCATGCCGATAGCAGGGAGTCGAGGGAAGGGTCTCCTCCTTCATCTCTTGCCTTGGTGACCAATTTGACTCAATTGGATTGGGTTTGACTCCAATCATGCTTGATCACATGTGTGAGATGATTTGGAGTGAGTGATTTTATTTAATTTCAATTGGATTTCAATTTGAACCCATTTGACCCAAAGTGGGCTTAATGGCTTAAGTTTGTGTTTCATTTGGGTCAATGACTAATTTGACAAAATTAGACCCAAGGATGAATCAGATTGTGTTTAATTATTATTTTCAGATGATTTTGAGCAATCAAATTGAGTTGATTTCAATTTGATTTGGGTTTGAACCCAATAGGACCTCTATAGGGTTATTTAGATTAAGCAATCTAATGAGCCCAATTAAGGTCTTAATGAATTTGAATTTCTTTAGATTTTTGAACAAACATGTTTATTTGATCATTTGACACATTTGAAATGATTTAATTTGGTCAAATTCTTTTTGGGTTAACCTTTGACTAGGTGGGACCCACCTAAGTCAAACCTATGCCAAATGGGTTGACTAGATTTTACTTTGGTTTGGTTTAGGATTTGTTCCTTTATTTTAATTTAATTTTAATTTGATTTATTTATATTTGAGATTTAATCCAAATTTTGAATTTTAGGTTGAGTCCACCTAAGCTAATTATGTTAGATCAAACCCAACGAAGATTCCCTATGTCACTAGGTATAGTGTCCTAAGCATTGAATTAAGAGATTCCTATTTAAGTTTAGGACATCCTAATTATTGATTTCAGAATTGATATTAACCTCAATCAAAAATGAGGTCAACAATTACTTCTTTGAAATAAATTTTAAAGATAAAAGATCACATATTGAAAGATGTTGTGTGCCAACATTGTTAGTGTCAAGCGACAACATTATTTGAATGTTATTAAAATCATTTAAGATAAGCTATAGCAATGTAGATATTTATTCCATATTACAAATGTCAAAGAGAAAGAAACTAGCTAATAGGAATCAAATAAGAGTTTAATTCCTACAAAAAAAAACTTCAAAAATCATCGATGATAATAATAAAGAATGTGATAATATCATATAAATTCAATAGTTCTATTTATAGCTTCGAAATAAGATCTCTTATTTGGATAACCAATGATTATATGTTACTTTATATATTGATACTTGATTGATGTTTGAATTCAAGATATTGAAAATCATATTGATAATTAATGAACTCTCAATTTTTGTTATAAAAATAATTTAGATTTTTTAAAAACATGCC
Organism: Cymbidium sinense; assembly: GCA_021442155.1. Taxonomy (NCBI): domain Eukaryota; kingdom Viridiplantae; phylum Streptophyta; class Magnoliopsida; order Asparagales; family Orchidaceae; genus Cymbidium; species Cymbidium sinense. The sequence continues at coordinate 47,226,469 of CM038223.1, forward strand.
ACTAGTAGGAGGCGTATATTTTTTTCTTTTATATACAAGTGTGCTTAATATTTTAACATGATAGTGGAATACTTTACCATTTTTGTAATTTAAATTATTTTTCATACTCATGGTTAAGGAGGATCATGAAGCGTTATTTCTTCCTTAAAATGTTAGAATGAGGTGTGCCATCGCAAATCTTAATAGATGGTGAGAGACACTAAAATAAATCTTTTAAGAATTTTAATCCTATATAAAATTGTTTGTTAGAGTATTACTTTGGAATGGGGTGTCATACTAAATCTTAATAGATTGTGAGAGACATTGAAATAAATACTATAAAAAAAATTTATCCTATCTAAAATTTTTTGTTAGAATACTAATTGATAACATTAACTTGTGTGGATAAGGACAAGAGAAAAACACTAAGATTTTTTCTATCTATCCATGATTATTTATCAAATTGTTACTAAAAGATGTTAACTTATGTGAAAAATGTTATGAGAAGCCCACCATGGATTTCTTACATATTCAAGTTATTAGAGTGTTACTCAATGATATTAACTTCTATTAAAAAGGCCAAGGGATATCCACCAAGAATTTTGACCTATATGATATGATTTATTAGAGTGTCACTTGAGAATGCTAGCTTCTATAAAAGAGACTATGAGAAATTCACAAAAAATTTATGACCTATCTAAGATTATTTGTTAGATTGTTACTCAATGATATTAAATATATTGAAGAGGTCAAGATAGATCCACCAAGAATATTTAATCAAATACCCATTTCAAATACCCATGCCTCAATTGCACATTGTTTAAAATATGGTAAATACCATGTATATTTGAATTAAAAGTAAAAAAAAAAATTAATTATTTAGACTAGTACTTATCTTTTTAATATCATGGTAATGACTTTGCCCGATAATTAAAAAATTCAAATAGAGTTTGTTAGTTGAGTTTAAGATTCCATTGAAAACCTCTTATGAAATTTCTCATATTTACAAGTTTTGAGAAACATAGTGGCCCAACAAGGTTTGTCCTATATCAATTAAAAAATATTTGATTAAGGAACCTGATTAGCTACAATTATTCATGTGATATTAACACAAGCATCCCGTCAAGGTTGTAATCGAGATTATCCCTAATTTTGATATACTTCTCATGGGACTAATAAAATAATGTATGATATGAGTGAAGAGTTCTAACTACAACCATGAATAGGATGTTATTTTCTAATGTTGTAATCAATGTTGCTCCATACTTAACATACCGCTTTTAGATCTAATAATTGGATCACATGGAGAAAAGCATACTATAACCAAGCACATATTGTTGACATGAATAACTATGTGGTTATAATAAGAGATGCCCTCAGCTTAGTATTATTTCTCATATATAATATTAACTTATTACATGCTAAAATATTTTTAAGAGTAAGAAAAGATGTTTAATATATTAGCTTTATATGAAGATCTAAAACACATAGATAAGAGAAAATTTGTTAGAGGCATAATAGTTCTATGTGAAAAATATAAAAATAAAAAACCACTTGGTCTAATATAATTGAAATAATAATGGTAATATATATATATATATATATATATATATATATATATATATATATATATATATATATATATATATATATTAGTGATTAAATGATGCCTTACTCCATAATTAGGAATGTGTGGTGAAAAATTTCAATAGGGAGTCGCCTTCAAATCTGTGGGGAGAAAGAAAAGGCAAGACACTATAAAAATTCATCTTGTTAAGATGCCACGCAGATCCGCAAATGTACTTATTCAGGTGATCAGATACATCATCAAGAAAATAGTGTACTATCTCGAGAGATAGAAATCACTACCCTTTAATGGAACCAATTACCTCAATAAGGACTCGTAAGGATGATGGATCTACATATGTACCAGAGATTCTTCCCCGACTTTACATGGAAAAGTAAAGCAGGATTTATTTTAAACTGGGTTAGTTAAGTTCCCTATAGGGGTAAGCCCCCATAGTTACTTACATCCGAAGGGATGAGATCCTTTAGAAAAACTCTCGATTAAGGTAAATGATCGTTGTCATTGAAAATATTAATAGGAAGGACTATCAATCGATTAGTCTAATTTTGAGAATCAAATAGGATTGATCGAAAGAGGGAGTTATTATCGAAGTCAAAATGGAAGATAAAGTAGGAGATGCCCACGATGCTAGGAAACTTAGCGAGCATCTCGGACTATCCTATAGTTGGGCTATACATTTTAGAAATTGATTTAGTTTGTTTAAGTTGCATTTTTCATTAGAAATTTAGTACTTAAGATTCCTTAACATAAGATTAAGGAAATGCCTAAGAGGTTAGGAATTATGCTTATGGCCCGCAAAGGGGAGAAGTAACCTTAGAACCTAAATCTAGGGAGCTTCGGTGAGGGCTGGAAGCACAACCTAAATCTAAGGTGAAAATAGGTATTTGGTTTGCCTCCACAAGAAAATGCAACTTAAGATTCCTTAGGGGTATAAAGCACTAAATTTCTAAGATTAAGGAAATATTGGACTTATCACCCCACACATGGGTGACTAAGTCCACCTAGCATATGGATTATGCTTAGGGGTATAAAGCACCTGCAAGCAAAAGCATTTATATTTTTATTTATGATAGCGCCCCTTAAGCACAATCCCCTGCAGAAAAGAATAGTTAGACTAAGAACGTCCTACCATTTATTCTATGAGCATACATCCTAACATCCAGTCTAAAACATATATCACAAAACAAAACAAACATCAAACCATGCACTGACCTAACCTAAATCTAGAAGTGGTGAATTAAGATAATGTGTGTGCTTTGAAGGCTTGTGTGGTATGCTTAGCTTAGGATTTTAGGTTTAAATTTAATAAGTGTGAAGAACATGTTCAACTTAGAGGAGGGTTTCATTTAAGTAGTTTAAGTGTTTTGGAATGGTTTTATTTCATGTTTTAATTTGGTTTAAGTGAAACCTACAATTAATTACTAAGTGATGAAGAGAGGGAAAGAGAATGGAACTTCTCTTTCCTTCCCCAACATATATAACATGCATATGGATGGACCTTAAGCTTATCTATACATGCAAATGAGAGTATTTAACACACTTTATGATGCATACTAAGTAATTCATTTAAGAAAATTTAGAAATTGAATATGCATGATTTTTCTTCTTAAGTAGAAAGAGTGTTCCTTATCTAAATTTTCACATACATACATGAAAGTAAGAACAACATAAGTGAGTACAAAGTCATTGTTAACCAGAGGTGTAAGTTATAAGACCTACTTAGGGCTACTTAAAGCTTCGCAATCTCGGGGTTGTCCAGACTAATATACCACTTTCCTTAAATACAAACATGTATAAAAGAGAAATGAAATAGAAAAAGAATATGCAAAAGTTGATTAAGGGATTCATTTTATCTTATGCAATTTATACATGCAAACAAAGGCAAACCTTCTTAGGTGATAGCATAGAGATGAATAGGGTATAAAATTAAGTAAGTGTCGGGTTCTTTTCAAATGAACCCTACATCTTACCAACTCCTATTCAAAACTATGCCAACATAAGAAAGAAAGGAAACCTATACTAAACATGACTTTATAATTTATCACATGCAAGCTTATAATTAAAGCATAAGTAGCACACTTTCAGATTTGGTATTTGATTTATATGTTTTGAAAATAATTTGGATTTAGTAGTGATAATAGTCATTCATATTTCTACTTTAGCCAACACATGCAAATTTGACATAAAGTAAACAATTTCATCTTAAAATTTGAATTTCAAAATTATGAATGCATGAAATCACATGGCATGCAACTTAACATGTTGAGAAAAGATCCAAAGCAATGAAAGCATGTAAACAAACTCACTTTACTTAAATCTTAAAGACATTCTTATGGTATAAGAAAATTTAGAATAAATCAAAGTCAATTTCAAAATGATTTTTGTTTAGTTTGAAGTTTGATTTAATTTTGAAAAGGTGAGATAAGTTTGTTGTTCCTAACCCATTCCCACATGTGTTTTATATTTTTTTTAAGCTGAAAATTTCTTTCACAAAGCTCCCACCACATTGAGTTTTGTGATCAAAAAATTCCATACCTAGATGGAGGTGATCACCGGTGCTTGAGATCGATGAGGTAGCTTAGTTTGGTGGAGATGAAGCCCTATTGAAATTCCTAGGCCTTGGATTGAGCGGCTTGCTCTATAGACTAACACCACTTCAAGATCCTTGCAGCTCTGATCCAATTGCTCCTCTCCTTGCTATAGGAACTCCAATGGAAGTTTGAGTGAGCTCGGATTGGTCCTTATAAGAAGTGTGTAGGAGGAATTGCGAGGAAATCAAGTGTGGAATAAGTTGGCAATTCACTCTACCTCCCCTATTTTTCACTATTCAAAAGTCGAGAAGAAGAAAATGGGAAGAGCTCTAGGAGGCTTAGGATCAATCCCCAATGGCTCCTCTGGCTTCCTATTCTTCAATCAACCTTGAGTGAGTGAAAATAGAAGTGAAATAGGGAGAGTATATCTCCCACTTGAAGGATCAGATGACCGACAATGTCCATGCCATTTTTATCCAATTGATGAGATTGAGGAGTTTGTTTTGACTATTTTGAGTGTGCACATGGTCGGTGATCCAAGGAGTGGATTTCCAACATCCCATGTGCCTTAATTTGAGCTTAAGAGGGAGTTTAAAAATTCAATTTCAAGCTAGGGGGTCGGGTTTGGTCTAGGGACCAAATGGGCTGACCCAAACTCATTGGGTTGGATGCACCACTCGTCACTAAGTCCCCTTGAGCTTTTAGGAAAGCCTCAAGTAATTTTGAAGAGGATATGACCAAATTACCCATGGGTTAGGCCAAAATTTGTTCTATGGCCTAGGGGTAGGATGGTCATTTTGCTATTTTTCTACTTTAGACATGTTGGGCATGTGGATAAACTAGGTTTGGCCAAGTTTCATTAGATTTGTAATCCATTTGATAGGGTTTGGCACATGTTGGCCCATTTAGTTCAAAATGGGTCAACTTAGGTCAAGTTGACCAATAGGTCAAATTGGGTCAAACCAAGGGTTGGGTCAAGTTCATATGACCATTTGAAATATTTTGGTGGCTTTGGTTTGATTCAATTTGGTATATATTTCATTTTGGCTCATATGACTTCACTTAGGTCAAATGGGCCATGTTGACCTTTATGACCAATTTGACCTATTTGAGGTAGGTCAAGGGTAGCTTTAGGTTTGGTTAGTCATATGGAGTGGATTAGTATCTTTTTTTCAAATCAATTTTGGTCAAGTTCAATTTTGGCTCAACATGACCCCTTTAGGTCATGCTAGGTCTAAGGTCAATTGAGCTAGGTTGGGTCTAGTTGGCCAATTGAGGCTTTGGTCAAGTTCCACAAGTGATTTGTAATAGACTTGACCCATTGGTTCCAATCAATTTGTCTTAGATCAAGTTTTGACACATTTTGGCCCTTTAGGTTAAAATGTGTCAACTTGGGTCAAGTGGGCCAATTGGGCTAGGTTAGGCTCAAATGTTAGCTTGGTCAAGTTTAAACATAGGTCATGAGTAAACTTAGATCAATGGTTTCAATCAATTTGACCTATGGTGGAACTTGGCTATGTAAGGTTTCATTTTAGGTTAAGTGTTGATTTGGTCAACCTTTAGGTTTGACTTGGTTTGACCCAATTTGATTGATTGATCATCCCATGATGATTGTTGATCATGATGAGAGGGATATATGTGTTTGGTTCAATCCAATTTGGTTAGGATCAAAAGTTGGCTCATAAGGGTACTTTAGGTCACTTTAGGTTAAGTGAGCCTAAGTGGGTCAAATGGCTTGGTCAAAGCTTGATTTGAAATTGATTGATATTGTATATGGACTTATGATTGAAATATAAATCCATTTATAAGTGATTTGAAGTCAAATGGGTTTTGATCCATTTGAAAACTTCATATTCAAAGGAAGAATATGAAAGGATTTAGGCTTTGATTTTTGAACTAGATTTTGATTGTTTGATTGAAGTTTAGATTTATATATAGACTCATGATTATAGGTTTGATTGAATCATGAGGGAAAATCAAGAGTTTGGCTTGATTTGAAGTTGATTTGGCTAAGTTCAAGATTTTGACTTGAAAGGCTTAGATTGGATTTTAAGTGAATTTGAGTTTGATTTTTGGAATTGGTTTTTATTTTTTGAATTTATATTTCATTTATATATGTGAATAAAAATGAGAATATAAATGGATTATGAGAAAATTTCACAGATTTGAAGTGGTTTAATCATGATTTAGGTTAAATCCATTAAAGGGAATTTAAAGGATTTAAGAGAATTTTTAATTTGAAATTTAATTTTTGAATTGGTTGGATTGATTTATATGTATATTTTATTATATATGAGAATATAAATGAGAATACAAATAAGTTTTGAGAAAATCCCATGAATTTGAATGAGTTTGGTCATGATTTAGGTTAAATCAATTAAAGGGAATTTAAAGGATTTAAAGGAATTTTAAGGATTTTAAATTTGGAATTTAATTTTTGGATTGGATTTGATTGATTTATATTTATATTTCATTTATATATGAGAATATAAATGAGAATATAAATAAGTTTTGATAAAATCCCATGAATTTGAATGAGTTTGATCATGATTTAGGTTAAATCCATTAAAGGGAATTTAAAGGATTTAAAGGAATTTTAAGGATTTGAAATTTGGAATTTAATTTTTGGATTGGATTTGATTGATTTATATTTATATTTCATTTATATATGCTAATATAAATGAGAATATAAATAAGTTTTGAGAAAATCTCATGAATTTGAATGAGTTTGATCATGATTTAGGATTGATTTTGGGCTAAGTCCTTTAATGAAAAATTAAAGGAATTTAAGAAAATTTTCATGAATTGATTTTTAATTTTTAATTTGATTTGATGGGTATGAATTTATGTTTCATTTATAAATGTGAATATAAATGAGAATATAAATGGATCATGGGAAAATTTCAAAGATTTGAATAAGTTTGAATCATGATTATGAATAAGTCCTTAAGTGAAGATTAAGGACTTAGACAAAATTTGGACTTAGAAATTTTTGATGGATTTTGATCATGGGTTTCAATCATGGATTTGATTTGATTTTTGGAGAAAATCAAATAGAATTGATTTGGAGTTTGACTTGAAAGAAGGAAAGTGAGGAATGGTTTAAGCTAGAAAATTTTCCTAACACCCCAAGGCATGACCTATTCCTATGGCTAACTCTTCTAAGTCTTCTAGGGCTAGGTTTGAGTATCCACCTAACCACTAGATGTGTCTTAAGACTAATGAACTCTTAAAGTCTAAGAGAAGTCCTATGTCTAAGATGGAGGAGTTGAGAGCTCATTCTAAAAATGAGGTCAACAAAGGGCGCCCAATAGGTGTGGTGTGACTGATAAGGAACACTGCACGTATTGGTGTTGACTGAAATGATCAACAACACCGAGAGATCATAAGTACTAATAGAAATAATCTATCATTAACCTAAGGAAAAGAAAGAATCCAGTATGTAATGTGCTCTACTTATGTCCAAGACATAAGAGAGAGGAAGAAATCCAAGGGATAGAGTGCGAACCTTCCACTAGGGAGACAAGTTCAAGTCATCTACAAGGAGATGAAAGGTTTGATTTGATTCGAATCTCACTGACGAGAAAAAAAAGATTTGATTTGTTCCACTAGGGAAGAGGGTTGAATTTATTTTAATTTTTAGATTTGGAATTTAAGATGAACCCTATTGGTGTGCAATGAGTTGTACTAAATTGGAGCCATTGAGGCTAAGACCTAATTCAGATTTACCAATCCAAGGACTAACCAGCCAAAGGGATGCCTTTCGGTATGCAGCAGTTGTACTAGGAAGAAAGCGTAGTAGACTTACATCCTCCAAGTAAGGACCAGTTGTTGGGGTAATCTATTAGCAAGGCAACAGATTGAACCCAACCAAGGGGTGATTATTGAGTGAATGCCACTGGGGGACTTAGATCAACTCAAAGATAATCAAGATTGATTTCTTTTTTAGCTTTGTTTCTTTTGATTATGATGGATCCCATAGGTTTGCAATGAACGACACTGACTAGGGCCATGGAGGCCTAAACTTAACTCAGATTTACTAATTCAAAGGGAATAGTCTACCAACCATAAGGTAGGACTATCCAACCAAGGAGAAATTCCCTTTGGTACACAATGGTCAAGTCTTAAGAAGAAAGCATGGGGACTCACATCTTTTAGAAACAAGAAATCACTAGGGTGATTGGTTTCTTTGGGCAACAAATCAAAACTGACCTAGGGCTGCCTATTGAGTGAATTCCACTGGGGGACTTAAATTAGCTCAAGAATAGTCAAGATTAATTTCATTTTTTTAGTTTGTTTTGATGGATTCCATCAGTTTGCGATGGATCATTAACAAAGAGCTTATAAAAGCCTAGATCTATCTCAGATTTACTGAACCAAAGGGAGTAGCTTCCTAGCTAATGGGAGAACTATCCGACCAAAGGAGTGCCTTTCGGTTTACAATGATCAATTGAAGGGAAGAAAGCTCAGAGACTCACATCTTCCACTAGAAAGGACCACTGGGGTGATCAGTTGCTTTGGGCAAAAAATCAAACCTGGCCTAGGGTTGCCCATCGATTTGCGATAATCATGCTAGAAAGAATGCATCATAGTCTTATATCTTTCAAAGCGGAATGACTATCGGGGTAACCTACTTGTGGCAAAATAGATTGAACCTGGCCTAAGGGTGACTATGAAGTGAGTATCGACCCAGGGATTTATCTCAACTCAAGTAGTCAGGCAATTCCTATAGGGAGTTCTGCTGACACTACCCTAAAGATAGGATGCCTGCTTGGGAAAAGGGACCCTTTGGGAGCTTGAATTCTAATCCACAAGCAAAATAATTTTATTTATTTTAGTTGTTTGTTTTATCATGGACCCTGTTAGTTTGTGAGGTATCAAACTGAGAAGGAGTTTATATCATCCTAGACCTATCTCAAATTTACTGAACCAAGGGAGAATTTCATCCAGATTTCCAACCATAGGGGTGGCTACTAGGAAAGGGGAACTATCAATCCAAAGTAACTGGTGTCTAAATAGACAAGGACTTGATCCAAATAGAGTGCCCAGGGATGGGGCGGTAAGGCTTAATCCAACACCACAGAGAAGATGACATGGCTAGTCATATATCAATAGGTATTGATGTCCAACTCAGGAGAAAGCATGGGGACTCATATCTGTGTTCACGGGTGAGTCTGTCGACATAAGACATCAACCAACAGGTGCCCGGTTTGCAATCGATAGGAAGAAAGCTGGGGACTCACATCCTCATATGGTGGGCGGATAGTGTATGCACTACTAAGTGAATTCCACTAGGCAACTTATATCAACTCAAAAGTAGTCAAGAGGAAAGGAGCCTCTGGGGGACTTATCCTAAACCTCAAAAATACTCAACCTAGTTAGAACATGATGGCTAGTTCAAGAAGAAAGCACGGGACTCACATCTTCTTAAATAAAGTCAACCATGAGGTAGCATATTGGCTAGGCAATGAAGCATACCATACTAACAAGGAACTCATTGATTTACAATGATCAAATTAGAAAGAAAGTGTGGGGACTCACATCTTCCAACCAATGATAACTGGGGTGACATACTAACGAGGTAGCATGTAGACCCGACCTAGAGCAGCTAATGAGTGAGTGTCACAGGGGGCTTACCCACATCAAATAGCTTGAGACAAATGATTTGTGTTTGTTGTGTGCATGTGTTAAAAGGAATAGGATGCCTCTGGGGGACTCTTACACCTACCTTAAAACACGCTGGGAAATTATGAAATGATGCCACGAATGGTAACAAGTATTCCCACTAAGAAAGGATGTCGCTTGGGTTCTCTCACACCTAACTTAGTTATGCTAATTGAAATAGGATGCCTCTCGAGTTCTCTTACACCAATTCTAATGGCATCGAGAGATTATGTTTATGTTGTGAAAAAGGGATAGGATGCCACTGGCTTACACTTACCTTAAACACGTCACGACAGATTCACAAGACAAGCAAACAATACTTTGAAAGAAGAAAAGATTTGATGAGTGGAATCATATTTTATTCTTTTTATTAATGAATTATTTTCAAACTAATTTTATTTAATGGGTAATATTTCTTTAGATAGAGCCCATTAATTGGAAGCAGTGTTCCCTTTACAATCAATAAGTCGATAAGATCCTCCTTGGTAGCCTTCTCTATGACATAGGGCCTTCCCAAGTGGGTTCAAACTTGCCTCCCATCTTTCGATGAATAATAATTGGTCTCCTTAGGACTAACACAAGTTCTCCTACTCAGAAAGACCTAAGGCAGACCAACTTATTGTAAGCTTGAATCATTTTGGCTTTGTACAACTCGAGGTTCTGAAACACCCGTAGGCAACTTTCCTCCAAACCTTTGAGCTCTTCTAACCACAACTTTGCATTCTGCTCTATAGTGATCTTGTTACCCAATGCTATCATTAGTGACGGGAGTTGAACTTCTAAGGGAGGAACAGCTTTAGACCCATACACTAAGGAAAATGGGGTAGACTGAGTTAGAGTTTGGTATGTGGTGCGGTAGGCCCACAAGGCTTCAACCAACTGCTCATTTCACTGTGTTTATTATCATCAAGAGTCTTCTTCAAGATCTGGATGAGAGTTTTGTTGAATGCTTCTTCTAAATCCATTAGTTTTAGGTAGATGGTGGAGTATCTCCAATCTATACCTTCTCAAAGTGTTGATCTTTGTGCTTTTGAATGCATACCATTATCGATATAATTCATCGAGGAACCTATATATGATATGGTTCCTAAAAAAATTGAAGCACATGGTGAGCTGTGACCTCTCTGAGTGGGATCACTTCTGCCCACTTGGAAATGTAGTTGGTGGCAGGTAAGTTGAATCGATGCCTCTTGAAGAAGGAGGATCGATCGAACTTATAATGTCGATACCCCAACACTTAAATGGCCATGAAGCCAATGTAGGATGTAAAATGTTGGGTGGTTGGTGGAGGACCACACCGTGCACCTGACACTAATGGCATCTCTTAGCTACATCCATGCAATTTGTGATCATCAAAGGCCAGTAGTATCCAAGTCGTTTGATCTTCATCTTCATCATCGGACCAGGCCAGGTTGATGAGCTCCATATAGACCTGAGTGTACCTTAGTTACAATGTCATGGGCTTCATGTTTGTCTAAACAATGTAACCACATCTAGTCAAAGGATCGGTGGTATAAAGTGTCATCAACAAGAGCATAGGAGAGAGCTCTTTGTTTCACCTGATAGGCTTGTGATTTCTCTTGAGGTAGTTTGCCGGTGTTCAAGTAATCTATGAACGGTTGCCTCCAATCTAGCTCCTTGTCCATTTTGGCAACTGTAACCTCCCCTTCAAGAGAAAGTCTCCTGATGAGTTCAGAATCAATAAGGGATAGGACTTGTCTATTTTGGACCTTTATTGAAATGGACTCATCTTCCAACATGCCAACTCTTGGCAAGTTTGGCCAAGCATCTGCTAGTTCTCTCTCTGCGAACCTTATAGATGGTGACTTCATAAATCTAGGCCAACAGCTTCATGGTATACTTGTAGTAATGACGAAGCTTGGGCTTGAGAACCTGGTAGGACCCGATAATCTAGTTGATAACCAAATGAGAATCCCCAAAGATGTTGATGCTCTTGACGTTGATAGTGATGGCTAACTCTAGATCGGCAATCAAAGCCTCATACTCGGCTTCATTGTTGGTGCAGGGTTGGAAAGATAGTATGAGAATCTCATCACATCACGGTTTGGAGTTAGAAGAACTATTCCTACCCATGCCTTTCCTGGGAGAATAGATTGTGGTGCTTCACCTTTAAGAAAAGAAGTAGCACCATCAAAATACATCTCCCATCGGTGGTTTTCAGCCTCCCCTAAGTTCATGATTTGTTCATCAAGGAGATCGTCACTAAGTAGATTCAGTGAGAAGTGGGTGTGCAACTAAGAAATTTGCTAGTGCCTAACCTTTCACTGTACTGAGGGGTACAAATGTAATATCAAACTGTGAGAGTATCATGGACCAATGAGCCAAACATCAAAGCATTGGGTGTCATGAGATACCGCAATGGGATTTATTTAGAGATCAAGTTCACCTTATGAGAAAGCATGTAGTGTCGTAGCTTCTGAGATGCAAAGATCAAAGCTAGGAAATATTCTCAATAGGTGGATAGTTTGCTTCAGGGCCGATAAGGTGAGGTAAGAGTGTGCTCTCCTTCCTTCATCATTGGGGCCAACAGAGAATCGAGAGAGTCATCCAATGCAAGGTAAAGGATAAGTGGCTCCCGGAAGGCTAGAACTGTGGTTCACCAAGTATTCTTTGATGTCTTTGAAAGCATGCTAGCACTTGTCATCCCACTTGAATTTGGTGTCCTTTTTGACAAGTGATGAGAATGGTTTGCATCTCCCTGATAGGATTGAGATAAAGCATCTTAGATATACTAACCATCCTTGAAAAGGATCTGTGAGTTAAACTCTTAGAGGTGGCATTTCTAAGATAGCTTTGATCTTTTCAGATCTATTTCTATTCCTGTGTCAACAACAAACCCAAGGAATTTCTTCAATGCACACTTCGTGGGATTCATTTTAAGGTTATATTATCTTAACCATTCAAAACTACTCTCAAGTCAAAGAGGTGGTCTTCCTTTCTCTCGCTCTTGACTACTAGATCATCAACGTAGCACTCATGATGATGGATGAGTTCATTGAAGATCTGAGTCATGGCGCTGTAGCACCAGATTTTTAAGGCCAAAAAGGCATGACCCTATAACAAAAGATTTGATCGGGTTCAAAAGTAGTGTTTCTTTCATCTTCGAGACATCTTGATTTGGTTATAGCGATGACCCATCCATGAAAGAGAAGACGCATGAGATGAGGCAATGTCCACCATTAACTCTGGTATAAGAAGAGGAAACTCGTCCTTAGGACATGCCTTGTTTAAGTCCCTAAAATTGACGTAAATGTGAATTTGGCCATTCTTCTTCTTAACTAGGATGACACTAGCTAACCAGGTAGGATATTTTTCTTCCATGATGAAACCAGCATCGATCAGTTTCTTGACTTCAAAAATGATCTATTATTCAAATTTTAATCGCATGCTTCTAGGAGCTTGCTTACTAGGGGTAATATTAGGATCTATTGTTAGCTTGTGGCTACAATGTCAGGAGATAATCTGGGTATTTTTTCATAACTCCATGTGAAGTAGTCTTTAAACTTAGTCAATAGTCATTGGTTTTCTTCTTCATTCAAGAACGGATGTGTGTCGTGGATTTTCTTCTATCCCGAGGTTGATTTCTTTTAAGCTTGTCGATTGTTGAATGAATCTCCTCTTCAAATTTTGGCGGTGCCTCTTTGACTTGGAGATCATCCGATCATCTAACGTTTCTAAACACACATTCTCATAAGAGTTGGGATGTGTGAGAAGAACTATCGATTCCAAATGGTAACAACTAGGCAATAATCTTCATCATCGACCCACCACTATATCAATCTAGTCCTACTCTTTATGCTTCCCACCAGTATTGTTCCATAGCTTTTCAAGTATTTGACTTGCTTACCATGTGTGAACTAAACCTTTCTGTATAAGATTTTGAACATAAGGCGAGTAAAAGTGAAAAGGCAATTCCATTAATTCTTTAAAGTATCTTCCTCAAGTCCTACATCAAGCTCTGGACTTGAGGATGATGAACCCAAAAAGAACCTCTTCTGCTTTGTGTCACTGGAAGACTTAGGGACTTCCTTAACTAATAAACCTTCAACTTTATGAGATGTAAGTGAGGTAAGAGCTAAGGTTCCCAACTACTGCCTAATAGTTTCATATAAACTAGATTCAAATACTTTGCTTTACTTGGAGGCCTGGTCTTCATCTCTGGCTAGATCAAAAGTCACCTCCAATGGAACCCAGAGAGGGGTTGGCTGGTATACTAATCACATTAGACTCATCCTCTGTGCTAGATTCCAAGTCTATGTGAATAGTAGGGGTACTCCTATGAACTTGAACATGACCTCTATTGTGAAGGCCAACTAGGGGTCTCCCACATCTGAACTCCCTATTTCTACCTCTGTGGAGGTTGAGCCATCCTACCCACATGTCCATATGATGGAATGAACTATGGGTGGAATGTGATATGCGATCTACTTCTTCTTCAATTCCCCTTTCTTGTACTTGACTTTATTTTCTGTTCATTTTCTTTTATCTTTTCTTTTGCTTCATTTTTTTACTTTTGCATTTGCATTTGAATTTTGTCCAAGTTCACGACAAAGGGTGTTTTGAGGAAGATAGTAGGTCGCACCCTCATAAATCTCAACGTCTCTAACTGAAAATGGCTTTTCATCTCCATTGACACGGTATTCAATTCCACCTTTTTTGAACTTGAAGTACTAATGAAGGGAGGATGGAAAGATCTTGTTCTGATGTATCCACGGCCTACCAAGAAAAGCAGTGAATGAAGTATTCAAATCAATGATGTAGAACTTGGCTTCAGTCTTCCAATCACCGATCTCCAACGACAACACTATAGAACCTAAAGCCCTCTCACCTTGATCATTGAATCCTCTCAGGATCATCCTATCTCCTCAGAGTGTAAAGATGTTGATCTTCAAATGGGAAAGGGTCTTTAGACTCATAATGTTCATTGATGCACCTGAATCCACGAGAACCCTGATGAGTTTGAACCTTTCCATGTTGGCAGTGATGTATAGGGGATGCTTGTGCTCCAAGTCCCCCAGTATAAGGTCTTCATCATTGAAGGTGATCCCATGGGCTTCTTTTGCATAGTGTGCTTCCTTACCTATAACGATCAGCTGAGCTAAGCATATTTCAGGATGAAGGAGAGCATTGATGAGTGATTCCCTCATCTCTTTGGATAAGACAAGGGAATCATATATGCTTAGCTTAGATGGCAACTTTCTTAGATGAAAGCGACATTATAGTCCATTATTCTCGATCTCCACAAAGATATCCAAGGGTGGAGCATCCATGGAAGGGCTTCTCATCTTCGCATCAATGACTTATTTCCATCTTGAGGTGCACCCCGAGGTAGAACCTGTCACCATGGATGTTGACTCTGATGATCTTTGAGGCAAGGTGGAAGGTTCTACCCATTGTGCTCACCCATGCCTTCTCCTATGGGACTCTCAGAATCGGATGATTCTGAGTCTATCTCAAGAGGTGAACCTGTAGTATTCAGAGTTGGAAAATCCAAATCTGAATCAGAAAGAGGAAGATCAAAATTATTATAGTTAATTAGAATTAAAGAGTTATCATTAGGAATAAAATGAGACAACTCATCAGAAGAGACACAGATGTAATTCAAATCAGCTTTATTCTTTAATTTTTTGGAAGTATTTGGGGGTACAAAGTAGAAGTCAAGTAAAGTAAGAGGAGTGAGGGATTTGATGCCCTTATCCACTGATACAAGAGTTCTACTAGTAAAAGAAACAGGAGAGCTAGCTAAAATGATAGAAGTCATTGGGAAGTGAACCTGGCCAAGTGGAAAGGTGGTATCACTAAAAGGTTATCCATGTTGTTATCTGCCGAGCTCCCACTTTCCTAGAGTTGGCACCAACTTGCAAACCTTCCTATTGAGGTTTGAGTGACTCGTGCACCGCAAGAAAGCTTCTTGATCTTCTGAATTATTTTCTTAAAGGTTTTAGACAAAGAAATGTCCCAACTTTCTTTGGTTTTGGTAGATCACTTCTATCCCTAAGGATTACCCTAATGGAACTAGAGGGTTATTCCATAAGGTATTCCTTCGGGATAACTACAACACCATCTTGAAACCTGTTCACCCCTTGAATGTAAAGCCCTCCAAAATGTGGCTCATACGGTGGTAAAAAGTTTGTCTCCTAGCTAAAAATGTTTCTTTAAGAGATTCTTAAAGATTTTCTGATTACCTCCTCTTGAATAAGGTTTGTTTAACTTATCTAAAAGAGTAGTGGACCATAGCTACCATGGGATAAGCATGCCACGGGTGGAATATGGTGGTGGTGGTGTCGGGTGGAGGTCGGTGGAGGCCGGTATGGCTGCCTCGGTGGTGGTAAAGGAGGTGGAGGCTACTGAGGTTGTGGTCTCTCAGACTGATCCCTAGCTGGTTGTTTCCTTTTGTCAACTGCTGCTACTACTCCAAGTTTCTTCTCATAGATCTTTTGGGATTTTTGCTTGGGCAACTGATCTAGAAAAGGTAACTATTTGGCCTCTCCTTGTAGACTAGCCGCCTTGTTGATTAGCTTCTCAAATGTCTTGATAGTAAAGCCCTTAAGCATGAAGGTGACCAGGCCATGGATATTCTTCAAGAGAATCTCAATGGCATGTTGTTCAGACAGCTGCGGTTCACACTTCATACTCAGGTTACACCATTGGAGAATATAATCAACAAGTGACTCAACGAAGTGCTGTTGGGCTACAACAAGATCACCTACAGTAACCCTTTGCTGAGCTCCAACAAATCTCTTAATGAAGAGTTGCTCTAACTCAAAGAAATGTCTTTAGAATTATTGCTCAAGATACCAATCAAAAGCAATACCGCTAGCTAAAAGAGTCTAAATAGTAAAGCACCACTGCCATTTGCAACAACGCCCCAAGAGACTATACGCCTTGATTCCCACCACCAAAGCTTTGAAGGAAGGAGGCATGAAACCCTTGGGATACTGGATAGCATCAAATTCCTTTGGGTAGGGTCTACCCTTTGGAACCGATGATCCTCCCTGGGCTTGAGCCAAAGCTTCATTCACCTGCTGCTCAACCATGGATTTTAGATCTTTTTCTTGTATGGAGGTACTATCCACTACCTTCCTATACAGGCTAGTGTTACCTTGCTCAAAGGGAGGTAGAGTCTTAACCGGGTCTAAGACATGCACTAGCTCAGGTTGACTGACATCGACTGTAATTGGATGAACTAGAGGGGCTTATTTCTAAAGCACTGACACTGCCACTAAGAAGTCCTGCAACTGATGTGTCATCCAATCAATCTGCTCATCTTTCTGCCTAACTAAAGTCGAAGGTGTTTGGTTGATTATGCGGTATCTTCTTGATCAACCTCACCACCTTCCATGGCCTATTGCTCCCTAAGAAGAGATCCTCTAGTATCGACCATGCATACTCTAGCTAAATCCTCCATCAAGTCATCTTCATTGGGATCGAAGCTGACTCTCTCTTCGTCGGACCAAGAGTACCCCAAGATCTCATTCTTCTCCATAAAATAGTGTGCAACTATCTCATCTAAGGAATGATCTAACTCAATAGGTACAAACAGTTTGGGCTCACGAGTGTGATCGCTATCATGCACTGAGAGGCACCGGACCTCATCACTGGGAGTCAATCAGTGCGCATTTTAGATGAATGATACTCTGACCGCTATTGGTTGGGTAACAATAACTAGGATGATTCCTACCACTACAGAATTGAACTCATCATCCGAATATCTATGATAACTATCACCATCTCATCCGTATGGAGTTGGTGAACGAATCAACCATGATGCTGCCACTTTCGCACCACCACTGGGGCAAATGGTCAAGTAGAAGAGCTCGGCCCTACCACAATGGGTGGTGTATGGGGAGTAGGATCCCTTGACTGTAGCTGGATCACCAACGGGATACATTTTCCCCTAGATGCGGCCTTCATGGCCTTAGATGGAATGGGAAATGCTAAAACCTGCACTGGGAATGATGGATAAGGGGTAAAGTGGTGGGGTGGAGACACCACCAACTCTCTGTGCATAGGAACTACCCTCCTGTGGTGGCTGGTCTCTATGAGGAGAGAACTATCAGTATGGTCAGCGCGGGTAGTGCGCCGAGCTGGAAAATCAACCAAAGCATAAGTGATCAATTGACGGCCAAACCTCTGCCGCTCTCTGCTAGTAATGTGTGATGTATGGACCTCACAGGCCCTCTCCTGGCAGATTTTCCTCCCCATGCTATGGGGGATAACATATCAAAGTTCAAACTAGGTCCCAGACTGAAGCTCAGATTCTACCTTCCCGGTGTAGAATAAGCTGGTCAGGCCCCACCTCCTACTAAACCGGTGGTCGTAAGTGCACCACCGAGGAGGTGATGAATGGATCCTCCGGCATCCTCTATCTAATCCCAAGAGAGATGAAACCGGTTCTCAGAACCGCAGAAGTGATCATGGGAGACTCATCCATGGCTGATCTAGCTACTACCTCAAGCTCCCTAGCTATCTGAGTGTGGAACCATTTGACCATATGGTTCTTGTTCCTACACTGAGTGCGAGTAGGATGAGAGGAATGTGAGCTAGACCCATACTCAAATGTCAGGGAGGCAAGCCCTGAAAATAGGCGAGCCTTACATGGTATAGATGGTGGTGCACCGGATAACATGCAACTCTAGGATAAACTACAATTGGAATGCATCACGATGCTACCGGAACTGAATGCCTAAAGTTTATGGTACTGCCACAGCTTTCCTCTTCAGTGAGGAGACATCTGAATCAGATGGTAAGTCTATCTTGATGATCGGCTTCTACCAGGACACCTTCTTCCTGCTGAATGTGGTGAGGGGAATGCCCTCACAACTGATCCTGGCCCCCTCAAATCCTTAGCCAAAGTGGATCAAGTGGGTATGGTCTAGATGAGGGAAGTCAACCTGATCTAAAGCTAGATCCATACCATGGGGGAATGTAAAGATAAATTTTTGAGAACTGGCCATTTGCACAACTGTAGTAAACTGACACTGAATTGCACTACACTGACTAAAAAGAATCTACAATGAGAAATGAACTTGTATCAATTTTCTATCTCCATAGATTTTGAATTTTAAAAATTTGAACCCACATCCAACTTAGAAGTGTTAAGTGGGGTTAAAATGAATTTGGAAAGATTGAATGAAAGAGGAGTTTGAATATGAATCCAAATTCCAACAAATTTGAGTATGTTGAAATATGGATTCAAAATTTTTGATAGGATGCTTCCATAAGTTTTTTGTTATTTTGAATTTGAATTTGAGGACCCTTTCCTTTAACAAATTTAGGTATGTTAAAGTAAGGGTCAAATTGGTTTTGTTTTGTTTGAATATTTTTGGAATTTTACTTACTTGGCAAATTTAGGTATGCTAAGCGAAGTAAAAGTGATAGTTTCTTTTTTTGTGAATTTTATTTTGGTTTTTTTTTTTTTGGAAATTTGGACTTCTTACTTAGCAATTTTAGGTATGCTAGTTGAAGAATCCAAGTGTATTTTGTTTAATTTTTGAAAATAGGATTCTTAATAAATTTAGGTATGCTAAGAAAATCCTAAGTGTTTCATTTGTATTTGGAATGTTTTGATTTCTGAAAAGGGTAGGATCCTTAGCAAATTTGGTATGCTAAAGAGATCCTAAGTGTTTGTTTTTTTTTTTGGTGATTGAAAGTGGAGATTCAACTTTAGAAAATTTGGTATGCTAAAGAGGAAGTCCCACTTAGTTTTGTGAAATGGAAATTTCACTTAGCAAATTTGAGTATGCTAAATGAAATTCCAAATGGTGTGTATAAAATTTTGATTTCATTTTTGGTTTTGAAAAATGGAAACTTCCCCTTAGCAAATTTGGTATGCTAAGGGAAGAAGTTCCAAAGGTGTTTGAAAATTTTTGTTTTGACTTTGGAAACTTCACTTAGCAAATTTGAAGATGCTAGGTGGAGTTCCAAAATATGTTTTAAAAATTTTTGGATTTTGGATTTGGAGATTTCACTTAGCAAATTTGATTATGCTAAATGAAATTCCAAAATGTGTTTTGAAAAATTTTGAATTTTGAGATTTGGAGACTTCACTTAACAAATTTGGGTATGTTAAGTGAGGTTCCAAAATGTGTTTTGAAAATTTTTGAATTTTGGATTTGGATACTTAACAAATTTAGTTATGTTAAATGAAGTCCCAAATATTGTTTGAAAATTTCAAAATATGATTGTTGATTTTGATTTTAGATTTTGAAACTTTACTTAGCAAACTTGATTATGTTAAATGAAATTTCAAAGTGTGTTTTGAAAAATTTTGAATTTTGGGATTTGGAGACTTCACTTAACAAATTTGGGTATGTTAAGTGAGGTTCCAAATGTGTTTGAAAATTTTAAATTTTTGGATTTTGGATACTTCACTTAACAAATTTGGGCATGTTAAGTGAGGTTCAAAATATTGTTTGAAAATTTTTGAAACATGATTGTTGATTTTGATTTTGGATTTGGAAACTTCACTTAGCAAATTTGAGTATGCTAAGTGAGGTTCCAAATGTAAGTTTAAAATTTTTTTGAAATATGATTGTTGAAGTTTTAATTTTTGAAAAATGGGACGTCCATTCAACAAATTTAGGTATGTAGAATGGAGATAAATTTTATTTTTGAAATGTGAAAAAAAAATTTTGTGTGTGATTGTTGCTTTTTGAAAGAGAGGAACTCCAACTTAAAACATATGTGAAATATGTTTAAGTAGGATTTCCTAAATGATATTTTATTTTTAGTTGGGAATGAAATCCTCATTTAATAAAGTTGAGTATATTAAATGAAGTTCATGTGTGCCTTTTGAAAATTTTAATTTTGTTTACAAATGAACTTTCTATTCAATAAGTGTGAGTGTATTGAATAGAAAAATTCATGTGTTTTTGAAAATTTTATGATTATGATTGTGATTTTTGAAAAAGGATGATTATTTCATTTTATTTTAAAAATAAAATCTTCATCAAAGTGAATTGAAAGAAGATGTTCATTTGTGCTTTTGGAAAACGTTGTTTAGTTTTATTTTTGAAAATCCCTACATGTAACAATTATGGGAATTGTTAAATGAGGGTGACAAAATTTTGTAGAAAATATTTTATTAAGTGCATTTTTTTTTTAAAAAGGTGCTTTTGAAAAGCAAAGTTCTTTATGGAAGATTTATTATTTTAGGATGAACCTTTCCTTATCATGAAAATGATAAGGAGGAAGTCTTTAAGATGTTTCTTTTTTTATTTAGATCTTTTCATTTTACCCATTGGAGAACCCAACGGGGGTTTTAAGACCAACAAGGAATGGGGTCTTAAAACCTAAAGATATTGGCTAACTCAACTGAAGAATGAAATAAGTTAAGTGCACATGAAAAGAATGATAGTCTTGGATTCATACCAAAGTACAAACCCACTATTGATACTCAAAGACAACGATCATTTACCAAAGATGGAGAGAGAAACCATCCCCAATGAAGTCATCAGAAAAATCTGTGGTTAAAAATTTCTATAGGGAGTCACCTTCAAATTTGTGGGGAGAAAGAAAAGGCAAGACACAATAAAAATTCATCTTGTTAAGATGCCATGTAGATCCATGGATGTACTTATCTAGGTGATCGGATATGTCATCAAGGAAGCAGTGTACTATCTCGAGAGATAAAAATCACTACCCTTTAATGGAAACAATCACCTCGATAAGGACTCCTAAGGATGATGGGTCTGTATATGTACCAGAGATTCTTCCCCTACTTTACATGAAAAAGTAAAGCAGGGATTATTTTAAATCGGGTTAGTTAAGTTTCCTACAAGGGCAAGTCCCCATAGTTAATTACATCCAAAGGGACGGAATCCCTTAAGAAAACTCTTGATTAAGGTAAATGATCATTTTCTTTGAACATTTCAATAGGAAGGACTATCAATCGATTGGTTGTATTTTGAAGATCAAATGGGATTGATCAAAAGAGGGAGTTATTATCGAAGCCAAAATGGAAGATAAGTAGGAGATTCCCATGATGCTAGGAAACCTAACGAGCATCTCGGACTATCCTATAATTGGGAAATACATTTTAGAAATTGATTTAGTTTGTTTGAGTTGCATTTTTCATTAGAAATTTGGGACTTAAGATTCCTTAACACAAGATTAAGGAAATGCCTAAGAGGTGAGGAATTATGCTTATGGCCCACAAAGGGGAGAAGCAACCTCAACCTAAATCTAGGGAGCTTTGGTGAGGGCCGGAAGCACAATCTAAATCTAAGGCAAAAAATGGGTAATTGGTTTGCCTCCATAAGAGAGGACAACCCACCTGACAGCTTGGACTTACACTGCCTAAGGGTGGTTGTCAACTAACTCCTCCTATGATTCTAAATACATGTAGGCAAGTCTTAATGCCTATGCAAGATTTCTAGGCTATTATTCATTAGAAAGATACTAAGTCCTTAAACTCACTCCCTAAAGAGACTGGATCATAAAGAAAGCATGCTTCAAATGACCTAAATTTAATGCAATTAAAGTGCACTTTATTTCATTTTTGTATAATTATTTTGACTCAGGCTAATAGGATTTTTATAACTAATGCATGAGAAATCAGATTATTGGCCAAAATCAGCGAGAAGGAGGAGGTGCGTTTTCACCATAACGCTTAAAGGTCAAGCTGAGTTCTCTGGCAAAGGTGGAAGCCCTCCAATCAAGAGTGAAATAAGATACATTTGTGCATGATATTATAAAGAAATGCTCATCCAGCTAAGGGGTTGCTAATTCTTTTATCTTGATTTTAAACCTAAGCATTAGGTGAGGTTATGAGTTGTTGAATTTTAAATTGAATTTTTAAGTTGGGTAAAAGATTTATTTTTCCCTAAAGAGCCTAATCCACATCCACGCCATACATAAAGCAAGGAAGAAACTAGGAAAATCATGCCACTTAATGTAAAAGCTAAACAAATCATCAATCAATTTATAAAGCTAATCACAAAAAGAATAAATGGTCATTGTGGTCAGGCACCACCACAAACCTAAAATATCAAATATGGGTAGAAGCTCACCCTTATACAACCAATTACAAAATGAATTAAATTATAATTTAAGCAAAGGAATTCATTGTTATGGGGTCTTCAAGCTTTATTCTTCTTTCTTTTTCTTCTTTCTTCTTCTTCTTTTCTTCTTTTCTTCTTTGGTTCCTTCTTTGATGGTTGGAAGGTGGATGCTCCAAGGCTTCACATGGTGCATAAGATAGGATCTTATGACCAACATCCTAATCCCCATAACATACCAAATTTTTACATGAAAAGGAAAAGTGGAAATCTAACTAACACCTGCAAAATAAAGGTTAGCTAAAATACACCACACAAATCCCAAGCATGTATATTAGACTTATCACCCCACACATGGGTGACTAAGTCCACTGCCTATGGATTATGCTTAGGGTATAAAGCACCTACAAGCAAAAGCATTTATATTTTATTTATGATAGTGCCCCTTAAGCACAATCCTCAAAAGAATACTTAGACTAACATCCTACCATTCATTCTATGAGCATACATCCTAACATTTAGTCTAAAACATATATCACAAAATAAAATAAACATCAAATGATGACCGACCTAACCTAAGGCTAGAAGTTATGACTTAGGCTAATGTGTGTGGTTTGAAGGCTTGTGTGGTATGCTTAGCTATGGCTTTAGGTTTAAATTTTCTAAGTGTGAAGAACATTTTTAACTTATAGGATGGATTCATTTAAGTTGTTTAAGTGTTGGGTTGATTTTATTTCATGTTTTGAATTTGTTTAAGTGAAACCTACAATTAATTACTAAGTTATGAAGAGAGAAAGAGAATAGAACTTCTTTTCCTTCCCTAACCTAAGTAATTTTCTAAAGTAGGTTCATGTTTTAGTTTCATTTAGGTGAATATTTGATTACATCTTTTAATAATCCTAAGTTTAGATAAACTCTAAACAAACCTATTCAAAAGAAAGGCATTTTAAGATTAAATAAAATGAATCAAAATTCATAACACACATTACTTCATTTCTTTCCCAACATATATAACATGCATATGGATGGACCCTAAGCATATCTATACATGAAAATGAGAGTATTTAACACACTTTATGATGCATGCTAAGTAATCCATTTAAGAAAATTTAGAAGTTGAATATGCATGATTTTTCTTAAGTAAAAGAGTTTTCCTTATCCAAATTTTCACATACATGCATGAAAGTAAGAAAGGCATAAGTGAGTATACGCCATTGTTAACTGAGGTGTAAGGTACAAGACCTACTTAGCTACTTAAAGCCCAACCTTAGGGTTGTCCATACTAATATACCACTTTCCTTAAATATAAACATGTATAAAGAGAAATGAAATAGAAATAATGCAAAAGTTATTTAATGGATTCATTTTATTTATGCAATTTATGTATGCAAACATAGTAAACCTTCTTAGTGATAGCATAAGGATGAATAGGGTATGGAATTAAGTAAGTGTTGGGTTCTTTTCAAATGAACCCTACATCTTACCAACTTCTATTCAAAACTATGCCAACATAATAAAGAAAGGAAACCTATACTAAACATGACTTTATAATCTATAACATGCAAGCTTATAATTAAAGTATAAGTAGCATACTTTTTTATTTAGTATTTGATTTATATGTTTTGAAAATAATTTGGATTTAGTAGTGATAATAGGCTTTCATATTTCTATTTTAGCCAACACATGCAAATTTGACATAAACTAAATAATTTCATTTTAAAATTTGAATTTCAAAATTGTGAATGCATGAAATCACATGGCATGCAACTTAACATGTTGAGGAAAGATCCAAAGTAATGAAAGCATGTAAAAAAACTCACTTTCCTTAAATCCTAAAGACATTCTTATGGAATAAGAAAATTTAGAATAAATCAAAGTGAATTTCAAAATGATTTTTGTTTAGTTTGAAGTTTGATTTAATTTTAAAAAGGTGTGATGAGTTTTTTGTTCCTAACCCATTCCCACATGTGTTTTGTATTTTTGTTTAATTTTTAAATAATTAAATCCATTTTTAAGCATTGATTAGTTTAAGGTATGAATTAAGTAACTTAATTAACCCTTACCTACACCACCTTAGAAGAATTAACTAAATAATTATGAGCCAATGAGATGACATAAAACCCACAAGGAATTTAAATTTGCAATGCACCTAATAATTAAAAGGCCTAATGCAATTTGGCTCACAATTAAAAGTTAATTAAGCTAAGGGGTTTAGCTTAAGTAATTTCAAAACACCCTTTCATACTTATGAATGGGGTTTTGATTTCCTTAATTGAACTTAGGTTATTAACACCTAAGCATCTACCCAAGGTACATTAATTAAGTTCTGGAACTTTTTTAAGAATTTTTAGAAATTGATTAAGGGGATAATTAATGAATTAACCCTTAATTTAGAGGAGATTAAGGAGAGAAGAAGGGGTTTAGGGAATAGCTTAAGAGAAATGCCCCAAAATTATTCCATAAACCTTCTACTAATAGATCTGACCTTAATCAATACAAATCATAGGGTAAAACCACTAATCATACCCTAATTATGCTTAATTGCATGAGAAGGGTAATTAAGGAAACCATGTAATTACTCTAATCAAGCCCTCAATAAATCCCAAGAAAATTAGGGAGCTAGAGGTCATCCCCTAAAACTTACCCAAGAAATTTGGGATTAATCAGAGGCCTAATCAAAGAGTACTTAGCAAATACACTTTTCAATAAAACCCAAATTTAGAGAAAATCATAATTCAAAACTTATCAAAATAATTTTAAATGTTCTAGGTTTAATTATCTATCCATGGGATTTTATTTCATATTTTTCTAAATTTTCTATGAAGAGTTATGCATTTTTGAAGATCCATGGATTAATTAGAAATTAACTAAGCATTTTTAATTAACCCTAAGTAATCCTTAGCTCACGGCGTGATGCATGGTGGCGGTGGTCAGCATGATTTACACGCATCGCACCATGAGGGGTAACTTAAATGTCACATCCCAAATAGCGGCGGCGGTGTACACGCTTTAACCCTCTGTCGTTCGATCAAAGATTAGATGGCTAAGGATTCCCTCACAGTTTATAAAGGATAAATAGATAACTAAACGTGTTAAATAATCTCAGACGTCCATCTAAAATGTGTGGATGGATGGCTGAGATGAGCCAAGTTCTTCCCCTTGATCAACAGAGACCATCCATGATTAAGGGGAAGATCTAAGCTGGATCTAGCATGGAATCACACCAAATTCAACCCACACCATCTAGAGACAGAAAGTGGCAAATACAATGGTCAAAATTTGATAAGGTGAAAATTTCTTTCATAAAGCTTCACACAACATTGAGTTTAGTGATAGAAATATTTCATACCTCGTCGGAGGTGATCACCGGTGCTCAAGATCGATGAGATAGTTTCGTCTGGTGGAGGCGAAGCCCTGTTGAAATTTTTAGGCCTTATGATTGAGTGGCTTGCTCTATGGACCAACACCACTTCAGGATCCTTGTGGCTTTGATTCAATTACTTCTCTCCTTACTAAGGGAACTCCAATGGAAGCTTGAGCTCGAATTGGTCCTTAGAAGAAGTGTATGAGGAATTAGGAGGAAATCAAGTGTAGAAGAAGTAGGTAATTCACTCTACCTCCCCTATTTTTCACTTTTCAAAAGTCATGAAGAAGAAAATGGGAAGACCTCTAGAAGGCTTAGGATCAATCCCTAATGGCTCCTCTGGCATCCTATTCTTCAATTGACATTGAGTGAGTGAAAACAGAAGTGAATTAGGAGGAGTATATCTCCCCCTTGAAGGATCGAATGGCCGACAATGTCCATGTCATTTTTATCCAATTGATGAGATTGGGGAGTTTGTTTTCATTGTTGTGAGTGTGCACATGGTCAGCTTGATCCAAGGAGTGGATTGCCAACCTCTCATGTGCCTTAATTTGAGCTTAGAGGGAGTTTGAAAATTCAATTTTAAGCTAGGGGTCAGGTTTGGTCTAAGAACTAAATGGGCTAACCCAAACCCATTGGTTTGGGTTCACCACTCATCACTAAGTCCCCTTGAGCTTTTAGGAAAGCCTCAAGTGATTGAATGACCAAAATAGCCAAAATTTGTTTATGGCTACATTTGGGAATGGTTTGGCTAAGTTTTGGCCAAGTTTCATCATTTGATATGTCACCCATTGGTCAACTTGGGTCAAGTTGACCTAGGTCAAACCAAGGGTTTGTCATATGACCATTTGAAATGTTTTGGTGGCTTTGGTTTGATTCAATTTGGTATTATTTGGCTCATATGATGACTTAGGTCAAATGGGTTTATTTGACTATTTAACCTATTTGAGTTGGAGTGTAGGGGTTAGTCATATGAGTGGAAAGTATCTTTGTTTCAATCAATTTTGGTTAAGTTCACTTGGCTCAACATGACCCCTTTAAGTCATGTTGGTCTAAGGTCAATTGGGCTAGGTTGGATCTAGTTGGCCAATTGAGGCTTTGGTCAAGTTCCACAAGTGATTTGGAATGGACTTGACCCATTGGTTCCAATCAATTTGGCTTAGATCAAGTTTTGACACATTTTGGCCCTTTAGGTTAAAATGGGTCAACTTGGGTCAAGTGGTCCAATTAGGCTAGGTTAGGCTCAAATGTTGGCTTGGTCAAGTTCAAACATAGGTCATGAGTGAACTTAGATCAATGGTTTCAATCGATTTGGCCTATGATGGAATTTGGCTATGTGAAGTTTCATTTTAGGTTAAGTGTTGATCTGGTCAACCTTTAGGTTTGACTTGGTTTGACCCAATTTGATTGATTGATCATCCCATGATGATTGTTGATCATGATGAGAGGGATATATGAGTTTGGTTCAATCCAATTTGGTTAGGATCAAAAGTTGGCTCATAAGGGTACTTTAGGTCACTTTGGGTCAACTAAGCCTAAGTGGATCAAATGGCTTGGTCAAAGCTTGATTTGAAATTGATTGATTTTGTATAAGGACTTATGATTGAAATATAAATCCATTTACAAGTGGTTTGAAGTCAAATGGGTTTTGATCCATTTGAAAATTCATATTCAAAGGAAGAATATGGATTTTGGCTTTGATTTTGAACTAGGTTTTGATTGTTTGATTGATGTTTGATTTATATATGACTCATGATTGTAGGTTTGATTGAATCATGAGAGAACATCAAGAGTTTGTCTTGATTTGAAGTTGATTTGGCTAAGTTCAAGATTTTGACTTGAAAGGCTTAGATTGGATTTTGAGTGAATTTGAGTTTGATTTTTGGAATTAGTTTTGATTGTTTGAATTAATATTTCATTTATATATGTGAATATAAATGGATCATGAGAAAATTTCAAGGATTTAAAGTGGTTTAATCTTGATTTAGGTTAAATCCATTAAAGGGAATTTAAAGGATGTAAGGGAATTTTTAATTTGAAATTTAATTTTTTTGAATTGGATTGGATTGATTTATATCTATATTTTATTTATATATGAGAATATAAATGAGAATACAAATAATTTTTTAGAAAATCCTATGAATTTGAATGAGTTTGATCATGATTTAGGTTAAATCCATTAAAGGGAATTTAAAGGATTTAAAGGAATTTTAAGGATTTTAAATTTGGAATTTTAATTTTTGGATTGGATTTGATTGATTTAAATTTATATTTCATTTATATATGAGCATATAAATGAGAATGTAAATAAGTTTTCAGAAAATCCCATGAATTTGAATGAGTTTGATCATGATTTAGTTAAATCCATTAAAGGAATTTAAAGGATTTAAAGGAATTTAAGGATTTTAAATTTGGAATTTAATTTTGATTGATTTAATTGATTTATATTTATATTTCATTTATATATGAGAATATAAATGAGAATATAATTAAGTTTTGAGAAAATCCATGAATTTGAATGAGTTTGATCATGATTTATTGACTTAAGAAGTCCTTAATGGAAAATTAAAGGGACTTAAGAAACTTTTCAGGAATTAATTTTGAATTTTGAATTTGATTTGATGAGTTTGAATTTATATTTCATTTATAAATGTGAATATAAATGAGAATATAAATGGATCTAGGGAAAATCTCAAAGATTTGAATAGGTTTGAATCATGATTTTGAATAAGTCCTTAAGGGAAGATTAAAGACTTAGGCAAAATTTGGACTTAGGAATTTTTATGGATTTTGATCATGGGTTTCAATCATGGATTTGATTTGAGTTTTGGAGAAAATCAAATAGAATTGATTTGGAGTTTGACTTGAAAGAAGGAAAGTGAGGAATAATTTAAGCTAAGGGTAGGAAATTATCCTAACACCCTTAAGGCATGACCTATTCCTATGGCTACCTCTTCTAAGTCTTCTAGGGCTAGCTTTGAGTATCCACCTAATCACTAGATGTGTCTTAAGACTAAGAAAATCTTAAAGTCTAAGAGAAGTCCTATGTCTAAGATGGAGGAGTTGAGAGCTCATTCTAAAAATGAGGTCAACATAATGGTATTGATGAAAAATAATGGGCACAAACTGTATTGGATGGACTACATTATGAGAATTAGAGGAGCCTTGAGGTATTGTAGTTATCATCAAGTGATCATGTTATAGTCTATTTAATTATCCTCAGTTGAGGATAGGAGGCTAGAGAACAATAAGTCTAGTATAATCTCAAAGTTGATATTAGGAGTTAGAGTTGGTGTTAGCAATGTTCTTGATTGGTGCTCACATGGTCAACGATATGAGCGATTGCAAGTGAGGAGGTCAATGGACATCAACCTTAGTATGGATGGTGTGCATCAATAATATAAGTGATGTTGAGTAGCACAAGAAGCTCCAATCAGAAGAGCTTAAGCAAGAAAATTGGTGGTGCAATTACAAGAAGTAGAAAAGCATTAGAGCATTGGAGAAGAACAAAACTTGAAAACACTCGAGACTTTTGTCAATTTAATTTTGTGTAGCATTTATGTCATATTTTTATATGTTTGTATATAAGAATTATGTAATTTTTTATTTTATGAAGTTGGAGAAGTGAATTATTAGAATTATACTTTCTTAATTATTAATTCATTAAATATTATTACTTTTAAATAAAGAAGACATATGCATGTTTTCGAGGAAGGAGTTAGGCAATGAGTGAGTGCCCCTCCCCCTCCTATAGCTTTCCATCACTTTTTCCTCATCCTACAACTTTTTTCTTTCTTTTTTCAAATTTAAATTATAGTGTATTGTTTAAAAACCCTTTCATGCTTTCGAATGATGATTTATAGTGAATGTTTTATGTAAAATTTGGATAAATTTTTCAAAGAGTTGGGACTTGATTCAATAAGTGGAATGGAATTTGGTGATCCTGCTACCTAGATTGCTTTGGTAAGTAAGCTAATTTTTTTATAGTGAGTTTTTTTGTGATTTTTTATGGTTTTTTTTATGTTCTTTATCTGTGAAAATAAGGATCCCTAAACTTCTCCCAATTAAAAGTATGCAAAATTATGTCAGTTTTGACTTAGCTTGTTCCATTTTGTGTTTGGTGTGTTTATTCTCCATTAACATCAATGAAAATTTTCTTAATTGTAATATACATCTTAAGAATTCATCTACAATTGTTACTTTTAGTATATATCAACTATAATATTATTAAGTTCTAACAACCTTATGTGAACTATCTACTAGCCAGAGAGAGTTTCACCTGACCAATTTTGGGAATAAATACAAACTAAATTGCCAAAATCAATGAAATTTTGTGAAAATTATTAATCACAACTAGACTTTAAACCATTAAATTTTCCTTTTATTTCATATGATTTGGAGATCTACGGAGAGAGTTCTATTTTTGTGATATTAGTGTTCTAAACACTGATAATTATTTGTTTGGGGTTGGCCAACTATTATTGCATTTAAATTTTGAACTCTACTCAAATTAAACTAAACCACAACTTTCCTCACATTTTTAAGTAGTAGAAAAGTCTCCATCCACCAAATTTAGTCGACCTATGATGTAGCACATCAAAGAAGAAAGCAAGGAAGAGAACCTATCACAAGGTCCTAATAAAACAAATAAGGCTATTAAACTTTTTTATGTATTTTATGTGATATAATTTATATTAGGTGATGTGTTTTATTAAGTTTAAGTTTTGTATTTATGATGTAGTAAAAATCATATAATTTCATGTACTAACATATATAGGTATCAGTTTGGCGCCTAGGTGTTGGTCATTTTGCTCCATGGTGTTATGTTTGTTGTATTATATGTTTAGAGACAAAAAGGACACCGCCTAGGCATTAGTTTTCTAGCACTTAGGTGCCACATTTCATCTAGTTCAATTTTAAAATATTTTTTAGGATAGATTAGGGAGTTATTCAGAAGGGATACACCCTTTGGGTGTTTGGAAAGTTGTATAAAATATTTTATCTATGGAATTAGGAAGACTTTTTATTGTTTGTGAAAAGACTGTAGAGAAGAAACTTTTTGGTTAAAGCTTTGGTGGCTGAACAACTAGAGATATTAGGTGATCTCTCTTTGGCATTCTGCTTTGTTGAGTAGAATTACTTTATGCTTTTTTACTTTGATTACACCACCCTAAGTGACTAACCATAGGCCACATCATGATGACATGTGCTAATGACATGAATCAATCTTTTAGGTGATAGCATGCATCGATGGCATGTAATAGTCATATAAGTGATGGAAATTGTTAACATTATTCGTGATAATAATAGATAAGGTTGGTGAAAGTTGGCTTTGATGTCAATGGCATTATCATTTTTCAAAGTTGTTATTGATGCTAAATGCTAGAGCTAGTAAGTGTTAGTATAGCTCACTGATAGTGGTTAGAAGACTGCAATTGGGTGATAATGATTATGCAACTATAATTAGGTGATGATGGCCTGAAGATCATAGGTGTGTAATGAAAGTTAAGCAACCATAGTTCAGAGATGGTGGTCTAGTGACTATGCTTACTTAACTTAGTTTAAGCAATCGAGTCAGTCAATGAAGCTTGTGAAACCATAAACAATCTATGATAATTAGGGATGGTGATGATAATCAATTGGGTGGTGATTAGGTAATTGGATGATAATGGTCAAGTGACAATAGTCAGTTGATGGTGGTTTGATGATAATAATTAGATATTTATGATTAAAAATCATGGTCAAGTGATCATAATCAAATAATGATGTCCAAGTAACTTTGTTGAGTGATGTTAGTCGAGAGATTTTAGTTTGGTATTAGATGTCAAAAAAATATGTTAAGTGACTAATGTTTAATGATGGCAGTTAGGCAATGGTTTAATGATGGAAGATAGTTAATCGTAGTCTAATGGCAATGATTAAGTGCTGACAATCTGATGATGGTGGTCAATAGTAGTGGTTTCACATGGGAGCTTGAAAAAAGTCAAGAATCCTTCAGACCTCTAAGCTATTTCATTTCTTTAAATTCTAACTAACTCCACCTCCCTTCAATGCCCCTTCATATAGAGAATGGGATCTTATTTATATATTTTGGAAGGGGCATCTTTAATAAGTTTAACCAAAATCCAAAGCACTACATTAGACTGTCCAAAGTGATCTCATTAATATTAAGGTATCACTTCAAAGTTGAAGGACATTAATTACATCAAAATTGAGTAATATAGATATTAATGGATTCATCTTAATGAGATGCTCTGTTTAACTATAAATATGCAAGATTTGAAGATCATTTGGTCCCCCAATCAATGTTCCAATTTTATTTCTCATGCTTTAAGTACTTGATCTAGGCTCATTTTGACTTGAATCAAATTACCTTGTCTCATTAGGATGTTTAATTTTATCAAAAGAAATTATTGAAATTGAAATTTGGATAATTTTAAACTTTAGTCTAAAAGATTATAATTTTGAAATACATTGTGATTCAATCTTAATCAAATGAAGTTTTAGTTGATGAATTAAGATAAAATAAAAATTGTTTGGAAAATAGTAAATGGTGATGATAGTGGTGAAATGATAGATGGTAATTAGTAGATGTCAATGTCCTAAATGAATAATGGTGTTTAAGAGACTATTGTTGAGTGATGGTGACTAAACACTAATATCTAGGTAATGATCGTCAAGCAATGACTGCCAAATGATAATAGATGCTAGTGATAATTATTGATAAGAATTATTGATGAATGTTACAAAACATTTTAAATCTATATGTGGATTGATTTATAATTACATGCCCCTTTCAAGTCAAGAATGTGGGTTGATTTATAATTTTTTGGACTGACATTTTGTTATTTTAGTCGAAAACCCAAAGTGCTACATCGGACAACCTCTTGAATTTATATCATTTCTTAGTCATTTATATGACTTAATGAAATCAAAATTAAGTGTTTTTAAGCTTGGTAAATTTATCTCATCAAGATATTCATTTTGACTGCAAGCTTTAAAGTCATAAATCATTTGATATTTTTAAGTATTTAATTTTGACTTATTTGTACTTACATCATAATATTTAGGTTTGTTGGGCTTGTCCAAACAAAAAATTTATCCAAACTATTTATTTATTGAAATTATAGTTTGTTAGGTCAAGAATATAGTTCTAAAATTTTATAAATTTAAATATTACATCAAGATTGGTGCTTTTAAGATATATTTTTTAATGACTAATCATTTTCACTTTTATTTTGGACATTGAAATCATTGTTGTTAGATAATAAATTAAGTCATTAAAAATTTATGGAATAAAATTTTGATGCGTGAGCACTCCATAAACTTCAATATGAACCTTTCCTTAAGGCTATGAACCAAATATAGTATCTTCAATCAAAATTTAACCCTTTTTTTAGATTTTTTTCTATTAATTTGATCAAGATTGACTAAAAACTTTATTCTAAACTTTTTAAAATTAGTTGATATTAATTTTAAAAACTTTATTAGGCTTTGAAAGTTCCAAAATTGAGTCCAAAAAAAATCAAAAACTAATTCTAAAAATCTAAAAAATGCTACTAACTAGACCAACTAGCTAACTACCCTAAATGATTGTCGGTGCATTTACTACCATTTAGTGTGAATTGTTGCTCTTAAGAAAATGTAAAGTGATTTAGTTATTTGAAATTTTTTAAAATATTTACTTTTTGCATTACTTAATGTAAAAAAATTTGTATTTAATTTAGTAGAAGGTGACTTTTTTGATCACCTCCAAAATTTAAAAGAACTTAAGTTAAAGAAAAGTTTTTATTTATTAAAAATTTTAGGGTTGTACTCAACCTATGTAGGAGATTATATTAGGGTTGTACTCGCCTAGTGTAGAAAAGTATATCGGGGTTATATTCGCATGATGTAGGAGAGTATTTTGGGTTGTACTCAACCAGTATAGAAGAGTATATTGGGGTTGTACTTGCTTGATGTAAGAGAGTATTTTAGGGTTTTATTCACCCCTCATTGGAGATTATATTAAATTTCACTCACCTAAAAGGAGAGTGTGTCGGTCTAGGACTTCTTTTCCCACTAAAGGAGATTTTTTAGTAATGGGTTCCTAGTCTTGGTGTTGATTAGGCGTGGACATAGGCCTTTGTGTTTTGGTAGAACAACATAAATTTTTTGTGCATATTGTCTCATTATTTGGATCTTTTTTCTGCTTATTTATTTTCTAATTTGTGATTGACTTTTATGGAATAGTGCTTACATTGTTTAAATCTCTTTTACTTGCACAATCATACATTTAACTAATCTTGCGTGGTGTATTGTTTCTTTATATTTAGTTTTTATTATTAAATTTATTTTCATTTAAATTGTATAATTTTATAGAATTTAAATTAGTAAATTTAAAAAGAATTTTAAAAACATATTTTACCAATTCATCTTAGTGTGCCTTCACCCATCGATGATGGAGTTCACCAAAAATACTAATAATTTATTTCAGATTTTTATTTATTTATTTATTTATTTATTTATTTATCTATTTATTTATATTTTTAGCAACCTTCATTGTTGTAAATATGCTTTTTCTCATTATTTTGATCTTATTTATTTTTTTAAATGATCTAGTGCATGATTCAATTTCCTTAAACAATTTTCATAACAAATTACACTCATTTTAATAAATGATATATTTCTCTAATTAAATTAATCATCAAAATTTTAAATTTATTATAAATGTTAAATAATTTTTCAACCATCTCTACATTTTTCTTAAAAACAATACAATTTGATAAGATAGAAAATTTATAAATCATAGCTTTATAGAATATGCCACTTCACTAATTATTGATGTAAAAAAATATTTTGCAACCAATATATTTATAAAAATTAGTGAAAGTTTCTTAGTGATGCTCCTCTTGATTTTAGTTCCTTCATAGAAAATTTTAAAATTTCTTACAAAATACTTTCCCCTAAAAAAAATTTCAATAATAATTGAACAATAATATATGCACCTAGTGTTACCATAGAAAAATTTGTTGAGGCTTTAAACAAGAAAATTTTCTAGTATCCTTAATATTATTGGAAGGAGAATTCATAGATGTATTGCTTTCTACAATATTCTAGAATTATTTACTCAGATTTGATGTGTGTGTGTGTGTGTGTGTGTGTGTGTGTGTGTGTGTGTGTGTGTATATATATATATATATATATATATATATATATATATATATATATATATATATATATGTATATGTATGTATGTATGTATGTATGTCTGTATGTATGTATGGTGTATTAATTTTGAGTAGCAGGGATACCACACAGATCTTAGGGGGTACTTATTAAAGTGATCGAGTGTGAATTTGAGGTATGATGTACTATCTCGAAAGATAGAAACATCATCTTATGAGGGACTCAATCACCTAATAAGGACTCCTAAAGTAGATGGGTCTTTGTATATACCAGAGATCTTTCCCCTACTTTACATAGATAAAGTAAAGCATGGTTTATTTTAAGCCAGGTTCTTTAATTCCCTATGGAAGCAAGCTTCCATAGTTAATTACATCTTAGAAAATGAGAATTTTTAAGAATACTCTCGATTAAGTAGTCAATAAGCATCTCTAATGATTTCAATGCTAGACTATCAAAGAATTGGTTGTTATTAGAAATCAAATGGGATTATTAGAATAGGAAGACTTCTTCACAAATTCCAAAGGAGAATAAGTAGGAAGCACCCATAATATTAGGAAGCCTAGTGAGTGATTCAATCTACCTTATAGTGAGGCTTTATATTTTTGAAAGAGAGAATTTACTTTTATTTAAGTTGAAACTTTATTAGAATGCTAGGGCTTATAATCCAACAACCCAAGATTGTGGAAATGCATAAGAGGTGAGAACTTATACTTGTAGCCTGAAGAAAATAAGTAGCCTTAAAACCTAAATCTAAAATGATTTAGTACCTGCTAGAAGTATGACCTAAGTCTAATCAGGAAAAAGGGACATAATGGTTTACCTCCACAAGAGAGAATAGACACATCCCAACTCTTCTGAGCTTACAGCTGCTTGGAGTGGCTATCAGCTAACACCTCCTATGCTTTAAAATTATGTAGGCTAGTCTTATGTAGATGCAAGATAGTTAGGCTATTATTTAATTATGATGAAAGCTAGAATTCTAAACTCACTTCCTAAGAGACTAGATAATGTTTGGTATGCACATGACTTAGACTAATGTTGAAAATTTATAAGATTTTAAGATTATTTGACACATTTATTTTTGGACCAAGGTTTAAGATAATTATACTTATATGCATGATGAAATTAAGTCATGGGCTAAATCAATTAAAAGAGGTGTTCTCCACTATAAGGGATTACTCTGAAAGGTCAAGCATATCCTCTATCATGTAAGAGTGGAGACCCTCCCTATTCAAGAATGGCACAATATGATATACATTGTATGATAACATATAATATTCAGCTAAGGGGTTGCTAAATCTTTTATTATCTTATTTAAGAACTTGGGCTTTAAAATAAGGTTATGAGTTATATTAGAATTTAGTTATGAATCATTTAGTAAGGATAGAACATTTAGATTTTATCTTAAAGAGCCTACCACATCTAGGCCACATATTAAATCATCACACTTTAAGAAACCTTTGAAAAGCATGCCATTTCTAATGAATAAGCTAAACACAATAATCAAACATATAAATTTCATAAAAGATTAAAAGGCTGAAGTGGTCAGGTACCGCCGTACACCCTAGAAAAGAAAAGAGATTGGGTAGCCAAGTTCTATCCTTATACAACCCAGAATATAATTGAATATTATAATTAAAATAAATGCTATGGGAGTCTTCAATCTTCTTGTTCTTCTTTCCTTCTTTGGACCAATTTTCTTCAGGCTTCACGGGGTCTTCTAGGTCTTTGCTTTCTAGCCACTACTCATCCTAAACCCCATAGCACTAATCCTAATCATTATTATAAAAATTATATATTTATGAAAAATAAAATCTAACTATACCTACTCAAATATATGTTATCTAAACAAATATACAAGCCAAGTGAGTATATTTCACATATTTGGACTTGGTTACCTTGGACTTAGCACCCTACACTTGGGTAACCAAGCCCACTCATCCTAATTGGATTATGCTTAGGGGCATAAGTGGTTCCTGTAAGAAAGAACATTTATATTTATTTATTATTATAGTGGCCCCTTTAGCACAATCCCCTGCATAAGACATCATTAGACTACTGACAACCTAACATCCAGTTTGTGCACAAATAATCCTAACATCCAATCTAAAAGCATTACATCATAAAACATATCATCATAACATACATTGACCTAACTTAACACTAGAATTGGTGACTTAGCATTCTAGTGTGTGTGCTAAGGCTTAGTGTGGTGTGTCTTATATAGGCTTTCAAAGTATGACTCTCTAAAATTTTAAGATTGTTTAAATTAACCATTATGGGTGATTTTACTTCAGTTCTTTTAATGGATTGATTAATTTAAATTTGCACCATCTTATTTCATTTGATGCCTACTTAACCTAATAATTATTATAAAGAGAAGAAAGTGGTTTGACCCCCTTCATCCCTACCCTAAGTTATTTTCTAAAGGGTATATTACTATGACTTTGGTTTCTTTAATGAACCATTTATAAACATTTTATTAAGCTTAAGTTTTGATTAATTTCAAGGAATCTTATTTAAACATGAAAGTCATCTTAGAATTAATAAAATTAAGTCACCATTACATGAATAATATTCCATTACTTCTTTTCATCATCAATAGCATACACACTTTCTCATTTTTATTGTTAATGATGTTTAGTCTAATATGCATATTTGTACATGCAATACATATTTATATTTTGCACACTTGATGATCATTAATGCATGAATTTGGTAGAAAAGAAAGTTTTTTTATTTCATAGCTATGCACATGCAGACATGCATTAGAGATTTAAGCAAGTATGTGCTATTGTTAAACCAAGAAAGTGAGATTATCTAAGACCTCATTGGAGCTACTTAAAGCCTCGTATTCCTGGGATGTCCAAACTATATACTTACCAACTTAAATACATGTAAACATACACATAAGCATAGAAATGAAAATCATACAAAGGTTAAGTAAATGCAAATCGTTTGTTCATATAAAGTAAAGTTTTATCCCAAATTCTAGCACATGCATACACATGAACGAAATTAAGCAAGTACATGCCATTGTTAAACTAGGGAATTGAGATTATCTAAGACCTCCTTGGGGCTACATAAAGCCTCATATTCTGAGATCTCCAGACTATATACTTTCCAACTCAAACATATGTAATCATGTACATGAACTATGAAGATGAAACAATCCTTTACTATCTTTAAATTATAACTAAATGGGAACTTTATTAAGCATTTATAGGAAACATCAAATTAAACTTTACCCAATACTAACTTATAGTTTCAAAAGTAATTTTAGATTTATTAGTGATAATAGTCACACCATATAATAATATTTATCCAACACATGCAACTTAAATGCAATCATATTCTTTTAATTCTTTTTTTTTTTTTTGAAACATGAGCATATGAAACAAATGACATGCACAATTCTAATGATTGAAAAGAAGTAATTAAATATTACCACATAACATACTCAATTACATTAACCTAAGGACAACCAAGTCAAAAAATATTCCTTAAGACTAACCAAAGATCTTAAAATATTTTATTTTGATGTTCAAGTTATTAAGATCTAAAGAGGAGAAATGATACTTAGTATTTACCCCATCACATATTTTTGATTTGATATATTTTAAGAAGGAAATTAAATGGATTATATGAGTTGATTAGGTTCAAACCATTAAGCGCATCAATTTAATTACCCTTTCCTAAACATCTTTAATTTAATTAACTACTTGACCATGAGCCTTCAATGATATGATTTTAGGAAAGTAAATTTTCCAAATCACCTAAAGGAATCTAATGCAATTAGGCTCATACTTAAGAGTTAATTAGATTAAAGAAAGAAATAATCTAAGTTAAATACTTTATAATTTTTCCATACCAATATGTTAATCATAATTTCTTTAATAACTTTATGTTATTAAACAAATTAAGAGAAATTAATGAATTATATTTGAATTATCTGAACCAATTATTAATTTTGTTTGATTTTTATGTTATCATTAATTTTCATAATTATTCCCTAATTATTAAACATATTAATTAACCCTCTTAAAGAAATACATTTGGAGAAATAATTAAGAAAGGGGTCTCAATTATTTTTGCTCACAATTCCTCACTATCCACAATGATTAATTACCATTAATTATTTATTTATTTTACTATTCACCAATTTTAATAATTATTTAATTGATTAAAAAGGGTAATTAGAATTGAAATTCCAAATTCTTCAAATTACATGGCAAATAATTCCAAGAAAGTTATGGGAGGCAGAGGACATCCCATAAAATTACCCCACAAAATTTGGAATTAATTAGCCAAGTAATTTAGCCTTAATCAAGATAATTAACCTAAGCTTCAAGCCTTAATTAAGCACTATTCACTATGCATAAATTATGAATTTTATTTTTTATAAATTCTCCTCTAAATAACCTTTTCAAAATAAGTTTATTTGCATTTCTTAGACTTTTCTACAATTAGTTATGACTTTTTAAAGTTCTGGCCATTTAATTATATTTTTAAAGCCTAATTAACCCGGACACTAACATGGCAGTGCTTTCCACATGGCACTACAATATTGGTTGTTTAAATCATTCGACACAGTAGTTGAGTTAGCGGTGGCGAACGTGGTTTTGTCCCGGATCGAACGATTAGGATTAATCCCGTGATTCCAAAGGAATTAAATTAAAATTTTTAATGTGATTAATCATGGTCATCCATTCTAATCATGCAGAAAGAATGGATGGTGTTTCATCATCCCACAAGCAATGGAAGATGGACACTGCCCACCTTCAGTCACTCTATCCGAGCTCACTGGAGCTCATTTGATGAAAAATTGACTCCAAAATGATCTAAGAATGAATCTAAGGAGATCTTATGATGAAAATTGCATGAAAAAATAATTCACCTCAAAAAAGAACAACACTTGGGGGCCAAAGCTATGGTTGCTAGATTTTTATCTCGTCAGAGCTAAAGACTGATGATCAGCCGATAGAGGTAGCTTCATCTTGAAGAGATGAAGCCCTGCTGAGAAGATCAAGAGCTACCTCTCTATCGATCACTCTATAGACCAAACACTACTGCAAAGATCATTGGAGATGGTCTTAGGATGTCTTCTAGTGATCAAATCGCTCATAAAATGATTTGTTTCAGCTCGTTGGTGTGAGGTGCAGTTGTGGAAAGATTTAATTTGAGTTTGGTGGAGGTTTAGAAAGTTTGGATGGATGGGCCTCTCGGGTTTGATTGGGAGTTGGTCTCGCTAGTGGTGGAGTGCACGAGGAGCTTGGGAGAAGATATAAAATTGTGTGGAATGCTCTTGAGAAGCTCTATGTTCAATTTGAATAAATGGGGGATGAGTATACTCTCCTCCCCAGCTAACCAAAGGCTGGGATTGGTTCAGCCTTTGGCAATCATCCAGCCAGGGTAAGTGGCCGGAGATGACATGGGATTACTGAGGTGGCTACGGGTAAGGGGCTAAGGGAGTGTAGTGGGCTACCATGAGGTGTACCCTCACCCTTCGATGGACCAATGGATGCCCATGGGTGAACTCACCCTCTCTTAGCTAAAGGCTATGCCCAATAGCCTTGGGTTTGGTTGGGTCAGTGGTCCTCTTGTCCAAGAAGAACCAAAGGTGGTTGCCATGGGGTAAGGAGGTGGAGAACCCATCCAAATGGGGATTTTGTCCCATTTGGGTGGCTTGGTTCAGTAAGTTCAAACATATTGGGTTCATGTGTTGGGCTCACTTGGGTAAGCCCATCGTGACCCAAGGATGAGTCATGCCAAGTTTGGTTGGATTTGTACTTGGTTTAGTTGGGTTTGACTCAATTTGACCCATATGGATCAAATGGGTCAAGTTGGGCTAAGTTGATAAAATTGGGTCAAAGACCTGACTTGGGTGAGTTAATTGGTCATTTAGAGCGAATAAGGGTAAATGGTGTGATTCAATTTGTGTTACTTGGATTTGGCTCATATGGTTCAACTTAGGTTAAATGGGTTATGTTGACCAATTTGATCAAATTGGTCAAATTGTCTTGAGCATGAGTTAGGTATATGTTTAATTGATCATTAGAGATTGATTAAAAGATTTGATTTGAATTGATTTGGACCATGGAGTGAATTGGTTCAATTTAACCATATAGGTCAAATTGGGCTAAATATGATAATTGGGTTGGGTTGACCAAATTGGGTTCAATTGAAGGTTGAATCATGTTCAATATTGAATTAATGATTGGTTGAAAGTATTGGTTTCAACCAATTTGTTCTAAGATTTGATTTGGTTCAATTTGACCCTTTAGGTCAAATTGGATCAACTTGGGTCAAAGGATCCAATTGGATTGATTAGGTTCAATTGATTATAGTTGAGTGTACAATAATGACCCACAATCATTAATGAAGGGGTTGGATGGCTTGATTTGATCCAACATCAGTTCAATTAGAGTTTGGTTCAATTACCCCTCTTAGGTCACTTTGGGTTCAATGGTTTGGTCAAGACAACTTGGACTAATTGGTGTTATGGATGGTTGGGATGTGTTAAATGATGAATTTGAGGTTGATTGGTGGCTTTGATTATAATTAATTTAGAATCAATTAGGTTTTGGCTCATTTGAACCCTTTAGGTAAAATGGGCTAACTTGGGTAGGTCACATTCCTTTGGTTCAATTGGCTTAATTGCAAGTGTTAGAGTTTCTTGAAAGGATCTAATGAATAATTATTGTGATTGAGAAAATCAAATTGGATTTAGTTTGCTTGAATGGGTTTGAATTAAGCCATAAGATTAAGGTGTATTAACTTGGGTTAAAGTTCAAGTTACTTTGGCTAGGAGCTTGGATTGGAAAACCAAATTCAATTAAGATTAATTAAATAGATTGGAGGTTGGTTTAGCTCTATCTACATGAGCTTAAGTTTGGATGAGTAAATAGGTATGAGTTTTCATTTGGGCCATAGGATAGGTGAAACCTATTTATCCTTAGGTGGAGTCTGAGTTTAGGGTTATACCCTCTGGGTCTCTAAG
The DNA here is from genome assembly GCA_021442155.1 of Cymbidium sinense. Classification (NCBI taxonomy): domain Eukaryota; kingdom Viridiplantae; phylum Streptophyta; class Magnoliopsida; order Asparagales; family Orchidaceae; genus Cymbidium; species Cymbidium sinense. Next base: position 47,268,785 of record CM038223.1, read on the forward strand.
CTTAAGTTTAGTATTCCCTTAATCACTGCAAGTATCCTAACACTAAAGAAATCCAAGTTTCTAGAAGGTTCCTAGATCTAAGATAAAGAATATTAATCCTTGCTCCAAAAGTGAGGTCAACAATATATATATATATATATATATATATTTGTCTATGTGTCTGTGTGTTTAAAGTTTTTTTTTAAAAAATGGAGCTTGCATACTCTCAAAAATTTATGAGGATCAGTATTGGTGAGGATTAATTATATTAGCTAGAGAAGAAATGAATTTAAAGATAAAAAGAAATTGGCTATTAAAGTAAGCTATAAATTATATCAATATCTTCTAATGTAAAGTTGTTGACCATATCCAATCAAAGGTTGGTTTTGGAGTGAAAGTAATATCAACGAAGGTTGTATTCAACTTCCAAGGATATAAACTACCTAGTTAGAACCTAAAACTAGGACTAAAGTTTGAAGGATATAAAAGGCTTGAGGAGATCTCTAGTGTACTATTATTTAGTTATTGTGGTGGATCCCAAAGCACTGGTATCTTAAATAAATAATGTTTAAGGCTTTTAAAAAATAGGCTAGAGCCAATGTTAAAAAATTATCCACCAAGCTAAACTTTTGAGGATTCTTCCTTGAACATTAAACATGATGTGGAAAGTGAAGTGATGAAGATGATCTCTATTAATAATAATGATGAATATGCTAATATATTATAAATATAATAGTTATGTCATATTTTTTTTATGTGGATAGGAATTTCATATATACATTTATTTAGTCATGAATTTCTACCTTTTCTACTTCTATATCTTTTTGTGTCAATATACACATTTATTTACATTTTAGCATGATAGTGATGAATTATAGAAATGTCTTATTATAATAAAACTTTATATCCACATTAAGAAGGATCACAAAAAACCCTCTCATAAACTTTATCTACTCTAGGTTAATAGCCTATGATATTGCCAAAAAAATGACCATTGTCAAGAAACATTGAAGAAATTCACCAAACTTTTTTAATTTATCTATGATTATTTATTAAAGAGATATTTAATTATTTTAATCTACAATAAAAAAAAGTTAAATTAAACTCTCATAGGACTAATTATACATTGACTAGGGAACAACAACTATGGCATAATTTTTAAATCATGGTGAAAGTTGGTTTGTCTTTGGACTATTACTATAATTTTTAGATTTTATTTTTGACTTAGCCCAAGAGTATAAGTTTGGATAGGGGTGATATATAGAAATTTGAAATACAGTTGATCATTTTTATTAGACTTTCTATATTTAAAGAAACATTAAAAAATTTATAAAAATAAGTTATCTTGAGTAACTATTAATATTTATAATATTTTTTAACATTTGAAATTAAGGTAGCATAAGCATTTGAAGTGTAATTGAAAGTTTGAAGTACTAATTTAAAGGTCAGATAATAACCATATTTGGTATAGTTTTAGTTGAATGGAGCACCTCAATGAGAGTAATCTAGTGTATCTAATATTAATTAAATTTGTGATCATTATGGTAGTTAAATGCTAAAAAAAATGAATTATGATCAAGGGAATCAAAATGGACCATTCAATGGAGAGATTTGAGATTTTGGCTAAATTTATCAAAATTTTCACCCCAAAACTCTATAAATTGGATTTCATTCTTACCATGGGAAGGGGAAAGAAAAGAGCTCAGGTTAAGAGCTTGAAGTTAATCACCACCAATAGCTATTGTCGACCACCACTGACAACCATCATCAACAACCAATGACAATCATCATCAACCACCAACAATGGTTGTTATAACCCAAACATCCATTATATTTCTAGATTATTATTGCCAACTTTTGTATAACTCACAACTTATTTAGATGTTTAAATTTTTCTATATAATGGATCATTTTGACCGGTATAGGCTCTATGGGTTTTTCTCTTTTTGAATTTTTTCACATTAAAATTAAAATTTCTTCTATATTCTTCTCTATTATCTATGAATGTACTAGATTTTTGTACAAATCCAAGACAAAGTTTTTTACTCCACCACCATGAATTTTCTAACATGTAATAGTTTGACAATTTTTATGGAAAATAATTTCTAGCATACTTCTATAATAGCTAAAAATCAAGAACAACATCATCCTCCAGGTGGAGGCAACCTCATCTTGAGTTGGGAATAACATATGTGTATGATGGAAGAGCATCAAACTCATATCTTTAACTCTTGATAAAAGTTATGCAACATAAGTCACCATCACAATATGGCCATCCATCTCCAATTCAATACCATGTTAAATTTAATCAGTTCGATGCTACTCCTACTCTGCTCACTCATGGTCATATTTAGGATGACTTCATGGATATTACTAATTCAACTCATCCTTCGTGTATTTCTCAAGAAATTCACAACCCCCTCTAGCTCTTAGTGGACTTAACTCATCCTTATTTTATGGACACACCATATGAAATTATTTGGGACGAATTACAACATCTCATCCAAGAAGAATTTTCTTAAGGTGATGAGCATACTCCCTAATAAAGTATTCATGAATCTTCACCTTTGAATGATATTATTCTTCAACATCCTATTCCAATATAGTTTAAATAACTTAATATTAAATCATGTGATGGGATGCTAGATCCATTCAAACATATATATCACTATAGAACCATTACATATATTCATTAAGGTTTAGTTGCTCTACTTTGTTAAGCCTTTCCTATTACTCTTAAGGGTCAAGCCTACACTTGGTTGTACTCTCTTCTAAGAGAAACTATCCATACTTTTGATAAGGACTTGTTAAGGACTCCTTACATCTCTTAAGAATTTGATAAAATAATGGAGAGTTGCAAAAGGTGTACTTTCAGAGATTCTCATATGAGGCCCACCAAATACTAAAGGTGGACCTTGAATTACTTAAGTATGTCTTTCTGGGAGGACTTTGTTTTGGGGCTTTATACTCATCATTGATGTCAGAAATATTCTACTCCTATGTTGATCTCATCCACCATATATAAGCATAAATTACTATTGATGAGGAAATCAATGCACATTGAAAGTAGTTTGAACAATCAACTAACAAACATAATAGTACTCCTGAAAGTGTCTCCCAAATATCCAACAAAAAAGAAAGAGCAATCTAAAGATAAAAAAAAGCCATCTCTCCCTCCAAGACCAGCATAAATCATCTAAATACACTCCATTAAATACTACCAGAACTAATATTTTAATGAAGTTCCAAAATTATGAACAATTTAAGTGGCCAAGACCTCTAAAATTTTCAAATACTGGAGACCAATCTTAATATTATCAATATTTCATTATTCGAAAGGGCATTCAGTAGAATGGTGTACTCACTTACAAGAAGAAATTAAATATCTGGCATGCCAAGACTACCTCAGTCATTATTTATAAGAGTAAATCATTAGCTTAAAAATAAAGATGATAAGAGGAATCTTGGCAAAAACACTATTAGAGTTACTAAATAAGAAATACCACCATAGATTATTTGCTCTTATACAAGAAAATCTCATCACAGACCATCACAGAAGCAACATAAAAAAGCTAAGTTTCTCTTTTCATTAGAATCCTTAGAAGAGTTTATTAGATAAAGTATTATATTTCAAGTAAGTTTATATTATCATTGATTTTTTTGTAAACAATATTGCACCTTAGAAAACCCCTAAAAGGTATTCCCATGATGTAGCTTTAATGGAAAGTTAGAACCAGACAAATGTTGCATTTGGGACAACTTTCCAGCTACTTTGCTTTTCAGAAAGTTGCCACAAGTGTGTTTGGCTACCAGATTTTTGTCTACTTTTCAAAAGGTTTTGTAGTAAAAATTTGCTTTTAAAAACTAGAGTTGTTAGAGTGTGGTGGCTATTAGAAAGCTGTTGTTTGAATTTTTTTAAAAAAATAAAGTATTTTTAACACCCATAATAGCTTTCAAAAAGCCATTTCCTCCACAATAGCTTTATAACTAGCTTTATAAAAAAGCTACAGCTGCCCCAAATGGACCGAAAGTCCTTACTAAAATGACCCCATGACCACAAGTGATAAACAAGGTCTCCATTAATAACACCTAGAAGGCATGCCTTTAAGGTAGCCTTGATGAAAAGCTAGTAGTGGATAAAATACTCACCAAAAGATTCTAAGAGTGGGAGTAGTACATAAGATCTCCACTCATTAAAAACTTCAAAAAGTAAAAGTCTTAGAAAATATATGTATATTAAAAGACTTAGAAAGCTAAAGACTCATAAAGTATGGATTATTCAAAAATTTTAATTTTAGAAGCTAAAATCTTTTGAATAAAAAAGTATATTAAAATTCTCAAAAGGATAAATTCTTAGAAAGTATCAGTACATCAAAAATTTTAGAAGGCTTAAAACCTTAGAAGATATAACATAAAGATATAAAAGATAAAAAAAAGATAAATATTCATAAAAGTTTAGAATGTTACAAGCCTTAAAAAGTACAAGTAAATCAAAAATCATAAAAAAATTAAAATCTTTTGAAAGTACAGGTACATCAAAACCTTAAAAGATTAAACACCTCAAAAGGTTAAAGCCTTGAAGGTTCAGGTATATCAAAATTCTCAATGGGATAAAGTATCGTAAGGTACATGTATATTAAAAAAAACTTGAGAAGATTAAAAGCCTTAGATGATACATATACATCACAATCCTTTAGCAACATAAAACTAAAGAAGATATACAAAGAAACTCTCATTAAGGGCAAAAGCCTTAAAAAGACATAGAAAATGTATAATTTTTATGCTCCAACAAGAAAGCTTAAGCCTTAAAAGGTGTAAGAGATATATAATATGTCTTTAGTAAAGAGCAAAAATTTTAGAAAGCATAAAAGCATGCTCTTAAGTCTACAAAGGGGGTTGTGTACAGCTTATCTATGATAGTAGTAAATCTTCATAAAAAGAAGAACTAAAGCCTACAAATGAGGAATACATACCACCTATCTAGAATAGTTTTAAACCTTTATACAAATAAAAACTAGAGTCTATGATGGGAGATTACACACCACATATCTTGGATAATTTTAATTCTTTATATATAGAAGAATTGGAGCCTATGATGCATGATTGTGTACCACCTATCTAGCATAGTTGTTAACCTTTATATCAATAAGAGCTAGAACCAACATATAAAGATTACACGTTGTTTAATCAAGATAGTTTAAAACCTTTATATGAGAAGAACTAGGGCTTACTAAGGGAGTTTGTGCACCACCTATCTAGGAAATTTTTAATCCTCTATATAATAGAGAACTTGAGCTTGCAAAAGGGGATTATGCACTACTTATTCAAGATAGTTTCAAATTTCAATACAAAAAAATACAATAGCCTAAAAGGATGATATACACTGCCTATCTAGATCATTATGAAAACATTAAATAGAGGAAGATTGGAGCCTATGAAGGGGGTTAGACACCACCTATTCAAGATAGTAGAAACTTTCTTTGAAAAAAAAGAGAGAAGATGAGAAGAGAGAAGAGAAGAGTTCATTCTCCCTTCCTCTAAGGATTACTTAAAATTAAATCGAAGAGTTTTTATAAAAGAGTTCTATAATTTTTAAATTGAAGAAATTCATGGAGTTTTATAAATAAAAGAATTTAAAGCATTTCTAAAATATTTAAGTATAAGCAATTCAAGTGACTATGCATATCAAGTGACTAATGAAAAATGTAGTATTATTTAGGATTTTGATTTAACTTATTATTTTATTTTGTTAGCACTTTAATTAAGAAAAGATATGAGCATATTATTACTTAAAAATAGACTTAGTTAAATGGAAACTGATTATTTTCTTATAAAAAATATATTATTTACATTGTAAAGATTGTACCGTCGCTCTAGGTGAAGGTTTAAGTACTAGCATCGATAATGTATTTTGAATTTTAAGATAAAGTGTTAGAAGATAAAAATGAATTGAAGCATCACCGTCGGATCAGATTAGGGGTATTTAAAGAATGCTAATAAAATATTTTTTTAAGAATAAGCTTCAATATCTTAGGAGTTGACATGTTCATGAGAAAGCTGATATTATGTGGGAAAAAGTAGCATGTAAAATTTAGTAAATTATAAAATATTAGCTTGGAGAATCAAAAAGAAAAGCTTCTATTAATAAAAATTAGTTGGTGGTAGAATCAAAATATACAAGAAAATATCAAATATAAATTTAGTTTTTATAAAAATTTATTTATATATAAAGGCTTAAAGAGTTAGGAAAGATATAAAGTGGCTCATCAGGATTTTAAGAGAAAATTTTGTGATGCAAAAAATTCAATATTTAGTTATTTATATAATAATTTAAATAGTAAAGATAGTGAAAGATGTATGTATAAGTTAGCCAAACAAAAAGATATGAGAAGTAAAAAAATTAATTCAAGTGAAATGCATTAATGATGAATATCATACAAAGTATTTTTCTTAGATGAGGATATTCAATACAGATGGATGAGATATTTTGATAAATTTTTCAATGAGGGTTATAAAAATATGTACATGTTTAGTGATCTTAGTACCACAAATAAAAATAAAAGTTATTATTTCTATCATCATATTAGTAAAACTAAGGTTGGAGAGGCCTTAAATAAAATGAAGTGTGGAAAAATAGTGGGACCTAATGATATTTCAATAGAAGTGTAGAAATTCTTAAGAGATCAAATAGTTTTTTTTTTTTTGGCTATAAATCTTTTTAATATTTTTTTAAAGACTAAAAAAGATGCTAGATGAATGAAGAAAAAGTTTGTGGTTCCTATTTTTAAGAATAAAGGTGATACATGAGAGTGTGGGAATTATAGAAGAATTAAGTTAATGTGTCATACGTATATCCAAATTATGGAAGAGAGTAACTCAGCAAAGATTATGATGTAATATAAAATTTTTTCAAAACCAATTTCGATTTATGCCGAGTAGATCTACTATGGTTGCTAAACTTTTTTTGGGAGGTTTTATGGAGAAGTATATAGAGTAAGAATATATATATATATATATATATATATATATATATATATATATATATATATATATATATATATATATATATATATATATATATATATATATATATATATATATATATATATATATATATATATATATATATATATATGATTTGTTAATAAACAATATGATAAAGTTTTAAGAGAAGTCCTTTGTGATGTTTTAGAAAGAATGGGGTTAATATTACTTATATTCAAGTCATTAAGGATATGTATAGTGGAGCTACCAAATGTGTTCAAACACAAGTAGGATTGGCCAGATATTTTCTTGTGCTAGTTAGATTACATGAAGGATCAGCTTTAAGCCCATATCTTTTTCCTTAGTTACGGATGTTCTTACTAGATATTTATAAGAGGATGCACCTTGGTGTATGCTTTTTGCTGATGATATTCTTCTTGTTGATAAAAATAGAGAGGGAGCTTAAGAAAACCTTAAAGTATGGAGGTCAATGTTAGAGTTCAAAGGCTTTCATTTTAGTAGATCTATAATTGATACATGGACTAAAATTGTAGTTGTAGAAGATCTTATGGAGGAGTGGTGATAATGGATAATTAAGTCATTAAAAAGACTGAACATTTAGATATCTTAGGTCTATTGTTGAAAGTGATGGAGATATAGATTGATGTTCATGGTAGAATTCAATTAGATAGTTAAAGTGGAGAAATGCATTAGGATAGTTGTATGATAGGAAAGTATCACTTAGGCTCAAGGGAAAATTTCATAAAATTGTGATGAGACCTACTATGGTGCTTTATTTTGGATGTCGTGGACACCACGCAGATCTTAGGGGGAACTTGTTGAAGTGATCAGACACGACATTAAGATATAATGTACTATCTCAAAAGATAAAGACATCACTCTTCAATGGACCTAATTAGCTAATAAGGACTCCTAAAGCATGATGGGTCTTCATATATACTAGAGATCTTTCCCCTACTTTACATGGAAAAGAAAGCAGGGTTTATTTTAAGTCAGGTTCTTTACTTCCCTATGGAGGCAAGCCTCCATAGTTAATTACATCCTAAGAAACTAAATTTCCTAAGAATAGTTTTGATTAAAGTAGTCAATCAACTATCTCCAAAGATTTCAAGGTTAGACTATTAAAGGATTGGTTATTTTTAAAAGATCAAGTGGGAATGTTCAATTTGGAAGGACTTATTTTGGATTCGAAAAGTAGGGAGTACTTATGATACTAGGAAGCCTAGTAATCACTCTACTCTACCCAATGGTGAGGCTTTATATGCTTGAATGAGAGAGGATTTATTTTTATTTGAGTTGAAATTTTATTAGAGAGTTAGGGCTTATAATCCATCAACATAAGATTGTGAAAATGCCTAAGAGGTAAGGATTTATGCTCGTAGCCAAGAGGAAACAAGCAGCCTCGGATCCAAAATCTAGGGAGCTTTAGCATGAGCTAAAAGCATAACTAAAATCTAACTAGAATGGGTACATAATAGTTTATCTCCATAAGAGAGGATAAACTATCAGACTCTTCTGGACTTACCACCGCCTAGAGTGGCCGCCAGCTAGCACCTCTTACTCTTTTAATCCATGTAGGATGGTCTTATGTTTATGCAAGATAACTAGGCGTGTTATTTAATTTGGAAACTAGAGTTCTAAACTCACTCCTTAAGAGACTAGATCATATTTGGCATGAGCATATAACTTAGTCTAAGTGCAAAATCTTTTTAAGTTTTACATCATTTTTACACAATATTTTTGACAAAGGCTTTGGGATTTCATATGCCTAAATGCATAATGAAATGTGGTTATTGGCTAAATCAAGAGAGAAAGAGGGTGAAGCTCCATCATAAGGGGTTGCTCTCAAAGGTCAAGCGATCCCTAAAGTGCCAAAATAGAGGCCCTCATTTTATAAGAGCGACATAATATGACATGCATGATATTAAACATACAACATACAGCTAAGGGGTTGATAAATCTTTTAGTTATCTTGATTACAACCTAAGCTTAAGAATGAGGTTGTCAAAGTTATGAGTTGTTAATTGGGTAGAAAAATTAAGTTTTTTCCTAAGACCCTATCGCATCTAGGCCACACATACAATCATCAATCACTAAGAAACTGCCAAAATCATGTTGTTCTAGTGTGCAAACTAAATACAACAATAATCATTTTATAGACTACCGTGAAAGAATAAGAGGCTGATGTGGCTGGGTACCGACATACACCCCAAAAAAGAGAAAAGTTAGGTAGCCGAGCTCTACCCTTATACAACCCAAAATTACAAAATAATATTATAATTTAGAATTGTATACATGCTATGGGGGTCTTCATTCTTCATTTCTTCTTCTTTCTTCTTCTTCTTCTTCCTTTAGCTTGATTTGCTTAAGGCTTCACAGGGCCTCCCAGGACTATGCCTTCCAGCTATTGCTCATCCTGATCCTCATAGCACTAATCCTAATTCCTATTGCAAAATTATATTTTTATGAAAAGTATATCTAACTACACTTGCAAAATAAATGTTAGCTAAGCATACATACAAACCCAAGTAGTTATATTTCATAATTTCAACTTAGCACCCTGCACACTAGTAACTAAGACCACCTGTCTTAATGTAGATTATGCTTAGAAAGCTTAGGCAACCTGTAAGAAAAATATTTATTTTTATTCTTCAGTGGCCCCTTAAGTACAATCCCTTGCAAAAAATAATATTAGGCTATCAACAGCCTAACATCCACTCTATGATCCACATTCCTAACATCCAGTCTAAAATATTACACTGCAAAACAAAATGCAAAATCATACATATACCATCCTGACCTAAAGCTAGAAGGGGTGGCTTAGCATTCTAATGTGTGTGTTTGGGCTTAATGTGGCATGTCTTAGCTATGCTTTTGAATTATAATTTTCTAAGTTTGGAAGAGTTTAAGTTAACATGATGGATGGCTTAATTTTAAGTTATTTAAGAGATTAGTGAGTTTTAATTTGTATTTTGTTTATTTCATTTGATATACACTTCGCATCTAAATGTTATAAAGAGAAGAAGGAGGCTTAACCTCCTTCATCCCTACCTTAGGTTATTTCCTAAAAGCACATTTTTATGATTTAGTTTTTTTTTTCAATGAATGATTTAGTAAATGTTTTATTAATCCTGAGTTTAGGCTAACCTTAAAGAATCCTATTCAACATGAAAGGAATCTTAAGATTAATGTGATTGAATTACCATCATATACAATATGTTGAACCATTCCTTTTCATCGCCCATAAGATGCATATAATTTAACATTTAGTAAACCTATACATGCGACATATTTTTGGCATACTTTAATGATTGTGAATTCATACATTTGGTAAAAAAGAGGATTCTCATTCTTTAATCAAATATACACACACACATGTATAAAATATGCAAGTAAATATGTGTCATTATTTAAACCAAGGAAGTGAGATAATCAAATGAGCTCCTTGGGGCTACTTAAAGCCTCGTATTCCTGGGATGTCCAGACTATATACTTGCTTTCTTAATTACATATGAATGTATATACAACTATAAGAATGAAAATCATGTAAAAGATTATATTTTTGGTTGAACTATTTATACATATAAAGTAAAGCTCTATCCAAATTCTAATACAAATATACATAAGGATGAACTAAATAAGTACATGCCTCTATTAACCAAGTAAGTGAGACAATCAAATGACCTCCTTGGGGATACTTAAAGTCTCATATTTCGGGGGTGTCTATACTATATTATATTTATTATCATTCAAATATATGTAAATCCATACATGAATATAGGAAAGAAAGCACTACATTCACATGCTTAAGCTATAAACATATGCAAATACTATATACATTCATAACTATTATCACTCCAAATGTTATTATCAATTTATAACTTTTGGAAAATAATTTTGAATTTATTAGTGACAATAGCCACACAAATAATAAGATTAAGCCAACACATGCAATTTTACATAAGTAAATTTCATTTGATTTTGAAAACATGAATGCATGATTTCACATGACATACAACATTTAAGGTGATTGAAAAGGAATAGCCAAACATTCCAACATAATTCATTCAACTACACTAATTCCTAAGGACAATCACATTAAATAAAATCATTTAAAGAAAACTAAAGCTTCTTACTAATTTGATTTTGGATTTTGATTAAACCTAAAGAAAAAAGAAACACTTATTGTTTTTATCCCATCCCCATGTTGGTTATTTTAATTTGTTCAAGGAAAGATAATTAAGTGATTTTTATAATTTGATTAAGTCAAACCATTAAATAATCCATTTATTTACCCTTTCCTATGCTTCTTTAGTTTAATTAACCATTTAATCATATGCCACAAATGATATGCACATGAGAGAAATAAAATTACAATGCTCCTAAAGGACCTAATGCAATTAGCTCATGATTAGAGATTAATTAGATTAAAGAATCTAATTAAGTACTTTTTATGATCTTCCCACACTTATGGGCTAATCATAACTTTCTTAAGGGTCTTTATGTTATTGAACACGTAAAGAGAAACCCATGATTTGAATGTTAATCATCTGAAGTGATTATCAATTTAATTTGATTTTATTTCATTATTAATTGATTAATTAATTTATTAATTAAACCTCACATTAATTAACTCTCTTTTATGAAATGAATTTGAAAAAGTAATTAAGAAAGAGGTCCCAATCACTCCGCCTCATCATTTAATTCTTAATCAATGATTAATGAAGTTAAATCAATTAATTTTTATGGTTTATAGCCTTAAATAATCATTAAATCACTTAAGAGGGTATTTAAGATTTGAATTTCAAATTTTGCTAACTACATAGCCAATAAATCCTAATAAAATCATGGAGGTGAGGTCATCCATCCAATTAAGTTTGGGATTAATTAAGCTAATTAAAGAAACACTCAAACCCCAATTAAACCCTAATCACCATTAAAAATTAAATTAAATTATTTTTTTTAATTTCTCCTCTACTTAACCTTTCTAAAATGTATTTATTTGGATTATTTAGATTTTTTTAATAATTAGTTATGATTTTAGGATGTTTCAGGGCAATTAATCACATTTTAATCCCTAATTAATTCCCCATCTTAACGGCGCCATGCGGGAGCTGATGTGGCAGTGCTTTCCATGTGGCATCGCGGGATTGGCCACATAAATAATCTGACGGAGAAGAACGTGATCATCCCCACCGTCCGATGATCGGTGATGGTGATGAATCCATGGTTCCTATAGGATTAAATCAAATAAATTTAATTAGATTAATCATGACCGTTCATTCTAATCACACAGAATGGACAACAGATGATCCATCATCCACAAGCGACAGCAAATGGACACTATCTGCCCTCCTCCGCTTGATCCAAGCTTATCAGACCTCATGAGGCCTCGTGATCAACTCCAAAAGCTTTAGGGAGAAGATCTAGAGGATCCTACACACAAGATTTCCACAAAGGCCAAACAAAATTAGATTTTCTACTATTTAATTTATTTGTGGACTAACAAACACCATTAGAATCCTCGCCAGAGTTGGTCTTAGAAGGCTCTCTTGTGCTTGAATCAATCGAGAATTGATTTGTTCTTGATCGATAGAGCTTGGTGAAGTTGTAAGTAAAGTTAATTTGAGTTTGGTAAAGTTTAAGTAGGGTTAGACGGAGTGGAGGCTCTATCCTATTTAGGTTTGGTGTTTTCGATGATGAGGAGCTCAGGGGAGATCAGGGAAGTGCTCGGGAGGCTCATCTTGACTCACTCTTGCTCTGAGAATGTTTGGTTGTGTCTTTGAGTGGGATGGAGAGAAGTATACTCTCCTCCCCCTTAAATTTGATAGCTCAGATTGGTCCTACTTTGGGCAGACATCCAGCCAACACAAGTGACCGAGGATGTTAGAGGATGCTGATGTGCCTCAATTTGAGTGGGTAAGGGTCTGAGGTGGGCTGCCATGGCTTGTCCTTGTTTCCCATGGTGAGCTGATGGGAAGAGGTGGGTTAGCTCACCTCCCTTGATCTATGGCTAACCCAACTAGCTTTAAGTCAAGTTATCCATAGGTTCAAAGGTCCAAGCTAAGCTAAGGGTGGCTGTCATGTGCAAATTAGGGGGTTTGACCACTCAAAAGTGGGTTTTGTCCTATGTGGAGTGCTTTACCCAATGAGTATGGAGACAAATCAAGTTTTTTTTTTTGGGGTTGGGTTTGATTTGGGCTAACCCATGGTGACCCAAGGATGGGTCATGCCAAATTTGAGTGGGTTTGGTTGGGTTTGGCTCAAATTGACCTATGTAGGTCAAATTGGGCTAGGTTGAGTTAGGTTGATCAATTGGTCAAACCAAGAGTTGAGACATGTTCAAATGATCATTTAGTATGTTTTGGTTCAATTAGTTTAAATTAATTTGGAATGGATTTGAATTTTACTCATATCGGTTCATATTTCAAAGATCGAACAATAAAGACCGACTTCATTGACTTTCGAGCAAACCTGCACCCTTTCATTGAACAAGAAAAAAAGGGTCAAATGGGCTAAGTTGACCAATTTGAGAAAATTGGCCAAATTGTCTTGGGTTAGGTGTTATTTTAGATTCAGTTGATCATTTGAAGATGATTGTAGGTATTGATTTCAATCAATTTGAATTTTGGAATGATTTAGGATAATTTGACCATTTAGGTTAATTTGGGCTAAATGGTTCAATTGGGTTGAATTGGTCAAGTTGGGTTCAACTAATGGTTTGATCATGTTCAATAATCAATTAGTGATGGATTTGAGTCATTGGTTTCAATCAATTTGAGGTAGGATTTGATTTCGCCCAATTTAGCTCTTTAAGTCAAATTGGGTTAACTTGGGTCAAGAGGCTAATTGGACTTGGTTTGGCTCGATTAATATCAAGTCATATTCAAGAGTTGGTTTATGATTGATTGGAATCATTGATTGCAATCAATTTAATTTAGAATGGAGTTTGGATCAATTTGGCTCATGTAGGCTAATTGGGTCAACTTGATCAAATGACCAAATTGACTTGGTTTGGCCCAATTAATTGCAATTGGACAATCAAGGATGATCAACAATCATTGTAGAAGGTATTGAATGAGGTGGTTCAATCCAATTTGCATTGGATTGAAGTTTGGTTCAAACGGGTCATTTAGGTTACTTTGGGTCAAGTGAACCTAATAGATCAATTGAGTTAGTTTTGGGTTGAATTAAATTGAGTTGAGTTTTATGATTGATCCAAGATTGATTGATATCTTTGATTGCAATTGATTTGGGTTTAACTAGATTTTGGCTCATTTGGATATTTTGGGCTCAAATGGGCTAACTTTGGTTAATTGAATTGGTTTGGCTTGATTGGTTTGATTGTATATTTTGTAAGAGTTTGAAATGTTTGGAGTGCTTTCATGAAAATCAATTGAATTTGCTTTGATTGAAGTAGGTTTGGGTTAAGTCCATAGGATTAGATTATGAAATTAGGATGGGTTTAGGTTTAGGTTTAAATCATTTTGGCTTGGAGATTGGATATGGAATGAAATTCAATTAGGTTTGGATTGGAATGACTTGAGGTTTGATTTGGTTAAAGGGGATAGGCATAGGTTTGGTTTAGGCCATAGGATAGGTAGGTTTCCTTAAGCCCTGAGGCATAGCCTAAATCTAACATGCTATCCTTAAGCATCTAGGCTTAGGTTTAGTGTTCACCTAACCACTAGAAGAGTCATATGACTATGGAAGTTCTAGTGTCTAGAGGACTCATAAGTCTAAGATATGAAAGAAGAGTCCTCACTCTAAAAGTGAGGTCAACAAAAGGACCTCCAATTGGTGCGGTGTAACTAACAGGGCACACCCTACGTATTGGCGTTAAATAAGGCGATCAACAACATCTAGGCAGATCGCAAGCACTAAGGATGGATATCTATACCTAAGCAGAAAGGTAAATGGAACCATAAATCCTAACGCCAGGCAATCCACTATCATTCCAATGGCATGGGAGTGAGGAATCAATTTGGTTTAAATTGGTTGAGAATTGATTTTGTGCCAAGGACACGAATGAAGATCCGCTGTCGATACGCACTTGAATTGGTTGGATTGTAGATTGATTAATGCCAAGAGCATAAAAGAGGGAGATCTACTGAGGGATTTATTTGATTTGGTTTGTTTAGTTTGGTTTGTTTTAATTTAATTTATGGAAGAGGGATCCACTGGGGATATGAGTTTGATTGAATGTGATTGGAATCCAGTAGGGATTAAGGTTTTGATTGGATTTAGGTAGAATCTGCTGGGGATTAGGATGCTGATTAATTTTTTTTAATTTGATTTGGTTAGTTTGATTTTGATTGATTTTGTTTGAATTTGGTTGATTGGTTTAGAGGGGGATCCACTGGGGATGTAAGTTAGACTTTCAATTCTTTTGATTATGATTGATTTGATTTATTTAATTTAGATTAATTTTAATCCTATCATTTTATGATGGATCACACTAAGGAGGGGCTATGAAAGCCTGGACCTATATCATATTTATTAATCTAAAGGGATAGTCTAATGGCCAAAGAGTAGAGATTATCTAATCTAAAGGTTGCCCATCAGTTTGCAATAGTTATACTAGGAAGAAGGCTCAAGGACTCACATCTTCCAAAGTAAAATAAGCCATTGGGGTGACCTGTTGATGGCACAACAAGACAAACCCGACCTAAGGCAACTAGTGAGTAAGTTCCACTAAGGATCTTATCTAAACTCAAGAGTAGCCAAGACAATCCCTATAAGGAATTTTGCTGACACTGCCCAAAAGATAGGATGCCTAGTTGGGAAGAGGTGCCTCTGGGGGTCTTATCCCAATCCACAAGAGATTTCATTTCATATGTTTATTTATTTTAATTTAATTTGGTTCATTGTTTGATTTGATTAGCGTGGACCCCATTAGTTTGCGAGGAGCCACACTCAAAAGGAGCCGTTAGTCTTGGGCCTGTCTCAAATTTACTGGCCCAAGGGAGAGTTTGTACACCCATAGTACAGAACTTCCAACCATATTGGTGGCTACTAGGAAAGGGAATCTGTCCAATCCAAGAGTAACTTGGGTAGTGTGTAGATGGGGTCGTAAAGACATGTTCCAAATAGAATACCCACAGGGAAGGTGACTCTAAGGGTCTTATCCTAATCCCTAAAAAAGAAAGCTTTGTAGGTATACAATGGCTGACTCAAGGAGAAAGTGCGGGGACTCACATCACTTGAAAGGTCACACCCGTGAAACACCAAAATGATCAAGGTGCACTCACATCTTCCCAAGCGAGATGATCGAGATAGTCCATCATCGACCATCAACCTAGGCTACCAAGTGGGGAGTTGAAAAGAAGGACTAGGCCCAGACTTGAAGTAGTCAAGTAGAAGAGGAGCCACTTAGGGACTTAACTTAATCCCCAAATATAAATTCAAACCCAATTAGTGTATGATGGTTAGTTCAAGAAGAAAGTTTGGGAACTTAGATCTTCTTAAACAAAGCTAAAATTAAGGTAGCTTATTGGTCATGCAATAAGACATACCACACTAACAAGGCACTCATCAAATTGTAGTGGTTATGCTAAGAAGAAATCATGGGGGCTCACATCTTTCTAAATAGAAAGACCACTAGGGAGATACACTAGCTAGGTAGTGGATCAAACTCGGTCTGGAGCAGTTATTGAGTGAGGGCTACTGGAGGACTTATCTTGACTCAAAGTATCCCGAAGTAATTGGATTTGTGTTTGATTTGTTTATGTTTGTGTGTAATTTTGTGTTTGTGATGTGCTAATGGGGGACATGATACCACTCGGGTTCTCTTATACCTACCCTAAACATGCCACACAAGTTCCCAAATAGAAAACCTTCAATTTGAAGTGATTTTTTATTTCAAATGAAATTTTATTGATGAAAATTGTTTTTAAACATTATTTATGGATAATATCTCTTAAGGTAAAGCTTGTTGATTGGAAGCATCAGGCATTCTCCTTTATAATTAATGAGTTGGTATGAATCGCCTTGGTAAGCCTTTTCTATGGCAAAAGGGTCTTCCCAAGAGGGTTCAAACTTGCCTCTCATCTTACGACGTGCAACAATTGGTCTCCTTAGAACTAAAACAAGCTCTCCTACTTGAAAATCTATAGGGTGGACCAACTTGCTATGAGCTTGAATCATTTTTGCTTTGTATAACTCGAGGTTCTGGCATGCTCATAAGTGTCTTTCTTCCAAGCCTTCAAGCTCTTCTAACCATAACTTGGCATTCTATTCGGTTGTAATTTTTCTACCTATAGCTATCCTTAGTGATGGGAGTTGGACTTCTAATTGGTAGAACAGCTTCTGACCCATACATTAAGAAGAAAGGAGTAGATTGTGTTAGAGTTCTATAGGTGGTATGATGAGCCCACAAAGCTTCAACTAACTACTCATGCCACTATCGCTTGTTATCATCGAGCATTTTCTTGAGTATTTGGATGAAAATTTTGTTGAAGGATTCTATTAAACCATTCTCCTGTAGGTAATAAATGGTAGCGTATCTCTAATTTATTTTGTGCCTCTAAGTAAAGTTGTTGATTTTTGTGCTCTTGAATGCAATACCATTATCAGATATGATTCAGTGGGGTACCCCAAATCTATATATGATATGGTTCATAAAAAATTAAAACACGTGCTGAGATTTGACCTCCCTAAGAGAAATAACCTCCACCCACTTGGAAAAAGTCCATAGCAGCTAGGATGAACCGGTGACCCTTCGATGAAGGAGGATCTATTAGAACCACTATGTCAGTACCCCCAACACTCAAATGATCATGAGGATAATGTTGGATGTAGAATATTGGGTGGCTGATGTAAAACCACTCCATGAACTGGTGACAATGCTTCACTATGTCATGAAATTTCTGATCATTGATGAATAATAGTACCCAAGTCTTTTTATTTTGGATTTCATCTTAGGATCAAATTAATGAGCTCCACATTCCTGAATGTACCTCAGTCATGATCCTATGGTCTTCATGCTTGGTCAAACAACATAACCACATATGATCAAAGGACCATCGATATATGACACCATCCATGAGGGTGTAGGAGAGTGCCCTTTGCTTCGTCTGATGTGCTTCAGATTTCTCTTGAGATAATTTGCCTCTGTTTAGGTAATTAATGAAGGGTTTCCTCCAATCCAGTTCATCATCCTTTTTGGCAACGGCAACCTCCCCTTTAAGAGAGTGTATGTCGATGAGTTCAACATCAATAAGAGGTAGGACTTGCCTATTGTGTACCTCCATTGATATGGACTCATCTTTTGAACATACCAACTCATTGGCAAGATTAGCTAATGCATCCGGTATGGCATTTTCTCCTTAATGAATCTTGTAGATGGTAATTTCTGGGATTTGGGCCAATAACTCCATGGTGTACTTGTGATATTGATGGAGTCTGAGCTTAAGGACCTTATAGGACCCATTGATTTGGTTGACCACTAGTTGAGAATTCCCAAAGATGTTGACATTTTGGATGGGCTGGGCTAACTCAGCTTGTTAAGCTTTGTTGGTTGAATGATATAAGAATCTCATCATATCACGGCCTAATGTTAGGAGAAATATCCCTACCCTTATCTTTCTTGGAAGAGTAGATTATGGTTCTTCTCCTCTTTGAGAGGAAGTTGCACTATCAAAGTACATCTCTCATTGGTGAATGCTGGTATCCCCTAAGTTCATGATTTGTTCATCAGGGGAGATCATCACAGCGAAGAAAAGTGGAGTGCATTACGGATGGGTGGGGATGGGTGCAAAAGTGATGTTAATGTGATAATATCATGGACCATCATGCCAATCATCTAGATAGTGTTGTCCGTGTCATGTGATATTATAGTGGAGTGATTCTATAGATCAAGTTTACTTTATGAGCAAGCATATAATACCATAGCTTTTGAGATACAAAGATTAAAACTAGGCAATGCTTCTCAATGAGTGGATAGTTTGCTTCAATAGGGATTAAACGATGATTATGATAGTAAAGTATATTCTCTTTCCCTTCATCATTGGCTTGGGCCAACAAAGTGCCAAGGGAGTCATCTAATGTAGCAGTATAGATTATAAGTGCCTTGCCCGGGATAGGGGCAGCGAGGACTAGCGGCGTCATTAGATATTTCTTGATGCTTTCGAAGGTATGCTGGCTCTAGTCGTCCCACTTAAACTTGGCATCCTTCTTGACCAATGTTGAGAATGGTTGGCATCTGCCTGATAGGTTGGATATAAAGTGTCTGAGATATGCCAACCTCCCTTAGAATGATCTGAGTTGAGTTAGACTTTTAGGGGGTGGCATTTTAATCTTCTTCAAGTCAATTTCAATTGCACGGTGTTAGACAACGAACCCAAGAAACGTTCCTGAAGCTACTCCAAATGCACACTTT
The DNA here is from genome assembly GCA_021442155.1 of Cymbidium sinense. Classification (NCBI taxonomy): domain Eukaryota; kingdom Viridiplantae; phylum Streptophyta; class Magnoliopsida; order Asparagales; family Orchidaceae; genus Cymbidium; species Cymbidium sinense. The sequence continues at coordinate 47,288,148 of CM038223.1, forward strand.
AGAGGGTTCATTTTAAGGTTATATTATCTTAATTGTTTGAAAACTAATCTCAAGTCAAAGTAATGGTCTTCTTTTTCTTTACTTTTGACTACAAGATCATCGACATAGCATTCAACTTGGTGATGAATGAGTTTGTCAAAGATTTAGGTCATGACCCACTGGTATGTAGCACCGATATTTTTAAGGTCGAAAGGCATGACCTTGTAGCAATAAATTCTTATCGGGGTTTTGAAGGCAATGTTTTTTCATCTTCAGGTGCCATCTTTATTTAGTTATATATAGATGAATCATCCATGAAAGAGAAGGTTGCATGAGATAAGGCAATGTCCACCATCAGTTCTGGTATTGGTAGTGAAAATTCATCTTTTGGACATGCCTTATTAAGATCCCTAAAATTGATGCATATGTGAATTTGGTCATTCTTCTTCTTGACTAGGATGACACTAGTCAACTAGGTAGGGTATTTGTCCTCTCGGATGAAATCAGCATCAATCAATTTCATGACTTCAAAAATGACTTATTGCTCAATGTCTAGTCACATGCATCTAGGAGCTGCGTTAGCAGTTAGCATTAGTTATCGCTAGCATATGTTAGAGCCAATCCGTGTATTTTTTTATAACTCCATACAAAGCAGTCCTTAAACATAGTGAGTAGCCTAACTAAGTTATTGGTTTCAGTTTCATTCAACAAGGAATTGATGTACGTTGGGCATGGGTTTTCTTTAGTCGCTAAGTTGATTTCTTTGAGTTTGTCGATATTTGATTTGATTTCTTCTTCAGATTATGGTGGTGCATCTTTGACATGAAAATCATCTAGATCATCTGAAGTTTCTAAACACCTTCTCGTATGAGTTAATGTGATTTGAGAAGAAGAACCTATCAGATTTTAAATGATTGGTGATGACCAAGTAGTAATCATCATTGTCGACTGGGCTCATTGTACCAAAGCCTAGTCCTGGTCTTGATTGAGAATTCTTGCATTTATTGTTTCATAGCCTTTCGAAGTTTTCTAACATATGCTTAGACCATATATGTCGGATTAAACCTTTTTTTGCTAAATTATGAACACAAGGCGAGTACCAATCATAAGGTAATTCTATTAATTCTTTATATGAATCATCCTCAAGTTCAACTTCAACTTCATGACCTGAGGATGCTGCTCCTGGATAGAACCTCTGAATCTTTATGCTTGTACATGCTTCGAGGGCATCCTTAACTACCAAATCCTCAACTTTTTATGAGGAAAGTGGGGTTAGAGCTTAAGTTTACATTTGATGTATAATAGTTTCACATAATGAGGACTTGGAAACACTTATGCTTTATTTGGGATTCTAGTCTTTATCACTGTCTGGCTTGAGTGTTACCTCTAAGGGGATCTACTATTGAGAAGAGCTGGCCGGTGTGCTAACTACATAAGGCTCATCCTTTAAACTAGATTCTTAAGTCTATGTGGATAGCAGGTGTACTCCTGGTCTCTAAAATGAATCTCCTGGTAGGTGGTAAGTATGGAGGTCTTCCACCTCTGGGACTCCCCTCTGGACTTACGTCTTCTTCATTCTAGTGGAGGTTAGGTCATTCTCCCCACTTGTTTGAATGGAGTATGAATTATGGAGTGGAATCTAATCTTAGGCTCTACTTCTCCCTAAGGCCTTCTTCTCATTCCCTTTTATTTTCTTTTTCTTTATCTTTTTTCTTTTTTTTCATTCCTTTTCTTTCTTTTCTTTTTTTTTTCATTTCCATTTTGACTAAAGTCATGAGAGAAGACATTTTATTTCTTAGGGAGATAGTAGGTCACAACTTCATATATCCCGACCTCATGAACTGTAAAGGGTTTGAGATCTCCTTTAAAACAATACTCAATTCCACCTCTTAGGAACTTGATGCACTAATATAAAGAAGAAGAAACCATGTTATTTTCATGTATCCATGGTCTCCTAAGCAAAGCATTGAAAGATGTATCTGAGTCTATTATATGAAACTTGGCCTGTGTCTTCCACTCATGTCTCTCCAAGGGTGACACTATGGAGCCTAAAGCCCTCTCTCCATGTTCATTCAATCCTTTTAACATTATCCTCTTCACTTGGAGTTTAGAGATGTTGATCCTCAAGTAGGCAAGGGTTCTTAGACTTATAATGTTCATTAATGCACCTGGATCTACTAGAACTCTAGATAGCATGAATCTGCCAACATCCACTATATTGTAGAGATGATGGTTGTGCTCGATCATTCCTAGAAGTAGATTTTCATCGATGAATGTAACTCCTAGGACTTCTTCTGAGTTATGTGCCTCCTCTCTAGTAGTGATCAACTAAGCTAAGTATATTTCTAGGTTAAGCAAAGATTTGATTAATGACTCCCTTATCTCTTTGGATAAGGTAATGGCATCATATATACTTAACTTAGCTGTCAACTTTCTAAGGTGTACGAGGATATTGTAATCAACATTGGGTTGATCCTCCATAAGCATATCCATAGGTAGAGCATCCTATGGAGGGGTTATCCACTCATTAGAACCAATGACCTATTTTCCCTTATCCTGAGGTGCTACCCTAGGAGGCAAAACTTTGTCACTGCGTAGGCTTACTTCAGTGACTTCTTGGAATGATGAGTTTATGAAAAGTTCTACTTGCTCATCGGGTATACTTACAACTTCTCCTAAAGGATCCTCGAAGTCGGATAACTCCAAGTCAATCTCAAGAGGTGAACCCAAATGATTCATTAAAAAAAATCCATTTCTAAATCAGATTGGGACTAATTAGAATTATTTGAATTATTAGTTCTTTAACTTGAAGAGGTTTCAATTGGAATGAAATTATTGTGATCAGTAGAAGTGGAAAAGTTGTAAGTGGAATCATATTTCTTCATTGATTTCTCTAATTTTGTGAGACGCACATAATAAAAATCAAGTAAGAAAAGTGGGATGAGGGGTTTGGTTCCCTCATCCGCTAATATAATGCTCCTGCTAGAGGTGAAGGAGCTAGTGGAGGTGGTAGTTGCTACAATAATGGAAGGAGTATTGGACTCGGATGGTGGTTGTGCTATGGATCTATCCCAGGCAAGAAAAGGTTGATAGTGCTATTATTGAGCTTCCACCCTCCCCGAATTATCCTTCACAACTAGCAAGCCTTCCTTGATATTGGAGGTTTGAGCTAAGTCAGGCACATGTATAAAAAGTTTCTTGATTTTAAAAATTATTTTCTTAGAGGTATGGGATAAAGAAATATCCCAACCTCCTTTTATCTTAAGAGGATCGAAAGTATCCCCAAGGATTACTTTGATGGAACCGGATGACTATTCTGCTAAGTATTACTTAGAGATAACTATAGCTCCTGACTTGTAGCTATGCTCCATGAAAGTAAAACAATCATCTAAGACATGGCATAATATGCGGTGGTTAGGGCAGTAGCTAGGATCATTGCTCCTTCCCACTTCCTCCAGCTTTCTAGGCTCGAGTAGCTAAAAATCAGGCTTCTTCAAGAGGTTCTTGAAGATCTTCCTAACTACCTCCCTCTTTAATGAATATGGATTATTATGTTTATCAACAAGAGTAGGTTGAAAGTAGCTAACTGGCAGTGGATATTGATACTGCTGTTGAGTAGGCTGTTGTGGTGGTGGTGGTGTCCGTTGTGGTCGAGGTAGTGGAAGAGGAGGTGGTAGCAAAGGCTGCTGAAATTTAGGCCTCTCAAACTGAACTCTTACTGTCTACTTCCCCTTATCAACTATCACTACTATCTTAGCCTTCATTTCAAAGACTTTCTAAGGCTTTGGATTGGATGGCTAGTCTAAAAAGGGTAATTATTTGACTTCCTCTTATAGGTTAGCCGCCTTGCTAATTAGCTTATCAAATGTCTTAATGGTGAAGCCCTTAAATATGTAGGCAACTGGGCCATGGATATTGTTGAGTAGAATCTCAATGGTGTGCTGCTCTTGTAGTTATGGTTCACATTTCATACTCAGGTTGCACCATCTAAGAATGTAATCAACAAGGGACTCATTTAATTTTTATTTCTCTACAATGAGGTCCTCTACAGATACCCTTTTCTAAGCTTCTACAAATCTCTTGATAAAGAGGTGCTCCAACTCTGCAAAGGACTTCACTAAACTATTGGGCAGTTCAGTGTACCAATCAAAAGCTACCCTTGATAGGTATTAACAAACTGTGAGAAGAGAAGTACGTCACCGCCACCAGCATTGGAACAACTAGCTCGAAAGTGTATTATATGCTACCTTGGGTTCCCTCTGCCATCAAAGATCTTGAAGGATAGTGGCACAAAGCCCTTGGGCTATTGAACTACATCAAATTCCTCAAGGTAAGGTCTACCCTTTAGAAAAGATAAGCTCCCCTAGGCTTGCGCCAATGCTTCCTTCATTTGCTGCTCCACCATTTGCTTTATGTCTTTTTCTTGCATGGAGGTACTATCAGTGACCTTCTTATGCAAACTACTATTGTCTTCATCTACAGAGTGCATTTAAGATGATCTAGAGTATGTACTATCTCAGGTTGATCGGCCTCCATGGGGAAAGGTTGTGAAATTAGGGCTTTATTCTGCAAGGCTAGGACCACTGCCATCAATTCCTCTACCCTTCTCTCCATCCTTTCAATCTGATCATCTTTTTTCTTGATTTGTTGGAGGAGACATTAAGTTGAGTTTGATTCCTCACCTTCCTCAACTACAATGCTTTCCTAGCTAGGTTGTTCCCTCTGCAAGGATCTTCAAGTATCTACCATGTGGACTTCTGCTAGGTCATCTAACATGTCATCCTCATTGGCATCAAAGTCTACCTTACCCTCCTCTTGGTTAGAATGATCATCTCTGACTATCTGCCTCACCGCGGCATGATAGTCCTCTAAAATATCATCTAAGGACCGGTCCTCCCTTGTTCTGGCGCTACTGGCACATAACCTGACTGATGATTGACCACTGAACTGAGCCTTGAAGTAGTGATATGTTGAATATTATGGATAGGTGGATCACTCTCTCTAACTAACTTAATCATCATGGGGGTCACCTCAATATCCCCTCCCTTCTCCTCTCAATTACTATAGTGGTGGAGCGACCACAACACTCTTGGGTCTACTTCTTCTTCACCACTTGGGATGGAAGGTTGAGCAGGGGAGCTCGGCCTTACCTTAATGGGCGGGGTTGATGGAGTGGGGTCATTGGACTATAGTCAGATCACCAAAGAAGAAGCTCTCTCTTCAGATGGGTGCTTATGAGTGGGGACTATAGATGGTGGGACCTGAACTGGTGAAGGTGGATGGCGAGTGGAGCAGTGTAATGAAGGTGACACTGACTGCCTCTCCACTGAAAATCTCCTCCTATAGCTACTAAAACTAGTAAGTACAATTCAGCTAGAATGATCGGCTCTATTAGCCTGCTAATCAAAAAATCAATCAAAGTAGAGGCCATCGACTACCTGGTGAACCTCTTCCTCTCCCTCTTTCCTGCTTGGGCTATAATCTTGGCTTCAGTGGCCCTCTTTCTATGAATCTGATCCCCAACACTTCTAGGAATTAGTCTCCTCAGATCATGCAAAGTATACGACTTCAAGCATCTGTGGGCTCTCCCAACTCTTTGAAGTACAAACTGTAGACCAGCATAGAGCTTCCTCCTATCCCTAGTCAGTGTATCATACTCTATAGATGATGGGGGTAATGCAGCTATCCTCTGGTAGTCCACCTCTCCCTCTGAAGCTGATAGGGGGTGAAACCTACTGCCACCGAGAAGGGTAGATGTCTCACGAGGGGAACCCTCCTCAGTAATATGGGAGGCTTCATCTACCTCTTTGGCCACACGCTCATAATGTCTCTTGATCTTACGATTCTTGTTATAACATTGAGTTTTGGTGAGTGGGGCAGGACGGGAACTAGAACCAATGTCAAAGGTGGGGAGACTATCTCAGAAGCTAAGATAGTCTTCCTCTTCAGAGCAGGGGCAACCACAGAGGAGGTACTAGCCCATGTTAAGACTGCAATGGGCACAACTGAAGGAACCGACAAAACTGGCACTTCTTGCAAGGGAACCTCTACAGTCTTCCTCTTCAATGAGGGGAACTAAAAATCCAAGTGCAAATCAAACTATAAGAGTGGCTTCTTGCCAGCCACCTCCTTCTTACTAATGGTGGTGAGGACAGGTCCCTCACAAGTGACTTTGAAATGCTCAAAGCTAAGCCCAAACTTGATGATGAGGGCAGTGGTGACTATGGCCTGATCTAGGGCCAAATCCACACCATAGGAGAAAGAGAAGATCAACTTGTCGAAAGATATGGTGGAAAGCTGACTAGAAGAAGAAAGAGATGGGGCTGGAATCTCTGTTGCACTATTGAAAGAGAATGAGATTAGACTTTTCTTTATTGTTGACTTTGATTGTTGATTTTGATATTTGAATTAGAAATCTCATTCAACAAATTTGATTATGTTGAATAGGGCTCAATTGCTTGTTGGAGAGATTTCGAGATTTGGAGGAGAGAATTTTCTTTGGATTGTTGAAGTTGGATTGATGTTGGTTTGAGTTAGAACCATTATTCAACAAATTTGATTATGTTAGATGGGGTAATTATTTTAGAGAATTTTTGAAAAAATTTTGGGAAGAGGCTTTTGCTTTTGATTGTTGTTGGTTATTTGATTTTGATTTAGCTTTGAATGAGAACCCTCACCTAATAAATTATGTTAAATGGGGTTGGTTAATTTTATTTGAAAATATTTTTTTGAAATTTTTGAAGAAGAGATTGTTGTTGTTTGATTAATTTTTATTTTTGAATTGGAACCCTCATTTAACACATTTGATTATATTAAATGGGGTTCATTAATTTTATTTTGAAAAGTTTAGAATTTTGGAAAATATTTTTCTTTATTTTTCGCTTTGGATTTCATTGAAATTTTGTTGAATATTGGATGAACCTTACTTCACCTAGCATGTGATAAGAGGTTCTTAAATTTTACTTGATTTATGTTCAATTATTTTTCATTGATTTATTTATTTTTCTTTTACCTATTGTGGGACCCAATATGTGTTTTAAGACCTACTTGGAGTGAGGTCCTAAAAACTAAAGGATGTTGGCCACCTTCGCTTATGGATGAAATAAGCCAAGTGCCAATGGAAAGAAGAATAGTCTTGGGCTTATATAAAATATAAGTCCACTATTGATACTTGGAGACAATAACTGATTATTAAAGATGGAGAGAGGAACAATCCCCAGTGGAATTGCCAAAAAAATTTGTGATGTTTTACTTCGGATGCCGTCAAATCTTATGGGTACTTATTGTAGTGATCGGGTATAACATTAAGGTATGATGTACTATCTCAAAAGATCCCCTACTTTACATGAAAAAGTAAACCAGGGTTTTATTTTATTTTAGGTTTTTTAGTTCCTTATGGAGGTAAGCCTTCATAGTTAATTACATCCTAAGAAATTAAATTTTCTAAGAATACTCTCGATTAAAGTAGTCAATCAATTATCTCCAAATATTTCAAGGTTAGACTATCAAAGGATTGGTTATTTTTAGAAGATCAAGAGGGAATTTTCAATTTAGGACTTATTTTGGATTCCAATGGAAGATAAATAAGGAGCACTCATGATACTAAGAAGCCTATTAAGCACTCCAATCTACCTTATGGTGAGGCTTTATATGCTTGAATGAGAGAGGATTTCTTTTTTTTTTTTTTGAGTTAAAATTTTATTAAAGAGTTTGGGCTTATAATCCATCAATACAAGATTGTAGAAATGCCTAAGATGTGAGGATTTATGCTCGTAGCCCAGAGGAAATAAGCAACCTCATATCATAAATCTAGGGAACTTTAGCATGAGCTAAAAGTATGACCTAAATCTAAGAGAAAAGGGGACATAATGGTTTATCTCCATAAGAGAGGATAAGTCATCCGACTCTTCTGGACTTACAACCACCTGGAGTGGGCACCAACTAACACCTCTTATATTTTTAATCCAGGTAGGTCAATCTTATGTTTATGCAAGATAATTGGGCTTGTTATTTAAATTGGAAAAGAGACTAGAGTCCTAAACTCACCCCCTAAGAGACTAGATCATGTTCGGCATCAGCATATGACTTAGTCTAAGTGCAAAATCTTTTAGTTTTATATTATTTTGACACAATATTTTGGACAAAGGTTTACGAGATTTATTATGCCTAAATGCATGATGAAATGTGGTTATTAGCCAAATCAAGAGAGAAAGAGGGTGAAACTCCATTATAAGGGGTTGCTTTCATAGGTCAAGCGATCCCTAAAGTGTCAAAATGGAGGCCCTCATTTTTACAAGAGTGATATAATATAACATCCATGATGTTAGACATACAACATACAACTAAGGAGTTGCTAAATATTTTAGTTATCTTGATTATAACCTAAGCTTTAGAATGAGGTTGTGAATTATTTTAAAATTTAATTATGAGTTATTAGTTAAGTAGAAAATTTAATTTTTTTCCTAAAGGCCTATCTCATCTAGGCCACACATACAATCACCAATCACTAAGAAGCTATGAAAATCATGGTATTCTAGTGTGCAAACTGAACATAATAATAATAATGTTATAGACTACAGTAAAAGAATAAGAGGCTGATGCGGCCGGGTATCGCCGTACACCCTAGAAATGTGAAAAGTTGGGTAGCTGAGCTCTACCTTTATACAACCTAGAATTATAAAATAATATTATAATTTAGAATTGAATACATGTTATGCAGGTCTTCATTCTTCATTTCTTCTTCTTCTTTCTTCTTCTTTCTTTAGCTTGATTTGCTTAAGGCTTCATAGGGCCTCCCAAGACTACACCTTCTAGCCACTGCTCATCCTAATCCCCATAGCACTAATCCTAATTCATTTTACAAACTTACATTTTTATGAAAAGTAAATCAAACTACACCTGCAAAATAGATGTTAATTAAACATACATACAAACCCAGATAGTTATATTTCATAATTTGGACTTAGCACCCTACACACGGGTAACCAAGCCTATCTGTCTTAATGTGGATTATACTTAGGAGGCTTTGGCAACCTGCAAGTAAAACATTTATATTTATTCTTTAGTGGCCCTTTAAGCACAATCCCTTGCAAAAAATAATATTAGGCAATTAACAACCTAACATCTAGTCTACGATCCACATTCCTAACATTCTATTTAAAATATCACATCATAAAACAAAACGCAACTTCATACAGACACTCTCCTAACTTAAAGCAAGAAGGGGTGGCTTAGCATTTTGATGTGTGTATTTAGGCTTAATGTGGTATGTCTTAGTTAGGCTTTTGAATTATAATTTTCTAAGTTTAGAATAGTTTACGTTAATATGATGGATGGTTTCATTTTAAGTTGTTTAAAAGATTAATGACTTTTAATTTGTATTTTGTTTGTTTCATTTGATATCACTTAGTATCTAAATGTTATAAAGAGAAGGAGGAGGCGTAACCTCCTTCATCTCTACCTTAAGTTGTTTCCTAAAAGCACATTTTTACGATTTAGTTTCTTTTGAGTGAATGATTTATTAAATATTTTATTAATCCTGAGTTGAGGTTAACCTTAAAGAATCCTATTCAACTTGAAAGGCATCTTAAGATTAATATGATTGAATTACTATCACATAGAATATATTGAACCATTCCTTTTCATCACCCATAATATTCATATGATATAACATTTAGTATACATATACATGCAACATATTTTTGGCATACTTAAATGATTGATAAAAAAGAGGGTTCTCATTCTTTAATCAAATACACATACATATGTATAAAAAAATGTAAGCAAGTACGTGTCGTTGTTTAAACTAGGAAAGTGAGATAATCAAATGACCTCTTTGGGGCTACTTAAAGCCTTGTATTCTTGGGATGTCCAGACTATATATTTAATATCTTAAATATATATGAATGTATATGCAACTATAAGAATGAAAATCATGCAAATGATTATATTTTTGTTGAATTATTTATATATGTAAAGTAAAGTTCTATCCAAATTCTAATACAAATATACATAGAAATGAAACAAAATAAGTACGTGCCTTTGTTAACCAGGGAAGTCAAATGACCTCCTTAGAGCTACTTAAAGCCTCATATTCCCGGGGTGTCCAGACTATATACTTATTATCATTCAAACATATGTAAATTCAAACATGAATATAGGAAAGAAAGCACTACATTCACATGCTTAAGCTATAAATACATGCATATACATTCATAACTATTATCACTCCAAATGTTATTATCAATTTATAACTTTTGAAAAATAATTTTGAATTTATTAGTGATATAGCCACATAAATAATAAGATTAAGCCAACACATGTAATTTTACATAATTCAATTTCATTTGATTTTGAAAACATGAATGCATGATATCACATGACATACAACATTTAAGGTGATTGAAAAGGAATAACCAAACATTTCCATATAATTCATTCAACTACACTAATTCCTAAGGACAATCACATTAAATAAAATCATTTAAAGATAACCAAAGCTTCTTACTAATTTGATTTTGGATTTTGATTAAACCTAAAGAAGAGGAAACACTTGTTGTTTTTATGCCAACCACATGTTGGTGATTTTAATTTGTTCAAGGAAAGATAATTAAGTGATTTTTATAATTTGATTATGTCAAACCATTAAATAATCCATTTTATTACCCTTTCTATGCTTCTTTAATTTAATTAACCATTTAATCATGAGCCATAAATGACATGCACATGAGGAAAATAAAATTACAATTCTCCTAAAGGACCTAATGAAATTAGCTCATGATTAGAGGTTAATTAGATTAAAGAATCTAATTAAGTACTTTTATGATTTTCCCACACTTATGGGCTAATCATAATTTTCTTAAGAGTCTTTATGTTATTGAACACATAAAGAAAACCCATGATTTGAATGTTAATCATCTTAAGTGCTTATCAATTTAATTTGATTTTATTTCATTATTAATTGATTGATTAATCACTTAATTAAACCTCACATTAATTAACTCTCTTCAATGAAATTAATTTGAAAAAGTAATTAGAAAGATGTCTCAATCACTCCCCCTCATCATCTCACTATTAATCAATGATTAAAGAAGTTAAATCAATTAATTTTAACTGGTTAGAGCCTTAAATAATCATTAAATTACTTAAGAGGGTAATTAAGGTTCGAATTTCAAATTCCCCTAATTACATAGCCAATAAATCCCAAAAAAATCATGGGAGGCAAAGGTCATCCCATTAAGTCAACATGCTAAGTTTGGGATTAATTACCCAAGTAATTAGGGCTTAATTAAGCTAATTAAGGAAATAATAAAACCCTAATTAAGCCATAATTATTGTTCAAAATTAAATAAAATTATTTTTATTAAATTCTCCTCTATTTAACCTTTCCAAAATATATTTACTTGTATTTTTTGGATTTCTCTACAATTAATTATGATTCTAGGAAGTTTTAGGGAAATTAATCACATTTTAAACCCTAATTAATCCCTCATCCCGTCAGCACGACATAGGAGGTGACGTGGCAGCGCTTTCCATGTGGCGTCGTGGGATCGGCCACATAGACAATCCAATGCGGCAGCTGAGTCAGTGGTGACAAACACGCTTTCGTCCCCACCCTCTGATCTTGAATCGGATGGTGGGGATTAATTTAACGGATCTAATAGAATTAAAATCAAATTTCTAGTGGATTAACTTATGGTAATCCATTCCAATCAGGTGAAATGGATGGTGGATGATCCATCGTCTCCCGAGTGACGAAAAACAAGCACCATCCACCCTCCTTCGCTCGAGTCGAGCTCATCGGAGCTCATGAGGCATCAGGATTGACTCCAAAAGCTTCAAGGTGAAGATCTAGAGGGATCTTATGGTTGGAATAGCATGAAATCAAGATTTTCTTCACAAATGCCAAATAAAAATTGTATTTTCTATGATTTCCCAGAATTTACCTCATTGAAGCTCAGGACCGACAGTCTATTGACCGAGGTAGCTTCATCTTGAACAGATGAAGCCCTGTTAAGAAGCTTGCTCCTTGCCTCCTCGTTGGTGGCTCTGTGGACCAAACGCCACCAGAATCCTTGCCAGAGTTGGTCTTTGAAGGGTCTCTAGTGCTCAAATTGATCAGGAATCAATTCATTCTTGATCAACGGAGCTTGGTGAATGTTGAGGTAAATATAAGTAATGATTTGAGCTTATGAGTGATTGGTCAGTACTAAATTATTATGAGTTTTTATTTCTAATTAATGTTATTTTATCATTTATTTTCATATTTTCTAGTATTTTTATAGGAATTTCTCATTGAGGACAAAAATAATGAAAATCAAAGTTTCCAAGGATGGCACCTAGGTGTTGCATAATTCCCAATAATGAAATTGCAGAGATGGAGAATCCAATTATGTGGCACTGAATCATTGGTGTTGTGGTGCTACAATTGTCAATGATTTGGACCTCAAAATAGTGAGCCCAATGTTGTATAAGAGTACTGTCACGACATCAAAAGAAGCTAGAAAAAGTCTAAAATTGCAAGATAATAGAAAGTTGAGTGCTTTGGCATTGAAGAACTAGCACCATGGCATTAGATCCCTTTCATTTTAAGTAGATAGATAAAGGATAGCACTGTGATGCTAGAATCTAACATCACGGTACTATTGTGGTGTTTTAATTTAGAGTCGTAGGGACATCACGCGGATCTTAGGGGGTACTTATTGAAGTGATAGGGTATGACATTAAGGTATGATGTTCCATGTCGAAAGATGAAAAACATCACCCTATAATAGACCTAATCACCTAATAAAGACTTTTAAGATAGATGTGTCATCATATATACTAGAGATATTTCCCCTACTTTACATGGAAAAGTAAAGTAGAGTTTATTTTATGTCAGCTTCTTTAGTTTCCTAGGGAAGCAAGCTTCCATAGTTAATTATATCCTAGGAAATAGGAATTTTCTAAAAACACTCTCGATTAAAGTAGTCAATAAATATCTCTAAAGATTTCAAACCTAGAATATCAAAGAATTAGGTATTTATGGAAAGTCAAGTGGGAGAGTTCAAGTGGAAAGACGTATTTATAGATTCCAAATGAGGATAAGTAGGGAGCACTTATGATACTAGATATCCTAGTAAGTGCTCTAATCTACCCTATAGTGAGGCTTTACATATTTGAAAGAGAGAATTTATTTTTATGTAAGTTGGAATCTTTATTAGGATGCTAGGGCATATAGTCCATCAACACAAGATTATGGAAATACCTAAGAGGTGAGGACCTATACTCGTAGCCCAAAGGAACAAATAACCTCGAAACTTAAATCTAGGATGCCTTAGCATAAGCTAAAAGCATGGCCTAATTCTAATCAGAAAGGTGGGACTTAGTGGTTTACCTCCACAAGAGAGGATAAACCCATCCCGACTCTTTTGGACTTACAACTACTTGGAGTGGCCGCCAGCTAACACATCTTCTGCTTTAAAATCATGTAGGTCGGTCTTATGCAAATGCAAGATAGCTAAGTTGTTATTTAATTAGGAAGGAAGCTAGAGTCCTAAACTTATTCCCTAAGAGACTAGATCATGACTATCATGAAAAATTGATTTAAACTAATAGAAAATTTATAATCTTTATGCAATTTTTTGACACATTCATTTTGGATAGAGGCTTTGGGACAATTATGCCTACCTGCATGATGAAATAAGATTATGGGCTAAATCAGTGGGAGGAGGTATTCTCCACTACAAGGGATGCCCTCAAAGGTCAAGCATTCCCCTATCATGCAAGAATGGAGACCCTCCCTATTCAAGAGTGAAACAAGATGTTATGTATGAGGTTATAACATTCAACATTTAGCTAAGGTGTTAGATCTTTTATTTATCTTAATTATAACTTGGGCTATAAAGTGAGATTATAAGTTATATTAAAATTTTGTTATGGTTGTTAATGGCGGTAGAAAAATTAATTTTATCCTAAAGAGCATACCGTATCTAGACCACACATTCAATCATCAAGCTTCAAAAAAACCTATGAAAAATATGTCATTTCTATTGTATAATTAAACACAATAGTCAAACATTTATAAATTTCATAAAAGAGTAAGAGGTCGGTGCGGCCAGGTACTATCGTACTCCTTGAAAAAGAAAAGAATTTTGGTAGCTGAGCTCTACCCTTATACAATTCAGAATATAAAAGAATATTATAATTAAAATAAAAATAAATGTTATGAGGGACTTCATTCTTTATCTTTATTCTTCTTCTTTCTTTTGGATTAATTTTCTCCAGGCTTCACAAGGGCCTCTCAGATCTTTACCTTCTAGTCACTGCTCATCTTAAACCCCATAGCACTAATCCTAATCCTATTTGCAAAAATTACATATGTATGAAAAATAAAATCTAACTTCACCTGCAAAATAGATGTTAGCTAACAAACATACAAACCAAGCAATTATATCTCATATATTTGGGCTTAGCACTATGCACATGGGTAACAAAACCCACCTATCATAATTGGATTATGCTTAGGGGCATAAGCAACCTGCAAGTAAGAACATTTATATTTATTTATTATTTTAGCAGTCCCTTTAGCACAATCCCTTGCATAAAACATCATTAGGCTATTAACGGCCTAACATCCAATTTACGCATAAGCAATCCTAACATCCAGTCTAAATATTACATCATAAAATAAAATATAACATCATAACATACATCATCCTAACTTAGGACTAGAAGTGGTGGCATTGTATTCTAATGTGTGTACTAAGATTTGGTGTGGTATGTCTTAGTTAGGCTTTAGGATTATGATTATCTAAGTTTGGAATTATTTAAGTTAAATATTGGGGGATGTTCCAGTAGGTTGTTAAAAGTTTTGGTCAATTTTAACTTGCATTTGTCTTGGTTTCATTTGATGTCTATTTTAATATATAATTATTATAAAAAGAGAAAAGAGGTTTGACCTTCATCATCCCTATCCTAAGTTATTTATAAAGATATTTTATTATGGCTTAGGTTTCTTTTAGTGAGTGATTTATTAAACATTTTATTAATCCTAAATTTGGGTCAATCTTAAAAAAAATCCTATTCAAACATGAAAGGCATCTTAAGATTAATAGGATTGAATTACTATCATATGGAGAACATTTCATCATTTCCTTTCATCATCTATAACATGCATATCTCTTTATTTATTACTTATACATATAATATATTTTCATATTTTTGCAAACTTGATGATTCTTAATGCATGTATTTTGGTAGAAAAGAAAGATTTCAATCCTTAGTTAAGCATACATATACATGTATTAAAGATTAAGCAAGTACATGCCATTGTTAAACTAGGAAAGTGAGGTAATCTAAGACCTCCTTGGGGCTACTTAAAATCTCATATTCCTGGGATATCTAGACTATATACTTGCTAACTTCAATACACATAAACATAGACATAAGTGTAAGATGAAAATCATGAAAAGATTGTATATTAACAAATTATTTATTCATGTAAAGTAAAGTTATATCCAAATTCTAGAACATGTACACATATGAATGAAATTAAGCAAGTATGTTTGTTGTTAAACCAGGGAAGTGAGGTAATATAAGACCTCCTTAGAGCTACTTAAAGCATCGTATTCCCAGGATGTCTAGATTATATACTTACCAGATTCAAGCATATGTAAACATACACATGAATTGTGAAAAATAAAATAATCCTTTAACATATTTAAACTATTAAGAGAATGTAAATTTACTAGGATATTCATAGCCAACATTAATTTAGATTTTCGTCGTTGATTTATAATTTTGAAAATAATTTGAGATTTATTAGTGATAATAGATACACCATATAATAATATTAATGCAACATGTGCAACTTATACATACATAACCATATTCATTTGATTCTTTTATTTGAAAACATGAATACATAATACAAGTGGCATGCAAATTTGTAATAATTGAAAAGAAATAACTAAACATTGTCACATAATACATTCAATCACATTAATTCCTAAGGACAATCAAGTCAAATAATCAGTCCTTAAAATTAACCAAAGTTATTTTATGATGTTTGATTTTGGTGTTTGAATTATTAAAACTTTAAAGGGAAGAAAAGATGCATAATGTTTTCCCCATGCCACATTGGTGACTTAGTGTATTTAAGGAAAATTGATTTAAGTGAATTTTATGAATTGATTAAGTTTAAACCATTAAGTAATGAATTTAATTACCCTTTCCTAAGCCTCTTTAATTTAATTAACTACTTAATCATGAGCCTCCAATGATATGTTTATGAGAAATTAAAATTTACAATGCACCTAAAAATACCTAATGTAATTAGGCTCATGCTTAAGAGTTAATTAGATTAAGGAAGAATCTAAATTAAGTACTTATGATTTTCCCACACCTATAAGTTAACCATAAATTATTTAATGACTTTATGTTATTAAACACATAAAGGGGAAACCCATGAATTGAATTTGAATTATTTGAGCCAAAGATTAATTTGATTTGATCTTTATCTTACCATTGATTTCCCTAATTAACCCTTAATTACCAGATGTCTTAATTAACCCTCCTAAAGAAATGCATTTAGGAAAAAACTTCAGAAAGGGGTCTTAATTATTTTTCCTCACCATTCCCACTATTTACAGTGATTAATCATCATTAATTATTTACTTTTTATTGTTTAGTCATTTTAATAAATATAAACTTGATTAAGGAGGATGATTAGAATTATAATTTTAAATTATTTGAATTACATGTCCAATAAATCTCAAAAAAATTATGGAAGGCAGAGGACATCCCATGAAATTAACCCACTAAATTTGGGGTCAGTTGGCCAAGTAATTAAGCCTTAATTAGAGTAATTAGCCTAAACTTCAAACTCTAATTAATCACTATTCACTTATCAAACATTAGATATTTTATTTTTATTAAATTCTCATATATTTACCCTTTCCAAAATGGGTTTATTTATATTTTTTAAATTTTTGTACAATTAGTTATGAATTTTTAAAGTTTTGGCCATTTAATTACTTTTTTAACACTTAATTAACCTCCTAAACTATCGGTGCCATGCAGAAGCTGACGCGGCAACGCTTTCCATGTGGCACCATAGGATAGATTATTTAAAATGTCCGATGAGGCAGCTAACTCAACGACGGTGGACGTCATTTTATCCCCACTATCCGATCTCAGATCGAATGGTCGGGATTAATCCTGTGATTTCTAAAGGAATAAATCAAGAAATCTAGCAGATTAAATCATGATTATCTATTTTAATCACATGGAATAGACGATCGATGATCCGTCGTCCCTCGAGCGCTAGAAGATGGACACCGTCCACCTTCCACCACTCGACCTGAGCTCACCGGAGCTCTAGGATGGCAAGATCGACTCTAAAATGGGCGGGGAGGAGATCTAAAAAGATTATATGATGGAAATTATGTAAAATCACATTTTGTTTCATAAAATACCAACACCTAATGAGAAAATCTATAGTTTCCATATTTTTACCTCGCCCGAGCTAAAGACTGGTAGTCCGTTGACTGAGGTAGCTTTGTCCTGAAAAGATGAAGCCCTATTGAGAAGATCTCGAGCAGCCTCCTTATCAATTCTTCAGTGGACCAAGCATCACCGTAAATCTCTCTATAGTTGGTCTTGGAGTGCCTTTCGGTGATTAAATCGATGAGGGATCGATTCTTTTCAACTCACCGTAGTGAGGGGAAGGTGTGGAAAGAGTTAATTTAGATTTGAGATTTTAGTGAGGTTGAATTAATGGGGCTCTCTATTTCACTCGGTGTTTGGTCTCACCAGCGATAGAGTGCACTAGGCATTCAAAGAAGGGTCTGGGACTGCTCGGAATACTCTGGGGATGCCCTCTATGAAGTTCGAATGGATAGGGAGGAGTATACTCTCCTCCCCAAGTGAACCAAGGGCTGAGATTGGCTCAGGCTTTGGCAACCATCCAGTGGGTGAAGGTAATAGTGGACTATTGAGGTGGAGGTGCTAGAGAGACTGAGGTAGTGGCATGGACTGGCATGGGGTGTACCTCCTCCTCTAAGTGAACCAATGGGGAGCCAAGGGTGAACTCACCCTCTTATGGCCAAAGGCTGAACCCAATAGCCTTGGGTTAGGTTGGGTTAGTGGTCCACATGTCTAAGAAGGGTCAAAGGTTACTACCAAGGCATGGGGAGTGGGAGAACCCATCCAAATGGGAATTTTGTCCTATTTGGGTGGCTTGGTTCAAGGGTTTTAACCCAAACTAGGTTCACCATGGGTTGGGCCCATTTAGGCATACACTGGTTACCCAATAATGAGTCATGCCCAGTTTAGTAGGGTTTGGACTTGGTTTAGATTAGTTTGGCTCAATTTGACCCAGAGGTTGACCAATTGGTCAAATTGGGTCAAACCAAAAGTTTAGGTATGTTCAATTGATCATTTGGAATGTATTGGTTCAATTGATTTGGTTTAATTTGAAGTGGATTTAATATTTGTCTCATATGGCTCATTAAGGCCAAATGGACTAAGTTGACCAATTTGGTCAAATTGACCAAATTGGCTTGTGTGGAGGGTTGGTTTAAGTTCAATTGATCATTGAGAATGATTATAGGTGTTGGTTTGAATCAATTTATATTTGAGAAGGATTTGGTTCAATTGGAACCTTTAGGTCAATTTGGGCTAAAGGGGTCAATTGGGTTAGCTTGGCCAAATTGGGTTCAATTGAATATTGAATCATGTTCTATAATCAATTTATAAGTGATTAGTGGAATTGGTTTCAACCAATTGAAGTTGGAATGAGATTTGGCCTAATTTACCATTTAGGTCAAATAGGATCAACTTGGGTTAATTGGTCAAATAAATTGGTTTGATTCAATTGATTGCAATTGGGTTATCCAAGATGATCAACAATCATTATGGAAGCAGTTGGATGGGTAGATTCAATCCAATTTGGATTGGATTGAAGTTTGAGTCAATTTAGTCATTAGGCCACTTTGGGTCAAGTGGAGCAATTGGGTTAATTGAGTTAAATTGGTGGAATTGGGTGTTAAGAATAGTTGAATGGTGGATTTAGGGTGGATTGGTGGCCTTGATTGTAATTGATTTGGGTTTGATTAGATTTTGTCTCATTTGGACCCTTTGGGTCAAATGGGATAACTTGGTTTGATTGGATTCATTTGGTTCAATTGGTTTAATTGCAAGTATTGGCATGGTTTGAAATGATCTATTAAATGATTAGAGTGATTGAGGAAATCAGATTGGGTTTGGTTTGCTTGAATGGGTTTTGGGTTGGATCCATAGGATCATGGTGGAATTAACTTAGGTTAGGTGCTAAGTTAATTTGGCCAGGAGCTTGGATATAAAACAAAAATTTGATTGAGGTTGGTTGTGTTTAATTTATGAGAGTCTTAAAATTGGATGAGTTGATAAGCATGGGTTTTGGTTTAGGCCATAAGATAGGTAAGAACTATTTGTTCTAAGGCGTATCCTAAGTTTAGGGTATGTCTTCCTAAGTCTCTAGGCTTGGGTATAATGTTCCCTTAGTTGCTAGAAATGTCTCATAACTAGGGAAATCCAAGTGCCTAGAAACTTCCTAAGCCTAAGAGGAGGAAGGTCAATCCTCACTCTAAAAGTGAGGTCAACAACTATGACCTAACATATTTAGAGCAACTTTAGTCACCGATTTGGGGAGTTACAATAGTAGTTTTTAAACTAATTTTTAAGGTATGTGTCTATTCATTGAAGGGAGATGTGTGTCAATATAAAAAAATGTTTATTATTCATATCACGTTTTTCATATTTAATTCAGGGTAAAAAATTCAAAGCATTTTATAACTTTTTTTATAATAGCAAATTTTATTAATTTTGAGTAGTTGGATAAAAGCTTAGATGAACTTTAGATTAATAATTAACTTATTAAAATTTTTTGAATAAATACTCATTTGAATAATACTTTTTTCATTATTATATTACTTGAAAAGACACGTGCACTTGCATATATGTCATTTTAGCTGGTCAAATCTTAAATTTGCCTAACAATTAAAAACATGTGTGAACTTCAACGTCTTGTTTATTTTTTTTATTTTATTATTATTATTTTTTTCGAGTAACCCTTATCCTAGAATTATTATACTCATTTAAAGTCCTTGTCAAATTCCTTTGACATTTTCTCTTTTAATTTATTGATCTACCTAAATTTGCTGCTAGACAAAAAAATGATATCCACATGTAAGAGAAAGGTGATATAATTCTTAGAAAATTCTTTGACATTGTAATAATGATCTACATTGCATCTAATAAAGCTATTAATGCTTTAACTCATCAATTTTTCTTATTATGTTGACAAAGAGCTTGTTAAGTCCTTGCATGATTATATTTAGCTTGCAAAAAAGGTTTATTTTTGGAACTTCAAAGCCTTTTAGTTATATCAAATAGATAATCTTCTCCAAATCACCATGGAAAAAAAACTTTATTGGCATTTAATAGCTCAATATTGCTATGCTCCAAAGAAGTCTAATGACATTGACTTTAGCAATAGGAGAAAAATCAAATTAAATAAAATCTTTTCTTTTATTGAAATCTTTTTGCTACAATCCTTATTGTATATATTGTATTGCCATTATGATCTTTCATGATATTGAAATTTATTTATTTTGCAAATTTTTGTCCTTTGTTGAATTATTAATGTACAAGATTCATTTTTTTATAAGGAGCTCATCTTATCTTTGATTTTTAATTCCCACTTGTCAAAGGCTTAAATGCTTCTTAAAGATAGGTTCAGTAGCTAGCTAACAATAAATATTGTACATCTAAGGCTTTAATCTATCTGTAACTCTTTAATAGTATTTCAGAACTTAATTGTATCATAAGTGTGCTTAGCTCCATGTCTCAACTTTCTTATGAATTATTTTACTTTTCTTGCACATTCTCTCTAAAAATCTTCCAAAGTTCACCATGTTCACTTTAAGATGCTTGCTTCTAAACATTGTTAAATCTATTTTTATATATGACAACTTCATTAAATATAACATTTCTAATTCTAATAATCTATGATTGTTATCCTTTCAAAACATATAGCCCAAACCATCAACCTCATATCCAATTAAATAACATTATCTAGATTTATAATCTAGATTTTCTCCATCAATATAATCTATATGTGCATATCAAAGATAATAGAAACTTATAAATGTGAAAGGCTCTTTAGGCTGTTTAAAAGGTTTTTTGTTAATTAGATAAATAATAATGCTTATTGTCTCTGCTTGACAATCTTGCATTCAACCTCATACTTCTAGCACTATGATACAATCATATTATTGTGCCTAATAATTCTATTTTGTAGTATTCCTAAAATCATTCTCTTCATATTGATTTTATTAGGAGCACAAAACTCTTTGAACTCATTTTGTCCATCATCCTCCACCTATTCCCAACCAGTTCATTTTGTACTAGACTAAGTTTATATCAAGCTCTTGAACTTTGTAGAAGTATCAATGACAATTGTTTTATTTTTTTCTAAAAAATAACCACATACCTTCTTGGTGGAGTCACCAATAAATGAACTATCAAAGAATGCCATTAGGATGATCCTAAACATCAACATGATAAAGTCCAATTTAGTGTGTTTGGTTCTCTTCTGACTTTTAAAATATTGTACTTTACTTTTCAAATGTATAGTCATCAGAAAAATCAAAATCTAAAATATCCAAATTTGAGACCTTATCTTTTGAGCGAGAGAATGTGATACACTCAAAAGGTAAGGTCTCAAATTTGAATCTTTTGGATTTTGATTTTTGTGATTGACACACATGCGCATGCGCTTTTGATGTCATGTGTATAAATATGAGTTTTGAATTTTTGTGATACTCCTGTTATTCTATTGTTTGTAATATTCCATTTTTCCTACTATGTGCCATCACCATAGCACTTTATTTACCTAGTGAGTGTGCACCAAGAATGATGATCGATTTGTATTTTTCTTCATTAAACCATATAATAGAAAATTTTTTCTATTTAAGACTGAATGTTTTTTTCTTTTGAAGCTTCCATGTGTTCCAGTTCATGTTTTTTATTTGAACGTATATAATGCTTAAGGGCTTATTATTAGTAAGATAAGCTTTTTCAATAGTTTTCTATAGAATAATTAGGAGAAAAGATCAAAATTGTATGTGGACTTTTTTTGTCGAGAAGGAGGCAATGATGGTGCTTTAGTTCAAGATAATGTAATGTGTCCAATTTAATATCTTAACTCTTCAAATCTAATCTAAAATAGTCCCTTAACTTCTTAAATTTAATATAAAAAATTTTAATTAGGGATTATTTTAGATCATATTCAAGAAGTCAAAGGATTAAATTGAGTACTTTAGATAGCAATGACTATATAAATATTCTAGGGACTATTTTGAACATTTTTCAAATAATTAGAGATTATTAATATATAAAGTTAATACATCCTAAATCAGTTCTGCTACACCAATCACTAACTCTTCTTCCTATTTCAGATTTTACTCTTTCTTATATGGGAATTCTTAATTCATGTGCCTAGTCTTCCCACTATCAGTGCACCAATACAACCCTTAAATTGTTTTCTTCTTAGAACATTGCATTAACTGCTTTGAAATTTGAACCCCCATTTTATTATAACTCCCTTTTTAGTCTTCCTTTAGCTTCTATATTCAAAGCAAATCTTTCACTTGTTCTCCTCTTTGGAAGCCCTCGTTTTAAGATAATCTCAAATGATGAAGCAAACTTAATTTTTTGCTGAAGTTGATATCAATTGAACTCGATTGATTTGTGATAACATTGAGTTATTCAATATGTTTAGTGGCATAAGCACCTTCTGCCATCCAAGGATTAAATAATTTTCTTATTAGAAAAATACCTTATTTAATGTTAATGAATCATACATATCTAATAGAATTTTCATCACTCCAAATGTAGGCTTATTGTAGAGTATGTTGAATATATAATTTTTGACAAGTGATTGATGCACAATTCCTAATGAATCTATGTCTAAGAGATCACATTTTAGATATCTTGGGTCTATTGTTCAAAGTGTGGGTGATATAAATGGAGATGTTATTAGTAGATTTCAAGTTAGATGGTTGTAGTGGAGGAATGCTTTGAGCCTATTGCGTGATAAAAAAGTATCGCTTAGACTCAAGAAAAAATTTTATAAGATGGTGGCAATACCTGCAATGCTTTATGGCACTGAATGTTGGACAATAAAAGAGAAGCATAAAATAAGTATTGCAAACATAAGCATGCTCAGCAGATGAATGAGGGCTTTACACTTAGAGACAAAATGAGAAATGAATATATATATATATATATATATATATTGGAGAGTAGCTCTAGTGGTAGATAAGATTAAAGAGAGTCATCTTAGATGGTTTGGTCACATAAAATGTCGGTCGTTCTATTGGTCCCAGTTAGGAGATTAGATGTATTTGATTCAGCCTATGTTAAGAAAGATAGAGGCAAACATAAAAAATACTTGGTTAGGAAGTATTAATAATGACCTTAATTTATTAAGATTAATTGAGAGAATGACACTTAATAGGATACATTGGAGAAAAAGAGTTCATGTACCTAACCCCACATAGTGGGATAAAGGCCTATTGTTGTTGTTGTTGTTGTTGTTGTTGTTGCTGTTGTTGACCATTTTTTATTTTGAAGATCAGTGGATGATACTTCTTTTAGTGTGGATAGTTTTTAGTTTGTATCTCTCATAATCCAAAATATTTTCTTAATCTTCACTTTTATATACATAATTTCTATTGGTTCCAACCTTTTTCTTAGAAATCACAACTAGCTTTGATACTAGTCGATAGAAAAAAATAATTGTGAGAGCAAAAGTGGGATGAATAAAAAATAAGACAGTCAACACAAAGGCAAAACTTTCTCATTTGTTGAGATTGACTCACATACTAACCATGCTGGCACCAAAGAATATTCTACTATAATTGAGAAGACTACCTTATATTTTTTTTTTTCCCACACATTCTTTTGAAGGGAGAAGGATAATACAAAGATGAACAACAAAGTAAGAGATTCGGAATAAACATCAAAAACCTTTAGTTCTATTTCCTATTCTCACCATAAGATATTTTTTAGCACCGCCAAACTTGGTTTCGACATCATTGCACTTTTTCGGCACCACTACATGTGCCCTATGAGCACAACTCCATTTCACTACAAGTCCCACTATTCTTTCCTATAGCATTATCATACTTGCTTGTGGCATAATCTTGCTTGCATCATGTTGCTCTAGTTCACCAATATCACAAACATAAGAATCAAATAATTTTTTCTCCCTCTCCTCCCTATTTCTTCTTTGTAACTTTAAAATAACCTCTCACCCTCCCTCATCAATTTCTTATAGCCCGCTGCAACACTGCATGCCATGATGATGGATCTTTTTGGCCTTATTAAGGTAGTGAAAATCAAAAGAAAATCTGGATCTAATTTTAATTCAAAATTAATCCATAATAGTAGAATTTGCTTCAAGTATTGGAACTTATTTTTATTAAAGAAAAAAGGATAATTCATTCAATTTGTACTTCTTTATGAAACCATTTGCTTTGAATGTCGTGCTTATTTTTATTAAAGAATAAAGGAACAAAAATTGTGCTTTACCAAATTAACAATTGTAGCATTTGTTTAGATACAATTTTCTTTCTTGTTATCCTAGTTTTTTAATCTGCAAAGTTGGTGTTACACAATTATATATTTCCTATAGGTCATGATTGATATATACAACTACCAGCTATACCGTCATATTAATGCCCTTGGCTGGAAACTTGGCTGGACATAGGGAGGGGAAGAAGTTACGGATGCAGGAGGTGCTGAGGTTACTGAGCAAGGGAACTGCTCTGAGTTCACAGGCAACATCCCACATTGTTGTGACAAGAGTCCAGTTATTGTGGACTTGCTTCCAGGTGCTCCATATAATTTGCAAACTAAAAATTGTTGCAGAGGTGCAGTGCTGTACGCATTGGTTCAAGACCATTCAAATTACCATTCATCTTTCCAAATAAGTTTAGGGACTCAAGTACTGGTATTTCCTTAAATGTTAGTGACCCTGAAACCCGTAAGCCCTATAATTTAGTCTTGGTATGCCTGGATATACATGCAGAAATGCTACTGTGGTTCCCCTTACCAAGTTTCGGAGTGACGGAGGCTGTCACAAAACTCAAGCCCGTTGTAAGTGAACATTCATGGTCTTCTTTCAGTCTATAACAATTTTTGTTTGTTGAGTGTCATGTCTAAATTGGCTTTGCCATGGAATTGAAGTTTATCTTGCTGTATATAACCTAATCTATTTTGTACAAAAGGGAATTCTTTTTTGCCAATTATGTGCTTGTCCTTCTATTTTCTTGCGAGTTATCACTTCTATATGAAAGGTTTAAAAACTTGTGGTATATGAGATTTGTATCCACACCATGTTTGAGAAACTGTACAGTTTAAGCATCCAGGCTACACCATGTTTCTTATATCACTCACCGTCTTAACCACTTGTACCATTAATAATGAGGCATGTATTTGCTGCAACTGGACCTCAACCATGGACATGCTCAGTAATATAACTAGTCGTATGCTAAAGCCAAGACTTTCATGTCCAATTTTATTTTATTTGACTTGTAAACTCGATCATGTGATAGCTGGATGATTTTCATGTCATTATTCCCATTTGTTTCATCATAAAATGCATCTTAAGCTGCATTAGGGGTGTCTTTGATTGGTTTAATTAATTCTTTTCACTGAATAAACAACTTAACCAATTGTTTTCGGGGCTATCAACTTGTAAACCGAACTGAACTTCAAACAAAAACTGATACAACACTGCTTAAAATTCATCATCACTTAGGTTTATTGAAAACTGAATTGCTCATGTTGCGTTTATTTCTGATTGACCTGTAATTTAAAATTCAGATTTGGATGATGAATAGCAATCTGGAATCCATATTTGGTTTTCTTTTGTTATTTTTCATTGATAGTTTTAGCAAAGTAATGCAGATCAGTATTACTGTTATTATAAGGTGTGGTTAAGTTCTAAGAAACTTACGTTTTCATGGCACAATGTAGTCGACACATAATACCATTATTTCTGAAGTTCCTTTCACAATCAACAAGGGATCCTATACACACTCTGGCTTCCAAATTTCATGACTTCAAATTTTCCATCATCATGCCATGCTTTGTACTCAGACTATACTTCTCTTCAAGCATGATTCAAATGTAGCTTTATCTTTTTCCTGGACAACATTGTGTAGTGACATGGTTACTGAGCTATTCATATTCCCAGTTCAAAGAATCTCAAGCACCCAAGTGCTGTGTGTGTTTTTCTACTTTCTACGACGACACCATAGTTCCATGCCTACTTGTAGCTGTGGCTATCATGGATCACCAGAAGCACCAAAATGTGCCAAGTTAGCTTCCCAGAAAACCATTTTTTCCATATGAAAACTGTAGTTGGAATCAATTTAGTCTATCTTTCCTTGTTTCAGGGATGGTCAAATGCCGACATTTTTGCAATTTCCTCAAGCTGATGATGATCTTGTACCTGATGTCGTTACGTGTAGAAGACATATGTGCCCAATCAGGATACACTGGCATCTGAAGGTCAGTTATAAGGAGTATTTGGAGTGTTAAAGTGACTATCAATAACCTCGACACGCTGAAGAACTACAGTGACTGAACTCTAGTGGTGCAGCACCCCAATCTGGGAAGCTTAACGCAAGTCTTCAGTTTCAATTATAAGCCTCTCATCCAATATGGCAATCTACGTATGCCTCAACTTTCAATCCAGTTGAAGTTCAGGCTTGTAGTTTTTTCTCATCTTTGTTTCTCACTAAGCTCCTATGCCTGTTTGAACCTGCTTAGATCTTTATGTCATTATTTATTTGGTAAAAGTAGTTTTCTAGTTCGTGCTTCAGGTGCATGTAATTTGATCCATTTGAAATGTGTCACCCAATCTAATAATAATTTATCATTTCAAGTGCTTCAATAAGTGATTATTAATGGCTTCTTGAAACTACCACAGATGACTTGTTTATGCACACTAAACTGCTAAACTCATATAATAATGATGCTGACTGGCCTACTTAAGCATTTCATTCTATTGTTTCTTCATATTATTGCATTTTGGAACATTTTCTGCAGATGACACAGCAGTGTTCTGGGGAATTAAGTATTATAATGACATGCTGCTGACAAGGTGAGTTTGGGAACGTGCAGACTGAAATATTGCTTAAAAAGGACTCTGATACAACTCTTTTTCTGTAATTTGATCTGATACAGAGAGGCTTGCGTGAATATTTCTGTTTGAGTTAATTCTGGTTCTGTTTACTGTTCCAATTGGGTTCGGTGGGGTGTGATTTGAGTCAAGACGATGAGTTAAACCCTTTCCATTGAGTTAACCCGGCTGAGTTAATAGGCTAATCTGTGGCGGGTGTTATCGATCCAGAATCTAGCTATTTCTCGCCGATGGGCTCACTTGGATTGAGTTCTTCTTATAATCTTGCGTTGGATCCGTGATTAATCCCCGCCTTGGATTCGTGTTTTGATCACGGTTTCTCTTCCTTCAGGGTGAGTGGATTAGATGGTTGCATCTTATCGGCGGATATGTCTTTGAATAAGGAGCTTGGATGAGTTTGAGTGGAAAGATGTCAAGATCGCGCCTATTCAATTATCGATTTGAATCCAGTAAACCCTAATTCATTTGCTTCCTGCGTGTGCTCGTTGTCTGCTAGGGTTCCTGAGGGGAGATCGGCGGGAGAGGAGAAGATCACCATGATCATCCAAGGAAGATCCACCGTAGAATATGAGGATGTCGAACAGCTTGAGACAAAATTGGAGGAGCTCGGGGAATTTGCTGTTGGGGTTTTCCTGGTTTCCACCGTGAGAATTGAGTCAGGAAGAGAAAAGACTAGAAGAAGAGAAGACTGAGAAGTTAGAACAGATGAGTTCTTGAGATAATTCTTCAACCCTTTCTTTGATTTGCCTCTATTTATAGTTGGTCCGCTTCTTCTAGAATGTTCTTGTTGGTCAGAACAATTTCTTAGAGTCTTGCCTGTGTAGTTACTTAGATATCTTGATGTTATTATTCTGTAGCTCAGATATCATGCGGGTGTTTCTTCTTGAGTTCTTGATCTTGTGTCCTTCCTCATCATCCTCCTTGGATTGGATTTAATATTATGCAAGCCTTGTATATTGAGCATGTCTTGAGATCCTCTGTTGTAAAAGCTGATTTTATTTATTTATTTACCTGTTTATTTGTTCTCTTATTGTGGAACTTCTTCATATCTCTGTTATAATGGTTTGGGAATGTTGGTGTTTCTTTAGCTTGCTTTGATTCTTTTGTCTCTGTTGATGGCTTGGGGATATGTGTTCATATCAGACTCCGGTGTTTTCACGTTTCAGGGAGCATGGCCATTTCCGAGGATGATATCTTTCAGTGGCCAAGAATGCGTCATGCCGAGGCCGGATGAATATCCTTCCTTGCCACATGGCAGCACTGCCTCGCTGCCTCCTGATCACCACCTCCCCCTCGGATTGGCTCTGTTGATATCCTTCACAGCATCTCTATTGTTTCTAGTGATCTAGGCAAACATTCATTAGTACTTTTTTTTTTTTTTTGGGATTCAGATTGTTTTGGTTCTGTCAAGCCTATTGAAAATCAGGAGTGAGATGGTTCTTGTGTAGTAAACTGTTTCGCTGTCTGGTTCTTAAGCGTACATGGTTTTGTGAAGATTTTGTTTTACCATAGAAAACAACTTTTTTTTAAGAGGGACATTTACATACATAGCGCATAGCTCTTATATATTTACATATTTAACTCCTAAATTTTGATATTTACATTCATAACACTCAAATCTTTAAACATCACACCAACCATTCCACTATTATTAGCTTTTTAAAAGTAAAAATATCTTTTCATGCTTAGAAAAAGTATTATATATATATATATATATAGAAATTATGTGATATGTATATAAATCTTCACTTTTTTTACATTCTTTTCATGATGATAATATCCGGGAGGCAGTTTGTGGTTTTTTTTTTTTTTTTTTGGCCTAATATTTCTTCTGAAAGGTTATGGTTGAAGTAATCTTTTTTATGTTTTCATGCCTTGTGAATTGTGAGGCATATCCTTTGACAATCGGTGCTTGTATCAAGCAACCTGCAAACCTTCACGTTAGTTTGTTCTACTTTTTACTTTCAATAGTTTGTTTTATGATTGTCCACTTTGACTTAGTCATTGGGTGTTTTAGCTCCAACCATAAGAACATTGGATCATGGCTTAGTGAATATAAATGTTATATTTAATGTTGAAAAATATCTAATTTTGTAAGATGTTATATTTAATGAAAAAACTATTATTTTTGTGGAGCTGATTTTATCTCTTAACCCCCATCCTTTGTGCTGGTTGAGCTCAATGGAGAGCTCGTTGGGCAGTGCCACCAAGAAATTTTTCTGTTGAGAAGCAACGCCTCGATGTTGGAGAAACAGCACGACGTTAGAACAGGATATCTTGGCTTCAAGAATAGAGGAGGCCACACGACGTTGGATTTGTTCTAAGGAGACAGAGAGGACAGCATCTCGGCGACAACATTAGGGCACCAAAAGCAGAATGGCGGAGAGTTTAGAGCCTTGACACTGTTATGCAGTGTTGCTACACTCGAACCCAAAAAGCTCTGAGGATAAGCGTTACTGATGTCAAAGAGTCTGGAGCTTTCATATTTAAGCATTTCTTTTGCAGTTTTTGTATATTTTCTCTATTTTCTCTTGTGTGTGAGAGTGAAGAGTGTGTCTTAGAGTGACTGAAGAATGGAGAGGCTTTAGATAAGTGTAATCTATAATATTCTTCTCGATTTTTCTTTCATAGTGAATTTTATGGTGGTGTGGCTCCATGGTTCTTTTCCATTCTGGTATTTCTTTACGTTAGATATGCCTTCTGTGTGATTTCTTTTACTTTAATTTCATTTGTTTCATGTATACTCTGAAACACTCAAACTGGTTTTTCGTTCATACTCTATAATTGATATATTCCAACAACAACAACTAGTATCAGAGCCTTGAAGTTTTGAAGGTTTAGTTTGAGTGGAGCAATGATCGATAATTCAAAGTTTAAGATTGAGAAGTCCTATTAGAGAACTTTGCTTTCTGGAAGGAGGAATGTTGTACCAAAAAAAGCTGTATTTTCCATTGGATGGGTTGCCAAGAAACTGAAATTGATGTCTATGAAAGAATAGAAAGTCCTCGATCGAACGACGCTAGGTTTGATTCGACTCCCACTGTCTACATATGTTGCTATCAATATTGTAAATGAAAATATTACTGTGGATCTTATGGCTACACTGACGAGAATGTATGAGAAGCTATCGTCTTCAAATAAAGTATTCTTGATGAAGAGGC
The DNA here is from genome assembly GCA_021442155.1 of Cymbidium sinense. NCBI lineage: Eukaryota > Viridiplantae > Streptophyta > Magnoliopsida > Asparagales > Orchidaceae > Cymbidium > Cymbidium sinense. Next base: position 47,318,526 of record CM038223.1, read on the forward strand.
TCTTAGTCTAGTTGTTGAACATCTAAATAACTTCAACACTATGACAAAGCAATTGTACTCGATTAGCATCATGTTCGATGATGAGGTAAGGGCATTGTTACATCTATCTTCATTGCCTGACAGTTGGGATGAATCAGTCACGATGATGAGCAACTCTTCGGCAACATGAAGTTGAACTTCGATGATATAGTTGGGTTGGTGCTGAATGAAGAGGTCTAGAAAAAGGCAAGCATAGAGAATTCAAATGTTGCCTTGAATGTTGAAGGCGAGGAAGAAGTTCAAGTAAGAACTCAAGTAGAAGTAGGTCTAAGTCAAGGAGAGGAAAATCCAAGCTTGTAAGAGAATAGGGCAAGGTGGAGTGATAGAATTGTGAAAAAAAAGGGTCACTTCCAGGAGTGTAAGGCTCCTAAGAAACCAAGTGGTGGCTGATAAGACAAGGGACACACTATAAATATTTTCACAGAAGAAGCTCAAGGTGATTCTCTAATATTAACCCTGGATGGAACTGAGTGTGGCTAGTTGACTTAGGTTCCTCTTTTCATGCGTGTCCCAACAAAGAGGTGTTTAGAAATTACACCCAATGAGATCTAAGGAAGGTGTACTTAGGGGATAACAAGGCTAGCAACATCATAAGCAAATGTGATGTGGATATCAAACTTAAGAATTGATCTATCTGGAAGCTGAAGGATGTCAGACATGTTCCATGCTTGAAGAGGAATCTGATCTTAATGAGCCAGTTAGCATAGTCTGGGTTTGTGATTACCTACATAGGGGACTCATGGAAGGTAACTAAGGGTGCTTTGGTGATGGCTCAAGGGATGTTGTACTTAATCGATCAAGAGTCAGAGTTCATAGGAGTTGCTAGAAAAGATCAAATGCAGGCTTGTGACATAGGCCATATGAGTGAAAGAGGCATGAAGTCTTTACTTTCTAAAAACAAGCTTCAAAATTTAAAATCTATGGATCTAAATTTTTGTGAAGATTGTGTGTTGGCAGCATGAGCTTCTCGAAAAGTGGTGTAAAACTAAGGCCAAAGAAATTAAAATTATTACACATAGATATATAGGGTCCCACTCTAGTTCAATTTATTGGTGGATCATTATATTTTGTTATATTTACTGACAATCATATCAGGAAGATATGGATATACTTCTTGAAACACAAATTTAACGTGTTTAAAGTTTTCAAAAAGTGGCAGGCTCTTGCAGAAAATGAGACTGGGCGGAAAGTAAAATGTCTCAAATCAGATAATAATGACAAATATTATGATAGAAGGTTCAAGGATTACTATCAAATGGCATCAGATGGGAATTCACTATACTTGGAACACCGCGGTAAAATAGTGTGGTTAAACACATGAATAAAACTATCACTGAGCGTGCTAGGAGCATGAAGTTACATGATGGGTTTCCCAAGAAATTATACGTAGAAGCAACTAATACTATTGTGTATCTAATCAACGAAGTCCTTTAATACCATTGAATGAAGGCATGCTAGAAGAATCGTGGAGTGGCAAAAAATATCTTTATCTCACTTAAGAGTATTTGGTTGTTCTTCACATGTTCATGCCAAGCAGAATCAAGGAGAAAACTAGATCAAAAGTCTTTGAAGTGTACATTCATTTGATACTGCTCAAATGAATTTGGGTATAAATTCTAGGATTGTCAGAATCAGAATTTCATTAAGAGTGGGACATCACATTCAATGAGAAGTAAATGTATAAAGATAGAAATGTGACTCAGTGCAATCCTTCAATTACTCTAGAAGAATCATCTATATACTTTGAGATAGAAGGTGAAGATGTATAGGAGAATACTCAGTGTACCTCAAACATGAAGCAGAGCAAGAACACATGACGAGAATTCCATATGCTTCAATAGTTTGGAGCCTAATGTACGTCATGATATGTATTAGACTGGATATTATATATGTAGTGGGAGTGGTCAATAAGTGTATGAGTAATTCTGATAAACATCATTGAGAGAAGTGAAGTGGATTCTTAGATACCTAAAGGGAACGGTCAAGAGGGCGTTATGCTTTGGAGGTGCATGAATTGAACTTCAAGGCTATGTATATTCAGACTTAACAGAGATATGGATGGGAGAAGGAGTACAATAGGATATATCTTTACCTTAAGAAGCACAACAGTCAGTTGGGTTTCCAATTTGCAGAAGATATCTGCACTCTCAACCACAGAAATTGAGTACGTTACTATGACTGAGGCTAGTAAGGAGATGATTTGACTACAAAGTATTTTGGCAAAGTTAGGCAATAGAAAAGGAAATAGTAGGCTTCATAGTAATATGAGTGTTATTCATTTAGCCAGAAATAGTAAATTCATGCCATGACAAAGCATATACAACTAAGGTAATATTTCATTTGTACACTTCTAGAAAATGAGCAGTTATCTTTGGAGAAGATACACACTGCTGAAAATCCTACAGACATGTTGACCAATGTTGTAACTCTGGAAGAAATTGAATTTTTGCTTAGTTTTAGTTGGAGTTCAGGAAGGCTAAAGCAGGGGTGAGCCACACCACAGCTTGGACTATGATGGATGTTATGGATATAAAAGGAGTAGGATTGATTGTAATAAGTCTACAAGTGGAGATTGTATTTTATGAAGCTTGATTTTATCTATTAACCCCTCTCCTTCGCATTGGTTGAGAGGGTTCGGGGGTGCCGAAGAAATTTTTCTGGTGAGTTGTGCCTCAGCTTTGAAGAAACAACACTTTGATGCTAGAATAGGATATCTTGGCTTCAAGAATAGAGAAGGCAACAACACCTTGGTGCCAGAAGGACAGCACCACGATGCTAGATTTGCACTAGAGAGATAGAGATGACAAATCTTCAGCACTGCAGGAGGCAGTGCATAAACATTACAATCAGAGCACCAAAGGCAAAATGATAGAGAGGCTAATGCCTTGACGTTGCTCTGCAATTCCATGGCACTCAAACCTATGCAAAAAAGCCTGGCAGATAGCCGTACAAGCACCTAAATGCTAGGGTCACGGCGCTGTAACGCTACGAATCGGAAGACTTCATATTTAAGTAGTTTTTCTGTTTCTCTTGTATGTGAGAGAGAAGAGTGTGTCTTAGAGTGATTGAAATGTGGAGAGGCTCGAGATAAGTATAATATGTACTATTTTTTCTCTATTTTTCTTTTATAGTGAAATTTTTAGTGGTGTGTAGGGGTGTAAGTGAGTCAAGCTAACTCGCAAGCCAAGCTTAACAAGCCACGAGCTCGAGCTAGAGCTCATAAACAAATTTGAAAATTTTCCGAGCCTAGTTTGACTCGGCTCAGTAGTTTATCGAGCTCGCTGATTTCCATACTAGCGAACTATAATTATCATATATCACGTTATCGATTTAATAATTTATTGAGCTTTTTAAACGAGCTTGAGCATTCGAGTCGAGCTCGAGCTTGACTTTTTTTAAATCGAGTCGAGCTTGAGCCTGGTAATTGAGCTCGAGTCGAGCTCGAGTTCGATCTCGAGCTTAACATGGTTTAAACAAGTTTAACTCGATTAAGTCAAAACTCGACTCGGCTCGACTCGTTTACATCCCTACATCCCTAGTAGTGTGGCTCCGTGATTTTTTCCAGTTCTATTAATTTTCTATGTTAAATCTAGTATTTTATGTATGATATCTTTTACTTTGATTTCATTTATTCCGTGTATATTCTGAAACTCTCGAACTAATTTTTCGCGCGTACTCTGTGATTGATCTCTTCTAATAACAACAAAAACAATTCTTCTTTTATCAAATTTATATTTGGGGAGAGAACAATCAAATGGAAGATCAATATAAAGAACTTGATTTTTTTTTCTTCAAAAAGATAGTGTACAAGGTAGCTTTCAAAAAAATTATTTTTCTTATAATAATTCTATAATTATTTTTACAAAGTAATTATAATCACTCAAAAATATCATAAGATCAACACTTATGTTATTATTCTAGTTAAACTTTATGTGCAAAAAGCATGATGTTCATCCAAGCTCTCTTGCAAGTGTTCATACATCTTCTAATAATGATTTTGATCAACCTATTACTGTAGAAAAAAGCATTAAAATAAAATGTTTATGCCCCTTAATGGATACACACTTTTGAGAACTTCTCTCATATAAAGTTTTTCTTATAATTATTAATATTACACATAAATTCTCTTTGAGATATTAGGAAATAATATTTAAAGAAAATCAAAGAGATGAATGCCTTTGAAAAAAAAAAAAACACACTTGTGAGGTTATTAGGTTAAAGAAAAAGAGATTATAAAATGCAATTTTTTTCAATGGGAGACTAAAAGATGTAAAACTAAGTTAGGATAAGAACATACCTAATCCTATGAAACAAATTATGTGGAAGCATTTGCTCTAATTGTCAAAAAAAAATATATTCATATCATGATCTCATTGGTTGTTAACTTTGGATGATCCATGCAACAATACATAATGATATGAAACAAGTTTTTATGAATTTCTCATCATAATCCAACTTCTCTTTTTCCAAAAAAATATTATGCTAGTTAAAGAATCTATAAGCACATGATTTAGAATATTCAAAATCATCAAGTTGGAAATGAGATATAATCGAAGCCAAGGAAATCATATAATCTTTAGAAAACATAAGTGTAGGGATGATGATAATTTTTATTGTATATATTGATGTATAATTGTAGTAGTTGATGATAAAAAAATGAATCACATTGGAAAAACTCAATGCAAAACTCAAGATTAAAGAACTCAAAAAGCTTAAACATTTGGCATTAATGGCACTGATAAATGACCCAGCACGACAACTCAACACGAACTATGCTTAGAAAAATTGGGATTAACATGATTAATTTTTTAGCCAGGTTCTAATCTAAATGTTGAACATTTAATTTTAAATGATACTGATGAAGTAAGATTATTGGTGGATAGATGATCAATTTTAGGCCATTAAACATCACTCAAAAGAAATTAAAAATAAAAGAAAAAGAAAATAACTTGTGATCTTAAGATAAAGTGCTCAAAGGGTCTCTACACTTATGTAGTAAAAAAAAATTATAAGACCTGAAGATTAAATAGAAAGAAACTATATAAGTATATATATTGTAAAAACAAGTTTGCAAATAAAGGTACAGAGAATTATAAATAAGACTTTATTTTTCACCCACATAAATCCAAACTTCGTTATATGAAAAACCACCATGCATGAATTTCTAGTCGATTACCCTTCATATCTCATCTCTTAAGTCCAAGTAAAAGTAACAGCATGCCAACATAGTAAAATCTAAATGCATATCTGATGAACTGCAGCTTCCACTCATTCCAGGGAGGGTATCTAAATGAGAATTCTATGAGAAAGCTTCTTCTCAATATGGATTTTCCATGGCTGAACTCGTCAAAGGAGAACTTGCCGTGATATTTTCCAATGCCGCTCTCACCGATTCCCCCAAAGGGCAGTGAATCTAGTGCAAACTGTCACAAATGTGCATCAAGTTTTTTTTTCTTAATGATCAATAAAAAAAATTTTAAAATGATTCAGCTGCAAAGATATTGAAAGGTTTAAGGTTGCTTGATTACTTGTATGATTGTATCATTAAAAGTAACGCTTCCTGATGATGTTTCTTCGATGACTCTCCTCTTTAACTTCTCATCAATTGTAAAGGCGTAAATAACAAGGGGCTTTGGCCTTGCCTTCAAAAATTCAATGCTATCTTCAATCTTCTTTAGCTGTTAATAAGATGAATAACTGTGTAAATATTAAATGATTTTTACGGGCTATTTGGTGTAGATTTTTTTGTATGTAATATTGTGTTTTGCCTTCTAAGAATGCAATGTGTTTAGCATGGCATCATCTTCTGTATTGAAGTATGATTGTTTGAATGATTTTAGATAGAGATAAAATCGGATGCTATCTAATCTCAATAACTAAAAAGTGAGAGAAACAAAGGCCATAATCACCATTAATCATTTTAGATAACAATATATTATTTAAGTAAGATGGTATTAAGAGGTGGTTTGATTTAATGTTATCTTGGTAGCATTATTATTTAGATGACATTAAAGGCTATTTGGTTTGGTGCTGTCTTTGAAATTAAGGTAATGCAAATAACACTAGTAATTAAGATTAAGGCAAGCTAGAATCTAGATATTGACTAAACTGATCATTTCTTAGAATATCTCAATTTTCATAGCTAATAGATATGAAAAGGATTAAAAAGATTATAATCACTATCAATTATTCCATTGCAAACACTTTGCAATTTGAAAATAACCATATCATCTATACAACTCAATTATCTAGATAATGCTATTATTATTATATCATTTAATCAACAACTCCTATATCAAACACAGTGTATTTAACCACTAAAACCATTGCAAAAATAATGCTAATATCCAAAAATAACAGTGTTTAGACAACACTGAATCATAGAAGGCCTAGATTTATCTTTAAATAACAATTAATATCTTACTGTGATTATAGGAAGTAGTGGTCCGAAAATCTCCTCCGTCATAATCTCAGAATCTAAAGGGGGATTTAGCAAAACGGTGGGCTCAATAAACCTGCAATAATTAATGTGTAATCATCATCATCTTAGTAAAAAAAATCTTGGCAAATGGGAAAGCTAAAGAAAAGGAAAAGTTTAAAACATTACAGTCTTTCAACATTGGAGGAACCACCATACACAATAGAAGCAGCAACAGATGAGTCGTTGAGTAAGTTTCTTAGTCTTTCAAAATGTTGCTTGTGAGCAATCCTTGCCATGCTCTCAGGTTCATTGTACAATTTCTTGATCTTTTCCTTAAGTAAATCAACCTACAAGATGAAACAATGAGAAAAAAAAAAAAAAGAGATCAATGCGTCTGCATATCATAAAAGCAATTATAATTGAATCCTTATTCCATCTTTTAGAATGATTTCAAGCCAAATTCTTTTCAGTTAAAGAAGCACAACACTCTGCTGCATTAAAATGATCCTTATAAACTTTGGTTGTACACTTGAAGGATGGATAGAAATATTTTCTTTTCTGGACATACTTGTAGAACTATTAATGCATTTGAAGCACTGAGTTTAATCTCATATTGGTTATATAAATATTTTAAGAAAAATTGGAGTATGAATATCACATGGTTGGAATATTAAAATGAGTTTGATCATGGTGTGTCAAGCCTACTATTTAGATATTTGATCCAATGATTTCATTAGAATTGAGTGGTTTATTGGATATGTGGGTATTATGAGTCTTTCGTGTTTGTGCCATATTGTGTTCATGAAGTAACTCCAACGACAATTCCACATGATTGAGTTGACTCTTGGTGTATATCACTTGGTGATCTTTAAAACTTTTATTTGAAGAGTGATGATGAATATGAAGAGCTCACATGATGGGGATTATTAAGACATGTGAAAATATTGAGTTTAATACATGTCAAATATGCAAAAAAGATGTTTCCATATAAATACCAAGTGATGGACTCTCACTTATAGGCTTAAACATTTGAATTGAAAATGAATTTGACCATGGGTATATCAGGCCTATGTTTGATCCTCCTTTGTTCCATTCATCCTAATAAGAACATATTATGAGCCTCCAATTTTCATTGAAATTAACTTAATAGTTTTCTTAATAATTACCTACTATGTAAATAATGCAAGTGATAATAACTCTTACAGTATTTGCACTGACAAACAAAAAGTACAACTAAAATACTAGTATGCATTTGAAATATGATTGGATAATCATTAGAAATTATAAATTACATAGTTTTCATTCAGCAGATTAATTGAAACTTTTCATTGAATGCAGTACAATATTTTCCATAGTGAAGTATTACCAAAAAGGGAGCAAATTTCTCTTCCACGAGCAAATAATCAATTGATATGCATGCTTGGCCACTACAAAGACCCCACTTTGCTCCAGCCACTCTATTTATGGTTACCTATGCATCAAAAAGAGGAGAAACAAAATATTATAAGATAGCATGACCAAAATAAATAAAAAAGCATGATTTTTCATGAAATTAAGAAAGAATGATCTATACTATTATCACACTATTTTCACTCCTACCATACGATCTCTACTGTATGCTATTTGAGCTGCAATATCTCAATCATCGCAACATGAGGTGGAGTAGGGTGTGGCAGCAGTAGTCTAGCTCAATCAAAAAGTCAAAGATGGTCATCCATCATTTTAGGATGGAAAATCTATCATTCTTATCATTAGTCTTGTCATAGTTATTAGAGATTGACATTATGAACTCTCATTTTTCATTAATTCCAATTAAGCATTACCTCAACATCTTCATCCATATAAGTTTAGGTCTCTATCAAATTTTCTTCATAAATACTGGAGGTGTGCATTATTTGGTTTTAACCAAAAAACCAAACCCATCCAAAGTTTTTGAATAATTTGGTTCGGTTTTGAACTTAGTAATTTGGATTTTGGTTTTAATTAATGAAAACTTTGGTTTTCGGTTTTTGGATCGGTTTGTTAAATAAAATTTTAGATGGAACCAAATAAACCGAAATAATTATATGTAATATAATATTATTAATTTATGTATAATAGACTTCTATTATACACTTATTTTATTTATTTTGAATACTTAGTAGTAGCTTTTGACATTATCTAATTTTTTAAATATTTTGGTCTCATAATATGGTAATATGGTTTAAAACTTCAGTTCAAAATATCGTTCAAGTAAAAATTAGTTTTAAATATTTTTAGCACATGAAGTAGTTAATTGTATTTTAATTATATTTATATTATTTTGTTTATAGCTTGTTCATTATCATATAAAAAATTATGCAAATAATTTTTAAATGTAATACTTTATCCAAACCAAAATATACAAATTATTATTCAGTTTGTTTAGTTTTGCATTTTATTTGATCGATTTGGTTCAATATTTTTAGAAATCCAAATTAATTTATGTATAATAGACTTATCTATTATACACTTAGTTTTATTTATTTTTGAATACTTAGTAGATGCTTTTTTGGAGGACCATTATCTAATTTTTCAAAATATTTTGGTCTCATAATATGATAATATGATTCCATCAACTTCTAAGTTCAAAATATCGTTCAGGTAAGTAAAAATTAGTTTTAAATATTTTTAGCACATGAAGTAGTTAATTGTATTTTGATTATATTTATATTATTTTGTTTATAGCTTTGCTCATTATACAATAAAAAATTATGCAAATAATTTTTAAATGTAGCCAACTTCGGTTTATCCAAAACCAAACCAAAATAAGCAACCAAATTATTATTGATTTGTTTGGTTTTGCATTTTATTTGGTCAATTTGGTTTATTTTTAGAAATCCAAGTCGGTTTTAAAATTTATCATCAATCCATCCAAATCAAAGCAACCTAAATACTTGACACTAATTTTATCAACTCAACTAACAGACATATTTTCTATCCTTTGTTGCCAAGTTTAAACCATTTAAGTCTATTATCTTCCACCTTATCTTCAATAAATATCACTCTAGCATTTACTTTAGCATGATCATAAATTAATTATCCTTTCTAATTTAGCCACACATTCATCATAATATTCACATTTTTACTACATTCAACTTAGGTATCAATAAATAAAAAAACTTAGATATTAATAACTTTTCATAGGTCAACATTTGGATCCATACAATATAGTTGACCTAAATGTGATTTTATTAAATTTACATTTATGTCTCCATGATAATTTCTTATTATAAAACTCCCAAGGCACTTAATTATTTTAGCCATCCAATCTTGAATTTAAAAGTTATATAATCATCCACCTCTATTTTTCTTTATAGTAAAGCCAAGATCATAAAGGTCTCAGCTTATACTCTAATAACATTGAATAATAATTATTAATATTATGCTCACAAAAATTATACAACATATGAATCAGTATTAATCACTACTTCTAAGCATTTTATTTAATTATCTTTTAAGTAATTTCAATGAATATTTTGCCAATTAGAACTAATCTATAAAAAAAATATACACAAAGATCCTTGTCTTGAGTATTTATAAGCATCTACATACCAATGATAAAAGATATGAATTTGTAGGATCCAGAAATTCACACTTAGCCTCTCAATGAAAGAGAGTAATATATTTATGCTAAGTGAAATTTGTAGAAGGATGATGATTTTTGGTGTAGGTAAATAATACATTACCCAGAGATTTCACCTTTATTTGGCGAGGGCTTTAGATTTGGTTATAAGTTTCTTATAGGGGCAAGCACTTATAATTAATTACCCTTCTCAATGATGGTTAGAAAGGACTTCTGATTAAGGTTAATCATTAGGTCGCATTTCTCAACATATAATAGCAACAACTAAAGTTGAATTTAATAAAATTTATCATTTTCTATGCTTAAAGCACATAGTTGTGAAAATGATGACACGTCCGATCAAGATCCCATGGTTACATCATCTCTAGCTATCATAGTCCCTTGTCCACTAAGAAGATGTGGTCGACCCAACCTAACCGAAGGATCTTTATTGGCAGTTATAGGTTGTTTTGTCTAAGGAGATTTTATAGAATATGATTGATATTTGTCTAAGGGGACAATTTTATGTCCACCCTAGCTGACAGAGGCTTCACACCCTATTAGGTATACCTTAATTCATAATTCAAAAAAGTAGAAAAACATTGATGAGCATATGAGCTACAGCCGTGATCGTATTATACTGGAGTTTATTGACCAAACCACTGTTAGAATGCTCTAATCTCAATCTCTTCATATGTGGAGCCTACTAGCTAAACTATAGATAGAAGACATAAGCCACGTCCTTACTAGTGCAAAATATTTGAAATGTGAATGTAATAGTATATTTAACATGACTTGGCTCCTTTGTGAGCATAAGTTAACGTTAAATTTATCACCCTTAATAGATAGTTTTGAAAAATGGATGAATGAATTTTATTTTAAGTTCTTTTTTCATGATGAGTTTTTGTTAGATCAAATTTTTTTTTTTTTTTGAAATTTTCTTGAATATTTGATTATTGATTGAGATTTGACTTTAAGATGACTTATGATAGCAATAAACTCCAATTGAAATTTATAATCAATCGACCATCATTGGAGTGTGGATTATTTGAGCATCAACACTATGATTTGATTAATTGAATCTATATGTACTAGACATTGCTAACTCTATTCAATTACAAACGGAGATAAGGCATTATATTTGCATATGATTAATCAATTTTGAAATCACATTATATCATAGTCCTATCAATTATATGATTAATCTATATGCACTAGAAATTTAATTTTGATTTAGTAATCCCACTTTTGTAACTATGTTTTGCTCTCATGTCTTGAAATATGTTATAGCTATTGCAACATTATAAGCTACAACACAATGAAGTACAATTTCTCCCATTGCATTTGTGTCTCCCATTCCATAGTCACCCAAAGGTTTTTTAATAGCCCATCCTACTAAAACCTATTGGTAATTTAAATCACCATCAATAACTATCCTTTTTGAATAGTTGTATAATCCAAGTGGAGGAAGCACAAGCATTGACCAACAATAATATTCTCATTTATAATTATCTTAATATTAATCATCCAATCAATAATTTCATCTTTCAACTCTTTATTTACTACCATTCCTACTATAACTTTTTCAACCCTTTGCATCATGTGCAAACTTATAACAATTGTAGTCTTAAAGATTTTTTTTTTTTGCATTTCATTTTTCTAGTTAAACTAGAGATATTTACTCTTGTTATTGGAATGTTCACTAGTTCTCTAGTCTTCCCATTCAAATCTCACATATGCATGTAAAAAAACTAATCATAGATTAAAACTTAGTTAACCAACATTTATTTTTTCCACAACCAGTTTAACTTATGATGTATCATTTAACATAGCATCCAAGCCTACCTTTTTATCTTTCATTACAATTGAGTTCAGTTATAGTGTATAACCTAAGGCTGACATCCTAGCCCACGCTTGCTAGATTGACACTACAATTAAGTTAGTGGCACTCCTTGCAATGCATTAATACTAGAATAATTCAAATTTGGATTCATGACATTATGTCTGATATGAGATTATTATTGTCTATCAACTTAAGATCAACTATAAGAATAAGGAATAATCTAACCTTATTCAAACTATGGGTTAATAATCATGTCATTAAAAAAAATAAAAGACTATATAATAATAATAATAATAATAATAATAATAATAATAATAATAATAATAATAATAATAATAATAATAATTAGTATGGCTCATATAATGCACCTAATCAAGCATGAAATTATGTGAACTTTTTTTAGATCAAACAAATACTTAAAATTGAATGCAAAAAAACTTTAAAATAATTTCAAAATATGTTCTAGCAAATTTATAATAAAGATGATTTATTTTGTTGAGAATAATTCGACAATACAAAAAGCAACCAATAAAAGTATAACTATAACTTCTAACAAATTATTGGAAGGTAGAACAAACTCAAGTGGATCATGATAAAATGATCTAATCGGCATGTAGTGTATCCAAAAAAATTTTGGAGGTTGAAATTTTCAAAGCAATCATGTTCTCTACAAGCAATAAAATTGCAATCTATTTATGACACTAGATTTCTCATAGGAAAAACATTGCATGATAAAAAACTATTGAGATTTATTATCAGTTTTGCAACCCTAAATTTGATTCTCGAATGCTCTCAAAATAATCACAACTTGCGCAAACATCTAGTTTATGTACCATCAGTGGCATTAGTTTTCTCTCAACAAGATAAATAAATCCATACTAAAATTGCACCCAATCATCACCAATTTTAGTGATAGTAACATACAATCTATGCTCCAAGTTTTGTTTTGAATGATTCTATCAATGGATTTTTTAATCAACAACTTCATTATATTGATGGGGCAAAGAGCTATGAGATTATACATTTCATTCATTGATCCAAGAACTCACCATCAATGCCACAAACATTGGCCACTATTGATCATGGTTCAAGGAGGAGATCGACCAATAACTCTTCAATTGTCAAAATATATAATCTAGCATCGTTGTTGATAAGAACAAAAAATATTATGAGATGATTTTAGTTAAGAATTAGATTCCTCACCTCTCCTCAATAAAAAAAGATACAAAAGTTAAGTCACAATTTTTCCTTTTGTACACATTTTGAACTATGAGCTCTTACGAATCATAGAGAATGATAGAGTCTTATAGCTTTTAAAGCCACCAAAGGGTCATCATAATGCTCACTAATGTGTTAAATATTTATGAATCAGTGCCACCCAACATCTTTATCAACTAACATTTACCAACATCAACTTCCTGACACCCACCAACTTTCATGTCCTAACACCTGACATTTGTCAACATTCAATGTCTACCAAAAAATGATGCTCAATTCCTTATGCTAATCATCCATGTTTAATGTTTGCATGCTCGGTTATGTAATCTCCTTTTTCATAAGGGGATCAACTAAGTTAATTATGTCCAAACTCTATGTACCACCCTTCATTAATATCAAATCAAGATTGTGAAAATCGGTTCAAATATTGAATCGGAAGAAGGAAATGTTCAAGTTTTAATGGTTTGAAAGGGGTTGAACTCAATTACTTAATAAATATTAAATTTATTAAATAATGATCTAATAAAATGATAAAATAATATAAATATATAATAAAAATAAATAGGACAAGCACATAAATAATATTTCTAATATTATAAATTTCAAGATCAATATAAAGTTCAATAAAATATATTTATGTGTATATCTTAAATATATTTAAAATATAAAAAATTTATAATATGAATTTATAAATATAAGTATAATTTATAATAAAATATAATCTATAAAATATTATAATTTATAATAAAAATATAAAATTTATAATAGAAAATTATTTTAAGAAGATTATATTATAAAATATAATTTATAATAAAAAATATATAGTTAAAAATTAAAATATGATTCTTATGTTCATATATTTCAAAGCCCATTTAGCATTGCTAAAGCTCAAATCATATAAATCAGATATCTTAATTCCAAAATCTAACTCAATAAGCTTCATCATATTCATTTTTTTATCCCACAGCATAAAGTGAGGTTAGTGTTACACTCTTTATATTAAGAAGTAAAGCTTCAAATAATAAGCTTGTACCATAATTAGTTATGACTTATTGGATATATTATGATTAATTTAGTTCAAGCTTATTATAATAATAAAAATAATTTTAAAATTTATAAAACATCTTATAAAAATATTTAAATTAAACACTTTATTAAGTTTGATATTTAAATATAATTATTTAATATATTTTAATAGCATATTTAAATAATTTAATATAATAATAATAATAATAGTTTTAAAATGTTTAAATTTTTATAAAAATATTTAAATTATATAATTTGTTAAGTCTAATTAAATAATTTATTATAATTATTAATTGAACCGAACAATTTTTTAAAACCGAAACTTGCTCACCAGTTGAATTGGTGGTTCAGTCTAGTTCTGATCGATTCAATACATAGAGTAATTTTTAAAATAATCGAACTGGTTCATGATCGAACTGATCGAATTGGCCGGTCTAGTCAATTTTATAACATTGCATCAAATGCTCCCAAAATAACATTACTAAATATCCACAATCACCTAACAACCACCAAGATCTAACTCCTAAAATTGGTCATCACCATATTCTCATTATTAGTTGATAGCTTCTGTCCATTCATCAAAATCCTATAGTTGATACTAATCATTGCTTTCAATACAATGATCAACATCATACTCTTTACACTAAATGTTGCCTTTCGAGTATCATGATATCTATCTTTTGGTGTCTTGCTTTTTTTTTTTTTGAATTGCTTTTAATGTTAGCTTCACTCCTTAACCAACACAACATCTATCAATCAATGTCACCAGATTTCTTAGCCAAATAACATTCATCAATGTCTTAAACAAAATATTAGCCATTTTCCTTCATCATTATTGTTTGATACCTACAACCTTTATTATTTTTGCCACCTCTTCTAACTTTCTGAAAAGATAATTTCAAGCTAAGTTTTTACATTATATTATCTTCTTCCTCAATGATTAGAAAGGGCAAATTTTTGTAATTGCAAACATAGATTAGTGGATCTATTTTGATTAGACAAGGCTCCATGATTTTTTTGTCTAATTTTTATATAAAAAATCATTGTCCTCTTAATATGGAAAATTGTCTCTCTCTATGTAGGCGGCATCTTTAAGCAAGCTAAATAATAACTCTCAATCTTATCATTGCAAATTTTCCAAAATATAGTAGTTTAGCACTATCAATGATAAACATTTGCATCTTCATCAATTAACAATAGAGACATTTATAACATAGAGAGACCTCAATATTTCTCATTCCGAGATTCATTGGTAGTCAACATTTTTTTGCTTATCTTCCTAATAAAGATGATATATCCCTCCATAGGATTATAAAAGCAAGCTTTTACACCATCATAAGAAACAAGTTACAATTGAATGGCAACCTTGATTGGTTGTTCATATCAATTTCTTAGATACAATTGAAAATGAATGACTCCTTCCCTATCACTCATAGAAGTATCTTGGCAAATCCATTAAGCGACTGTTTGAAATGCATTAGAAAGATGATTTATGGTGTCAATGTAAAGTGAGAACAATCACCCCACCACCTGCCTCCAACAACTAACTGCCGTCGGCCGCCAACCGCCAACAACCACCGTGGCCGCTGATCGCCGCTACCCGCTGGCCATCCACCATCGCCGCCTGCCAATTGCAACCCATCAGTGACCACCAATGACCATTGGTCGCCTCCTCCCACCAGCCTCCGCCGCCTGCTAGCTGTCGCCCCCACTCGCAGTTGCCTTCCACCACCCACCCACTACCACCAGCGAGAACCCCTATTATTGACTACCAACATTGTCACCCTTAATCCCAAAAAATACTTTATATTACATTCATTCTACCAAATAAAAAAAAAATTCATATATTTGTAGAGTTTCCAACCAAACCTAAAGTAATTCAAATATACAATACATTCTTCTTACATTGCACTCTTTTTCCAGGCAACCAAACAACCACTGATCCTAAAGTTATGCCAAAAAAAAAAAGATCATCAGGATAGGTGAGGAGCAAGGTGTAAGAGTTGAATAAAGAGAAAACTTTAATGTTTTTATTTTCAAAATAATTATTATTATTTAAATTTTAATTTTTCAAACAAGATCAACCCCCCTTTAAACCATATTTTGTTGTGTGTAGCAGAGCTTTCCTAGAGTCCATTTTTATAAGTTTTAAGACCTTGGAACTATATTTTGACATTTTATACTCAATATTAGCACATTTGGACTCCAACAAAGCCTCTTAAAATTGTTTTGATAATTTTTTATGATCAATTTTCAAACATTTTTGTATAAAAATGCATTGATGATTTCTAGAGCTTGTGTGCTCAAATTTTTAGAGGGGAACATTTTCAATCATGACCTCGAGGGAATGTCATTATCGAAGTCCATGAAACTACCATATCTTAAAATATTCCATTAGTTATAGTTTGTAGGGTGACAACGTTTTCAAAACCCAATGTTTTAATCATCATCATCTAAAGCCATTGCAATCTCTACAAGAAATACAATCATGAATCATTTTGTAGGACTAGATTGTTCTATTTTAAGGAGACTATTTCATCATAAGAATGACAGAGTTACATTACTATTTTCAACCACAAATTTGATTAATAAGTATCAGAAATACATCTGGCATAGGAATTTGAATGATGAACTATCAACAATATTTGATTACATTTGGGAAGATAAAATTAATCCATACCACCAAACACTACCTTTTAAAAATGTTGTTACAATACAATTTATGCTTAAATTATTGTTAAAATACAACTTATGCTTAAAGTATTGTTCTTGGCAATCCATCCATTAGTTTTCCATCCCATAACTTGTAATACCCAATTTTTGATAAGGTACATTTTCAAAATACACAAAAGTAATTATACCTCAAAATTTCAACTTTCACTAAAATTATCAAAAATCATTTCATTGCAATCTACCCTTCAAAACAATCATTTTGTTATATATATACTAATTATTAAGGATGAGAAAGATAAGGAATTAAATTGATTAATAAAAAATTTTCTAAGTTTTTTTTTATTGCCTATTTTCGGCTACTGTTCATAGTACTGTAGCAATTATGGAATTCAGCACTTTTCCAATTATCTGGTCATGCATTTGTTGTGCTTATATTATATAAAATAATATAATTAGTTTTGCTAATTTAATACATATATAATAATATAACTATATATCCTTAGCAATTTTTTTTAAATTAAGTACCTTTTAAATAGTAATTAATAAAATAAGTATTATTAAAAAAAATTAAATAGGTATAGTCGCCTTTTAAAGGCGACTAGCTAGCCACGTAGGATCCACGTGGTAGCACCCATAGCGTCGCCCAGTGAAATTGAAGCTAGTCACCCAACTAGTAGATAAAATAACGATCAGCCCCATTCCCGAGCCGTCCGTGATTTACTTCCATCCACTAGCTTCTTCCGTCCACGAGCGACCAGAACGACCCCATCTCTTCGACAATCGGCCTCCCACGATAGCCTCCGCCAACGCCCAATCACTCCGATGTTCTCGCATTAGCGGACGCATGAGCATGTCCCTTGGTCATGCCCCACATGTCTGACAACCTTGCTCTTCGTCCCACAGCCCGTGGAAGCCAAACATTGGCTTCCGGCGACTCCGTTCCTTTAGGCAAAATTTCCGGTGGCTATTTCTGTGGTTTGCAGCGCACATTGACATCGATTTTCGTAATGCACGATAAATCTCTAATTTTTTAATGTTTAATTGATTAGGTTGTATGTATTGTTAGAATAATATGGTTTAGGATTTTAGTTGTAGTTGTGAAGTTGTAATTTTGGGTGATCATGCCATTAAAAAGTGTGAACGTTTAAGATATGTTGGGTCTATTGTTCAAAATGATTGTGAAATAGTTTGGGATGCTATTAGTAAGATTCAAGTTGAATGGTTGAAGTGAAGGAATGCATTTGGCCTATTGTGTTAAAAAAAAAATTATTAGAGTAGCACTTGGCCTATTGCAGTTGGATAGAGATGAGGATGCTTAGGAGGATAAGTGGCTTAAGTCTTAGAGATAAAATGCAAAATGAATATATTCTTGAAAATGTTTGAGTAGCCGCTTTGGCGAATAAGAATAGAGCCAGCCGCCTTTGATGATTTGTTCACATAAAGTGCCGATTGAGTTAAATATCATTTGCCTTTTGTAGTCTGTACTATCCAAATTTACGTAATCCAAATATGATTGGTTATATTTTAGATATTTAGTTCGCCTCAACTCTTCTTGTCAAGAATGAGTAGAGAGTTGATTTCGTTGATCTTATTCTACGAGAGCTAAGCGATGATGTTATTCCAAGTTATGTGAGTGGTCAAAATCATCCAATTAAGGTTCTCTACGACGCCGCACCTTATTGGATTTGAAACAAAGAATTATGACATCTCTACACAATGATTCAGAGCGTCACACAGTTAGTCTAACATGTTGTTATCCGATGGGTAACGGATTTATAACATCTGTTATTTCTAATGATGAAGTTTATGACGTTATCCGATGGCTCTATTGTGTATATGTGGAAGTCGAAGACAGCTGATCTAGTGTTGAGGTCAACAGATATACCATCGACCCATACATAGGAATTCATCACACCTACTCCTTTGATGACACAGAGTAGTTTTGAGGAATTGATTCCCAGGTAATACTTGGATTATCTTACCTTACTTTTGAAGTTAATTTTCAATAGTGATGTGTGTTGTGATACTGATGTGTGTCGTGGAATTATAGATCCAGAGGTGATGTTATTTATCATCAGAGGAACCATATGTGCCTTATAGTGCTGCAAGTGATGATGCGTATACGGCCATGAGCAGTGAGTCAAGTAGTGACTCTGAGCAGGGTAACAGTGATGATGATTCTTCACCTGGGTCAGAAGCTATGGTTGATAATGTAGCCAGTCAAGATCAGTTAAAGAATCATTTATTCTGGAATATTGAGAGTTAATGCACTTTAGTTATGGATGTTCTTACTAGGCATTTACAGGAAGATGTATCTTAGTGTATGCTTTTTGTTGATGACATTCTTCTTGTTGATAAGACTAGAGGAGTCCAAGAGAAACTTGAATTATGGAGGTCAACATTGAGTCTAAAGGTTTTCGTTTAAGTAGATCTAAAGCGAATATATGGAGTGTAATTTTAGTTGTAGAAGTTCTAGTGGTAGTGTTGTGACATTAAGTGACAAGTCATTAATAAGAGTGAGCGATTCAGATATTTAGATTCTATTATTCAAAATGATGATGAAATAGATGGAGATATTATTAGTAGAATTCAAGTTGGATGGTTGAAGTGGAGGAATACATCTGGCCTGTTGTGTGATAAAAAAATTCTATTTAAACTTAAGAGAAAATTTTATAAGATGGTGGCAAGACCTGCAATGACTTATGGTGCAGAATGTTGGCCAATAAAAGAGAAGCATAAGACTAAGTTAAGTGTTAGAGATGTGGATGCTCGTGGATGAGTGACTTTACTCTGAGATAAAATGCAAAATGAGTTTGTTGGGAAAAAGTTGGAAGATAAGATTAGAGAGTCTTAGATGGTTTGGCCACATAAAGCCATCCGATGACGATTAGGAGAGTAGATGCATTAGATTTGCCTTATGTTAAGAAAGAGAGGTAGACCTAAAAGAATTGGTTAAGATGTATAAAAAATGACCTAAGTACACTTGAATTAAATGAGAATTTGACACATAATATGACACAATGGAGATGAAGGATTCATGTAGCCGACCCCACTTAGTGGGATAAAGGCTTGTTGTTGTTGTTGTTGTATGTCTAAATGTGTCAAACAACGAGAGAATGGAATAATGATATTTCCTTCGATGGTCCATCTGAGAAAATGTCATGTCAGATGATTGAAATCTCAAGTGATCTTGCTGAAGGAATATGTTTTACAAGTAAAAGGAGTCTTCAGTTTACTGTTATTGGTTGGTATAGTTAACAATATTCAATTTCAAACAATCACCTCAAATTAGAAGAACTATAATGTGATATATGTACATCGTGATAATCCTAATAGAGCATATAATTGACATCTGCATTATAGCTGCAACAAACATCTAGGGGGAGCCTGGAGAATCTCCAGAGTTGGGGATGACCATAAGTGTATTAATACAGTAATAGGAAGTGGACATCAGCAGTGAAGTTCTAAATTCATTGTTTATTTTATTATACCTGTAATCAGGCATCAAATTGATCTGAAACCTAGAGAGATTATAGATAGAATTGAATCAAAATTTAATGTGAAGGTATCTTGCATGAAGGCCTGAGATGCTAAGCGTAAGGCAATAAAAATAATTTTTTGTAGTTGAGAAGAATTTTATAAAACTCTCGACACTTTTATGGAAGCATTTTGTTCCACTCTACCAGGTACAGTCTATAGAATACAATCTAGCAGTAGGTTTACAATGGAAGCAGTTTGGTAGTTGGTCAGCTTACATTGTTGAGAAAGGTATTATCGAGTTGTTGCCACCAACTTTTCGTAGAAGGTCAGGAATACCATGCATCAGTAAATTTAAAAATACAATTGATGAGAATAGAGCTAGCAATAGCAGATCCTGTAGTCTGTGCAAGACAACTAGTCATTACATGTCATCGTGCTCATACAATGTCAACAGTAGTAGGTATTTTGTAGTTACTACGTTACAAGGTTCTATGTACTTTGCTCCCTTTAAAAGTTGTAGTACTCTATTTCTGTTTACTTCATTCCAATTTTCCTTTTCAGTTTAATAATTGCTTAACACTGATTATAACATGTGTTTCTTTCAACAGGTACGATGGGCGAGGAGCACCTCCCTCTGGTTAGATGTAGGCAAAGGGGTCATGCTATCGAGGGCACCATGCAGCCAGATTAGCCTCCTCCAGAGATCCACCCTAGCATTACCTCCCTTGGTCGCAGAACCCCACCCCGATCTTATTAGTATAATTTTAGTTCAACTTTATATTAACATCTTAGCTTATGATTAATGCTTATGGATTTGTTTAAATGCGATACTATTCTAGGTCGCTACCCACTTGTTTATGCTAAAGGAGTGGCCCATCACTTGTCGTAAGTTCACGCTTTTGCATGCACCTGATTGATTGTAGCTGCCTACATTACATTAACTTAAATCATTATCTACTTATCTTGAGAGATGGTCTCTGCACAATATCTTCCACGCTATTGGTGAGACGACCCTACAGATGTGACGCGATATCGCATATGTGTAAGCCTATTATTGGCCCAATGTTGGTGGGGAAGAGGTGGCAGCTGGCCGTATGTGATGAGTGTTAGTCGGCATCCCCTACCAGATGTGGTGTATCAGGATCCAACCAACCCACACATCACATCGACATTTCGGATGGGTCAAGCACAGGCGCAGACTTGCATGCTTCTGAGGTGGCTCAGATGATCTTTCTATAGGGAGTCATATATCCATCTGGGTGTCGAGGAGTTCAGCAGACACGTTTGTGCTTATATTTTGTTTCTTATTGGGAGCTTCCTACTACCAGACACTTCAGGATCTGAGGTTCATCTGCAGTATCTGTCAATACTTGAGGACTTAGATACATTTAGTATACTATCTATCGGGGAGCAGTTCTGGCACACTTTTACAAGGCGCTATATGAGTTTACTAGTCCCACCGGCCAATATGACTGGCTGCTCACACCTTCTGCAGATATGATCTTGGAAGCACCTTCATGTACGGAGGCCGACTCTGCATGTGCCGTATCCGAGAGATATGGATGGGTGCAACATTGGCTTGAGGTATAAATTAATTCTATTATTTCAAATTTATGCTTATATGTTTGTTTTGAATGTGTTGTGCAAACATGTGGAACGAGCAATATGCGCGTAATATGCCAAGTGGCGAACGTGACAGTATATAGGAATGAGTTGGATGGTCTGTTACAATACACAAGTATGACTTTCAGAGTTATTATTGAGTTTAATTTTCATATTGTATATGATTATTTTAATATACTTTCTAATATGCACAGGTGATTTGGGAGTCACACCGAAAGGCCTTATATCGTATATATGCTCGAAGCTCGATATTTGGTTACACGATCTCCACTCATCACTAAAGAGGGTAGAGTGGTACCCGATCGAGTGCCGGTTTGGACTTATACCTGGTTGATGTGGCACCTGTAGACCCTACCTTCAAAAGGGTTGACGGTCGTAGTAAAGTCGATGCAGATTGGGCTGATAATCATCAGATGCACATTACTGCATGGGAGAGGCGGAGGGACCATATAGTTGATGGCTTGATGAAGATGAGACAGTGACTATCAATCAACATGTCCTAGTTCAGATCTTGGGATTCACTCTATTTATTGAAGGCCCCGACAGATCCTCCCACTACTTATTATCCCAGAGCATCTATGGAGTGCATATATGTAAGTATTTACATAAGTATTCTGCTAAATTAATATGTTGATTTCCTAGTTGAGGCTAATTTCAAATGTTATTTTTTATGCAGTTAGAGCACATATACTACCGACATCTTTCACCATACTTCTATAAAATGAGCATAAGTTCTGTGGAGTTGTAGATAGATACGAGATGTTTTGTAGGGACTTGAGGCTACATACATATCGCACACATTATGAACCGAGCAGAGAGATATTTCACAAAGATGGGGCCACCATCTATGTTGATCTAAGTCCTTCTACATACCAAATTAGTTTTGAGTCACGCGCTTTTATCCCATCACAGACTATCATGCTGCATCAAGAATCGCATTGGAGAGCCACCATCAGTGCTGATCGCCCACCACGCACTGCTTCCAGTAGAGATTCCTGGAGACATTAGCTATTTAGGATAGTGTGGCCTATATGTCTGTAATACATTATTCATTTATTTATTGTTTGTCACTTATATTTTATTTTTTGGTATTGTACTATGGTAGATGTTTCATGTTTCGATATTATTATCTTACATATCTTGGAACTTTATTGTAGGCTTTATCTAAATCAACAAGTAGCAAAAAGATAAAGGCAAAGGCTAGTATACATATCCTTAATGACTTGAATATGTTCCATGTGTTTGGACACTAGTAATAGCTCTAGTATACATATCCTTAATGACTTGAATATGCCCAATATTAACTCCTCTCTTGTCTACAACTCTCAAAATACTTCTCTTGGAACTTTATTACATGCTTTCTCTAAATCAAATATCATATGTAAATCCTCCTTCCTATATACTATTCCATCAAACCTCTTAACAAATGTATTGCATATATAGTAAGAACATCCATAACATAAAGCAAAAAAGATAAAGGCTTAAAACCAATCCTTGATGTAATCCAACTAAAATAGAAAAGTATTATGTCAATCCTCCATGTGTTTGGACACAAGTAACAGCTCTAGTATACATATCCTTAATGACTTGAATATGCCCAATATTAACTTCTCTCTTTTCTACAACTCTCCAAAATACTTTTCTTGGAACTTTATCACATGCTTTCTCTAAATTAGCAAATATCGTATGTAGATCCTCCTTAATTACTCTATACTTCTCTCTAAACCTCTTAACAATCAGCTAAAAAAATAAATCTTGCAAACGGGCGACTAGCTCTGAAAATTACGGAGCTAATCGCCTATTAAACTGGCTACTAGCTCCTATCCCAAATACAGGACAAGTGCCCCTCCACATCGGATCCGACGTGGATACCTACTCGCCGGATTAACGGGCGACTATACCTATATTTAATTTTTTTTTAATCTTACTTAATTTATGAATTACATTTTAAATTATACTTAATTTGAAAATTAACCCTATATCCTTTTATCAAACACCATTAAGCATTTCACAAATCCCATTTTCTCCATTTCATGAGCAATAAGAGGAGGAGTAGAAAGGCGAGAAAGTCGGGAGAAAGGGAGAAATGGAAGAAGAAGAAGAAAAGAAGGAAGGAAGAAGAAGAGTGAAAAGAAAAGAAGAAGAAGAAGAAAAAGAAGGAATGAAAAGGAGAGTAAGAGAAGGAGACGGAAGGGGAGAAAAAGTAAAATATGTAAGGTAAGATTTAGGTATTTTAATTTAAATGTTTATTTAAAAAAAATTCTTTCAATTGATCAATTTTAATCTGGTCATAGGTTATACGTTTTTATGAAGAGAAGTCACATCAGAATTGCTTATATTAGAAAGAGGGTTCTAGCAGCCTGTTTAGCAGGGGCAAATCATTAGTTGGGTTAAATTTACAATTCTAATACAGAAACACGTTTTAAAAATTCTACACTGTTATTTATATATGATATAAACGTAATACATTGTTAATTCTTCATATTGTAAATTGAAAGTATTATGATATTTTAATCATGTGTAAGTATAAATACAATCCCAATTATTATTATATTTCAAGTTAAAAAATTATATTATATACTATTTCTTGGGACATTCAATCATACATGTTGTAACACTACAATTTATCTTATTTATTAGTATCTACTCTTCAAATATATACTGCAAAATTCATGCTTAATGTTTATTTCAGTTATAAAAATAAGCATTGTTGAGAAATATCATATGATAGGAATCAGATTGGCAATATGTTATGATGTTACCTGCGTAGATTTAGGATAAAAGGATCACCAGTGAGACAAAAATGTCCTCAAATGATTTAATAGAAGCAAAAGAGTCCTCAATGTAGCTTTCAAGTTAATTTACATTAGCTAATAACCATAACAATTATACATGACACGTTCCAAGGAAAATATTGTGATATACAAACTATACTTGAAAATATACAAATTATGTTTTCTTCAAAAATGTTATAAAATAGTTTAAATTGTAGTTGTATAATCAAGTTGATCATGTATATACTTCTCTATTTTACTTGTTTCATATTGGCATGCATATTAATTTCTCCTATTCAATATTTGAATTATGTATTAGATTTATTTATCTCATTTGTTAGTTGAAATTAATTATTTTTACAGGGAAGGGAAAAAATAAGTTGGAGAAGTAGGTTTCTACCTCTTTTTATAAGTTTTTACTGGGAAAGCTAAAGTAAATAAGTTTTAAAGTAAGTTTTAATGAAATTTAAGTTTAGTGTTTTACATTTGATGCTTCAGATGCTCTGTAGCTAATATTCAAATTTTTTAGCTTTAAATTGCTTCCGCTAGCTATGAATATTGGTTGATTTTGTAGGTCACTTTTATATGAATGCTCTTGTATACTATTTGGGCAAATTTAGACAACTGAGAAAATCTCTTACACTATTCTATGGCATGTAAATAAGTTCATAATATATATTTGAGAAATATTCAATCAGCTAAATTCTTTGTTACATTTCTTTGTGTTGTAGGATATCATAGCTGGGCGTGACATAACTTTAGTACACTCATGGCACTTAGAGTTTTACAATGATAAATTTTATTCATTATTTAAAGAATTTATCACCGCTAGCCACTATTGAATCATCATCATCGTTCCTAGTCAATTTCCCAAGGATCACTTTCAATCAAGTTAATAGTAACTAGATTATCCATTGTTGATAAGAATAAAGATTATTTCAATGTATAAATAAAGTCTAGATTAACCCCTCAAAATTTATAAATAGGTATGAATTCTTACATTTTACATATAATGAACTAAGTTCAAGAATTATAGAGAATTCTAGATCCTTAGCAGCTTCTATCACTCAATAACTCATAAAACATTTATTGACTAATACTATATCAACTAACATTCATTGGAAGCCAATTCCTAACATTTGACAATGTTAATCTACCAATGTTTAATGTTCACCAACATGCATTATCTATTAACAACAAAAATTCAATGTATGTTAACATTCAAGAACTACATGCCAAGTCACCCAATCTGTGAAAGCTCATTAAAAAAAGAAATTGGACCAACCAGCACGGTTCAACGGTACCAACACTAATCAGTTCAACTTATTAAAGCGAGACGAGACGAGTGAAAGGGGGACCAAACGAGCCAGGGGAAGGCGAAGGTTTCAAACTGAGACTATATGTGGGCAAAGAGGCGAGATCGAGCTAGAGACAATGACAACAACATCATCGTCGATGTCAACATCAAGCGAGTTAGAGAAAGGAAAGAGTTTGAAAGAGCTGAGCACGATAATAAGAGTTAAACTGAGCAATGAGCATTAGCACAAGCAGGCCGAATCTGTGGACGAAGAGGTTAAGTTTTATATATGTTTATATGAGATTTTATTTATAAAGATAATTGAATTTATTAGATTTTATTTGTGATGCATAATGTTTAAATAGTTTAAAATATTACTAAGAAAATAATATTTTCAAGTAATAAATTTGAATTATAGTAATTTATAAGTTAATGATTGATATTTAAGAATAAACATTGTGAATAAAGATAAATGAGAACATATATTAGGATAAACGCTACTTTAAAATAAATTAAGATTTATGGTATATTATGGAATAAATGATCATTTAAATTTCTAGGTATAAAGTTAAAAATAATTTTGAAAATGAGAGAGATGGAATTTATTAGGTTACAACTGTAAATTAAAGATTTTCAAAAAAAAATTTAAACATACATAAAATAATACAAGTTATAAATTCAATGGAAAGAAATATAATTTCAAAGTGGGACAACTATTATATAGTTAAATGAGAAGCTTATATAAAATATATAATCATATGACTAAAATTATGAAATTATTAATTTTAATTTAAAGAATAAATAGTTCAATTTTAATACTTAGTTAATTGATAATTTAGGCTCATTAAATAAAAAATAAGTATAAGAGAAAAGATTATAATACATAATTTCATTAAATTTGAAAATAAATCTTTATATAAGTTATTTGCAATAAATATTTTATATAACTATAAGTTTAATGTTGTTGTCGATATCAAAATTGAAGGAGAATAATTAAAGACTAACTAATGAATTTATAACATATCTCTCAAATTTTAAAATGAGTACTCATATTTTCAATTTATAGTAATTTTATTGTTTTTTTCTAAATTGTTTGGTTATATTGCTATAGATAGATATGTATTGATTTTGATTTTAATGTTTTTACTGAATTATCTGTTCTTCAAATATTGGTCATATTGAAACATATATTTTCAAAACTTTCTAATGTTTAAAGTTTATTCAAGTTTACATGTTATAGAAAAATTATTAAATGCAAATGAACCACATAAATAACAAATTATATACATTGTTTGTATATGCTTGTTGACTGATGGAGTTTCATTCTCTTATAGTACTAGCTAGGGATAATAAGGTACGTGCACATATTTGAAAAAAGATATAAAAAAGTTTTTAATATTGAGTGCTTTAAATGACACAACTTTAGACGATAACTCCTATGACGGATGCAAACGACATAGATAAGATAGGATATTGCATTGTAGTTTAAAATGTGATCAAATCTTGAAAGACTCATAAGTGAACATAAATTGTCATTTGATCATATATTGATTTATATTATTCAACTGCCATATATAATATTTCTTTTTTATCGCGTTAATGTAATTTAGAGGCTTGAGTATTCACTAATTGTTGATATCTCATTTTGATTTAAACCTAATTTTTGCAGAATAAAATTTTAATATAAAAATGACCAATAGAAGAAAAATGTTTATAGAAAATGAATTCAAACTAGAGAAAGGTGCATTTATATTTATTGTACTGCATTTTGTTAGTGGCTCTTTAAATTTCTTGTTTTAATTGCTAGAAAATATTAAAAATTGTAAAATTTTATTTTTCCACCGTTTGATAGTATATTCCCATTTTGAAAATTTCAAATCCCAAGCATCATGACACTATCTCTCTTCTTATATGAGAGATACTAGTGTGACAATATCCTAACCCCAATTGTTGCCTTCCATGTTGTTGACTAACATACATCATTTATATTTACCTCTAAACATTCAACATCCTCCAACAAATTATGCTCGACATCCACTGATTCCCAACATAATTGATGATTGTCTACTAGTTTTCTTAGTTTCCACCTTATAGCCTTTATCGACATCAAACATTTTTTTTGCCTAACATCATTTAATATATATAGTTGACCAACGTCCAACTAACAACATCTATTGAAGTCATACCCATGTTATTAATTCCTTCCATTTGTTAACTAGTGTATGTTGAATAATGTTCAGCCTATTGGCATTCCATTCTAAAACAAATCATCACCATTTGTACATTGACCTATATCTACTATCTGATATTCTACAAAGCCAATCATAACCTCTTCGTCAACCAAACATTTTTGCTAATTGACTTACAACACACAACATTTTAGTCAAAAAATGTTTATCATTGTCCTTTGCCGATGTTGCCACTTCATAAAATTATCCCAAGAGATAAGCTCCTAGGAGTTTTTGTATTATACTCTCACTTTCCTTAATTATATGAAAGGGTAGATTTTTATATTTCAAGTAAAGTCTAATGGAGCTATTTTGATTGAGTAAAACCTTGTACATATTCCCCCTTAGGATTTTCCATAAAAATACTATGGATCCTATAAATCTATGTAGTTTGATCTTTATCAAACTAAGACAACTCTAAATCCATATCACAATGAATTTTTTAACATTCAATAAAAATAATATCATCATAAACTAGATCAACAATAAAAAGAATGATAGAAATAACAACAAACACAACAACAACAACAACAACAACAACAATAATAATAATAATAATAATAAAACTTAGTAAAATTTGAAAGTGACAACAAAAATGTACTAGCAAATGAGTGGAATAATGCTTAATCACATAGAGGGACCTACCAAACAATTGAAATAAAGTACAAGACAATTCAAGTGTTGTCAATGACAAGTTGACTCTAACAATAAAATAACCAAATGGTCGAGCCAAGAGCAAAGATGAGAAGTGCCCAAGAGGTTTATCAAAAGTTATTTGAGTTCTTTCATTTTTTACTAGCACGAGAATGCTAATCTAATTTTGGTCTGTTTGAAAAGAAAACACATCCTATATTTTACATTTAAGGTTTCATTGTTGTGTTAGAAGTCATTTTTACTCTTATAAATATGAAAAAGCTATCCTATAAGTGTATTGGTGACGACTACGAAGTGGTAGGCGAGATTCACAAGAAATATAGTGTTTTGCAAATCAGTTTCACAAGTCAAATTTATGAAAGATTAGACTTCCACTATAAGAAAACGTAATGTGTAGGAATTTACAGGTGTGAACTAAAAAGAGAAAAAATAGATGTGAAATACAAAGAGGTAGAACCTCCCTACTATCATGACATAAAAGTAGACCAATTTATCTACTATACATCAAATTAGTTAACTTAAAATAAAATTGAAACCTATGTTGAAAAATGGACATCACTAATTCCAACTTTCTTACTCAAAAATAACAAGCCTATATCCCACTATGTGAAATCGGCTACATGAACCCTTCTTCTCCATTGTGTCCTCTTAAGTGTCAAATTCTCATTTAATTCTAATAAAATGAGGTTATTTTTATCCTTCATAACCAAATCTTTTTAGGTTTACCTCTACATTTCTTAACATAGGCCAAATCAAATACCTCTACTCCCCTAGCTAGGTCATCGAAAGGTAGACATTTAATGTGGCCAAACCATCTAAGGCGACTCTCTCTAATCCTTTTTCTACAATGTATCCTATTAAGTTTTATATTCTCAATTAATCCTAATAAACTAAGTTCATTATTAATACTCCCTTACTAAGTCTTTTTAAGACTATTTCTACCTTTCTTAAAATGGGCTTAATCTAATGCATTTAATCTCCTGTGATAGTGTTTTATGTGACCAAAATCATCTAAGTTGACACTACTCTTATTTGCCACTTAAACTACTCCAACCTTATCACATATTTCTTTGTTTCAAATTTTATTTCTAAGGGTAAAACCACTCATCCACCTGAGCATCTTCATCTATTCAGTACTTAAATTTATACTTCTTGTTGTGTGCTATAAAACCAATGCGGTAAAAAAAAAGTTTACGCCTTAGCTTTGTTGCGGCGTTCAACACACACACAGATGTTTGAAGAATTAATAAGAAAACTCCAGAATTTTTACGTGAAAAATCTCGAAAAGAGGAAAAATCAGGCTGGTAAAATCTTCCTATGTATCTGCTTTGAGTATAAAATTTCCCAATAACGAGATTATAATTGTATATGAAAGAGCGACAATGGAAATCCATGAACAACAACTATATAGTCGCGTTCAGTTATGAGTGTTAGTGGTAGTAGATGATAATGGTGCCATCATGGCCCGGCGATGAAGGTCGTCGATGGTGATGGCCGGCGAAGATGTCGGCGATGTCAATGCGGTGGACGATGATAGTGGTGGCGGTGAGCCACGTCGGTGGTCGGCGATGATGGTTGATGGCGGCGGTGGCAGCGATGATGGTGGTGGTGACGGCCGACAAAATTAAAACGATGAGGATGGGTGGTGGTGGGCGGCAGCGGTGGAGGCTGGCGATGGTTGGCAACTAACGTGGTCGGCCGTCAGTGGTACGATTATGTTTGGAGGATTTTCGCTTTAGAGCTCTCTCTCTTTGCTTGGCCCCCATTATGAAAAATGAGCTATTTATAGATTAGAGTGGCATTTCTGTACATACATGCAAAATCCGAACCACGCCACTCCATCGGATTGCTCAAAATGATTCATTTGATCATTTGATGTATTTTAAGTATTTGAATGCTCAAATGAAGTCAGAATTATGAGATCTTGGGCTTGTTAGATCCGCTCGTCAAGACGCTCGATTTGACTATAAACACTCCATGTTTAAGAGCTATTTATGGATTTAACTGATATCCCAAAGTTTCCAATGATATTTTAAGTGCTTGATCTCGGCTAGTTTCAACTTAGGATCAACTTGCTTTTAACATCAAGATTCGTGTTTCGACTAGTAGTATTTTAAGTGTCATATCACTTCTCTTTTATTGGCCAACATTCTAAGCCATCACCACCATCTTATAAAATTTTTCCTTGTCTAAACAGTACTTTTCTATGACAAAATAGACCTGATGCATTCTTCCACTTCAACCATCCAACTTAAATTCTAGTAATAACATCCCCATCTATTACACCATCCAACTTCCTTACCCAATCAAATAAAATACTATTCTAAACCTAATACTAACATCAAAATTCTTTGGCACTTGGTTTTCTTTTAGGGAGATATACTAACATCCCCATCTTTATTTATTTATTTTTTTTGAACAGCAGCACTGCAAGAAGAACATTAAATTTAATTAATAAATCAGCTAACGACTATTTTAGCATTTCAAAACCTTTAATTCATAAAGCTTTGATAGTCTAAACTCAGAGATGGACTCAAAAAAAAATAAGGTGCAAACTAATATCAGTAATCTTAATATTATAATAAATACTTTGACCAATGAAACACTTAGAATAACAATTTCAAAAATTATTTGTCAGAAAATACAACTAGTTTTTTTAGTGAAAATGCTACAAAGAACTCTTGCATTGTCAAGAAGAGAATACTGATGATATATAATAATCAATCTTCAAAGTGATTGTTCAGCATTGTATGCAAACAAAAAAGAAATTGAAACCTAGAAAAAGAGAAAACGCTACAAAAAAGAGAAATTCACCAAAACGATGAACTAAGAGAAGTTGATGTGCTGTAATTGTATCGACAAACCTCTATATCTCTTGCTCTTGAGAGGGCATCTATAATGGCGGGGCATTTTCCTCCCAGCTCAAGCGAGACTGGCGTCAGATGCTTAGCAGCAGCAGTCATAACAATACGTGCAACTCTTGGGCTCCCTGGGAAAGAAAAAGGATATTTAAATAGGGTATTCGTTTGAGCAAGAAGATACTGAAGATATTTCAGTAGTTACCAGTAAAGAAGATCTTATCCCATTTGTACTCTAATAGTTGTTCTCCTATGTGAGGACCACCTTCTACAACCTTGACAGAATTATCTAAATACTTGGGCAGGTTAGTTGCCAGAAACTTAGAGGAAGCAGAAGCTATTTCTGAGGGTTTCAAGACTACAGCATTTCCAGCTGATATAGCTCCAATCAGTGGCTCAAACGACAATCCTACAAGAAGTAACATTTTTTATTGTAAGAATTTTTATATTAAAAGAGCTAGTAAAATGCAACAAGCTATATACTCTTGTGAGTAGATGAATAAATCCTGCTTCTATCCCTCCGTTGCAAATTCCTGTACATTAAATCATCTCAAAACTCTGATAAAGCCCTGATTGTGGCTTAGGAATTGTGATCGCTTGGAAGTTCAAGTGGATAGGCAATTTCAAATCTTGTTTGCTAGGTCGAGCGTAAATAAAATAAAAAAAACAAATTATCAACACTCCTCATGATTCACCAAGTTTCATGTAAGACATGAGTTATGTAGATTTCGTTTCTTCTAATGGATATTTTATCTTATGTCATCATGTTAATTTTTATTTTGTTTTTTCATTTTTACTTTTCATCTGCCAATTTTTCCTAATTGCCCCTTGTTATACTCATTTCATTAACTAGTCATACATTTATGCCTTCAGATAAAAAGACTTCAAAAAACTTTTGCTCACATTGTATTTTAAAATAAACTCATCATACTTTTAATAAAATTATAAGCTCCTCTTCAAATTGAAGAAGCTATTACACCTTTAGATTTTCTTAATGATACTAATTACGATGATAACCAAGATGATCTAAAAAAGGATTTTATCTCTCCTTGCTTGAAGTGTTGGTAATCTGGGTTATCAAATTTAGATTCCTACTGATAAGAGGGATATAGCCCAAACAATGTATTAAAAAGATTCATTTATTTATCTAAAATCTTTAACAAAAATCTTTATAACATTTTGGAATACATGAGACAATGAGTCCTTACGATCATGTGCCAATGAGCCATCTTAATGCCAACTTTAGGTACCCTCTGGGGAATAGCATATAAGGACATTTCAATAGATAAATACCCTATTTTCTCACTTACCATCTTATGATTCATACATTAAGAGCCATCTTGGTGATTGTCAAATATGGTCATGCTGAATAGTAGGTTTCCTCTAGGACTTACTTATTGGTGAACCCTCCGAAGACTTTTGGATAAGAAGAGATCTAATCTACTTTTTAAAAGGAGAAATAGTAAGCCTATATAAAAAAATTCTTAAAAGGAAAAGATAATTAAAATAATCATATGTGGCAAAACACAAGAAGGATTGACAAAATATTTTCCTATTTCAGTTGGATTACATAAGGATCGGCTTTAAGCCCTTATCTTTTTGCTTTAGTTATGGATGTTCTTACTAGGCATTTAGGCATTTATAGGAAGATGTACCTTGGTGTATGCTTTTTGCTTTTTGTTGATAAGACTAGAGAGGGAGTCCAAGAGAAACTTGAATTATGGAAGTCAACCTTAGAGTCTAAAGGTTTCCGTTTGAGTATATCTAAAACTAAATATATATAGAGTGCAACCTTAGAGTCTCTGGGGAATAGCATATATTCATGATTCAATGGTTCAACCGGGGTTAAATCGGAATTGAACCGGATGATATAATAAATATTTTAATTATTAAAAATAATATAAATGATGTAATAATATGAATATATGATAAACATAAAATAAAATAAATAATATATAAGAAATATATTTAATAATTATAAATTTAAAAATTGAATTAAAATTTATTCAGATATAATTATATGTTTATTTTATATCTAAATATATGTATATTAAATATATTTAAAAATTAAGAATAAGTTTTATATAAATATTAATATAATTTATAATAAAATTATAAAGTTTACCATGTAAAAAAATTATTTTAAAACTTTATGAAATATAAATAATAATAAAATGTATAATATGTAAAATATTTTAATATATTATTATAAATTTTATATTCCTAAAATAACTTATTTATATTATAAAAAAATTCTAATAAGAGTAAAATTAAAAATTAAAATGTTGTTTTTTAATTCTTAGATTTAAAACCCCATTTAATATTTTAATAATAATTCCTTATTCTTATAACCCAAATAAAGTTTCAATATATTTCTAAAATTTTTTGTCCCACATCATAAAGGAAGCTAGTGTTACATTCTTTCTAGAGAAGAAAAGTGTTTTCTAAGAAAAAGCTTAGGACTCACCTAAGTAGTGCTTTCACATGATGATTTGGTATTTATAATATAAATTAATTTGATTAAATTTATATTAATAATAATAAAGTTTTTAAGATATATTAAATTTATTTAAACAATATTTTGTTTAATTATTATTTTAAAAATTTTAATCATTTTATTAAAAATTAAAAAATAATAAATGAGATTAATTTGAACCGACCAGTTCTAAATAATCGGGACTGGTTCCAAGTTGACATCGAACTGACAGTTTAAGCCGGGTCCTGGTTCGATGCAAAAAATATATATATCTATATCTATCTATATATATATATATATATATATATATATATATATATATATATATATATATATATATATATATTGCATTTCCTTCGAAAAAGAGCTTAATTTTGCGTGTTTGCTCTTTCTTAAAGAAAATATTTTTCTAAGCCTTTTTGCTAGCAAAGACTAGAGAGAGAGAGAGAGAGAGAGAGAGAGACCTATGGGTAAGTTCCAGGAAGAGAAGATAAGAACGACACCGAGCGGTTCTAGCATAATCTCTCCGGTGGCTGGAAAGTATAAGAGTGGAACATCAACCTGCAAGCACAAAAACCTCCGTCATTTTCTTAATCAACTTTTTAAACAAAAAGTCAATCCAACCTCTCTTCAATCTGTGTCTAACAATTCGTTTGGTTATCCTAAAAATTATTTATACCTCTATTTTTGTTTGCAAATTTATTCCTCTGAAAAGAGAGACGGATCCCACCCCTATAACGCTCAGCCAACAAATCATTTAAATCAGTGACCTGAATTCTTTCTCCTCAAAAATTATTGTAGCAATATTGGTCACAAGGGCTCAAAATCCATGTAATGAATATGATCTCCGTAGACCAAAATATTACCATAAACAACTGCTCCCGCAAGTTCAAGAAACACCTTATGAGACTATTTTAAATTTAGTCACATTTAGATACGATTTAGTCAAATTTAGAGAAAAAAAAATGTTGCCAAAAATTTATTTGGGATAGCTAAACTCTCCTGCAAAATTAAGGTCTATTTGAGACAGTTACAGCTATCTAAAAAAATTGTGTTATAGATACTACAGACGAAACTATTATTTGAAGAAGTTGTGGGCATACAAATTTTTTTTATTTTACAAAAGTCAAACCACAGCTTTATGATTGTCATCGTAGATATCATAGTGGCTCGAGTTAGGTTAGAAAAAAAATATAACTTTCCAACTGCAGATTCCTCAAAATATAACCCGCATGCAGTGCAGTGCCACGACCACCCCAAACAACCCCTAAATCTTGTTTCTACACCCTTCTTGAGAGAGATTTAACAAAAGTTAGGAAATCAATTATAATTAAAATCGTTGAATTAATAGACTCGCATACGCAAGCCTTTAAGGTGGGCTACATAATCTAATGGTAACTTATTTCATCCTAATTAATCTTAGTAATATCATAACCGATAATTATAATTAATTTTTTAAAAATAAAAAATACATAGCATGCTCACTTAGCAGCATCCGGATGATGGTTTTTGAATTTTATTATTAAAATTTAAAAGAGGGGTAGCACACGATTATTATATATTTACATATCTCACATCTAAACATAAATATTTACATATATATACCACATAAATCTTTATTATTATAACCAAAATGATTTTTTTTTTTAAGTTAAATTCACCTTTTGAAGCATAGAAAAATTGTAAATATCAAACTTTAAATATTAGATATATAAATACATAAAAATTGTGTGCTATGTAGGTAAATATCCCAATTTAAAATAACACCCAGCACTTCGCTAATTTTCATGATAAATCGTATATCATATATTCCGAAAACAATAGCCAACTAATGTATCAAAATTTAATCAAATTTAATACGATTATGAATTTTTAGAATTTAACATCTTCAAATTTATCAAATCCGAATTTACAGAATTTATTAAACCCTAGTTGAATTAAATCCCACTTTAGCCAAACATCCACTATAATCAAATCAGTGAACAAAAGGAAAGCAACCTTTTTGGGTGCCATCCATTTCTTGAGATTCCGAAGCGCATTGTCCACAGATTTGATCGTCAACCCTACCTGCAAGCACCACAAATACGATGAGCATATCTGTGTTAGAGAGAGAGAGAGAGAGAGAGAGAGAGAGAGGAGATGGGAGATGAAATGAAATGGTGGTCGGTGATGAAAACACCATTAATAACCTCATCTCTATAAGCTTCGTTCCGATGCTTGCCAAGGTCAAGTTTGAGAGCCTCGAAGATGTCGACCTCCTTCTCGATGAGAATAGCCTTGAGAGCCCTCAGCTGAGACCTCCTCCATGAATAACTCCTTGTTACCCCGCTCTCAAACGCTTCTCTTGCTTCCTTTACAACCCTCTCCACTTCCATCTTCTCAGCCTGATTCTCGCCGGTGGTCTGTATCTCGGCCTCGCCCTCGCTCTCCTCCATATAATGCATTCCCAGACCTGAAATTTGAGGTGACGTATGAAACAGGAGAATATGGGACTAATAAATGAGACTTTAATGAGCTGATTCAAAGCACTGCGCTTCCTTGCGCAGTTGCGCAGGCCATGCTTCTTATCTGAGGCTGAGCGACGGGTTAGCCAACTTTTATCCCAGAAAAAAATAAATACAAAAGGCTACGCAACTTACTAGTTACTGCAACTTTAAACACGGCTTTTCGCATTCTGTCCTTTTTGAGACCCGGCGACATTTAGGGGTGCAACCAACCGATTTTCAGCGAGCTGATTATTTATTTTTATTAGGCTTATTTAAAAATTTATTTATTCAAAATTAACTCATATTCAAAATTATTTAAAATCTACTATTTATATTCAGTTCATTTTATTGATGATGAACTCGTTGATTTAAATTAACTCAAATTCATAAATTTTTTTAAAAAAATTTTAATTAAGATAATTTATGCCTGCTCAATAACATGTCATGTTAGAAGCCATTTTATGACATCCACATTAGTACAATAATAATAATAATAATAATAATAATAATATATATATATATATATATATATCATATATAATTTTTTTTTATTTTGAGCTACAACTAATCAAACAAGATAGATCAATGAGTTGTTAATTTTTTGATTTGTTTATAAATAGAGTTCAAATATGTATTTGTATTCAACTCACTTATTTAATCAATGAATTTAACATGAGATACTCAATAAGTCTAATATAAGTTATTTGTGAATAACAAAATTTTTTTTCGATTTAGCTACATTTATCTTAGAAGATATGTAAGGTTTGATGTGTAAATATATAAGATTTATATGCTAGATATGCAAATGCTCCTTTTATAATTTATCATTTATTATTTTAAATATATATATATTTGAATCACAAACTTTATAATTTTAATATTTATTATTTTTCAAAAAAAAATTACCTTATATTTACTGTTGATCATAATTTTTTGAATTCAATAACTCTTAAAATATTAATTTTAATTAATAGTTGATTATTATTATTACTATTATTTTAAATACACTTATTAAAATAGATATTATAGATATTAGTATTTTGAAGTTAATTACTAAAACAATATATCGGATTATTAAATATAAGTATTTTCTGGTTTCATTAATAAATTTTATTATTGGCTAACCTTATACTCTTTGCATTCTATCTTAAAAAAATCTCAGTCTCTTAGCTTGAGCTGAGTAGGACCGCACTATAGAACCATTATAAGTTAATCCCCTAACAGGAGACACTTGGTCATTCAATTCTCAGAAGTCTTTTTTTGATTGAGTTTGATAGCTAACGTTAGGTTCGATCCAACAACTTAATATTTTTATAGTGATTTAATTGCATGCATGGCATAATAATTGCTATTGGCTTTCTTAAATTTGATAAGTGGGCACAAGTTTGTCCCTCATCTCAATTGATAATTTAAATAATTTGTTTAATTAATTTAAAGACCTCCTTTATAGAGTTTTAATGTTCAAACCATACATGGAATGACCACAAATGCCATTGGACCAAGCAAAGACCCCTTAAACCCTAGTTTAGCTCAATGAGACCCAATCAAGTCAATTTAATCCAAACCATGAATAATCCTTCTAAAATGTCTCATATATTATAAAAAATCCAATTATCCAAATAGCCCATTAAACTAACTAAAGTGGACCTTTTGATCCTATTTAACTCAAATGGACCTATTCAACCTTATTAGACCAAAACTTTCAAATTCGCCACATTGATTGAACCTACTGTCTTGAATTAATTTAAATATGTTAATTATACATGACAGACTAAATTAACCTTTGATTAAGCCCAATTTAACTAATTAACTCAATTGATCAAAATTGATTTAATTATACCTTTTAGGATAAGTCAATGATCAGCTTTAAGCACTTATCTTTTTTGCTTTAGTCATGGATGTTCTTATTAGGCATTTACGGGAAGATGTACCTTGGTGTATGCTTTTTGTTGAAGACATTCTTCTTGTTGATAAAACTAGAGAGGGAGGCAGAGAGAAACTTGAATCATGGAGGTCAACCTTAGAGTCCAAAGATTTTCGTTTAAGTAGATCTAAAATTGAATATATGGAATGTAATCTTAGTTGTAGAAATTCTAGTGGTAGTGTTGTGACATTGGGTGACCAAGTCATTAAAAAGAGTGAGTGATTTAGATATCTAGGCTCTATTGTTCAAAATGATGGTGAAATAGATGGAGATGTTATTAGTAGAATTAAAGTTGGATGGTTGAAGTGGAGAAATACATCTGGCCTATTATGTGATAGAAAAACACCACTTAAACTTGAGAGAAAATTTTATAAGATGGTGGTATGACCTATAATGATTTATAGTGCAGAATGCTGGCCAATAAAAGAGAAGTATAAGACTAAGTTAAGTGTTGTGGAGATGAGGATGCTCAAGTGGATGAGTGGATTTACTCCTAAAGATAAAATACAAAATGAGTATGTTAGGGAAAAAGTTGGAGTAGCTCTAGTGGCATATAAGATTAGAGAGAGTCACCTTAGATGGTTTGGCCATATAAAGCATTGACTGTCCGATGACCCGATTAGGAGATTAGATGCATTAGATTTACCTTGTGTTAAGAAAGGTAGAGGTAGAGTTAAAAAGACTTGGTTAAAATGTATAAGAAATGACCTTAGTATACATAAATTAAATGAGAATTTGACACATAATATGACACAATGGAGAAGAAGGATTCATATAGTCACATAGTGGGTTAAAGGCTTCTTGTTGTTGTTGTTATATACCTTCTAGGATAAATTAACCAAATCGATCAAATTAATTTCAACCAAGTATTCCATTTGATTATTTAAGTGGGCTCACTTTATATTAAATTGAAACAAATGTTAGTTACATTATTTACCTAGCTTAGCCTAATTGAACCTTTAGATGATCCACTTAGCCATTTTGAACTAAGTGCCTCAATTGGACTAAATTGATTTAACCAAACAACTTGGATGCTCTAATTGACCATTGATTTGGCCTAATTAGCCCATTAAGTTAGTTGATTCAGTGAAACCTACACAACCCATTTGCCCAATTGAGACAAATTCACTTTGTGGCTTAATTAATCTAAAAAACTCTCCATTGAATGTTCTAAAATGTTAACATATGATTTAATCCCATGGACAAGTTGGTCCAAGATTTGTTAACCCTAAACCAAGCTCAGTAAACCTTGAACCAATTTGATTCCTCTTAAACCATATGACTTTAAACGCCTAAATTAGCTAGTCCAATAAATCTTTAGATCTCTAGAAATGTCTAATTACAAACCATGCTCAATTTAATCTATTTTTTAATTAATTTAGTCAATAGATTAATCATGTATGACCCATTATGATCAAATTAAGCCAATTTACTCATAGCCTTAAAATTTCTCATGCTAATTTGATGCTTAGGACTTGAGCTAATCCAAATTAATAGCCAACTTAAGCTTAAGAAAGTTTAAAATATGATCAAGACATATCAATGTATTAATCTCATTTTTCAAACATAAAACTTTTCTTAGCTATTGAATTTTCTCCCAAATGATATTGGCCATCCAATCATGGTGTAATGCAACTTACCAACTATTAACTAGGGAGCTAACCATAACATGATAGTTCTTTAATGATTAATTAAGGGAAGAACTTAAGAAGAAGACTTGATTCAAACACAACTAATTCTCTTTGCTTCAAGTTAACAACTTAACCTCTCAAGTGAGTTGCAACATTCACACTACCCAAAAATTATTTAGAACTTTAGTTTTTTAAAGAACAAATAGGTTTATGTAAACTAATGTAAACATTAGGATCTTTTGAGTGAACTCAATGAAACGAATTAATGATGAATTTATCAGAGAGATAGAGGTAGGTTATACTAATGTTAGAATGATAGGTACACCATAAGACTTATAAATTAACCAAAAATGCTAAAGTTGATGAAATTGAATCCCTAAGGTTTTAATATCTAAACTAATCAAATATACTTTTAATATATGGTTATTTTTATTTTCCACTAATTGGCCTTCTATGATG
The DNA here is from genome assembly GCA_021442155.1 of Cymbidium sinense. Lineage (NCBI taxonomy): Eukaryota > Viridiplantae > Streptophyta > Magnoliopsida > Asparagales > Orchidaceae > Cymbidium > Cymbidium sinense. The sequence goes on from CM038223.1 coordinate 47,359,219, forward strand.
ACTATTTGAATAAAATTAATATTAAATTATTTTTTGCATTTAATAAAATTAAATATATATGGGATGATATTTTTACTAAGCATGAATTATTAAGTGGAAGCCCGGTCGAGTCAATCATCATAAGGATCACTAATGGTTAATTTAAATCATACTTAAACAAAACATTAAAGAATTAAATCAATAAGAAATGAAAATTCCTAAGAAAAAATAATGGGGACAAAGGTAATTCTTCACCTAAGAGAAATATCTCTTGAACTAAGCATCTATATCTTATTTTAAAAGACATCACAAGGGGTGTTAATAAGGATACGTTGCAAATCCACCATGGATAATAAAGGATATTTAATAAATCAAGCAAGACAACAAGGTTGGTTAAACTAGTAGTGTTTAGGATATTTTTAATGGGCTATAATAAAATGTTAGCATATTAAAGAGGGTCTTTATATGAGTGTAATCATATTAGCCATCTCTAATGTATTGTTAATCATATAAAATGTAAACTCCTCCATGTTATGATGGAATGATCTATCAAGAAACCTATTATTAGAGTTAAGGGATTTGAGCATAATGATTCATCATCTTACAAACATTGCCCTCAAAGGGTAGGCCTAAGGGCCCTTCAAGAGCTACATTATAGTGTTCTAATTGAAGAATTAACTTGTTGATTAATGAGTGCTAAAGTGATAGGCTTTGAGAGGCTCTATTATGAAAGTGTGTTTGTCAATAATAAGACAAGTATATGAAAAGCATGTGATGGTGGGGTTATTCCCATAAATGGAGCCAAATTAATTTGTGCTTAAAAATTTATAATCATTAAATGTGTATTTTTTAAATTTTAATATTACACAAAGATTAACATACTCATAGATAGGAGAAGCTCATAAGAAACATGTTGACATCACCTTTGTAATTTTAACCATCTCCTCTTTAGACCTAGGATCCATCTAGGCACTAAGATCTTCTTAAAGTTAAGACACTTTTAGTGGTTAGGAGGACACTAATACTAAGCTTAGAGACTCATAGGATTCAACCCTAGGGTCAAACTCTGACTTAGGTTAGGTAGGGCCCACCTATCCAAAATCCAATCAAACCATATACCAAGCCAACCTCTCAAACTCAAACTAATTGATTACAAACCAAAACCAATTAAGTCTAAACATAATTTAACCCATGAGGATTCAATTTGACTTAATGGCTAAATTGACCCAACCTAACCCATTTGGGCTTAAGAGGGCTAAATCCAAATTTAATCTATCCAATTAAAATTGAGCTCACTTGAAATCATTTGAACCTTAAATGAACTTGATTGAAACTTGATTGCAATCCAATTGAGCCAAATTGAACCAAATTAGCCCTTGACCCATGTTCGCCCATTTGAACCCTATAGGTCCAAAATTAAATTCAATTTGATTTAAGCCAAATCGAATCAATCCAAGCCTCTTGATCATTCCAAATTCTCAATTGAACATACTAATCCATCCCAACCCATTCAATCCCTTCATTTGGTCTCACTAATCCAATTTGACCTATTTGGCCTAAAGGGTCCAAATGAGTCAAAACTTAACCCAACCCAAATTTATTAAAATTAAAATCACCAATCAACTTCAAATTCATTATTGAATATATTCCAACACTCAATTGGTCCCAATTAAATCCAATCAAGAAAATTGATCCACTTAACCCAATTTGGCCTAAAAGACTAAATTGAGTCAAATCTTAATTTAACTCAAATTGAACAAAACCAACTCATCCAATCACTTCCAAAATTTGATCATGACCAATAACTTAATTACAATTAATTGAATCCAATTAAGCCAATTTGATCATTTGACCCAAGTTGACCAATTTAACCTAAAAGGCTAAATTGGGTCAAAAGTCATTCCAATCCAAATTGATTGTAACAAATGTCTTCAATCAATCATAAATAGATTATTGAATGCCCCTCAATCACCAATTGAAGTAAATTTGATCAAACCAACCCAATTGACTCATTTAGCCTAATTTGACCTAAAGAACTAAATTAAATCAGAACCTATTCCAAACCAAATCAACCCAAATCAAAGCCTTCAATCAATGTCAAATGATCAATCAAATATGACTCAACTCATCTAACCCAATTTGTCCAATTTGACCAAATTGGTCAACTAGTCTATTTGACTCATTTGAACCCATACAATCTAAATCCAAATCTACTTCAAATCAAATCAAATTAATTACACCAACACATTTAAATGATCATTCGAACATGATCTAATAGCCCTCTTAACCTAATTTAGCCAATTGGTTAACCTAATTCAATTAGACCCAACTTGATATATGGGTCAAATTAAACCAAACCTAACCAAGCTTGGCATGACACATCCTTAGGTCCCCATTAACTTGCACAAGTTGGCCAACCCAAAGTGAACCTAGGGTTCAGCTCAAACCAAGTGAACTAAGAATTTCAAATAGGATAAAACCCCAAAATAAGAAGGTTCAACCATTCCCTTTGCCTTAGGTAGCCACCTTGGCATGCCTTGAGCTCCTTTATATTAACTAGACCTGACCCAAAGCTGTTGGGCTTAGCCACTGAACAAGATGAGGTCCCTCTCACCTTAGCCACCTTTGGTTCACTCCCCATGAATGTCCACTTTATGGTAAGCTGCAAAACTCTTTGAGATACTAGGAGAACTCCACCTCATCACTCACTTGCCTTTTTTGGCCACCCCGCTAGATAGTCGGTTGCCACAGTCTAAACCATTTGGTTGGTTCACGAGGAGAAGGGTATACATCTTTTTCTCATTCAAACATAACACACACCTTCTGAAAGCATAAGAGGCAGTCGCTGAGCTTCCCTAGAGCTTCTTGTATGCCTCACCACCGGTGAGTATAGTGTTTAATTTTGGATGTGGGGTAGACACCACAAAGATCTTAGGGGATACTTATTGAAGTGATCGGGTATGATATTAAGGTATGATGTATTATCTCAAAAGATAGAAATATTACCTTATAATATACCTAATCACCTAATAAGGACTCCAAAGGCAGATGTGTCTTCGAATATACAAGAGATCTTTCCCCTACTTTACATGGAAAGGTAAATTAAGGTTTATTTTAAGAAGGGTTCTTAAGTTCCCTATGGAGGCAAGCCTCCATAGTTAATTACATACTAGGAAATGAGATTTCTTAAGAACACTCTCGATTAAAGTAAGCAATCATTATCTTGAAATATTTTAAGGTTAAGACTATCACAGGATTGACTATTCTGGAAAGTCAAAAGGGATTGTTCAATTGGAAGATTATTTTAGAATCCAAAAGAAGATAAGTATGAAATGCTCATAATACTAAGGAACCTAGTAAGCATTCTAATCTACCATATGGTGAGGCTTTATATATTTGAAAGTGAAGAGATTTATTTTATTTTAGTTAAAATTTTATTAGATTGCTAGGGCTTATAGTCCATCAACACAAGATTATGAAAATGCCTAAGAGGTGAGGATTTATGCTCCTAGCCTAGAGAAAACTAGTAATCTCAGATCCTAAATCTAGGGAGCTTTAGCACAAGCTAGAGCATGACCAAAATCTAAGCAAAAGGTGGATATGAGGGTTCATCTCCACAAGAGAGAGAAAAACTATGACTTACACTTACAAGCACAAAGTGGTCATGATAACACCTCTTATAATTTATAAAGAAACTTGTGAAAAGGTAATATAGCATATGAAACAGTATAAATGCAAAATCATATAATTTTTATTTCATTTTGACATATTCATTTGGACAAAGGCTTTGGAATTTATTACGCTTAACTGCATGATGAAATATAGTCATTGGCTAAATCAGAAGAGAAAAAGGGTGAAGCTCCATCATAAAGGGTTGCTCTCATAGGTCAAGCGGTCCCTAAAGTGTTGAAATAGAGGCCCTCATTTTTGCAAGAGTAATAAAAGATGTTATACATGATGTCAGACATAACACACAGCTAAGTGGTTCCTAAATATTTTAAATATCTTGATTAAGTCTTAGGCTTTATGATGTGATTATGAATTTATTTAAGATTTAGTTATGAGTGAATAGTTGGGGTAGAAAAATTAATTTTATCCTAAGATTCTATTGCATCTAGACCACATATTCAAACATAAAATATAAAGAAATTATGAAAAGTATGAAGTTCTAGTGCATAATCTAAACATAACATCAAATAATTTTGTAGACTACAATAAAAGAATAAAAGGCCGATGCAGCCGAGTACTGCTTTACACCTCAAATAAGAGAAAATTGGGTAGCTGAGCTCTACCCTTATACAACCCAGAATATGAAGGAATAATTACAATTAGAATTGAATATATACTATAGGGGTCTTCATTTCTTCATGTCTCTTTTTCTTCTTTCCTTTGCTTTTGTTTCTCCAAAGCATCACAGAACACCCCAAGACTAAGCCTTCCAGCCTCTACTCATCATAATCCCCTATAGCATTAATCCTAATTCCTATAAAAAAATTACATTTATATAGAAAAAGTAAATCTAATTACACCTAAAATAAATATTAACTAAGCATACATGCAAACCCAAGCAATTATATTTCATAATTTGGACTTAGCACTCTACACATGGGTAACCAAGCCCACCTATCATAACTTGGATTATGCTTAGGGAATTAAGCAATCCTATAAGCAAAGCATTTATATTTATTTTTAAGCAACCCCTTAAGCACAATCTCCTATAGAAAATATGATTAAGCTAACAACAACCTAACATCCAGTCTACGAGTCATACACCCTAACATCTAGTCTAAAATATTACATCATAAAATAAAATATACATCACACATACACCATCCTAACTTAGGATTAGAAGTAGTGGCTTAATTCTAATGTGTGTGCTAAGGTTTTGTGTGATATGTCTTAACTAAATATTGAAGTTATAATTCTCTATATTTAGAAGAATTTAATTTAACCATGAAGGTTAGTTTCACTTCAAGTTGTTGAGTTGATTAATAAATTTTAGTTTATGTTTTGTTTTGTTTCATATAACTTAGACTTAGCATCTAAGTGTTATAAAGAGAAGAAAGAGGATTAACCCTTTTTCATCTCTACCTTAAGCTACTTTCTAAAGCACACTTTAATATGTAAGTTTTCTTTAGTGAATGACTTATTGAATATTTTTATTAATCATAAGTTTAGGTTAACCTTAAAGAATCCTATTTAACATGAAAGTCATCTTAAGATTAATGTAATTGAATTACTATCACATGAAATATATTAAGTCATTCTTTTCCATCACATCTAACATGCACATGATTTAATAGTTAGCATATCTATATATACAAAATATTTTGGCACATTTAAATTGTCACGACCCAGCCCGGGAGCTTGGAATACCAAGGCGGGAACAGACGGTCGGACGGATAAAATAAAATATTTCTTAATATTTCCAATCATAAATAAAATCTCCAATCTCCAATCATAAAAGAGCCACTACAAACCACAAATAATTATACAATTTGTCCATGCATAAATATTCTTTAATTTTAAACATAATCAATATGACATAATTACCTATCTCACGAGTCCCTCTGGTAAACATACATTACTCATTTAATTAGTAGGATTACCTGAAAAAGATTAAGCAACTAACAAATGAATATAATTCAGTAGGTCAATTATGCTATTACACTATAGTAAACAAGAAGAAAGAACTAGTATGCATGCCAATTTTCTGTACAAAGAAATCGTCAAATAATCAAACCTATGGGAGATAGTATGCATAAATATTTATCAGTAGCATATTGGGGTCGATATACATAAACATTTATCAGTATATGGGGGGTATACATAAACATTTATCATATGAACTTTTACTTTTACTTTTATCATCCTTCCAAGAGTCGTCGAAATACTCATTCAAAGAACAAGTATCTATTACCATTGCCATTGCCATTTGCCAATTTCATTAGCCTTTTAATTTGCCAATTTCATTGGCCCTTTTGAATCATTTTGTGCACAGGTACATTACGTCCCCATCCAGTACTATAAGGGGGTGAACTGTAGTTTCAACATACACATTCATAGCATACAATTATACCACTATGCACATTAATTTATGATTAACGGTAAATCAGTGAACTTTATAAAATGATAACGTAGCAATATGATCTAGCATTCAGGTTATTATCCAACATGAAGAAACAGTAAGCTACATCACGCTTTAAGAAAGCAAAAAATCATCACAACTTGCGGTCATGAAAAGTCAAAATCATATGAACATGTTTAATCATAAGAAATTAAAGACATTTTTTACCATAAATGTAAGAACATAATTACCCACTTTAATTTGCAGTTTCCTCTTGAATCTCCTTTTCTTTAACGCTTCCTTCCTTAATTGAAATTCCTATATAATCAAATATTAATTTAATCAATACTCTTGAACCTCCTTACATATAGCTTAGCATAGGTTTAAGATTTTTATTACATTTGAAATTATTTTTCGTATGTGAGGGTTTAAAATTTAATTACTTAACTGTAATTCATCCCACATATTCCCAATTTACATTTCTTGCTTAAATCTATAGACCCTAAGTCAAATTATAAACCCTAAATTAAACTTGAAATAGCATTGAAATCAAAGTTAATAACATTAAAATCAAATTTTAATTAAACTCATACTTAAATAACTCATTTACTATCTCTCGATTTGCCCTAAGGACCGTTCGAGCTTCTTCTTTTCCTCCCATACGGTCCCCATCGCAACCATTATCTACTCACCGAGAGCTTCTCCTAAGCCCTCACTCTTCTTCTTCGCATGCCACAGACGTTCGCACTCCTCCTCTCTCGTCGGTGTACAAAAGCTCATGGCTCAAAGTGTGATGGCGGTAGAGGCGCCTTCTTACACAACAAAGCTCGGCGACTGATTAGAGGCGTCTCATTACACAACTCTTTCTTTTTCCTCGATGGACGACTAGAAGCGGGTAGAGTCTTCTCTTCTCACTTTCTCTCTCTCCTGTTCTCACGTGTTTTGGGAATTCTCTTTTGATTTGTCGAAACCACACCCCTTTTCCCTTTCTTTTCTTCATGCTACCGCATTGCATTATTATTATTATTATTATTATTATTATTATTATTATTATTATTATTATTATTATTATTATTATTATTTTTGTTTAAACTTTTGGTTATTATAATCTCTCACTCTTATAAAAATTTCATCCTCGAAATTAAATGACATTAATAGAAATACACATACCTTTAATTAAACAATTGAGGATAAAGTTCTCACATTTTAGATTCTTTCTCCCATGTAGCTTCTCGATCTAATCCATATTTCCACAGTACACGGACAAATGGAATTTCCCTATTCCTGAGATGCTTGACATCATAATCTATAATTCTTTCTAGCTCCTCCACAAATGTGAGATTGGGTTGAATATTAATAGGATCAACAATAATCTTGTTGGCTTCATCGTAATATTTTTTGAGAAATATGAAACACATTGTGCACTCCTTGCATGTGAGAAGGTAAAGCCAGTCTATAAGCCACTTTTCCAATTCTTTCCAAGATTTCATATGGACCAATATAGTGTGGGCTCAACTTTCCAACTTTGCCAAATCATTTTATACCTTTCATAGGGCTGACTTTAAGAAATATAAATTCTCCCACTTTAAACTCTACTGGTCTATGTTTAGCATCATAATATTTCCTCTACCTATCTTGAACAACTTTTAATCTATCAGATCAATCGATCTTTTCATTCATTTCACTATATCACCAATGATTCTTCTTTCACTGTCCACCCAACAAAGCGGTGTTGCATTTTTCCATACAATGCTTCATAGGAATCCATACCAATACTTACTTGAAAGCTATTGTTGTAGGCAAACTCAATCAAAGGCAAATGAATTTCTCAATTTCCTCTAAAATCAAGGATACAAAATCTAAGCAAATTTTCAAGTGTTTGAATCGTTCTTTCTGACTGGCCATCAGTTTGAGGATGAAATGTAGTGCTGAATGTAAGCTTCGTACCTAAAGCTTCTTGAATTTTTCTCCACAGTTTAGATGTAAATCGGCCATCCCGATCGGATACTATTGATTTTGGCACCATGTAACTTCACAATTCAACATATCTCCTTAGCCTTTCAACGCATCAAATTGTTTGATAGATATAAAGTGTGCGATTTAGTCAATCAATAATAACCCAAATAGTATCGCATCCTTTTCTGGATCTAGGTAAGCCAACAATAAAATCCATAGCAATATCATCCCATTTCCACTTTCGTATTAAGATAAAGTCCACTTCGATGTTTAGCTTTAACCATCGACATGATTGACATTTATAAATAAATTCAACACTTCTTTTCATTCACACCAAAATATTTTCTTAAGATCCGATATATTTTCTTCTGGATGAATTGTATAATTTGAATGATGTGCTTCATGTAAGATATCTTTCCTCAAATTTCCAACATTTGGAATGCAAACCCTACCATGATACTTCGGTAATCCCTCTTCATCGATTTCAAAATCTTCTGTATGGCCTACTTTTACCAAATCTAAAATTTTTTGAAAGTCATCATCTTGAGGTAAAGCATCCCGTTTTTTGTCTTTCAAATTTGTGTGCATGACCATTTGATTTAGCAGTAAAGCATGATCATCTGTAGATTTAATGATTGAAATTTTTAATTTTTCTAAATCTTTAATCAATTCCTCCTGTTGAGAGATCAACCAATAAATACTACCAGATATTTTTCTACTTAAAGCATCAGCAACTACATTTGCCTTCCCTGGATGATATTCAATATCTAAATCATAATCTTTAATGAGTTCCAACCATCTCCTTTTGCCTTAAATTTAGCTCCTTCGGTAAAGATATATTTCAAGCTTTGATGATCGAAAATTTCACACACTCCATATAAATAATGCCTCCAAATTTTTAATGCAAATACCACTGCTAGCTCTAGATCATGGGTTAGATAATTCTTTTCATGATTTTTCAATTGCCTTGAAGCATAAAATCACTCTTCCATTCATAAGTACACATCCCAAGCCTCTTAATGATGCATCACTATAAATTTGAAATCCTGTCCCGATGGAATAGTTAATAAGTGCGTCATTAAATAATTCTTCAATTTTTTGAAAAGCCTCTTCCCATCGACCATTCAAATTTGGACTTTTAGTTAATCTTGATAGTGGCATGGCAATCTGAAAACCCTTCAGAATCTCCGTAATATTCGCTAATCCTAAGAAACTTCGACTTACGTGATAGTGGTTAATGGATTCTTTATTGCTCTGACTTTACTCTGATCTAATGAAACCCCTTCACTACTAATCATGTGGCCCAAGAATATGATGTTATTTAACCAAAATTCACAATTTGAAAACTTTGCATACAATTCATTTCCTTTCAGAGCTTGTAAAATAATGTGAAGATGGTTTTCATGAGCTGCTTCATCTCATGAATAAATTAGAATATCATCTATGAATACAATCACAAATAAATTTAAAAAGGGTTTAAAGATTCTATTCATGAGATCCATAAATACAGCTGGAGCATTTGTTAAGCCAAAAGGCATCACCACAAACTCATAGTGCCCATACCTTGTACTGAATGCAGTCTTTGGTATATCTTCTTCTTTGATTCTCAATTGATGATAACCTGATCTTAAATCAATCTTTAAAAATACAGAAGCTCCTTTTAGTTGGTCAAAAAGATCATCAATTCTTGGCAAGGGATATTTATTCTTTAATGTGAGTTTATTAAGCTCTCTATAATCAATGCATAGCCTTAAGCTCCCATCTTTCTTCTTCACATAAATAATACAGAGCTCCCAAGGAGATGTCTGGATAAATCCCTAACAATTCTTGTATTCTTCAACTCTTGTAATTCTTTTATATTTCTTTTTTTTGCTACAAGTTTTGCACTTGAATTAAATCAATAGAGAAATCTATCTCTCTGACTGGAGGTAAACCCGGTAAATCATCTAGAAAACTTCTGGATACTCTTTTACTATTGGTACATCCTCTATCTTCTTTATCTCTTTAGTAACATTAGTAACTTGAGCAAGAAAACCTTCATAGCCTTTTTGTCTTTTGAACTTTTAAAGACACCATCATAGTTAATACTCCTTTATGCCCCCAATTTGAATTCTTCTTTTCCAGGAATATTGAATTTGATTATCTTTTTAGAACAATCTATAGTAGCAAAATATTTAGCTAGCCAATCCATTCCTAAAATTACATCGAATTCATATATTGGCAGTACTATTAAATCTGTATTCAAGCTTCTTTCACAGATGTTTAGGTTCACACTGCAAACATTTTCAGCATTCATTTGAGACCCATTTGGCATTGCTACTGAAAGTACTACAGACATTTTCATAATTTATAATCCCAAAATCCTCACACATTCTTCAGATATAAATGAATGTGATGCTCCAGTATCAAATAAAATTCTAACTAATTTACTTCCAATAAAGATGATACATATAATTGAATAGACATATAAAACAAATATATATCTAGCACAATACAAAATTATGGCGATGCTAATTTAATTAAAGACATACCTGTGATGACATCTAGTCTTTTGCTTTTGTTGCATGAGTGCATAAACTTCAGTCGTGTATTGGTTCGAGTTTGAGATGGAACTGATGCAGTCAATTCAATCATTCTTTGCCTACCAACAGTCCTCTGAGGAGGTTGAACACTTGTCCTAGCATCCCTTAAAGGTTCCTGACTGAAGATAGGGCAAGATTTTGCCATATGTCCTGGCTGATGGCACCGATAGCAAGTGTTTGTGCCTGAGAGACACTCTCCTTTGTGTGCTCTTCCACATTTTGGGCATGTGGCAATACTGTTACTGCTGGCATAGGTATCTAACTTAGGCTTCTTCCAGTTTGATTTTTCAGTTTGAACATTCTGCCCAGATTTTGGCCTATCATCATTCCTCCTCTTCTGAATATCCCTCCTTCTCTGAGTAGCTTGCACATCCAATTCTATCATTCTAGCCCACTCCACCAGTACAATATAGTCATCAATACCCAAAGGAATCAAGGGTTGTCTGATTATATCCTTCAGTCCACATAGAAATCTATGACATTTTTCTTCTGCATTTGGTATCAATTGAGGTGTATACCTTGAAAGCATTGTAAACTCAGCTTCATATTACATTATAGAGCTATCTCCTCAATCGATGAATTTGTCGCATTTGTCTCCTAGGCGGGGTACAAACCAATCTCTAAAAGTCTTCACAAAATCCTCCCATGAAATAAGATTGCAAGACCTCCCTTCAAATTTCTCTTGTAGCTGTCCTCGCCACCATCTCTCAGCTTCACCCTCAAAAGCAAAAGAAGCCAAAGCAACTTTTCTTTTTGAAGGACATGACATACTTTCTAAAATTTTCTCTATTGCATTTTTCGATTCTATAGTCCTCACTGAGAAAGAGGTGGCCTCATATCTTGAAATAATTTCAGGTACTTATCAATAGAAACTCCACCACTTCCACTAGCTTGGGTATGCTGATTCCTTATCATCTGAGTCATTGCTTCCATCATTTGTGTAAATGCATCTATAGCTAGTGAAGGCGGTTGCACCAAATTCGGGTGCTCAGTAGTTTGTGCCTCTCTATTTTCCCTTATAGCATCTTCCTGAATTGATTCCATAGGCCTGAGAAGCACAAATTAATTATAACTGTTACATATTAATCAATCTAATCATATGCAAATTTATTCATAAAATTTATCCTCTTCCTAATGGCTCTTTGATTTTTAATCATTACTTATGCCCCTAAATCTAAAATCTAAAATCTAGCTCTGATACCACTCTTGTCACGAAATAGGGAGCTACTGAAGCAGACGGTCGGACGGATAAAATAAAATATTTCTTAACATTTCCAATCATAAATAAAATCTCCAATCTCCAATCATAAAAGAGCCACTACAAACCACAAATAATTATACAATTTGTCCATGCATAAATATTCTAACAAAGTTCAGGAGAAAATACATTTTAAACATAACTCAACATGACATAATTATCTATCTCCTGAAGTCCCTCTACGGTGGTAAACATGATTTTCCCATCACCATTTAATTAGTAGGATTACCTGAAAAAGATTAAGCAACTAACAAATGAATATAATTCAGTGGGTCAATTATGCTATTACATTATAGTAAACAAGAAGAAAGAACTAGTATGCATGCCAGTTTTCTGCTGTCACAGGTACATAAAAGAAATCTGCTCAAACAATCAAACCTATGGGAGATAGGTATGCATAAACATTTATTAGTAGCATATGAGGTTCGATATACATAAACATTTATCAGTAGCATATGGGGGTAGGTATACATAAACATTTATCATATGAACTTTTACTTTTTACTTTTATCATCCTTCCAAGAGTCACCATCGAAATACTCATTCAAAGAACAAGTATCTATTACCATTTCCATTGCCATTTGCCAATCTCATTGGCCCTTTTGAACTATTTGCCAATTTCATTGGCCCTTTTGAATCATTTGTGCATGACATTACATTACTAGTACCATAAGAGGGTGAACACCAGTTTCAACATACACATTCATAGCATACAATTATACCACTATACACATTAATTTATGATTAACAGTAAATCAGTGAACTTTATAAAATGATAATGTGACAATATGATCTAGCATTCAGGTTATTATCCAACATGAAGAAACAGTAAGCTACATCACAGTTTAATAAAGAAACAGGAAAAATCATCACAACTTGTAGTACATGAAAAAAGTCAAAATCATATGAACATGTGTTTCATCATAAGAAATTAAAGACATTTTTTACCATAAATGTAAGAACATAATTACCCACTTTAACTTGCAGTTTCCTCTTGAATCTCCTTTCTTTAACGCTTCCTTCCTTAATTGAAATTCTTATAGAATCAAATATTAATTTAATCAATACTCTTGAACCTCCTTACATATAGCTTAGCATAGGTTTAAGATTTTTATTACATTTGAAATTATTTTTCGTATGTGAGGGTTTAAAACTTAATTACTTAAGCTGATTCATCCCATATATTCCCAATTTACATTTCTTGCTTAAATCTATAGACCCTAAGTCAATTTATAAACCCTAAATTAAACTTGAAATAGCATTAAAATCAAAGTTAATAACATTTAAATCAAATTTTAATTAAACTCATACTTAAATAACTTATTTACTTACCTTGTATCTCTCAGTTTGCCCTAAGAACCCGTTCGAGCTTCTTCTTGACTTCCATGGTTTCACTAAACCCTCACTCCTCGGCTTCTTCCGCCTTACCTTGCAGCGGCTCGCACCGTTGCAAGACTCCTCCTTTCCTCTCTCTCGGTGTCTGCTCCTCAAAGAAGAGGCGGTAGAATAGATAGGGCGCGCCAAAGCTCGATGGCTCAAAGCGAGGCGTCTCCTCTGCCAGGCACCACTCTTTCTTTCTCGCTCATGTGTTTTGGGAATTCTCTTTCGATTTGTTGAAAGCCTCGGGTTTCCCCTTTCTTTTCTTCCACTACTAGCTTGCATTTTATTATTATTATTATTGTTTTTGTTTAAACTTTCGGTTATTACATAAATGATGATGGATGCATGCATACTTTGTTGAAAGGAGGACTTCCATTCATTAATCAAATACACATACATATGTATAAAAGATGTAAACAAGTGCTTGTCGTTGTTAAACTAGGAAAGTGAGATAATCAAATGACCTCCTTGGAGCTACTTAAAGCCTTATATTCCTGGGATATTCAGACTTTATACTTGTTATCTTAAATACATATAAGTGTATATATAATTATAAAGATGAAAGTCATGCAATAGATTGTATTTTATTTAATTGAATTGCTCATACATGTAAATTAAAGCTCTATCCAAATTCTAATATAAATATACATAAGAATGAAATCAAATGAGTATGTGCCGTTGTTAAATCAGGGAAGTGAGGTAATCAAACGACCTTCATGGGGCTACTTAAAATCTCATAAGGTAATCAAACGACCTTCATGGGGCTACTTAAAATCTCATATTCCCAGGATGTCCAGACTTTATACTGATTATCATTCAAACATGTATAAATTCATACTTGAACATAGGAAAAAGAGAGCAATGCATTTACATATAGTACATTTGGTGACTTAAATGGCCATGGATGCATGTATTTTAATAGAAAAGAGGATTTTCATTCATTAATTAAATACACATACATATGTGTGAATGATGCAAGCAAGTACGTGTCATTGTTAACCAGGAAAGTAAGATAATTAAATGACCTCCTTGGAGCTACTTAAAACCTTGTATTCCCGGGATGTCCGTACTATATACTTATTATCCTAAATACATACACATGTATACATAATTAGAAAAAAAATCATGCAAAAGATTATATTTTATTTGATTGAATTATTTATACATATGAATTAAAGCTCTATCGAAATTATAATACAAAAATATATAGAAATGAAACTAAATGGGTACGTGTCATTGTTAAATCAAAGAAGTGAGATAATCAAACAACCTCTGTGGGGCTACTTAAAGCCTCGTATTTCCAGGATGTCCAGACTATATACCTATTATCATTTAAACATGTGTAAATTCATATTTGAACATAGGAAAAAGAAAGCAATGCATTTTCATATGGTAAATTTGGTGACTTAAATGACTAAGGATGCATGTATTTTTAATAGAAAAGAGGATTTTCATTCATTAATTAAATTCACATACATATGTATGAAAGATACAAGCAAGTACGTGCCATTGTTAACCAGGAAAGTGAGATAATCAAATGACCTCCTTGAGGCTACTTAAAGCCTCATATTTCCTAGATGTCCAGACTATATACTTGTTATTTAAATACATACACAGGTATACATAATTAGAGAAATGAAAATCATGCAAAAGATTATATTTTGTTTGATTGAATTATTTATACATGTGAATTAAAGCTCTATCAAAATTATAATAGAAAACTACATAGAAATGAAATTAAATGGGTATGTGCTATTGTTAAACCAGGGAAATGAGGTGATCAATTACCTTTGTGGGGATAATTAAAATCTCATATTCCCAAGATATCTAGACTATATACCTATCATCATTTAAACATATATAAATCTATGAAGAAAGAGAGCTTTTCATTCACATACTTAAGCTATATACACATGCAAGTCTTATATATTCTCATAACTATTATCATTTCAAATGTTACTATCAGTTTATAAACATTTGAAAGTAGATTTGAATTTATTAGTGATAGTAGCCACACATATAATAAATTAAGTCAACACATGCAAGCTTACATAAATAAATTTCATTTGATTAATTTAGATTTAAAAAGATGAATCTATGAGATCATGTGACATACATCACTTAAAGTGGTTGAAAGGAATAGGAAATATAAACATATGATTCATTCAATTACACTAATTCTTAAGGACAATCATATTAAATAAAATTATTTAAAGAAAACCAAAGCTTATTATTAATTTAATTTTTTTATTTAGATTGAACTTAAAGAGGAGAAATTACTTGCTATTTTAATCCCATTCTCATATTGGTGATCTTTATTTATTTAAGGAAAGATAATTAGATAATTTTATGAATTGATTAAGTTAAATAATTAACCAAATCATTTAATTATCATTTTATATGCTTATTTAATTAAATTAACCTTTTAATCCTTAGCCACAAATGATATGAACATGAATAAAAGTAAAGTGCAATGCTCCTTAAAGAACCTAATACAATTGGCTCACAATTAAAATTAATTAAGCTAAAGAATTTAATTAAGTACCTTTATTATTTCCCACACTTATAGGGTAGTCATAATTTCCTTAAAGGTTAGTATGTTATTAAACACATAAAGAGGAATCCTTAATTTCATTGTTAATTATTTGGTATGGTAAACATTCCAATTTGATTTAACTTAGACATTTAATTAATTAATTAAGCATTTAATTAATTTTTACATTAATTAACTCCCTTTAATAAAATGCATTTGGAAAAGTGACTAAGAAAGAGATCCTAATCACCCTCCCTCATCCATTCACTCTTAATGAGAGATTAATGAACTTTAGTTAATTAATTTTTACTATTTATAATATTAATTAATCATTAGATTAATTAAAATGAGTAATTAAGGTTTGAAACATCAATTTTCCTAATTACTTAAGCAATAAATTTCAAGAAAACCATGGAAGATAGAGGTCATCCTATTAAATCAATACTCTAAGATTGAAATTAATTATCCAAGTAATTGAGACTTAATTAAGCTAATTAAGTACATATTCAAACTCAATTAAGCCTTAATTATTGTTCAAAATCAAATAATAATGTTTTAAATAAAATCTCATCTATTTTGCCTTTAAAATGAGTATTTATTTATATTTTTAGGATTTTTATACAATTTTCATAGTCTTAGCATTTAAAAATGAATTACTAAACCTAATTAAGCCTAATCCCGTCGGCGCCATCTGGGCCGCTGACGTGGATGCGATTTCCACATGGCACCATGGGAATGGATATATAAATCCATTCGACTCAACTCTGATGTGGTGGTGGTGGATGCGCATTCATCCGTGTCATTCAATCTAGGATCGATCGGATGATGGAGATTAATCTTGCGGTTCCTAAGGTAATAAATCTAATGGATGTTCATGACCATCCATTCCAATCACGTGAAATGGATGGTTGGTGATCCATCATCTCTCGAGCGATGGAAGACGAACACCATCCGCCTTCCTCTACCCAATTCAAGCTCATCAGAGCTCAGGGAGGCTTGTGATCGATACCACACATTCACAAGGGCAATCCTAGGGGATCTAATGGTGGATATTGCATGACATCACACTTTCCTTCACAAAGGCCCAAGAAAATTTGCAAAAAACTCAATTGGCCAAAATTTACCTCACCGCTCAAGACCAGCGGCTAACTGACCGAGGTAGCTTCGCCTTGAAAGGTGAAGCCCTGCTGAGAAGATGGCGCCTTGACTCCTCATTGGTGGCTCTATGGACCAAACATCATTGGAATCCTCACCGGAGTTGGTCTAGGAGGGGCTCTCGGTGCTCGGTGAACATGTGGGAAGGTTTGTTTTGCCTCGTCGGAGCTTTGTGAATGTGTGTGAATAGTTAATTAGAGAGGGGTGGAGTTTTGGTGGAGTTAGATAGAGTTAGGCCTTGGGAATTCTTGGTTTCATTATTGTCGGTGATGGAAAGGCTTAAGATGCTTGAGGGAAGCTCTCGGGAGTTTGAAATGTCCTAAGGAAGCTCACTGAATGCTCACACACATAGTTTGGATCGAAATTATGGGGGTATACCCCCTTCTCCCTTGGATAAGATGAAAGGGATTGGTTTGGTCTCTAGTGGCTGTCTGGTTGCTATAGGTGGTCGTGGGTGGCAGAAAATCATCTAGGTGGCTCAGTTTGAGTGGCCAAAGTTGGAGAAGTGGCTGTCATGGGCTGAGGTGACTATCTTTGGGTAGCTAAGTGTGATAATAAGCTTTGAGAGGTTAGCTCACCTCCACTTGGCTCATGGCTAACCCAAATAGGTCAGGTGAGCTAGTGGTACTAGGGTTCATTTGGAACTTTGGGTGGCTGGCAAGGGGAGAAGAGTAGGTTTGACCATCCAAATGTGGGTTTTATCTCATGTGGGAGGCTTTACCCATTGGATAATGGGTCAATTTGGGTTCAAATTGGGTTGAGTTGGATTTGGGCTAACCCAAGATGAGTTAACGATGGGTCATACAAAATTTCATTGGGATTGACTCAATTTGGCCCATGTAGGTCAAAATGGGCTAAGTTGGGTCAAGTTGACCAATTAGTCAAATTGGATCAAATTGAGGGTTGAGTTAAGTTCAAATGAGTATTTGGAGTGTTTTGGTTCAATTGGTTTTAGTTAAGTTGGCTTTGATTTGGAGTTGACCCATTTGAGTTCATATGGGTCAAATAGGTCAAGTTGACCAAATTGGCTTAGGTTAGGCATCGGTTCATATTCAATTGATCATTTGAAGATGTTTGTAGGCTTTGATTTCAATCAATTTTGATTTATGAAGGATTCAGGCCAATTTAACCCTTTAGGTCAATTTGGGCTAAATAGGTCAATTAGGTTCAATCAAGGCTTTGATCATGTTCAATAATCAATTTGGAATGAATTTGGGTCTTTGGTTTGAATTAATTTGAGTTAGATTTTGATTTGGCCCAATTTGGCCCTTTAGGTCAAACTAGGTCAACTTGGGTCAAAGGGTCAATTAGGTTTGGTTTGGCTCAATTGATGGTCAAGTCATATTCAAGGATTGATTTTAGGTTGATATGAATCATTGGTTTCAATTAATTTGGCTTAGAATGGGATTTGGTTCATTTGGTTCATGTAGGTTAAGTGGGTTGATTTGGTCAAATGACCAAATTGACTTGGTTTGGCCTAATTGATTGCAGTTGATCAATTAAGGATGACCAACAATCATCATGTGAGGATTTGGATAGGTTGGTTTAATCCAATTTGGGTAGGATTGGAGTTTTCCTCAAATATGCCTTTTAGGTCACTTTGGGTCAAGTGAGCTTAATGGGTCAATTAGCTTGGTTTTGGGTTGAATCAAGTTGAGTTGAGTTTGATATATGATTTGGGATTTATTGATAGCTTTGGCTGCAATTGATTTGGGTTTAATTGGATTTTGACTCATTTGGATATTTTAAGTCTAATGGATTAGGCTAGGTTCATGGAATTGATTTTGGGTTGATATGGTTTGATTGTAGATTTTGGTAGAGTTTAGAGTGATGATTGAAGGATTGAATTGATTTAGAGAAAATTAATTGAGCTTGGTTTGAATTGAACAAAATTTTTGCTAACGAAAATAGGGTTAAATCATGGGCATAGGTTAGGTTTGATTTGGTTTGGAGTTTGAATTCAATCATTTGGTTTAGAGTTTAGATTTGATATGAGATTCAATGGAAATTTGGTTATGTGGATTTGGGATTAGATTTTGGCTAAGGAAAATAGGCATGGATTTGGTTTAGTCGTATGGCATGATTTAAACCCTATGAAAAATCCTCCCAAGTCTCTAAGCATAGGTTAAGTGTTCACTTAGTGACTAGAAGTGTCCTATGACTAAGGAGATCTTACTGTCTAGAAGACTCCTAGATCTAAGATGAGAAGATTGAGTCCTCACTCTAAAAGTGAGGTCAACAGCGAGATCAACCACACTTTAAACTTGAGCACCTTTTACATCCAACTCCACCAATCCCTAGCCAAACTTAAATTAACTCTTTTCACTCCTTTCTCTCACTTTAGCAATCCAAAATAAATCAAGAAACACTCAATTCAAGCACCAAAAATCACTCATAGACCAACTATAATGAGCTTCATAGTGATGCTTGGTCTAGAAGATGATCAACGACGAGGCAACTCATGATCATCTCAATAGGGCTTCACCTCTTCAAGCCGAAGGTACCTCACTCATCGGGTCATTGGTCTATAGCTTTAGTGAGGTAAATTCTTACAAATCATAGAAAAACTCCTAGGCGTTGATCTTTTATTGACGTAAATCCAATTATAAGATCCCCTTAGAATCATTCCTTAATCATGTTCATCTCTCATTGGAGCTTAACAATGAATCATCTGTCTTCTATTCCATATGATTAGAAGAGATGGTCATGATTAATCATGTTAGATTTTTTATTTTATTTTGATTTAATCCATGGGATTAATCTCTATCATCCAATCAGTGATAAAATAGTTAAGGAGAAAGCACGATTATAAAGTTAGTAGCTACACGGGAAATTTTAAATAACTAATCTCGCAACACCATGTGGAAAGCACTACCGTGTCGACGTTGGCATGGTGTCGACTATGTAAATGGATTAATTAAAGATTAAAATGAGTTTTAATTAGATAAAAATTTTAAAAATCATAGGTAGTTGTAGAAAAAATCTAAAAAATATAAATAAGCCCATTTTGGAAAACTTAGATGGTGGAGAATCTAGGACAAATAAAGCTCTAATTTTTATTAAGAGAATAATGATTAATTAGGATTTAAAGTTTTGCTTAATTAGCTAATTAGGCTTAATTACTTGGCTAATTAACTTAAATTTTGGCATGAATGTTCCTTAGGATGACCTCAATCTCTCATAATTTTTTCAAGATAATTTGCCAAGTGATTTTGGAAATTCAAAATTTCAAACCAAAATTAATCATTTTGTGAATTTAATAATTATATAAAATTAAAAAATTAATAAAATAATCATAAGAACTTAATTAAGCATTAAAACAATAAGGGTGACCAGAGAAATTAATTAGAACCCTTTGGTTCTAATTATTTCTCAAAACTACACTAAAGGGTTTTTATTTAATTAATTAAATTATTACATAACCTAGAACTTAAAGGAAATCATAGTAATTAGTATATATCATTAAAATTTTAACCAAGCCCTCTTTGTGCTTAGCTAACAAAGATTCTTTCAATGAAATTAAAATGTCCAATTGGTTTGAGGTATTTTGAGTGTAATTGATGATCTTGGGCCTTCCCCATTTATTTAATAAACCCTTAATTATATGCCCAATTGTATTAAATTTTTTAGGGCATATTCATTTCATGTTTGTACATTTTTAATAATTTTTAAATAATTTTTGGGCTTATACTTAAGACTTAATTGAATTTATGGGCTTTTTTGGGCTTAATTGATTAAATAATTAATTAATCATAATTAATTTATAAAAATGACCTAAATCACTTTTAAATCACTTAATGAACAAAGATGGGTCAAGGGGTGATTCTTATAATTCCATCTTTTCTTTAGGGTTAAATAATTCAAATTCTAAAATTTAATCATTAATAAATTTGATTAGGCTTAAGGGTGCTTATCTTAATATGAATGTCTTTAAGGATTAATAAGTCCAAATAGATTATTCGATAATGTTTAATTGCATTGCTTCAATTATTCATAAATTTGTTTGTCATATTTTCCATGCATTCATATTTCAAAAATAAATAAAAATATTTCATTCAATTACATGCTTTTGAATTAAATTGTGTGGCTAGTATTATTAGTAAATCTTAAATTATTATCTTGATTAAGTAAAAGATATCTATTAATTTAAATATAAATTAATATGAATAATTATGAGTTGAATTTGATTTATATATGTATGAACAACAATATTGAAAGGTATATAGTCTGGAAACTAGGGAGTGTGATACTTAAGTAGTCCTATGGGTCTCTTTGATTACCTCACTTCTTTGGTCTAATAAAGGCACATACCTTGAAATTTAAAGTAAATTACATACTAAAGTTAAATTATTTTCACCTATATAATTAAAATATCATAAAAAGTTTTATAATTTCCTTATTATGTCCATATATGTATGCCTATGTATATGAATTAACAAGTATATAGTTTGGACATTTTAGAAGTGTGAGACTTGTACAAATTCAATATACTAATGCATATGTATATGTATAATGTATGATTAAACTATCCCTTTTCTATAAAATTCATGCATCATATCCCATCTATGAAATTATGAATTAAGAGAAAAGAATAAATGCATCAATTCATCAGTGCATCAAGGTGAAATGATTAACTGAGATATATTTATTAAATTAAATTATTCAATTAAGTATGATATTTCATTAAATAGATATTACAAAAATTTAATAATGAATCAAAGTCAAGAAATTATTATTAATTTCACCATGGTGTAGTTTCATTTATCTTAAGATTCTTTTTATATTTGGATAAAATCACTTAAGTTAAATCTAAATATATAGTTTAATAAAAAGATTTATAACATTTCATCAAGATGATTAAAATTCATCTCTTAGATTCAACCTAAGGTTAGGGATTAAAGTGGACCACACTCCTCTTTTTTCAGTTTAAAACTCTAAATCAAAAATGAAACCCAAATGAAATTAAATGTCAAAGTCTAAAATTCACCTCAAAATTATTAATCATGCAAAGTATAATCATCCTTAACATAGAACTTAAACATTCATCACTAGAAAATTTCAAACATTAAAGCCTAATTATGACATACCACACTAGGCCTAGCACACACACTAGCATGCTAAGTCACTAATCATAGTCTTAGGTTAGGCCGGTACTTATTATGATAATTGACATTTTATTTTGTGATGTAATGTATGGTTTTTTTATTTAGATGTTCGTTGTGATATCACACAGATCTTAGGGTGTACTTATTGAAATGATCAAGTGCAACATCAAGAATTGTTGTACCACCCCGAATGGTAGGAACATCACCATATAATGGACTCAATCATCTAATAAAGACTCTTAAAGTAGATGAGTCTACATATATCGGAGATCTTTCCCTTGCTTTACATGGATAAAGTAAAGCAGGGTTTATCTTGAGTTGGGTTCTTTAGTTGCTTATGGAGGAAAGCCCTCATAGTTAATTACATCCTAGGAAATGAAACTTTTCTAAGAATACTCTCAATTAAAGTAGTCAACTAATGTCTCTAAATATTGTAAAGATTAATGATCAAAGGATTGTTAATTATTATGAATAAATCGGGAGAGTTCAAATGGAGAGACTTCTTTATGAATTTTAAATGAGGATATGTAGGAAGCACCTATGATACTAAGTACTCTTATGGGCATTTTAGTCTATCTTATAGTGAGGCTTTATATTTTTGAAGTTGAAAATCATATTTATTTGAATTAACATTTCATTAGAATGTTAAAACTTAGATTTCAACAATCCAATATTATAAAAATGCTTAAGAAGTGAGGCTTATGCTCATAGCTAGAGAGAAAGAAGTAGTATTTGAAACTATATCTAGAGTTATCCAGCATAAGCTAAGAGCCCAATCTAAATCTACTCAAAGAAGTGGGATATATTGGTTCACTTCCATTAAAAAGAAAGAACCAATTCTGACTCTTTTAGACTCACAATCATCAAGAGTGGCTGCTAGCTAACACCTCCTAAGATTTTAAACCATCTAGCTCGGTTTGATATAAATGCATGGTAGTTAAGCTGTTATGTATTAGAAAGGAATCTAGAGTCCTAAACTCACTCTCTAAGAGATTATATTATGATTAGTACAAATTATAACTTAGACTAATACACTAAAATTTATACGATAACTAATTTTATTTTTGACTAGTTATTTTGGACTCAAGATTGAGAGAATTTATGTCTAAATGTATGATAAAATTAGATTATGGGTTAAATCAATGAGGATATGTGTTCTCCACAATGAGAGACTACTCTCATAGATTAAGCTTTGTCCCTTATCATGCAAGAGTATATTCAAGAAAAGAAGAGAAGATGCATGTTGGTTAGAAAAATTTCCATAGGAGTCGCCTTCAAATCTGTGGAGAGAAAGAAAGGCAAGACCTATAAAAATTCATCTTCTTAGGATGCCACAGATCCCCAGATGTGCTTATTCAGGTGATCGAGTACGTCATTAAGGAAATATTATACTATCTTGAAAGACAAAAGTCACTACCCTTTAATGGACCTAATCACCTCAATAAAGACTTTTAAAGATGATGAGTCTGCATATGTATCAGAGATTCTTTCCCTATTTTATATGAAAAAGTAAAGCAAGATTTATTTTAAACCAGGTTCATTAAGTTCCCTGTACGGGCAAGCCCCCATAGTTAATTACATTCTAAGGAATGAGGATTCCTTAAGAAAACTCTCGATTAAGGTAAATGATCGTTGTCTTTGAAGATTTCAATAAGAAAGGACTATCAATTGATTGATTTATTTTTGAGGGATTAAATGGGATTGATCAAAAGAAGGAGTTATTATCAAAGATAAAATGAAAGATAAGTAGGAGATGCCCATAATGCTAGGAAGCCTAGTGAGCATCTCAAATTATTTTATAGTTGGGCTTTACATTTTTGAAATTGATTTGGTTTGTTTGAGTTGCATTTTTCATTAGAAATTTAGGACTTATGATTCTTTAACACAAGATTAAAGAAATGCCTAAGAGGTGAGGAATTATGCTTATGGCTTACAAAGGGGAGAAGTAATCTCAGAACCTAAATCTAGGGAGCTTTGGTAAGGGCTAAAAGCATAACCTAAATCTAAGGTGAAATGGATAATTGGTTTGCCTTCACAAGAGAGGATAAATCAGCCGACAGCTTGGACTTACAACCGCCTGGGGGTGGCCGCCAACTAACTCCTCCTACAATTTTAAATACATGTAGGCAAGTCTTTATGCTTATGCAAGATAACTAGGCTATTATTTATTTAGAAAGAGGCTAAGTCCTTAAACTCACTCCCTAGATCATGTAAAGGGCATGCTTCAAATGACCTAAATCTAACGCATTTCAAAATTCATTTTATTTTTATTTTTGGATAATTATTTTGGCTCAGACTAATACGATTCATATGACTAATGCATGAGAAAGAAAGTTATTGGCTAAAATCAATGTGAAGGGAGGAGGTGAGTTTTCAACATGGCTTCAAAGGTCAAGCCAAGTTTCTCTGGCAAAGGTGGAAGCCCTCCAATCAAGAGTGAAATAAGATGTATTTGTGTATGATATTACAAAAGAAAATGCTCATCCAGCTAAGGGGTTGCTAATTCTTTTATCTTGATTTTAAACCTAAGCTTTAAGTGAGGTTATGAATTGTTTAATTTTTATTTGAGTTGTTAAGTTGGGTAAAAGATTTATTTTTTCTTAAAGAGCCTAATCCACATCCAGGCTAAACATAAAGCAAGGAAGAAACTAAGAAAAGCATGCCACTTAATACAAAAAAGCTAAATAAATCATCAACCAATTTATAAAGCTAATCGCAAAAAGAATAAAATGTCGTATATTCACCACCACAAAAAAAAATATCAAATGGGTAATGAGCTCTACCCTTATACAACTCGGGTTACAAATGAATTAAATTATAATTAAACAAAAAATTCATTATTATGGGGGGTCTTCAAACTTCATTCTTCTTTTCTTCTTTGGTTCTTTTTTTTTTCTTTCCTTCTTTCCTCTTTAGTTCCTTCTTTTGGATGATTGGAAGGTAGAAGCTCCAAGGTTTCACATGGTGCATAAGATAGGATCTTATAGCCAATGCTCATCCTAATCCCCATTACAATTATTCCAAAATCCTAATTGCATAAATTTACATGAAAAGGAAAAGTAAAAATCTAACTAACACTTGTAAAATAAAGGTTAGCTAAAATAATTCACACAAATCCCAAGCATGTATATTAGACTTATCACCCCACACATGGGTGACTAAGTCCACCGCTGTGGATTATGCTTAGGGTATAAAGCACCAAAAAAGCATTTATATTTTTATTTATGATAGCTCTTAAGCATCCCTGCAGAAAGAATAGTTAGACTAAGAATATCCTACCATTCATTCTACAAGTATACACCTTAATATCTAGTCTAAATCATATATCACATAAAAAAATAAATATCAAACAATGCACTGACCTAACCTAAGGCTAGAAGTGGTGACTTAGGCTAAGGTGTGTGCTTTGAAGTCTTGTGTGGTATGCTTAGCTATGGCTTTAAGCTCAAATTTTCTAAGTGTGAAGAACATGTTCAACTTAGAGGAAGGTTTCATTTAAGTTAATTATTTTGGGTTGAGTTTATTTCATATTTTGATTTGGTTTAAGTGGATCCTACAATTAATTACTAAGTTATGAAGAGAGGGAAAGAGAAGAGAACTTCTCTTTCCTTCCCTAACCTAAGTAATTTCTAAAGTAGATTCACATTTTAGTTTTGTTTACATGAATATTTTGATTACATCTTTTGATTAATCTTAAGTTTAGATAAACTTTAAACAAACCTATTTAAAAAGAAAGGTATTTTAAGATTAAATCAAAAGAATCAGAATTCACAAAACACACATTACTTCATTTCTTTCCCAACATATATAACATGCATATGGATGGACCCTAAGCATATTTATACATGCAAATGAGAGTATTTAACACACTTTATGATGCATGCTAAGTAATCCATTTAAGAGAATTTAGAAGTTGAATATGCATGATTTTTCTTTAAGTAGAAAGGGTTTTCCTTATCCAAATTTTCACATACACACATGAAAGTAAGAAAGGCATAAGTAAGTATAGTGCCATTGTTAACCAGAGGTGTAAGGTACAAGACTTACTTAGGGCTTCTTAAAGCCTCACAATATCGAGGTTGTCCAGACTAATATACCACTTTTCTTAAATACAAACATGTGTATAAAAGAAATGAAATGGAAAAGGAGAATGCAAAAGTAGTTTAACGGATTCATTTTTATTTTATGCAATTTATGTATGCAAGTATAGGTAACCCTCCTTAAGTGGTAGCATAGAAATGAATAGGATATGGAATTTAGGTGAGTATTAGGTTCTTTTTAATTGAACCATACACCTCACCAAATTCCTATTCAAAACTATACCAATATAAGAAAGAAAGGAAACCTATGCTAAACATACCTTTATAATCTATCACATACAAACTCATAATTAAAATATAAGTAACGTACTTTCAAATTTGATATTTGATTTATATGTTTTGAAAGTAATTTAGATTTAGTAGTGATAATAGCTACTCATATTTCTACTTTAGCCAACACATGCAAATTTGACATAAAGTAAACAACTTCATTTTAAAATTTAAAAATTGAAATTATGAATGCATGAAATCACATGGCATACATTTAACAATTGGGAAAAGATTCAAAGCAATAAAAGCATGTAAACAAACTCACTTCACTTAAATCCTAAAGACATTCTTATAGAATAAGAAAGTTTAAAATAAATCAAAGTGAATTTAAAGTGATTTTTGTTTTGTTGAAGTTCAATTTAATTTTGAAAAGGTGAGATGAGTTTACTATTCCTAACCCATTCCCACATGTGTTTGATATTTTTATTTAATTTTTAAATAATTAAATCTATTTTTATGCATTGATTAGGTTAAGGTATGAATTAAGTAACTAAATTAACCCTTACCTACACCACCTTAGAAGAATTAACCAAATAATTATGAGCTAATGAGATGACATAAAACTCACAAGGAATTTAAATTTGTAATACACCTAATAAGAAAGAGGCCTAATGTAATTTGGCTCATAATTAAATGTTAATTAAGCTAAGGGGTTTAGCTTAAGTAATTTCAAAACACCCTTTCACACATGTGAATTGGGTTTTGATTTTCTTAATTGAACTTAGGATATTAAATACATAAGCATCTACCCAAAGTAGATTAATTAAGTTCTAGAACATTTTAGAATTTTTAGAAATTAATTAAGGGGATAATTAATTAATTAACCCTTAATTAAGAGGAGATTAAGGAGAAAAAAGAGGGTTTAGGGAATGGCTCTGGGAAAATACCCCAAAAATATTCCATAAACCTCCTACTTACTCGATCTGACCTTAATCAACCCTAATCATGGGTTAAAATCACTAATTACACTATAACTATCCTTAATTACATAAGGAGGGTAATTAGGAAATTCATATGCAATTATTTTAATCAAGCCTTAAATAAATCCCAAGAAAATTAGGGGAGGTAGAAGTCATCCCCTAAATTATACCCAAGAAAATTAGGATTAATCAGAGGTTTAATTAAAAAGTAATTAGCAAAATAAACTTTCTAATAAAATCCCAATTTAGAAAAAAAAATATAATTCAAAGCCCATTGAAATTAATTTTAAAATGTTCTAGGTTGAATTATCTTTCCATGGGATTTTATTTCACATTTTTTTGAATTTTCTAGAAAGAGTTATGAATTTTGGAATATTCTTGAATTAATTAAAAATTAATTAAGCATTTTAAGTAATCCTAACTAATCCCAGCTCACTGACGGCATGCTGCGCTTTACCGCACCGTGAGGGGATTACTTAAGTTGTCAAATTCTAGGTGGTAGCTGGCGGTGCACTCGGTTTGATCCCTACCATCTGATCAAAGATCGGATAGCCAAGGATCTCCCCGTGGTTTTAAAAAGGGTAAAGGAATTTCTAAACGTGAGAGATTATCTCAGCCATCCATCTAAAATGCACGGATGGAAGGCTGAGATCTCTCAAGTTCTTCCCCTTGATCAATAGAGACTGTCCATGATCAAGGGGAAGATCCAAGCTTGATCTAGCATGGATTTAAATCAAACTCAACCCACACCATCTAAAGTTAAAGAGTGGCAAATCCAATAGTAAAAAATTGATGGGGTGAAAATGTCTTTCACAAAGCTTCACACCACATTAAGTTTAATGATCGAAAAATCTCATACCTCGTCAGAGGTGATCACCGATGCTCGATTCCCATGGAGAAGCTTCGTCTAGTTGAGATGAAGCCTTGATGAGAGTATGAGCACTTGAGGTTGAGTGGATTGATGTATGGACCAACTCCTCCTTAGCTAGCTTTTGGCTTTGATCAGGTCCCCCCTTACCTTTAGAACTTGGTAAAGAACTTAGGTGAGCTCGACTTGGTCACCAAAGAGTGCTTGCAAAAGGAATTACAATTAATTGTAGTGTGGAAGGAATTGGAGAATGGATTGAGCTCCCCTGTTTTCACTATTTGAAAATCGAGAAATGGCTTTTTCCAATCCTCTCTAAGAAGCTTGGGAGTACCCTCTCGATGCTTTCTCAATTCCTTAGCTTCAATCGATGAGGGAAGTGAAAATTGAATTGAATTGGGGTGGGGGCATATCTCCCTTTGAAGGATCGGATGATCGACAATGCTCTTGCCATTTTGATCCAATTGAGCTTATTAGGAGGGCTGTTTGATCAGTTAGGAGTGTACACATGGTCAGTTTGAGCCAAGGTGTGGATTGCCAACCTCCCATGTGCTTGAATTTGAGTGGGAGAGGGATTTTGAATTTTCAATTTTGACTTATAGGGTCGGGTTTGGTCTAGGGACCAAATGGGCTGACCCAAACCAATTGGGTTGGGTGCACCACTCTCCCCTAGGTCCCCTTGAGATTTTAGGAAAGCCTTAAGTGAAAGTGAAGTGGGTATGACCAAATTACCCATGGATTAAGCTAAAATTTATTCTATGGACTAGGGGTAGAATGGTCATTTTGCTATTTTTCCACTTTGGATATGTTGGGTATGTGGAGAAACTAGGTTTGGCCAAGTTTCATGAGATTTGGAATTCATTTTTTGGCTCATGTTGACCCATTTAGGTCAAAATGGGTCAACCTAAATCAAGTTGACCAATTGGTCAAATTCAAGGTCAAGTTCATATGACCATTTGAAATATTTTGGTGGCTTTGGTTTGATTCAATTTGGTATAGTTTTGAATTTGGCTCATATGACTTCATTTAGGTCAAATGGGTCAAGTTGACCTATTTGACCCATTTGACCTATTTTAGGTCATGGGTAGGTTTAGGTTAGGTTAGTCATATGGAGTGGATTGGTATCTTTGTTTCTAATCAATTTAAGTTCAATTTTGGCTCAACATGACCCCTTTAGTCATGTTGGGTCTAAGGTCACTAGGTTAGGTCTAGTTGGCCAATTGAGGCTTTGGTCAAGTTCCACAAGTAATTTGGAATGAACTTGACCCATTGGTTCCAATCAATTTGGCTTAGATCAAGTTTTGACACATTTTGACCCTTTAGGTCAAAATGGGTCAACTTGGGTCAAGTTGACCAATTGGACTAGGTTAGGCTCAAATGTTGGCTTGGTCAAGTTCAAACATAAGTCATGAGTGAACTTAGATCAATGGTTTCAATCAATTTGGCCTATGGTGGAATTTGACTATGTTAGGTTTTATTTTGGGTTAAGTGTTGACTTGGTCAATCCTTAGGTTTGACTTGGTTTAATTTGATTGATTGATCATCCCATGATGATTGTTGATCATGAGAGGGATATATGAGTTTGGTTCAATCCAATTTGGTTAGGATAAAAATTTGACTCATAAGAGTACTTTAGGTCACTTTGGGGGTCAAGTGAGCTTAAGTGGGTCAAATGGCTTGGTCAAAGCTTGATTTGAAGTTGATTGATCTTGTGTCTGGACTTATAATTGAAATTTAAATCCATTTACAGGTGGTTTAAAGTCAAATAGGTTTTGATCCATTTGATAATTTCATATTCAAAGGAAGAATATGAAAGTGTTTAGGGTTTGATTTTTGACTTAGGGTTTGATTGAGTGATTGAAGTTTGGATTTATATATGAGCTCGTGATTATAGGGTTGATTGAACCATTAGAGAAAATCAAGGGTTTGACTTGATTTGAAATTGTTTTAGCTAAGTTCAAGATTTTGACTTCAAAAGCTTAGATTAGATTTTGAGTTGATTTTGAGTTTGATTTTTGGAATAAGTTTTGAATGTTTGAATTTATATTTCATTCATATATGTGAATATAAATGATATTATAAATGGATCATGAGAAAATTTCAAGAATTTGAAGTGGTTTAATCATGATTTTGGCTAAGTCCATTAAGAAGGATTTAGGGGACTTAGAAAAAATTTTGGAGTTTAGAGTTCAAATTTTTGAATTTAGTTTGATTGATTTTGAGAAAATTCCATGACTTTGATGTGGTTTGATGATGATTTAGGCTAAGTTCATTAATAGAAAATTAATGACTTAAGGAGATTTTAAATTGGGAATTTAATTCTTGCATTTGATTTGATTGATTTATATTTATATTTCATTTATATATGAATATAAATGAGAATATAAATGAGTTTTGAGAAAATTCAAGGATTTGAATTGATTTGATCAAGGTTTAGGCTAAGTCCATTAATGAAAAATTAAGGAAATTAGGAAAATTTCATGAATTGATTTAGAATTTTGAGTTTAGTTTGATGGGTTTGAATTTATATTTCATTTATATATGTGAATATAAATGAGAATATAAATGGATTATGAGAAAATCTCAAAGATTTGAATTGGTTTTGATTGTAATTTTGGTTAAGTCCTTAAGGGAAGGTTAAGGACTTAGGCAAAATTTGGACTTAGGAATTTTTGATGGGTTTTGATCATGGGTTTCAATCATAGATTTCAATCATGAATTTGATTTGAGTTTTGGAGAAAATCAAATAGAATTAATTTGGAGTTTGACTTGAAAGAAGGAAAGTGAGGAATGGTTTAAGCTAAGGGTAAGTAATTTTCCTAACACCCCTAAGGCATGACCTATTCCTATGGCTAACCCTTCTAAGTCTCTAGGGCTAGGTTTGAGTATCCACCTAATCACTAGATGTGTCTTAAGACTAAGAAACTCTTAAAGTCTAAGAAAAGTCCTAAGCCTAAGATGGAGGGGTTGAGAGCTCATTCTAAAAATGAGGTCAGCAATGCATACCTAATGTTAGAACATAGAATCATACAACTAATGGTTTACTAAATCTTTTATTTTTTATTGAGCACCCAGTCTTTAGAATGAAGTTATAAGTTTATTAAAATCTTAGTTAAAATTATTTAATTGGAGTAGAAAATTTAATTTTCTAAATAGCCTATCGCATCTAGGCCACATAACAAATAATCAAACTTTAAGAAACTTATGAAAAGCATACCATTTCTATTGGGTAGTTAATGTAAACACAATAATTAAACACCAATCGATTAATATAATAAAATTATCGACGTGGTTGGGTACCACCATACACCTTGAAAAAGAAGACAAATTGGTTAACCAAGCTTTACCTTTATATAGTCCAGATTATAATTAAATTATAATGAAAATAGAAGCTATGGGGGTCTTCAAATCTTCATCATCATCTCCATTTCATGGTTTAGTATTACAGGCATCACAGGACCTCCCAAGTCTATACCTTCTATCTATTGCTCATCTAAACCACATAGCACTAATCCTAATCTTATTGCAAAATGTACATTTTTTATGAAAATAAAAATCTAAATGCACTACAAATAGAGATTAGCTTGACATACATTCAATGTTAGCAATTAAATTTTATATATTTGGACTTAGCATCCAACCTTGAAACCAAAATTACTAAACAGATTATGCTTAGAGACTTAAGTAGCACCTACAAGCAAGAGAAATTTATATTTTATTATTAGAGTGAACCTTTAAGCACAATCTCCTATATAAAATATCATTAGTTTAACATCACCCTAACATTCAAACTATGCTTAAACAATCCTAACATTTAGTCTAAATAGTGCATTTAAAAGTAAAATATCACATAATCACAACAATCATCAGCCTAACCCAAGACTAAGATCGATGACTTAGTATTTAAATGTGTGCTAGGTTTTAGTGTGGTATTTCTTAAATAGGTCTTAGAATTTAGAGTTTTCTCATGATGGATGTTTAAAATCATTTATTAAGAGTGATTAAACTTTATGTTATTAATGGGTTGAGATGCTTTTTAAACTTGAATTTTATTTTATGTTTCACTTTTATGGTTTTAAATTATAAAGAAAAGAAAAAAAGGATGAACATTCCTTAATCCTTATCCTTGGGTTGGTTCTGAGAATTAGATTTTTATGGATTTTAATCCTCTTAATGAAGGATTTCTAAACTTAGTCAAGACTTATATTTGGATTTGACTTAAGAGATTTTATTTAAATATAAAAAGACATCTTAAGATTAATAAAGTCAAACCATAATTAATTCAATAATGCTTTCTTAACTTTGCTTAATCATTCATTAATACTTATTATTTTTATTTAATTGATTTAGTGAACACACACACACACACACACACACACACATATATTTATATATATATATACACACACCATATTTTGATTAATTCATATTTAATGCATGAATGGATTTATATGTATTAATTAATGTATGATGCATGAATTTTTGTTGAAGAAGATTTAATTTAGTCATACCTTTTATACATACATATATATATATATATATACATATATACATACATATATAAATGGGTATATTAAATTTATACATGTACGTGTCATTGCTAAACCAGGAAAGTGAGGTAATCAAATATCCCCTTAGGACAACTTAAAGTCTCGCGCTCTCGGGATATTCAGACTATATACTTTTTTAATTTATATACACATGTGTATTCATAAGTATAAGGGTGAACTTATGAATTTCTCTCTTGTTTATTATCTTAATTATGAAGGGACTCATTTACCTTTGAGGTATACTTCAATATAAATTTTATGTTCATTGGGATTAAACTTAGACTTTTAATTAATCTTTATATAAGCTCAAAAATCATGATAAAATTAATGGAGATGCATAAACATAGAGTAAATATGTCCTAAAAAGTTCTAATGTAATTAAGATTATAATAAAAGATTAATTACATAAATAGGAAAAGTCCTAAATCATCAATTACACTCAAAATACCCCAATTCAAAGGGATTTTGATTTCATTGGAAATCTCTTTGTTTGCTAAGCATGAAGAGGGTTTGGTCAAAAATTTTAGTTTTCTATGCTAATTACAATGATTTTTCTAAGTTCTAAGTTAATTAATTAAAGGCCTTTTAGGGTAGTTTTGAGAAATAATTAGAACTAGATAACTAATTAATTCTCTTAGTCACCATTACTATTCTAATAATTGAGTAAGCTCTAATAATTAATTTTATAATTTCTTAATTTTAAATAATCAACAAATGCATTAAATGATTAATTAAGGTTCAAAAATCATGATCTCCTAAATTACTTAAGAGCACATGAACAAATTATGGGAGGTAGAGATCATCCTAATGAATAATCACATTAAGTTCAAGTCAATCAGCTAAGGAATTAGAGGTTAATTAAGCTAACTAGGTAAATTTTCAAACCTTAATTAATTTAATTTTATAAAATTTAATTCTTTTATTTATTTTTCTTAATTCTCCTATGTCTAAGCTTTCCAAAATGGGTTTATTTATATTTTTTGGATTTTTCTACAATTACTTATGAGTTTTAAAGTCCAAGTCAATTAAATCATATTTTAATCTCTAATTAACCCATTTACATAGTCACCTCTGCGTTGGTCCTAACGTGGTAGTGCTTTCCATGTGACACCGTAAGATTAGTTATTTAAAACATCCCGCATGGCTATTGACTAATGATGGTGGATGCTCTTTCTTCACAACTTCCAAAGTGGGTTTATTTATATTTTTTGGATCTTTCAACAAATATTTATGATCTTTTAAAGTTATGGCTAATTAAATCACATTTTAATCTCTAATTAACCCATTTAAACAATCATCATTGCATCGATGCTCATGCGGTAGTGCTTTCCATGTGGCACCATGAGATTGGTTATTTAAAATGCCTCGTGGCTACTGACTCAACGGTGGTGGATGTCCTTTCTTCTTAGCCATCTGATCTTAAATCAGATAGTAGAGACTAATCCCATAATTTAAATCAAAATTTCTAATAGATTTGATCACGATTGTCCATGTTAATCGCATAGAATGGACGACAGAAGATCTATCGTCAACTTATAATGAGAGATGGAGATCATCTTCCTATCATCGCTCGATCCAAGCTCATTAGAGCTCATTTATCGATGGAATCGAATGCAAAATGATCAGGGAATGAATCTTAGAGGGATTCTATGGCTTGATTTTCACCAAAACATAATTTCTTTCATAAAGCCAAGAATCCTATGATTTTCTACAGTTGACTGGAGTTTAGCTCATTGAAGCTAAAGACCAGTGCCGCAATGACTGAGGTAGCTTCACCTTAAAGAGATGAAGGCTTGCTAAGAAGATCTTGAGCTGCCTCTCCATTGACCGTCCTCTGGACTAAACGCCATTGTGAAGCTTGTTGGAGTTGGTTGAACTCAATGTTTTGATGACTGAATCAAGTGGGAATTGATTAATTTTAGATTATTGGAGTGCAAGAAAGGCGTGGAAAGAATTAATTTGGACTTGGTGGTATTTTGGTGAGGTTGGACGAAAGGGAGGCTCAAATTGAGGTAGAGCTTAGTCTCGATGGTAATAGGATGCTCTAATCACTTTAAGGATGCTCAGAGATAGAGGAGAGATCTCTGAGGATCGTCTGTGTCAAGCTTGAATGAAAAAGGAGGAGTATACTCTCCTCCCTAAGTGAACCAAGTCATAGGATTGGTTATACTTTTGGCAGCCGTTTGACTTGCATAGGTGGTTGGAGATGGCAGGGGACTGGTGAGGTGGATGTGCTTGAGTGGCTGAGGTAGTTTAGTGGCCTGCCATGGAGTGTACACTTCTTTTGAGGTGGACCAATGGTTGACCAAGGGGAAGAGGTTCTTCCTTTGGTTAATGACTGAACCCAATAGCCTTAGGTTAAGTTGGGGTAGTGGTCCTATGCCCAAAGAGGGCCAAAGGTGGATACCATGGGCTAAGGAAGTGGTAGGCCTTCCAAATGTAGATTTATCTTTTTTTTGGAACACTTAGTTCACTTGGTTTGGGTCAAACCAAGTTTACCATGGGTTGGGTTCCTTGGATAGGTCAAGGGGACTTAAGGCTGAGTCATGCTAAGTTTGGTTGGGTTTGGCTAAAATTGACCCATGTAGGCCAATTTGGGTTCAAATGAGTTAAGTTGACCAACTTATCAAATTAGGCATGCTATTAGATTATGTTCAAATGGTCATTAGAATTGTGTTGGTGCAATTAATTTGATTTAATTTGAAGTATATTTAAATTTGACTCATATAGGTCATATGGATCAAATGAGCCAAGTTGACCAATTTGGTCAATTTAGGTTGGATGAGGTTGATTTATGTTTGATTGATCATTTGACATGGATTGGAGCCTTTGATTTGAATTTTTTTGGTTTTAGTTTAATTTAGTCCTTTAGGTCAAATTGGGCTAAATGGGTTAATTGGATTAATTTGATTACATTAGCTTCAATTGATGGTTGAGGAGTGTTCAATAATTAATTTATGATTGATCGAATGAATTAATTACAATCAATTTGGATTAGAATGAGTTTTGATCTAATTTGACCCTTTAGGTTAAATTGGGTCAATTAAAGTTAAGTGGTCAAATTAGCTTGATTAGGCTCAAGTGGTTGCAATTGAATGATTGGTCATGGTCAACAATCATTTTGGAAAGGATTGGATGGATTGATTTGGTCCAATTTGAATAGAATTAACTTTTGATTTAAGTTGGTCTTTTAGGCCAAATTGGGTTAAGTGAGCCATTTGGCTTGGTTAGGTTTGACCCATTTGAGCATTGGAAGATGTTCAATGATGGATTTGAAGTTGATTGATGATTTTGATTGTAATTAATTTAGAACAAATTAGATTTTGACTCATTTGGACCTTTTAGGTCAAATGGGTCAAGTTGAGTCAATTAAACTAATTGGTGGAATTAAATGGGTTGGAGTGAATTAGAATGTTCAATTAAATATCTAGAATAATCATGAGGCTTGGATGGATTCAGTTTGACTTATATTATATTGAATTAAATTTTAGCCCTATAGGTTCAAATGGGTCAACTTGGGTTAAGGGCCAATTAAGTTCAATTATACTCAATGGGGTTGCAAGAAAGGTTCAATCACTTTTAATTGAAGTTCAAATGAGTTTAAGTGAGTTTAATTTTAATTAGATTAAGTTGATTTTAGGATTTAGCTCACTTAAGCCTAAATGGATTGGACTAGGTTGACTTACGACTAAACCAAATTAAACCATAATGAGTTAGATTATGTTTATGATTATTTGGCCTTGGTTAGGGTTTTGTTTGTATTTAATTAGTTTCTGGTTTGGATAATTGATTCATGTATGAGAGTTAATTTAGGTTTGGGATATGTATATCTTGCCTAACCTAAGTCAAGGCCTAGGTTTATGATCAAACCCTATGAGTCATCTAGGCATAGGGTTGGTGTTTACCTAATCACTATATCTATCTAATCTTAGGAATCCTTTAGTGCCTAGATGAATCAAAGGTCTAAGGAAGGGATAGTTCACCTCACACCAAAAGTGAGGTCAACATAATATTTTTGACTAGATGTTAGGATTGATTGTCAATAGTATAGATGTTAGGACAATATTAGACTAATGATATTTTTCATAGGGGTTTATGCTTAAGGGACCATTGTAATGATAAAAATATAAATGTTTCTTGCTTGTAAGTGTTGCTTAAGTCCCTAAGCATAATCTACTAAAATAGCTGGGCTTAGTGACCCAAGACGGGGTGCTAAGTCCAATTGTATGAAATATAACTGCTTGGCTTAAATGTGTGTTAAACTAACTTCTAGTTTATAGGTGTAGTTAGATTTATTTTTGTAAAGATATAATTTTGTAATAAGCTTAGGATTAGAGCTATGGGGTTTAAGATGAGCAGTGACTAGAAGGTTTAGACCTAGCCTTGTAGAGCCCAAAGTACTAATCCAAGAAGTGAAGATAAAGAATTGAAGACCCTCATAGCTTCATTTTATTTATAAATTGTAATCCCGGTTGTAAAGAGTAGAGCTCAGAAATCCAATTTTTTTTCTTTTTCATGGTGTATGGTGATACCCAGTTGCACTAGCCTTTTATTCTTTTAAGCGATTGATGTTTGATTATTGTGTTTGCATTGATTGTGTAATAGAGATGATATTCTTTTCATAGGATTCTTAAAGTTTCAATATTAGTTGTATGGCTTAAATGCGGTAGACTCTTTTTTATTCCAAGTAAATAACTCTAACTAAAATTTTAATAAACTCATATGATCATCCTAAATCCTAGATATTTAATCAAGAAATGAAAGATCTAGCAATCCCTTAGTTGTATGGTTGTATGTTTCAATATTGTGTATGTATCTTCTCTTATTCTCTTGCAAATAGGAGATCTCCATTGTTGCATGATAAAGGACAAGGCTTGACCTGTGAGAGCAGACCCTTATAGTGGAGAACACTCCTTCTCATTGATTTAGCTCATAATCTAATTTTATCATGCATGTAGGCATAAACTCTCCTAAGTTTGAGTAAAAAATAATGAGTTAAAATGAAAAACATTAAAATTTATTGCATTAGTCTAGGACATGATTTGCATACCAATCATGATCTAGTTTTCTTAGGGAGTGAGTTTAGGATTCTAGATTCTTTTCTAACAAATAATAGACAAGCCAACTTGCATTTTCATAAGATCAACCCTCATAATTTTAAATCGTATGAGGTGTTAGCTGTCAGTTACTCTAGGCATTTGTAAGTCTAGAAGAGTCGAGATTGATTATCTTTCTAGTGGAAGTGAACCAAAATATCCCACTTCCTTGAGTAGAGTTAAGTCAAGCTCTTGGCTTGTGTTAGAACACTCTAGATATATGTTCAAGGGATACTTGTTTATAAATTTCTATGAGTATAAGTCCTCATTTCTAGGCATTTTCATAATATTATGTTGTTGGAATCTAAGTCCTAGCATTCTAATAAAATACTAACTCAAATGAAAATTATTTTTTTTCAAAATATAAACCCTGATAATAGGATAAATTGAAGAACTCACTAAGCTTCTTAGTATCATAAGTGCTTACTTATCCTTCTTTGAAATCCATAAAAGGTCTCTCTGTTTGAACTCTCCTACTTGATTCCCAACAATTAATGATTCTTTGATATCAAAACTTTAAAATCTTTGGATAATTTACTACTTTAATCAAGAGTATTCTTAGAAAATCTCCATTTCCTAGGATTTAATTAATTATAGGGGCTTGCTTCCATAGAGAACTAAATAACCTGACATAAAATAAACCATGTTGACATGGTGAATAATAGAAAGTTGGGCTTACATCCCTTTAGAATGCCAAAATTATGGTTGAAGTCCCTTCTTTTTTTCATATTTTATTTAAAGTGCTAGGACCTCGCTGGAATACAGCGCCTAGGCTCCACTACTTAGGTGGCAGTCTAGGTGTACATGTGAGCGTTGAGGTCTGACACATTGACGTTACCATAGTGTCATCTTATAGGGCCACAATGTTGCCTTGTAGCGTCTTTACACCAATAAAGATTCCTCGTAACTATGTAGTCGATTAAAGGAAATGACATTCTCTTTTTAATTAGTGTCGAAGAGTTAGGTCAGAGCACTGTGGTGCTACAATGCTTTTATACAGTTAATTACAATATTTATTATAATTAAATTTATTTTTTTGATCGCACAATAATTGATGGGATAGGAAGACTAGCACCTTGGCACTACATGTGGGTGCCATGATGATGGTGTCGGTTCTGCAATCGAGAGGCTAGCTCCTCGACTCTTATTTTGGCATCACAGCATTGTCCTTGATTTATAAATAGGACCCAAGGCTATTAAGGATTTTCATTCAGTGGTTTCTCTCCTTAAAGATTTTCTCTCTCTCTCACCTCAATTTTTCTCTTCATTTAACATATTCATTATGTCTCTCAGAAGGGTGGTGAGCAGGGACACCATGCTAGTAGATTCATTAGTGATGATGTTGAGGAGCGGTATCAACATGCCCTCGACCATAAACATTTGATCCTAGCGATAGTTTCATAGGGCTGATCATGAGATAAGGCTAGGTCAAACTAGCCTATGACAATAGCTTGTTCATCCCGATGGCGTGAGTTCTTCACAAATACACAAGCAAGACAGGACAATAAAGCATATGCGGAGGAAAACTAATAAGTTTTGACAATAGTGCTATTGGCACATGTTACAATCTCTAAATATTAATTATGATCAATATCTTGCTTATTATAATGATCTTCTTAATTTTGACAAAATTCTTCATTTTCTTTCTCAAGAAAATGCAAATGTATAATAGAAATGATGAGAGGAAAGAATTATCAATTTTGTGGCACCAGTCTCAATGTAGAACCTAAAGCTTAGCATAATTTCATTTTCTCCAAGCTTATGCTCACTAATAACATTAGTGAGATTATCAAAATAGATTTTTTTTATAAATTTTGCTATTCAGATAAGATTTACGATCGATATTGAAAAAGTTATTTATGATTCTATTTGTAATATGTTGAAGGGGAGTACTACTATCAGGCATGATCACCATTTTTTGATTTGTGGTTTATGTGCTACGGTAGGAGTGGTATGGGGGCCTAATAAAGAAATATTCATTTAGAAGGCTCGGTTAATAAAAAGGGTAATTAAGGGATTTGGGCCAAGGTTTGGCTCACTTGCCTCACAACCTCAACCCTAATCTTCCGAGTCCCTGGCCAAGCAAGTCCAAGAAATTGGTAATCAGGCCATGAACTTTAAAAAAAGGGTGAGAGGAGTAGTCACGAGAAAGAAAATTTTTGAGCGTAAGTTTGACCATCATATGGGTCAATAGTAGATGCAATTTTACATGGCCTAGTTCAACACTGCACTAGTCAACATCTTCATGAATTGCAATCTTGGAGATCTGAGCTAAATCTTCATCGCTACGATGCCTTAGTATCAGCCTTATGTAATTACCCTACCGATCGTGCATAGAGGGAAGAAGAGAGTATGATTATTAGTTTCCACAATTTTTTTGTACTTTTTTTGTAATTTGTAATTTTCTTTGAATTTAAAAATAAAATTCTCTTTTTTATTATTTTTGTGTTATATGTTTGTATGTGATTAATATTGTTGATTTATCACTCTAGGATTAAATAAAACATATTCAAACGATATTAAATTAAACAAAGACCTTTGCCGCTCTAATAGAATGAAAACCTAAGAGCTTGGGCTGCGGTCGAATTCTATGGCATGATGCTTGGTGATATTTTTACCCCTTAGAAAAAAAAAAGTCATTTTTACTTATGTTTGGGAGATATACCACCAAGGCACTGTGGCTCTTGGGGATTTTATCAAAAAATATTATAAGTTATATTTCTTACACCAAGTGAGCATGGTGTTGTGACACTAATGCCATGGAACAGAGATAGGTTGATTTAGTAGGGTGCCACAGTTCTATTTCTTGGGCATTGTGGCACTGCTAGTTATAATAGGAATACTCGAGAGCACAATGCTTCGATGCTGATATTTAGCATCGAGGCATTGTGAGTCTAAATTTGAGTTTCTTGTGAGATTTTAGGAAATTTGTTTAAAATTTAGGTACCATTTTGCCTTGGTGCTAGATTCAAAATCATTGTGTGAAGCACTCTTCTCCTATATTTTGGATCTAAGATTGATGGAGGGGAGGCATTTTCATCTCACATTAGAACAAAGTTCAACGATGAAGATCTTTAAATTTACAATCTTCTTTTCCTCACCGGATCTAAGATTAATGGTGAGATTATGATTTAACACACTTTTTAAAGGTAAAATGATGTAAATCTTTTACCATAAATGAACAGAGAGTATAGGAAAAAAATAAGATCGTTGAGAGCATGTTGGAGTGTAGTGAGAGTAAGAGTGACCAGAGAGAGAAAAAGGGGAAGAAAATTAGTGAGCTAGACACTACTACTTATAACAATGTTCCCTATAACTATTCCTTCTCAATAGCCAATGCAATACCTCGGCATCAAGATCATAGCGCGGTGCTGTACTGTAATTTTGATAGGCTTTGAGCAGTTATCCTTCTAGAAGGCAAGGGTAGTGCTGCGCTGACCTGAACACAATGCTGCGACACTGTGGCCAAAAGTACA
Organism: Cymbidium sinense; assembly: GCA_021442155.1. Taxonomy (NCBI): domain Eukaryota; kingdom Viridiplantae; phylum Streptophyta; class Magnoliopsida; order Asparagales; family Orchidaceae; genus Cymbidium; species Cymbidium sinense. The sequence goes on from CM038223.1 coordinate 47,400,511, forward strand.
AAAAATTGTATATTTTTTAGGTGAACACTCATGATGAGTTTGATTAAGTAATTGACTTAATTAAAGTTTAACAAATGATTATTATGTTTGATTTGATTAGATGGCTTGGTTAAGAGTTTAATTAAGGTTTGGCTAAATTTAATTTGGTTAAATGATTAACTTCATTAAGATTAAAGTGGTAATGTTTGAATTAATTAAATCTAATGATTAGGTTGATTAAGTAATTACCTTGATTGAAGTTGATTAAAGATTAACTAATTAACCTAGTCAAATGATCAATTCATTTAGTTAACTAATTATTTAGGGTTTAATTTATTATTTATTAGGTTTGACATGAATATGTTACTAATTTGATGATTAACTTGCTTGAAGTTCATTTAGTAGTTAGTAAGGTTTAACTTTGATTATGATTCAATTGAAGATTAGGCATATTTGATTTGTATAGCTTTAACTAAATAGTGATTAATGACTTATGGATGGGTTTTAAATTATAATTAGGTTTGGATTTGGATATTTGGTGTCATAATTAAAATCGAGTTTGATTATTTTATCTAGGCAATTCTCAATAACATGGATAGTTTAAATCAATTAATTTCATTTTGAAGATTTTAAGATTAATTGTTCCACTAATTTTTCTTGAGGTGATTGAAAATTGGTAACTTTTAAACCGATAATCCAAATGCTTTGAAAGTTTTATAAGAAGTGGAGTTTGATGTAATGCCTACCATAAAAATTTTAAATTAATCAAATGGTTAATTTTGGAAATAATTAAAGAAAGTTAATTTTTAATAAAGTGAAATTATTCTCAAAGTGTCCAATAACATATACTGTGGCTTTTAATTTTATTGAATTCTTCTCTAAATGCTGAATTAAGAGAGCTGATTCATAATTTTTAGTTACTCATTAAAGTCAAAATTGAGTGATATTGTGATTTAATCATGTCTAGTGATCCTAATTTATTTTCTTTATGGCTTTGATGTTAATGAAGAATTTAAAACCAATTTGGTATGTATTTGAAAATTTCATAATTTATATTAATTATTTTATCTAAATTACTCTAATATGGTCCAAAAATCATATCTTTTTTAATCTAAGGCTCTAATTAGTCTAAAATTCTCACGTATATGAGTCTTAACATTAGATTACTATCTTAAAAATCTTAGCTTAATTAGGCTTGTACTTTAAGAGTAAATACATAATTAATATTTTAAATAAAACATAAATTAACCCCAAAATACTTGATAAATTTTGGGGAATTTTATATCATTTGATTCCACTTTAAAATGTGAATATAGGGTTAGGTCATTTGCGTTTTTTTACTTAATAGTTTATTTTATTTGGATATTTGAAATTCATGTTAATTTAGATAATTAATTAATATTTTGTTAAACTCTAATTTGATGTTTTTTGTGATTTTGTTTGGTTTAAAGGGCTTAATTTAATTTCATAAGTTCCTTAATGTTTATTAAAGTGATTTGAACCATTTTTATGGGTTCTTATTTTTCATAATTTTAAATCAATTGATTATTTAAAAATTAGTGACTATACTTTAAAAATCAATAACTATTAATCTACTAGCCTATTTGGCTGAAATAATTCTGGTAGGCCAAGGTTAACATCAATTTTAATCATTAAAATTTGAACTTAAATTGATAAATATTTTGGGAGCAATAAAAGAAATTTGATTTTTAATTAAACCTAAATTATTCCCAAAATACCCATTGAAATTTGGGCTTTTGGGTTCATTAAATTCCTCTAGAAATATTTATTCCATAGATTGGTTGATCTTATTTTTTTTTGGTTGGGTATTTTAGTTTCTATGATTTTATGAGCTTTTATGCATATTTTTGCTTCTTTAAATCTCTAAAATTTGAGTTTCTTACTTAACATGTAGCGGCACTTTTTGTGTTTCTCCATGTCATTAGTCCAAGCAAGATTTTACGTGGTTGGCAGTGAGACATGAGATTAATCCTAGCTATCTGATTAGAGATCAATTGGTTTGAATTAATCCTATGATCTTAAAGGGAATAAATCGAGTTAACAGTCCATCTAAATCATGACAGTTGATTCTAATTGTGGGAAATATATGCAAGGAGACCTCCTTCATCGCATGTGAATGCCATGAGCCATCCATGTTTTGAAGCCAAAATTTAATGATCTAGGTATTGACGTTGTGGTTAATCATTTTAAAAATAAACAAGAATAAAAATGCAAGAATTTTACATGGTTTGATCATAACTAATTTTGATTTTGCTTCATAAAGGAGTTTTCCACAATTTGAGGTAGCTATCTCGTTAAAGCCAATGTCAATGGTGGTTGAAATTGGAACATGTTCTTCGATCAACAACAAAGCTCTAGGATGAATTTGGCCAGTTGTCTTCTTGTGGATTGTTTGGAGACCAAGCTTCGATGCGAGTTCATCAAACTTTGCTATTTCTCAATGGATTTGAGGTTGTGAGAGAAGGGGGTTGTTTCATTTTGATTGATTATGGGTAGTGAAAGGTGTTGAGAATGTTAAATGAAGGAGAGGGGTTGGGTTGAGTTTAATTAAGTGATTTAGAGTGATCAATTTGGTTTGACTTCAATTTATTTTATTTTTGGATCAATTGGATCCATTTAGATCTATTTGAATCAAGTGAACCAATTGCTCAAATTGGGTCTCCATTTGGCATGGGTTATGTCTAATTGTGTATATTTGATAATTCTAAGGCTTTAAGTTGGTCCAATTCATTGAGTCAATTTAAGTTAGGTGGATCAATTGACCAAATTGACCTGACTCCCAACTAAGTCTAAAATTATTTGATTAATGTTTCCAAGACTTCAAGCAAAATCAATTTCAAGTGATTTTGGTTTAATTTGGATTTATTAAAGCCCAAATGTGTTATGTTGGGCTAAGTAAACCAATTAATCAAATTAGGCTTCATTTTTTGTACAGTTAATAATTTGGGAGTGTTTGAATAGTTACAATTAATTTGGGTTAATTATGAATTTAGTCCAAAATGGGCTAATTAGGTAATTTTGGGCTAACTTGGTTTTATTTGAGTTAAGGGGTTTAATTAACCAAGTTTGAATTTAATTGAATTTAGATTTGCAATTGGTTAAGTTTGTATGTTGGTTTCAAGCCTTTAAAGAAGTTTAATTTGGTTGGTTTTGATTAAATTAGATAGTAGGGCCCATATGAATCACCATAGATCAATTTGTCTAATTAGTCAAGTTAAAATACATTTGAATTTAGAATTGTATTTAATTAAGCTTGAATAACAATTATAAGCTTCTAGATTAATTCAATTCAATTTAATTTTACTTTATATTGATATGGTTTGATTTTAGTTTAATAGAATCTTAAATGAGTTAAATTAGGTTAAGTAGCCTTAAAAGTGAGTTGGATTTAGATTTTTGTTTAAATATATTATATCTTGAGTTTTATCTAATTTTATTAAATTTGGGGGTATTTGAACTCACTATGATGTTTAAAAATATTTGAGGACAGGAAACAACATAAATCTTAGGAGGTACTTATTTAAATGATTGAATATGATATCAAGGTATAATATGCTATCTTGAAAGGTAGAGATATCACCCTAATATGTTCAATCATTCAATAAGGACTCTTGAGGTTGATCGGTCTAAGTATACTTGAGATTTTCCTTACCTTACATGGACTAAAGTAAGATATGGATTAATTTAAGGTGGGTTATAAGTATCCTATTTGGGTAAGCCTTATAGAAAATTACATCTTAAAAGCCATGAACCTAATAAAAAAAACTCTTGATTAAAGTGGTCACTAACATCTCTATAGATTTCAATGTTTAAAGCAAAGGATTTATAATTTTTAGAAGTCAAGTAAGAAAGCTCAAATAGGAAGAGTTCTTAACGGATCCTAAATAAAAATAAGAAGCACTCATGATAGAAGGAAACATAGTGAGTACCTATACACTACAATTAGGCTTTATAATTTTGAAATTATTATTTCTATTAAGTTTAGAGTTAAAAATTTTATTATAATGCTAGGTATTATGTCCCAACAACCAAAATTATGGGAATGCCTAAGAGATGAGGATTTATGCCTATAGAAAAAGATAAATAAACTACCTCATATTTTAAATCTAAAATGTTTTAGTATAAGTTAAGAACTCATCCTTATAGGGAGAGAAAAATTAGGATATGTTATTTTACTCCACTAGAGAGTAAATTTACCCTAATTTTTTTGGACTTATAACTTGCCTAGGTGGACCACCAGCTAAGACCACATATATTTTAAAATCATATAGCTAAGTCTCATCTAAATGCAACATGACTGGGTTGTTGTCTATTAACAAAAGAATCTAAGATCCTAAACACACTTCTTACCTCTAGAATTATGATGAGTATGAATATGCTTAGACTAATACAATAAAAAAAATTTTTATTTTATAAATTATGGACACTTAAGTTTAACTCAAGCTTGGGTATTTAATATGCCTACTTACCTAATGAAAAGAAGTTATGGGAAAATAGTGAGATGGATGTTCTTCACTCAAAGGGTTATTGTCAAAGGTCTTGCACTCTCCTTTATCTTGCAATGTATAGATCCCTCATATTCCATGTCACATCCTAATAAATCCCTCCATCCTAGAGTTAGCTTAAGGTGTAATAGAAAGGGATGATTTAGTTAAACACAAGTTCCACTAGCTTATCCCGACATATGGGGATTCGGGCTAAGTAGGTAAAAATTAAATCTCATCAAATTATCATAAACAAACTCTTACATTTCAAATACTTCTATTAATTATTTTGTATTTAAATCACATATTTAGAAGCGTATGATCTCAAATATCAATATAAATATAGAGCAACTAAAGATACTAAAATAAAAATTTATACCCAAAAGTTTTATAATCTTCAAAACTATACACCAAAATTTACAATTCAAAAATCATGTTTAGCCACTACCCTCATTATTTTTGCCTAAAAGTCAACCTACAATATCGTAAGTTAAAAACTCAATTAGACAAATAAGCTAAAATAAATGCAAAGCATGATAAAAGAAGCAACATGCATGAATGTGGTGTTTTAATTTGGGTCATTGGGACACCATGCAGATCATAGGAGGTACTTATTAAAGTGATCGGGTACGATATTAAGGTATTATGTATCATCTCAAAAGATGTAAACATCACCCTACAATGGACCTAATTACTTAATAAGGACTCTTAAGGCAGATGGGTCTTCATATATACTAGAGATATTTCCCCTACTTTACATGGAAAAGTAAAGTAGGGTTTATTTTATGTCTGGTTATTTAATTCCCTATTAGAATAAGCTTCCATTGTTAATTACATCATATGAAATAGGAATTTTCTAAGAACACTCTCGATTAAAGTAATCAATAAATATCTCTAAAGACTTCAAAGTTAGACTTTCAAAGGGTTAGGTATTTTTGGAAAATTAAGTGGGAAAGTTCAATTTGGAAGTCTTATCTTTGAAATCTAAAGGAAGATAAGTAAAGAGCACTAATGATACTTGAAAGCTTAGTGAGAACTCTAATATATTCTATAATGAGGCTTTATATATTTGAAAAGGAGAGTTTATTTTTTGTTGAAATTTTATTAAAATGCTAGGACTTATAGTCCATCAACACAAGATTGTGAAAATATCTAAAAGATGAGGATTTATAGTCATAGGCCGAAGGAAACAAATGACCTCGAAACCTAAACCTAGGATGCTTTAGCATGATCTAAATTTAATCAAAAAATGGGACATAGTGGTTTACCTCCATAAGAGAGAGCAACACACATCCCAACTCTTCTGGGCTTACGACGCTTGGAGTGGTGCTAAAACCTCCTACGATTTAAAATCATGCAGGCCGGTCTTATGTAAGTGAAAGATAGTTAGGCTATTATTTAATTAGGAAGGAGACTAGAGTCCTAAACTCACTCCCTAAGAGACTAGATCATGACTGGCATGAAGACATGACTTAGGCTAAATGTAAAATTTTACAATCTTTTACCTCAATTTTGACACATTCATTTACACAGGCTTAGGATAGTTATGCCTAAAAGCATGATGAAAATAAATTATTGGCTAAACCAATAGGAGGAGGTGTTCTCCATTATAAGGGTTTCCCTCATAGGTCAAGCATTCCCCTATCATGTAAGAATGAAGACCCTCCCTATTCAAGAATGGAAAAGATGATATGCATGATTGTTATCACATACATCATTCAGCTAAGGGGTTGACTTAAGCTTTAAAGTGAGGTCATAAGTTATTTTAAAATTTAGTTATGAGTTATTAATGGGGGTAGAAAATTTAATTTTATCCTAAAGTGCCTATCGTATCCAGGCCACACATTCAAACATCAAGCTTTAAGAAACCTATGAAAATCATGTCATTTCTATTACGCCGCATAAACATAACAATCCAATATTCATAGATTTCATAAAATAATAAAAGGTCATTACGGTCGAGTACTGTCATTTACCTTGGAGAAGAAATAAATTGGGTAGCTGAGCTCTACCCTTATATAACCCAAATTACAAAAGAATATTGCAATTATAATTAAATTAGATGATATGAGAGTCTTCATTCCTTGCTTTTATTTTCTTCATTTTTTGATTTGATTTTGCTCCAAGGCTTCATAGGGCCTCCTAAGTTTTTCCCTTCTATCCACTGCTCATCCAAAACCCCATAGCACTAATCCTAATTCTTATTACAAAATTACATATTTAAGAAAAGTAAAATCTACATAGCAAGTTTTATTCACATAACAATACCATACAACCTAAGTTATTTTTATAATTTCATATATCACAAAATAAAATATAGCATCACAACATACAATGTCCTAACTTAGAGTTAGAAGTTGTGACTTAGTATTCTAATGTGTGTGCTTAGGCTTAGTATGGTATGTCTTAGCTAAGCTTTAGGATTATGATTATCTAAGTTTAGAATGTTCAAGTTATGCATGAGGAGGGTTTCACTTCAAGTTATTAAGAGGATTAGTAGATTTTAATTTATGTTTTGCTTTGTTTCATTTGACATTTACCTAGCATCTACTTATTATAAAGAAAGGAAAGAGGTTTGTCCTCTTTCATTACTTGCTTAAGTTATTTTCTAAAGGCATGTTATTATGATTTTTGGTTTCTTCTAGTTAATGATTTATTAAGAATTTTTTTTAATAATCTTATATTTGGGTTAATCTTAAATAATCCTATTTAAGATGAAAGGAATTTTAAAATTAATGAAATTGAATTACCATTATATAGATGATGTTGCACCATTCATTTTCATCATTATTAGTAGACATATGATTTTGAACTTAACATACCAACACATGTAATATATTTTTGACACACTTAAATGATTATGAATGCATATATTTTGGTGAAAAAGAGGTATTCCATTTCTTGGCTAAGTATAAGTACACATGTATTAAAGCTTTAAGCAAGTACATGCCATTGTTAAACCAGGGAAGTGAGATAATCTAAGACCTCCATGGGGTTTTTTAAAGCGTAATTCCCAGGATGTCTAGACTATATACTTGCTATCTTAAATACACATAGATGTATACATAAATATCAAAATGAGAATCATGCAAAAATATTGTAAATTAACAAACTTATTTGTTCATGTAAAGTAAAGTTCTATCCAAATTATAATGCATATATACATGTGAATGAAATTAAGTAAGTACGTGCCTTTGTTGAATCAGGGAAGTGAAATAATCTAAGACCTCTTTGGGGCAACTTAAAATCTCATATTCCCTGGATGTCTAGACTATATACTTACCAATCATTCAAATACATGCAAACATACACATGAATCATGAAAATAAAATAATGCTTTGACATGTTTAAGCTATAATCAAAATTAAACTACATATGATATTCATAGCCAACATCAATTTGCATTTTATCATTAACTTATTAGTTTGAAAATAATTTTTAAATTTATTAGTGATAATAGTCATACCATATAATAAGATTAATTCAACACATACAACTTATACATATATAATTATGTTCATTTGATTCTTTTATTTGAAAAACATGAATGCATGGTATCAAATGGCATACAAATTTATAATGATTGAAAATGAATAATTAAACATTACCACATAATACATTCAATCACATTACTTCCTAAGTACAATTAAGTTAAATAAAATCATTTAAGATTAGCCAAAGTTATTATAAATTTTGATTTTGGATTTGAATTATTAAGCTTAATAAGGAGAAATAATTTTTATTATTTTGCTCCTTCCCATGTTAGTGACTTAATGGTGTTTATGGAATAATAATTAAATGAATTTCATGAATTAATTAAATTCAAATCATTAAGAAATCCATTTGATTTTCCTGTCCTAAATCTCTTTAATTTAATTAATCATTTAATCATGAGCCTTCAATGATATGCTAATGAGAAACTAAAATTTTCAATACACTTAAAAAAATCTAATGCAATTAGGCTCATGTTTAAATATTGATTAGATTATGGAAGAATCTAATTAAGTATTTATATGGTTTTCCACACCCATGGGTTAATCATAATTTTCTTAATGATCTTTATGTTATTTAACACATAAAGATAAACCTAAGAGTTCAATTTGAATTATCTAAAGTATTTATCATTTTAGTTTGATTTAATTTGGCCATTAAATTATTTAATTAACCCTTAAAAATACATACATTAATTGGCCCTCCCTAGAAATACACTTAGGAAAGTAACTAGAAAATAGGTCTTAAATATTTTTCCTCATCATTCTTGCTATCAATGATTAACCATGATTACTGATTTAAATTTTACACTGTATAATAATTTTAATAATCATAAAATTAATTAAAGAGGGCAATTACGATTAGAATTTGAGGACATCCCATAGAATCCCAAGAAAATTATGGGAGGTAGAGGACATCCCATAAAGTCAACCTCTCTAATTTGAGGTCAATTGGCTAGGTAATTAAGGCTTAATTAGGGTAATTAGCCTAAGCTTCAAATCCTAATTAAGCACAATTCACTAGTCAAACATTAAGGATTTTATTTTTATTAAATTCTTCTCTTTTTTTCCTTTCCAAAATGGGTTTACTCATATTTTAAAAATTTTCTACAGTTAGTTATGATTTTTGAAGTTTTGGCTAATTAATCACATTTAAAACACCTAATTAAACTCCTAACCAGTTAGTGCCACATGAGAGCTGATGTGACAGGGCTTTCCATATGGCACCACGAGATTATTTAAAATACATTGGTTGTCGGGTGACACGCTTTCATCCCAGTCCGATCTCAGATTAGATGGTGGAGCTTAATCTTGTGGTTCCTATTGGATTAAATCTTGGCCATATATTCTAATCACACAAAACAAATGATGGATGATCCTTTATCCCCTGAGCGCTAGATGACGGACACCTTCCACCTTTTGTCAGTTGAACTTAGCTTGATGGAGCTCGTGGAATGAGGATCAACTCCAAAATGTGTGAGGAGAAGATATAAGAAGATCCTTCAGTAGAAATCGTATGCAATCACAAATTCCTTCACATAAGATCATCTCCTAGGGGATTTTTATGGTTTGGGAGAATTTGCTGTGCCAAAGCTCAAAACTGGTGGTCCAATGACTGAGGTAGCTTCATCTTAAAGAGACGAAGCTCTATTGAGAAGCTCTCGAGTTGCCTCCTCACTGACACCTCTATGGACCAAATGCCACCTCTAAGTTTATCGGAGTTGTTCTTAGAGTGCCTTCCGGTGATCAAATTGGTCAGGGATCAATTTGTTTCAACTCATCGAAGCTTGGGGAAGGTATAGGAGGAATTAATTTGAGTTTGGTAGAGTTTAGGTGAGGCTAGATGGACAAGGCTCTCGATTTTGAATGGTAGTTGGTCTCGCGGGCAATGGGGTGCGCTAGGGAATTGGGAGAAGATCTATGACTGTTCGGAATCTCCTAGGGAAGCTCTATGTGAAGTTTCAATAGAAGGGAAGGAGTATACTCTTCTCCCTAAGTGAACTAAGGGCTGAGATTAGCTCAACCTTTAGCAGTGGTCCTATCAGGGTAGGTGGCTGGAGATGGTAGTGGACTGGTGAGGTGAAGGTGTGTGAGAGCCTGAGGCAATAGCAAGAGCTGACATGGGGTGTACCTCCTTCTCCAAGTGAACTAATGGTGGGCTAAGGGTAAGCTCACCCTCTCATGACCCAAGGCTAAACCCAACAGCCTTCAATCAGGTTGGGTCAGTGGTCCAAGTGTCCAAAATGAGCTAAGGGTGGCTGCCATGGCTTGGTGAGTAGGAGAGATCATCCAAATGGGGATTTTATCCCATTTAGGTGGGTTGTTTCAAGGGTTTTGACCCAAACTAGGTTCATCATGTGTTGGGCCCATTTGGGATGACCCATGGTGACCTAAGGATGAGCCACGCCAAATTTGGTTGGGTTTGAACTTAGTTTGGATGTTTTGGGCTCAATTTGACCTATATGGGTCAAATGGGTTTCAATTAGGCTAGGTTGACCAATTTGTCAAATTAGGTCAAACCAATAATTTTAATGTATTCATTTGATCATTTAGAGTGTATTAATGCCATTGATTTGGTTTAATTTGAAGTGGATTTAATTTTGGCTCATATGAGTTCATTTGGGTCAAATGGGTTAAGTTGAACAATATGATCAACTTGGCCAAATTGTCTTGGGTGAAGGGTTAGTTTAAGTTGAATTGATCATTTGAGAATGATTATAGGTGTTGATTTGAATTAATTTGGATTTGGAAATGATTTAGTCCAATTTGACCCTTTAGGTCAATTTGGGCTAAATGGGTCAATTAATTGGTTTGATCAAATTAAGTTTAATTAGATGTTGGATCATGTTTAATATTAATTTGTGATTGATTAGAGGCATTAATTTTAATCAATTTAATTTATGATTGGACTTGACTCAGGTCAACTTGGTTCAAGAGACTAAATTGGCTTGGTTTATTTCAATTGGTGGTTTACTCAAGTTCAATATTCAACTTATGATTGATGGGAGTCATAGACTTCAATTAATTGAGGTTGGCATGGGAATTAGTTCATTTTGTTATGGGTTAATTGGGTCAACTTGGATCAAATGATCAAATTGGTTTATTTTGACCCAATTGATTGCAATTGATCAATCAATGATGATCAAAATCATCATAGGAGAGATTAAATGGGTAAATTCAATCCAATTTGGGTTGGATTGAAGTTTAAAATAAATTGGTCCTTTAGGTCACTTTAGGTCAAGTGGACCAAATGGGATGATTCAGTTGAATTGAGTGTTGAGAAGGGTTTAATGATGGATTTAGAGTTGATTAATGGCTTTGATTGCAATTGATTTGGGCTTAATTGGATTTTGGCTCATTTGGACCCTTTGGGTCAAATGAGCTAACTTGGGCTGATTGAAATGGTTTGGTTGGATTGGATTATAATTCTTGGAAGAGTTTAAAGTGGAGTATTGAATGGTTGGAGTGCTTTTGTGAAAAGCAATTGGATTGATTTTAATTAAATGGGTTTGGATTGGATCCATAGAATGGTGGAATTTATTTGAGTTAAGGGTTAGGTTAATTTGGCTTGGAGCTTGGCTATAAATCAAAATCCAATTGGAGGTTGGTTGTGTTAGCTTGAGGTTGGTTTTGGATAAGTGGATAAGCATGAGTTTTGGTTTAAGCCATAGGATGGGTAAAACTTAGTTGTCCTAAGGCATATTCTAAGCTTGAGGTATGCTTTCCTAAGTCTCTAGGCTCAAGTTTAGTGCTCCATTAATCACTAAAATTATCCTATGACTAAGAAAATCCTAAGGAAGGGTGAGTCCTCACTCCAAAAGCGAGGGCAACAAAAGGAGCCCCAATAGGTGTGGTGTAACTGGCAAGGCACACTGCATATATTGGTGTTGATCAATACGATCAATAGAATCAAGGAAGATCACAAGCACTAAAAATGGCTTTCCAACCTAAGTGAAGAGGTAGATAGAATCATAGATTCTAATGTGATGCGATTTGCTATCATGCCGAGGGCATGTGAAAGAGTAGATTTGGTTTGATTTATTGAGAATGGATTTCATGCCATGGACACAAAGGGAGATTCGCTGGGGATTCACACATGAATTTGGTTGGATTTTGGATTGACTCATGCCAAGGGCATGAGGGGGACCCGTTGGAGATTGAGATTTGGTTGAGTTTGTTTGATTTGGTTTGATTATGTTGATTAATTTAATTTAAACTTGAGTTTTGTTTTTATTTGATTTGTTGATGAATTTGATTTGAGTTTGATGATTCATTTTGATTTTGTTAGTTGATTTAATTTGAATTTGGTGATTTATTCTGACTTTGATTTAATTTGAATGATTTAGTTTGAATTTGGTGACTTGCTTTGACTTTGATTTAATTTAATGATTGATTTAGTGTGGACCCTATCAGTTTACAATGGACCACACTAAGAAAGGGCTATATGAGCCTAGACTTACCATAGATTTACTAGTCCAAAGGGGTAGTTGTGGTGAAATTTTTAAGATTCCTAAGAGAAAAATGTATACTTCCATCTTCACTCAATGCAGAATAAAATGAAGATAGAAATATACTTCTCTTTTTTATGCATTTTTGACACCACGTAGATCCACAGATATTCTTATTGAGGGTGATTGGTTATGACATTGAGGTGAGGTGTGCTATCTTGAAAGATAGAAGTCACCACCTGCAGTGGACATAATCACCTCAATAAGGACTTCTAAGGATACTGGGCCTGCATGTATAACAAAGATTCTTCCCCTACTTTACATGGAAAAGTAAAGTAGGATTTATTTTAAATCAGGTTCGTTAAGTTCCCTATAGGGGCAAGCCCCCATAATTAATTACATCCTAAGAAAGGGGATTCCTTAGGAATACTCTCGATTAAGGTAAATGACCGTAACTTACAGATCCACTATTCTAGCCAAGTTTTATAATTGCCATTACTGTCACAATCATTGCAAGCTAGGCCATGATATCTGGAGCATTTTCTATCATTCAACAATCTCAAGGTCTATCTTTCTTTCCAAGAGTAAAAGTTATCCATACTTCTACAGAATATGAGGGCCAAGTCTATATTCTAGAGATAAATTATGCATTAATGGTTGCCAGTGTGTTAGTGACTGCGATTTTTAGAAGCACAATGCACATCGAAAATGCAAAGATCAAATGGGATTGATCAAAGAGAGGGAGTTATTATCAAAGCCAAAGGAAGCTAAGTAGGAGATGCTCATGATGCTAGGAAACCTAGCGAACATCTCAAACTATCTTATGGTTGGGCTTTATATTTTTGAAATTGATTTATTTGTTTGAGTTGAATTTTTATTAGAAATTTAAGGCCTATAATTCCATAATATAAGGTTATAAAAATGCCTAAGAGGTGAGGATTTATACTTATGGCCCATAGAAGGGAGAAGTAATCTCAAAAACTAAATCTAGGGAGCTTCAGTGAGGGCCAAAAGCATGACCTAAATCTAAGGCAAAAATGGATATTTTGTTTGCCTCTACAAGTGAAGATAAACCACCCAACTGCTTGGGCTTACAACTACCTAGGGGTGGCCGCCAACTAACTCATCCTACGATTTTAAATTCATGTAGGCAAGTCTTATGCTCTATGCAAGATAGCTAGACTGTTATTTATTTTAGAAAGAGACTAAGTTCTTAAACTCACTCCCTAAGAGACTAGATCATCTATGGGCATGAAAAATGACCTATATCTAATGCAAAACATATTACATTTTTATTTTTATTTTTATTTTTGGATAATCATTTGAGTCAGGCTTATTGGATTCATATGCCTAATGCATGAGAAGTAAGATTATTGGCCAAAATCAATGAGAAGGGAGGAGGTGTGTTTCCACCATGGCTCTCAAAGGTCAAGCCAAGTTTCTCTAGCAAAGGTCGAAGCCCTCCAATCAAGAGTGAATCAATATGCTTTTTATGCATGATGTTATAAAAGAAATACTCATCTACCTAAGGGATTGCTAATTCTTTTATCTTGATTTTTAACTTAGACTTTAAATGAGGTTATGAGTTATTTATTTTTAGTTTTGAGTTGATTAATTTGATAGAAGATTTATTTTTTCCTGAGAGCCTAATCATCATCCAAGTGATACATCAAGCAAGGAAGAAACTTGGAAACTTGCCATCTTAGTGCACAAGCTAAACAAAACATCAAACATTTTATAAAGCTGGCATAAAAGAATAAAAGACCGTTTATGGTCGGGCACCACCGCACAAACCTGAAAACAAATTGGGTAGCTAAGCTCTACCATTATACAACCCATATTACAAATGAATTAATTTACAACTAAGTAAAGAAATTCATGTTATGGGGGCCTTCATTTCTTCTTATCTTCTTTCTTCTTTCTTCTTTTGGTTCCTTCTTTTGGATGGTTGGAAGGTGTCAAAGGATTCACATGGTACATAAGATGCAATCGACCAATGCTCATCCTAATCCCCATAACATTCATTCCAAAATCCTAATTGCAAAAATATACATGAAAAGAAAAAGTAAATCTAACTAACACCTACAAAAATAGAGATTAGCTAAACAAATCATACAAATCCCAAGCATATATTGGACTTAGCACTCACACATGGTAACCAAGTCCAGCCTATTGGATTATGCTTAGAGTATACAGCACAACAAAAGTATTTATAGTTTTATTACATCGCCCCTTAAGCACAATCCCCTGCATAAAATAATGATTAGGCTAAAATCATCCTACCATTCATTCTACGCATATTCACCTAACATCCAGACTAGAAATAATACATCACAAAATAAAATAAAATATCATCATGCACCCTAACCTAAAGCTAGAAGTGGTGACTTAACTAATGTGCTTTAAAGGTTTTGTGGTATGCTTATGGCTTTAAGGTTTAGATTTTCTAAGTGTGAAGTTGTTCAACTTAGATGGGTGGTTTTTTTAAGTGTTTAGTTGATTTGGGTCAATTTTATTTGATTATTTTGGTTTAAGTGAATAATTTAATTACTAAAGAAGGAAAAGAAAAGAGAACTTCTCTTTCCTTCCCTACCTTAAGTAATTTCTAAAGTAGATTCATTTTCATTTTGTTTAGTGAATGTATTATTATATGTTTTAATTAATCCTATGTTTAGATCGACTCTAAACAAACATATTCAAAAACAAAAGCATTTTTATATTAAATAAAGTGAATTAATATCACAAAACACACATCACTTCATTTCTTTCCCAACATGTATAACATGCATATGAATGAATCCTAGGTATATCTATACATACAAATGAAAATTTTTAGCATACTTTATGATGAATGCTAAGTAAGTTACTTAAGAAAATTTGAATGCTTTATGATGCATGAATTTCATTAAGTAGAAAAGAGGTTTTCTTATCCATTTTTTACATGCACAAACGTATGTATGAAAGGCATAAGTGAGTACGGAGCAATTGTTAGCACCAGGGGTGTAAGGTACAATACCTACTTAGGGATACTTAAAGCCTCACAATATTAGGGTTGTCCAGAATAATATACCATTTTTCTTAAATACAAGCATATGTACAAAAGAAATGAATGGAAAAGAAAGATGCAAAAGTTTGTATTTATTTGTTTGATTTGTTTATGCAATTTATATGTACAAGTATGGATGTCCTTCTTAAGTAATAGCATAGAATGAATAGGAATGGAGTTAGGCAAATTTTATATTCTTTTCAAATGAACTATACACTTTGCCAAATCCTATTCAAAACTATGCTAAAAGAAAAGAGAAGGAAAAGTACACTATGCACATCTTCATATTTATATTCACATGCAAGCTTATAAATAATTATAAGTAGCACACTTTCAATTTAAGGTACTTGATTTATAGATTTTGAAAATAGTTTTGGATTTAATAGTGATAATAGCCATTCATATTTTTTACTTTAGCCAAAACATGCAATTTGACATAAAGAAAATATTTCATTTTTAATATGATTTTTGAAAAGTATGAATGCATGAAACTTATATGACATACACATTTAGCATGTTCAAAAGAACTAAAGTGATGAAGGCATGTAAACATGTTCGCCCTAATTAATTCCTAAAGACAATCTTATGAAATAAGAAAGCTTAAAGCAAATCAAATTATTTTCAAGGAAAGTTTGATTTTGTTTTGAGTTTAATTTAATTTGAGAAATGTGAGGTGAGTTTACTATTCCTAATCCATTCCAACATATGTTTGTTATTTTAGTTTAATTTTTAGGTGAGTAAATCAATTTTATTCTTTGGTTAGGTTAAGGTATGAATTAAGTGTATTAATTACCCCTTACCTATACCACCTTAGCATATTTAATCAAATAATTATGAGCCAATGAGATGACATAAAATTACACAAGGAATTTAAATCATCAATGCACCTAGGAAAGAAAAGGGCTTAATGCAATTAGCTCATGATTAATGATTAATTAAACTAAAGGATTTAACTTAAGTACTTTCATAACCCCTCTCACACATGTGAGTTTTGTTTTGATTTTCTTAATGCACTTAGGTTATTGAAAACCTAAGCATCTACCTAAGATAGATTAATTGAGTTATGGAAAGTTTTAGAATTTTATAAAATTAATTAAGGGAGTAATTAGTGAATTAACCCTTAATTAAGGTTGGATTAAGAATGAAAAGGGGGTTTAAGGAATATCTTAAAAAAAGCATTCCAAAATTATTCTCTAAACCTCATATTCACTTAATCAAAACCTAATTGACTCAATCAGAGGGTTAGATCACTAATTATACCTTCAATTAAGCTTAGTTACATTAAGGGAGTGATTAAAGAATGAACTACCAATTCCTCTAATTAAGCCACCAATAAATCTCAACAAAATTAGGGGAGGAAGGGGTCATCACACTAATTATGCACAAAATGTTTGGGATTAATCAGTGGAGTAATTAGAGGGTAATTAGCAAAATATCATTCTCAATAAAACCCAAATCTAGAGAAAAGCACTATTTAAAATCCATTCAAATTATTTTTAGGATATTCTATGTTTGATTATCTATCCAATGTAATTTATTTCATATTTTTTTGATTTTTCTAGGCTTAGATATAAATTTAAGAAGTTTCCATGGTTAATTAGTGATTTAATAGCCTTAATTACATGTTTAATCCCGTCAATGCCATGTGGGCCGCTGAAGCGTCATGTTCTTTCCACATGGTGAGACAGGATTCGATGTTAAAGTAGTCACATCATAGTGCCACATCAGTGGCGGTGCTATGTGCTTTCTCCTCACCCGTCTGATCAATGATCAAACGGTTGAGGTTAAAGCCTTGGATCTAAGGGATTAAAACATGGATCTACATGTCTTAAATCATGGTCATCCATCCAAAATGCACGGATGGATGGCCCATGATCTATCCTTGTATTTCTCTATGAAGAATGGACACCATCCATCTTCTAGGGGATGATCCGAGCTCGATTGAGCTCGGATTGATCCCAAAATTTACCCACACCATCTAAGCACAAAGGCAAACACATCTAATGTCTAGATTTGCATGGGATTATAATTCACTTCACAAAGGACCAAACCACAGTGAACTTAAGCTTGGTTTAATGGTTAACCTCTGGAGGTGATCATCAGTGCTCGATTCCCTTAGAGAAGCTTCGTCTAGTGGAGACGAAACTTTGCTGAGAGTTTGAGGTCTTGCGATTAGGTGGATCCTCTTATAGGCCAACTCCTCCTTGACTTGAGCTTAGTTTTGATCAGGGTAGCACCTCCCTTGCCCTTGGAGCTTAGAAAAAGGCTTGGGTTGATTTGAAGTGTGGAGTAAGTTCAATTTTCAGTGGAGCTCCCCTATTTTCAAGCTATAAAAATTGAGAAGATGGAGTTTGGGAAATGCTTTAGAGAGCTTAGGGAGGCTGGGAAATGACTCCTCTAGCTTCCTATTACTCATTCAAATTGGGGACTGATGGATTGAATTCAAATTTGAGGGAGTATATCTCCCACTTAAAGGATTGGTCGACCATGCTTCTCCCTTCCATTTTGATCCAATTGAGCTCATGCAATGGGTTTGTTAAGCTGTTAGAGGTGTTCTTGCATTTAGTTTGGCCTAAAGAGCTGAGTGGTGAGGTGCCATGTGCTTGAAATGAGTGGAGGACTCATTCCCATGTGCCCATATTCAAGCAAGTAGTTGGTTTTCACCTTAGGCTAGGTTGGGCTGACCAAAACCCATTGGGTTGGGTGCACCACACTCCTTAGTATTCACTTGATCCATTAAGAGGGTGCCAAGTGGTTATGGAGAGGATTTAATCAAATTCTAAGTAGATTTGGCCAAAATTTACCCTTTGACCTAGGGGTAAAAGGGTCATTTAGCTTAGGTTTTAATTTAAATATGTTTGTTATATTTTAAAAGTGGGTTAGTACAAGTATCATTAAATTTGGAGCTGGTATGATTTGATTTGGCTCATGTTGACCCATTTAGGCCAAAATGGGTCAACTTGGGTCAAGTTGACCAATTGGTCAAATTGGGTCAAACCAAGGGTTAGGTCAAGTTCACATGACCATTTGAAATATTTTGGTGGCTTTGGTTTGATTCAATTTGGTTTTGGTTTAAATTTGGTTCATTTGATTTTAAATTGGGTCAAACTAAAGGTTGGGTCAAGTTCATATGACAATTTGAAATATTTTGGTGGCTTTGGTTTGATTCAATTTGGTTTAGATTTAAATTTGGTTCATTTGATTTCATTTAGGTTAAATGGATCAAGTTGACCAATTTGACCCATTTGATCTATTTAGGTTAGGTCATGGGCTGGTTCATGTTTGGTTGGTCATATGAAATGGATTGGCATCTTTGTTTCCAATCAATTTGGTTTATGTTTGAGTTTGGCTCAGTATGACCCTTTAGGTCAAGTTGGGTTCAAGGTCAATTGAGCTAGGTTAGGTCTAGTTGGCCAATTGAGGGTTTGGTCAAGTTCAACAATCATTTTGGAATGAACTTGACCCATTGATTTTAATCAGTTTGGCTTAGATCAAGTTTTGACACATTTTGACTTTTTAGGTTTGGATCAACTTGGGTCAAGTGGCCAATTGGGCTAGGTTAGGCTCAAATGTTGACTTAGTTAAGTTCAAACATTGATCATGAATGAACTTAGATCATTGGTTTCAATCAATTTGGCCTATGGTGGATTTTGGCTATGTTGGATTTCATTTTGGCTAAGTGCTGACTTGGTCATCCCATAGGTTTGACCCAATTTGAGTGATTAATCATCTCATGATGATTGTTCATCATGATGAGAGGCTTAGGTGGGCTTAGTTTAATCTAATTTGGTTAGGATTAGAATTTGGCTCAATAGGGATACTTTAGGTCACTTCGGGGCAAGTGAGCCTAAGTAGGTCAAATGGCTTGCTCAAAGCTTGATTTGAGTTTGATTGAACTCACATATGGACTTATGATTGAAATATAAATCCATTTACAAGTGGTTTGAAGTCAAATGGGTTTTGATTCATTTGACAATTTCAAGTTCAAAGGGTGAACATGGGTTTGACTTAGGTTTGATTTTTGAATTGAGTTTTGATTTGGTGATTGAAATTTATATTTATAATTAGGTTAATGATTGAAGGATTGATTGAATCATTATGGAAAATCAAGAGTTTGGCTTGATTTGAAATTGATTTGGCTAAGCTCAAGATCATGAATTGAAAGGCTTAGGTTAGATTTCGATTGAATTTGAGTTTGATTTCTGGAATTGATTTTGGTTGTTTGGATTTTTATTTTATTTATATATGTTAATATAAATGAGAATATAAATGGGCTATTTGAAAATTTCAAAGATTTGAATTGATTTGAACTTGATTTAGGCTAAGTCCTTAAGAGGGAAATAAAGGGCTTAGGAAATATTTTGAATTTGGATTTGAATTTTAGATTTAGTTTGATTGATTTGAATTTATATTTCATTTATATATGTGAATATAAATGAGAATATAAATGAGTTATGAATTTAAGGAGGTTTTAATTTGATTTAGACTAAGTCCTTAAGAGGAGATTAAAGGACTAAAGAAATATTTGGAATTTCAATCATGGGCTTCAATCATAAGTTTCAATCATGGGTTTCAATCATTTGGCATTAATTTGAGTTTGGAGAAAATCAATTGAGCTGGAATTGCTTTAGGTTTGATGTTGATTTGATTTGGAGTTTAACTTGAAGGAAGGAAGTGAGGAATTTGGTTCAAGCTATAGGGTAGGCAAATTTTCCTAACACCCCTAAGGCATGACCTATTCCTATGGCTAGTCTCTAGGGCTAGGTTGAGTGTCCACCTAATCACTAGATGTGTCTTAAGACTAAGGATCTATTAAAGTCTAAGAAGAGTCCTATGTCTAAGATGGAGGGGTTGAAAGCTCATCCTAAAAATGAGGTCAACAATAGTCTAACGACCATACAATATAGACTATCCAACCTATGGGCTGCTTGTCAATTTGCAATGGCTACACTAGGAAGAAAGCTTAGGGACTCACATCTTTTGAAGTAGAATTAGCCATTGGGGTGACTAAATGATGGCAGAACAAGTCAAATCCAACCTTGGGTGATTACTAAGTGAGTGCCTCTGGGGGTCTTATCTCAATTCAGAGTAGTCAAGATGATTTCTATATGGAGTTTTGCTGACACTGCCCAAAAGATAAAATGCCTACTTGGGAAGAGATGCCTCTAGGGGTCTTATCTTAATCCACAAGAGATTTGATTTTATTTATTTATTTGTTTGTTTGTTTAATGTGGACCCTGTTAGTTTATGAGTGACCATACTCAGAAGGAGCCACAGGGGCTTTGGACTTGTCGATTTCTCTAAGGGATTGTCACAGAGAATAGAACTTCCAATCATAGGGGTGGTTACTAGGAAAGGGGAACTATCTAATCCCATAGTAACCTGGGTCATGTCTAGATGGGGTCATGAAGACGTAATCTAAATAGAATGCCACAGGGAAGGTGCCTCTATGGGTCTTATCATAATCCCTAAAATAATAAAGCCTCTAGGTATATGGTGGTCGACTCAAGGAGAAAGCACGAAGAATCTCATTTGCCTGAGCGATGTTACCCTCCGAGCAGGTTGCTATCAGGAAGGCAAACACTAGCCAACCTAAGGTGCCCGTTGATTTGTGATGATCAATCTAGGAAGAAAGCATTGGGGACTCACAACTGAAGTGATCATTGGGATAGTCATCGGCTGAAACTATCGACCAAGGAGACTACCAAGTGGGGAGTCATAAAAAAGGACTGGGCCCAAGCTTGAAGTAGTCAGGAAGAAGAGGAGCCACTGGAGGTCTTACCCTAATCCTCAGATATGAACTCAAACCTAGTCATTGCACGATAGCTAGTTCAAGAAGAAAGCTCAGGGACTCACATCTTTTTAAATGAAGCCAACATTAAGGTAGCTCATTGGTCATGAAATAAGATATGTCACACTAATAATGCGCTCATTAGTTTGCAGTGATTAGGCTGGGAAGAAAGCACAAGGTATTACATCTTCCATAGTTGAAAAGATCACTGGGGAGACACACTTGCTAGGTAGTGGATCAAACCTGACCTAGAGTAGCTACTGAGTGAGGGTTGCTGGGGGTCTTATCTTAACCCAAAGTAGCCTGAAGAAATTGGATTTGTGTTTGATTTATTTTTCTTCATGTGCAATTTTGTGTTTATGATGTGCTGATGGGGGATAGGGTGTCGCTCGAGTTCTCTTATACCTACCCTAAACACACCACAAAAATTTGATAATTTGGAAACATTTCAAGTTGGAGAGAAATTTGATTAAAATGGAATTTTATTGATGAAAAATAATTTTGAACATTATTTATGGATAGTATTTCTTTAGGTAAAGCCCGTTGATAGGAAGCATCTGACGTTCACTTTTATGGTTAATAAGTTGATAGGATCCACCCCGGTATGCCCTTTCTATGGTGAAAGGGCCCTTCCCAAGTAAGTTCAAACTTGCCTCCCATATTGCGACAAACAATAGTTAGTCTCCTTAGAACTAAAATAAGCTCTTCTACTTGAAAAGCTCTAGGGCGGACCAACTTATTATGAGCTTGAACCATCTTTGCTTTGTACAACTCGAGGTTCTGGCATGCTTATAAATGCTTCTCCTCTAAACTTTTGATTTCTTCTAGCTGCAGCTTAGCCATTTGTTCGATTGTAATTTTTCTACCCACAACTATCCATAGTGATGGGAGTTAAAATTTTAATGGTAGAATAGCTTCAAACCCATACACTAAGGAGAATGGAGTAGATTTTGTTGGAGTTCTGTATGTAGCACAATAACTCCACAAAACTTCGACTAACTGCTCATGCCACTATCACTTGTTATTGTCGAGCATCTTCTTGAGTATTTGGATGTGAGTTTTGTTGAAAGCATCTGCTAAACTATTCACCCATGAGTAGTAGATAGTAAAGTATCTCCATTCTATGTTGTGTCTCTAGGCAAAGTTGTTGATTTTGATGCTGTTGAAAGCGGTACCATTATCAGATCAGTGGGGTACCCCAAATTTATATTGGATATGGTTCCTGAAGAATTGGAACACATGCTGAGCTTTGACCTCTCTGATCGGGATCACCAATTCTGACTTAGAGAAGTAGTTTGTAGCCGCTAGAATGAATCGATGACCCTTGGATGAAGGAGGATCGATCGTACCCACTATGTCAGTGCCCCAATACTCAAATGGCCATGAGGCCAATATTAGATGTAGAATGTTGGGCAACTAGTGTAGGACCACTCCGTGTACTTGGCATTGATGGCATCACATCACATCCATGCAATCCGTGATCATCGTTGGCTAGTAATATTCAAGTCTTTTGATTTTGGCTTTCATCTTAGGACTAGATTGATGAGATCTACATAGTCTTGAATGTACCTCAGTCATGATCTTACAAGCTTCATGTTTATCTAAATAATGTAATTACATATGATTGAAGGACCATCGGTATAAGACACCATCCGTGAGGGCATAGGAGAGTGCCCTTTGCTTCACTTAATGTGCCTGAGATTTCTCTTGAGTTATTTTTTCCTTTAGTTTGCTTCACTTATTATCGTAGAGCATCTTCTTGAGTATTTGGATAAGAGTTTTGTTAAAAGCATTTGCTAAATCATTCACCCATGAGTAGTAGACGATAAAGTATCTTCAATCTATGTTGTGTCTCTAGGCAAAGTTGTTGATTTTGGTGCTCTTGAAAGTAGTTCCATTATCAGATATGATTCAGCTAGGTACCCCAAATCTATATTCGATATGGTTCCTAAAGAATTGGAGCACATGCTGAGCTTTGACCTCTCTAAGCAGGATCACCTCTTTCCACTTGGAGAAGTAGTCCGTAGCAGCTAGAATGAATTGATGACCCTTGAACGAAGGAGGATCGATCATACCCATTATGTCAGTGCCCCAATACTCAAATGGCCATGAGGCCAATGTTTGATGTAGAATGTTGGGAGGCTAATGTAGGACCACTCCGTGTACCTGGCATTAGTGGCATCACATCACTACATCCATGCAATTTGTGATCATCATTGGCCAGTAATATCCAAGTCTTACCCCAAATCTATATTCGATATGGTTCCTAAAGAATTGGAGCACATGCTGAGCTTTGACCTCTCTAAGCAGGATCACCTCTTTCCACTTGGAGAAGTAGTCGTAGAATGAATTGATGACCAAGAAGGAGGATCGATCATATCCATTATGTCAGGGCCCCAATACTCAAATGGCCATGAGGCCAATGTTTGATGTAGAATGTTGGGAGGCTAATGTAGGACCACTCCGTGTACCTGGCATTGGTGGCATCACATCACTACATCCATGCAATTTGTGATCATCATTGGCCAGTAATATCCAAGTCTTTTGATTTTGGCTTTCATCTTAGGACTAAATTGATGAGCTCTACATAGTCTTGAATGTACATTGGTCACAATCTTACAAGCTTTGTGTTTATCTAAATAACATACCACATATGTTCGTAGGACTGTCTGTATAAGACACCATCCACAAGGGCATAGGAGAGTGCCCTTTGCTTCACTTGATGTACTTAAGATTTCTCTTGAGTTAGTTTGCCTTTATTTAGGTAATCAAGGAAGGGTTTCCTCCAATTTAGTTCTTCATCCTTTTTGGCAATGGAAATCTCCCCTTTAAGAGAGTATTTAACAATGAGTTCAACATCAATAAGAGGCGGAACTTATCTATTATGGATCTCTATTGATATGAAATCAGCTTCTTGACACACTAACTCTTTAGCGAGCTTAGCTAAGGTATCAACTGTGACATTTTCTCCTCGAGGGATATTATAAATTATGACCTTCGATATCTGAGCTAGCAACTCCATGGTGTATTTGTGTTAGTGATGGAGTTTGGGCTTCAAGTCTATGTAGGACCCAATGATCGATGATTAACTAGTGTGAATCTCTAAAGATGTTGATATCAATGCTCAGAGATAGCTAACTTAGAATCGAGCCATTCAACTTCATTGTTGGTGCATGGATTCTCAAATAGATGGTGTGAGAATCTCATCATATTTCGGTCTGGCGTTAAGAGGACTATCCCTACCTCTGCCTTGCTTGGGAGAGTAGATTGTGATTCTTGTCCTCTTTGATAGGAAGCAGCACCATCAAAGTACATCTCCCAATGATGAACACTTGTGTCCCCTAAGTTTATGATTTGTTCATATCAGAGGTCATCACTTAGCGGGGAATCCATCGGAAGTGGATGTGCTGTTAGGAAATTTTCTTGTGCTTATGCTTTCATTGCACTGAGGGGTACGAATATGATATCAAACTATGATGAAAGCATGGACCATCGTGTCAACCTTCCGAATAATATTGATTATGTCATGGAATATTACAATGGATTGATTCTAGAAATCAAGTTCACTTTATGAGAGAGCATATAGTGTCATAACTTCTAGGCTACAAAGATTAAAGTTAGGCAATGCTTCTCAATGGGTGGATAGTTAGCCTCAGAAGGTATTAGACAATGACTAAGATAGTAGAGTGCATTCTCTTTCCCTTCATCATTAGCTTAGGTCAACAAAGTACCAAGGGATTCATCCAATATAGCAATGTAAAGTATCAAAGGTTTGCCCAGGATAAGGGCAGCTAGAATTGTCGATGACATGAGGTATTGCTTAATGCTCTAGAAGTCATGCTGGCACTTATCATTCCACTTGAACTTAGCATCCCTCTTGACCAGTGCTGAGAATGGTTGACATATGCCTGATAGGTTGGATATAAAGCATCTTAGATATGCCAACTGCCCTTGGAATGGTCTAAGTTGGGTTAGACTTTTAGGGGGTGGACTTTTCAATATCACTTTAATCTCCTCTGGGTTGATTTCAATTTCACAATATCAGACAACGAACCTAAGAAACTTCCCTAAAGATACTCTAAATGCACACTTCAGAGGGTTCATTTTAAGATTGTATTATCTTAACCACTCAAAAATTACTCTCAAGTCGAAGAGGCGGTCTTCCTTTTCTTTACTTTTAACCACAAGATCATTGACGTAGCATTCGACTTGGCGATAAATGAGTTTATCAAAGATTCGAGTCATGGCCCACTGGTATGTGGCATCATTATTTTTAATTCTGAAAAGCATGACCTTATAATATATTTCTATCGGCGTTCTTAAGGAAGTGTTCTTTTCATCTTCTAGTGCCATCTTTTTTGGGTTATATCGAGATGAACCATCCATGAAGGTGAAGACTACAAGATATGAGGCAATGTTCACCATCAACTTTAGTATTGGCAATGGAAATTCATCCTTTGGACATGCCTTATTAAGATCCCTAAAATTGATGCATTTATAAATTTGGTCATTCTTCTTCTTAACTGGAATGATGCTAACCAACTAGGTGGGGGTATTTTTCCTTTTGGATGAAACTAAGATCAATCAGTTTCTTGACTTCAAAAATGACCTATTATTTAATGTCAAATTTCATGTGTCTTGGAGCTTATTTGATAGGGTTAGCATCAGGTTGTATCGCTAGCTTATGAACCGCTACGTCAGGAGCTAATATGAGCATTTCTTTATAACTCCATGCAAAGCTGTACTTAAACTCAATGAGTAGGTTAACTAAGTCATTGGTTTCAGATTCATTCAATAAGGAACTGATGTACATCAGATGCGAGTTATTTTCAGTTCCTAAGTTGATTTTATTGAGTTCATCAATGGTTGACTTAATTTTCTCCTCGAATTCTGAGGGTGCATCTTTATCTTGAAAATCATCTAGGTCATCTAAAATTTCTAACCAGGCCTCCTCATATGAGTTGATGTGATTTAAGAAGAACCCATCATATTCTAAATGATTGGTGATGACCAAGAAATAATCATCATAGTCAACTAGGCCCACTATATCGAAGCCTAGTCTTGGTCTTGATTGAGAGCTCTTGCATTTGCTGTTCCATATCCTTTCAAGTACTCTAACCTATGCTAAGACCATGTATGTGGAATTAAATCTTTCTTTACTAACTTAAGAACACAATGCGAGTACCAGTCAAAAGAAAGTTCTATTAATTCTTTATATGATTTATCCTCAAGTTTTACATTAACTTCTTGACTTGAGGATGTTGCTCTTGGATAAAACCTTTGGAATTTAGTCTTTGCACATTCTTTAGGGGTTTTCTCAACTACCAAATGCTGAACTTTTTGTGAGAAAAGTGGGGTTAAAGCTAAGACTCATCTGATGTCTAATAGTTTCATATAAGAGAGACTTGGATACATCCATGCTTTGCTTGGGGACCCGATCTTTATCACTGTCAGGCTCAAGTGTCACCTCCAATGGGATCTTCCATCGGGAAGAGCTGGTCAGCATGCTAACTACATAAGACTCATCATCTGAACTAGATTCTAAGTTTATTTAAATAGCAGGAGTACTCCTGGATGGTGGAATGAATCTCCTGGTAGGTGGTAAGTATGGAGTACTTCCACTTTTGGGACTCCCTTTGGACTTATCTCTTCCTCATCCTGGTGGAGGTTGGGTCATCCTCCCCACTTATTCAAATGGAGTGATGAACTGTGGGTGGAATCTAATCCCAGGCTCTATATCCTCCCTAAGATCTTCTTCTCATTCTTTTTCTTTTCTTTTTCATTCTCTTTTTCTTTTTCTTTTCTTTCTTTTGCTTTCTTTTCATTTTCTTTTTCATTTTGATGAAGTTCACGGGAGAAGGCATTTTATTTCTTAGGGAGGTAATAGGCCACATCCTCATAAATCCCACCTCATGAACTGCGAATGGCTTGAGATCTCCTTTGACACAATATTCATTCCACCCTTAGGAACTTGATGTACTTATGTAAGGAGGAGGGAACCATGTTGTTCTCATGAATTCAAGGTCATCCAAGCAAAGCTTTGAAATATGTATCAGAATCTATTATGTGCAACATGGCTTCTATTTTCTAATCATCTAATTCTAAAGGCAATACTATATAGCCTAAGGCCCTCTTGCCTTATTCATTGAATCCTTTCAACATCATCTTCTCCACTAGAGTTTAGAGATGTCAATCCTCAAGTAGGAAAGGGTTCTTAGACTCATAATGTTTATTGATGCACCTGAATCAACCAACTCTCTATATAGTATGAATCTACCAATATCCACTATAATATAGAGGGAACAGTTGTGCTCTATTGTCTATAGAAGCAAGTCTTCATCTATGAATGTGACTCCTAGGATCTCCTTTGAGAAGCATGCCTCCTCTCCAATAGCAGCCAACTGAGCTATGCATATCTCAAGGTCAAGTATGGATTTGACTAGTGACTCCCTCATCTCTTTGGATAATATAATGACATCATATATGCTTAACTTAGCTAAAAACTTTCTAAGATGTGCCAGAACATTGTAGTCAACTTTGAGCTAGTCCTCCACAAGCATATACAAGGTGGAGCATCTTGTGGAGGTGTTATCTACTCAGTAGAACAAATGATCTGTTTACACTTATCTTGAGGTGTTACTCTAGGAGGCAAAACTTTTTCACTATTGAGGTTGACTTCAGTGACTTCTTGTGATGAGGAGCTTGTGAAAAGTTCTACCTACTCATCGGGTATACCTACAACTTCTCTTAAAGGATCATTGGAGTTGAATGACTCCAAATCAATCTAAAATAGTGAACCCTAATGATTTAAAAAAGGGCAATCTATTTTTGAATCAGAGTGGAGTTGATCAAAATTATTTGAATTATTATTATTATGACTTGGAGAGCTATTTATTGGAATGAAATCACTAAGATAATCAAATGTAGATAACATGTACATAGAATTATTCTTCTTCACTAATTTCTTTAATTTTGGAGATGGTGCATAGTAGAGATCATGCAGAGTATGTGGTATGAGGGGTTTAGTGCCCTCATTTGCTGATACAATGCTATTTCTAATGGCGGTGGAGCTAGTGGATGTGGTAACTGCAAATTTGGAAGGAGAAATGCTGGACTCAAATGATGGTTGTGCTATAAAACTATCCTGGGCAAGTGATGGTTGCTACTATTGTTGGGCTTCCAACCTCCCCTCGAGTTTTCTCCATAACTTGCACCTTGTTGGAGGTGAGCCGTGCACCGCAGAGAAAGTTTCTTGATTTTAGAGATGAACTTTTTAGAAGTATGAGATAAATAAATATCCAAACCTTCTTTTATCTTAAGAGGATTGGATATATCCCAAGAGAATACTTTAATAGAATCAAAATATTATTATACTAAGTATTCTTTGGGGATAACTATGACTTCTGAGTTGTTCGTACACTCAAGTCAATCCTTAAAGATAAAGTAATCCTCTAAGACATGGCCTAGCATGTTGTAGCAGGGTCAGTAGTTAGGATCATCACACTTACCCACTTCTTCCGGCTTTCTAGGCTCGAGTAGTTGGAAATCAGGCTTCTTCAGAAGGTTCTTGAAGATCTTCTTGACTACATCCCTCTTGAATGAATATGGATTCTTGAGTTTACTGGTAAGAGTAGGTGGGAAATAGCTACTTAGTGGAGTATACTGATAGCACTGCTATGTAGGCTGCTGTGGTGGCCATTATGGTGATCGAGGTAGTGGAAGAGGAGGCAGGAGTGGAGGCTGCTGAACTCTAGGTCTTCAAACTATGCTCTCACTAGCTGCTTTCCCTTATCTGCTACCATTACTATCCCTGGCTTCTTCTTAAATACTTTTTGGGCCTTGATCTTAGATGATTGGTCTGAGAAGGATAACTGTTTGGCTTCCTCTTATAGGTTGGCCACCTTGCTGATTAATTTCTCAAATATCTTAATGGTGAATCCCTTGAGCATGAAGGTGCCCAAGCCATGGAGATTCTTAAGAAGAATCTTAATGGCATGCTACTCTTGAAGTTGTGGTTCGTATTTCATACTTAGGTTGTGTCATCTAAGAATATAATCAATAAGGGACTTGTTTGATTTTATTTTCTTATAATGAAGTCCCCTACAGTTACCCTTTGCTGAGCTCCTACAAATATCTTTATGAAGAGTTGCTCTAACTCTGCAAAGGACTTCAATGAACCATTAGGCAGTTCAGTGTACCAATCAAATGTGACTCTAGAAAGGCTACTAATAAACTGCCAGAAAAACAAGGCGTCCACTATCCCCAACATTACAATAGCTAGCTCGAAAGTGTGCTATGTACTGCCTAGGGTTCCCACTGCCATCATATACCTTAAAGGATGATGGCACAAAACCCTAGGGTATTGAACTACAATAAATTCCTTCAGGTAAGGTCTACCCTTCAGAACTAATGAGCTCCCTCAAACTTGCACCAATGCTTCCTTCACTTGCTTCTCAACCATCTACTTGATATTATTTTCATGCATGGAGATGTTATCAGTTACCTTCCTATGCAAACTACCAGCATCCTCATCCATGGGAGTAATGCTCTTGGGATTATCTAGGATGTGCAATAACTCAAGTTTGTCGGCCTCCATGGGAATGGGTTATGAGACGCGCACTTGGTTTTGCAAGGCTAAGACCAATTCAAACAACTCTTATACCCTTCTCTCCATCCTATGAATCTGATCATCTTTTAGTTTATTTTGTTGGAGGAGGTGTTGAATTGAGTCCAGAGCCTCACCATCCTTAACTACAATGCCTTGGGCTTCTTTATTAGGCTGCTCCCTATGCAAGGATCCTCGGGTATCTACCATGTGGACTTTAGAAATATCATTCAACAGGTCATCTTCATTAGCATCAAAATCTACCATACCCTCCTCTTGTTTGGACTGATCGTCGCTTACTATCTGCCTCACCGCAGCACAATAGTCTTTGAAAATCTCATCTAAAGTTCATTTATCCACTCGACTCGGTACCACTAGAACATAAGCTGAATGGTGACTCATAATTGGATTATCCCGTGAAGAGGTAATGCATTGGATATTTTGGACAAGTGGAGTGCTAGCTCTGATCGGCTCAATAATCATGGGGGATAACTTAGTATCCTCTCTTTCCTTCTCCTCTAACTATGGTAGTGGAATGACTATGACACTCTTGGGCCATCACTCCTTCTTCACCATCGTTGGGATAGAAGGTCGAGCGGGGGAGATCAGCCTCACCTCAACAGGTGGAGTAGATGACATGTGGTCCTTAGGATGTAGCCGTATCACCAAGGGGGATGCTTTATCTCCAGCTGCTAGCTTGTGGTACTTGGTGTGGACTTCAGATGTTAAACCATGGTACTGGTGATGGTGGTCGGTGAGTGGAGCGGTGTAAAGAAGGTGACACCAGCTACCTCTCTGCCGAAGATTTTCTCCTATGATTAGAACCAGTGAGTACTATTATATTAGAATGATCGACTCTATCAGACTACCAATCGAAATGGTCTATCAAAGCTAAAGATGTCAACTACCTGGCAAACTCCTTTTGTCCATCTTACCCACTTGGGATGCAATCTTGGCCTTCATGGTCCTTTCTCTATGGATCTAACCCCTTACACTCCTTGGGATCACTCTCTCACAGACACAGGTGCAGCTCTGAGCATGTGGGCTCTCCCAACTCTGAGAGTAACCTTAGACTAGCATATTGCTTCCTCCTCTCCCTATATGGTGTCTCTTACTCAAAAGATTGGGGGGTGATGCAGCAATCTTCTTGATGTCCTCTTCTCCCTTTGCAGCTGAAAGGGGGTGAAACCTACTATCACCAAGAAGGGGAGATGTCTCATGAGGGGATCCCTCCTCAACCACATGGGAGGCTTCCTTGACCTCCTTAGCCATGCACTCATAATGTCTCTTAATCTTCCTATTTTTGTTATGGCACTGGGTCTTAGTCAACAGAGCAGGACGGGAGCTAAAACTGATGTCAAATGTGGGGGAAACTATCTCAGAAGCTAGAACTAATTTCCCCTTAAAGATCGGGGCAACTATAAAAGTGCTACTAGTCCTAACTAAAATTATGATAGGTACAGATGGTACTCATGGAAGGGGAACCTCTAGGGCCTTCCTCTTCAAAGAGGGGAACTCAATATATGAGTGAAGATCAAATTGTAGAAGTGGCTTTTTATCTGCCAGATCTTCTCTGCTGATAGTGGTGAGGGTAGGTCCTTTGCAGGTGACCTTGAAATGCTCAAATCTAAGGCCAAACTTGAAGACAGAGGTGGAGGTGAGTATGGTCTAATCCAAGGCCAAATCCACACTTGAGGAAAATGAGAAAATAAACTTCTCAGAAGACATGATGCTAAGTTGCTTGAAGAAAAAGAGGGCTAAAGGTTCTGCTTCACTATTGAAAAAATGAACAAGATTAGACCTTTTCTTTTGTTGTTGTTGTTTAATTTGATTTTGATTTTAAATTAGAACCCTCATTCAATAAATTTAATTATGTTAAATTCGGTTCATGTGCATGTTCAAGAGATTTGAAACTTTTTGGAGAAGAATATTTTGCTTTCATTTTAAACTTTATTGGAATTTTAAAAATGTTTGATGAACCTTACATCATCAAGCTTGTGGTAAAAGGTTCTTGATTTTGTCTGATTTATTTCTTGAATGCTTTCTTTGGTTAATCTTCTTTTACCTATTGGGGATCCAATAGGGGTTTTAATACCTACTTGGAGTAAGGTCCTAAAACTTGAAGATGTTGACCACCCTTGCTTAAGGATGAAATAAGCAAGGTGTCCAATAAAAAGAATGATAGTCTTGGACTAGCATAAAATATAAGTTCACTATCGATGCTTGGACATAATGATTGACTATTGTTGACCTCATTTTTAGAATGAGCTCTCAACCCTCCCATCTTAGACATAGGACTCCTCTTAAACTTTAAGAGTTTCTTAGTCTTAAGACACATCTAGTGATTAGGTGGACACTCAAACCTAGCCCTAGAAGATTAGAAGAGTTAGCCATAGGAATAGGTCATGCCTTAGGGGTGTTAGGAAAATCTCCCCTTAAACCATTCCTCACTTTCCCTCCTTCAAGTCAAACTCTAAATCAATTCTATTTGATTTTCTCCAAACTCAAATCAACACCATATGATTGAAATCCATGATTGAAACCTATTATTGAAACCCATGATCAAAATCCATCAAAAATTCCTAAGTCCAAATTTTGCTTAAGTCCTTAATTTTCCCTTAAGGACTTAACCAAAATCATGATTCAAACATATTCAAACCCTTGAGGTTTTCTCATACCTCATTTATATTCTCATTTATATGCACATATATAAATGAAATATAAATTCAAACCCATCAAATCAAATTCAAAATTCAAAATCAATTCATGAAATTCTCCTTAAATCCTTTAAATTCCCTTTAATGGCTTTAACCTAAATCTTGATCAAACCAATTCAAACCCTTGGGATTCTCTCAAAACTTATTTACATTCTCATTTATATTCATATATATAAATAAAATATAAATATAAATCAATCAAATCCAATTCAAAAATTAAATTCCAATTTAAAATTTCCTTAAATCCTTTAAATTCCCTTTAATGGATTTAACCTAAATCTCGATCAAACCATTTCAAACTTTGGGATTTTCTCAAAACTTATTTATATTCTCATATATAAATGAAATATAAATATGAATCAATCCAATCCATTTCAAAAATTAAATTTCAATTTAAAATTTTTCTTAAATCCTTTAAATTCCCTTTAATGGATTTAACCTAAATCATGATTAAACCACTTCAAATCTGTGAAATTTTCTCATGATCAATTTATATTATCATTTATATTCAATATATAAATGAAATATAAATTCAAACAATCAAAATCTATTTCAAAATCAAACTCAAATTTGCTCAAAATCCAATCTAAGCCTTTTAAGTTAAAATCTTGAACTTAGTCAAATCACTTTCAAATCAAGCCAAACTCTTGATTTCTCCCATGGTTCAATCAACCCTACAATCATGAGCTCATATATAAATCAGAACTTCAATCACTCAATCAAAACCTAATTCAAAAATCAAACCCAAAACCCTTTCATATTCTTCCATTGAATATGAAATTTCCAAATAGATCAAAACCCATTTGACTCCGAACCACTTGTAAATGGATTTATATTTCAATCATGAGTCCATATACAAGATCAACCAACTTCAAATCAAGCTTTGACCAAGCCATTTGACCCACTTCAGCTCACTTGATCCAAAGTGACTTAAAGTACCCTTATGAGACAAATTTTGATCATAACCAAATTGGATTGAACCAAACTCATATATCCCTCTCATCATGATCAACAATCATCAAGGGATGATCAATTCATTAAATTGGGTCAAACCAAGTCAAACCTAAGGGTTTACTAAGTGAACACTTAACCCAAAATGAAACCTTACATAGTCAAATTCCACCATAGGCCAAATTGATTGAAACCATTGATCTAAGTTCACTCATGTCCTATGTTTGAACTTGACCAAGCCAACATTTGAGCATAACCTAGCCCAATTGGCCCACTTGACGTCAAAATCTGTCAAAACTTGATCTATGACAAATTGATTGAAACCAATGGGTCAAGTCAATTCCAAATCACTTGTGGAACTTGACCAAAGCCTCAATTGGCCAACTAGACCCAACCTAGCCCAATTGACCTTAGACCCAACATGACCTAAAGGGGTCATGTTGAGCCAAAATTGAACTTAACCCAAATTGATTGGAAACAAAGATACAAATCCACTCCATATGACTAACCAAACCAAAACCTACCCTTGACCTATCTTAAATAGGTCAAATGGGTCAAATAGGTCAACTTGACCCATTTGACCTAAATGAAGTCATATAAGCCAAATCCAAAACTATACAAAATTGAACCAAACCAAAGTCAACAAAATATTTCAAATGGTCATATAAACTTGACCCAATCCTTGGTTTGACCCAATTTGACCTATTGGTCAACTTGACCCAAGTTGACCCATTTTGACCTAAATGGGTCAACATGAGCCAAACCCTATCACATGGATTCCAAATCCAATGAAACTTGGCCAAACCTAGTTTCTCTACATACCCAAAGTGGAAATATAGCAAAATGACTATCCTACCCCTAGGCCATAGAACAAATTTTGGCTTAACCCATGGGTAATTTTGTCATACCCTTTTCACATTCACTTGAGGCTTTCCTAAAAGCTTAAGGGGACCTAGGGGGAAGTGGTGCACCCAACCCAATGGGTTTGGGTCAGCCAATTTGGTCCCTAGACCAAACCCGACCCTATGGTCAAAAATTAAAATTCCAAACTCCCGCTCAAGCTTAAATTCAAGCATATGGGAGGTTGGCAATCCACTCCTTGGCTCAAACCGACCATGTGCACACACTTAACTGATCAAATAGCCCTCAGCCTATGATCAATTGGATTAAAATGGCATGTCCATTGTTGACCATCCAATCCTTAAGGGGGAGATATACTCCCCCTAATTCACTTCTATTTTCATTCACTCAAGGTCGATTGAAGGATAGGAAGCCAAAGGAGCCATTGGAGATTGATCTTAAGCCTCCTAAAGCTCTTCCAATTTTCCTTTTCTTGGCTTTTGAATAGTGAAAAATAGGCGAGGTGGAGTGAATTGCCAACTTTTTCCACACTTCATTTCCTTCCAATTACTCTTGAACACTTCATCTAGGAGCTAAGTCGAGTGCACCTAAGAATTTATTGGAGTTCCCACAACAAGGAAGAGTCCAATTGGATCAAAGTCGAACCTCAAGCAAGGAGGAGTTGGTCCCTACATTGATCTACTCAACCTCAAGTGCTCATACTCTCAACAAAGCTTCGTCTCAACTAGATGACACTTCTCTAAGGGAATTGAGCGCTGGTGAGGTATGTGATTTTTTGACCATTAAACTCAAAGTGGTGTGGAGCTTTGTAACAGAAATTTTCTCCCCATTGATTTTTGACCATTGGATTTGCTGCTCTCTATCTTTAGATGGAGTGGGTTGAATTTGGTTTGACTTCATGCTAGATCTAGCTTGGATCTTCCCCTTGATCATGGATGGTCTTTGTTGATCAAGGGGAAGAACTTGGATGATCTCATCCATCCATCCGCGCATTTTAGATGGATGGTTGAGATTATTTAGCCTGTTTAGATATCAGTTTATCCATTTTAAAATGCGAGGAGAATCCTTAGTCATTCGATCTTTGATCGAACGACAGAGGATTAAAGTGCATGCACCGCCACCACCATTTGGGATGTGACAAGTTAAGTGACCCCCTCATGGTGCGGCACATGTAAAGCATGCTGATTGCCACCGCCATGCGTCGAGCCGGAGCTAGGGATTAATTAGGATTAGTTAAAAATGCTTAATTAATTTTTGATTAATCCAAGGATCTTCTAAAATGCATAACTCCTTATAAAAAACTTAGAAAAATATGAAATAAAATCAAATGGATAGATAATCAAAACTAGAACATTTTAAAATTAATTTTGATGGGTTTTGAATTATGATTTTCTCTGAATTTGAGATTTATTAGAAAGTGTATTTTGCTAATCACTCTTAGGCCTCTGATTAATCCCAAATTTCTTAGGTAAGTTTTGGGGGATGACTTCTACCTCCCCTAATTTTCTTGGAATTTATTGAAGGCTTGATTAGAATAATTGCATATGGTTTCCTTAATTACCCTTCTTATATAATTAAGCATAATTAGGCTATGATTAGTGGTTTTACCCTATGATTAGGGTTGATTAAGGTCAGATCCAGTAAGTAGGAGTTTTATGGAATAGTTTTGGGGCATTTCCCCTAAGCTATTCCCTAAACCCCCTCTTCTCTCCTTAATATCCTCTTAATTAAGAGTTAATTCATCAATTATCTCCATAATCAATTTCTAAAAATTCTAAAAAGTTCCAAAACTTAATTAATCTACCTAGGGTAGATGCTTAGGTGTTTAATAGCCTAAGTTTAATTAAGGAAATCAAAATCCAATTCACATGTGTGAAAGGATATTTTGAAATTACTTAAGCTAAACCCCTTAGCTTAGTTAACTCTTAATTATTTATATTAGACATTTTCATTATTAGGTGCATTATAAATATAAATTATTTATTGGTTTTATGTCATCTCATTGGCTCATAATTATTTAGTTAATTCTTCTAAGGTAGTGTAGGTAAGGGTTAATTAAGCTACTTAATTCATACCTTAACCTAATCAATGCATAAAAATGGATCTAATTATCTAAAAATAAAACAAAAATATCAAACACATGTGGGAATGGGTTAGGAACAGCAAACTCATCTCACTTTTTTAAAATGAAATCAAACTTCAAACTAAGCAAAAATTACTTTGAATTCAATTTGATTTATTCTAAATTTTCTTATTCTGTAAGAATGTCTTTAAGATTTAAGTGAAGTGAGTTTGTTTGCATTCTTTTATTACTCTAGATCTTTCTTCAACATGTTAAGTTGTATGCCATGTGATGTCATGCATTCATACTTTTGAAATTCAAATTTTAAAATTAAATTATTTACTTTATGTCAAATTTGCATGTGTTGGTTAAAGTAAAAAAAAAAAGAGTGGCTATTATCACTACTAAATCCAAATTATTTTCAAAATACATAAACTAAATATCAAATCTAAAAGTTTTCTACTTATACTTTAACTATAAGCTTGCATGTGATAGATTATAAAGGTATGCTTAGCCTTGGTTTTTCTTTCTTTCCTATGGTAGCATAATTTTGAATAAGGGTTAGTGAGATGTAAGGTTTATATGAAAAGAACCCAACACTTACTCAATTATATACCCTATTCATTCCTATGCTATCACCTAAGAAGGGTTACCTATGTTTGCATACATAAATTGCATAAACAAAAATGAATCCCTTAAATAATTTTTGCTTTCTTCTTTTCCATTTTTTTTCTTTTATACATATGTTTGCATTTAAGGAAAGTGGTATATTAGTCTGGACAACTCTGAGGTTGTGAGGTTTTAAGTAGCCCTAAGTAGTTCTTGTACCTTACACCTCTGGTTAACAATGATGTTGTACTCACTTATGCCTTTCTTACTTTCATATGTGTATGTGAAATTTTGGATAAGGAAAACCTTTTCTACTTAAGAAAAATCATGCATATTTAACTTCTAAATTTCCTTAAATGGATTACTTAGCATGCATCATAAAGTATGTTAAATACTCTCATTTTCATGTATAGATATGATTAGGGTCCATCCATATGCATGTTATATATGTTGGGAAAGAAATGAAGTAATGTGTGTTATGTGAATTTTGATTCATTTTATTTAACCTTAAAATGCCTTTCTTTTTGAATAGGTTTATTTAGAGTTTATCTAAACTTAGGATTAATTAAAAGATTTAATCAAATCATTCATCTAAATGAAATTAAAATGTGAATCTACTTTAAAAATTACTTAGGTTAGGGAAGGAAAGAAAAGTCCTCTTCTCTTTCCTTCTCTTCATAACTTAGTAATTAATTATAGGATCCGCTTGAACCAAATCAAAACATGAAACAAAATTAACCCAAAACACTTAAACAACTTAAATGAAACCCTCCTCTAAGTTGAACATATTCTTCACACTTAGAAAATTTGAACCTAAAGCCCTAGCTAAGCATACCACACAAACCTTCAATGCACACACATTAGCCTAAGTCACCACTTCTAGCCTTAGGTTAGGTCGGTGCATGGTTTGATGTTTATTTTTTGGTGATATATATTTTAGACTAGATGTTAGGGTGTATGCTCATAGAAGTAATGGTAGGATATTCTTAGTCTAACTATTCTTTTCTACAGAAGATTGTGCTTAAAGGGCACTATCATAAATAAAAATATAAATGCTTTTGCTTGTAGGTGCTATATACCCCTAAGCATAATCCATAGGCCAGGTGGACTTAGTCATCCATGAGTGGGGTGATAAGTCTAATATACATGCTTGGGATTTGTTTGGTTTGTTTTAGCTAACCTTTGTTTTACAGGTGTTAGTTAGATATCCACTTTTCCTTTTCATGTAAAAATTTGTATAATTAGGATTTTGGAATAATTGTTATGGGAATTAGGATGAGCATTGGTCATAAGATCCTATCTTATGCACCATGTGAAGCCTTGGAGCATCCACCTCCTAACCATCCAAAAGAAGGAACCAAAGAAAAAAGAAGAAAAGAAGAAGGAAGAGAAAGAAAAAAAGAAGAAAAGAAGAAAGAAGAATAAAGCTTGAAGACCCCCATAACAATGAATTTCTTGCTTAATTGTAATTTAATTCATTTGTAATATGGTTATATAAGGGTAGAGCTCGGCTACCCAATTTGATATTTTTGAGTAATGGTGCACCACAACAGTCATTTATTCTTTTTGCGATTAGCTTTATAAATTGATTGATGATTTGTTTAGCTTTTGCATTAAGTGGCATATTTTTTCTAGTTTCTTTCTTGCTTTATCTATGGCCTAGATGTGGATTAGGCTCTTTAAAGAAAATAAATCTTTTATCCAACTTAACAACTCAAAATAAAATTAAACAACGCATAACCTCACCTAAAGCTTAGGTTTAAAATCAAGATAAAAGAATTATCAACCCTTAGCTGGATGAGCATTTCTTTTGTAATATCATGCACAAATGCATCTTATTTCACTCTTGATTGGAGGACTTCCATCTTTGTCAAAAAAACTCGGCTTGACCTTTTAAAGTTATGGTGGAAACTCACCTCCTCCCTTCTCGCTGATTTTAGCCAATAATCTTCTTTCTCATGCATTAGTCATATGAATCCTATTAGCCTGAGTCAAAATAATTGTCCAAAATAAAAATAAAATGGAATTTGAATTGCATTAGATTTATTTCATTTAAAACATATCCCTTTACATGATCTAGTCTCTTTAGGGAGTGAATTTAAGGACTTAGTCTCTTTCTAAATAAAAATAACATAGATATCTTGTATAAAGACTTTCCTACATGTATTTAAAGTCATAGGAAGAGTTAGTTGGCAACCACCCCTAGGCGGTTGTAAGAACAAGATGTTGGGTGGTTTGTCCTCTCTTGTGGAGACAAACCAAATACCCATTTTTACCTTAGATTTAGGTTGCACTTGTCGTCAAAGCTCCTAGATTTAGGTTTTGAGGTTGCTTCTCTTTGTGGGCCATAAGCATAATTCCTCACCTCTTAGGCATTTCCTTTAAGTGTTAAGGAATCTTAAGTCCTAAATTTCTAATGAAAATACAACTTAAATAAAACTAAATCAATTTCTAAAATGTAAAGCCCAACTATATGATAGTTTGAGATGCTCGCTAGGTTTCCTAGCGTCATGGGCATCTCCTACTTATCTCCCATTTTTGGCTTCGATAATAACTCCCTCTTTTGATCAATCCCATTTTGATCTTCAAAGATAAACCAATCGATTGATAGTCCTTTTTTATTGAAATCTTTAAAGATGATGATCATTTACCTTAATCAAGAGTTTTCCAAAGGGATCCCATCCCTTAGGATGTAATTAACTATGGGGGCTTGCCCTTGTAGGGAACTTAATGAACTTGGTTTAAAATAAACCCTGCTTTACTTTTCCATGTAAAGTAGGGGAAGAATCTCTAGTACATATGCAGACCCATCGTCCTTAGGAGTCCTTTTTGAGGTGATTAGGTCCACTAAAGTGTAGTGACTTCTGTCTTTCTAGATGGTGCACTATTTCCTTGATGCCATACTCGATCACCTGAATAAGTACATCTGTAGATTTGTGTGGCGTCCTAAAGAGATGAATTTTTGTAAGGGCTCTTCTTTCTTTTCTCCCCATATATTTGAAAGGTGACTCCCCTATAGAAATTTTTCACCACAACTACTAAAGATGGAGAGAAGAACTATCCTAAGCGAAGTTGCCAGAAAAATCTATGGTATTTTAATTTTGGGTTTTCAGGACACTATACAGATCTTAGGGGGTACTTATTAAAATGATCAGGGTATGACATTAAGGTATGATGTACCATCTCGAAAGATGTAAATATCACCCTATAATGGACCGAATCATCTAATAAAAACTCCTAAGGTAGATGACTCTTTGTATATACGAGGGATTTTTCCCTTACTTTACATGAAAAAGTAAATTAAGGTTTATTTTATGCTAGATTCTTTAGTTTCCTATGGATGCAATCTTCCATAGTTAATTACATCATAGAAAATAAGAATTTTCTAAAAATACTATCGATTAAAGCAGTCAATAAATATCTTTAAAAACATCAATGTTAGACTATTAAAGGATTAGATATTTTTGAAAAATCAAGCGAGAAAGTTCAATTTGGAAGACTTAATTTTAGAATCTGAAAGAAGATAAGTAAAGAGAACTCATGATACTAGGAAGCCTAGTGAGCACTCTTTTCTATCCTATAATGAGGCTTTATATATTTAATGGGAGAGTTTATTTTTATTTGAGTTAAAATTTTATTAGAATGCTAGGGCTTATAGTTCATCAATACAAAATTATTGAAAGGTTGAAGAGGTGAGGATTAATACTTGTAGCCCAAAGAAAACAAATGGCCTTGGAACCTAAACTAGGATTCTTTAGCACAAGCTAAAAGCAGACCTAAATCTAATCGAAAAATGGGACATAGTGGTTTACCTCCGCAAGAGAGGGCAAACCCAACCTGACTCTTCTAGACTTACAACCACTTGGAGTGGTCGTCAGCTAACACCTTCTACACTTTAAAATCATATAGGCTGGTATTATGTAAGTGCAAGATAGAAGTATATTTTAGAAGGAGACTAGAGTCCTAAACTCACTCCCTAAGAGACTGGATCATGACTGGCATGAAGACATGACTTAAGCTAAATGCAAAATTTTATAATCTTTTATCTCAATTTTTACCCATTCATTTGGACAAAGGCTTAGGACAATTATACCTAAATGAATTATGAAATTAGATTATTGGCTAAATAAGTAGAAGAAGGTCTTCTCCACTACAAGGGATGCCCTCACAGGTCAAGCATTCCCCTCTCGTGCAAGAATGGAGACCCTCCCTATTCAAGAATGGAATAAGATGATATACATGATTATTATCACATACATCATTCAGTTAAGCGGTTGTTAAATATTTTAATTATTTTGATTATAACCTAGGCTTTAAAGTGAGATTATGAGTTATTTTAAATTTTAGTTATAAGTTATTAATGGGGGTAAAAAAATTAATTTTACCCTAAAGAGCCTGCTGCATCTAGGCCACACATTCAAACATCAAGCTTTGAGAAACATATGAAAATCATGTCATTTCTATTATGCAGGATAAAGACAACAATCAAACATTCATAGATTTTGTAAAATAATAAAAGGCTAATATGGCCAGATACTACTGTAAACTCCATAGAAGAAAGGAATTGGGTAGCCGAGCTATACTCTTGTACAACTTGGATTACAAAAGAATATTACAATTAAAATTAAAATTAAATTACATGATATGGAGGTCTTCATTTCTTGCTTTTCTTTCCTTCATC
Source organism: Cymbidium sinense (assembly GCA_021442155.1). NCBI lineage: Eukaryota > Viridiplantae > Streptophyta > Magnoliopsida > Asparagales > Orchidaceae > Cymbidium > Cymbidium sinense. The sequence goes on from CM038223.1 coordinate 47,442,257, forward strand.
TATGATTTGATTTTTCTCCAAGACTTCACAGGGACTCCCAGGTTTTTTTCCTTCTAGCCACTACTTATCCTGAACCCCATAGCACAAATCCTAATTCCTATTACAAAATTGCATATTTATGAAAAGTAAAATCTAACTATACCTGCAAGATAGATGTTAGCTAACATACATATAACTCAAGCAGTTATATTCTATAAATTTGAACTTAGCACCCTACACATGGGTAACCAAGCCCACCTATTCTAAGGTGGATTATGCAAAGGGGTTATAAGTAATCTACAAGTAAAGACAATTATATTTATTTTTATTTCAGCAACCCCTTTATCATAATCCCCTACAAAAGTATTATTAGGCTAATGATGGCCTAACTTCTAATCTACGCACAAATAATCCTAACATCCAGTCTAAAATATTACATTACAAAATAAAAACACAACATCAAAACATACACTATCCTAACTTAGAGCTAGAAGTGGTGACTTAGTATTCTAATGTGTGTGCTTAGGCTTTGTGTGGTTTGTCATAGCTAAGCTTTAAGATTATGGTTATCTAAATTTGAAATGTTTAAGTTGTACATGAGGAGGGTTTCACTTCAAATTATTAAGAGGATTAGTAGATTTTAATTTTGTGTTTTGCTTTGTTTCAATTGAAATTTACTTAGCATCTACTTATTATAAAGAGAGGAAAGATGTTTGACCTCTTCATCCCTTGCCTAAGTTATTTTCTAAAGGCACGTTATTATAATTTTTGGTTTCTTTAGTAAATGATTTATCAAGCATTTTTTTTATTAATCCTATATCTGGGTTAATCTTAAATAATCCTATTCAACATGAAAGGCATCTTAAGATTAATAAAATTGAATTGCCATTAGATAGATGATGTTGCACCATTCCTTTTCATCATTATTAGCATACATATGATTTTGAAATTAACATGCCTACACATGTAATGTATTTTTAGCACACTTAAGTCATTGTGAATGCATATATTTTGGTAGAATAGAAGGATTCCATTCCTTGGCTAAGTTCACATACAAATGTATTAAAGATTTAAGCAAGTGCATATCGTTGTTAAATAAGAGAAGTGAGGTGATCTAAGACCTCCTTGGGGCTACTTAAAGTCTCGTATTCCAGGGATGTCCAAACTATATACTTGTTATCTTAAATACACATAGATGTATACATAAACATCATAATGAGAATCATGCAAAAAGATTGTAAATTAACAAACTTATTGATTCATGTAATATAAAGCTCTATCCAAATTCAAATGCATGTACATTTGAATGAAATTAAGTAAGTATGTGCCAATGTTGAATCAAGGAAGTGAAGTAATCTAAAACCTCCTTGGGGGTACTTAAAGCCTCGTATTCCTGGGATGTATAGACTATATACTTACTAATCATTCAAACATATGTAAACATGCACATGAATCATGAAAATAAAATAATAGTTTGACATGTTTAAGCTATAAGCAAAATTAAAATACATATGATATTCATAGCCAACATCAATTTACATTTTCATCATTAACTTATAAGTTTGAAAATAATTTTGAAATGTATTAGTGATAATAGCCATGCCATATAATAAGATTAATTCAATACATGCAACTTATACATATATAATTATATTTATTTGAAAAACATGAATGCATGGTATCAAATGGCATACAAATTTATAATGATTGAAAAAGAATAATTAAACATTGCTACATAATACATTCAATCACATTACTTCCTAAGGGTAATCAAGATAAATAAAATCATTTAAGATTAACCAAAGTTGTTATGAATTTTGATTTTGGATTTGAATTATTAAGCTTAAGGAGGAGAAATAATTTTTGTTGTTTTGCTCCCATCCCATGTTAGTGACTTAATGGTGTTTAAAGAATAATAAATAAATGAATTTTAGGAATTGATTAAATTCAAATCATTAAGCAATTCATTTGATTTCCCTTTCCTAAATCTCTTTAATTTAATTAATCATTTAATCTTGAGCCTCTAATGATATGCAAATGAGAAATTAAAATTTGTAATGCACTTAACAAAACCTAATGCAATTAGGCTCATGATTAAATATTAATTAGATTAAGGAAAAATCTAATTAAGTACTTATATGGTTTTCCCACTCCCATGGGTTAACCATAATTTCTTTAATGATCTTTTTATTATTAAACACATAAAGACGAACCCAAGAGTTCAATTTGAATTATCTAAAGCATTTATCATTTTAATTTGATTTTATTTGAGCATCAAATTATTTAATTAACCTTTAATTAATACATACATTAATTAACCCTCCCATGAAAATACACTTAGGAAAGTAACTAGGAAAGAGGTCCTAAATATTTTTTTCTCATCATTCTCACTATTATCAATGATTAACCATGATTACTTATTTAAATTTTACTGTTTAGTAGTTTTAATAATCATAAAATTAATTAAGGAGGGTAATTAAGATTGAAATTTTAAATTCTTCTAATTACATAGCCAATAAATCCTAAGAAAATTATTGGAGGCAGAGAACATCCCATAGAATCAACCTCTCCAATTTAAGGTCAATTAGCCAATTAATTAAGGTTAATTAGGGTAATTATCCTAAGCTTCAAACCTTAATTATGCACTATTCAATATTCAAAACATTAAGAATTTTATTTTTATTAAGTTCTCTTCTATTTATCCTTTCCAGAATGGGTTTACTCATAATTTTTTAAGTTCTGGCTAATTAATCACATTTTAAACACCTAAATAACCTTGAAATGTGTCGACGCCACGCGAGAGCAGACGTGGTGACACTTTCCACTTGGCACCACAAGATAGGCAATTTAAAACATCCCCCATGGCAGCTCAGTCAGTGGTGATAGACGTGATTTTGTCCCCGCCGTTCGATCTTGGATTGGACAATAGAGATTAATCCCATGGTTTCTATTGGATTAAATCAAAAAATTTAACTGATTAAATCACGATCATCCATTCTAATCACACGGACAGATGACAGATGATCCTTTGTCCCCCGAGTGTTAAAAGATCGACACCATCCGCCTTCCACCTCTTGATCCGAGCTCTCCAGAGCTCGTGGGATGTTGAAATTGACTCCAAAATGTGTCAAGAGAAGATTTAAGAGAATCTTATGGTGGAAATCGCATGCAATCACAAATTCATTCATAAAAGATCAACTCCTACGAGATTTTATACAGTTTGCTGAAATTTACCTTGCTCGAGATCAAGACCGATGATCTAATGACTGAGGTAGCTTCATCTTGAAGAGATGAAGCCCTGTTGAGAAGCCCTCGAGTTGCCTCCCCGCTGATGCCTTTGTGGACCAGACGCCACCACTAAGCTCATCAGAGTTTGTCTTGGAGTGCCTTCTGGTGATAAAATTAATTGAGGATTGATTCATTTTGACTCGTTGGAGCATGGGCAAGGTGTGGGAGAAGTTAAATTGAGTTTGGTGGAGTTTAGGTGAGGTTGGATAGATAGTGCTCTCAGTTTTGAATGGGGATTGGTCTCGTCGGTGATGGGGTGCACTAGAGAATCGAGAAAAGGTCTGGGATTGCTCGAAATCTCTTAGGGAAGCTCTGTGTGATGTTTGAATAGATAGGGAGGAATATACTCTCCTCCCCAAGTGAACCAAGGGATGAGATTGGCTCATCCTTTGGCAGTCGTTCGACTAGGGTAAGTGGTCGGAGATGGTAGTGGACTGGTGAGGTGGAGGTGTGTGAGAGGCTGAGGCAATGGCAAGGGTTGGCATAGGGTGTATCTCCTCCAAGTGAACCAATGGTGGGATAATGGTAAGCTCACCCTCTCATGGCCCAAGGCTAAACCCAATAGCCTTGGGTCAGGTTGGGTCAATGGTCCAAGTGTCCAAAATGAGCTAAGGGTTGCTGGCATGGCTTGGTGAGTAGGTGAGACCATCCAAATGAGAATTTTATCCCATTTTGGTGGGTTGGTTCAAGGGTTTTGACCCAAACTAGATTCACCATAGGTTGGGCCCATTTGGGCTAACCCAAGTATGATTCATGCCAAGTTTGGTTGGATTTGGACATAGTTTGGATGGGTTTGGCTCAATTTGACCTATATGGTTCAAATGAGTTTCAATTGGCTAGATTGATTCCACCATTTAAAGTGGATTTGATTTTGGCTCATATGAGTTCATTTGGCCAAATTGGCTTGGGTGGAGGGTTGGTTTAAGTTCAATTGATCATTTGAGAATGATTGTAGGTGTTGATTTGAATTAATTTGAATTAATTTGAATTTGGGAATGATTTAGTTTAATTTGACCCTTTAGCTCAATTTGGGATAAATGGGTCAATTGGGTTGGTTTGATCAAATTGGATTCAATTGGATATTGGATCATGTTCAATAATCAATTTGTGATTGATTAGAGGCATTGGTTTCAGTCAAATTTATTTATGATCTGATTTGACTCAATATGACCCTTTAGGTCAAATTAGGTCAACTTGGGTCAAGAGACCAAATTGGCTTCGATTGATTCAATTGGTGGTTGAGTTAAGTTCAATAATCAAGTTATGATTGATGGGAGTCATTGATTTCAATCAATTATGATTAGAATGAGATTTGGTTTATTTTGGTACATATGGGTTAATTATATCAACTTGGATCAAATGATCAAATTGGTTTGGTTTGACCTAATTGATTGCAATTGGTCAATCAAGGGTGATCAACAATCATCATATGATAGATTAGATTGGTTGATTTAATCCAATTTGGGTTGGATTGAGATTTGAATCAAAATGGTCTTTTAGGTCACTTTGGTTCAAGTGGGGCAAATGGGTTGATCGGGTTGAATTGGGTTGAATTGATGTTGAGAAAGGTTCAATGATGGATTTAGAGTTGATTGATGGACTTGATTGGGATTGATTTGGGTTTAATTAGATTTTGACTCAGTTGGACCCTTTGGGTCAACTGAGCTAACTTGGATTGATTGAAATGATTTGGTTGGATTGGTGTGATTGTAATTATTAGAAGAGTTTGAAGTGGAGTATTAAATGGTTGGAGTGCTTTTGCTAAAAGAAATTAGATTGGTTTTAATTGAATGGGTTTGGATTGGATCCATAGGATGGTGGATATGATTTGAGTTAAGGGTTAGGTTAATTTGGCTTGGAGCTTAGATATAAATCAAAATCTAATTGGAGGTTGGTTGTGTTAGCTTGAGGTTGGTTTTGGATAAGTGGATAAGCATGGGTTTTGGTTTAGGCCATATGATGGGTAGAACTTGATTGTCCTGAGGCATATTTTAAGCTTGAGGTATACATTCCTAAGTCTCTAGGCTTGAGTTTTGTGCTTCCTTAATCATTAGAAGTGTCCTATGACTAAGAAAAGCCTAGTGTTTAGAAAATCCCTAAGTCTAAGGAAGGATGAGTCCTCACACCAAAAGTGAGGTCAACAATGAATAATCAAAAACTTGTAGATATATAGCATTAAGTAAAATAAGTTATCAAGTGTATGAACTAAATATTAATCTATAGGGCTATGCAATGTAAATAATAGATAGCATCAATGATTATACATGTAGGTAGATCAATCAATAAATTCATGTTCATTTCTATGTGAATTTATCTTATTAAAAATGTCATTCATATGCGTATAGGTCTAACTCTAGTAAACATGTGGGTCATTACTCAGCCCGTCAACCAAGACTACTGATAAGGTTAACCATCCTACATCCTAACATTGCATATCAACCCCTCCCCCACCCCACCCCCACCCCGATAATAATTGGTCTAATCTAGTAGTTAAGAATTCTAAGATTCCCTATCAAAGGCTCATCTCATCAAACTTTTGTCTACCTACCTAGGTTCATAAAACAGTCGACCTATAATAATTTCATGACATTTTTCTACTTATCATATGTGTTACATTTCGCTTAGGAATTAGCAATATCTATGCTAAAATATTTTCAATATGTATTGATGTAGAACATCATAAGGATCCAAAAATTAGAGCTCAAGGTCCATTTAGTTTGGCCAATTGAAATGCTTGCTATAAGGAATTGGGCTGTAATGCTCTTACTTCCCTCTTGATATCATATTTAAGCCCTGATTCAAAATAGCTTTGTAAAAATTCAAGTGGAATGCCTAAAATTTGATTAGCTAGTTCTTCAAAATTATTGTAGAATTTCTAAACTGTTGTTGTCTGCTGTAATTTAGTTAATTCTCCTCTCAAATCTCTGTTTAGAGAGGGACCAAATCTCTTAATAACCCGTTTTTAAATTGTGTCCATGAATGCAATCATTAAGTGCATATATTGATACAAAGCGTGGTCCATCCATGTAAACTGAGGCAATTATGAACTTCTGTTCTTCTAATAAACTGTAATATTGAAAGTATTGGTCTACTTTGAACAGTCAGCCTTTAGATTATCTCCATTAAACCTTGGCATATCTACTTTAATGTGTCTAATGTTTTGTGGTCTATCTATTTGGAGGATAACATTTTGTATGAGATAATGTACATACTTGGGATTGGATTTGTTACTGTTCTTGAGAGTTTTTCTCCAATTTTTCTTCTATAGAAGATAGTCTTCTTGAAACTTCATTTAATATCATAGAAATTGAGGACATTTGCTCATCTATTTTGTTTAGCCTTGTCACACATTCTTCTAGGGTTTTTGATGTGTGTCTTGTTCCTTCTGCCATTGCTGGTTGTTGTAGTCAACAAGAGCACCAATGATACGATCCGAATTCTTGGCTGAGTCTGGTTGGTGAGAATGGGTCTGGTTCAGAGCCAATTGGGGTCTGTTCAGTGAGTTGACTCACTCTGAGTGGAATGAACCCGGCTGAGCTGAGTAATTACAGGGGGGAATTATCGAGTGCCTTCTGAACCGTTGGATTGCGCCTTTTTCTCACTTGGCCGTTGGATCTAGCACTCAGATTGTGCTTTCTGCTCTTTGAATTGAGCCATTGGATCTAGTGCTTCTTGAGTGGATTCCACGCAGATTCTATTTGGATCTGGTTGCCTTGACTTTAGTATCCGGGGCTGAAATCTAGTCGTGGCTTGCCTTGCACTGGCTCTATCTTGGCCGTCTGATGATTCTTCTTGGATAAGTTTCATCTTTAACCTAGTTTTCTTTTTATTCCTTTCAACTATTCGAGCCGTCGTCACTCCGAGAAAATGGATGGTATGCGGGAGCAGAGGGGAGGAATCCAGAGGGTGACTCACTGGAGAAAAATGCCTTTCCGGTGAGGACAAACCGATGTAGAGGCTTGGGGATGAAGGAGAAAAAGATTAGACACTGAGGGAAGGGTTTCTTTGCAGAATATTTGATCCCTTTTCTATTTGGCTTCTGACCTCTATTTATTCTTTCTGTTTTACCTTCTTTAGCTTGGATCTGAGCTACCTATGCAAGCCTAACTACTTTCTTACAAGTTGTTACTGCATATCATATCAACTTTCTGTCATTCGCAATTGAGGTATGAGCAATCTATTATTTTACTACTCTTCTTGATTTCTTGAATTTAAGTCTCTGTTCTTCTGTTCCTTTGGCAGTTCAATCTATTATAGTTTTATTTACTTTCAGGGAGGCTCTGGAAATAGTTTCTGTTGATCTCTTTTGTGCTGGATTGTTTCTTGACTCTTGTATTTAATAAAGTTTGTAATTTTTTTTTAAATCTGTAACTCTTTCTGGTCTGAATGTAAGGTTATATGTCACACCCCAGATGACCCCTACCCTTATTCTAGGGTCAATCTGAAGTGTAACAGAATAGGATGACTCGATTAGACACAGATTCTACCAACACGTTCCAACCTGTGCTACTGCGGAACGAGCAAGTGAAATGTGTATCTAATCAAATCATCACAAATATTTAAAATTCATATACTACTTAACTCATATCACAATTACTGGAAGCATGAAATCTTTATGTTTGTATTATATTCTCTGTTGATGTTGTATGTTGGGGATATTAGTGAAATCTTTTAGCCAACTTGGCCTTCTTCTGTCCCTTTTGTTTCTGTTGTTGATTTGGAGATATGGATTCATATCAGTAGATGTATGTATTTTAAGTTAAATGTAATTAGCAATAATTCCCTTTTAATTTCTATATTTCTGGTTTCTAATAAAATTGACAGAAGTTAGGAACCAAAATTTACGCTTATTCATTTTATACCTTATTTAAATGCCTACCAATGTATAATTAAATAAAATAAATTACTTGAGTTGCTAGCTCCTTCAAAATTTCTTAATTTTTCCTCCTCCCTAATCGCCTCAAACCTTCCAAACATGTAGTCAGCTTCCCCAAAATTGGAATGGTAATTTTCTCTGCTTGGTTTATGAATACTGGAAAGGCAGAAGAGGAGTTGAAGCAGATGGGGAAACCGGGAGGAGGAAATTAGAGTTTTATTTTAATTAAGCACTAAGTATATTTATATAACAAATCCGATTAATCAAAGTAATCCAAAATCCATCAATTTCAATCAACGGCTACATATTATCTTAAGTGGATTTTGATAGTTTGTTACTGAAGTTGTACTCATTTAATTAAACAGGTTAATTAAGTTGGATTTAAGGGTTAATTAATTGAACTAATTAATTAACTTATTTAGCTACTAAACTAATAATTGCAAATATTATATATATATATATATATATATATATATATATCATTTTAATAGGCATAAAATATAGAATTTTGTGGAAATGTGTAGATTGATTTTATGGATATATGAAAATTGGGGTTTGATTTAATTGTGATTAGATTTTTTTTTTACCTTGCTTGATGTTTTAGGGTATTAGATTCAAGAAAACAAAGACAAGATGCTTATAATTACACATTCATCATAGACCTAAGTATTTCTAAATATTATATAGATTAATCCCAAGGCTTTGAAGTTATGTTGTGTTAACTTTATGTGGTGTTTTAATTTGGAGTCATGTGGACACCACATAGATCTTAGGGGAGTACTTATTGAAGTGATCGGGAACGATATAAAGGTATGAGGTATCATCTCGGAAGATAGAAATATCACCCTACAATGGACCTAATCACCTAATAAGGACTCCTAAGGCAGATGTGTCTTCGTATATACCAGAGATATTTCTCATACTTTACATAGAAAAGTAAAGTAGGGTTTATTTTATGTTGGGTTCTTTAGTTTCCTATGGAAGCAAGCTTCCATAGTCAATTACATCATAGGAAATAAGAATTTTCTAAGAATACTCTTAATTGAAGTATTCAATAAATATCTACAAATATTTCAAGGTTAGACTATCAAAGGATTAGGTGTTCATGAATATCAAGTGGGGATGTTCAAATTGGGAGACTTATTTGCAGATTCTAAAGGAAGATAAGTAGAGAGCACTGATGATACTACGAAGCTTAGTGAGTGCTCCAATCTACCCTATGGTAAAGCATTATACATTTGAAAGAGAGATTTTATTTTTGTTTAAGTTGGAATCTTTATTAGAATATTAGGGCTTATGATCCATCAACATAAGATTATGGAAATGCCTACGAGGTGTGGACTTATACTCGTAGCTCGAAGGAAATAAGTTACCTAGAAACCTAAGTCTATGGTGCTTTGGCATAAACCAAAAACACGACCTAAGTCTAAACAAAAAAATGGGATATAATGGTTTACCTCCATAAGAGAGGGCAAACCCATCCCAACTCTTCTAGACTTACAACTCCCTGGAGCGACTGTTAGCTAACACCTCCTTTGTAGGCTGGTCTTATGTATATGCAAGATAGCTAGACTATTATTTAATTAGGAAGGAGACTAGAGTCCTTGACTCACTCCTTAAGAGACTAGATTATAATTGACATGAAATTATGACTTAGACTAGTGCATAAATTTACAAAATTTTCACATAATTTTGACACATTCATTTTTGGACTAAGGCTTGGGATAATTATGCCTATATGCATGATGAAATTAGGTTAGGGGCTAAATAAGCAAGAAGAGGTGTTCTCCATTATAAGGGATGCCCTCAAAAATTAAGCATATCCCCTATCGTGCAAGAGTGGGGATCTCCACTCCCCCTTCAAAAGTGATTCAAGATGATATGCATGATTGTTATAACATATACCATTCAACTAAGGGGTTGCTAAATCTTTTATTTATCTTGATTACATCCTAGGCCTTAATATGGGGTTGTGAATTATTTTAAAGTTTTAGTTATGAGTTGTTAGTTGGGGCATAAATATTAATTTTTATCCTAAAGAGCCTATCGTATCGAGGTCATATATCAAAACATTTCACTTTAAGAAACCTATGAAAAGCATGTCATTTCTATTACACAAGATAAACAAAATAATCAAACATTCATAAATTTTATAAAAGAATAAAAGGCCAGTGTGGCCTTGTACTGCCCTACACCCTAGGAAATAAAGAAATTAGGTAGTCGAGCTCTACCCTTATACAACCCGAATTATAAAAGAATATTATAATTATAATGAAATAGATGTTATGGGGGTCTTCATTCCTTACTTTTCCCTCACTTTTCTTCTTTTGGCTTGATTTACTCCAAGCTTCATAAGGCCTCCGAGGTCTTTGCTTTCTAGCCACTGCTCTTTCTAAACCCCATAGCTCTAATCCTAATTCCTATTGGAAAAATTACATATTTATGGACAATAAAGTCTAACTACATCGGTAAAATAGAGGTTAGCCAAACAAGTGTTCAAACCAAGCAATTATATTTTATATATTTGGACTTAGCACCCTGTACCTGTGTAACCAAGCCCACGTGTTCTAATTATATTATGCTTAGGGGTATAAGCAACATGCAAGAAAGATCATTTACATATATTATTTATTATTTCAATGGTCCATTTAGCATAATCCCCTATATAAAACATCATTAGCCTATGAACGGCCTGACATCTAGTCTATGCATAAACAATCCTAACATCTAATCTAAAATATTGCATCACAAAAAAAAACATAACACCGTGACATACACTGTCCTAACATAGAGCTAGAAGTGGTGACTTAGTATTCTAATGTTTGTGCTAAGATTCGGTGTGGTATGTCTTAACTAGGCTTTAGATATATGATTGTCTAAAGTTTTAAATATTCAAGTTACATATTGGAAGAGGTTTCACTTCAAATTGTTAAAAGGATTAGTGGATTTTAATTTTTTTTTCACTTGATATTTACCTAACATCTAGTTATTATAAAGAGAGGAAATAGGTTTGACCCTCTTCGTCCTAATCCTAAGTTGCTTTCTAAAAATATGTTATTATGGCTTTGGTTTCTTTTAGTGAATGATTTATCAAACATTTTTTTTAATAATACTAGGTTTGGGCTAATTATTAAAGAATCTTATTCAAACATGAAAAGCATCTTAAGATTAATAGGATTGAATTATTATCACATGGAGAACATTTCATCATTCATTTTCATCATCAATAACATACATATCTCTTTCTTTCTTACTTATACATACAAACATACTTTCATATTTTTTGCAAGCTTAATGATTATTAATGCATTTATTTTGATTTAAAAGAAAGATGTAAATCCTTAGTTAAGCATATATATACATGTATTAAATGTTAAGCAAGTATGTATAGTTGTTAAACTAGGGAAGTGTGGTAATCTAAGACCTCCTTGAGGATACTTAAAGTCTCATATTCTTGGGATGTCTAGACTATATACTTACTAACTTCAATACATAAATATAAGAATGAAAATCATACAAAAATTGTATAATAGCAAATTATTTATTTATGTAAAGTAAAGTTCTATCCAAATTCTAGAACATATACACATATGAATGAAATTAAGCAAACACATGTCATTGTTAAACCAAGAAAGTGAGGTTACCTATGACCTCCTTGGGGCTATTTAAAGCCTTGTATTCCCTAGATGTCTATACTATATACTTACTAACATTCAAACACATGTAAACATACACATGAATTATGAAAATAGATCAATCCTTTAACATGTTTAAACTATAAGAAAATGTAAATTTCATAGGGTATTTATAACCAACATTTACTTAGATTTTCATCATTAATTTATAATTTTAAAAATAATTTGAGATTTATTAGTGATAATAGCCACACTATATAATAAGATTAATTCAACACATGCAATTTAGATATGACTATATTCTTTTGATGTTTTTTTAAAACATGAATGTATGGAGTAAATGGCATACAAATTTATAATGATTAAAAAAGAATAACTAAACATTGCCACATGATACATTCAACCAAATTAATTCTTAAGGCTAATCAAGTCAAATATAGATCTTTAAGATTAACCAAAGCACTTTATGAAGCTTTATTTTTATGTTTGAATTATTAAAACCTAAAGAGAAGAAATGACACTTGGTGTATACCCCATCCCATATTGGTGATTTAGTGTGTCTAAAAAAAATAATTAAATAAATTTTATGGATTAATTAAGTTCAAGTCATTAAGCAACCAATTTAATTACCCTTTCCTAATCTTCTTTAATTTAATTAACTACTTAATCATGTGTCTCCAATGATATGCTTATGAGAAATTAAAACTTGAAATGCTCCCAAAGAGACCTAATCCAATTAGGCTCATGTTTAAGAGTTAATTAGATTAAGGAAAAAACTAAATTAAGTACTCATATAGTTTTTCCACACTCATGGGTTAATCATAACTTCCTTAATGATCTTTATGTTATTAAACTCATAAAGGAGAACCCATGGATCAAATTTAAATTATCTGAACCAATCATCATTTTAATTTGATTTTACTTCATCATTAATTATCTAATTAATACCTAATTATGTCAAGAATTAATTAACCTACCTAAAAAAATGCATTTAGGAAAATAATTAAAAATGGGGTCCTAATTATCTCCCACTCCATTCACACTATTTACAGTGATTAATCATCATTAATTATTTAATTTTTACTAGTTAGCAATTTTAATAAATATAAAATTGATTAAGGAGGGTAATTAGGATTAGAATTTCAAATTCTTCAAATTACATGGCTAATTAATTTCAAGAAAATTATGGAACGCATATGACATTCTATAGAGTTAACCCACCAAATTTAGGATCAATTGGCAAAGTAATTAATCCATAATTGGAGTAGTTAGCCTAAAATTCAAACCCTAAGTAATCACTATTCACTTATAAAACATTGATGATTTTATTTTTATTAAATTCTCCTCTATTTAACCTTTTCAAAATGGGTTTATTTGTTTATTTTAGATTTTACTATGATTAGTTATGAATTTTTAAATTTTTGTCCATTTAATCATATTTTTAATGTTTAATTAACCTCCTAAACCATCGGTGCCATGTGGAAGTTGACATAGAAGTGCTTTCCATGTGGCACCACAAGATAAGTTATTTAAAACATCTGACGCGGTAGTGACTCACGGTGCAAATGCACATTTCATCATCGATCTCGGATGATCGAGATTAATCTCGTGATTTCAAAAATATTAAATTGATAAATCTAGTGGAATAAATCATGGTCATCCATTCCAATCACACCGGCGACGGTGATCCATCTCCCAGCATCGAAAATGGATACCGTCGCCTTCCCATCGCCGATCCAAGCTCCTGATCTTGTAGGGAGATTGACTCCAAAATGTGCGAAGAGGAGATCTAAGAAGATTCCACGATGGAAATTACGTAAAATCACATTTCATTTCATAAAAGATTAACACTTAATGAAAACATCTACGGTTGCCAGATTTTTACCTCGTCGAAGCTAAAGGCCGGTGGTCCGTCAACTGAGGTAGCTTCATCTTGAAGATAGAAAATCCTATTAAGAAGATCTAGAGCTGCCTCTCCATCGATTTCTCTGTGGACCAAGAACCACTGTAAAACTCACTAGAGTTGGTCTTGTATGCCTTCTAGTGATTAAATTGCTCAAGGAAAGATTCATTTTGACTCACCGGAGTGTGGTGAAGGTGTGGGAAGAGTCAATTTGAGTTTGGTGGAGTTTTGATTAGGTTGAATGGGTGGGGCTCTCTGTTTCGCTTGGTGGTTGGTCTCATTAGTGATGGAGTGCACTAGAGATTTAGGGAAAGGGTTTGGACTACTCAGAATCCTCTGAGGAAGCTCTCTGTGAAGTTTTAATGGATGGGGAGGAGTATACTCTTCTCCCTAAGTGAACTAATGGCTAAGATCAGTTAAGCCTTTAGCAGCCATCCTAGGTGGCCAGAGGTGGTAGGGGACTACTGAGGTGGAGGTGCTTGAGAGATTGAGGCAGTGGCATGGGTTGGCATGGGGTGTACCTCCTCCTCCAACTGAACCAATGGAATTTCATGGGTGAAATCACCCTCTCTTAGCCAAAGGCCAAGCCCACCAGTTTTGGCTTAGGTTAGGTTAGTGGTCCTAGTGCCCAAGAAGGGCCAAAGGTGGCTACCAAGGCATGAGGAGTGGGAGAACTCACCCAAATAGGGATTTTATCTTACTTGGATGACTTGGTTCAAGGGTTTTGACCCAAATTGGGTTCACTATATGGTTCTACTTGGGTAGGCCCATGGTGACCTAATGATGAGTCATGCCAAGTTTGGCTGGGTTTGAAATTGGTTTGATAGAGTTTGGCTCAATTTGTCCCATATGGGTCAATTTGGGTCCAATTGGGTCATGTTGACTAATTAGTCAAATTGGGTCAAACCAAGGGTTTGGACAAGTTCAATTAGTCATTTGGAATGCATTGGTTCAATCGGTTTGGATTGATTTGAACTTGGTTTGATTTTGGCTCATATGGGTTCACTTAGGTAAAATGGCCTAACTTGACCAATTTGGTCAAATTGGCCAAATTAGCTTCGGTATGGGCTAGGTTTGTGTTCAATTGATCATTTAGGAATGACTATAGGTGTTGATTTGAATTGATTTGGATTATGGAAAGATTTGGTTCTATTGGACCCTTTAGGTCAATTTGGGCATCAATTAGGTTGGGTTGACCAAATTGGGTTCAATTGGAGGTTGGCGCATGTTCAACATTCAATTTATGATTTATTAGAGGCATTAGTTTCAATTAATTTAGTTTGGAATGAGATTTGGCCCAATGTGACCTAAAAGGTCAAATTCGGTCAAC
Source organism: Cymbidium sinense (assembly GCA_021442155.1). Taxonomy (NCBI): domain Eukaryota; kingdom Viridiplantae; phylum Streptophyta; class Magnoliopsida; order Asparagales; family Orchidaceae; genus Cymbidium; species Cymbidium sinense. The sequence continues at coordinate 47,457,268 of CM038223.1, forward strand.
TTAGGTTAATTGATCAAATTTATTTGGTTTGATTCAATTGATTGCAATTGAGATGTCCAAGATGATCAACAATCATTATGGAAGAGATTGGATGAGTTAATTCAATCCAATTTAGGTTAGATTGAAGTTTGAGTCAATTTGGTCATTTAGGCCACTTTGGGTCAAGTGGACCAATCGGGTTGATTGAGTTGAATTTGGTTCGAGTGTGTGCTGAGAGGAGTTCAATGATGGATTTAGAATTGATTAGTGGCTTTGGTTGCAATTGATTTGGGTTTGATTGGGTTTGGCTCATTTGGACCTTTTGGGTCAAAGCTTCTGTTGATTGGATTCATTTTTTTTTTTTTTTTTTGATTGGTTTGATTGAGAGTGTTGGAAAGGTTCAAAATGGTCCATTGAATGATTGGAGTGCTTGAGAAAATCAGATTGGGTTTAGTTTGCTTGGATGAGCATTGGGTTGAGTTCATAGGATCATGGTGGAATTAACTTAGGTTAGGGCCTAAGTCAATTTGGCTTAGAACATAGATAGAAAATAAATTCAATTGAGGTTAGTTGTGTTTCATTTATGGGAGTCTTATATTTGGATGAGTTGATAAGCATGAGTTTTGGTTTAGGCCATAGGATAGGTAGAACCTATTTATCCTAAGGTGTATCCTAAGCTTAGGGTATGCCTTCCTAAGTCTTTAGGCTTGGTTTTAGTGTTCCCTTAATCACTAGAAGTATCTTATTACTAAGAAGATCCAAGTGCCTAGGAGAGTCCTAAGTCTAAGATGAGAAGGGTTAATCCTCACTCCAAAAGTGATGTCAACACTTTAATTTTGCGTTAATTAATTTAGTTGGGGTAGAAAATCTAAGTCCTCAAAAGCCTAATGAAATCTAGGCAACATACAACAAACATTACACTGTAAGAAACTTATGAAAGTATCGCATTTCTATTACACAATCAAAGTAAACATACTAAAAACATTCTAATCAAATTAAAATAATAGAAAGGCCAGTACAGCTGGCTTCTACTATATTCCTTGGAAAATAAGAAAATGGATAGTAGAGCTCTACCCTTATAAAGCTCAGCTTATAATAAATGCTACAATAAAAGGAAGCCAGTGGGGGTCTTCATCTCCTCACCTCTAAGTGTTAGGTACTCCAAGCTACACTAGTGTTTCCAAGTCTATGCCTTCTAGACGCTGCTCATCGTAAACCCTATGGCTCTAATCCTAATTCTAATATAAAAATTATATTTCAAATTTCAAAATAAGATCTTAACTAAACCTATAAAATAAAGAAGAGTTATAACACATATGCATACCAAGCATTTATATTTCATATAATTAGGCTTAGTATCGATGGGTACCAACCGTGCTTATCTTAATATACTGGGAAAGCAACAACTACAAGCAAAGTCATTTAACTTCATTTTTTAATTACAATGATCTCATTTATTAAGAATAACTCTCGAAAAAAATATCATCTATCTAATAAATATCACCATAACATCAAGAACTATGCATAAATAATCCTAACATTCAATCTAAAAAAAACCTACACCACAAAATAACAAAATAATAATACATCAAGCAACACATTATCCTAACTTAAGTCTAGGATTGGTGACCTTCAATCTAAAGTGTGTGCAAATGCTAGTGTGGTGAGACAAAATTAAGGATTAGGATTTTAAGTTGTATTTTGAATGAATGGTTTAATTTATTATTAATTGAGGTGGTTCTATTCTAAATAGTTAAAAGCTTAAAATGCATTATATATTATAAGTTTATTTTTGTTTAAGTTGAGTTTAATATTTTTAATAGTGTGAAAAGTTATGGATTTCATTTGAGGTGAAATTCATTCCGTTCGAACACCCTACCCTTAAGTTAAATCTAGGGATTCATTTTATGGCATTTAATCATATTAATAAAGAATTAAATTTTTAATTAAATCCTAATTTAAATTAAGCTTAAATTAGGTCATGATCACTAAAAGATATCTTAAAATTAATGGGTTCATGCCTATGTATGTATATTTTATACTAATTTTGATTAAGGAGTTTAGTAAGTAATTCATGTATACATATCTATCTACATGAATATGCATGCATTTTATAAAATGAAATTAAAGATTCACATACATGAGTATACATACACATGCACTAGGCTTTGATAAGTACATGTCATTGTTAAATAAGAAATGTGAGGCCAAAACTTTCTTCGAACTAGTAGCCCCTATGATCTCATATATTTAAACTATATACTTGTTATCCATGTATATGTATGTATAAACATGTATATAAATATGATTATTGTGGTGTTATAATTAGGAATCAGGTGGACACCATGTAGATCTTAGGGGGTACTTATTAAAGTGATCAAGTATGATATTAAGGTATGATGTACTATCTCAAAAGATAGAAACATCACCCTACAATAGACCTAATCATCTAATAAGAACTCCTAAGTCTGATAGGTCTTCATATATACTAGAGATCTTTCCCCTACTTTACATGAAAAAGTAAAGCAGGGTTTATTTTATGTCAGGTTCTTTAATTTCCTATGGAGGAAAGCTTCCATAGTTAATTACATCCTAAGAAGTTAGATTTTCTAATAATACTCTCTATTAAAGTAGACAATCATATCTCCAAAGATTTCAAGGTTAGACTATCAAATGATTGGATATTTTTAAAAAAAATCAAGTGGAAAGGTTCAATTTGGAAATACTTATTTTGGATTCCAAAGAAAGGTAAGTAGGGAGCACTCATGATAATAGGAAGCATAGTGAGCACTCTAGTCTATCATATGGGAGGCTTTATATGTTTGAAAGAGAATGTTTGTTTTAAGTTAAGTTGAAATTTTTATTAGAATGTTACGGCTTACAATTAATCAACATAAGATTATGAAAATGCCTAACATATGAGGATTTATACTCGTAGACCGAAGGAAATAAGCAACCTCATATCCTAAATTTATGAAGATTTAGCACAAGATAGAAGCACGGCCTAAATCTAAGCGAAAAATGGAACATAATAGTTTACCTCCATAAGAGAGGGTACATCCATAGCAACTCTTATAGACTTACTACCGCTTGGAGTGGTTGCCAACTAACACCTCTTATGCTTCAAAACCATGTAGGCTAGTCTTATGTAATTAAAAGATAACTAGGCTATTATTTAATTAAGAAGGGAAACTAGAGTCCTAAACTCACTCCCTAAGAGACTAAACTATGATTGGCATGAAGAAATGGATTAGACTAAATGCAAAAGTTTACAAATTCTTATATCATTTTGCACATAAATTTTGGACAGATGCTTAGGACAATTATGCCTAAATGCATGATGAAATTACATTGTTGGCTAAATCAACGGGAGGAGGTGTTCTCCAATACAAGGGATGTCCTCATAGGTCAAGCATTCCCCTATCCTGCAATAGTGGAGGCCCTCTCTATTCATGAAAGAAATAAGATGATATGCCTGATATTAGAACATACATCATTCAGCTAAGGGGTTACTAAATCTTTTAATTATCTTGATTATAGCTTAAGATTTAGAATGAGATTATGAGTTATTTTAAAATTTAATTATGAGTTGTTAATGAGGGTAGAAAATTAATTTTTATTCTCCAGAGCCTACCACATCTAGACCACATATTCAAACATCAAGCTTAAGAAACCTATGAAGAACATGCAATTTCTATTATGCAAATTAAACAAAGTAATCAAACATTTATAGATTAGGTGAAAGAATAAAAGGCCTGTGTGGTCAGGTACCACCGTACACCTCAAAAATGAGAAAAATTGGTAGCCGAGCTCTACCCTTATAAAACCCAGATTACAATAAAATTTTCCAATTATAATTGAAGGAAAATGCTATGGAGGTCTTCATTCTTTATTCTTCATTCTTCCTTTTGATTTCATTTTCTCCAAGGCTTCACAGGGCCTCCTAAGACTTTGTCTTCTAGCCGCTACTCATCTTAAACCCCATAGCACTAATCTTAATTCCTATTACAAAATTACATATTTATGGAAAATAAAATCTAACTACACCTACATAACAGATATTAGCTAAACATACATACAAACTTAAGCAGTTATATTTTATAATTTGGACTTAGCACCCTGCACATGGGTAACCAAGCCCACCTGTCATAAAGTGAATTATGCAAATGGGTATAAGCAATCTGCAAGAAAGAGCATTTATATTTATTTTATTTTTAGCAACCCCTTTAGCATAATCCATTATAAAAAATAATATTAAACAGCTAACATCCATCTAACAATCCTATATCCAGTCTAAAATATTACATCACAAATAAAGCACAATATTATTACATACATCATCCTAACCTAAAGCTAGAAGTGGTGACTTAGCATTCTAATGTGTGTGCTTAAGCTCAGTGTGGTATGTCTTAGCTAAGCTTTACGATTATAATTATCTAGATTTTGGAATGATCAGTTTATACATGAGGATAGTTTTACTTTAAGTCATTAAGGGGATTTGTGAATTTTAATTTATATTTTATTTGATTTCACTTGATATTCACTTAGCATCTAATTATTGTAAAGAGAAGAAAGAGGCTTAACCCCTTTCAGCCCTATCCTAAGTTATTTTCTAAAGCATGTTAATATAATTTTGGTTTCTTTTAATGAATGATTTATTAAGTATTTTATTAATCCTAAATTTGGGTTAATCTTAAAGAATCCTATTCAACATGAAAGGTATCTTAAGATTAATGAGATTGAACTGTCATAACATAAACAATATTGTACCATTCCTTTTCATCATTAATGACATGCATATGATTTTGAACTTAGAATACCTATACATGCAATGTATTTTAGCTTACTTAAAAGATTATGAATGTATCTACTTTTGGTAGAAAAAAGAGATTTTCATTCTTTAGTTAAGTATGCATACACATGTATTAAAGATTTAAGCAAGTGCGTGCAATTGTTTAAACTAGGGAAGTGAGATAATCTAAGACCTCCTTGGGCCTACTTAAAGCCTCATATTCTCGAGATATCCAGACTATATACTTGCTATCTAAAATACATATGAATGTATACACAACCATGAGAATAAGAATCATGCAAAATATTGTATGTTAATAAATTTATTTATTCATGTAAAGTAAAGTTCTATCAAAATTCTAGGATAAGTACGCATAAGAATGAAATCAAGTAAGTACATGCCATTATTAACCAAGGAAATGAGGTAATATAAGACCTCTGTGGGGCTACTTAAAGCCTTGTATTCTCAAGATGTCTAGACTATATACTTACTGACATTCAAACATATATAAATATACACATGAATCATGAAAATAAAATAAAACTTTAGCATGCTTAAGCTATAAACAAATGTAAATCATATAGAATATTCATAAGCAACATCAATTCAAATCTTTATTTATAATTTTGAAAATAGTTTTGAAATTTATTAGTAATAATAGGCACACATATAATAGGATTAATCCAACACATGCAACTTACACATAATTAGATTTAATTGATTCTTTTATTTGAAAACATGAATGGATGGATGATATCAAATGACATATAAAATTTATAATGACTAAAAAGGAATAATCAAATACTTCCACATAATCCATTCAACTACATTAATTCCTAAGGATAATCATATTAAATAAAATCATTTAAGATCAACCAAAGCTTCTAAGGAATTTGATTTTGGTTTTGAATTATTAACCTTAAAGAGGAGATTGCTATTTTTCCCTCATCCCACATTAGGAAATATAATTAAGTAGCTTTTATGGATTGATTAAGTTCAAGTCCCTAAGCAAATAACTTATTATCCCTTTCCTAAACCTCTTTAATTCAAGTAAGCATTTAATTATGAGCCTCCAATGATATGCAAATGGAAAATTAAAATTGTAATGCACTTAGAGACCTAATGTAATGAGGCTCATAATTAAATATTAATTAAATTAAAGAAGGGTCTAATTAAGTACTTACACGATTTTTTCACACCCATGGGTTAACCATAATTTTCTTTGGGGTCTTTATGCTATTGAACATATAAAGAGGAACCCACAAATTTAATTTAGCTTATCTAGATTAATTACCATTTTAATTTGATCTCATTTCATCCTTAACTATTTAATCATTTCTTAATTAATCCTTAAGTTAATTAGCCCTCTTAAATAAAATAGAATTGGCGAAAAAAATAGGAAGGAGATCCCAATCATTCCCCTTCATCATTTCACTATTAAGAGTGATTAATGAAGTTTAATAAACCAATTTTTATTATTTTAGTATTTTAAATAACTATTAAATCATTTAATTAGGGTAATTAAGGTTTGAATTTCATATTCCCCTAATTACCTAGCCAATAAATCTTAAGAAAGTTATGGGAGGCAGAGGACATACCAAGGAATCAACACATCCAATTTAAGATCAATTAACCAAGTAATTAAGGATTAATTAAGATAATTAAGAAAAATTTCAAACCTTAATTGAGCAATGTTCGATGTTCAAACACTATGACTTTTATTTTTATTAAACTTTTTTATGTTTACCCTTTCCAAAATGGTTTACTAATATTTATAGGATTTTTGAAGTTATGCGTAATTAATGACACTTTTAAGCTTAATTAACCCCTAATCTCCTCAGTGCCATGCGAGAACTGATGTGGCAATGCTTTCCACATGGCACCACTAGATAGGCCACTTAAATCATCTGACACGGCGTACTGAGTCGACGGAGGCAGACACACTTTCATCTCCACTATCTAATCTCGAATCAAATGGTGGTGATTAATCCTGTGGATATTAACATATTAAATTAAGATTTCTAATAGATTAAATCATGATCGTCTATCCTAATCATGTGGAACGGATGGCTGATGATCCTTCGTTCCCCGAGCGATGGAAGACGGACATTGTCCGCACTCCCCCACTCAATCCAAGTTAGTCGAAGCTCGTGAGGCATCAGGATCGACTCCAAAATATTTTGGAAAGAGATCTAGGGAGATCCTATAGTGAAAATCACATGAAATCAAATTTTCTTTCACAAAACACCAACACCTAAAGGGATTTCTATGATTTGCAAAAAAAATTATCTCACTGGAGCTCAAGACTGATAGTCCAACAACTAAGGTAGATTCCTCTTGAAGAGACGAAGCCTAATTGAGAGAAGCTCGTGAATGGCCTCCCCATCGATAGCTCTATGGACCAAACTCCACCACAATAGTCACAAAGGTTGGTCTAGGAGTGGTCTCCAGTGCTCGATCGATCGGGATCGATTTATTTTAACTCGCTAGAGCTTGGGGAAGGTGTGGGAAAAGTTTATTAAAGTTGGTGAGGTTTGAGTGGGGTTGGATGGATAGAGGGCTCAATTTTGCTCGACTTTGGTCTTGTCATTGATAGGGAGCATGAAGGAATTAGGGAAAGCTCTAGGGATGCTCACAAACACTCACTAAAGCTCTCTATGTGGTTTGAACTGGATGGGGAAGTTCTCTCCAATTTATTTAATGGTTTGGATCAATTCAGCTTTTCACAGAGTGTGTGGTGGTGGGCGTGAGATGCTTAGGTGGAGGGTCTTGAGTTGTTGGAGGAATGGTAGGGACTGAGGTGGTGTGTACCTCCTCCCCCAAGTGTTCTAATGGGAAGGCTTGGGTCAAGTCACCCTCTCTTGACCTATGGCTGACCAAATTAGCTTTGGTGTTATGGTAGTGGTCCCAAAATGCAATGTGCTCAATGGAGTAGTATGACCATCCAAATGAGACTTTTGTCTCATTTGGATGGGTTTACCCAATGAGTTTTGGCCTAAATTGGGTCAAACATGGGTTGGGTTCAATTGGACTGACCCATGATGACACAAGGATGGGTCATGCCAAGTTTTCTTAGGTTTAGACTTAGTTTGGATGGGTTTGGCTAAATTTGACCCATATTGGTTAAATTGGATTTAAATTGATTAGGTTGTCCAATTGGTCAAATTGGGTCAACCCAAGAGTTCAAATGTGTTCAAATGATGATTTGGGATGTTTTGGTTCAGTTAGTTTAGTTTAATTTGAAGAGCATTTGATTTTGACTCATATGAGTTCATATAGATCAAATGGGCTAAGTTGACCAATTTAGTCAAATTGGCCAAATTGGCTTAGGTTGCGAGTTAGTTTAGGTTCAAATGGTTATTTGAGAATGATTGTAAGTGTTGATTTAAATTGATTTGGATTTGAAATGGGCTAAGTTGAAGTGGAACTTATTTTTGACTCATATGAGTTCATATAGATCAAATGTGCTAAGTTGAAGTGGATCATATTTTTGACTCATATGAGTTCATATAGATCAAATGTGCTAAGTTGACCAATTTAGTCAAATTGGCCAAATTAGCTTGGGTGGCGGGTTGGTTTAGGTTCAAATGGTGATTTGAGAATTATTGTAAGTGTTGATTTAAATTGATTTGGATTTGAGAATGGTTTAGCTCAATTTGACCATTTAGGTCAATTTAGGATAAATGGGTTAATTAGGTTGGTTTGATCAAAATGAGTTCAATTAAATATTGGATCATATTCAATAATTAATTTATGATGGATTTGAGTCATTGGTTTCAATCAATTTGAATTAGGATTAGATTTGACCCAATTTGGCCCTTTAAATCAAATTGGGTCAACTTGAGTCAAGTCTGAGTTGATTTAGTTTGGTTTAATTGATGAATAATTTATATTCAAGGATCAATTTATGGCTGGTAGGAATCATTGGTTTTGATTGATTTGAATTGGAGTGGAATTGGAGTGAGATTTGGTTCATTTTGATTCATATAGGCTAATTGGGTCAACTTTGGTCATTTGATGAAATTAGTCTGGTTTGACCCAATTGATTGTAATTGATCAATCAAGGATGATCAACAATCATTATAGAAGATATTGGATGGATTGGTTTAATCCAATTTAGGTTGGATTGAATTTTGAATCAAATTGGTCCTTTGGATCACTTTGTTTTAAGTGAACCAAATGGTCATTATGTTGAATTTAGAATTGGTGATTTGAATTTAAATTTATGATTTGAATTAGTTGACTTTAATTACAATTAGTTTTAATTTAGTGAATTTAGCTTGGATGATTCAAATAGATTTGATTGATTTGGGAATTTGAATTTGGGAAGATAGCTTTTGAAAATGAAATCCATTATTGATTATTTTGGGTTGGTTTTGCTAAGTGGATAAGCATGGGTTGTGGTTTAGTCCATAGAAGGTACCTACCTAGGTATAAAGCTTGGGGTATGCCTTCTTAAGTCTCAGGCTTGGGTTTAGTATTCTCTAATCACTAGAAGTGTCTTATGACTAGAAATCTTATAGAAGACTCCTAAGTCTAAGGAAGAATCCTCACTCCAAAAGTGATGTCAACAAAGGACCAATATGTGGAATTGACAAGGCACACACATGTTATGGCGAGATGATCAACAGCATCCGAGAAGATCACAAGCACTAAGGATGGCCATCCATACCCATGTGAAGAGGTAGATGGAACCATAAATCCAATTGTGTTGCAATTCACTATCATGCCGAGGGCATGAGAGAGAAGAACGAAATTGGATTGAATTTTTAAGAATTAATTTCATGTCAAGAACATAAAGGGAGATCTGTTGGGGATATGCACATGTGTTTGATTGGATAATAGATTGATTTACGCCAAGGACATAAAGGGGAATCCATTAGGCATTGATATTTGATTTTTTTTATTTAATTTGATTTGATTTATGCCTATGGTATAGAAGAAAATTCGTTGGGGATTGATATTTGATTGAATTTTTTTCAATTTAATTGAATTGATTTTGGAAAGAGGGATCCGCTGGGGAAACAGATTCAGTTGAGTTTATTGATTTGTGTCAATTGTAATCTTCTAGGATATAGATTTGAATTTGTTTAATTTAGTTTGATCAATTTACCATTGATTGATTTTGATTTGATTTGAATTTGGGTTTCATTTTGGTTTGGATTTGACTCCACTGGGGATATAAGTTTGAACTTGACTTCATTTTGATTTTTGATTTAGCTTGAATAATTTAACTTAGACCCTATCAGTTTGCTATAGATTGCACTAAGGAGGGGATATATGAGCCTGGACCTACCTCAAATTACCAGTCCAAAGGGGTAGTCTAACATCCAAAGAGTACATACTATCCAACCTAGGGGTTGTTCATCAATTTGTAATGGAAGTACTAGGAAGAATGCTCCAGGACTCACATCATCCAAAGTAGAATCAATCATTGGGGTGACCCATTGATGGCATAACATGTCAAACCTAACCTAGGGCTACTACTAAGTGAGTGCCTCTGGGGGGTCTTATCTCAACTTACAGTAGTCAAGAAAATTCCTATAAGAAGTTTTGTTGACACTGCCCAAAAAATAGGATGCTGGTCTTATCCTAATCCACAAGAGATTTTATTTCATTTGTTTGTTTATTTATTTAGCATGGACTCTATTGGTTTGTGAGGAGCCACACTAAGAAGGAGCCTTGGGGGCTTTGGCATTTCTCATATTTACTAGCCCAATGGATAATACGTACGTTTGTAGTACAGATCTTCCAACCATAAGGGTGGCTACTATAAAAGGGGAACTGTCAAATTCAATAGTAACTTGGATCATGTCTAGATGGGGTTGTGAAGCCGTAGTCCAAATAGAATGCCCACAGGGAAGGTGCCTCTAGGGGTCTTATCCTAATCCCTTAAATATGAAGCATGTAGGTATACGGTGGCCAACTTAGGGAGAATGTATGGGGACTCACATCAGCTTGAGCAGAGTTATCCATCAGGTGGGTTACCATTAGCAAAGCAAACACCAGCCAACCTAAGGTGCCCATTAGTTTGAGATGATCAATCTAGAAAGAAAGCATCGAGGACTCACATCTTCCTAAGCGAAAAGATCATCGAGATAGTCTCGATACTACTATCGACCTAGGGGTGACTATCAAGTGGGGAGTCATGAAGAAGGATTGAACCCAAGCTTGAAGTAATAAAGAAGAAGAAGAGCCACTAGGGGTTTTACCCTAATCCTCAGAAATAAATTCAGACCCAATAAGTGTGTGGTGGCTAGTTCAAGAAGAAAGCTCAAGGACTCATATCTTCTTAAGCAAAGCCAGCATCAAGGTAGCTTATTGGACATGCAATAAGACATACCGCACTAACAAAGCACTCATTAGTTTGTAGGGGTTATGCTTGGAATAAAGCATGAGGTCTCACATCCTCTTAAGAAAAAAATTAACCACTGGGGAGTCACACTAGCTAAGTAGTGGATCATCCCGATCTAGAGCAACTACTGAGTGAGAGCTGCTGCGGGACTTACCTCAACTCAATGTAGCTCAAAGAAAAATAGATTTGTGTTTTATTTATTTGTGTTTGTGTGTAATTTTGTATTTTTTGATGTGCTAATGAAGGATATGATGTTGCTCGGGTTCTCTTATGTCTACCCTAAATACACCACAAAAACTTTCAATTTGAAGAGATGTTTGATTTAAAATGAAATTTTATTGAAAAATTTTTTTTGAATATTGTTTCTGGGTAGTATATCTTCAGATAAAGCCCATTGATAGGTAGCATCGGGTAGTTTCCTTTGTGATTAATCAGTTGATAGGATCCACCTTGGTAGGCCTTTTTTATGGTGAAAGGGCCTTCCCAAGTGGGTTCAAACTTGTTTCCCATCTTACGATGAGCAACAATTGGTCTTCTTAAAACTAAAACAAACTCTCCTACTTGAAAAGCTCTAGGGTGGACCAACTTATATGATCTTGAACCATCTTCACTTTATATAACTTGAGGTTCTGGCATGCTCGTAAGCATCTCTCTTCCAAACCTTTGAGTTCTTCTAACTGCAACTTGGCATTGTGTTTGACTTTAATTTTTCTACCCATAGTTATCCTTAGTGATGCAAGATTGAATTCTAATGGTAGAATGACTTCGAACCCATACACCAAGGAGAATGGGGTAGATTGAGTTGGAGTTTTGCAAATAGTATAGTAAGCCCACAAAACTTCAACTAACTGCTCATGCCACTATTGTTTATTATTGTCGAGTGTCTTCTTGACTATTTGGATGAGAGTTTTGTTGAAGGCTTCCACTAAATCGTTCACCCATGGGTAGTAGATGGAAGAGTATCTCCAATCTATGTTGTTTATCCGGGAGAAGCTGTTGATCTTGGTGCTCTTGAAAGCGGTACCATTATCAAATATGATTCGATGGGGTACCCCAAATCTACAAATGATATGGTTCTTGAAGAACTGGAGCACATGCTGAGCTTTGACTTCCCTGAGAGGAATCTCCTTCTCCCACTTGGAAAAGTAGTCCATAGCTACTAAGCTAAATTGGTGACCCTTGGATGAAGAAGGATCAATCAGACCCACTATGTCAGGACCCCAACACTCAAATGGCCACGAGGCCATGGTTGGATGTAGAATGTTGGGTGTCTGATGTAGGACCACCCCATGTACCTAACATTAGTAGTATCACTTTGCTACCTTCATGTAATATGCAATCCTCGTCAGCTAATAGTACCCAAGTCTCTTGATTTTGGCTTTCATCTTGGGATCAGATTGATGAGCTCCACATAATCTTGAATGTACTTCAGTCATGATCTTATGAACTTTGCATTTGTCTAAGCAACATAACCACATATGATCGAAGGACCACTAGTATATGACATCATCCATGAGGGGATAGAAGAGTGCCCTTTACTTCACTTGATGTTCTTGAGACTTCTCTCGAGGCAGTTTGCCTTTATTTAGGTAATCAATGAAGAGTTGCCTCTAATCTAGTTCTTCATCCTTTTTGGCAACAGCAACCTCCCATTCAAGAGAGTATTTATCGATGAGTTCAATATCAATAGGAGGTAAGACTTGTCTATTGTGGAACTTTATTGATATGGACTCATCTTCCGGACATGTTAACTCTTTGGCAAGCTTGGGTAAGGCATCAACTATGGTATTTTCTCCTTGAGGAATCTTGTAGATTGTAACTTCTAGAATTTGAGCTAATAACTCCATTGCATACTTGTAATAGTGATGGAGCTTTGGCTTCAAGACTTTGTACGACCCAGCAATCTGGTTGATAACTAACTGAGAATCCTTTAAAGATGTTGCTATTCTAGATGCCTAGCCAATGGCTAACTTTATACCAGAGATCAAAGCCTCATATTCAGCTTTGGTGTTGGTCCAGAGCTCAGATATATGATACAAGAATCTCACATATTGCGGTCTGGTGTTAAGAAGACTATTCCTGCCCCTGCCTTGCCTTGGAGAATAAATTATGGTTCTTCTCCTCTTTGAGAGGAAGCCTAACCATCAAAATACATCTCTCAGCAGTGAATATTTGAGTCCCTTAATTTCATGATTCATTCATCAGGGAGGTCATCACTAAGCGGAGAATCTGCAAAAAGTAGGTTTGCGACTAAGATACCCACGAGTACTTGTCCTCTCACTACACGGAGCAGTACAAATGTGATGTCAAATTGCGATAAAATTATGGACCATAGTGTCAACCGTCTGGATAGTGTCGGTCCTGTCATGAGATATTATAGTGGATTGATTCTAGATATCAAATTTACTTTGATAAAAAGCATATAGTTTTATAGCTTTTGAACTACGAAGATTAAAGCTAGGCAATGCTTCTCAATGGGTGGATAATTTGCTTTAGCAGGTATTAGACGATAGCTGAGATAGTAAAGTGCATTCACTTTTCCTTTTTCATTGGCTTGGGCTAACAAAGCACCAAGAAAGTCATCCAATGCAATAGTGTAGAGTATCAGAGGTTTGCTTAGGATAGGGGCATCTAAAATGAATGGTGTCATGAGATATTGCTTGATGCTTTCAAAGGTGTGCTAACACTTATCATCCCACTTGAACTTGGTGTCTTTTATGACAAGTGCTAAAAATTGTTGGCATATGCTTGATAGGTTGGATATAAAGCATCTTAGATACTCCAACCTCCCTTGAAATGATCTGAGTTGGGTTAGACTTTTAGGGGGTGGCATTTCTGATATCGCTTTAATCTTCTCCAAGTCGATTTTAATTCCATGGTGTCATACAGCAAACCCAAGAAACATTCCTGGAGATACTCTGAATGCACACTTTAGAGGATTCATTTTGAGGTTGTATAGCCTTAACCACTCAAAAACTACTCTCAAGTCAAAGAGCTGATCTTCCTTTTCTTTGCTTTTGATCACGAGATCATCTACATAGCATTGAACTTGGTGATGATTGAGTTCATCGAAGATTCAAGTCATGGCCCACTAGTATGTGGTGCCAGCATCTTTAAAATTGAAAGGCATGATTTTATAGCAATATATTATGATCGGGGTTATGAAAATAGTATTTTTTTCATCTTCAAGTACCATCTTTATTTGGATATATCTAGACAAACCATCCATGAAAGAGAAGACTACATGGAGAAAAGGTAATGTCCACCATCAGTTCAGGTATTGGCAGTGAAAACTCATCTTTTGGACATGCCTTATTAAGATCCCTAAAATCAATGCATATGCAAATTTAGTCATTCTTCTTCTTAACTAGGATGACGCAAGCCAACCAGATGGAACCATCATCGAATAATTTCTTGACTTTAGAAATGACCTATTGTTCAATGTCCAATCACATGCATCTGCGAGCTTGCATGATAAGGTTAGCATCAAGATATATCATTAGCTTATGAATTGCTATGTCAAGAGATAATTCGAGTATTTCCTCATAACTCCATGCAAAGCAGTCCTTAAACTTAGTGAGTAGCCTCACTAAGTCATTAGTTTTAATTTCCTTCAACAAAAAACTGATGTACATCGGGCGTGGATTATCTTCAGTCCCCAAGTTGATTTGTTTGAGTTCATCAATGGTTGATTTGGTTTCTTCTTTAAATTCTGGAGGTGCAACTTTGACTTGAAAATCATCTGGATCATCAGAAATTTCTAAGCACACCTCCTCATACAAGTTAATGTAATTTGAAAATAACCTATCATATTTCAAATGACTTGTGATGATCAAGCAATACTCATCATCATCAATTGGGCCCATTGTACTAAAGCCTAGTCCTAGTCTTGATTGAGAACTTTTGCATTTATTGGTCCATAGCCTTTTGATGTATTCTGACTTGTGCTTAGACCTTGTATGTGAAATTAAACGTTTCTTTATTAAATTATGAACACAAACCAAGTACCAATCAAAAGGAATTCTTTTAATTCTGTATATCAATTATCCTCAAGTTTTACATCAACAAATTAACTTGAGGATGTTGTTCCTAAATAGAACTTATGAATCTTTGTACTTATAATTGCTTTGGGGGCTTCCTTAACTACCAAAATCTCAACTTTTTATGAGGAAAGTGGGGTTAGAGCTAAGGTTCCCATATGACGCCTAACAGTTTCACATAATGGAGACTTGGATACACTCATGGTTCACTAAGAGACACGGTCTTCATCATTGTCTAGCTCGAGTGTCACCTCCAACAAGATCTACCTTTGAGAAGAGCTGGCATGTGTGCTAACTACATAAGACTCATCCTCTAAATTAGATTCTAAGCCTACATAGATAACAGGTGTAATCCTAGATGCTGGAATGAATCTCCTAGTAGGTAGTAAGTATGGAGGCCTTCCACCTCTGGGACTCCCTCTAAACTTGTCTCTTCCTCATCCTGGTGGAGGTCGGGTCATCCTCTCCTCTTGTTCAAATATAGTAATGAACTGTGGGTAGAATATAATCTCATGATCTACTTTCTCCCTAAGGCCTTCTTCTCGTTCCCTTTTCTTTTATGTTTCCTTTTCTTTTTCTTTTTCTTTTCTTTCCTTTTCTTTTATTTTTCTTTTTCTTTTCTTTCTTTTTCTATTTTTTCTTTTTTATTTTGACTAAGGTCACGAGAGAAGACATTTTATTTATTAAGGAGATAGTAGGTTGCACCCTCATATATACTGACCTCATGAACTACGAATGGTTTGAGATCTCCTTTGACACAATATTCAATTCCACCTCTTAGAAACTTGATGCACTGATGTAGATAGGATGGAATCATATTATTCTAATATATCCATGGTCTCCCAACCAAAGTATTGAAAGATGTATCAGAATCTATTATATGAAACTTGGCTTCTATCTTCCAATCATGTATCTCCAAAGGCAACACTATAGAGCCTAAGGCCTTCTCGCCTTATTCACTGAATCCTTTCAACATTATCCTCTGTGCTTGGAGTTTAGAGATGTCAATCCTCAAGTAAGCAAGGGTTCTTAGACTCATAATGTTAAATGATGCACCTGGATCAACTAGAACTCTATTGCCATTCAAAGATCCAGTAATATAGAGAGGTTATGCTCGATCATCCCTAGAAGTACTTCTTCATCGGTGAATGTAACTCCTATGACTTCTTCTGAGAAACATGTTTCCTCTCCAATAGCTGTCAACTAAGCTAAGCATATTTTTGGATCAAGCAAAGCTTTTATTAATGACTCCCTCATCTCCTTGGATAAGATAGGGGCATCATATATGCTTAGCTTAGCTGACAACTTTCTAAGGTGTGCGAGGATATTGTAGTCAACTTTAGGCTAGTCCTCCATAAGCATATCCATGGGTGGAGCATCCTGTGGAGGGGCTATCTGCACACTAGAACCAATGACCTATTTTCCCTTATCCTGAGGTGCTACCCTAAGAGCTAGAATTTTATCATCACAGAGGTTGACATCAGTTACTTCTTGAAATGAGAAGCTTGTGTAAAGTTCTACTTGCTCATCGAGTATACCTATAACTTCTCTTAAAGGATCATTGAAGTCAGATGACTCTAAATCAATCTCAAGAGGTGAGCCCGACTGATTTAGAAAGGGGAAATCCATTTCTAAATTAGAGTGGGATTGATCAAAATTATTTGAGTTGTTATTATTTTGACTTGGAGAGCTTTCTATAGGAATAAAATTGCTAAGATCATCAAAAGTGGAAAATATGTAAGTTGAATCAGTCATTTTCATTGATTTATTTAATCTTAGTTGTGGTACATGATAGAAATTAAGTAAATAAGTAGTATGAGGAGTTTGGTGCCCTCATTCACTAATATAATGCTCCTACTGGAGGTGGAGTAGTTAGTAGACATGGTAGCTACAACGGTAGAAGAAGGAGTGTTAGACTTAGACGGTGGTTGCGTTATGAATCTATCCTGAGCTAGTGAATGCTATTGTTGCTGATGTTAGGCTTTCACCCTCCTCAAGTTGTCTCTCGCAACTAGCAGACTTTCCTTCATGTTGGAGGTCTGAGTAGAGTCAAGAACCTACAGAGAAAGTTTTTTTATTTTAGAAATTATGTTTTTAGAGATATGGGATAAAGAAACATCTCAACCTTTTTTATCTTAAGAGGATCAAATATATCCCCAAAGATTATTTTGATAGAACTAGAAGGTTATTCTACTAAGTACTCTTTAGGGATAACTATAGCTTCTGACTTGTAGCTACGCTCAAGCCAATCCTTGAAAGTAAAACAATCCTTTAAGACATGGCCTAGCATATTGTAGTAGGGGCGGTAGTTAGGATCATCACTCCTACTCTTTTCTTCCAGCTTTCTAAGCTTGGGTAACTGAAAACCAAGCTTCTTAGGAAGGTTCTTAAAGATCTTCCTGACTACCTCCCTCTTAAATGAGTATGGTTGATTGAATTTATTGGTAAGAGTAGGTGGAAAGTAGCTACATAGTAGTGGATACTAGTGATTAATGCAGCAGGTGGGGCGGTGGTAGTGGTTTGAAATCTAAAATAAAATTGAACTTTCAAATTGTCTCTCCCAGGTATCTTTAATATAAATGCATTAATCCTTAAAATGAGCCTTTGTAGATAATATAAATCATTTCTTGGGTTGTGTCATCTAAGAATATAATCAACAAGGGACTTGTTAGTCTTTTGCTTCTCTACAATGAGGTCACCTACAGTTATCATTTATCGAGCTCCTATAAATCTTTTGATGATGAGATGCTTTAACTCCATAAAAGACTTCATTGAACTATTGGGAAGTTTGACGTACCAATCAAATGCTACCCCTGAAAGGCCAGTGATAAACTATCAGAAGAATAATGCATAACTGTCACTAGCATTGCAACAATTGGCTTGAAAATGTGCTATGTGCTACCTTGGGTTCCCAGTACCACCAAAAACTTTAAAGGATGGTGGCACAAAACCCTTGGGGTATTGTACTACTCAAATTTCTTTGGGTAGGGTCTACCCTTTGGAACAGATGAGCTCTCTTGAGCTTGCACCAATGCTTCCTTCACTTACTACTCTACCATTTGTTTATATCTTTTTCAAGCATGGAGGTGATATCGATGACCTTCTTATGCAAACTGCCAGTGTCCTCATCCATAAAAGTGCACTTGGGATGATCTAGAGTATGTACTAGCTCAGGCCGATCGTTCTCCATGGGGGAAGGTTGTGATACTGGGGCTTCGTTCTATAAGGCTAGGACCACTACCATCAACTCCTCCACTCTTCACTCCATTCTATCAATCTGATCATCTTTTTGCTTGATTTGTTGGAGGGGACATTGAGTTAAGTCTGATGCCTCACCTTTCTCAACTACAACACCTCCCTGGCTAGGTTATTCCCTATGCAAGGATCCTGGAGTATCTACCATGTGGACTTCTGCTAAGTTTTCCAACATGTCATCATCATCAACATTTAAATAAATCATACCCTCCTCTTGGTTAGACTGATCATCCTCGACTATCTACCTCACCGTGGCATAATGGTCCTCCAAAATATCATCCAAGTCATTCACCCCGTGCTTAAGCATGTTGAATGATGACTGACCATTGGACTGAGCTTTGTAGAAGCTATGCACTAAATGCTCTGAATGGGCAGAGTGCTCTCTCTAATTAACTCAACAATCATTGGGGCTACATTGGTATCCCCTCCTCCCTTCTCTTCCTCTAGCTGTGGTGGTGGAGCGACCACAACACTCTTTGGCTGCCACTTCTTCTTCACCACTATTGGGATGCAAGGTAGAGCATGGGGAGCCTCACCTCAAGTGAGTGAGATGTGGGGTCCTTGGGCCTTAACCGGATCACTAAGGGAGATGTTCTCTCACTAGATATGAGTTTGTAGAACTTGGTTTGGACTTCTGATGGGGAACATGGGTGGTGGTGGTGAGGAGTGGAGCGTGTAATGGGGTGATGACCTCTCAATAGAGATCTCCTCCTACGATTGCTAGAATCAATGAGTACTATGCAATCAAACAGGTCGGCTCTATCCGCTTGCTGATCAAAATGGTCAATCAAAGTGGAGGTCATCGACTGCCTTGCGAACCTCCTCCTATCCCTCTTGCCCACTTAGGTAGCAACTTTGGCCTCAGTGGCCATTTCCTAATAAATCTGATCCATAATGCTCCTAGGGATAAAACTCCTCATATCAGGTAAAGTACCAGGCTTCGAGCATCTGTGGGCTCTCCCAACTCTCCTAAGCACGGGTCGTAGACCAACATAGGGTCTCCTCCTCTCCCTAGCTTGTGTCTCATACTCTGCAGACGGTGGGGGTAATGCAATAATCTTCTTATAGTCATCCTCTCCCTCTGAAGCTGAGAGGGGGTGAAACCTACTGCCACTAAGAAGGGGAGAAGTCTCATAGGAGGCTTCATCTACCTCCTTGGCAACACTTTGTAATGTCTTTTTTTTTGTTCTTATTATGGCATTGGGTTTTGGTCAATGGAGCTAGTCAGAAACTAGAACCAACCTCAAATGTGGGGAGACTATCATGGAAGCTAAGATAGTCTTCCTCTTCAGGGTAGGGGCAACTATATAGGTGATACTAGCACAGTGAGATTGGCTAGGCCAACTGACTGTGGGAACCTCTATTGCCTCTTCAAGGGAACTTTGAATCAGAGTGCAAGTCAAACTATAGGAGTGGCTTCTTGTCTACCACCTCCTCCCTACTGACGATGTTAGAGAGAGTCCCTCACATGTGACTCTGAAGTGCTCAAAGCAAAGATCAAACTTGATGACATGGGAGGTGGTGAGTGTGGCCTAATCCAGGGCCAAATCTACACCATAAAATAAGGAGAAGATCAGCTTGTCGAATAACATGGAGAGGTTGACTGCTCGAAAGAAGAAAGAATTGGGGTTGGGATCTCTGCTGCACTACTGGAAAGAGACATAGAGTTAGGCTTTTACTTTGATTTTTCCTTTCTTTTCTTTTTTTTTCATAACTTGACTTGATGTTTGATTTTGAATTGGAACCCTCATTTAACAAATTCGATTATGCTAAAAGGGGTTCATTTGTTTGTTGGAGAGATTCTGAAGACTTTTGCTTTTGATTATTATTGTTTGATTGATTTTTGATTTTGAATGGGAACCCTCATTTAACAAATTTAATTATGCTAAATGTGGTTCATTTGTCTGTTGGAGATGTTTAGAATTTTGTAGAAGCTTCTTTTCACTTTTACTATGGACTTCATTAGAATTTTTTTTTTAGAATGGTGGATGAACCTTGCTTCACCAAGCTAGTGGTAAGAGGTTCTTGATTTTGGTTTGGTTTATATTTTGGGTAATTTATTTAGTTGATTTTATTTTACCTATTGGAACTCCAATAGGGATTTTAAGACCTACTTGGAGTGAGATCCTAACACTTAAAGGATGTTGTCCACCCTTGCTTAAGGATGAAATAAGCAAGGTGTCTAATGGAAAGAATGATAGTCTTGGGCTTATATAAAATATAAGTCTACCATCGATACTTGGAGATAATGATTGACTACTAAAGATGGAAAGAGGAACTATTCAGTGGAGTCGTCAAAAAAATCTATGGAGTTTTAATTTGGATGCCAAGTGGACACCACACAGACTTAGAGGGTACTTATTGAAGCGATCGGGTATGATATTAAGGTGTGACGTACTATCTCAAAAGAAAAAAACATCACCCAATAATGGACCTAATTACCAAATAAGGACTTCTGAGGAAGAAGGGTTTTTGTATGTATACTAGAGATCTTTCCCCTACTTTACATGAAAAAGTAAATTAAAATTTATTTTATATCGGGTTCTTTAGTTCCCTATGGAAGAAACCTTCCATAGTTGATTACATCTTAGGAAGTTAGATTTTTTAAGAATACTCTCGATTAAAGTAGTCAATCACATATCCAAAGATTTCAAAGCTAGGCTAACAATGGATTGCTTATTTTTGAAAAATCAAGTGGGAATGTTCAATTTGGAAAGACTTATTTTTGGATCCCAAGGGAAGATAAGTAAGGAGTACTCATGATATTAGGAAGCCTAGTGAGCACTCCAATCTATCCTATGGTGAGGCTTTATGTGTTTGAAAGAGAAAATTTGTTTTGATTTGAGTTGAAATTTTATTAGAATGCTAAGGCTTACAATCCATCAACACGATATTGTAGAAATGCTTAAGAGGTGAGGATTTATGTTTATAGCTCAAAGAAAATAAGCAACCTCGGATCTTAAATCGAGGAAGCTTTAGCACAAGCTAGAAGCATGACCTAAATCTAAGCGAAAAGGGGACATAGTATTATCACCACAAGAGAGGATAAATTTGTCTGACTCTTTTGGACTTACAACCGTCTAGAGTGGCCATCAGTTAACACCTTCTATAATTCAAAACTATGTAGGCCAGTCTTTATGTATATGCAAGATAGCTAAGCTATTATTTAATTTGGAAAGGAGACTAAAGTCCTAAACTCACTCTCTAATAGGGACTAGATCATGACTGGCATAAATTCACGATATAGACTAAATGCAAAATTTTACAAATTTCATATCATTTTGACACATTCATTTGAACAAAGGCTTGGGAAAATTATGCCTAAATGCATGATGAAATTGTATTATTGGCCAAATCAAAGAGGGGGTGCTCTTATAGGTCAAGCGTTTCCTGTAGTGCAAAAATGGAGACCCTCTCTATTCAAGAGTGAAATAAGATAATATGCGTGATGTTAGACATTCCACATTTAGCTAAGGGGTTGCAAATCCTTTAATTATCTTGATTAAATCCTAGGCTTTAGAATGAAGTTGTGAATTGCTTTAAATTTTTAATTATGAGTTGTTAATTGGGATAGAAAAATTAGAGCTTACTGCATTTAGGCCACACATTCAAACATCAAGATTAAGAAACTACAATGAAGATGCAATTTATATTGTGCAATATAAACATAACAAGCAAACATGTATAGATTTTATAAAAGAATAAGAGGCTGGTGTGGCCGAATACCATCGTACACCCTAAAAAAGAGAACAATTGGATAGCTGAGCTCTATCCTTATACAACCCTGATTACAAAAGAATATTATAATTTAGAATTACATTAGATGCTATGGGGGTCTTCATTCCTTATTTTTATTTCTTCTTAATTTGACTTGATTTTGCTTCAAGGCTTCACAGGGCCTCCCAAGACTATGCCTTCTAGCCACTGCTCATCCCAAACCCCATAGCACTAATCCTAATTCCTATTACAAAAAAAATTACATTTTTATGGAAAATAAAATCTAACTACACCTGTAAAATAGAAGTTAGTTAAACCATCCATACAAACCCAAGTAGTTATATTTCATAATTTAGACTTAGCACCATGCACATGGGTAACTAAGCCCACCAGTCCTAACATGAATAATGATATGGTGTTTATTTTTGGTTGTGTTGTGTGTGTGTGTATGTGAGGGGGACATCATGCAGATCTGATGATGTACTTATTGAGATAATTAGGTATGACATTAAAGAATAATGTACTATTTTGAGAGATAGAAGTTACTACCTACAATGGACCTAATCACCTAATAAGGACTCTTAAGGCATGATGGGCCTTCAAATATACCAGAGATTTTTTCCCTACTTTACATGGATGAATAAAGTAGGGTTTATTTAAATCGGGTTCTAAAGTTCCCTATGGGGACAAGCCCCCATAGTTAATTATACCTTAAGGAAACTGAATCCCTTAAGAATACTCTAAATTAAAGTAGGCGATTGTTGTCTCCAAAGAATTCAAAGATAGGGCTATCAATAAATTAGTTGTATTTTAGAAGATCAAGTGGGATGGATCAAAAGGGGAGGGTTATTATCGAAACCAAAGGAGATGAGTAGGGAGTGCTCATGATACTAGGAAACCTAGTGAGTACTCTAATATATCCTATGGTTGGGCTTTATATATTAGAAATTGAGGAGATTTATTTATTTGAGTTAAAATTTTATTAGAAATCTAGGACTTATAATTTTATAATACATGATTGTGAAAATATCTAAGAGGTGAGGATTTAAGCTTGTAGCCCATAAAGGGAAACAACAATCTCATATCCTAAATCTAGAGAGCTTTGGCGAGGGCCAAAGCATAACCTAAATCTAAGGTAAAAGTGGGTATATGATTTATCCCCATAAGATAGAGTAAATCACCCGACTGCTGGACTTATCACCGCCTGGAGTGGCAGCCAACTAATTCCTCTTACATTTTAAAATCATGTGGTCAAGTCATATGCTTTGCAAGATGGTTAGGCTATTATTTATTTAGAAAAGAAACTAAATCCTTAAACCACTCCCTAAGAGACTAGAGCATGAGAGGTATGAATAATGACTCAAATCTAATGCAATTTTTTATCAAATTTTATTTAATTTTGGACTCTTTATTTTGACATGGGCTATAAGATTTTGTATGCCTAAATGTATGAGAAGTTGATTATTGGCCAAATCAAAAGAGAAAGAGGTGTTCTTCCAACTTATGCTCTTAAAGGTTAAGCCCATTTCTATCTAGCAAAGATGGAATCCCTCTCTTAATAAGAGTGAAACAAGATAAAAGAATAATTACAATTATAAATGATGAATGTTATGGGGGGGTGGTCTTCATTATTCATTCTTTCTTCTTTCATTTCTTCATTTGATTTGCTTCATTTCTTTCTTTCTTTTGTCTTGATTTGGATGTGCTTGCTCCAAAGGCATCACATGGTATATAATACTTGGTCTTATAACCAATGCCCATCCTAATTCCCCATAACATTTATCCTAATCCTAATGCAAAATTATATTAAAAGAAGAAAAGTAAATCTAGCTACACCTGCAAAATAAATGTTAGCTAAACACCCCATACAAGCAGTATGAATAATTTGGACTTAGCACCCACATGGGTAACCAAGTCTATCCCCTAACTTGGGCTATGCTTAGGGTATAAGCAAGCAAGAAAATATTTATATTTTTATTACAAGATTATGATTGCTATTTCTTTTAACCCTAATATCTAGAATAATATTATTAAACCATACTAACATAAAGCTAGAAGTTGTGACTTAGCCTAAAGTGTGTGCATCAAGGCTTATACGGTATATCTTAACTAGGCTTTAGAGTTATAATTTTTCTAAGTGTGAAGGATTTAATTTATAAAGGGTTGATTTCTCTTTAAGTGATTTAATTGATTTGAAGATTTTACTTAATATTTTCTTTTGTTTCATTTGACCAACACAAAATAACTTGTTATAAAGAGAAGAAATGGAGGAGACCCCTCTTTCATCCCTACCTTAAGTCATTTCTAAAGCATGTTGATCAATTCTCTTTAGTGAATGGCTTATTATATATTTTGATTAAACCTAAGTTTAGGTTCACCCTAAATGACCTTATTCAATAAGAATGACATCTTAAGATTAATTAGAATGAATTACTATCATATAACACATATTCAATTATTTCTTTCCATCATGTACATCATGCATATGATTAAATCCTAAGCATACCTATCCATATAATGTATGTTTTAGCCCACTTAAATGATGAATGCAAAGAAATGTGTTTGGAATTTAAATATTTCATTTGATTAAATTATGAATGCATGTCTTTTTAATAGGAAAGAGAGATTTTTCATCCATTAGCTAAGTACACATTCACATGTATAAAAGTTTTAAGTGAGTACGACGTCATTGTTCTACACCAGGGGTGTAAGGTACAAGACCTACTTAAGGCTACTTAAAGTCTCGCATCCCTGGGATGTTCAAACTAATATACCACTTTTCTTAGATACATGTAGATGTATAAGCAACTATAAGGATAAGAAAATCCATGCAAAAGTTATATTTGATTTACTTGATTCATGTTTCTTATTCATTGGTTATATCACACAATCATATGTATAAGAGCTTTAAGTGAGTACGGCACCATTGTTCTACACCAGGGGCGTAAGGTACAAGACTTACTTAGGGATACTTAAAGTCTGCACCGGTCAGTAATATACCACTTTTTTTATATACATGTGAATGTAAAAAAAGAACCACAAGAATGAGAAGCCATGCAAGAGGTCACATTTGATTTGATTACATGATTCACATATGTGATGTGAAATTCTTCCTAAGTTATAACATGGGGATACATAGGAATAGATCTAGACAAATGTTGTGTTCTTTTCAAATGAACTATACATTTGTAAATCCCATGTAAACCTATGTAAGGTAAGGAAAGAGAACTTCATATTACATACCTTATATTATCAACACATGCAAACTCATAGATATTTGTAATTAACATCACTTCATATATTATAATTGATTTATGGGCTTTTAAAAATAGCTTTTGATTTAATAGTAATAATAGCCACACCTATTTTTAATTTAAGTCAACATATGCAATTTGACATAGAAGAAACCATTTCATTTAATTAGTTTTAAAAGAAATGAATGCATGATTTCACATGGAAAGCAATATTTAGCATGATTGGAAAGAAATAAAGAAATATATGCACATGATCTCATTCATCCCAATTAATTCCTAAGGTCAATCACATTAAATAAGGCTATTTAAAATAAACCAAAATTCTTTAAAGATATTTTTAACTTTGAGTTTGGTTTAGAAAATATGAAAGAGGCTTGTTAATCCAAATCTAATTCCCCATGTGTGAATTAATTTGATTTAATGAAGAATATTTAGATTGATTTTATGTTTTAATTAAGATAAGGTATTAATTAAGTGAATTAATTAACCCTTACTTATATCATTTAAATTAATTAACTAATTAATAATAAGCCAATATGATATGCAACCACATGAAAAGTAAATTTGCAATGCTCCTAAGAAATGAAAGGGGCCTAATGCAATTGGCTTATGATTAATAGTTAATTAGGCTTAATGGATCTCACTTAACTACTTTTATGGTTTTCTCACATATGTGAGCTAACCATATTTTCATTATCTCTCACCTTAGGTTATTGAACACCCAAGGAGCTACCCAAGATCAATTAAAGGTTGCTTAGGTGTGAAGTAGATTTTAGATTGAGTTAAATCATGCTTATTAATTAGTTGATTGAATTCTTTGATTATATTTTGATTAGGATGATAAAATTAATTTAGGGAGAGAGGGATCAAGGATAAGGCCTCAATCCTTAATCCCTAAGTCATTTCAAACATTCAATTAGGCTCTAATTTTTATCTTGGAAATTAATTAATTACCTCATTAATTTTAAATTAAGTTAATTCCAAAAAGTGAAGAAAATTTAGGAAATAAATTAGAAAAAATATTCTAGTAACACTCCCTAGTTTTCTTACTATTCCACAAAGGTAAACAGGCTTAAATAATTAATTAGACCACTATTCATTCATTATTATTAATTAAATTAAGAGAGTGATTAAGGAGTGATCAATTTATTTTTGTAATTGAACAACCAATTAAATCCCAAAAAAATAGGAGAGATAGAGGTCATCTCACTATACATCCACAAAAAATTTGAGATTAATTGGATGTTTAATTAAGGGGTAATTAAGCTAATTAGACTTCTGATTAAACATGAATTAAGCCAAAATCACTATTCAAAATCAATTAATAATGCTTTTCCTATATTCTACTCTGAAATACCTTTAAAATGAGTGAAAATTTGCATTTTTTTATTTTTCTATAATTATGAATTTAGGACGTTTCAGTTTTAAAAATTAATTAAAATAGCCTAATTCCCGTCGGGGCACATGGCAGCTGACACGGCATGCTTTCCACATGGCGCAATGGGATTGGCTATTTAAGTTATCACATCCGCGTGCTGACCCAGCCGATGGCGAATACGCTATCCCGTGGACCGTCTGATCTAAGATCAAACGGAAACGATTCGATCCGTTAGTTAAGGGAGAAAATAGCGGGGATCTACCATGATCTAACCACAGCTATCCATTCCAATCACGTGGAATGGATGGCATATGATCTTCCTCCTTTGCGAGCGATGAAAGACGAGCACTGTCCATCTTTTCCCATTCGATCCGAGCTCACCTGAGCTTGGATTGGGATCAAACCGATCCCACACCTTTGGAAGAAGGGGGATGCACATCCAATGGTCAAATTCCCATGGGATTAAAATTCACTTTGAAAAATACTAAGCACGATTTCCCTATAACTATAGTTTTGAGGAATTACCTCGCCGGAGTTAAGACCGACGGTCAGGATCAACAGAGGTAGCTTAGTTAAGGCGAGGCCCTCTTGAAGAAATTATGGATTGATTTAGTGTGGAATGCTCGATCGACCACCTTACGCACGTAGGAGCCTCAGCTTCAATCAAAGTTGCACCTCTGGTCACTTGGGAGCTCGAGAAATGACTCATTTGGCTTCAACGAAGTGTGGTGAGAGTGTGGGTAAGAGGAATTTGAGTTCAATTGCGAAACGAGGGAGTATTGATCAAAGTGGTGATGTCCTATTTTATCTTTGCTTAGGAATGGGCATACCGATCTAGGAGGGCTTGAGGATGCTTGGGATTGCTCAATGCAATTACTATATGCTCAAATTGAGGTGGTATACCCCTCAATTGCTTATGATGGATGGATAGTAGCGTGTGCACGATCTGAGCTAGCTGGCCACCGTTCAATCGCCGAACTTGTCTCCATCAAGTTCAGGTGGTACGCCAGGAATGGGAGAAGTGATGGGAGGCTGCCATGGATTCATTGTGCAAAGGTTATAAGGCTTGGATCCATTGGGTGCTCAGTTTGGGTTAGAGGTGAGTCAACTAACCTCCCAAAGGTCCATGGATGACCTAGAGTGGGTCAGGTGGGTTAGGTGGGTCAGGAGAAGGTTCTATTGAGTGTTAAGGGGCTGCCATGGGGATGGGAGAGTTGATTTGGCTTAGATCCAATGGATTTGAAGCTTAAATCCCATGGTTCGATGGCTAATCCCCTTAGGTGGGGCACACTTGGGTTTTGGGGGGGTCTTGGGCTGACCTAGGGTGAGTTTAAGTTGAGTTAGATCAACCCACAAGGTTCCATAAATTAGATTTGAGTGGTTTGGCTTAGATTGGCCAAATGGGTTCAATTTGGGCTATGTTTGGTTGGGTTGACCAATTGGTCAATTGGGTCAAACCAAAGCTTGGGTTAGGTTCATATGATGATTTGAGATGTTTTGGTTCAATTGGTTTGGATTGGTTTGGCTTAGGTTCGGATTTGACACATTTGGATTCAAAAGGGTCAAATTGTCAAGTTGGCCAATTTGACCAATTTGACCAAACTGGGTTGGGTTAAGGGTTGAGTCAAGTTCAATTGGTCAATTAAAAATAGTTGTAGGTTTTGGTTTGGTTTAATTTAGATTTAATTTGAATTTTGGCCAATTTGACCTTTTAGGTCAATTTAGGCTAGGTTGGGTTAAGTTGACTAATTAGTCAACTTGGGCTCAATTATAGCTTTGGTCAAGTTTAATAACTGATTTGAAATGAACTTGAGTCATTGGTTGCAATCTATCTGGATCAAATCATGATTTGATCTATTTTAGCCTTTTAGGCTAATTTGGGTCAACATGGGTCAAATGGCTAATTAGGCTTGGTTTGGCTCAATTGATGGTTTGGTCATGTTCAATCATTGATTATGAATGGGTTTGAGTCATGGTTTTAATCAATTTGGCATGTGGTGGATTTTGGCTAGTTTGGGTTTCATTTGGGGTTAAATGTTGACTTGGTCAAAGGCTAGATTTGACTTGGTTTGACCCAATTCAATGCAATTTATCACCCTAGGGTGGTTGTTGGTTATGTTGTGAGATTTAGATGGGCTTAGTTCAATCCAATTTTGGTTGGATTATAACTTGGCTCAAAAAGATTCTTTAGGTCCCTTTGGGTCAAGTGAGCCTAAATTGGTCAATTGGCTTGATCAAGGATTGATTCAAGTTTAGTTGAACTCACACATGAGCCTAGGATTGAAATATCAATCCAATTGCAATTGGTTTGGAGAAAAATGGGTTTTGATTCATATAACAATTTCAAGTCAAATGGGTTAACTTGGATTTGATTTGGGTTAGCTTGGATTTGGTTTGATAATGGTAGTTTATGTTTATATTTGGGTCAATGATTGTAGGAATGATTGAATCATGAAGAAATCCATGAGTTTTGAGTTGATTTGGGTATCATTTAGCCAACTTCAAGAATTTGGCTAAAAGGGCTAAAAATGGGAATTTGATTTGATTTGGATTTGGTTTGGACCATTTGAATTTATTTTTCATTTATATTTGTGAATAAAAATGAAGATATAAATGGGTTATGAGAAAATCACTTGAGTTTGGAGTGATTTGGAAGCAAATTTGTCCAAATTAAGGGATGTAGGTCAAAAAGGGCTTAAGTAGAGACTTGGTTTGATTTGATTTGAATGATTTGAATTCAGATTTCATTTATATTTATGAATATAAATGAATGAATGAATGATTCATAAAGAAATCAACCAAGTTTGAGTTAGTTTGAAGGAATTTTGACTAAGCATATGAAGGTGGTTCATATGGCTTATGAAGAGATTTTGAAATTTAGACTTAATCATGGGTTTCAATCATTTGGAGTTTGGAATTAATTTACGATTGAAATTTGATTTGAGATTGAATTTTATAATTGAGAAAATCAATTGGATTGGGGTTGATTTGAATTTGGTTAAGGCTAAGTCCATAAGATAAAATCAAAGGGCTTAGGAAGGGATTTGAAATTTGAATTTAATCATAGGTTTCAATCATTTAATAGTTGGATTTGATTTTAGAATTTGGATTTGAAGAAGGAAGCAAGGATTGGGTTTAGGCTATAGGGTAGGCAAGTCCTTCTAAATCCCTAAGGCACAAGCTATTCCTATGGCTAACTCTTCTAAGTCTCTAGGGTGAGGTTAAGTGTTCACCTAATCACTATAAGTGTCTTAAGACTAAGGAACTCATAGTGCCTATAAGAGTCATAGATCTATGATGAGAAAGTTGAGATATCACTCCAAAATTAAGGTCAACAAATGCTTAGGGGCATAAGCAACATGCAAGAAAGAGCATTTATATTTATTTTAGTGGCCCCATTAGCATAATCCCCTGCATAAAACAACATTAGGCTAATAACGGCCTAACATCCAGTTTACGAGCAACAATCCTAGCATCCAGCCTAAAACATTATAGAACTAAATAAAACACAACATCATAACATACACCGACCCTAACCTAAAGCTTGAAGTGGTGACTTAGTATTCTAATGTGTGTGCTTAGGCTTAATGTGTTATGTCTTAGCTAGGTTTTAGAATTTCAATTGGCTAAGATTTGGAACTATTTAAGTTAAACATGAGGCTGGTTTCATTTCAAGTTACTTAGAGAATTGGTGGATTTTAATTTATATTTTCTTTTATTTGATTTGGTATTTACTTAGCATCTAAGTATTGTAAAGAGAAGAAAAGATACTCAATCGTCTTCATCCCTATCCTAAATCATTCTTTAAAGCATGTTATTATAAATTAGTTTCTTTTAGTGAATGATTTATTAAGTATTTTATTAATCCTAAGTTCAGCTTAATCTTAAAGAATCTTATCCAATATGAAAGGCATCTTAAGACTAATAAGATTGAATTTCCATCACAAAGCTAATGTTGCATCATTCCCTTTCATCACCAATAGCATGCATATGATTTTAAACTTAGAATACCTATACATACAATGTATTTTGGCACACTTGGATGATTATGAATGCATATATTTTGGTGGAAAAGAGGACTTTCATTCCTTAGCTAAATGCACATACATATGTATTAAAGTTTCAAGCAAGTACGTGTCATTGTTTATACTAGGGAAGTGAGATAATCTAAGACCTTTTTAGGGCTACTTAAAGCCTTGTATTCATGGGATGTCCAGATTATATACTTGTTATCTTAAATACATATCAATGTACATAATTATGAAAATGAAAATCATGCAAAAGATTATATTTTTAGTGAATTATTTATACATGTAAAATAAAGTTCTATCCAAATTCTAGTATAAGTACACATAAGAATGAATTAAATAAGAGTGTGCCTTTGTTAACCAGGAAAGTGGTGTAATCTAAGACCTCCGTGGGGCTACATAAAGCCTCGTATTCTCGAGATGTCTAGGCTATATACTTATTATCATTCAAACATATGTAAACCAATACATGAATCATAAACATAAAATAATATTTTAACATGTTTAAGCTATAAACACATGAAAAACATATAGAATATTCATAGCTAATGTTAATTTAACTTTCCATTTATAATTTTAAAAATAGCATTCAAATTTATTAGTGATAATAGACGCACGTATAATAGGATTAATTTAGTATATGCAATTTTACATAAGTATATTCATTTGCTTATTTGATTTAAAAGACATGAATACATGGAATCAAATGGCATACAAAATTAGCAATTATTGAAAAGGAATAATTAAACATTTTCACAAAATTCATTCAACTACGTTAATTCTAAGGACAATCACATTAAATAAAATTATTTAAGGAAAACCAAAGCTTCTTATAAAATTTGATTTTGGATTTGAATTGTTAAATTCAAAGAGGATGAGATTTATTTGTTGTTTTTACCTCATCCCAAGTTGGTGATTTAATATGTTTAAGGAGAAATATTTAAGTGACTTTTATGGATTAATTAAGTTTGGATCATTACGCAATTCATTTAATTACCATTTCTATGCTTCTTTAATTTAATTAATCATTTATTTGTGTGCTTCCAATGATATGCAAATGAGACACTAAAATTGCAATGCACTTAGAGATCTAATGAAATGAAACTCATAATTAACTATTAATTAAATTAAAGAATTTAATTATGTACTTATATGATTCTCCAACACCCATGAGTTAATCATAATTTCCATAAGGGTCTTTATATTATTAAACACATAAATAGGAACTCACATATTCAAATTAAATTATCTGAAGTAATTATCATTTTAATTTGATTCAATTTAATCATTAATTACTTAATTAATTTCTTAATTAAATTATGGATTAGCTACCCTCCTTAATGAAATGAATTTGGGAAAGTAATTAGGAAAGAGGTCTTAATCCCTCACCTTCATCATCTCATTGTTAATCAATGGTTAATAAAGTTTAATTAATTAATTTTTATAATTTAGAATTTTAAATAATTATTAAATCACTTAATGAGAGTGATTAGAGTTTGGATTTCAAATTATCCTAATCACCTAACCAATAAATCCCAAAAAAATTATGGGAGGTAGAGGACATCCCATTAGATCAATATTTCAAATTTGAGATCAATTGGCCAAGTAATTAGGGATTAATTAAGCTAATTAAGAAAATGTAAACCCTAATTAAGCTCTATTCACTAATTAAATTATAAAAAATTTATTTTTATTAAATTCTCCTCTATTTACCCTTTCCAAAATAGGTTTACTCATATTTTTCAGATTTTTCTACAATTACTTATAATTTTTTAAAGTTTTGGCTAATTTAAACACATTTTAATTACTAATTAATCCATAATCTCATCGGCGCCATGCAGGAGCTGATGTGGCTGTGCTTTTCACGTGGTGTAATGGAATTGGCCACTGAAATCGTCAAACGCAGCATGCTGAGTTAGCGGTGGCAAACACACGTTCATCTCCGCCGTCTGATCTCGGATCAAACGGTGGGGATTAATCTCACTATTCTTAATGGATTAAATCAGATAAAATGAGTAGATTAATCACGACCATCCATTCTAATCATGCAAAATGGACAGCGTATGATCCTTCGTCCCCCGAGTGATAGAAGACTGACACTGTCCACCCTCCTCCGCTCAATCCGAGCTCATCGGAGCTCATGAGGTATCGGGATTGACTCCAAAATATTCAGGGAAGAGATCTAAGGAGATCCTACAGTGAAAATTGCATGAAAATGCAAAACGCTTCATAAAGACCAACTCCTATTGGATTTTTTATGGTTTATCACATTTTACTTTGACAGAGCTCAAGACTGGTGGTCCAATGACTAAGGTAGTTTCATCTTGAAGAGATGAAGCCCTGTTGAGAAGCTTACGAGTTGCCTCCCTACCAATGGCTAAGTAGGTTTGATTTGATTTGAAGTAGATTTGATTTTGGCTCATATGGGTCCATATGGGTCAAATGGTTGGTCAAATTGGTCAAATTTACTTAAGTTAAGGATTGGCTTAGGTTCAATTGATGATTTAAAGATGATTGTAGGTGTTGATTTTAATTAATTTGGATTTGGGAATGATTTAGCTCAATTTGACCCTTTAGGTCAATTTGGGCTAAATGGGTCAATTGGGTTGGTTTGATCAAATTGAATTCAATTAAAGGTTTGATCATGTTCAACAATCAATTTGTGAAGAATTTGAGTCGTTAGTTTCAATCAATTTAATTTAGGATTTGATTTGACCCAATTTGCCCCTTTGGTTTGGCTTGATTGATGGTTAAGTCATGTTCAAGGATCAATCTATGATTGATTGATGTCATTATCTTCAATTAATTGATTTTAGAATGAAGTTTAGTTCAATTTGGTTCATATAGGCTAAAAATGGTCACAACTTAGGTCAAGTGATCAAATTAGCTTAGATTGACCCAATTGATTACAATTGGATAATCAAGGATGATCAACAATCATTGTAGAAGGTATTAGCTAGGTTGGTTCAATCCAATGGAATGAAGTTTGGATCAAATGGGTCCTTTAGGTCACTTTGGGTCAAGTGAACCAAATGGGTCAATTTGAGTTGGATTAGGCTGAATTGGGTTGAGTTGAGTTTGATAATTGATTTAGCATTAACTGATGGCTTTGATTGCAATTAATTTAGATTTAATTGGACTTTGGCTCATTTGGACCCTTTAGGTTAAATGGGTTAACTTAGGTTGATTTAATTGATTTGGTTGGTTTGATTTGATTGTAGGTCTTGAAAGGGTTTAAAATAGAGATTTGAATAGTTGAAGTACTTTTGTGAAGTTTAATTAGATTTTATTTAATGGAATGAGCTTAGGGTTGAGTCCATAGGATTAGATTATGGGATTAAGATGGGTTTGAGTCCAAATCATTTTAGCTTGGAGCTTGGTTGTGAAATGGGATTCAATTGGGTTTGAATTGATTAATTAGAGGTTGGATTTGTATGAGTGGATAGGCATAGGTCATGGGTTAGGCCTTAGGATAGGTAGGTTCCCTTGGTACAAAGGTATATCATAAACTTATGGTACACTTTCCTAAGTCTCTATGCTTGGATTTAGTGTTCACCTAATCACTAGAAGTGTCATATGAATAAGGAGATTCTAGTGTCTAGAAGATCCCTAAATCTAGGATAGGAATGATGAATCCTCACTCCAAATGTGAGATCAGCAGTCCACCATGTAGACAAACCTAATTTTGGCATTCCAAAGGGATGTAAGGCCAACCTCCTATTCGATCATCATGTGAACATTTGCCCATTCTACATGCAAATACCTTATAATCTATTCACCATGTGAACACTCTTACACCACTTACACTAAAATTCTAAGTCTACTCGGGATACCTGAAACGAGGCAATCTAGAGCTGCTAATCAGATTCTCTAGACATTATAACTATGTCCCTCTAATGTTGGTAGGCTAGAATAACGTAATCCCCGGATGACAAAACCATGGGATCTTGATTAGGATTATACAACTATTTTCTTTTAGACAGTCATCTAACCACATTATACCTCTAAGACACCAATGCATATCAGATAAATATGTATGTTTTCAACTTTAATCGAGAGTGCTCTCTTACTGCTGTAAGAGGGGAACTTGAGTCCATAAGAAGTAGAACCCAGATCTAAATAAACCTGAACGTGGTATAACATGGTAATCTAGTTGAATATATATCAATCTGACCATGAAAAAATATACTCGTACACATCTCATCCAAAGATGATAGAGTATATCCTCGAATGTAGTTTTTTCTAAGCAATTAGAGGCTAATAGATTTGATATATTAACCTACATCAAGGAGGTTTTTAGAGAGATCCCAAGTAGAGACTAAAGAATTTTATATGAAGTATATGATAGTAAAATTTTATGTTATAAGCATTGAATTAATGGTGAAAACTCTAATCATCTCTCCTAAGGTTTTCTGTTTCTGTTGATACTTCCTCCTTCAACAATCTCCCTCGATCCCAGCCACAGGCCCTCTCTTCCTTTAGCATGAAGTCACATCTTGCTTCAACACCCTAGAGATCCCTTCAATCATTTCTAAGGTTTCACTCTCCATAAGATGCTTCTTAGCTATCTTCATTCTTCTTCTTTCTTGTCTTCTCCTCCTCCCTCCTCTTTCTCTGACCCTATGGCTTTTTCTTAAGCCTTTCACCCACTCTTCCTCTATTGCCTTTTTTCTACTATAATTTGGTGTAACTTCCTTGGTTTCACTCATGTCTCCTTCCCTGCACTAGAGTGGTCTCTTTTTCAAGTACATCCCTGCTTACAACTCCTTTAAATTTAGCTTCATCTAGCAGAAAAGTAAAATCTTTACATTTTCACAAGATAAATATTTTTGAAGAATCTCAAGAGTGGAACCTCTCTTTTATGAGCTATTTCCATAGCAAGTTATAAAGAAAGATTGGAACCTTAAAGTTAATTTTCAAGTCTTATCCATGAATGAAAGATATTTTTTCTTCTAAAGTTCTCAAATCGAAAGACCTTGATAAAGTTTGGACTAGTGATCCTTAGTTTTTTTGTGGCAAACTTTTCATCCATAAGAAATAAATGTCAAACATAAAGCTAGTCAAAGATGAGTTTTCATCTATACCTATATTGGTAAAAAATTTTAATTTATCATTTTGTTGTTGGAATCTAAGTGTTATCTCTAAAATTTAAAATAATTCTTACTGCTAACAAAGCAACTCTTACCTTCACCTGTGCATTCAAGTTCATAACAGCACCTAGAAGACCCCAAGAGTATAACCACCCTTTCTAATAAACCCTCTTTCACCAGGTTTGTTGTGGATCCCAACATCTCCAAACCAAGAAACCCTCAAAGTCATTAGTCCAACTTAAAAATGCTACTAAAAAGTCTAAAGCCTCCCTCCACTCAAAACCCAACATAACTCAATGATCCATCCTTCTATTACAGCTTGGAGTGTTGGTGGATTCCATAATAATTTATTGTAAAATTTTATTTCTTCTTTCAGTTTGGATAACTTTTTTCTATTTGATCCTATAATTAACCTAAGTGAACTTAACAACCTTTTTCTTTTTTATTATCTCATAAGCCTTTTTCTTAATGAAGAAGATTTTAGTTATTTCCACATTTTAAATTGGGAGATTTTGGATTAAGTGGGACAAAGCTAAAGTTAATTTTTAACCTTTGGCTATTAAAAAGCAAGTCATTCATGGAATTGTATCTTACAATTCTACTTTTACTTTCTATCTATCAGTTGTTTATGTAGCTAATTCCCATATTGATAGGGAAGAACTATGGTTTTTTATATATCTAATTTTTCTTCTTTGTAATTGATCAATGACTTATTTTTAAAGATTTCAAATATTATTATTTTCAAGATGAAAAGACTTGAGGTCTAACAAATTAATTAGCTATAATGATTGTATTCTTAAGGCTCACCTTTTTGATCGTGCATCTAAAGCTCTATTCTATACTTGGAATAACATGATCAAATAATCCTATTAGCTGTCGATTAGATTGGGCATCGGTCAATCATTTTTAGATAGATAAGTTAACCCTAGTGGCAATGCTCTCTTCTATGAACTTAAGTGCATTAATAGTCAACTTGTTGAGCTTTGTCACTATCAAGCATCTTAACATATTCAAAGAGCCAGAGTGAATTGACTTATTGAAGGTGAAGACAATCTCAAATTTCTCTTCTCCAAAATTAAAAGGAAAAAAAAATAAAAACTCTATTAATTATCTTAACACTCAAGAAGGGCTCTTATCTTTCCCAAAAGATATTGATATGATGGCTATCAATCACTTAAATAGTTATTTGATCTTTGCATTGATCCAAGAAATACTTGGGAGTCTTTCCTTATTGGCGACAAGGTTCCCCTCATCTTTACCCATCATTTATTACATCAATCAATGTTGATGAAATTAAACATATCATTTTTTGACTCTCCTAAACATTCCACCTAAGGTTTTTGATTTTGAAAATAGCAGACGAAACTTTGAGGGTACGATCAATACCACTAGAGGTGGTTAGTTTCATGAATGAATTCTTCTCTTTATACTGGATTTTATTGGAAAGGATACTTATTAAGCCATCAAGCACTTCTTCTCTACTAAAAAGCTTCCATCTCATGTTAACTCCATCATTGATTACAAGTTAAAGCACTCTACAAGGTTATAATTAATATTCTTGCAAATAGAATCAAACCCATTTTTTTCGCCATCATTCGTAATGCCCAATCTAGTTTTGTGGCTAATTGCAATGCTTCCAATAACACCATATTAGTTAATGAAATCCTTAACACTTTCAGCTCATCATTCTAGATTTTATATAAATTTGTATATCAAGAAGGCTTTTGATATGATTAACCCGGAATTCATTCTTGATAGACTTTCAAAGAAAGGTTTTCCCATTTATTTATATCCTAGATTAAGGAATGCATCACTTACATCAAGTTTTATATTTACATTAATGGTGCTTTAGAAGATTTCTTTCCATATACCAGTGCTCAGATAGGATGCCCTCTCTCTATCTCTTTTTCATTGTCATGAATGTGTTATCTAACCTCATGGAGCACTTCATTCCTACTAAAGAATTTACCCATATTTTTTCAAGTGGCATTCATTTATCTCACTTACTCTATGTGGATGATGTTTTTGTATTTGGTGATGCTTTTTCATCAAATATGATATGTTTATATGACATGACACTTTTCACAAAGCTTTTAATTTCTCGGTTAATTCTATTAAATACATTATTTGCTTTCCAAAAAAAAATTATTAACTTTGATGCTTTTGGCATAATCTTGGGATTAAACCTATCTCAATCCTACTTTACCTATTTAGGGTGCGAGTCTCCTTTTGTAGAAGGAAGTTAGCTCTCATTTTGTGTTTATGATGGTTGGAAGGCTAAAACTTTGTCTTTACCTGGGAGATTCCAATTACTTAAATTCACCATTAGGAGTATTCCCATGTATTGGATGAGAACCTTGTTTCACCCTAAAGTTTATATCAAAATAAAACACAGTTGATGAATGAAATCCTTTTTTCAAGGGAATATTACTAACAAGAAACTAGACTTAGTCTCTTGGGTTGTCATCACTTGTCCCAAAGTTTTGAGAGGTCATCTTTGCTCCATACACTATCTCCCTTTTGCATTCATGGCCAAGCTTATTCTTAAAATTTATAATGGAGATGATTTGCTTGCTTGCTGAATTTGTAATCACTACTTCTCTTATTGGAACTTTAAATGCAAGTATCCCTATTATTTTTGAAATATCTTAGGATTGTAGCTGACTCTATGAAGAATGAAATTTTGTTTACTATTGAAGGGGTGATAGAATTAATCTAATATGGTATCCTTGGCATGGTAGAAATGTTTGGGAATTTTGTAAAGCTTCCTTTGCTCCCTCCCTACCACTTTAGTCTAACTTCGTCCTCTCTTTGACTATTAATAGAGAAGGCTAGGATCTTTATTTTACTGGCTCTTATCTCCCATTCATTTAGAATATTTAGGATATTTGGGTCAATCAAGAAGCATTGTAAGCTGGTATAAAAACGTCTGGCGTAAGCATTACGCTAAGGTGTTCCATATTTGTGTGGCTTGCTTTCTTGGATGCTCACAAAGCTGTCAATTCTCTTATTAGTAGAAATACTCCCAACAACCTCGAAATGCACTTTATGCTATCACGAAAAAGAAGCTATGAACCATCTATTATTTGAATGCTCTTTCTCGAGCAAAATTTTTAAAAGACTGCTCCCTTAACATTTCTACTTTTACCCTTTTTGTTGTAGTTTATGGATTATATTTCAAGTATTGAAAGCATTTCTATATAGCTTAGGTGTTTTTTTATTAGCCATCCATCCATTGAATGATTTATTTTCTCTAGAGAGAGAGAGAGAGAGAGAGAGTAGAAAAATTCAATCATGATATTAACAGTCTCTCCACTGTGTTTTGCAAAATTAGAAGTGCTTTATGGGTCAAATTCAAAAAAAAAAAAATCTCAATCTTGGTTCAGCATCAAAGTGGATTACCTAATGGTTGTGCCCATTTCTCATCATCATTTTCTTGAGTTTGCACTAGACGATAAAATTTTTCAACCTGCAAAATGATTTTGATCCTGCGGGCACTCCTTTTCTTCCATTTGCCCTGAATTGGCGGGTTTTCTTACTAATCCTCATCTCATGGCCTTATTAAACTGTTGGCGATTCCATTATTTTGCATCTGATGGTAGTGCTCCTTCAGCAGCCTGCATATCGTGACTTATTTTCCTACTTAAAGCTCTATAAAGATATGTTTTTTGGGGCGATGATGATTTATTTAGTACGGTGCAACATAGCAGAGTTCAGCTACTCGGTTTTTATCGATGGATGGTCTTTCTAATCTTTAAGATTGTTGAGGCTCACTGAAATTTTCTTTCAGCCATTGGTTATAGATTGTCAAAAGTGAAGGCTATTTTATTTTCCTGTCTGCTTCTGAACCCAGTTTGCTGTCTTTCTGCTCTAAGTTTATTTTCTCCTGCCTTTCTGTATCTTCTATGCATGATTTCAGCTTACATTTTGCATTTCAAAATTGTACTTTATTTTATTTCAATGAAAAGTTTAGGCTAAGCCTTCAATTTTTCTGAAAAAAAAATATTTATGTTATAAGAAATTGGCTAACAAACATATAACACAGTGCATAATTATCACTTAAAATTATCAAGAATACATTTAAATATTTGAATTTTCCATTGAATCTTATAAAAAAAACAAATTTCATAAGCTTGGGATTTCATCCTAGTTAATATTTTAGGAATTATAGTCAAACTACGACAAAGAAAAAATGATGTAAAATTACTTGGTATTTAAAATTCTATTATTCTTGGCCTTATAATTGATATATAATGTCATTTCTTTTTATTTCTAGCATTGTATAGAATATCTTTTGTGAAAAATTTATAAAAACTATTTATTTATGTTTAGAGGATCTTTTAGGAGTAGTATAGATATTATGAATTCCAGCAAATAGTTGTATGTTTAAAAGTATACATTTTATTAAATTATTATAATTTTGATATAATTTTTAATAATTTTATCAAATAAGCTAAGATAACTCATAAGGTATTATGCTTAAAA
Source organism: Cymbidium sinense (assembly GCA_021442155.1). Lineage (NCBI taxonomy): Eukaryota > Viridiplantae > Streptophyta > Magnoliopsida > Asparagales > Orchidaceae > Cymbidium > Cymbidium sinense. The sequence continues at coordinate 47,497,641 of CM038223.1, forward strand.
ATTATTTTATATTTTAAGCCAATATATATGGGTTATGTATTTATTAAGTAGACTAAATTATTTTTGTTAAAATAATTAATTACAAATTTACACTTTCAATTATAGAGAAATAAAATTTCTATAATGTATGAGAAGATTAATTTTTCTATGCATAATATTAAAAAAAATGGCATCCATTCTATATATGATAGCAAAATACTAAATTAAAATTTTCTCATATGGCAGCCACATCTAAAATTATCAAAAATAAGTCTCTACTAATTAAGTTCAAAATGAGTTTCGGCTAGTATTTAAAAGTAAATATTAAATTTATGTGTATACATATTTATGCATATCATCATACTATGAAAAGTTATATATATATTAGTTCTTAGCTCAATAGTAAAAAAATATTAGATCTTAGCTCACATAAATGTCCAATACACACACACACATACATACATACATGCATAATTAAGGGTGTCAATTAGTGCGGGTTGGGTTCCGGACCTGACCAGAATTTGACCCGACCTACCAGGTTTATTAAGCGTCAAAAATCTCACCCGACTTGACGATTGACGACCCAGAATGATATATATATATACTTTTAAGTCAAAATTGATTCAAATTCAAGTTCATGAGTAAAAATTGAGCCAATTTCGGATTCGTGAGTCAATTTTGAGTTAAATTCGAGTTGGCGGGTCAAAATCGGGTCAATTTTGAGTTGGTGGGTCAACTCGAACCCAACCCGAAATATTATATGGGTTAATTTCTTCAACCTGAACCCGACTCAAAAATTATTCGGGTGAACCTGAACCTGAATTTTTTGAATCGGGTTAATGTCGAGTTATCATGTCAGATCAATTTTTGATACTCCTATGCATAATCATATCATTTTTAACCTAGATTTAAGATAAGATTCCACCTTCAGACAAACAGAAGGTTACAATTTACTTAATATATATCAAGAACATCAAGTTTAGAACTCAATCATTCAATTTTAATAATTTACAATTTAGTTTTAGCAAAAATAAATTAATTAACAATTCAATTGAATAAATCAATTACTAATTAAGCTTACTATTAACTTATTTCTTTTGTATAGATTAAATACAATTATATGTATTACATAAAATAAAAAATATCACAAATAGGTAATTACTTTACAAAGTCTATTATCTTTTAATTATTGAATGCAAGAATCATTATTGAAATATGTTATAATTAGTAAAATGTAAATGTAGTTAATCATTAGTGAACTATGTGATATAAATCACAAAATAGATGCAATCAATTGTTGATGAACATATTAAAAAATAAATGTCAATCATTGCTGAAAACATTAGTAAAAAATTTATAAAAAATTAAAGTGAAAACTCCCTATAAGAGGGCGTTTTAGCCTTAATGCCACCTTAGCATCGAGTCAGCATGAAAAACGCCTTTCTTAAAGACGTTTTGACTCCTTTTCAAATTAAATTTGTTTAAGGCTCCTTTCCCTAACTTAACTAAGTTAAAGGATTCTTTTTAAAATTTGCCCCAGGTTGTTAACAGAGAGCAAGTAATCATAATAAGAAATGATTTTATATAAGGAATTAATATTTAGTACGAGCTAGCTTAAAAAATAAAAATTTATCTATAATAGATCAACTTTTCGGACGTTTGAACCCATAATAACGTACTGGTTGAAAATAATGTATAAAAGCTCAAGATGATGGATTTAAGGGCTCACCAAAAAAAAAAAAAAAAAGATCATCTTTTCAGTACAAATAACAGGGAGTTTATGAAGCGCAGAATGCAAGCAAAGGAAAAATCTTGTGGGACTTCATCGTTTTAGTCCTAGGAACAGAAGCAGCAACCCAACATAATTAAAACTGTAAACACATCTGATGAACTGGAGCTTCCTCTCATTCCAAGGCGGGTATCTGAATGAAAATTCCAAAAAAAAGCTTCTTCTCAAAACGGCTTTTCTATGGCTGAACTGGTCGAAGGAGAACTTGCCATGGTACTTTCCGAAGCCGCTCTCACCAGTGCCTCCAAAAGGTAGCGTGTCCAGCGCAAACTGCAAAAAAGACAATGGAAAATGAATTGCTTTTAAATTGGTATATTATTTTTATTATTATTTTAAATGAATATAGGAACTTTTACGTCGACAAATTTTATAAAATAATAGGGGAAATAAGAATATATTTTGAGAAGATTTCAATCGTTAACATTGTCATTAAAAAGAACATTGCAATTCTGGCAGTTAGACATACATGACTATACGGATACAAACAGAAAAACACTTGGATAAAACTTTTTGTAGGAGAAAGCCATGTGAATTTGACTAAGTAATAGCGGTCGAAATTATTTGAACAGCATGATTATAGTAAAATCTATGAACCTATTTTGTTATCAACAGTAAAAAAAATTTCAACTATATTATACAGACTCAATATTCCAGGCAAAGTTGAATCTTTGGCTTTGTTTGGGGCAGTTGTGCAGCCAATGTTTTTGATAGCATGTTTTTTAAGCGAAGCGGTGTGAGGCACAAAGGCAGCAGATAACTACACGGTTGCATGGTGATTATACTCGAAGCATGATATCGCGCGCTGTCGTAGCACGAGGCGGAGCACGGGGGTGGGCTTTGTGAGTAGCTATGTCCTTCGTCTCGCCCATCTCTCACGCATGATTCTGAGCACGTGATGTCATGCTTGCAAGCCCCTCGTCTTGCCCATCTCTCGCACACGACTCAGAGCACATCGATGTGTCGGCTTGCAGGATTCCTTGTCTTGCGTGAATGACTCCAAGCACTCACACGACCCATCGTCTAGCCCGTTTCTCATGCAGTCTCTCATGCAGAACTCCATTTTGAAGTAATGCAGATTTTTTTTTTTAGTAAAGTTTGATATTTTGAAAGCTATTTCTTTTCCAAATTTTTGATATCTTTTCATGATTGAGAACTCTTTGTTTTTGACTGCATTTTTTGATGACTTATTTAGACTATGATTAGTTTTTATATCAGAAGAGCATCTTTTGTGCTGATTGTTGTTGTAGCAACATTTTTTTTCTCTCTCTCATTGGATGGACATGGGCAATTTTAGGGATTATTACTTAACCAATTGATCTTTGTTGTTCTGCCAGACTTCTACTTACTGTTTTGCTTGAACTTTTTCTCTCTTCAATTTGGCACTTTACATCCTCTAATTAGAAGGTCCTCAACAACCTGAGTGGAGGTTTCTAATGTTTGTGGTTTCTTTGCATTGCTCTTTTTTGCACCGAGTCCACTTTGTTTCATACATAACTAAATTTTTCTTTTTCTTTAATTGTCTGTAGGATTCATTCCATTTTTTGTATAATTGTTTTTCCATAGCATTAAGAATCATTTATATATTGTTATTTTAGGTATGGCTGAATCAAATAGAAAAAGAAAAAAATCTAACTCGGAATTATATAAAATTGAAATGTGGGACAAATACTCTTTGCCACATATGTATTTATTGTGATAAAGAGACAAATTAAGGGATATCTAGAGCGAAGGAGCATCTTATCAGTCCTTGAAATACTTCTAGAAGAAGCAATATTATCAAATATAAAAAAGTCGCTATAGATGTAAAGAAGAGTTGTTGGCTTATCAAGCAGTAAAGAAGCTAAAATAAATTTAATTATGGAACATTAGAAGAAAGTGGTTGACATTATTGAAGAATGATTAAATCAATCACCTAAAAATTATGGTAAGAGGTCATTTGAAATATGTTCTAGATAAAAAAAGTGTTAGCACTTATAAGCTAAAAGGTGCAAACGAATAATTCATATTTAAAGAACTAGAAAAAGAAGTGGCGAAAAAGAAACAAATAAGATAAAAATCAAATTAAATATAGATAAGAAAATTAGAGAAAGAACTATACAATATATTGTTAGGTAGTTCTATCAAGCATGTATATCTTTCAATGCAATTGAATTAGAAAACTTTGATAATACGATAGAGGCAATTGCACAGTATGAATCTAGTCTTCAACTATCATTGTATCACAAGTTGAAAGTTTCTTTATTTGAAAAGGAACTGTAGGAGACTATAAAAGATATGGAAGAATATCAAAACAGTTGAAATGAGAAGAGAAATAAATCAAAAGCGCTTACAAAAGATTCATTTAAGAGATGTTATTGATCTAAATAGATTGGATTCAATTGATGAAAGTTGTACGCGGTTGATTGAATAACTAAAAGATACTGGTGAGCAATAGTTTGAAGATGAAGATCTCACTTGGAGATAAATTGAAGAAAATTATTGGAGATATTGATTAAAAGTGATCAATAAAATTTAGCAGGCTAAAATAAAAATGGGTTTCATCAACTATAACATTTGCTTCATCACAACCTGAGCTCACTTCTTTTCTATAAGAAATAGAAGATAATACTAATTCACAAGAAAGGGTAGAAGAAAAAAAATTTGGAGATAAAAAAATTCCACCTGAAGGAAAAAAAAAATGTTAATGAAATAGAGGATGATAAGTGAATTTCTTTATTTTAATTTATAAAACTAGAATTTGTTACTTGGTTTTGCTTTAAAATTTATCTTTTATTATGAATTTGTTTATGAGGGCTAAGTTATGTTAATTTCTTTATGCTTTAAAGTTTATTTTAGGAATTTTTATAAATTTCAATCTATAGATTTACCCTCAATGTTTATCATCAAGTATGTACTTTACCTTTTTTTTATACTATATCAAGTTTTACAGAATGCCATAAGGCACGAGTTTTGTACTTTACCTTTTTTTTATACTATATCAAGTTTTACAGAATGCCATAAGGCACGAGTTTTGTACTCTACTAAGTTTTACAAACATTGAGGGAATTGTCATAAATTATTTTTTTATGTTTTAAAGTTTATCTTTTATTATGGATTTGTTTGTAGAGTGAATTATGTTAATTTGTTTATGCTTTAAAGTTTATTTTGAGAATTTTCATAAATTTCAATTTGTAGGTTTACCCATAATATTTATTTTTAAATTAGTTATATGATTTACTTTTTTATACTCTAGCAAATTTTACATGTCATAAAGCACAAGTTTTATACTCTACTGAGTTTATACTCATAATTTATTTATGTTTTACTTTTTTTTAAGACAATTAGGTGTGAGCTTTAATTTTTTAAATAAATTGGTACATATTTATGATTTTATACAAACAATGGATGTTTTGGTAACCACAGCGGCGCTTTGGTAACAAAAGTGTCGTTCTGTACTTTGAAGTAAAATTAGACCCTTACGCATCGCATTATGTTCTACATTTTGAAAATATTAGGTACACTGTGGTGCCAAAATGCACTGCAGTTTTCATTTAGATAACTACATTTTGGTAGTGCTTCGAAAAAATTATGGTGGGAAGTTGAGTGATGGCTATCAAAAAACTACAATCTGATTTTTCTATAAAAAAAAATATAATAAACACCACAGTTTAGACAGTAATATTTTCTACAATAACTTCACTATTGCATTTTAATATTACTGCAGCTTCATCTCTATAAAAACTTTTAAGATTCTAAAGAGATAAAAATTAAATCATTGCACTAGTCATCAAACACCTATTCAACAAGCTTGAATCAATGGACAAGGACCAACAACTAACATATAATTATTCCAACCTATATTTTAATTATTGAATTAAATTGTGTATAATCCTATGTTCCTTAACAAAACCTCGAGCAAGGGAGCTATTGAAAATTTAAATTAAAAAAAAAAAGGGCATACTTGTATGACTGCATCATTAAAGGTAACACTCCCAGATGATGTCTCTTCAACGATTCTTTTCTTCAGCTTCTCATCTTTAGTGAAGGCATAAATAACCAGAGGCTTTGGTCTAGCCTTCAGAAATTCGATGCTATCTTCGATCGTCTTTAACTGAAAAGAGATGATTGAGAACGTAACGTTCATACTCTGACCAATTCCACTGAAATGGTGCTAAAAACTTTGAATCTTACTGTAATTATTGGAAGCAGTGGGCCAAAAATTTCCTCCTTCATGACCTCAGAATCTAAAGGTGGATCCAACAAGATGGTTGGCTCAATATATCTGAAAAAATTGCAACAAAATGAGCTTAATTAATGAATGCATCAGTCTGTAAAAAAATATCTCGTAAAAACTACAGGGATTGGAATTTACAGGTTTTCTTGATCAAAAGAACCACCGTGAACTATAGTATCTGCAATCACCGGATCCTCAATAATTTCCCTTAATCTTTGAAAATGCTGCTTATTGACAATCCTTGAGAGATCTCCTTGTCTCATGTAACAATTTTTTATCTTCTTCTTCAACAATTCAACCTACAATAAACAGTAGAAAGAGAAAGTGACCGTCATTTGTCATTAATCAAGGTAGTTTTCCATGCATCACTATTAAGGACATATGATAAATATAATACCAGAGAAGGGGCGAATTTCTCTTCTACAAGCAAATAATCGATAGCTATACAAGTTTGACCACTGCAAAATCCCCACTTCGCTCCAGTTATTCGGTTGATGGCCACCTAGAGGAAAACCAACACGGCCAGAAGTAGCTAAGATGGTCATGTTATACTATATTCAAATGATTTAAAAAGATAAAATATTTATGTATTAATTGAGGAGCTGCACCATGGAGGCAGCTGACATCAGCGTGGGTAGAACTTATGATGAGAGATTTTATAAATAAATACTTGTAAATGAATAATAATATTCTTCGAAAATATTCAAATTTGCAAACCTTTATATCTCTTGATATCGAACGGGAGTCTACAATAGCAGGACATTTTCCTCCCAGTTCAAGACAGACTGGGGTAAGGTGCTTGGCAGCAGCTGTCATTATGACACGTCCAATTCTTGTGCTTCCTGAAGAAAAAAAAAAGAAAAGAAAAAAGAAGAGCGAAAATATAAAATTCAACAAAGATAAACAGATCCTTAAACATGAACGTACCCTCAAATAAATGATGAACAGATCCTCAAACAAGGACGAATAGAGACCCATAGATGACAAGTTAAGTTACAGACGGGTAAATGAAGGTGTTGACAAAAGGCGTAATCAGCATAATTGATAAAGGCATTAACAAAGCCATTGATGGTGAGTACTGACAGGGACACGGATACTAATAGAGTGTAAACATACACAGAATTGTGATGTTGACTGAGGTTATCACAGAGATAATACTATAGAGCCAATCTTTGGAAGGTGGAGAAATAGTTGATGACTGTAGAATTAAAGCTTATGATGAGCTTGAAATGAAAGATTAGCGATGAGGTGATGCAGCCAACAGCCAAAGGCAAAGGTGTGGTGAGATTGAGGATCAAATAAGCATGATGGAGGAGAGTAAAATCCTGATTTCTAGATGTAGGTGCAATTAATGAGATTAGCAACAATCATAAATCAGTCAGTGCTCAAATTGTGCAAGTGTAATATCATGGGGTAGATTGAAAGCAACAATGTTGCCAGCAAAGAAAATATCATATAGAGGGCCATATGGAAACATGGGAAGAGCATAGATATGCAAGGAAGACATTAAGAGGTTACAGTCATTTAAGGTGTTTTGGTGAAGAGGATGCAGTGTTGCTGAGAATGACCAACATAGAAGTGTTAGGGCAACAGTCGGTAGTTAAGCATGACATGACACTAGAAGATGTATAGAGAGCTCTAGCAGATAGCAAAGAGATGGGTTATTGGCACTGAGATGGCAGTGTGATTCATAGTATATAGCAGAAGATAAGATTTGAAGAAACAGGAGAACTTTTTTTCTATTAAATTGTTGCATAGTGAAGCACAGCTGCCATATAAATAGGCAATACCAAATAGCAATAAATGAAATATCCTCAATAATAAAAGAATAACATGATCATGAATAGTAAAAATTCCTGTTATACATGATTTAGCACATGTGACAATATGGATATTGTAATAAGGATGATGAACCAAATCATTAAATAAGCCTTCCTCAAGCTTCAGTTGACACTCCCAACGTTTTGGCCAAATTTCTAGCGCTTATTTGTTAATTTCTTGCATAAATTGAATGTATTAAGGGTATTTTAGTCCTAAATATAACAATGTACCTTTAGATATGCATCGTGTAAAGATACCAAAGATTATTGATGATTGAATGATGAAAGTTTGAAGAAAACTTTAAGCACCTTATCCTTAACAAAGTGTTGTACTCTTCTTCTCCCCTTTGATCCAAGTTAGGTACAAAAATTAATCTATGTTGTGTATGCGGATCATATTGAGTTCATCAATCTCCCTCTCTTATTGATTACGAGGTATCATTGTTCAGGTTATTTAATCTAGTTTTTGATTGCATGCTTTTCTCATCTTTAGGGAATCTACAAGTGTAAGCATCCATTTCACCTCCATATAAAGGCCAAAACCTAAGTTTTCCTCTCTAGTCACTTGGCCAAAAGGAGAACGATAGCTTAAGAAACCCTTAATTAATCTTCCTCGGCTTGCTATCATATCCATTAATCCAGCACATAGAGCTTTCCATACACCTACATCAATAGGGTAGTCAATGATACGATCTTGATCCAATTTTTAGTTGATTTGAACTAAGAGTGTAAGTGAGCCGAGTCAACTCGAGCTCGACTTGTTTATGAGCTCATGAGCTCGACTTGTCAAGCCATGATCTCGAGCTCAGTTTATAGCCTGTTAGATAATTGAGCTCGAGCTCGAGTTTCATCCTACTAAGCTTGAAAGCTCATAGAGCATACACATTTTTAGGTCATCACGTCTGGTTCTCTCAAGAAAATACTGTCCACTCGTTTGGTTCAAACAAGAATATATAGGGCTAAGCCTAACACGGGATAGGGTTTTGTCTCTTCAATTCATTCGTGTTGGCTCCACACTCCGTCCTCCTTCATGTTATCAAAAGCACAAGCCCTTTTACACAACCATATTGGAGACCGAGAGGAAACATCTTCTTGTTCCACTATCTAGTCTACTAATTCAAAGAGAAAGCTAGAGAGGATTGGCTGCATGCAAGGTTGCTGTGGAGACCGGATTCAAAGTTCTCTACTTACACGAAGTTACTTTCCTCTCTACCTGTTGTCACACCCTCAAAATGGGGTGAAAGCATCCCAAAGCTCCAGCAAAGATCGACCTCGAGCCAAGAAACAGGAAGAGCAGAAGCACAATAATTTTCACAAGTCGAGCTTGAGTTTGTTACGGCTTGATCTCGACTCGACCCCTAATTTGTTCCTAGCCAAAGATCAAGTTGAGAATTTAAACTTAAGCCAAATTAGGCATAGATATAAGCTAGTTTGACACAATATTGATTTGAGATAGACTTAAGCCTTATAAATTTGAGCCAATCTCACCTCAAGTAAAAAATAAAAATAAAAAAAATCAAAATTTTAAACTAATTTTCATCTTTTAAGATGAATTCTTAGTCCAATCTACATTCATGCATTTGTACAGATGTATACATATATACATACTACAAAAACTTACGTGAATACAAATATAAATACCTATATGAATGTGTGCATAAGAAACAATATTTTAGTAAAGACATTAAAGCACTAATTTCTAATTTTAGTCCTAATATTTGGAGGTTTACGCGACTGAAGCATCGAATGATCATCAAGAAAACAAAACAAAGATATGCATTGGCTTAATAATTCAAAAAAGCGAATGATACTTTACAATTAGGTTTTCTCTCTCTCTCTCTCTCTCTCTCTCTCTACATATATATATATAAAGACAGAAAGGAAAATTTTATATTATATTCTTAAATATTTGTTTGACAAATTTATCTTTCTTTTTGACTTTTATTTGAGAAAAATTGCACCAACATTTCTATGAGATATTATCTTCACAATCTCAGTAGTTTTATGATATTGTTCGTTTGGTGAAAGAGAATCTGATATGTTTTGTAAATCTCTTGCTTGGTACTTTTTTACATTTACTTTCTAGTAAATTTATTTATTCCTCTTTCCCTCGTGGATGAAAATCAATCTTAACTAAAAATCATGTTTAGATTTTTTTTGTTTTTATATTCATTTTTGTTACTTCCATATTATATCTTCCTATGTAATGCTAGGTTTATTCCTCTTTACTTAATCTGATTGTTTCATTAGCATCCACAAGAGAGACTTTCTGGGCAAATTTATTGCAACAATATAGAACCAACTATGCAAAACTTAAAAGATCGTATCATCAAAGCCATATGTCAATACAACTAACTATGAGTTGAAAATTTTAATATGGACAATGATTTCAGCAGTTGGAAGATGAGGTTTGATCAAGGCATTGAGATGAAAGGATTCCCTATGTAACAAAGATGAGAAGATCAAGAATTCCTTAGTCTGAACATCCTCCATTTGAGAGCAAAAGTCCTTTAAAATATAATAGATCATATCATCTTATAAAAGAAGTGAGAAAAGTTGAAATAATAACTTCATATGATGATGCTACTTATAAATAATCTCTATTTGAATAATAGTCATTATCATTTTATATGAAAGGTGGTACATCACTATAAGAGCATGTGGATGTCCATAACAAACTAATTTTAGATCTAGCAAATTTGGATGTCAAAACTGAAATGGTAATTAAGCGCTATGTGATGCTATATACTATCTACTTTTGAGCACATTGACATCATTAATGTATGAAAAAAATATATATTTTCCTAGGAAGAGGTGATGTCCACTCAAGATGCAGAGAAAGCTCAACTAAGGATATTTTTGTGAGGACAAGTAAAAGATAAGAGAAATTAAGAAAGAGAGAGAGATCAAAATCAAAGTCCACAAAAAAAATTCTAAAGTATTGTCTCTAAAGTTGTAAACTGAAAAAGAGATTGGAACGACAATCCTAGCTCTAAACCATCATCTACTCTAAACAATAAGAAAAAAAGTTTGATTTAGTTCTAACAATTGCAGGTTATTTATTTCATTTTCTAAAGATGGGACCTTTGATTTTGAATGTTCAAAATTTCAAATCATACGACCACTAGTATGAATTAGTTTTCTAATATTATAGTTGATGGTAGAATTATCCAAGGAAATAAAATGACTAATAAAATTATTGAGATAACAATTTAATTCAAGATGTGATGGATCTTCAAGGACTTCGGGAGAGGTCAAATATGTGTTAGCTCTATGAAAGAATATTATGTCATTGAGATGCTGAATTTCGATGGGAGTATAGATTCATTGTTGAGGGTAAAGTTTAACATGCTTGTAGGGATGGATGCCAAAATGCAATCTCTTCTTCTTGTGCAGGAAAACATAACAACAGTTAATGTATCAATTTCTTCCTCAAATGACTTACGTAGATTATGGTACATAAGGCTTTGGAATATATTAGAGCTAGACATATTAATGCTGAACAAATAGAGCTCATTTTTCTATCAACAGACTAGAGTTTTAAGTTCTTGAACATTATGTCCTAACCATACTTGATAATAGCAAACAACACACCATCGTGTAAAAGTTTCTATTGAGCCATAGCACATTATATAAAACATAGTGTGTGCTCATTTAAAAATAACACAATTAAAAAATCATGAATGATATATTAATAATTCAACAATATAAGAGATTTTAATGCAAAATAACACTATCAATATCATATAAATAGAATATAAGATCAGTTAACCTACAAGAAGGTTAACAGAAATATAATTATATTATATAATAAAAGTATCATGACAATGAAAATAAGTAGATTTGTTGATAAATTATCTTGGTTGTAACAATGCATACTATGGGATCAAAATGCTCATTAAATGTACAATGTGGTTTTCTAAATTAAATATCATATGAAACAATAATAAAAAAACTCAATTATGATATAGTAACACAATATTGCTAGCAATCAGGTAAATTAGATTAAGCAAAATGAGTATAAACAAAAAACAAAAACAAAGCAAATTAAAGAAAAAAAAAATGCATGGCAATAGCTAAAATAATTATTGATTAGAAGAGGGAATGCACGACCATCTCTACAAGGTGGTGTCAAATACTATTAAGGATAAGGGACAAGAAAGGCAGCTCTTTTAGTTGGCCTTAATCTTCAAAGTCAAGCATGCTTTGAAGACTCTTGATTCTCTCTAATCTTTGCATATCTTGCACTTGTTGCTTTTGGATGCTAGAAACGCATCATCTTTAGATGACGACCATTGTGGCTTTTCTAGTCAATGATAACAAAGACCTCTAAATTAACGATAATGGACATTACTTCTTCATGGTTTTTCATGGTCACAGTAGACTCTCATTTCTCACTATTTACATTTTTGTGAAAAGTCTAAGTTCACAATGAGTCAAGAATTACAAGCATGAGTAGGGGCGTGACTGGTTAGCTGAGATGAAACCTTAATATAACAAACAAAAAGATAAATATAAAAAAGTTTAAAATAAATCAATAAAAATAAATAAAAACTATAATCTTTAAAAAATAATGTGAGTTATTGGCTACAAATAGATTTTCATGAGTAAAAAAGAATCAAAGGTGAATAAAGCATCAAATATAAAGTATAATTGGTTGCAAAGGACTAAACTAGAAAACACTACATATATCTATAGTTAAGCATAGTCATTGTTGATCTCTAAAAAAAGGTAAAAGAATTTTTATCTTGGTCACTTCAAGATTAGTCCAAACTCATCAGGTAAATTTTCCTTTAGGTGATAAAGTATATCCCCAAACAAGCAAGTATAATCCTCAGAGAGCTCTATGTAGCTCACACTTGATATCAGTGAAACCCTCTTGTCATATATTTAGACCAACTCAATTTGACTTGAATGCTTATTATTTGAGGTATGTCTTCTCCCTCGTGTAATCATTGAGATTTCTAATGGACCAGCATAACATTATTGTGCATAACTGACCTCAAAATGATCTACGTATGGTACAATAATATCACACTAAAAGTGAACTATCTAGTCATAGACCCTAAGCACCAACCCATCATAAAAGTTCATTGCTTCATCAATAAAATTGTTTGATGAATATAAGTTGTTGTGACCTAATTAACCTAAACAAAGTTTGGACTAAACACCTCTTGTAATGACCGAGTCATTAGTTGACATATTAGCCTATTGAGAGTCATAATCCATTAGTTTAGTTTATTGGCCATTTGATGACCCAACGTATGTCATTTTTCTCCAATGTTTCCTATTAACTGTCATATCGTCATTTAATCATAATAATTAAGGTCATTTTTTATACTTCATTACCAAGTCTTATTCTTAATATAGACCAATTCACATCTACCCCTCAATGCGATTCATTTTATGTGATATCTAAGATGATTCTCTAATTTTATTTGACAACCCTCACCTTATATATTTGTTTCACATTTTGTCAGAGTAAAACCTCTACTAAGCATCCTTATCTCTCACTTGATTTTATGCTTCTCTGCACCTTTACGCATCTATCTTATAAAATTTTCTCTTGAGTCAGATACTTTCCAATCTGTTTGGTGCATTCCTCCATCTTGATAACTTAACAACATTTATATCACCATCACTTATCACTCTTTTTAATGACTTGATCACCCGTTGTCACTATTCTGCCACTAAATCTTTTACAACTAAAATCTAAAATTATACTCCATGTATTCAAAAATAGATCTACTCAAACGAAAGCCTTCGGACTCTAAGGTTGACCTCCATAATTCAAGTTTTTCTTGAAATCCCTCTCTAGTATTATTAACAAGAAGAAAATCATTAGCCAAAATCATACACCAAGGTGCATCCTCTTATAAATGTCTATATTGGCCTCTATTATGAAATTAAATAAATAGTGATTAAACCAAATGTATTTCGATTAATTTTAAAAAAATTCTTGAATGCCAAATATTAAAATTAGATGGAAAATATTAAATCAATTCAATTCAATTAAAATTACTTTTTTAATGAAATTATCGCCGATAATCCCGATGTCCCCGACTTCCGTGAAATTGATCGCGGCCGTTGTACGTCAAACCATCGGCTTCGACCGCAAAATATTATATCGCGAATGTCGTCAATTTGAATGCACATAATTTAAACCCATTTACTCGATCGTCGTCACATTGTCAAAGCGATGGTCGTAAAATTGATTCGTTGCGTTAAAAAAGATTAATCTAGATTGTATTATTTGGGTTTGTAATTGATTTCGTGATTATTTAATTATCTTAATTATTAAGTGTACAATAACTCTCCTGGCACTTTAACCACCCCTCGACCATGTTACTTGAATCCTATTGATGCAGTTTGACAATCGAAGTCGTTTCTACTCAAATCAGCTGGCCATTGACCTCATTCACGACATTCTCATTCTCCTCTCGTTCTGCGGCTCTGGAAGCTCTCGTCGATTCCCTTTGTGATCGGCTCCTCTCCTCTTTGGGCCTTGATCCTCTCTTAAAAAACTCCTTCTCATTTCTGGTGAAGCTCTCCCACAGCGGTTCCTCCTCTCTTCCTCTCGTCGACTCCCATCCTTAGTTGATGGCGAGTGTGGATCAAAGCTTCACCAGGAACTCTTCCTCTTCCTTTCTGTGGAAGTTCCACCTCACATCCTTTTGTTTCAGAGGATTTTAGCAAAATAAATATCTTTTGGATATTCTTCTGATTTGATTAAATGCAAGTGATTTATTTATTTCGTATCCTTTTGATTTGAAAAGCGATTTTGGTCAAATATATATTTTTCTATATCTATTTTGGATCTTTTCTGATTGATTAAATGGGTCAAAATGACTTTATTTCATATCTCATTGATTTTTGCGTAAAGTGGAATTTTTGGCAAACAATATATTTATCATATTCCCAATTAAATCTAAGTCATTTTAGGTTAATTACTTCAATTGATCAAAGGGACTCTTAAATTATTTATCATACTGGCGATTTGGCGTATAAAAAAAGGATATATTTGCTTTATCGGATTATAAAAAGGATATCCCTTGCTGATTTGTTGCATAAAAGTGGAATTTTTGGCCCAAACAATATATTTATCATATTATTAAATGCTTTAAATATTTTAGAATTACCTTCTGATTGATCAAAGGACTCTTAAAGTATTATTTAAAATACTGATTTGGCGTATATAAAATATTAAATCAGGATTATATCTTCAGATAAATACATCTTTTCTTGTATTTACCAATAACTTTTCAAAGTATAGTTTAAATACTACTTCTTTGTCACATAAGTTATTCAAATAATGTTAAATATACCGATGAATATCTCTATCTCTCTCTACATATCTACATTTGGTATTTATTAATTAACAATAAAATATTATAAATTTATTATATATAAATAATATAATATCAGTTTACATTTAGTACCTCTTGAAACTCTTTTAGGTTTAAGATTGGTAATTTAAACAGATGAATAGTAGATAAACTACAGAGATTTGTTCTCATTGGTGAGAACTTTATCTCTTGGTTTCCATAAGCCTTGGATAATAATGCTTCAATCTTAAGAGAGCGCTTCGATTAAAATTTTAATAAAGTAGCAGTATTCTGAGTGGAGAACTTTTGTGGGAGGCAGTGTGTGGCCAGATCCCAGATCTCGTGGATTCCAAGTCATCCGGCATCCATAGTCAAAACGGTCGAGGAAGAGGTAGAGCCCGGCCACGAAGGATCAACTTGTCATGGGTTCGTCGTCGAGGTGTCCTTGAGGCGCAGGGTGGAGTTTGTCTAAGAGAGACAATCTTGGAAATTGCGCAGAACTTTAAACCGATCCGTTCATTTCAAAAGCTCGAAAGAAAAGCGTTAGAACATCCACGAAGCTGTAGTGGTAATTTAGTAGTGTGTCATCTCTACGGCCGGTCGAGAATTTCTACAGTACTTGAAATCATTTGTATTGATGCAGACTTAGCGCAATGAGAGGACGGAACCAACGAGGTAAAATCTTCTGAGAACAGGAATTTTTGAGTGTGAAGATAGTTATATCGTTTGATTTGGCGTTATTTCTTTGTGAACAATTTTTCAGTTTTTAATTCTTGGATTGATTGATTTTTTAAGTTTTAATTTAAATAATTAATTTCATTTTTTATATTTTATTATTATTTTATTTGAATTTTGATCATTTTATGATTGATTTAGATTTGAATATATGATCATTTATCGTTGAAATTTTAATTGTAATTACTTGATCTTAATCGATTGATAGGCTACTTCAGTTTATAGAGGATCAGTCTTAATTGTTGTCTTAGAAGTATAATCATTGCGCGTCGCTCAAACTTGAGCATAGAGGATCGGGTTTGAGGCTTTTCTTGAGGGGTTTGAATTTAACATGTCGATTAATTAAATATCTTGTATTATATGAATTAACTTAGATATTATTAATTTGAAATGCTCGAAATTTTTTAGGTTTTGTTACGGTCAGAAGACTAAGCAGGATATGTGTAGATATGAGATAAAGATTAATATTAAATACAGGTATGACATGAGCATTATTTAGGCTCGAACACCACTTACTTATGTGACAAATCAGTAATAGGATTGAAACTAAATACTTTGAGCTTTTGATCAAATAAAATGTTGTTGATGTAAGATAAAAGCGTTTATCCCAAGATGAATCTTATAAACCAAAATATATATCGAATCAAGAAATAGAGTGAGAATACTAGAATCTTTGATCAATTGTAAGGTAATGAGCAAAAATAGAAAGGCGTTTAATTGAGAATATGATAAGCATCTTGTTTGGTAGAAAATCTCCTTTTATGTATATAACAATGAGGGATATAAAATGAAATAAATCACTTTGAGGGCATTTAATCGTCATTGTAAAGTAATGGATCAAAATAGATATAGGCATTTGATTGGAAATATAGTAGCGTGTTGTTTGGAAAATCAATCATAAATGAGGATATGAAATAAATCACTTTGAGGGCAGTTAATCAATTGTAAAGTAATGGATCAAAATAGATATAAGCATTTGTTTTTTGGGCTAAAATCTCTCATGTAAATAACAAAGGATATGAGGTGGAACTTAGATTACAGGAAAAGGAAAGAGTTTGGTTGGTAGCTTAGTCGATCCACACTCGGTTAGAGCTCCAAGGAGACAGAAACAAGAGGAAAGGCAGCGTGTGTGGAAACCAAACGAGAAAGCGAGGAAGAGTTCTAATGAAGGGAGGATCGTCATGCAAATAACGAGGGGAGAGGAAGATCCTGAGAAGAATCGAAACTTTCGAAAGCGAAACGAGAGAGGGAGAGAGGAGAGAGAATGAAAGAAATGAATTAAGAATTAGCAGCTTTTGATTTAGTATTAGAGCGTCGACGCCGATTGGTTACTGGCGGCATCGATAGGGATTAGCGGGTTATTTTCATTGGTCGGCGGAGGTTAGGTAAGGCTTAGGAGGATTACTTAGAATTAATTGCTTAATAATTAAGATAATTCTGAGATTTTGACGAATCATCAATAATAAACCAGATATGGGTGTCAATTTTAGGTATTTTCGTTAGACATATGCATGATCAATTTTGCGATCGGAGGTCATTTTGACAATGTCGACGACGATCGGAGTGAAATCAGGTTTAAATTACGTGACGTTGCATTTAAATTGATCGACATTCGCATATATTTTGCCGAATCGATCGCGGAAGGCGTCGTTTGATAGGTTTCGACATTTGGCACGGATCAATTTATGGCGAGCATCGTTCGAGCATCGTCGGAGGCTTCGATAACTTCGTAATTTCATTAAAAGTAATTTTAATTGTTTGATTGATCATTGATTTAATATTTTCATCTAATTAATTTTAATATTTGAGGCATTATGAATTCGATTGCAAATTAATCGATTGCGATTGCGATTAAGTTAAACCTCTTTATTTAATTTAGTGGCGTAGTTGTAGGTCGTCTAGTAAGAACATAAAAGATATGGGCTTAAAAAATATCTTGAATGTAATCCAACTGAAATTACAAAATACTTGGTCAATTCTCCTTGTGTTTGAAGACAAGTGACAAGTCCAATATCCTTAATGATTTGAATATAAACAAGATTAAATTCCTTCTTTTGTAAAACTCTCCAAAGAATTTCTCTTGGAACTTTATCATATGTTTTCTCTAAATAAAAAAATATCACTATACTTCTCCATCAAACCTCTCAATAAATGCATAGAATCCGTAGTAGACCTATCTAGCATAAATCCAAATTGATTTTGAGAGATTTTTGTATTACGTCATAATCTATACTCAATTACTCTCTACCATAATTTTAATCTCTACCATAATTTTAATATATAACACATTAACTTAATTCCTCTATAATTTGCACACTCTTGTACATGACTTTTATTCTTAAAAAAGAAACCAACAAACTCTTTTTTCACTCATCTAACATCTTTAAAATAATATTAAAAAATTCGTAAGCTAAAAAATTCCTTGATCTCCTATGCATTTTCATACATTTATTGGAATATCATCGAGTCTCACTTTCACACTTAATTTTTTTAAGCCCTCCCCAACCTTAATTTTGCTAATACGTTGATAATAAAATCTTTATTTTATTAAGGGTATTAAGATCGTTGAAGTTAATTATATTCTCATAACCTTCATTAAAAGGTATCAAAATATCTCATCCACCTATGTTGAATATTCTCTTCTAAGAAAAGCTTTTTATGATTTTCATCCTTAATACATTTCACTTAAACTCAATTTTTTTACTTCTTTTATCTTTCTGCATGGCTAACTTCTACATACATCTTTCATCTCTTTGATACATAATCTATTATATAATCACTAAATATTGAATTCTTTGTATTACATATTGCTTTCTTAAAATTCCTACAAACCACTCTATATCTTTCTTAATTCTCTAAACTTTTACATCTAAACTAATTCTTATAACATAACTTTTTTTTATCTTTTCTTCCATATTTTGACTCTACCGTCAATTATTTTTATTAATAGAAGTTTTTCCTTCTGATTCTCTAAGTATATTTTTTACAATTTATTTAATCTCTCTTATTTTTTCTAATATTAATATGATATCTCAAATCTGATCTTATAAACTTTAAAAATATATTTATTAACGTTCTTTAAATATTCTCATCGATCCTAGAGCAATGCTTCGACTTCTTTTTTTTTCAACCATTTATCTTAAAATCCAAAATTAGTTGTTTATATTGAGTGTATAAAGTTTCATCCGAATGACCTTACAATCTTTATAATATAAATGATTTATTTTCCTTTATCTTAAAATTAAAAATTAGTAGTCTAGCACCAATTCAAGTTTGTTTATCTTGAAAGTCTCAATTATTTGTTAAATTATGAGTTGAGAATCTCCATAATACAAAGTTTTTGGATTTTTATATTAATTGTTAGTTTTAAGCCTACATTTAATGACTCATATTCAGCCTCATTATTAGTTCAAAGTTTCGACAAGCTATATGAATATCACAGTATATTATCTTGCCGTGTAATAAATATTAAACTAATCCCTACCTGTACTATAGTTAAACCTAGTGATTTAGTTGGCTTTATTGATGAAGATTCATCAAAATAGAGCTCTCATTCTGATGATTGCTGAATTTCTTCTACTTTAAAGATTTACTTGTCAGGCAATTCATCATTAAGCGAAAAATCTGTCAATAAAAGATGAGTGGCTAGAAAGTTAGCCAGAACATTACTCTTTTATAGCCTTTTGTGGGACATATATTATATTAAATTGGAGAAACAAGATTTTTGTCGGTAAAAGATGAGTGGCTAGAAAGTTAGCCAGAACATTACTCTTTTATAGCCTTTTGTGGGACATATATTATATTAAATTGGAGAAACAAGATTGCCCATTTGATCAAGTGGCCTGTTAAGGTAGACTTAATTATTAAGAATTTGAGAGGATCAATTTTAGATATCAAAATTATCTTATGTGATAATATATAGTAACGTAATTTCTGAGTAGCAAATATCAATGCTAAATATTATTTTTTAATAGGAGAGTGTCTTATTTCAACTCCTATTACATGACGATTTATATAATATAAGGCATTTTATTTTCCTTCTTCATTACTTTGAGCTAGTAGGTCTCCAAGTGATTCCTCTAAAGCTGTTGTATATTATATTAACGACTTTACTATTATTTGTGCCGCTAAGATTGGAGGATATAACAAGTATTATTTTATACTGTCAAATATCTTTTGATAAGCATCATCCCATATAAAAGACGCATTCTTTTTCATCAATCAGGTAAAAGGTTGATATCTCCCTAAGAGATTAGAAATACACCTGATGTAAGCCAATCTGTCTTGTAGCGAACATAATTGCTTTAAGATTTAATACAATGACATTTCTATTATTGCTTTGATTTTAAAGGGATCAATTTTGATTCCTTTATGATGCACAATAAAGCTTAAAAATTTTCCAAAAATAATGTCAAAAGTATATTTTAAATGATTCATCTTTAAATTGAAACTTTGAATTTTATCAAATATAATTCTTAAATAATTTATGTACTCGCTTTGAGCTTTGTTTTTGACAATCAAATCATTTAGATAACACTACATATTTATGTATGAGATCATTGAAGATATGAGTCATTGTTCTTTGATATATATCATCGGCATTTTTTAGACCAAATGACATCACTTTGTAACAATAAATATCAATCAGTGTACGAAATACCTATAGTTCTCATCTTTCGAAGTAATTTTAATTTGGTTGCAACTCGATGAACCATCCATAAAAGAGAATATGTTATAATTTGACGTATTATCTACCATGGGTTCTACGTTAGTTAATGAAAAGTCTTCTTTCAAACATACTTTGTTTAAAACCTGGAAGTTAATGCAGACATAGATTTTTACATTCTTTTTTATTTACTGGTACAATATTGGCGATTCAACTGGCGTATTTTTTGTCTTGAATAAATGCCGCTTCAAAAAACTTTTTAGTTTCAACAATTACTTGCTCAATTTCTAATCACATTCGTTTTGGTGCTTGCTTTACAGGCGATACACTAGGTTTGATGCAGAGTTTATATATAGCTACATTTGGCGATATGCCCGATATATCACTATACTCCATGCAAAGCAATCTTTGTATTCACAGAGCAGTGTTTTTAATTTTTCTAATTTTTCTAACGTGAGGTTAGCACTGACAAATGTTGGTCTAGGATCCTTTTCAATACCCAAGTTAATTTCCCTAAATTCATCAACAGCAACTTGATTGCCTTCTTCAAATTCCTTTGGGGCCTCTTTGAGGTTAATTATTAATTCATTTTCAGATGTATTTTTATTCTTATGTGAAATATCATTTTGTTCATTTATAATTTGAAATGAAATATCTTCTACTTTCGCACAGCACAGCATGAGCTCATGAGAAAAATGTAGAGGTAATATGTCCCAGTCTCTAAGTGATAAACCTTCTATATCCTATGGGAGCTTGAGCATTATCCTTTCACCAAAGCCTTTTGAATAGTTGGGCTTGTACACTTCTTTGTGTAGATTGAGCATTATTCTTAACCAATTTCTCTAAGGCTATTGAGAATATGGGGGAATCAATATTGAAATATTTTCCTCAAAAATATCCACTTAAAACAGTTCTTGCGCAGGATTTGGAGCTTGCTCTTCTATTTTGTAGAAGAGGATTCCATGTTCATCATATCCTTTTCTAGGAGGAACATAAAAAAATTTCAATTGTTCTATTCCCTCCTTGCTTGAAACTATTAAGGCTCCTGTATGTGCATTGGCACTTAATTATTTTCATAGCCTTCTTGGAGATTTGAGATTCAGGTACTCCTATTAATGAAATATGGGTTTTCTTTGACCATTTTATTATATCATCAGTACTCGATCCTTCTTTCTTTTGGCTAGTTGAGGTTTTCTTAGGTTAAAAAAGCAACAACTCTTCTTCATCATCCTCAGTATTAATGTCAAGGTGGGGAATTACTTTAGATTAATTTAACACATTAGTATATTTATCTTTTGAATCATCAACTTTAGGCTTTTCTTTAATAAGTGGAGCCACTTGATTTTGGGAGTTTGCCTCTCCTACTTTCTAAGGAATAGATACTTAGCATCATCATAGATCTTGATTTCATGTATCAAGAAAGAATTCATGTCACCATCGATTTGACACTCTTCACCATTTTGAATATATTTCATATATTGGTGTAGAGTTAAAGGTACTATGTCATATTCATAAATCCACGGCTTACCAAGGAGCGCTTTGTAAAAAATATTAGTTTCAATCACATGGAATTTAACTTCTGTGTAAAATTTTGCAAAGCGTATAAGGGGCTGTTTGGTTGCGTGAGTGAGTGCATTCACTTTCTATATAATTTTCTTTGGTTGCAAGTAAACCAAATCATTATTGAGATATTTCAAATTGAGATATTTATTCAAATTTATATTTGGGAATTGGCCATTCTAAATATAAAATGATCGGTGGGTGGCGGCTGGTAGCCGCGCCTCAGCCCTCCCGCCCGCCATTTAGCTCATGGCCGCCCGTAGCCCCATTGCCACAGGTAGCCTCATTGTGCTGTGGCCATTGTGCCATTGTCATGGCCGGCAGCCGTGCTGTATGCGTTGGCCTGCCCGTAGGCCAGCCGTTTCCGGCCGTACGTGGATCGTAGCGTCGGACACCCCCATGACGTCGCATACTTTCATTCGTTTTATCAACAAAAAATCAAAGTCGTGTATTTGAAAATCCCAAGTATAAAGTAATCCTTTATTACTTTCTTTTGTATTTTCTTCGTTAAATCTGACAACCTAAGTAGAACAAGAGATCTTAAAGTTTGTTGTTCTTATTCGTTAAATCCTTGCAAGAACACAGTACTTCTATTTAAGTAACGAACATTAAGGCTAATGTTCGGAGTGTTCTAGCTGACAAGAGATTAACTAAGGCACCCGGGTCAATCAATATTATTTTTATATGGGTGGAATTGCTTTATGCAATAATATAAAGAAGGCAATTATGTTCGATCGTCCCTAATAGTAAGTCGTCATCACTAAATGTAATGGTCAGTATCTTCTAAAAAGTTAAGTATTCCTTTATCTTCTCTTTAACAAAGAATGTTTCATATTATTCTAAATTTTGTAAAACTTTAATCAATGTTTCATGTATATCTTTAGACATCATGAGAGTATCATAGATACTCAGCAATGCTGGTAATTTGCATAAATGTGCCAAAACATTATAGACCACTCTCGTTTAGTGGCCTTTTGAGATTGAGCTAGCGAAGGGGGCAAGACATCTTCATTGATTTGAATTTCTTTTCCTTTGTCACTAGTTTTTCTCAATGGTGGTGAAGAATTCGTCTATCACTCTTTAATTAGATCTTAGTTACTTCCTTTATAAAATTTTATTTATCAAATGAAGTATCGAGCTTTTTTCATCTTCTTAATTTTGAGCTTTGAATATTAGGTGACATTTAGCCCTTTTTTACCTTCCTTTTGATAGGCTTTTCTTCGAGAAAACATAACTCTTCTTCAGAATCTCCTCTTTGGGGTTGAAAATTATCTTCCTAAAGATTTTTACAGACGCTTATAATTTAATATGTTTCTCTTAGAATCTCCTCTTTAAGATTTTTTGTGACAAGTTAGGATTAGCCATATATTCCTCCAACCTGACTGGCCTTCAAGGAGGTTGTTGGGTTTTGATGAAGGAAACTGGCTAACTTTCATCCTATTCTTTGTATTATATAATAATTACCTCTGTTGGGCAATAAAATTCTTGAATTAATTTCAGGCTCTAAATCATTTATCCAATGAATACTTTCTATGGATAGAAGGAAATTGGCTTTACTTTCACTTGATTCTTTGTATTATATAGAAATTTCCCCTTATTAGGCAATAGCATTCTTGAGTCAATTTTAGGCTCTAAACCATTTCTTCAATATCTTCTATTTCTAGAAGGATATAGATCATCCATTTGGTCCTCTTTGACATAAAGGTCCCTCAACCACCTTCTTTTTCTGTTTGTGGTCCTTTGCCTTTATCATTATTTATTTTTTGAGCTTCACTTTGGAATGACACCTTACATCTTTCATTATTTATGCTTTAGAATGGGATTTGATATAACGACTTTTCCTGTCTGCATTGGTTGAGTGTTTGCCTCACTTGCTTAATATTTGTCTTTTGTATCTCGACTTGTGCGTAATGTGATAGCATTCACTCTCCTTTTTAAGATGTACCAATACGCTATTAGATATAGTGAGCTAACCATTTTGATAACTTATCTCTACTCAATATTTAAAGATAAAACAATCCTCGATTGAGTGACTGACAACTCGATGATATGGATAATAATTAGAATTATCGACTTTATCTACTTGGTCAGGTCGATCAGATTCTGGTAATCCCAATTTTAGAACATGCTTAAATTTTTTAACAATGCATTCTCTTTTGAATTAATATTATTTATTCACTTTCTCTTGGAGGGTTGAACCTTTTTTCTTATCCTCTATTGATTTTTGTCATTTGTCATAAGGTCGTTGTGCCTCTATTTCCCTTTTTATCAACTGTGAATGTTTTATTCACATTATTTTTCTTTGAATTGTATAACTTAAGTTACTTTCCTTTCCTAGAGGAATTATTATTATATCTAGTATTAAGACCCTTTTGCTTGGATAGTCTCTAAAATTTGATCACACGATCCAATAGCTCTTGTAATGTATTGATCTTAATCATGACTAAATATGAAGCTTTTTGATCATCAATATTCCTTATTAGGAGTTGTACTGCATGCTTTTCTGTGAGCTATCGATCACATTTTATACTCAAATTTCTCCATTTCATTATATATTTCGTAACACTCTCATCCTTTCTTCTCTTTGTTAAGGCGAGATCTGCATTCATCACTTTCTTGATCGCACCAACAAATCTCTTGACGAAAAGTATTCTCAGCAAAAAATTTCATGGAGTCATTGGGTAATTCAACATACCATTCAAAGGTTGTGTTGATAAGACACTCGTAGCAGTAAGGCACCATTTTCTCTAGTATTTCCACAAATAGCTTTAATTTGAGCCAAATACTGTGGGGGATTTTCTGTCCCTAAAAGGTGTTAAATTCGGCACAAGGTACCCCTTAGAGTATTGCACTTAATTATATTTGTTGACCTCATTTTCGGATGAGGTTAACATTGTCCTTAATCCTAGAAATTAGGACCCCTAATCTTAGATTATGAGCTTTTTGTTAGGCACTGAGGACACTGCATTTAGTGAATAGGTGAACGAACCAAAATCAAATAATAAATCGAATCAAATACTAAAAGAAAATATTGAAACTAAACTTATAACCAAATCAAACTCAAATACTCTAAAATAGAAATCATAAATCATCCTAGTGAACTTTTCAAGGACCTAACCTAACCAATTATACTGGGTAAATCCAAATTAAAATAAAACTTAATAATATTCAACAGAAATCTAAATCAAATATATTTGAATTGAAATTTAAATTTAACTCAACTAACCCATTTAAGCTCAAAATCACATAAGTCCGAATAAAATCAAATTAAATAAAAAAATACATTCAATGCATGCATATAAATGAACTCAAAAATAAATACAAGTGAGATTTAAAGTGATCAACCAAATCATTTGGCTTAAAAGTTGACTAGTGTGGGTCCCACCAAGTCAAAAAGTCAACTCATCAAATTTTGATCAAATTAAGCCACTCCAGGAGCAAAACCATCACATTAATTTATTTAAATACAAAACTAAATAAAATAAATTCAACTGAGACTCACATTGGCTAATTGAGCCACTTAACCCAAGTAGACTAAAATGGACTTAATTGAGGTAAATTCAAAATAAATTAAAAGTAATTCAAATTAATCATTCAAAATTATCTTCCACTAATGTATAAGCATAATTCAACCATTCTTTGGATTTAATTTGATCAATTTGATCATTTGACCTAAATAAACCCATCTTTAACCCAAAAAGCTTACTTTAGGTCAAAATTAAGTCAAACCCAAAATTAACCTATATTAAATGAAATTAATTGACTCAAATCACTTCAAATAATTCATCAAACATGATTAAAGCCTAATCTAAACAGAAAATAATGAATTGAATCACATAAATCAATTTAAATAATTTTGGTCGAAATTGGTCAAATCTTGGTCAAACTTAAATAAAATTCAAAATTAATCCCAACTAAATGACATTAATTAATCAAAATCGCCCTAAATGATTATTCAAACATTATTAGAGCTTAATCAAGCCCAACATGATCAATTGCGCCGTGTAAACCTAATTAGATCCACTTTGGTCAATGCGGGTCAAAATAAGTTCAAATCATTTCAAAATCAAATCAAATCAAATTAATTAAACTCATAAAAAAGAAATGATCAATCGGCTAATTGAACCTTAAATCCAAAGCCAATGAGTCAATTTGGGTTACTTAAACCCAATGCAACTCATTTGGGCCAACATGAGTTGACCCAATTTAAAATCTAAATCCAAATTGGATTTTGGCAACTTAAAGCCAACTAATCTCCTTAAGGCAAGAGTTAGACTTCAACTTTGATTGATGGCTGACTGATGTCAAGTGGAAGGGGAGATTAAATGCAAAGATGAGAAAAACGTAATATGCTTCCAAATTCTTCAATCTCTCATCCCTCCCTCCACCATGCCATTTGCTTGACTTTAGGATAGTCTACAGCAAATTAACCAGCTCCTACAGCAAGTAGGAGGCTCCAAATCCCCATGGCCAGCCATCTCCAAGCTCCACCAATGAGGAGGGGGTTGGCCATCTATGAAGTCTCATGCTTAGCCTATTTCAAGAGGATTACACACTTCCTACACCTTCCTCACAACCAGAGCAATCAAACTGAGCCATTCCCCACCTCTCCCAACCTCCAGAACCCATATTTCGATCAAACTTCGGCGAAGCGGCGGTGAAGCGGCGGTGAAGCGGCGGCGAAGCGACAATGAGCTTGGTGTTCCCGGCGATCAGAGAGGAGGAAAGAGGGCATATTCGTTCTAAAGCTTCTCCTCAACTCCAAAAATAGGTGGATGAGTGGCTTTACACTTAGAGATAAAATGAGAAATGATTCTATACTTGAAATGAATGTAGTAGCTCCAGTAGCAGATAAGATTAGAGAAAATCATCTTAGATAGTTTGGTCACATAAAACATCAATCATCCGATGACCTAATTAGGAGAGTAGATATATTAGATTCGGCCTATATTGAGTAAGATAGAGGTAGACCTGAAAAAACTTGGTTATAAATATAAAAATTAAAATTATTTTAATAGAATTAACTAAGAATATGATACTTGATAGTTAATATCACATGTTAGAGAAAAAAGATTCATGTAGCCGACCATAAGTAGTGGGTTAAAGGCTTAGTGCTAAATTTATTCTAGTAAATTAATCTAATTGATCTCTTTGGCACCCAAAAAAGAGTTGTTTTGGGTACTTCCATTGCAATAATATGTATACATAATTTTCCGAAATAATTCAATTTGTTTTAAGCTGTCTAAATATAAGTTTAATTTGAACCCAAATTATTATTATTATTATTATTTTTTTTAATTTGAACCCAAATTAACTCAGTAGCTTGTTCATATTTACCATAGCTTGATTCAAGCAAAAAGAAAATCAATTTATTTTAAACAATATTTGATATTTGAGTTAAATTTACAGCCTAGATGACGGTTGAAATTTACCAGTGAAGAAGATTTTATCCCACTTATGTTCCAAGAGTTGCTGCCCTATAAGGGGGCCACCTTCAATAACCATCACAGCCTTGTTGTCCAAATATTTGGGCAAGTTCGTTGCTAGAAATTTGGAAGATGCAGGGGCAAGTTCTGATGGCTTTAAAACTACAGAATTCCCAGCTGTTATTGCTCCTATCAATGGCTCCAAAGATAATCCTACATAGAACACAATTTGCTGTGTCAAAATGTATACAAGGGAAAACAGTGAAAAAAGAAAATTAATGCTTAACCATACTAGAAAGTTGTACATAAATAATAGAATTTGTTTTGAAGTATAATGTTGCACTATTTAAAGTCTCGCAAAGAAATTATTTTTATTAGTTGAGGCACCCAAACCTTTTGATTTGGAGTAAAAATATATAAAAAAAGATAAAAAATAAGAAGCATTATTATAAAACTTAATTTAGATGTAAAAAATCAGAAAATTGGGAAAGATATAAAGTGACCTAGAGATATTCTAAGAAAATAATATGTGATGTAAAAAACTGAACTTTTAGAGATTTATATAATAAATTGGATATTAAAGAAGATGAAAGATGTATGTATAATTAGCCAAATAAAGAGATACGATAAGTAAAAATCTAGTCCAAGTGAGATGTATTAAAGATGAAAATCATAAAATATTTTTCTTAGAAAATGATATTGAAAATAAATGAATGAGTTATTTTGATAAAATTTTCAATAAAGGATCTGAGAATACAATAAATTTTAGCAACCTTAGTACCCTAAATAAAAATAGAGAATTTTATTTTTATCGTCATATTAGTAAATTTGAAGTCGGAAAAGTTTTAAAGAAAATAAAGTGTGGAAAAATAATAGAACCTGATAATATTCCAATAGAAGTGTGGAAATGCTTAGGAGATCAAAGAATTTCTTGGCTTGCGAATCTTTTTAATATTATTTTAAAGACTAAAAAGATGTTAGATGAGTGAAGGAAGAGTTTGTTGGTTCTTATATTTAAGAATAAAGGTGATGCACAAGAGTGTGCAAATTATAGAGGAATTAAGTTAATGTGTCATACGTTAAAATTATAGGAGAGAGTAATTGACCATAAGTTACGATGTGTGTAACATTTTCTCAAAATCAATTTGGTTTCAAGCCGGGTAGATCTACTATGGATGTTATACATTTGTTGAGAAGTTTGATGGAGAAGTATAGAGAAAGTAAAGAGGATCTACATATGATATTTGTTGATTTGGAGAAAGCTTATCATAAAGTTTCAAGTGAAGTCCTTTGGAGAATTCTAGAAAAGGAGTTAATATTGGTTATAATCAAGTCATTAAGGATATGTATACTAGAGCTGTTACTTGTGTCCAAACTCAAGGATGATTGAAAAAATATTTTCTCATTTCAGTTGGATTATATCATGGATCAGCTTTAAGCCCATATCTTTTTGCTTTAGTTATGGATGTTCTTACTAGGCATTTATAGGAGGATGTACCTTGATGTATGTTTTTTGTTGATGACATTCTTCTTGTTGATAAGACTAGAGAGGTGGTCCAAGAGAAACTTGAATTATGGAGGCCAACCTTAAAGTCTAAAGGTTTTCATTTGAGTAGATCTAAAACTAAATATATGAAGTGTAATTTTAGTTGTGGAAGTTCAAATGGTGATGTTTCTACATTAGGAGATCAAGTCATTAAAAAGTGTGAGTGTTTCAAATATTTTGGCTCTATTGTTCAAAATGATGGTGAAATAGATGGGGATGTTATTAGTAGAATTCAAGTTGGATGGTTGAAGTAAAGGAATGCATCTGGTCTGTTGTGTGATAGAAAAGTATCATTTAGACTTAAGGGAAAATTTTATAAGATGGTGATAAGACCTGCAATGATTTATGGTGCAGAATGTTGGCCAGTAAAAAAGAAGCATAAGACTAAGTGAAGTGTTGCAGAGATGAGGATGCTCAGGTGGATGAGTGGCTTTATTCTTAGAAATAAAATATGAACTGAATATATTTGGGAAAAGGTTGGAGTAGCTCTAGTGGCAGATAATATTAGAGAGAGTCACTTTAGATGGTTTGGCCACATAAAGTGTCTGTCGTCTGATGACCTAGTTAGAAGAGTAGATGTAGTAGATTTACCTTATGTTAAGAAATGTAGAGGTAGGCCTAAAAAGATTTGGTTAATATGTATAAAAAATGACCTTATTAAAATTAAATGAGAATTTGACAAATAATAAGACACAATGAAGAATAAAGATTCATGTAGCCGACCCCACATAGTGGGATAAAGGCTTCTTGTTGTTGTTGTTGCACCCAAACCTATTTCCATGAATCAAGGTATTTGGCCATTAACAATCATTTAAAAAGTTAATATGATATATGACAATGTTAAAAAATAAAAATAAAAAACTAGTACTAACCTTAATTTAAATAGAGAATTGTAAGAAATCAGTGGAATGTGTGAGCATGAAATCATGGCCACTCGCACTCATTTAATTGAAGAGTAATGTTCTTATAATCCTCTTTTATGTGGTTCATAACCCACTCATTGTAGATATTGTGGAACTAAAGAGGTGAGAAAAAGGAGCATCATTTTAATAGAAACTTGTTTTGATTATTAATAAAATATTTATAACATTTTGTATTTAATAGGGGCAGTTTGTTGTTTCTAATAGTGTGACTCTGTTAAAGAAATAATTCTTTCTTTTGTCAGAATGAAACTAAATCTATAGTTGTGATGGTTTTATAATTTTATGTGTTATCAATTAAAAGTAAAATGGAAACAAAGTATTTTCCATGTAGAGGTTAAAACTTTTTGAATGGACTTCAATTATGTCAGAGCAGTTCAAACAACAAATACAAGATTTGTAAGCAATGAAGCCGACACAGACAAACATAAAAGATTGTTGAGATTGAAAATAGATTTGATGACTGCTATGATTACCAAATTCAAGTTTTTTAGGGCATTTTTAGAGAATAAAAACCTATCTCAATTATTTCATTAATTAAAAACAGGGCATAATGACAATTACACAAATAACTATAAGATTAATTACGGATAAAAAGAACATATGTAGCAATATATTGCATTCATATGGAGAGCTAGTAAATATATTTTCATAAATAGAAGTCCACAAACAGGACCCCAATTCATGGCCTCTGCCTTCAGATTCCGACAGCACTGCTTGAGCATAAGCTACAACAATTGAGTTGAAGTTGGACATTCCTATAACATATGATTTATTAGATGCTTGGTAGATTCAACAGTAAAAGCATTCTTTGGGGAAAAAGGAATGAACAGGCATATCATGCTGAGCTTAAATATTAGAATGGGTGCTGTCCAATGAGCCTAACATGGTCTGTGGCATTGAGAAACATTGGTCTAAAACTGGAGCCTAATTGCAATGAAAATGAGATAGTAGTCATTAGCAAATAGCAATTTATAATATTGCTATTTCATGTGATTAGAACGAACGATGTTGAGAACGGATTAATATTTTAACTTTGAAGTTGTTCAAAGGAATTTTGCAAAGAAGTTCTATTGGCTAGGATTTATAGTTTCATCAAACGGATTCGTTCCTAATCTTTTATTTCAAATATAACTAATATTTCAGAAAAAAAAATTAGAAAGTCAAGCATTTCAAAATAACATGGCCAAATATAACAATGGTAATGATATTATTTAGTGCACATAAGTTGATATAAAATCATGGTGATTGGTACCAGTAGTCATACTTGAATGTGATTGACGTGCAAAAAATGAAAATATATAACCGTAGAACACAGCTATCAAAGTGGTAGGTCATTGAATGAAACAATTTTGGGAATACCAAACATGCTCATTGCTCTCTTCTATGCAGTCTTCATGTGTGTTTTCTGTATAAATGTGAGGATTCAGCTCTTGCACATAAATCAATGGGCATTTGTATGTCATTGTTGGCTAGCACCAATTTTACGAACACAATGAGCATGACAATTATTAAAGATGAGCAAGAGATTCACTTGGGTGCTCGATAAGACGAGATGAGATAATAGTGTCTCATACATTTCTTAAATGAGTATCATCATTAAAGTTTTATGTGAAAAAGGATATTAATATCAAGGTTTAGCAAATAAAGATAATAATTTTATTCAATTTAAATAATTTTTTCAATATAATATATGAAAACTAATAACACTTTATTTGAAATATTTATTAACATAGAGTTTGAACATATTTGATTGAAAATAATAATATAAAATCAAATAAATTCAAGCATCTATCTATCAATTTTGCAATTAAAAAAAGATAATTTATTTTGATATGTATTTCAAAGGCCCGAACATAAAACTAAGCTAATTTTTTAATAAAAAAATTTTTTTTTTCAAAATTTTGAGAAGTGTCAAAATTTTTGTTCTGATCATTATATTTGTCCTCCAATTCTATTCTATTTTTGCTGATCACAATATTAAAATTAAATTACTTTCTTTATCTAAGAATACATAAAAATAAATTTTATTAGTTAAAGAATGTATGCTTATAATTAAATGAAAAATCAATTAATTTAAGACCAAATAAAAAAAAATATGATGGCCTTCAAGTTCACCTAAAATCTTGATTGAAAGACAAACAGAACTTAATTGATTTTATGCGAATGATATCTTATATGCATTTAATATTACATCAAATAGAGAATAAACATAGAGTTCTTTAAATAAAATGAAAGAATTCAATTGTGGGTGGTAGTACATGCAGTTGATTTGGCTCATGTGTATGGGATTTTTAAGGTGGATTTTAAAAGTTGTTAAATTAAATTAGTATTTTTAAGCTCAATAAGGGAATGCATTTTTTAAGGTTTAGCCAAATGGCAATCCCTGATATAAGATTGGGCAAATGCATTTATTGGTGGTGGTTGGAGAGGGGGTGGGGGGCAAAGTTACTAAAACTAGGCATATTAGTCAAAGAAAAAATAAGTCGAGATGGGCAATTGTCCAGCAGAACTAATTCCGCCCCTAACTTTATAGTAATAATCTTTCACCAATTTTTAATGTCGTGCCATCTCTATATGTAAAAACTTTAAGCCCAAGCTGACAAGCATGAAGCAGCTCTGTTCAACTTTATACTTCAAGCCTTCACCTCCTCTTGACTATCATGAAGAGAAATAAGAACCAAAGCATATAATGTGAGATAAAGAGACGCACCTATGGGAAAATTCCAAGAAGCAAAGATTAGGACAACCCCGAGCGGCTCTGGCACCACCTCGCCGGTGGTCGGAAAGGCCACCAGCGGGATGCTAACCTGCAGATACCCCAAAAACAAAGGTCATAGGATAATCCATCAACAACTTTGGATTCCTTGTACAATACCAAATGGTACAGTAAGAAGCAGGGGACTTCAAACCTTTTCAGGCCTCATCCATTTCTTGAGATTTTGCAGAGCAAAATTCACCGACTTCATTAAAACTCCAACCTACAAACATAAAGAAGAAATGGCCATTGCTTGCCCACAAAATTTCAGGGAGCAAAATAAAACCAAAAAGAGGGTGTTGAGGAGGGAGGATTTGAAATAGGAAAAATGAAATGGGGGATGTTTGGTTCAAGAAAAGTAGGAGACCTCATCGCGGTAAGCTTCGACGCGGTGCTTTCCGAGGTCAAGCTTAAGGGCTTCGCAGATGGCGGTCTCCATCTCATGAAGGAGATCCTTAAGAGCTCTAAGCTGTGACCTCCTCCAAAAATAACTCCTCGTTCCCCCGCTCTCAAAGGCTTCCCTTGCCTCCTCTACAACTCTTTCCAAATCCATCGCCATATTTTTACTTCGTTTATCCAGCGATTCTCTCACCTCAATAGCTCTTTCAGCTTCCGTAGCTGATGACCGGAGTGAATGAAAGCTTCCCTCTTCGATGTGCCTTGCACTTAAATAGGTCAATTTATGAACTAAATAAATAAATAGTAGACTGTACTTTTGAAAAAAAAAGAAAAGGAAAATAAAGCCATCAAAATCGAAAAGGCTTCTTTAACGAGATTCGACACGTGTCGTCGAATGAAAATTTAAGCAAAAATATCTTTTAAAAAAACGTATAATTAGTATTTTTAATATATCTCTATTTTTTAAGATTAGTATATCTCCTTAAATTTTAATTTTACATTTTATTATTTTAAAATTTTGAGTGCAAAAACATAAATTTCATACGAGTAAATTAAGTCCTGAAATCACGAAAAACTTTCTAATTTATTATCAATTAAATTAATTGATCAATATATTTTTTATTTTCTTATATGTTATTTTTATTTTCTATTATAAGAAATGCGTTGTTTATTTAAATCATTTTGAGAAATTTTTATGAGAAATTTTAATTAGAATTTTCACATATATAAAATTAATCATAGTTATAATTAAAATTAAAAATTTGAATCTAATAGATTTAAAAAGATGAACAGATAAATACAATTAATTTAAATTTAAACCAATTGTATAAGAAATTTATTTATGTTTCTATTTTATTGAAACTTGTATATTTTAAATAAATTTAAAGAATTATAACTTAATGCTCTTATATAAAAAAAACAAAAGTAGAGTGAAACATATTTAAAATTTTTATCTTAATTTGTTGTTGTTTATTTTCAAGTATCTAACCTTCAAATATACTTATGTATTTAAAATATTTTAAATTGATACATCATAAAAAATTCATTCATTTGAGCACACTTTTTTATACATATTTGACCAAGAATTCAAATTTGGTTATTTCAACTTTGCTTTTGATATACGTATAATTAAACTCACTATCTAGAAGAGATAAACTTCGCAACATCAAAAACAAGTTGATCGAGCATTTAAAATATAGTTGAAAACTTGAGACAACATTTGGGTCTCGAAATTAATTTCAGATTTTGAAGTTTATGATGAAATTGAGCGTCTCGATAAAGTAAAATTAATTAGCATATGATATTTTTATTTGGACTTCATTTAGACACTCAAAGACTTAAAATACATCTCATGATTAATGAGATCATTTTGGATCATTCAATGGAGTGTTTGGAATTTATATATATTTAGATAATAACACTCTCAAAATCTATAAATAGACTCTCATTCTTTGCATAAAGAAGTTAAGCTAAAAATTAAATAGATCATCGAAGCTTGACAAATCTCAAGGCAACATTGTCAGCAGACCGTCACTATCATTAGACCATCACCTGACAACCATTAATGTAAAGTCACCAAACCAACACCAAATAGCTATCATTAGGTTGTCATCTCTGCACTCCCATCAATCATCCATTGTCATTGGACAATTGCTCAACTGTTATCATATCGCCATCATTGAATTATTGTCTGACTATTGTCATCAGATAACCATCCTCCTAATCATTTTCATTGGATTATCGCTTAACTATTGTCTCTAGACAGTTAGCCTATCACCATCTTTGAACCTCCATCTAATAGCCATTGTTGAACTGACGCTCGATTGTCATCATTTGATTACCACCCGACCGTTATCATCAGAGCACCACTATCAACTATCCTTGTCAGACAACTACTCAATTGTCATCATCTAATTGCCTCTAAATTATCATTTTTAGAGTGCCTCTTGATGGCAGTCATTAGAGCACCGTCATTAACTGTCATCACTAAATTGTTGTCAAACCACCTTCATTGAACTATCATCATTTGACTTTCAACATCGAATGTCTTGTAGCTACTTTCTTCGGAGTATTACCATTGATCACCATCATTGGACTACCACATCATTGGTCGACCACCGTTGTCAATAGGCCATCATTCAACCACCACAATCAAACCCCTCTCTATTGTTATCACTAGACCACCATCACTTGACCATCATTGTCTGAATGTCTACCTACCACTATTGCCAAATCACTGCCATCTGACTGTCATCATTTAATTGCCTCTCAGCCATCTTTGAATGACCATCCAACTGCCATCTTTAGACCACCTCTTGAACACCACCGTTAGTGCAATGCCGCCAACTGCCATCATCATTAGATTATCACTCGATCCTTATTCTCAGAGCACCACCATCGAATGTCATTGTCGAATCGTCGCCTCACAATTATTGTAATACTGCCATCCAACCTCCTTTATCAGAGCATCACCTTCTATCGCCATCACCAAACAGCTTAACTGTCATCATTGAATTGTTTCCCAACTATCATTATCGATCCAATGCCCAACCAACATCATTGGGCCACCTATCAACCGCCATCATTTGACCATTATCTGACCTTAGTTATCACATCACTTCCCAGCCATCAGTGTCAAATTACCACTGTTCAATCACTATTATCATCAAAACACTATTCTATGATAACCACAACTACTTGGCCATTCGATGATTGATTGTGATTACCAAGACAGGATATATTGACCATATGGCCATCAGTGTCTGATCACCACTGTTCAATCGTTATCATCATCAAAAAACTATTCTATGATGACCACAACTACTTAACCATTCGATGATTGACTGTGATTACCTAGTCAAGATTATTGACCATGATGGCTTAATTATGATAGCATGACTACAGTCTCCTGACCATAATCACTCTATCTCCATCGCTCAACTATAGTCGACCAACCTTTGTTGCTAAACTATGACCTCCCATCCTTCGATAACCACTTGTGGTTATCTATCCTTTCTTACCTATCTATGGTCTCCTACCCTCTAAATACTAACTATGGTTGCTTGTTCTTCGATGCTTGGTTATTCTTCGATGCTTGGTTATAACTGCTCAACCTCCAATGCCCGACTACAATCATTCAACCTCGATTACTATATTACAGTTGTCTAACCTTTGCTGACCAAATATAGTCTCCCGATTATAGATGCTCGACCATAATTGCCCAATTATCATATCAAGATTACAATTATGCAACTACCATCACCCAATTATAGTTATCTAACTTTCGTTGATCAACAACAATCTTTTTACCATTACCACTTGATAATGGTCATCTAACCATAATGCCTTAAAAAATTAACACACCAAAAATAAGGGGTTGTGAATTTGTGTAATTTTAAGACTTTTTTAAAAATAAAAATCAAATTAAATTATGATTATTAGCAAGAAAGAAATTTAAAAGCATAAAACCACTAAATCAAACTCAATAAAAAGAGCTGCTGAAAAATAAAAGAAAGAAAAGAAAATTAAGTACAAAGATTTACAGTGATTCGATCTAATTGACCTTTGTTTGCTCTCTATATCTACTCTGAAAACCACCATCTCTCTTTTAGCACATTAAGCTAAACTGGAGAAGCCTCTCTCCTTAACGTGTAATGGAGAAATCCTATACCCTCTCCCATTCTCTTTTAAGGTAAAAAGGATAACACTTCCTCTCCAAAGTGCAAAGAAAAATTTCTTGCAACAAAAATCTTACACAAATTCTCAACTACAAGAAAATCTTAAGTTAATTTGTGTGCTTTTAGGGATTTTTTAAAAAGAAAATTCAAATTAAATCTTTATTATTAGCAAGAAAGAAATTTAAAGGCATAAAACCAATAAATCAAACTCAATAAAGAGAGCAGCTGAAAAATAAAAGAAAGAAAAGAAAATTAAGTACAAAGATTTACAGAGATTTGGTCTAATTGACCTATGTTCGCTCTCTATATCTTCTCCAAAAACCACCATCTCTCTTTAGAAAATTAAGCTAAAGTGGAGAAGCCTCTCTCCTTAACGTGTAATGGAGAAATCATATACCCACTCTCAGTCTCTTTTAAGGTAAGAAGGATGACACTCCCTCTCAAAAGTGTAAAGAAAAATTTCTTGCAACAAAAAACTTACTCAAATTCTCAACTATAAGAAAAATCTTAAGTTAAATCACAAGACTCAAAGACAAGGTGAAGAAAAAAAAAACCAAGATAACAGTGCAGCCTTACCAACACAAAATTCTTAAAGGAAGCGTGAAAGAGAGAAATCTCCTCATTTTTCTCTTAAGCTAAACACTCTTTCCTAAGCCTCATTTAAGATTTCTGACATTCAAGCTACTAGTTAGGCTCCCCATAAAGGGTTATTATAGGAAGGGACCTAAAAAAATTAGAAAAACAAATTTTAGAAAAATATGTCCAATCATATTGTACGATTCAACATCGTATTATATGATCAGTTTATTTTGTTAGGGTTAGGGATTCTGAATGATATGATCATCCTATCATCCATCACTATTCATACCGTATGATTAAAGATCGTACTATAAGAATAGTACAAATTAAACATTATGCTATTTGTTTGTTCATCCTAAACAATTATATAGTACAAAGAAATTAAGGAAACATTCTGAAAAATTGAATCCCACAAATTTTGAATTAAAATCGAATAATTTCCAAATAAAATTATATTTTATGATTTACATTATACTATGCGATCAATCAATTTAGGTATAATTTATAATTAACTGACTTAATCTTACTTATTGAAATAATTAAAAAAATAGATAATTGTATAGTATAATTATGATCGTCTAGTATGATTAGTTTAAATTTCATAAATTTCACATAACCTAGTTAGTTATGACAATCAAAACTAATTAACAAATATTAATAATCATCTAGTATGATAAGGATCATACAATATGATTTTCATTAAAAAATTAATTTTAAAAAATTATTTTATATTCTCTTAGATGTGTGTGTCTGCGCATGATTATTTTTATCATTCACATACTAAATAGTGAAAACAAAATAAAATATAAATACCATACATGATAACATAATATTTGGACTTGATTTGGGTTTTTTTGGCATCAACCGTTCCTCATTTTGAGTCTTCATGGGCTCTTTCTTGATATTTAGAAAATCAGTGATTGTTTGCGTTCTCATAGTGAACCTTGATTAAGCTGCTTAAGTTTCTTCATTAAAACTTACCAAAGCATACACACACAACTGATGAAAATAATTATTCAACAAGAAATATTTGAGATCATAAAAAATTTGAATATTGTGTGAAGGCTCATGGGATTAATATGCTCAGCTACATTCTCTTGACTGCTATCATCTCGTAACATTATCTTCTTCTAACTTCAACATCTACTATTGCTGACATCGTTGATGCATGCCACTAGTTGCATAGTCGATGCATGCTGTTGATACACTCTTTCACCTATAATGTTAATGCTTTGTATTGATACACACCATCACCTATAAGGCCAATTCATGCCATCGATTCACCATCATTTACATTGGAGTCCATGTTTTATAATTTATGTTAATTATAATGTATCAACATCTTTCCTAGTGATGAGAAAGGGCATCATTTGTAACCACAAGCATGCACTAGTGGAACTATTTCAATTTGGTTTGGCCTAATCACTATTATCGGACCACTATCCACCTAACTACCATCGTTGAATCACCAATCGATTATCATCACCAGACAATTGCCTGATCACCATCA
Source organism: Cymbidium sinense (assembly GCA_021442155.1). Taxonomy (NCBI): domain Eukaryota; kingdom Viridiplantae; phylum Streptophyta; class Magnoliopsida; order Asparagales; family Orchidaceae; genus Cymbidium; species Cymbidium sinense. Next base: position 47,536,543 of record CM038223.1, read on the forward strand.
TGGAACCACCACTGACTATTATTGTCAAGTCACCATACAACCGCAGTTATCAGATTGTCTCCTGATCGTCATTATTGAACTACTATCCACCTGACCAATGTTATAGTACCGTTGCCTGACTGCCATCGCCTGACAAACACTAGATCATCGTCATTGAGCCATCATTTGATAGTTATTGTCGAACTGCTATCTGATTTCCATCGTCAAACTACCACTTGACCATCGATGTGAAAGTGCCATATAAATTCAATGTATTTAAAATATTTGTATTATTTGTGTTGCGTGCTAGAGAACCAGTTGTGGTAGAGTAAATGTTTACGCCTTAACCTTGTTATGAAATCCAGCACACACACAGGTATTTAAAGAATGAACAAGAGAACTCCAAAAATTTTTATGTAGAAAATCTCGAAAAGAGGGAAAAAATCACGGGGCCTAACCCAGTAAAAATCTTCCACTATGTATCTGTTTCAGAGTACAAAATCTTTATGATAACGGGATTACAGAATTGTATATGAGAAGAGAACAACAACTATGTAGTCACGCGTGTGGTAACGTAGTGGTAGCGTGAGGTGAACTGAGGATATCGAATGGCGATGAAGGTTGTCATGATGGAGAGAGATTGACGACGGGCGAGGATCGGCGGTGATGGTTGACATGCCGAAGTCGCACGATGCTTGGAGGATCTTCAAGATTTAGAGCTCTCCTCTCTCTGTGGTCCCCATGAGGAATGAGTGGATATTTATAGATTGGAGGAGTGGCGTCTCTGTAAATACATGCAAAATCCGAACCACTCCACTTCATCGGACGGCTTAGAATGATTCCTTTGATCATTTGATGTATTTAAGTATTTGAAGCTCAAACGATGTCGGAATTATGAGATCTTGGGCTTGTTAGATTTGGCTCGTCAGGATGCTCGATTTCACTATAAACACTCCATGCTTAAGAGCTATTTATGGATTTAACTGTTATCCCAAAGTTTCAAATGATATTTTAAGTGCTTGATCTCGACTAATTTCAATTGAAGATCAACTTGCTTTTGACATAAAGATTCATGCTTCGACTAGTAGAATTTTTAGTGTCATATCAGTTGCCCCCTATTTTTCGATGATATTATCTCAATCATCCAAAAATATTTATGTCATATATTTGAAAATAGCAAATTCTTCAATGAAATTTGCGGGTCCATTAATCATACATTTTGGGAGAGCGGATCTTCATGTGAGAACAAGATTATGATCGCGGCCACAAATGTATGCGTATGCGGATGCAAGATTTCGGTTATGGACCCATCCGGCACCATGTGCTTGTAAGCGCTCACGGGCGCCATGAAGGCCATGCGCAGAGGTCAAGAAGGGAGCATGAAGTCACATGGGAGCGGCGCGGGCAGGCTGAAGGAAGCGCTTGGGTGCCGGGCGAAGGGTGCTGCAGCGTGGCGCATACTGGGTGGCGTAAACCGCATCGATGAGGGTATTTTAGTCCATTTTTGTCCGTTTTCCGCAATTTTCCATGATTTTGAGCAGTTTTAAGCCATTTTTTTTTGGATTTTTGACCTTTTTGCCCATATAGGGGGTCTATAAAAACCCTCTGGGGCCAAGAGAGAAGGCACACTTCTCATGTGCTCTAGTGCTTCTCTTCTTCTTGAGTGAAGGTCGTTCGGAGGTGATCAAGGCCCATACACGTGTCATAGTTTTCCCTCGAGAGGTGTCAACTCTTGCCTACCGCCCGTTCGGGAGGAGATCAAGGCCGCATAGCATACGTCACGCTTTTCTCTTGAAAGAGGCATTAATTGTACTCGTCGGACCGACCAGATTTGGAGGTGATCAAGGCCCGTGGTACATACATCGTGTCTACAATTTTCCCTATAAAGAGGTGTCAACTGTACTCGTCGGACCGTCTAGGTTTGGAGGTGATCAAGGCCAGATCGTCGGTTCTGCTTTTCCTCAAAGAGGCATCAACTGCATCTGACCGTTAGGTTTGGAGATCAAGGCCCGCTGCTTACTTTTTTCTTGTAGGAAATTGGATTTCTTACAACTTCAATGGATGGTTCAGTGGTTGATGACCGTCAAGATGACGGGGAAGCGTTAGTTAGGAACCATCATTCGAACGACTCAGAAAGTTTGATAGGTAATTTCAGAGCATCATTAGAGGAATATAACTTATCTCTTTCTCTCAATTTTATTCTTATATGTATGTGTATCCTTTTTATCATATCATAGGCGAAAAATTTTATCCCAAGCTATCTGCGAGCGAGAGAGTCAAAAGAGGATGCGCCCAAGTATTGAGGTGAGTGAGTTGCTTCATAAAATTTTCAGATTTTTGTCATTTCTTCCTCTTTATTTATTATGTATTTTCACAGAGTGATGACCAAAAGAAAACCTATAGCTTGACGGCTATAGACGATATACCATCCACTATCACATCGGATAGCTTAATGGTGTTCCGCTGAAAATTTTACTTCCCTAATGATTTGGTGGCCATTGTTGCCAAAAAGTTTGATCGAGCCCGTTCACCTCCGAGTACTTTCATCGAGATAATTCTTCGCGGGATCGGTTCCCTCGGCTCGAGTTGATTGAGATCTTCAAAATATGTGGTGTAGCTTTGTCACAATTTTCATTTCGAGCTTTAGTGGTCATCGTTGGTTTGATTATCTTCTTTAGAGAGCTTGGTGTTACTTTGAACATCAAATACTTGTGTCGAATGTGTAGATTCATATGTGATGCTCAGAGACGTGTTTCTTATCGAACTATAAAGAATTGGATAGAATTTTCAGCACAGGATCCATCTAGAAATTGGTCTAATAAATTTTCTTTTGTGAAAAATGAGTGGGGCCTTCCTGAGAGATGGGGAGGATTGAATGACCTTCCAGATCCCTTGCTGATGACAGAGAATGAGATCCTGACAACTCTTAATATTCCTAATGTAGGAAGCTTGTAACATGAGTTACGTCACATTGGCAAATATATAGTTAAAGATAGGATGTTCAAGGTTGGCCTTTCCATCCAGGCAGGAAGATCTCATGCTCTTCCACTGAAGAGATCAAGTAAAGGTGATGAAAGGTCTCCTCATACTCATAGGGTTCTCTCAAGAAGCCCGTTACGGGATCATCGTGGTAGCAATGTTTCATCTTTACAGAAAAAGAAGACATGTGCTGAAGTGATTACGTCAGATATCTGTGAAGAAGATGTTCCCCCCCCAGTTGGCCTCTGAGAATTTAGCTGTTTCAACTCATGATGGAGGAGTTCATTTCTTGAAGCCACACATTCCTGAAGAGGTGTTAAATCAAATATGCACTGGACGTCAACGAGAAGATGAATTGGTATGTTGTCTTCTCCTCCTTCTTCTTTTCTTCTTTGTGTAATATTTGTGATGATTTCTTTTTTATATAGGTAACTCAAACATTAGAGCACATGGCTCATTTGGGTGTCTCTTTAGATGAGTGGAACACTGAATTTGTGAAGGTAAAATATCTGCAAGGTGAGTATGAGCGAAAGATGAGTGCTAAGGTCAAAGAAGTGGCGACTTTGGAGGATCACCGACGGTATAACCGAAGCTAATGAACATGTCGACTCTTTCTCTCCGGTCGAGGTGGAGTGCACTCGTGATGACGATTGAGGTGAAGGTAGAGACGCCAAGAAGAGAAAAGACTCAAGGCACTTGTAGAAGAAGAAAGCTCGAACGGAGAAGAAGGCATTACAAGATCGCTTTTCGAGAAGGAGCATATAATGTTATGAAGTAAATGAAATCTCCTTGAAGGCAGGGGAAAACTTTAAGAGTTCACTGGCTTATTGTGGTACAATCGAAGACCATGTCCAGGAAGCTCGTAATCATATTCTTGATGTTGAAGTGAAGGACATGGAGCACCAATATTTAGAGGAGGGCTTCATCCGAGGGTTCCTAAAAGGAATCTGCTTGGTACATCGCAAGACCGGAGCTAGTATTGAGGATCTATCTCCCAGCCAAGTATCTAAAGATTCATCATCAGATTCATGAGATGAAGGAGTCGAGAGTGAGCTTAAGGGAGCATCTCCTAGTGGTGGGGAGGATGTTGATATCATGTAGTATCAGTTGTGGATGCCTTCTTTTTTTTTCTATATATTATTATTAATGTGTATCAGAATCTTGATTCTTTCTTATATCATCATGTTAATGCTTTCAATGAAACTTTTTTTTAGATGATATGCTCTTGTTTTGTTTTTACCTATCCGGGATAATTAGTCAGAATATTATTTGACTACGCTAACCTGTATGGATGAGGTTGAATTGAATCCATTGAGAATTTTTGACATATCCAAGGTTATTTTTCAAAGTGTTACTTGATGACGTTAACCTGTATGGAAGAGGTCATGGGATGTCCACCAAGGACCTTTTGACCTATCCTAGGTATCAGCCAAAGTGTTACTTGACTTCTTACCTGTATGGAAGAGGTCTGATCAAGTCCCCTTGAGATTGATTATGCCTTGATTGAGATACAACGTGAGTTGTATATTTCTCAAGTGGAAGGATTAAATGAAAAAGAAATAAGCTTGTAAGAAAAAACTATAAATTCATTACTTTGATAAGTTCGGCAATACAATCATAAGACGATTTTAACACGGATATAAGTTTCAAGAGGAAATGACAACAACAACAACAAGTCTTATCCCACTAAGTGGGGTCGGCTACATGAAGAGGAAATGATAAACAAGACAAAATAAAAATTGCAATAATTATGTAGTAGGAATTATGATAATATTTTTAGAGATTCTTAGTGTTCCAAGTTCGAGGTAGAGTTTTTCCTTCTGGATCCTTGAGCTTGAATGTTCCTGGCTTGACCATAGCTATAACTACATATGGTCCATCCCAAAGAGGTGAGAGTTTATTGAGGGCCTTTGCCAGCCTGAGACTTCAGGACCAAGTCACCCATGATATGGGAGGTTTTACACTTCGTTGAAGTGATGAGCTACCCTTTGATAGGAAGCAACCGGTAGGGCCATGTCACGAAGTTTCGTGAGTAGGTCCGTGTGTCTTTTCTTCATTATCATCATGATCGAATAATTGAACTCTTGGACTTGGAGCCCCGATATCTACTGATATAATAGCTTCTATGCCAAACACAAGTTATATAGTGTCTCACCAGTCGAGGTGCATGATGTAGTGTGGTAAGCCCAAAGAATATTAGAAAGCTCATCAATCCATTGCCCTCCAGCCTTCTCAAGACGTGTTTTTAGTCCTTTGAGTATAGTCCTATTGGTAGCTTTAGTCTGTCTGTTAGTTTGAGGATGTGCTACAGCCGTATGCAGCAGCTGAATGTGAAGATCTTTGCAAAAGGATGTAAAGATTTTTCTAGTAAATTGGATTTCATTGTCAGTGATGATCTTTGCAGGAAGACCGAATCAACATACTATATCTTTCCAAGCAAATTGTTTAGCATTTGCCTCCGTGATTTTAGCGAGTGGTTTGGCTTCCACCCATTTAGTGAAGTAGTCGATGTCTATAATGATAAACTTTCGTTGCCCTGACGCTATCGAAAAAGGTCCTATGATATCAATCCCCATCGACAAAAAGGCCAGCTTTGAAAGGATGAGAGCTCAGCATATGAGAGAGGAGGTTAGAGTGCAACACATTTTTTTTGTGAACTCAAGGCGTCTTGTTTCATCATAGTCCAATAGAACCCTTGCCTTATAATTTTAAGGGCCCTTCTTCCTAGGTGTTCTCCACATATCCCAAAGTGAACCTCTCTAATGCGTAATCGGCCTCAAGGTGAGAGGCATTTGAGATACTGAGAAAGCTTCTTTGTATAGTTCACATAATAGTAAAGTTTGAAGCTTGTCTTCTGAGATGAGTTGAAGTGGGTCGTGAAGGGTTCCTTCTTGTAGAAAAGATAGGATGGGGTCCATCCAATAATGTTCCTTTATCTCATTAATTGCTTGTATTACCCACCTGGATGCTAGAAAAATATTTTTTTTTCAACATGCTTTCTCTTAAATAGATCTCCAGAGTGTAGCAAGTTAAGCAAAGAAAGATGTGAATGATTTGATGTATCTTGAAATGGGCAAGAAGAGACTTTACCAAGTGGAGATATTGCGCCAGCTTTGGATTATGAATATTGAAGTTTCCCTCAACTTGGGAGGCGATAAGTTGAGAGTTAGTGTGGATTACTAAGTCTTGAGCTTCACAATCAATGGTGAGTCTCAACCCTGCGATGAGAGCCTCATATTCAGCCATATTATTAGTTGCAGGAAAAGTCACTCTAAGGTATTCTACCTGGGAGAAATAAGTAAGATTCTCGCACCGACCAAGACTCAAGCTCCAACATAAAGGGTCCATTGAGGAGACGAAAGACATGTAGATAGCTCCTCAAGTTGGGGTAAGTTTCCACTATAAAGTCCTCGAGTACTTGAGACTTTATAGTGGGTTGAGGTAGAAAATTTATATCAAACTCTCCCAATTATACAGACCATTTGATTAACCTCCCAGATGCTTCTGGTTTCTGTAGGATGACCCTTAATGGTAAATGAGTGTAAACGCCGATAGTATGAGCTTGGAAGTATGGACGCAATTTTTGCGTCGAGAAAACTAAAGCCAGAGCCACCTCATCTACAAGTGGATAATGACTTTCTATATCAGAGAGAATTTTGCTGACATAGTAAATTAGTCATTGTATCCCATTTTTTTCTTGCACTAAAACTGAGCTTATCGTGTGGGAAGAGACTAAGAGATATAAGTATAGCATGTCTCCTTGGATAGCTTGGATAGTAGGGGTGGAGATGCTAAATACTTCTTTAGTTGCTCAAAAGAAGATTGACATTCATCACTAAAATTATTATTTTTAGCTAATATTTTAAAGAATGGCAAGTATCTATCCCTGAACGCCTGCGAAGGATAACGAATTTGTCCATTTAAATGTTGAACTTCCTTAATTCTTCAAGGAGTCATATCTTTGAGAGCTTTGATTTTCTTGGCCTCTATCCCACGGTGGGTTACCATAAATCCAAGAAATTTTTCCGATGTAACCCCAAAAGCACATTTGGTCAGGTTAAGTCGCATGTTATAACGTCGAAGAAGGTTAAAGCATATTTCTAAGTCAGAAATATGTTGTGATTCTTCTAAGCTTTTTACTAACATGTCATCCACATATACCTCCATTGTGCAGCCTAATAGGTTTTTAAAAATCTTATTCATAAGGTGTTGATAGGTAGCACAAGCATTTTTTAACCCAAACAGCATAACTTGGTAATAGTATAAACCTTTATATGTTTGAAATGTTGTAACTTCTTCATCCATTGGGTCCACTCTTATTTGATTGTAACCAGAGTAAGCATCTAAAAAACTGAACATTTGATGTCCAGACGTAGCATCAATCAATTGATCAATTCAAGGAAGAAGAAAATTATCTTTCGGGCAAGCTTTATTGAGGTCAGTGTAATCAATACACATTCTCCATATTTCATTTATTTTCTTAACCATGATAACATTTGCTAGCCATGTAGGGTAATGTACCTCTCGTATGAATCCGCTTCTAGAAGCTTGTTAACTTCTTGCTCAATAGCCTGGAGGCGATCAGGTGCAAAACTTTGCTTCTTCTGGATGATCAGTTTGAATGTAGAATCAATCTTGAGGGAGTGCATGATCATATTGGGGTCGACCCCCAGCATGTTCGTCGGACTCCAAGCGAAGATGTCTTGATTTCTGCACAAGAAGTCTATGTATTTTTCCCTTTGTTCGTCTGAGAGCAGAGATCCAACTTGCACTGTTCGTAATAGTTGGTAACTGATAATACACAGAGCAAGTCTTCGATGGGAAGCTTTGGGTACTCTTTCATCTTAAAATTAAAATCTTCGGTCAAGGTCACGTATGAGCTTGTTTGAGGTAACATGATTACACTATCTGTTGATTTCCACTGACCATCCCAACTCCAAGGGGGGTTGAAAACTTCATCTTAAGATGAGATACTAAAGTGATTGCACTGAAAATTGATTAGAGGGGCCTTCCAAAGATAGCGTTATATGTCGAATCTGACTTGACTATCATGAATTGGATTAAATGAGTCACTTGTTGAGGAAATTCAGAAGGGTGATTGTCCCTCTACTTGCATAGTATTATCAAACTCGTACAATGGTCCCTGGGTTGGAGTTTTTCCCAACGCCCATGCTAAGAAATGTGGAGTAAAATAAGACATCACGAACTCCCATTATCAATCAAAATTCTCTTAACATTATAGCATGGGTGCATCCCTACACGATGAATTGGATCTTGATTAGGAACATGGACTCCTTCTAAGTATAAGTCATTAAAAGTGATGGAATGATCAATACGAGACTTCTTTAACTCTGGCTCTTCAGAGGTGGTAATGAGAACTTGATTAGATAGTATTGGTCCTCCTATGATTATTTCAATTTCTCCAACTGTTTGATAAATATTTTATTATTTATGTGATGATTATCTTGGTTTTCCCCCAGTTGGAGGTATGTTTGTTTCGATTCCTCACAAAATTGACGTAGATATCCTTATTGAATGAGCCTCGATTTCTTTGAGTTGTTTGCATGCCTCAGTAGTATGTCCACGACTTCGATGGAAGTGATAATATTGCTCTTGATTTCCTAAATTTGGTTTCAGTGGATGTGGCCACTTGATATTTTCATCATCTCGAATAGCCATCAGGAGGTTAACACGAGATGTGTTCAGCGGCGTGTATTCCTTTTCTGGTCGTGGTTCACATCATTGATATGAGGGCCATGGGGGGAGATCATGACTGCCTTGTTGCTTCTTTTGATGGGTCTATCGGTCCATATTCCTTGGGGTGCTCTTACATTTTTCTGTAGATTGTTCAAATTATTTGCGATGGGCATTAATAGCTTCATCGTCAGAGATTTGTGCTTCCACATGATGAACTAAGTTGGCATATGAGCGGACCGTATCTCACATTAGTGAGTAAAAGGCTCCTGAGCCCTCCAAGGAATGGTTTACTAGCTTCGGAGAACCTCCAAAGTATTCTTTAACTAATTTGCCCTCATTTTGATGAATGTTGAGAGATGGGAGGAATCTTTAATGATCCTCCATTTGCAATGAACGTTCTACAAAATCTTGGCGAGTTCATCAATATGGATGGATTCCTCGGAAGGGAGTAGAACCAAGTGAAGCTTGTCCCTGAGGGTAATCGGGAAAGACGACAAAGCAAGGTGTCGAGCTGGATATGCATGATGGTCTGTAATGGTCGATATGTTCATGTGAGTCGGCCCCATCATAGAATCAATGCTCGAAAGCTTGAAACCCACGAATAGGATGTTGAAGAATAGTTTTTAAAAGGTGAGGATTCTCAAAAAGGGGAAGATGATTTCTATCTTGAAGGTGAAATTCGTCTTGCATTAAACGTCGTAATTTTGCACGTATAACATGATGAGTGGGGTCAAAAGGACGAGAATGTGTCAAGATACTAACATCAATTGATGGATTAGCAGTCGGTTGAGCTGCACGTGATGGATGAGTAGAATTAGCGTCAAGGAGATCAGCATCACGGTCTCTACGAGAGGAACTTCATTGTCAAGGAGATTAGCATTTTGACCTCCTCTGGCTAACGATCGATCTTGGGGGAGATGTGTTTGTCGTGGTAATGACTTGTGTTCCTCGCAAAAGTCGGATAATCTCATTTTGAGACTCTTCCATTCGGCCCACTCGATCTTCTAAAGAGATTCATGCCGCACCTTCACCAACAGGGTCACATCTGTCCGGGGGGTGTGAGGCAGAAGCTTGTCATCCTTGGTTCAATGATTGGTTTCGAGAGTGATGTGAGTTGGAGCAGGAGGCCCCATTGTTACGGGTATTGCGCCTATTGGTCATAACGAGGGTGTTCACAGAAATTATGATTGAAGGGTTAGCTTCACGACTGCCAAACCTGCTATATTGTGGTAGAGTGAAAGTTTATGCCTTAGCCTTGTTATGAAATCCACACACTGTGTATTTAAAGAATGAACAAGAGAACTCCATAAATTTTACATGGAAAATCTAAAAGAGGGAAAATCACGGGCCTAGCCCAAGAAAAAAATCTTCTACTATGTATCAGTACAAAATCTTCTCGATAACGGATTGTAATTGTATATGAGAAGAGAACAACAACTCAGAAGTGTTGGTAAAATGCGAGTGATGACAGTGAACAATGAGGGACATCGACGATCACGGGTCGCCGGAGAAGAGACGACGCAGGATCAACGGCGGCGACGACGGGTGGCATGGTGGTACGACCGTCAGTGGTGGCACGACAGGCTTGAGGATCTTCAAGCTTTAGAGCTCTCCTCTCTTTGCGGTCCCCTCATACGAGGTATTTATGATGGAGGAGACGTCAGAATACATGCAAAATCCAACCACTCTACTTCATCTGACGTTGATTCCTTTGATCATTTGATGTATTTAAGTATTTGAATGCTCAAACGTCGAATTATGAGATCTTGGGCTTGTTTGGCCGTCGATGTTCGATTTGACTATAAGCACTCTATGCTTAAAGCTATTTATGGATTTAATTGATATCCCAAAGTTTCAAATGATATTTTAAGATTGACTGATCAAGCGATCAACTTGCTTTTGACATCAAGATTCGTGCTTCGACTAGTAGAATTTTCAGTGTCATATCAATTTGATTACCTCTAAAACAAAATCAAGAGTTTATTTTTTGGTTTTTTGGTGATTGAAAAATGAATAGTATTTTTATCTTTGGTATTCTTTTTTATTTTGGTTAGCATACTAATGGGGGTATGAATGTGGCGAAGATAGGGGATGGAGGTCATGAGTTTGCTAATTTCATGTAGGATAACAGGAGTCGCATAGTCGCTAGTTGTATATAATTCTGAATTCGTCTAATTTAAAGAATTAATAATATACTGGAATTGAATTAAGAGAAGTATTCTAAATTCAATAAATTATTTACATTTATTTCACTTTCAGTGAAATATCTGGACTCTCGAAATCTTCACCATAAATTAACTCTGTACTTCTAACAGATCCGAACAAAAAGCCCCCTATTGATTACAGGATGATTTACTTTTGTAAATGTTTAACGTTAAAATAAGAATCAAGAGATATAACATGTTGATGCATGAAAATAGTGAATTAATAAGCAAGATCAGTCTTCTCTAGCTTAAAAATCAATTGCATAAAGTAGAGTAAACTCACTAATGCAGACTAGCTAGGTAAATCCATATAAAGCTTTCGACATAACAACTTGCTAGATTCAACCAATGAAGGAGAAGTCATTGATTGGTTTCATGTAGTTTTGCCCTTTATTTTGAAAGCCTTAACGCATATCAAGAGTCATAATTAACATATCTTTTATTATATAGTAAGTCTTTATTAGATTGTATTATATAATTTATTTATTTTTCTTAAATGTAATATTTACAATTGATTTATTTTCTTATCATCACTTATAAATAGGGGGTCAAAGGATAAGCCTAGTACACAAATCATTGTCTCAAGTTTATATTTTATAATAGTAAGAAATTATATGATTTATATTTAAGTTCTCTTTCTCTCTTTCTTTTTTTATTTTTATTTTTCAATCAATCTAGATAATAAGATCTAAGTTTTATTCATAGATAAATTTAGTTCTAACATATTTTTTAAAGTGAAAAGAGTGTGGCTTGATGCCAAGAACTAGAAGCCAATCTTTATAGTTGTAAAACTGAGAACAACAAAAAAAAGGCCTGACTTAATTGACTTAGAGAACGAAGAATTCATCACTGGCAAACAACTTGGCTATAGAAAGGAGAATCTCATAAGGATAATTTAAGAGGTTGTGGACCAAGTTCCTTGAGGGCTCCTCAAGTAGGCATTCAAATTAATGGATTTATAAAAAAATTCACTAATATGGATAACTTCATTATAATTGATGCTCTAATGACTTAAAACACATGTTTTAGATCATCTCCCTTTTCACACATTTAGAGCTATGGTATCTACTTATGTATTATATTTTTGTGACATTTTCAATGGGTGGATAGGTAGTCATCATTAAGAAAAACATATTATAGTCAAGGAGATGTGATGTGCCACAAGATGCTAAGGCAAGAGAAAGCATACCTAATATAAGAACATAAACTATGAGAACTAAAACACATCATGGAGGTCCATTAACTAAGAGCAAAATAAAGACTTAGAATTACAAATTTAATTTATTATCATTTTAATTATGTGAACATTTTTATAAAACTATGTAATTATTTATATGGGCAATTGTTGTGGTCAGTGGCGATCTAACAATGGTAGTTCGATGGTGGAGTTCAATCAATGGTGGTCTAATAATGGTAACCAAGCATCTATGGTTTGATGTAGTAATTAATAGTGGTAGTTTGATGATGGTGATGTGATTGTAGAACTCATGTAAAACTCAACGATCCTTCAGATTAATGACTTCTCTCTCTTCTCCATCTCCCATCTAAACTCACCCCATAAGTTTCCTTCATGGCGTGGGAGGGAGGGGCGCTATTTATAGATTTTGGTGTGAACATCAAATATGTCAATAGAACCTAACTTCATAGCCTCCTTGAATACTAAAGCCTCAACTTAAATTTAACCTATTAGGTTGGCCTTAGTATACTCTTAGGAGAAACTCATATAGGAGGACCACTTACAAGTTTTTTCTACATTATAGGTTTAACTCTATAGCAAGCCTCTTTTAGTATTTTAGTCCGACCTTTCTCTGGTATATGTAAATGCTAGTTTTAAGCAATTAATTTTATCTCATTACTTTATTTAACTGGTGATAAGTCTCTGAGGATTAACTTAACAATTCTTAAAATTAATTTAGGAGATTACCCATGGTTGAGTTAGAGGTATCCACTTAACATTACCCGTTTGGGTTTTAAACCAAGTGACTTCCCTACTTAGTCAAATCGATAAATCATTATAAATATTTAATTAAGGGATATTTTTAGCATAATTATGAGTCAAATAACTGCTAGAATCAATGGGCATGTGTGTGGTTGACCCAAGATAAGGAAAGTCAAATCTAATCCAACTCAGGCTAACCCTAGGACCAAATGGAAGTTATAATTTATGTACCACATTTTGACATTCTAAATTGTTCAATAAACGTGCCTATATTATAAAAATATTCTAATAAATGCATTGGATCCATCAATTGGGGAAATTAACTAATAACCCAATTGACCCTTGTTGAAATAATTAGGCCAATATGGCCAAAGTGGTCTTAAATTTCAAATTGATGGGAGCAATTGGACATATAAGTTCTTTATAATGCTTTAAACATAGACCAAGTGTCACTTGGTCCTATTGCTTTTTGACCCAAGTCTAATTGGCCAAATTCAACATTTATACACTTTAAAGCCTAAGTCTTAATTTGGCGATAGATTAGACTAAGTTAATC